>JAOYRS010000090.1:0-1382171 GCA_032432895.1 Dryadula phaetusa | reverse complement strand
TTGCATCTACATAAATATTCAGATATCATAATGTTATTGTCTTCATTCATTTTAAACTTTATTTACAAACAAAACTCGGTAAGTTTTAAAAATATTTTTTACGGAATTACGGCGTGGAAACTAGCCTTTTGCAAATTGTCAAATGTCATCTCATTAGTGATGTCCATAATGAATATATTTATAAATAAATATGTCGATAATTATGATTTTAATTATAAAAAAGGTTCCTTTTAGGAGATTTGGTGGTTGTTGAAATAATTTACATTAAATTGTCACACATATAAATCGTAAATCAATAACTAACACTAAAATAAGTAAACTTTGGATAATATGAATGCCTTTAAAAAAATAAGTTCCTTGTACTTATTATAACCTCAAGAATTTATTTATTACTTTACTTAACTAAATTTTAATTAAGTGAGTTAGTCACAAGATCTTTAATTTTCTCCATCTTTACACATTTTTAAATGAAACTATTTTAAACGGATGAATCACGTATATTTTGGTATACGAAAATACATTTTTAAAAACCCGACTTTACGAACCCTTTTCAGTCCGTATTTACAGTTAAACTATACTTGCATTTCTTTTAAAATAGTTTCATTTAATTGTTACTTAGTAGATTTACAAAAGAAAAAATACATATACAAACTCAAAACGCAGTTCTGTATATAATTTTTTATCTGTATCTATTTGACATTTTGTTTGGGCTTGTTGGATTGAGAAGCTGTCGATACTAAAAACACAATAAAATATGAATACGACTATCCAAAAACGGATATTATTTAAATGATGAATTATATTTTAATAGTTTTAAGTGTGAAGTGTTTTTAAATAGTGTTGAAAAGAAAATGGCTTTAATTAAGAATAACGGAGCTATAATAGATCCAGCGTTATGTAGATGTTGTCGAGCTATCAAGAAATGCAGGATTATGACTTCAGAATATACATGGATGGAAAAGAAAGAGGTTTACGCGGACATGATAATGGACTGCTTTGGTATTCTTGTAAGTATGTATATATATACTTTTAATATGAATACTAGTTTTATTCATTTACATAATTTATTTAGAGTTTTTAAATCCAATCGACTCGTTTCTCGCGTTTCTAGTATTCGCGAGTTGAAAATTGTATCAATTTTCTTATATTCATGGCTAATATATTTTATTCCGCAAATGTAGTTACAGTACAAGTGAAAGAATCTTTAAAAGTAAGAGAGCTTATAAATGGAAATTTCAAAGTAAAACTAGATCTATATTGACACTGCTTAAAGTATGCCTTTGCCGTCGTCTTTGTGAATTAAATAAGATTGGCTTGTATCTCGTAAAGAACATTAAATTGTTATCTAACTGGTGGAAATTTTAAATATTTAGTAATTTAAAGAAAAAGCCACAACAAGCCCAGAATATGAGATCTTTTACTACATTATTATTTAATTGTCTACATTTCTCAAATTGTAAAAACAAATATAAGAAAGTATTAAATATTATAATTTTATTGTTCACTACCACAATCAAATAGTAAGTCAGTTAGAATCATTGGCATGCTCTGCATCAACACATTCACCTCCTTTGTATTGATCCCTAATGATTTGTTGACCAACCAACTAAATTGATAAATATTACGGCAACAGTATTATGCCAACTGATCATATATAAAGCTATAAATTGTTCTAAGTAATACTAAAAATAATTTTTCCTTTGTCATTTCAACAAATGTTAGAGATCTATGTGAAATTAATTAAAAAAACTGTTTGTTATCAAAAATATAATAGTGACACTAGATATTTCCTTTCTATACTTCTATGCGGGATAAAAGCTTCAAGTGTGTTCGGGATTAAAAAAAGATCAAATTTCAAACTGCATACATGCAAACATCCAGTGGTTTACTGATATTGAGGAAATACAGATATATCTAAATATTCTGTCAATTTATTCAGAATATGAGTGTCCCAAGAAGCTGTATATAATATAATGTGTCCAATTCTTTAGTCTCAGATATGATGAACAACATCAGCTTGGTCTTTTGCTCCAACTAAAACCACATCATGTCTCAACATATCTAATGGTATTAAGACTGCTGGCAGATGTAATAATATAAAAAAAAACATTGTTATATGTATGCAGGAATAAGTTAGTAATTTAAAAATGCTAACTTTTCTGGTCAGCCATTTTAAGTTTTAAATTTGTCTTCAGTGAAAGAGTTATTTAATAATTAACATGTTTGGTTTGCGCAGTAGAATAGTAGCAATCCCGTTACCTGTTATAATTATGAAAAATATGTGTTTGCCAGTCAGTTTTCAAATTTTTCACGCTTGATATGGATATATACATTATGTAGCTTATATACTATCAAATATATCAGGGTAGTCGAGAGACAACCTAGTGTCAAGACTCCACTCCACTTACATTTTTCCACCTGTACATCAGATATTGTGTGTTGAGTGATGGAGCTAAACGCTGCACCTCGTTTTACCAAACAAAATGAAAATATTTAAAACAATCATTTCTCTGATTATTGTTTTGTTGTTGAGTATTGTAGTTAAGTTGAACCCACAACCAATTGCATTTAGAGACAGGTACTGTCCCACCAAATGCAATAATTTATTAATTTTAAAACATTAATATATATTTTTTTAAATAATTTCCAGCTTTCACACGTGGACGAGGACGCCAAAGACAGCGGTGTGTGTGCTACGTGCGTGGTTCGGTTACGTGACGCGTGCGCGTTCCGACAGCAAGTGTTGCAGTGTGAGGAATTATTTTTAAGCGCTAAATTGGGTGATAAAGATGGTTAGTATAAGTATAATATTATTTTTTGGTGGCTTTAGGCACTAGATAGACAAGCACTGGATCCACTGTTGTGGGCAGTTTGGACAAGTCCACAACCATAACAGACTGATATGTTAGACTTTTTGGTCTTCTCCCAAATCCTTGATCTATTTATATGCTGATGGTATTATTAACCACCATCTCTGAACCGTAATATTGTGAACACCTGTCTTGGACATTTGGGTGCACTTTAAGATGTTTGTGAACACAGCATTTTTTGTATATGCATTTTCTGTAATGCAAGAATTTCATATATACATTTATACAATGTACATACAATCAGAATTCAGTCTGGTTACCTAGTGGAAATAGAACCCACGAACCGTTGTCCCACTGCGTTGTAATGACATTAATATTATAATTTCATTATTATATTGCAGAAACTAAAAAAGATACCGATATAGAATTGAAAACGGAGCCCAAAGACGATTGCAGTGAACACAACTCCTCCAATGAGGACCATCAAGAAGTGATATCATTGGATTATCCTCCTGTTATTGAAGGTATGTGAAAAATCCACCTTTTACTCTTGGCCCCGTTGGTGCATAATACTCATGTTGCCATGTCAATGTGTGTGTCACTTTAAACGAAAGTGTAAACCGGTAAAATACTCTGTAACTGCAAAAAAGTTAATTTTTAAAAACTATCATAAACTCACTTTTACCTCTAGATGTAAAACTCCCCAAAAAAGAAGAGAGTGAAGAAGATAAACTCAAAATTGAAGAGGACAAAGAAATACATAAAGATTTAAACATGGACGTCGATGTAGACGACGTGGACGATGACGACTACCGAGACGACTATTCGGGGTCATCATCAGATTCTGACAAGCCCATCAAGAGGAAAGCCAAAGGGAAGAGGGCCAAGGTGAAAGCAAATGGTACGCCAAAAAAGAAATTGCTCAAGAATAAAGTGAGCAAGTTGAAGAAGTCAGGTTTGTTTCTTTTTTATTTCTTGTAATGTAGTCAATTTTTATAAGGTTTTATTTTTTTATTAATTTACATGGACTTTGCGCTTTTGGGTTTTGACCCACGAAGGAGTCGATGGTCGTCGTGGTACAGTACAGTCTGGCTGTAAACGTGATTGGTTGGGGTTTGATTCTCACTCGGGGTTTAGTAATTATACGTAAAAAAATATTTTTATTTCCCCGCTCTGGGAAGACAAAGCGTATTGTTGACTTCGCCACTCAACACGCAATGTCTCGATTTCGTGCGCAAAGCAGTCAACGGAGTTTCGCGACACTAGATTGTCTCTAACTATCCTGATATGCGGGATAACGCGTGAAACTATAAAAAAATGCAATCAATTGAAGTAATCAAAATTTTACCCTCTTTTTTATTTTTATTGTCACTGGGAAATGCTTTTTACGCAGACCATCCGTGCGTATGGCAGACATGCCTTACGGACGGATGATACTGTGGGACTCATCAGATCTACCTGATACTACCCACTAAAACCCAGCGGAAACCATCTACACCTAAATGAGGCGCCGCAGGATCGCTTGCGCACGCCACTACGACGCCTCCGTGTTCGGCCCACTTGTTGTGGGCCACCTTCGCCTTCAAGGTGCTCCAGGGTTTCTTCTACAGTACCCGCAGCCTCGATGACTTACCTCCCGTAGTAGTTCCTCTAAGGTAGGGGGAGTTGATAATGCGTATACTGTCTTCTTCTACCTCCTTGCCTATGGCTTCGAAGCGGATTTGCATTTGCGCTATACTCACGCACCCGCTCTGCAGCCTCCTACAAAGCGATATCTGATTCGCAGAAGGAGACCATTGCAGACCAGTTCATCTCACTATCCAGTCTTTACCAAACTGAGTAGTGAGAGATCCCTACCCACTACAGCCATCAAGGCATAACGTTGCGGGGTCCATGCGGGGCATTCGGCTAGAGTGTAATGCGCCGAATCGAAAGGCGCATAACACTCGTGGCACACGGACGTCACCTCCCGACGTGCAATTTGATGCAAGTATTTGCCTAAGCAACCGTGCCCTGTCAGTACCTGCACCAACCTGAACGTCAGGACCCCAAAACTTCTATTGACCCAGCGATTTAGGTGGGGCCTCACCGCCTCCACCGTTGCTAAGCCTGCCGCAGGAGACCTAAGGTCCTCCTTCCATTGTCGGATCAGGGCTTCATCCGCTCTTCTCCTTTTTTTTTTTTTTTTTTTTTTTTTTTTTTTTTTTTTTTTTTTTTTTTTTTTTTTTTTTTTTTTATACGTGAGGAAATCGCGTTACGGATACCTTCCCGATCGGGGACTCGGGACAGGTTATGTGGGACTCCGGATTGGCAGATGTAGGCCGCCCCGTTTACCCACTAAAACCTCACGGTGCTCCTCCTCGACCGCCACTTGCCGGGACCTCGGGCACACCCCGATCCTTCCGTAAGTCCCGGCGGCGGGAGCCGGCTAGGCACGTCGCGGAGTCAAGGGCGGTGGGCCACCCTCGACGGCCTGCTCAGAGTAGCGCGCGGGAGCGACCGCGCGCGCCTACTCGGGCCAGGTGAGTAGGCGATCAGCTTCCCCAAGCTGACCGCCCTCTGGCCGATTAGGGCGGAAGGCGGCGGTCGTGTGCCGCCCTCCGGCGACCCGGTCGTTTGCGGCGGATGGAGAGTTCGGATGAGGCCTCCCTCTCCCGTTCCGCCGCCTCCTTCGCGAGCACCACCGCCTCGCAGAAGGCTCCGACCGCGTCCCACGACCTCTCGCAAGCCACCATGGCCTTCACCACGGCTGGCAGGGAGAGATCGTCCCCTATGACGCCGCGCAGAGCGCGGCGTTGAGACGCCCAGGCTGCACACTCCTCCAACGTGTGCTGGGCCGTCTCCTCGAGGCAGTCGCCGCAGTGGTGGCAGCGAGCATCGGGCTCCCTCCCCGACACAGGTACCTCCCGAAGCAACCGTGCCCCGTGAGGACCTGCGTCATGCGGTAGGTCAGGACGCCGTGACGTCTCGCCAACCACTGGCGGAACACCGGACCAACTGCCTCGATAGTCCTCAGGCCGGCGGATGGTGTTGCCAGCCGGGACTCCCACTCTTGTACTGCGGCTTCCCGCACCTCCTCCTGTGGCGCTGGCTCTACCAGTTCCCCAGACGTTGTGCCAAGACGCCGGCAATAGACCGACGCCAGGGCTTGCGCGTCCAGGTCCCATGGCAGGACTCCAGCCAGCGCGCACGCCACCTCACCGGAGATGGTCCGGTACCCCCGTATCGCCCGGATGGCCATCACCCTCTGCGCGCGCCGCAGCAGGGCGATGTTTTGCCGATTCAGGGCGTCCGCCCACACGGGGGCACCGTAGAGGGCCATCGACCTGACCACTCCGGTGAACAGCCGACGGCTCGAGGCGTTTGGCCCGTTGGTGTTGGGCAAAAGGCGCGCCAAGGCCGCCGCTGTCTTCAACAACTTCGGGGCCAAGATGGTGAAGTGGCCCCTGAAGTTCCATCGGCCGTCTAGAACAAGTCCGAGGTATTTCATACTCCGCTTGACGTAGATTTTGACGCCACCGACGATTATGTGGGCATCGGATGGTGGGCCCTTTCGCGGAGCATGAAAATATAACGCCTCGGACTTGTTCAGGGCAACCTCCAGCCCCAATCTTCTGATCCGGCCGACTACGTCGGCCACTCCGGCCGTTGCGAGGACTGCCGCCTCCCGAAAGGTCTTCTGCTGTGCCAATACGAGGGTGTCATCGGCGTAGCAGAAGACCCTCACTCCTCGTAGGGTGCTGCCACGCAGCACCCAGTCGTAGCCGATGTTCCACAGGATCGGACCCAGAACCGATCCCTGAGGAACACCGCACGATACCTCCCACTCCACCCAGCCACCCGGAGCCGGAAAGGTCACGCACCTCCCGGACAGGTAAGCCCCGATGACGCGGCGCAGGTATGGAGGCACACGGTGATAGACAAGTGCCTCCTTGATGCAGGGCCAGGGCAAGGAGTTGAACGCGTTAGCGATGTCAATAGACACCGCCAACACTCCGTCGCCGCGGGCCACCGCTTCCTGCGCATGGGACTTCACCTTGAGTATGGCATCCACCGTGGAACGGCCACGGCGAAAACCATACTGGAGGTCCGAGAGATCCGGACCTGTCTCCTCCAGGTGCTTTTGTAGCCTCCTCGCTACGACTCGCTCGAAGAGCTTGGAGATCTCGCTCAGGAGCACGATAGGCCTATAGGCGGAGGCAGAATCCGCCGGACGTCCCTCCTTACGGATGAGGACCAACCTGCCTGTCTTCCACCGCTGTGGAATTATGGCTTGAGCCAGACAGGCAGTGAAGAGTCCTCTCACTCTGGGCCCCAAGATGGTAAGGGCCAGAGTTAGCGCCCGGCCAGGAACGCCGTCCAGGCCCGGGGCGGTGCTCTTGCCGCGAGATCGGCAGATCGCCTCTTCGAGCTCCTCCTCCTCCACCGGTGGTGCGACACTCTCGTCTTCCTCCTCTTCCCTCGGCGCTGCAGGGCGGGCCATTGATGGAGGTGTAAAGTTGGCCCGCTGCGGAAATAGTGACGTCAGCACTCTTCGGAGAACGTCCGGTTGGAGCGTCTGCGTCACGGGGGGAGCCCACGACCGGAGTTTACCCCGCACCATACGGTAAGGAGTACCGTACGGGTCCCGGTCGATTTCCGCAAGCATTCGGTCGTATGATTCGCCTTTCATACGACCGATCTTCTCCCGCAGCGCTTCCTTCGCCTCGACGTAGGCGCGGCACAACCGGTCCTCTTCCTCCTGCGACCGGTGTGCCCTGCGCCTGCGATAGTGCGTGTACTGGCGTCTCGCCACAACGCAGATGTCACGCAGTTGTGCGATCTCCGCCGACCACCAGTACAATTGTCGCCGTTGTGGACGACCTCTGGAACGGGGCATTGACGCGTCGCAGATATGCGTCATTGCCCCCTGCGCCCAGGCGGCGGCGTCCTCCACCGACGCCCAGCCCTGGGGCAGCCAGGATTGCACTATCGCGGCCTCCTCCAACAATTGCCTGTCGAGGCGCCATAGTTGCCACCGCGGTCCGCCCTCTCGCGAGGTTGGACCCGGAACTGACGGCACCGCCGGATGTGTAGAGACCTCGTATCTGATGTAGAGGTGGTCCGAGAGTGTCTCTACATCATCCAGCACTCGCCAGTTCCGCACGTTACGCGCTAGGGCCGGCGTCGCGAACGTCACGTCCACGATGGACCCGCCCAGCCTTCGCACACACGTGTTCGTCGTCCCCCGATTCAGGACGGACAAACCGGAGGCAACTATCCACTCCGAGAGTGTCGCACCACGCGCACTCGTCGTTGCGGAGCCCCACATGTCCGACTTCGCGTTCAGGTCTCCTGCGACCACCACCTCCGCCGGACGATAGCGATCTACCATTTCCCCCAGGCGGATCAGGAACTCTTTGAACTCCGCCAGAGTTCGGTTGGGGGAAAAGTAGACGCCCACCACAACTAAGTCGCCGACAAGAGCCGCGACACATCCCTCACCCCTCTCTACACGTGAGAAGGGCGGGGAGCCCGCTGCTACCTGGGTGATAATAGTCACCACCCCGGTGTTGTCTGCGACCCAGTTGTCCCTCGATGGTGTACTGTAGGGCTCCGAAACAACCGCCACCTGTATCGACCACTGCGCCAAGCTCTGGACCAATAAGTCTTGAGCTCTGGCGCAGTGGTTGAGGTTCGCCTGTAAAATCTGGAGGGCCATTATTGGTCCTCCATCGGCTGAACCCCCGCTCCCTGACTCTGGGATTTAGGAGCGGCTCGCCCAATAAGACTTGCCGCTCCTCTACCGCTTCGCCTCTTCTTCGACTGGGCACTGACTTTGGCGCATGCTGCGCTTCCAGCCAAGTGCCCAGCCGGCCTGTTTGCCGCCTCGCACGCGGGGCAATGAGGAGGATCCGAGCACACAGATTGTCTGTGCCCGGGACGACCACACCGGAAACAGTGATCGCTCCGATCCACCCCACTGCAGAACGCCGCCACGTGACCCACCTCGTGACAGCGGAAACAACGCAGGACACGCGGCTGCAGCACTCGAACTTGAGCCGAGACGAAGCCCACGAGAAGCCTCGCCCCGCTCATCTTTTTCGCCGCCACAATGGGGCAGCGAACCCACGCTGCGCCGAGACCGGCCCGGTCCCGACGGATCTCCCCGACTTTGATGTCGCCGACTGCACAGCCACCGACTCGGCTCACTGCAGCCGCGACATCCTCGCTTGTTGCAGAATCGTCGAGGCCAGAAACCCTCATCTCCACACACTTTACTGGCCTCGACACCTGCACCTCCTCGGAGTTCAAAACTCCACGCAGCCTTGTGGCGAGCGCGTCCGCCTTGTCACTGTTGTTGGTGCCAGGCAACTCCAACATCCTGGCACCAGTTTTGGCGACTCGAAAACGAAGATCGCTGATACCCAGGCCTTCGAGTTTAATATTCTCTTTGACCCGGGTCAGGACATCGCTATACGTGACCTTGTCGGCGGCAGCTGGCTGTAGTTTCAGGGTGACCACCGCCGACCGAGGCGGACGCAGCTTTGGCTCCTTCGCCTTTTGCGTCCTCTTTGCTGGCTGAGCAAGTTGCGCCTTCGGCGCCACTTTGTTTTTCTTTGTCCCCTTGCGCGCAACAACATTCCATCCTTCTGACATGTCGTTTGGCGCCGGTGGAAGAGGACGAGGCTGTGCAGTTGTGTCCGTTTTTGGAGCACTTTTGGCCTTGCTCTTGCCCTTTACCTTCGCGGGTTTTGTTTCTTTCGGTGCCGGGTTAGCGGGTGCCACTAAGGTGGATACGGTGGGCACCACCTCTGCACGCTTCATTGCGGCTTCCCGGCGTCTATCGGCCGCTAATGGTGGACGAACCGGCTTTGGTGGGAGAAGCCTGTCTTCCAGTGCTGCAAGGCGTGTGTTTAGTAACGTGCCCACCTGCACCATTACTGCACGCGCCACTTCCTCCTTTGTCCCTTCCTCCACATTATCAGAGGGCTGACGTACTGCCTTGGATCGCTCCATTTCAGCTTTCATTTGCGCCATTTCCTTCCGCAACTCCGTTACCTCAGAGAGCAGACGTGCATTCGCCACACGCAAATGATTAACCTCTTCATTGGCCGTTCTGCTGGCCATGATTTCCACAGCCGTGTTGATGGCACCTGCAGCCTCCTTAAGGGCCTTTGTAAACGTGCCCTTAAGATTACCAGACTTGCTAGCCACTTTATTAATAATGGCTAGACTATCCGTTACCTGGTGCTGAAGGTCTTGCACCAGGGGGCCATCAACTCTCTGCCTTGTAAAGTCCTGGGAAATGTCCGAGAGCCTGGAACTTGCTCTAGACTGTACTGTCCGGGTAATGCCAGCTACCTCCTCCTCCGCTTGGAGTTGAAGCTCCTCGCGCCTGGCCTCTTTAATTTGCCCTGCTACTGCAACAGGTCTCACTCCTTCTCCGATATTAGTTGAGCGTTTTCCTCCACGCTTCACCGAGGCAATTCTAACTTTCGTCCTCTCTAATTCCCCTTCTCCTTCGGATGAGCCAGAATTGCTTTTAGTCGACCTCGGCTTTTTCCGGTCCTTCCTGTATTGTGTCTTCGTCAATGTGGCTGAGCTGTTAGAAGCCACAGACATGAGGCTCTCCGCCTCTGACTCGGAAGCCGCCCAGAAACGGCCCCGTGTTGACGACGACAACGACACAGATCTCGATCTTCCACTCATGCAGTCAGAAATATCGAGCCTTTCCAACACTACACGCGCCTTTCGCAGCATCGGATCTCTCCGACTTGTAGACGCCACTACATTATCACAATTGCCCATCACAGGCACCTCCACAACGCCGCCCATCTCAGGCACTGCTCTAACACCGCCCATCTCAGGCCTCTCTTCTCCGCCCTTCTCGGGCCCCTCTCCGCCAACATAACAGTACTTTTTGCCCCCCCCAGAATCGACGGGGCAACGTGCCGTAGCACGGAGGGATTCTCCGACCTCGTTGAGGTCGGTACCCTCCTGGGGTAATAGTTTTATATTCTGTACTGCCATGTTGTTTTTGTTTGCTTTTCTGTCGGGGTGTGCTCCCCTAGGCCGCGTGGTTAACCAACCACTAAAGGTGCGCCCACACCTACTGTTTTGGTCCGCGCCGGGCATTTGACTGCCCGGTCCACTCGCCCGCATGTGCGAGTGGTTATCCCCTATCCGCCAACCGGGGGACGCGCCCAGTAGGAGACCAGCCACTCCCCTGGGATCCGCTCTTCTCCTGATCCACACGATACTCTCCTCCGATAGCTGTTCACCTCGCGACGTTCACTTGCACGGAATGCGTGAACTCTGGCGAGCACTTCCGCCTGCAATTCCCAAGGCGGATCGCCCGCCAAGAGAGTAGCTGCCGTCCAAGACACCGTACGGTATCCCCGTATTGCCCTCACCGCTATGACCCTCTGCGTTTTTTGCAATTGGGCCCTGTTACAAGCGGTGAGAGCATCCGCCCATACGGGCGCACCGTATAGCGGCATTTATCTCATCACACCAACATAAAGCCATCGGCATGGAGAATCCGGCTCTCTGACATTCGACAGTAACCTGCCGAGGGCCCCGGCGGAGCTCATAAGCCTCAGCGCAAGCTGAACGAAGTGCGACGTAAACGACCATCAGCCATCCAGGATAAGACCCAGATATTTCATCTGAGCCTGTACCTCCGCCTCCTGACCCTGGATGTACAGAGTAGCTCCTCGGGACCTTTGCGTGGGCCATGGAAAAGAGGGCCTCAGTCTTGGGCATGGAGACCCTCAGACCCAACGCTTTAATGCGGTCAACGACAAGTTGGATGCCGGCCACGGCCACAGGTGTCACCATCTGATAAGTCGATCCCCGGGCTGTGACAAGAGTATCATCAGCACAGCAAATGAAATTCATCCCGGGGAGTAGACAGCCACGCAGGAGCCAATCGTATCCAATATTCCACAGTATCGGGACCAATATCGACCTGTGGAACACCACAACTGACACTTCGTCGTCCGATCCGACCATCCCCACCAATCCACCTCTCAGAGGTAAAGGTAGTATTTTTGGCCCTTAATCTCCCGAGCGCTAAATCCATTTCCCATTCCATTGCGTTCATGGAAGGGCGATAGCTGGCGGTATGTGCGCAGGGGGCTCAGGAAATAACTATGCGACAAGGTTTTTGTTAACGGGGCACTCTGCACGAGTAGTTTATTTCGCGCAGCAAGGTAGGGGCGCCCCCATGGTTTTCTATTTAAACTCGCCAACAATTCTCGGCGGGTTTCAGCCTTCGAAAGACTAATAGCAAGCTGCAAGGCCTTTTTCCTCTCTTTACAAATGCCACACAGCCGGCCTTCCAGCCTAGAGTCAATTGCCATTTCGTCTCCTGCTCCTCGTGTACGCACGACGAGCTAAGAGTCCATCTCGGGAACCTTTTAGAAGGGCCCCTAGAGTGGACCACTGGCACCGGCTGAGAGGAAACCTCGAACCTAGCGTATAGATGATCCGACAAGGTTTCTATCTCTTCTACTCTCCAATTAGATACGTTGTGTGCGACAGATGAGGTGGCAAAGGAGAGGTCTACCACAGATCCTCCATTATGCCGCACGCAAGTGAACGCTGTCCCCACATTGAGGAGAGACAGATCAGAGAGTAACACCCACACCTGAACAGCGTTTCCTTTACTGTCAGAGGTGGGGTTACCACGCCCGGGACTTTGCATTACAGTCGCCCAGAACCAAAACTTTTGTTGGTGACTGTCGATTAATCGCAGCTCTGACAGTGTCAAGAAATATCTCGAATTCTGCCAGGCTGCGATTGGGGGAGAAGTACACACCTATGATAACGTACTCCCCCCACCGTGCCACAACATAACCCGTGCCCCTCTCCAATGTTGATAGTGTGAGGCCAGTGACGTTACCATAGACTATAGCGACGGAGCTGTCCATGTCCAAGAAGGATGATGAGGGACTGAGTATGGTTCACAAACTACAGCGACGTTTATACACCACTCTGTCATAGACTGTAATAAAAGATCCTGCGCTCTGGCAGAGAGGTTTATATTTGCCTGGAGGAAGTGCGTTTGACGTCTATCCATTATGAAGTCTTTGCCATATCTACCTGACCTTGGCGGTCTTCGACTTCAGCGGAGGCTCTATTCATTAAGACTTCTGTCCCCTAAACCGCCGACATTTAGCGCTGCCCATTATGTGACCGGCCGGCATCTTCGACACACCATGCACCGAGGCTGGGCTCGACACGTTTGGGACTTGTGCCCCTCCGACCGCAGCGGAAGCAGAGATGCCCACGTGTTACGTCTGATGCGCAGCGAGGCCTAGTGTGCCCCAGTGCTAAACACCTGTAGCAGCGCAGGGGACGCTCCTCCAAGATCTGAACTTTGGCATAGCTTCACTCAACCAGTATACGGCCCTTAGTCGTTATCAATTTGGCTGCCTCGCACGGGCACCTTACCACCACTGTCATCATTCCACCAGGACCGTGTGACATCTCTAAGACTGTTACAGTATCTATTGCACATCCACCTACGCTGACTACAGCACTCACCACATTTTCCTTTGTGACTGAGTCATCCAGGCCTTTCAGTTTTAAAGAGACTTGAATAAGGCGTGACTACAGCCACTCCATCCAGTACCACTCGCAGTCGCTCGGCCAATAAGTCCGTTTGCTCAGAGGAATAACCAGCAGACAGTTCCGAAAGCCTGGCACCTGAAATTGCCTGGCGCACTGCCAAACCGTCGGTGATGCCTAGCTGCACCAGATTAATACCCTGTTGCGCACACTCTAAAACCTGTGCATAGGATACACCTTTTGCTGCGGCCTCTGGTGTTAAAGTGACCATAACTGGTTTAGTACGTGGCGATTTGGTCACTTTTAGCTTAGACTGCATCGTCTTAGAAGCTTGTGCTATTTGTAGCGAAGGGACATTGGTGGTAGAAGATTTCTTTCCCTTTTTGCCTCTCCTAACAACTGTAGCCCAGGAGATAAAGACTTACGCGTTGTTCTACGCCCATTCTCTGTCTACATTTCCATGGCTTTTGATCGTGTTTCTATCAAGGGTGTCGCTAGTTTTACTATGCGATTATGAGAGGCTTCCCTTGCATCTGCCCTTAGGGGGGTCTTAGCCTTATTGTTGGCAAAAGTCGCTCTTCTATACTGGCCAAACGGGTGACACTCATCCGGGTGAGACTCCACTGAAGAGACTATAGAACGTTTTAGTTCTTCAATGACGCTGTCATTGAGTCCCAATAATGGAACTGTTTCAGGCACCATTTTAGTGGCTGAGGTCTCCCTCAAACCCTCTATATCCTTTTGATTTGACTGTAATTGCACCTGTAGTTTTTCAACTCATTTTTGAGGCACCGATTCTATTCACGCAACTGTTGTGCCTCATCACTTTCAGTTCGAGAGACCAGGGATTCGAAAATGTCAGTGACAGTTGCAGCAGCGTCTCTAAGGTTACGCACGTATGTGCCCTTGAGATGGCTTGATTTTGTAGCAACTTCGTGGATAGCTGCCACGCTATGACCAACATAGGTGCGTAGCTCTTCAGCTGAGCAGAGAGAGAGGTCCCTTCTCTCATCCACCACTGAAGTACTTTCTACATCCGTAGTATTTGTGGATCTATCCTGCTGATACGCCCAGTCAGATATTTTTTTTTAAAGTCAGTCTGACCTGTATCCCTGTCACTACTCTTCTGTCCTTTACGAGCACGTACTAAACCAGTACCACGGGATTTTGGGAGTCTACCCCTCCTTGACGTATGGCACTTGGCACTAAGCACCACCTCAGCTTCCGAACCAGAATCGTTTTGACCTTTTCTAGTCTTCCGCTTGCGCGGCATACGCCGCATATATTCCAAGTCTGAGGCAGGCTCTAAAATTCCTATAATCTCGTCATTTTGCTTTTTAAATTTATTAATTTCCATATTAATCCCACGAGTATGGGGGAAAAGAAGGTCCATCCAAACAGTGCCGCGTGTTCTTGGATAAGTCTAACGTAACTCGTCACGGGTGTCGGCCGGTACCCTGACGGAGATGGCAGTAGAGACTGATCTTCCCATCAGCCACGCACCCCTCACGCTGCGTCGCCACTTGGGTTGGGGTAATTTTTTAAAGAGGTTTTCTTCCTCGCAGCCCAGCCGGTGAAGGCAAGACCCTCAGTTCCACTCGAGATTACGAAACATGACCGCAATCTCGTGTAGAGTTCCGATATCATCAGCGCTGGCATAGAATCCCGAAGATCCCTACGCCGACGTGGCGGTAGTATGAGAAAACGCCAGGCTCGCCCTCGATCCTTACACTGTGTCCTCTGCTAGACAGAGGAAAACGAGGAGGATAGCCGTCGCGTCGGGTTATTCGCCACCGAGCAATTCCCTGAGAACCCAGAGAAAATTCCCTGAATAATAATTACTCGCCGCCCAGGGAACACCGGCCCGCAATACTGCCCCTCCCCCCGAATGAAACGAGCATTCGAAAGGGACTGACAGCAAGCGAGCACACGAGGAGGTTACCCGACCTAGCCCCCAAAAAAAAATTTTTTTTTTGCCCCCTCCCTTGGACTATTGTCTTTTGATTTGATTGCTGTTGACAGTACTTGCTATCTACCTATAATTTTTTTAGCACAATAAATGTACTGAAAGCAAAACAATTGAGTTTTTAATATATATATATATATATATATATATATATATATATATATATATAATATATATATATATAATATATATATATATATATATATATAATATATATATATATATATAATATATATATATATATATAATATATATATATATATATATATAATATATATATATATATATATATGTATATTAATATTTATTGATATGAACATTCTCTCAACCCACAGGTTCCAGCAAAAAGTTATCGCCAAAATTGAAAAAACCTCCAGTCGAAAAGAAAAATACGTACGATCGAGATTTAGATTGTATGTCGGAAGAGAATCTACTGACCATAATACAATATTCCTATGTGTGCCCATTCAAGAACAGAAGAAACAATTATTATTGCTTCTACTGCAAGGACTATTACCCAAAGCCTGAGGATCTGAGGGAGCATACGGTCACCCATGACACGAAGCCGTTCCAACTGCTCATGGGGTACAGGAAGATGCCCAAAATAGACATAACTAGAATCGATTGTCGACTATGCCCAATGAAAATCAACGATTTGGAAGTTTTCAAACAACATATAGATCAAGTGCACGGCAAAAAGATTTATTTCGAAGCGCCAGATAAGATGTTGTTGTACAAACTAACATGGAACGACCTGGTGTGTCTCATGTGCAACGATATATTCGAGGACTTCAACACACTGAACACTCACATGGTGGAGCATTTTAGTAATTTTACGTGTGACATATGTGGGGTGTGCTTTTTGGAGAAACCCCGTTTAGACGCTCATCTGAAACGTCACAAGGACGACGAGCGTCACACGTGCGAGGTGTGCGGCAAAGTGTTCAAATCCAATCACTACAAGGACATGCATGTGGACATAGTTCACAAGAAGAAAGCGATCATACGTTGTCCCCAGTGCGACGAGTGTTTCATGTCTTACGCGTTGAAAAACAAACATTTGACTGAAGCCCACGGTCAGAAACGGACTTATCCGTGTAATTTGTGTGACAAAGTGTATAACAGACAGAAGACCTTGACGGAGCACCAGAGGAGGAATCACCAGAAGGTCCTGAAGCATCAGTGTGAGTATTGCGACCAGAGGTTCTACTTGCCTTCCCGTTTGAAAGAACATATAGCAACTCACACCGGCGAAAGGAACTTTAGATGTGAATTCTGCGACAAGAGCTATCCTCGTCTAAAGTCTTTACAGTACCATATAAGAACTCATACAAATGAGAGGCGGTTCAGGTGTCACATATGCGGGCAGGCCTTCATACAAAACCCCAGTTTGAAATCGCACATAAAGAGCCATCATCCCGAATGTGATATGGAGGGATGTTACTTTTAAACGTTTAATTTGACACTTGATTGGTATTTCTTTGGTTTTTTTTAGGGCAGGGGTTGGCAACCTTTTTGGTAAATTTTGAAGTTTGTTGCCAACACAAAATTGAAAATGTATGAAAAGTATGTATTTTTTTCTTGTATTATAAGAATTAGTAGTTCCTTTATTGAAAGTGGCTACAATCGATTAGGAATAGTTGTTAAATAGTATTTTTTTAAATAAATAATATTTGCCAATATAAACTAAAACTGCATAGTATCTCACTAAAAGAGAAACAGGTTGCCGACCCCTGGCTTTAGTGTAATCCTGCTAAGTTCTTTTTTTATGTAATTTGAAAGTGTCAATAATATGTATTATATCAAGGGAAATAGTTTAAAATGTCATTTAATGTCAAAAGCTATATTTATTATCTACAACATTAACAATATTAATATTCTCAAATTTCTTTATTATGTAATTCTTAAATAAAAAGTAACCTAAAATAATCCGTATTACTTCAACTATCAGCCAGTGAAAGTTCTGTCACAATCGATGCAGCCATTTTAAAGATTAGGCGGAACAGACAGACGGATAAAACTTTAAATACATACATACCATGTTACATATATATGCATTTAGTAAATGATTTTTATTTTTATATTACAAACGGACACTCCAGTTATATTTATTTGTAATAGATGAATTTAGCAGGTTTACTCTCAAGCTAATTGTATTTGAAGATGCCCATTTTTTGTAGTGTATTTTATAGAATGTATATACAATTATATATTTTGTGTTTATTTTTTAATAATTTATTTTAAAATTGTAAAAAATGACCATAGGCCGTTAATAATTTATAAAAAATTAAACGGGCTTCATAATAACTATACAAATACCTACCTATATTTTCATACGAGTAACCTACCTAAATCTCAGAAACTACTGGACCTGAAGTATCTTACTTAAATCAATATAAGAATCATCTTGATATGACTTTTGGTTTTAGAGAAATGCGGGGACAAACATACAAACATACACTTACCAAATTAAGCACACATGCTTGGAAACTTAAATGTATCATACTCAAATGTTATTCAATTCCAACAATATTTGATATGTATGTATGCAATATTTACTAATTTTAAAGTGTTATTCCACACTTAGGATTAAAAAATATTTTTGAAAAAATGTATAAAAATTTTTCAAAAATGTTTTCTAATCCTAAGTGTGGAATAAAGCTTTTTAAAATAGTAAATATTAAAATAAAATAGCAATCGCTCTTATTAAACGATTATTTCTTAATAATATTTAAGTTGAAAATATTGAGAAATTTGTAAAAATCTCTACAGAGATGCTAACAACATAAATAAGTTGTAACAAAACGTATAAGAATTTCGACGCAGCTGACTCCAAGAGGTGCGAGTTCGAATCCCGCTGCGTTCAAATCTTTATACATTTATCAAAAATGTTCTCTAATTCTAAGTGTGGAATAATACTGTAAAAATAGTAAATATTGCATACATACATGTCAAACTGATAACCTCCTTATTTTCACAGTCGGTCAAAAATAAAACACTTTTTAATTCATTCTGGTAACAATACCCTTATATATTTAAAAGGTCTATAAAAAAATATCAATTTGAATGAGAGTTCTTCTCTAAATAATGTATATAATTGTAAAGTGACAATATTATTCATTGAAAAGCACATTTTTGTATGTTTATTATATGTGTTTTTTTGCTAGCAAAAAACTATTAACAACACATATCTGTTTTTTTTTCTATATTTTTTTATTATTATTAAAATAATATATGCATAATAAATAGCTGGACTATATTGATATATTTAAATGAGAGAGTTGTCATGTCAAATGTCATACATCCACTATACCCTGTACAAGTTAGCTTGATCTTTTTGACAGACGGGCTAGTCATATTAAACTTTTACCGAATACCGCTCTTATTTTTAGGGGCTTTTTTGTGTGTTTTTTTTTAATATTTTTTACAATTAAAATCATTAAATTAAAAAATAATAGATTTGTCATTGCAAAATTGTCGATCGGAAAAATTTACCATTGTCAAAAAGATCAAGCTAACTACAGTACAGGGTGTACGATAAAAGAAATCTTATGCAGTTATTATATATAGAGCCTAAAATCTTCATAGAAAAGAAAGAGATGGCCGATAAAGCTGTCTGTCTCTTTTTTTCATGTATGATTGTACAAGGATAAGTACATGTTTCCCATGTTCCTTCTTTTATAAATTGGCGATTAAAACTCACAGACCTGCCTACGGCTTCCTTTTTTTTAAAGGTGAGGACATCTTATTATGGATATCTTACCAATTGGGGACTCGGAACAGGTTGTGGGACTCCAGTTTGACATATGTAGGCCTTTCTTCTCAACCGCCACTGGCCAAGGCCTCGGGTACACCTCAATCCTCTATGTATAATAATTTTATACTAAAGATTTAAAATATGTCAATTATTATATTTTATGGCTGCTTCCAAGTAATTTTGAGTTCAATGTCGCCTAAAATTATAAATAACTAAATATCAATATTATAAAAGGTATATACATATATTGAAAACCTGAAAATGAATCTCATTTGACATTAATCTGTAAATAAGTACATCACTATATTTTTCTTTTTTTTTTTTGAACAAGACACAAATTTATTATGCTTTAATGGATACTCATCTCATCACAACTGAACAAATTGAGACTTAAAATAAAATTATTATATAATTTTTATCAAATAAGTATTGTAATTAGTTAAGTATAATAATTTTATAGCTAATGTATTAAAATTATTGTGTAAGATTATTTTAAATTATGATTTTTTTAAATAAAATAATTTGTAAATATAAATATTTTGTTATTTTTTCATAAACTCATTGAGACGTGGTTAAACACAGTTAAATTTATAATTAAAAAATCATTTAATTAAATAAAAAAGAAAATTATTATTTAGGAATCGATAATCTATATTATTTTTTGTATTATAAATTTCCCTGTAAGGGGACGGAGTAGATGCAATTCCTCTCCGTTGCTGGGTAGAGTCTAGTAGGAGGCGTGTATCTCAGTAATTTGGTAATAGAAGGTCAGCCGTCCGACTGGCTCGCGGTCACTATCTTGACAAAAACGACCCGTCAAATACCAGATGATCCAGTTCGATGCTATATAAGCCATGTTTCCTTATTCCAACCCATCCCTTCCACCAGAGTGACGTAGTTCCGACAATTCTGTCTGCCGAACTCACTACATTTCATTTCCATCCCAAGGCCAGCAACGCATCCAACTCTAATATGGTGAAGGTCCATGGACGAAGGTAACCACTTACCATCAGGTGGGCTACCTGATTCTGTTCGTTTGAGCCGTTTTTCAATTAAATATTCGTAATAAAATTTGTAAGCGTGGTGTAGTGAGCTCAAATTTGAAATGTTGAAAAGTTTTTTTTAATATTTTTATTTCTACTACTATTATTAGTTTACCAATTTTCCTAGATGAAATAAAAATATTTTCTCTTCTTCGCTCTCTCTCTTTTCAAGTTAATAATTTAATTTTAAGATCTTTATTTATTTTTTTTCAGATCTTGATGTAACAGCAGTAAAATGATGTTTGAATATTTTGCGTAGGAGTCATCTAAGTAATGTACTAGTAGGGTGATAGTGGTTTCTCAATTATTTTTTTTATCTTCACGCTTTTTATCCCGAATAGCAGGGTAGGCAGAAAATACCTAGTGTCGAAAACACTCCGCACTTCGCTTTCCACCGAATGAAAGACATTGCGTGTTGAGTGGTGGAAATCAACGCTGTACTTTGTCTTTTTACCAGAGCGAGGAAGTGAAAATAATTTAAATATAATCACTCCCCGAGTGGGGATCAAACCCACAATCGATCACGTTTACAGTCAGACGCTGTCAGAGTGCGCCTCGATCGGCCTCTTAAATTTGTAAACGTTTTATTTCCATGGTATATTGTTAGAACAGAAAAATAGTAAAAAATATTTTCATTATATCTATAGAGGTAATAAATTTATTCATTTTTTAAATTAATTATCGATTAAATTAAAGTCACATATTACATCACTAATTCAATGCAAAATCAAAACGCTTCAAAAAAAACTCAATATGTCAAACACAAACTTCAATTTAAATTGACAGATTGCAAGAAATGCATCTATTTTCATTTGTGTATATTTTAAATGTTTTATTGTAATATATTTTAAAAATAATGGCGGAAGTTCATTTAAAGAAAAATCAAGGACCTATAATAAACCCCGCGCTATGTCGATGTTGTCGCTCAATAAAAAAATGTCGACTGCTAACAAGTGAATACGAATTTATGAATACGAAAGAAGTGTATTCAGATTTGTTAATGGATGTTTTTGGGCTTCTTGTAAGTTAAGAATTAATAATATTTCTAAATAAAATATATCTGTAATGGGTATTTTATTACAATTGTTAAATACATGGAAGTCACTTATTAATTAAGTTTCTCTGATTATCAAGTTCTGTCTGTTTATAATAAAAGAAAAGCGTGAAGATAATAAGCAATAAATTTAAAATAGTAAACTATACAATTAATCCATTTTAGGAGCGAATTAATTTTAATATTCATTATTAATAATGACCTTATAATTAAATAAATAACTTTGAAAACTCAAGAAAATTAAATTAAAATATACTTAAATAATAAATATAGTAAAAATATTGTATTATTATAAATAGCAAATAATTTTCACCAAACTTAATATGTATTAATTTAAAATAGTATATTTATTATAACAATTTCCAAATATTTCAGCTATCCCACTTAGATGGAGATAATAAAGACTGCTGTATTTGTGCCACATGTGTGTCTCGAATTCGAGAAGCAAATGCATTTAGACAACAAGTTCTACAATCTGAACAAATGTTCCTCGAGGCAAGGTTGCAGAGTAAAGAAGGTGGAATATATCTTATACTATAAAAAGTATTGTTTTCTTCAGTAATCATTCTTTAAATAACATTAAAAAAAAACTATAAAAATTTGGCTACAGCTGGAATTGAATCTGTTCCTATTACCCGTTCAAGCCACTGATGGTTCAGCAATACATTCTTTGTCTATTAGCTTTTTTCTCAATATAATATGTTACCATGCCGGAAAATTAACCAGAAGTATGAAACTTTCATATTTTTTATGTGTTTTCTAAGAGTGTATGACTGATTGATGATGAGACTCGATTCCCACTTGAAGGCATGGTTGTATTTGAAATTTATTTACATTTTTTCACTCTTCAACACGCAATGTCTCTATATATGCAGTTGATAAGCAACAACAACAGTGATATGCAACTAGGTTGCCTCTATTATACCTTGCTATGCGATAAGTCTGTGTGGATTAGAAACAAGAATTTAATACTGTTAAAAATACATTTCAGATTTTAACCAAATCATCAAGACTGAGGTAAAGACGGAACCTATCTGTGACTCGGACACACCTGATGTTACTGATGATGTGATTGAAGAGCATAATGGTATATTTTATTTATTTATATATAAATTAAAAATATATTATTGTAAATGTCTTTTTTCCACTTTATAGGTCACTTTTATGGAACCCAATGGTACTATTTATCTTACCAGAGCAAAGAAATGAAAATAGATTAAAAATAATCACTCCCTCGAGTTGGAATCGAACCCACAACCTATTGCATTTGCAGTCAAATTTACCGCGTTTATATTTATGTAGTTTTTTTTTCAGAAGAAAATAACGATAAAATGGATACACAAGAAGTCATAGATAATAAAACAAAAGCAGTAAAAAAAACAAAAGATGGTCATAAAAGTAAAGCGAGCAAAGAACTGAGGAATGGCAAGAGGCTGAGAGTGAAGCTGGACAAACTGTTGATAACAAGTAATTGATTAAAGTAATATATTTTAGAAACGCGTAAAATATGCGTTGCCTTGGCAACGTGGTTGTCACTTTATGCCCTTTTAAAAGTGTACATTTATTTTGTTAATTTAATATATTTTTGATATTAAAATATTGATTATTTGAACTCATTCTTCATATAATACTTAATTTTATGACCACTTTCTCGTTCTGGTATGACAAAATGCGGCGTTTAGTTTCGCTACGCAACACGCATCATTCGGATGCAAAACGGAGAATGGAGTGTCTGAATACTAGGTTCTCTCTGCTTACTCTGCTATGCGGGATAAAGCATGATGCTAAAAAAATATAGTAAGTTGATTTAGAATTTCAATTCGAATTTTGACTCCGTAATAGCGCAGTAGTTGGTTGCGCGCGATTGTTTTTAGTTCTTAGTTAGTTTAGTTATTTATTGGATGTAATCAATTTTCCAGATGGTCTTCCCAAGAAAATGGCGTCCAAAGACATTATAGATCACGACCAAATGGCTTATTCTAACACTGTAACTATAGTACAGAATTCTTTCGTCTGTCCGTTTCATAATAGAATCAGCATTTATTATTGCTATTATTGCAAGGATCAGTTCACCAACCCCAGTGAACTGAGAGACCATACTCTCCTTCACGACCCAAAAGAACTGTTCGAGGACACCACGGAGAACAAGAAAATACCAAAAATAGACATAACAA
Source organism: Dryadula phaetusa (assembly GCA_032432895.1). Lineage (NCBI taxonomy): Eukaryota > Metazoa > Arthropoda > Insecta > Lepidoptera > Nymphalidae > Dryadula > Dryadula phaetusa. Next base: position 1,358,810 of record JAOYRS010000090.1, on the reverse strand, counting down.
GGATAGACTGTCGGCTTTGTCCGGAGAAAATTGACGATCTGGACACTTTCAAGAAGCACATCACTAGTGTTCACCACAAATCCGTGTATCCCATCACTAACGAGTTCCTGAAGTTCCGTTTGACGTTGAACAACTTGACGTGCACAGAGTGTGGCAGCGCTTTCCCATATTTTGACTCGTTGAAAAAGCATATGGTCGACCACTTTGGTACTTTCACCTGTGATATATGCGGCACTTGCTTCTTGGAGCAGGCGTCTCTCCGCACTCACATAAAGTCGCACAGCAAAATCGATTTGAACTTCCCCTGCGAGATATGCGGGAAGAATTTGAAATCCAAGTACAGCAGGACGCTCCACGTGGCCACGGTGCACGAGAAGAAGCCGTTCGTCAATTGCTACAAGTGTGACGCCGCTTTCCTCTCGTACGCACTGAGGAACCGCCATTTGATTGAGGTTCACGGGGACAAGAGAACGTTTCCATGCGAGTTGTGCGACAAGGTGTACAACAGGCGGAAGACGCTCATGGAGCATAATCGAAGGAATCACCTAAAGGTGTACAGGCATCAGTGTGATTTGTGCGACCAGAGGTTCTACTTGCCGTCCCGTTTGAAAGAACACATGGCAACGCACACCGGCGAAAGGAACTTTAGATGTGAATTCTGCGACAAGAGCTATCCTCGTCTCCAATCCTTGCAGGAACATGTCCGGAGTCACAGTAATGAAAGGTACAAGTGTGACGTCTGCAGTTCTAGTTTTACACAGAGTGGGAGTTTGAAGAGCCATATGAAAAGTCACCATCAGGTATTTGAAATGGAGGGTAGTTTCAAATTGTAATATTGTTTATTATAATTTTTTTTGAAGATATAGATAGGTATGTATATATATATATATATATATATATATATATATATATATATATATATATATATATATATATATATATATATATATATATATATATATATATATATATATATATATATATATATATATATATATATATATATATATTATATGAGAGAATGTATTTATTCCTTTAGCATTCTAAATGTAGTGTGAAGGGGTCTTCTATAATGTTTATTTAAAAGGGCCCCTATCACTGATAAATGTCGCCTCAACTGTTATCTTTCATCTCGAGATTTTTTTGTTATTTTGTGTAAATAATTTAAAATAAGCATGTTTAAATATTTATATGAAAATAAACCTCATATGGTCTGTGCCAAATATAAAATTTTAAATTATCAATGTAAAAATGCAAAAACATTGATTTCAAATAACTTCCTTAACTTTTGTTATACATATATATATATATACATATATATATATATATAAATTAATTTCATTAAAATCACATTCATCAATAATTATCTACGTCATTGTGGCTCTGACGTCACAAAGGCCTAGAGCCGATCGGATGATAAAATTCGTAAGATTTAAAATAATTTAAATTGATATATCTTTTCTATTTACCAATCTATTTACATAACAGAAACACTAAGTGTTAAAGGAATGTTGCAAAAACACAAAAGTGAGATTAGGTTGCACAAACGCACAGACAAACGGAAATGACAAAATGTTGTTTTGGGATGTTCCCTAGTATATTAAATACACCCAATAATAGTCATCTTCCGTGTACAGAAAGTGCTCAATCACATTTCTATTATATATATGTATAGATAACATATAGAAACAATACAGTATTTATAGGGTTTTTTTTATAATTAAAAAAATCATTATTGTTAAAATTAGTAAAAGTTAATTTAATATTTTTATTTATTTAACGACAACTAGTTAAATATGTAAGTTATGAATAAACATTTATAAAAATATAATTATTTAAGAAATATTTGAAAATATCTGTTAATTTGTACAAAGTATATATAATCTGTGAATAATGACGTATGTAATGAAGTAAATATTAAATTATTTTAAATTAGTTTCTTAATTCTCGTTTTATTTAGAATTCCCCGTTTAATATTTTTTATGGGTAAACGAAATTCTTGTGGGTTCGATTCTCATTGAGAGGAATAATGTAATTTTAAAGCAAGTTAATCGTGTATATTTTAGTATTCGTAAGTAAATGTTTTGATAAAACATAGTCCATGGTCACAGGTATACTAAAGTTTCCAAAATAAACAAATCCGTTTAAAATACTTTTATTTAAATTGGGTAAAATTGTGAAAAAATATCTTAAAAATCGGTAATTTTAATATTATAAACAGATGTTCGAATATTATAAAATTATGAAAAAATGTCTTTTATGATCAATTCATAAATAATATTATTTATACGGTAACTTTAATAAATTTACAAAAGAAAGACAAATAGTATATACACTTATATTAACTTAAAATGGGATTACAACATTTGAAAGTTAGAAAGATAAATTTAAGTTTAAATCGTATTTAATAAAAAAAACCGCCATAGATAAAAACAAACTAAGACTATAATGAAAAGTTATTTAAAAATTTTTTGACTGTAGTTAATAACATATAAATAAAAATAATTTTGTTGACATTAACAGATAATAAACAAGTTTTTTGTTGACAGCTTTAAGTCACAAAACTAGCCATACTCTGGTTGCTGATGCTTCATTTATTGTTTTTACCTATATGTCCTAATTTATTATATTTTATTATATTTAGAATTTAGAAAATAATTTAGTTACAAAAAAAAATATTTCTTATTTAAAATTATTTCTTTTACTTAACTTGTTTTTTAATTTTATTATCTTTTTGAATTTTCCCGCGTTTCATCAGAAGTTCTTGAGGTATGGGCATCTGCCCACGGAAGTCCACGCCAGGGCCGGGCTTAAGCTTCATTCGATGTTCTGGATATCGATATATCGACTCGTTTGGGAGGAATCGAATACAGCCATTGTAGAAATGTAAATCTCTAAAATTATTTGTACATAAGGTTTCATTGGCCAAATGGTTACAAAAGTTGTTAATTTTATAAATCAAGATAAACTGAAATAAACTAAATTAAACTATTTTAAACGGATTAACCGCGAAGTTTATGGTATTCAATAATATATTTTTACGTTATGAACACTTTACAGTAGTCCATGGTCACTGGTGCACCTTCTACCTGTTTCTATCTGTCATTTAAAATCGCGAAAATCAAAGATCTTATTACTCCCCTTTTGGTCTTTACAGCGACACCGGGAGGGATGGGGAAGAGGGTGAGAAAATAGCAACCCTGCGGGGCTTGAACATCAGCAAAACTATTTACAGTGCGCGCATTATAAGTAGACTAGTCAGTTCTAGCTGCTAAAGAGTTTTACAGAATGGAAGTGAAATACGGAGAGCACGGCGGGTAACAAACGCCCGTGAATCCAATACGCTTTTGACTAACCTATGAATATGTTTCATTTTTAAAAATACGATCAATCGATATAACCCTGATGATCTATACACATAAATAAAATAGGAGTATCCGTTTGTAATATTAAAATAACCAATTCACCAAATGTATATGTATGCCGATTTCGATACCGGGTCTTTCACTAACATATATCTGATGTAATAAGGATTAATTTAATATTTACTATTTTTAAAGTGTTATTCAGTACCTAGGATTAGAAAATATTTTTGAAAAAACGAATAAAATTTTGATTTGATTGATTTGAACCCGCGCCTCTTGGATATCGTCCAAGCGCTCTGACCGCTAAGCCTTGCGTTTTACTACCAGCTGCGTCGAAATTCTTATACGTTTTGTTACAACTTATTTATGTTGTTAGCATCTCTGTAGAGAGATTTTCACAAATTTCTACTACTTAAAGATTACTAAGAAATAATCGTTTAACAAGAGAGATTGCTATTTTATTTTAACATTTACTATTTTTAAAGTGTTATTCCAAACTTAGGATTAGAAAACATTTTTGAAAAAACGTATATATCCCGCTGCGTTCAAATTTTTATACGTTTTTTTCAAAAAAGGATTAATTTAGGCTATTTTTCTTTTAGAGTTATAAAATAAAAATCCAAACACCTTTAATTATTACATAGGTAATATTTCTTCACAATTTACCTGATATTGGGGAATTGAAATGGCGCGAACACACGCTTTTCAATATTTTGCTTATATTTCAGCCAACGGCATTTGAGCAACTCGTTTCGTTCCAAAGAATAATGATTGATAAATATATAATCGAATAAGCCTTTCTCGAATGTCGGCAAAGTTCTGTAGTTTTGTCCGATATTTTTAGCGATTTCTATGTATAGGGAGAATGGTTTATTAAATATAGATCATTGGAAAAGGCCTTCGAAGCGAAATGGGACCATATCTAACAAAACTTGACTGTGGGGTTCGAGTCACATTCAAGGAATGATTATATTTAAAATTTATTTTCATTTCTCCACTTCGCTTCTCAACTAGAATTGTATCTCGACTTCTGGCGGAAAGAAGTCAACAGAATGTCTTGATATTAGTTTATCTCTGACTGCTCTATTATGCTAGTTCCAAAGAATAAAGATTATTATTTTATTTATAAATATATCTTTCCATTCATTCATCTTGATATGTCTGCCTAACTACCTGAACGAAAATGGAGTATAATTAAATTGATATTAATATATTAAATCAAGGCCTTCGTATCTGTTTTACCAGAGCGAGGAAATGAAAGTAATTCACATATAAACAATTCCCGAGTGTGATTTGAAAACACTATCCGCCATATAAAGATCCCACCGCTGCCTCATGGTGTAAGGCGTGTTAAACATTTTATTTCAAATTATATTTACTTATTTGTTGTCGAATGGTTTATGTAAAGATGTCCATGTGTATGTCCTTTTTTTCTGTATCGTAAATGATTTTATTGAAGTAGACTCAATACTTATCAGCTTTTTAATTAAAAAAATAAAAACGTCCATAATATATAAAATTAAAAATGATTTAATTTGTTTATTTATTTATTAGCTAATATGTTAATCGGTAATAGACAGGTATATTAACTGTCCTTTTCTTTGTCTTTAAACCTAAATGATAAATTACCTTCAGTAACCAGAGCATCTGGTTTCACTCGTTTAATATCCTTGCATTCTAAATATATGTTTTCATTTTCTTTCAGAGCCATTTTCAAAAGGAACCAATAAAATTATAAATTACTTGACGTATAAAACACTGATTGTAAATAACTACAGATAAAATAATTAAGGATTTTATAAAAAGTTCCGATAGATCCAAAAAATGGTATTCATTTAAAAAAATAAAACTAGTGATGTAACGATTACACATATATTTAATAAGTTAAAATAGTTAACGAATATTTTTTTAAATATACTTTTTTTTAATAAATAATTTATATTGAGTTATTACAATAATTTGGTAAGCATAAATTTTTAACGCCTTTTTATTAGCTCCACCTGTAATTATCTATGTACAAATGTTGCTCACCTTTTTCAGATATTCTTTCTTTATATGATTATTTATTCTAAATATAACATTGATTTTAAAATACACTTACTTCTATATCTTACTCATATTATAAATGCGAAAATTTGTTTCAATGGATCAATGGACAGATGTAATGCAATCTTTAATTTTTTTTAAGTAATTTGAAAAAAAAGTCTGTCCTCTGAATACTACTGTAGTACTCACTGTTCAATAGACATTTTTATTAACAATACGCGAGAGAAATTGCGAATGAAAGTTTCAAATAAAGGGATATAAACAAAAACACTTCTATAATTATATTATATATTTAATTATGACTTCTTTTAATATGCCGCCTTAAAGAATCTTTGGTGGCAAAGAGAGTACTGCAGACAGTACATGGGAAGTTCTTTTCCCCTGTATGTGTCACTCTATGCCTTGCTATAGCTGACTTGGTGTAGAAAAAATTATGACAAATGTCACATTCGTGTTTTTTTTCTTTTTTATGAACGTTCTTAATATGTATGTTGCAAAGACTCTTCGTTATAAATCCTTTGGAACACAATTGACATTTAAACTCCGGCTTACTCATACCGTGCTTGTCGACTAAATGCTGTATTTTTAGGTTTTCCTGTGAAAATCTCTCATTACAATAAGAACAAACAAATCTTAACTTTTTCTCTACTACCACATTATGTTTTTCGACATCATGTTTTTTTTTCTCTGTTCCATTTTCAAAATTTAAATTACACTCGGTGCAAATGTGTTTTTTGTGTGTTCTAGTTTTGTGCAGATTTAAAAACACCAAATTGGAAAAACTAACGCCACAAGTGTCACAAATGTGGTTTTTATAATGTTTGTTGACGTGAATGTTCAACGTTCTAAAGTTATCAAAAAATTCGGGACAAATTTGACACTTTAATCCTTCCTTTAGTATCTTGAAGGGTATCAGCAAACTTTCTTTTATGGGAAACACAATACAATGTAAATTGACCAAATGCTCCCTTAAGTCCTCTAAATTTTTCACACATTTGCCACATTTGCTACAATTAAGCCTTGAAATCTCAACTTTGACCATAATATTGTTCTGCCTTATAAATATTTTCGCTAAACTTTCCTTGGAGTGTATCTTAGTGTGCCTTTTCAGTGTGGCCATATCAATGAAGGGCTCTTTACAAGTAAAGCACAAGTATCTGCACTTGTTATACTGAAAGGGAAACATCGTTGAATTCTCTATTAGCTTCAATGAATTTGCCCTCAATACTGGTCTAGGGCCTCGTTTCTCTAATATTTTGTACCAATACTCTTCTTTACACTTTTTTGATTTATCTAAAAAATATTACAATGTTAAAATTAACAAATTATATATTTATATTAGAATATTGATATAACAATTGTCAAATATCAGTTGAGTCTCACAGAATTTGTGAATTTTTGTCTTATCTGTTACATAATGGGCAGTTTAGAGTGTGAAAGGAGAACTGCAGGATGTTTCCAAAAAGAGTGCTCACAGAGTTCCCGTACCCAAAAGTTGGAAAAAACTTAGAACACGAACAGTTCGTTTGAGAGTTTGGACTAGGTCAAAGAAATACTTGCGGGTAAATATTAGTAAAATAAAAAATATTGTGTTTATAGATGTAGATGTCATTGACCAAGTAAGTAAGTCCAGGAAGTTACTACACAATAGTCCGAGCAAAATTTTTCATAAATTTGAAAATTTAACGCCGCAAACTGTTTAATACTTGTCATTCTGAGTCAGATATCCTGTACATACAAAAACAGAAGAAAAACAAAACTTAAGTACCAATATAGATCAGACCCGTAATGGTGTGATTAGGAACAGCATCACCCTCACCACTACAACCCTTTAAGAAGACTTCAGTGCTCTTTCAAGAAACTATGCAACTATTGAGAGAACAAACATAACAGCTGGAGTTAAGAGACCATTCCCGAATATTGGACCTCAATAAACGCATTAGCGCATTAACGCATTAAGAACGTTATAGGACAATATCATAAAGCAAAGTTCCGTAACCTATGAGAAAGAAACTTCAGTCTGGTATCAAAGAAATAATTAAACTTCACTCCTCTAATAACAACATTGTGTTAGTCAGGAATGAGATTAGTAGAGAAGTCGAAAATTTTTATACGAATCTCTATCACTCTACTAAGCAGACGATCTTCCCGAACTAAGTGTTTATGAAATTAAAAATGCTATTAAATCATTGAAAAATGGGAATACACCCGGACATACCAAAAATATTTAAACAACTGCAACTACTATTTAAGAAAGTTCTGTTCAAAGGACACACGCCAAAATCATGAATGCAAATAGTTGTAATTTTGCTCTACAAAAAAGGTGATAAAACAATTCTCGCTAACTACCGACTAATTTCTCTACTTAGCCGGATTTATAAGCTTACCAAGAGCGAGAGTCTCTATTCACAGTATACAGCCGGTAGAGCAAGCTAGTTTTAGAAGTGGATTCTCCACATTAGACCACATCCACGCCATTAAACAGCATAGAGAAGTACAAGGATAGAGTGCATTGGTTACAATCAGCCACTCACTATCATATTTATCGATTAAGAAAAAACGCTTGATACTGTTGCGATCGAGAATCGAGAAGCTTGATCGATACAAGGTATGGATTGAAGAAATTTATAAAGCCACTATGCAAGTGAAGCTATACATATTAACGAGGCTTATACCTGTCGGAAGAGGTGCCCGTCAAAAAGAAATTATCTTCCCCAAACAATTAACAACGTGCTTGGATGACGTTTTTAAAGTCTTCGACTGGCCTAATATGGGTATAAACATAGACGGAATACGCCTAAATCACCTTCGCTTTGCAGATGACATAATTATCTTAGCAGATAAAATTTGATATAATATTGGTCTAAAAATTAACACACTGAAAGTTAAAACTATGTGCAAATTTATCGATGCACATCATATTATGGTAGATGGAAACAAAATTGGAAAAAGTGGACGAATATGTTTACCTCGATTCGCTGTATTTAACGAGTGTGGGCTGCATTTAGCATATATTGAGAACATATTCAAGAGCAATATACCCATGACACATAAATATCCCGCGTTTGATCAATACATCCTACTAGTCATGTCCAATGGCGCAGAAACGTGGTCCCTGACTAAACAACATATCGCAAAACTGCAAGTGGTGCAGATAAAAAGGGAACGTGCGTTATTACGTGTCTCTATAAGAGACAAAGTTAACGAATATCGCACAGCGCAGGTGGCGAGGGGTGGGACACATTTGCCGTAAAACTCACGGAAAATGGAAGCTCAAAATTTGAGATTGAAGGTTTAGGCAGAGTAAGAAAACGTAAGACGATAACCAGCAAGATGGTCCGATGATATGGTCAAAATTTTATTGCGTGTTGAGTGGGGGAACTCAACGCCGCACTTTATCTTACCAGAGCGAGGAAATGAAAATAATTTAAATATAATCACTCCCCCGAGTGGGGATCGAACTCACAACCGATCGGGTTTACAGTCAGACGCTGTCCCACTGGACCACGATTGACCTCATAAATATCATGAGTTTTTAATAATGAAAGAGAAACTAATAGAAATTGACTCGAGGTCGTGACGTGACTTGAGGTCAACAGAAATCTGTTTATAAGTTATAAATAATCTATTTTCTAGTTATAAATGAAACATTTTGTAGATTTATGCTGATCTTCCTTAATAAAAACCATAGAAACATTTGCACTACATCCGTAGTAATTGGATTTTACATTCTTCTAGTATTTTTGTAAAAATGCTGACCTAAAAATGCTCAAATACTTACAAGCAGGTAGTACCAGAATCTGAAACGATATTAGTGGAACGTGTCTGAAGGCAAACAGCATAGGACTATGGCACGCTCTTTGCTGCTGCATATTGCACATTACATTATAAAGAATATTTTAATCCAGATATGGTGACATGTCCATAAAATTCATCAAAAATTTTTCTAGAGATTTAAAGATTGGCCAAATTCTGGTCAAATTGATTCAACGAAGAGTTGTTGTCATAGAAAGCTGTAGTGCCATTTTCTTAAAAAAACTGGTGATCATTTAACAAGATATCCTATTTATTCCTTACCGTAATATTCCTTAATTCATACGCCATATTTTTCCTGTAAAACCAAACGTTCAAACATTCATGTAACACGCTAGTCACATTTTCGGTATGTTCTTGTACTATAAAGTTTGGTTTGGTTTTTCTTGTCCAGTAGAATCCGAAGTCCAATATTATGGACTTTTATAAAATGATCTGCGTGTTTTTTTTAGGTTCACGCTTTTATCTTGTATAGCAGGGTAGATGGGAGTGAGTATCTAGTGTCAAGACACTCCATACTTCGCTTTCCACCGATTTCAAGATAAGCGTGTTGAGTGGTGGAGCTCAACGCCGCACTTTGTCTTTTTACCAAAGCGAGGAGGTAAACATAATTTAAATAGAATCACTCCCCCGAGTGGAGATTGATCCCACAACCGATCGCGCTTACAGTCAGACTCTGTACCACTGCGCCACGAACGGCCTCTTCTCCTTGTTAGTCAATAATATATTATTTAAAGTTTTAGTCCTATGGTTTATGACTTATGTGTTACTAAAGGACGTAAGTTACGTAAAGATACTCTTTACTTTGTGCGAGGAAATTGCTAACACAATGCCGACCAGCAGTCTCTGTCTTGTTATTAAAAGGTTTTTTTTTATTTTTTTTTAACAATATAGGTAAGCCTCTTGCGTTATCATTTTTGATGATAAAGGCTTACGTGAAATCGTTCGTTATTAAAAACTTTTTTTGTCCCAATCGCGTTTAAGGCTTCTAGACTTAACATTATTCTTCAACGTCATCCATTGTATCGTGTGTTTTAAGCCTGCTGAACTCACAGAGACCTTGTCATATTGGACAGCATTAGAGCGTTTTACAGATCAGTTTGAGACCATCCTGAATCGTTTTTTCGTTTGTTCGAAGTTTCCATTCTTTAATTAATTAATTTTAATGGCAACATTATTCAATCAATCAATACTAATGTTTGAAAAGTGCACATGACAAATTATTTAAAAAAATCTCTTGAAACCACTTAGAATCTGTTTATTAACAGTTAACTGTGTTCTACTTTTCAAGCCATTTCATTTAATTACCAATTTGTATGGACTGCACCAAAAATGTTATTCGCCATTTTGTTACGGCGGCCATTTTGAATATAGTTAATTGTATTGTGATCAGAACTATAAGGATTTCTTAATATCAGTTCAATCGACACTGGGAAGTAGATCAAATTAAGCATGCAAGATATCAGATATACCTACTAACATGGTGAGATCAATAAAAGCTTATAAAAACGAATGCATAATGCATTATATGTTGTTAATAATTATGAAATACTTAAGCGAATAGGTCAATATATATTTTAATATTTGTTAAAGATACAAAAGCAACGAGGTCGGTCGTGGCGCAGTGGGACAACGTCTGACTGTAAATGCGATCGGTTTTGGGTTCGATCCCCACTAGGGGGAGTGATCATATTTAAATTATTTCCATTTCTTCGCTCTAGTAAAGACAAAAATTGCTGCATTGACTTCCTCCAGTCACCACCCAATGTTTCGAATTCGGTGGAAAGCGAAGTACGTAGTGTCTTGACACTAGGTACTTTCGGTCTACCCTGCTATGTGGGGTAAAAGCGTGAAGCTAAAAAATAAGATTCAAGTACGAAACGCGTTTAGATAAGTAAAATTTTCTTGCAATCCCAGACTTAAATTAGTGAGCTGTTTCCATTATCGCTCGAAAGTGCCAGTTGCCAGGCAACATCTTATTTACACTACAGCAATACCCCAAAGTTTTTTATTTACTATATCTTACGTATTTAATTCTAATATATAATAATAATTTGCATGTAACATTTCTATCAGGACAAAAATATTATATAAATATATATATATATATATATATATATATATATATATATATATATATATATATATATATATATATAAACACACAAGTTACAAGTTGTCTATTTTTTACATATAAATGTAACAATTTTTAGATTTATCCTATTCTATTAGTAATATTGGATAATTATCTTGCATTAAATCATTCAATTTTCCAAAAAAATCTCAAAATACTTAAATACTGAATGATCCAGTGGAGCTTGTAGATTGTGTCAAAAACATACATTTTCAAAAATATCTGATTTATTCCTTTCCGCAACATTTCTACATTTTTATTAATATGTAGTATGTTTCCTTTAAAATCAACTATAAATAGAGGAGTATTTAAGTAACACTCTGTAATGATATTCGGCATGATTTTATACTATAAAGTAGTTAAGTATTCGAGAACCTTTTCGAGGTAAGCTTGTTTCGTTGTCCATGTATCCGGTTTCGGAATTATTGTTTGTCGATTCAATGTTTCTTGTACAAGAAGGCCTTTATTCAATAACTTCAAAATGTCTAACAATCGATAAGTTACTAAGACTTCTCAATTTTACGAGGAAATTGTAAAGGAAACTTTGCCAGCAATCACTTTTCAAGTAAACCTGTTTACGTACGCTTGACTTGGGGAGTAAGCTGGTGAATGAGTGACGAGAGCGTTGCAGTGTGATCAGACGAGGCGCGCAAAAGTTGAGAGAAAAATATAACATTTTTGAAAAAACGTATAAAATTTTGAACGCAGCGGGATTCGAACCCGCGCCTCTTGGATACCGTCCAAGCGCTCTGACTCTAAGCCATGCGTTCTACTACCAGCTGTGTCGAAATTCTTATACGTATAATATCCCGCTGCGTTCAAATTTTTATACGTTTTTTTCAAAAATGTTTTCTAATCCTAAGTGTAGAATAACACTTTAAAAATAGTAAATATTAGGAAGATATAAGTTATTGAAGATGGAAAAAAGAGAGTATGTTACTGATGGGTTAAGAGACACATTTACCTGAGATCCCGGCTAGTGGCGGTCAAGGAATACCGTGAGGTTTTTGTGAGTAGACTGGGGTCTCACATAACCGGTCCCGAGTTCCCAATCGGGCAGGTATCCGTAAGGCGATTTCCTCACGTTAAAAAAAAGGGTTAAGAGACCCATGTAAGGCAGAGAGGAGTAAGGATACATTTATGTCTCTATTTCTGTCATAGCCAGTTATATTTCCATATCTAAGAGCAGGCAGTGGCAATGCAGGATAATGATTTTGCTTTGCGTTTAGTGTTTTGTGATTATTCTCGGAAACGATAAATGTTCTGAGTTTTATTGGGACGGTACAGCTGGAAGCTGTTCTTCTACTTTCTTTGTTACTCATTCAATCAGGTCATCGTTAAATTCGTTGTACTTCAAAGTCAAAGATGAATCGTGAAGTTTTGATTATTCTTTTTAGTATGCTCGAAAAAATATTACCATAAACAGAGAAAAATATATATTTAAGCATAAAATATGAAGACACAATGTTTGTATCGACAACATAAATGTAAATATAATTACGATTTGTTCTACATATAATCGTTTCTTCCCTCACAATATTATTGCGATACAGACATAGCACTGTCAATGTCACTGTCACTTAACCCTTGATCACTTGCCTGCTTCAACATCATTTGCTTTGCTCTAAATAAAAAAAAAACAATGCAAATAAGAATTTTAAAAAAACTTTCCATTATGCAAAGTTTCATAAATAAGAAATAATATTTACAATTTTTTCCTCTGTCGGTATTCTCGTGAGCGCTGAGCTGCCGTTTTCACCATTGGCCTACCGTTTTGATTCACGTCAGATGTGGCACTCCTAACTGTTCTACTTGGTTGAAGTACATTTAGTTTTTTAAGTACAGCTTGTCGCGCTCTGAATTCTCGGGCACGTTGTGCGTTACTTTTTGGCGCACTTTTCATTCTACAATTTCATCATTTTGTGTTTGGTAAATTAATTAAATAAGTATTAGAGTTATGAATTATTGTAAAAATTATATATAAAGGTTATATCTTACCTAAAACCAATAATTAGTCTCGGATTTTGTATCTGATTTTGTTTCTCAACCTCCATTTGACTATTGTCTTGTTCAATCATTATTTGTAATTTTGAACGTCTAGAATTGATAAGTATATTTATATTAATTACGTATTAGTTAAATTATATAATTCGAAAAAAGACGAGAAGAAGATAGAGAATCAAACGGTTCCAATATCCCAGTTAGAAGAAGTAGATAATATACAAGGAAAAAGGAACGTCTCATGTGATACTCACTTTGTAGATCTTTTATCAGTTGATAAGATTTCACCACTAGGTTCAAAATCTTGCTTTGTATATGTTGTCACAAACTTATTACGCACAATTTCTGTAAGCAAGCTGTTCTCAGTTGATGGTCCCGGAGCATCGAATTCATTTTTAGAGTCGCCTCCACATTCAGAGTCTGTGCCATCGGGAATTTAATTACATTCGTTTACTTTTAACGTAATAATATTTAATGTATTAAACAATTATTAATTTATAAAATTCAAATGAAAATTATAAAATTATCAAGAAATCACCGTTCGGGTGTCTCGCAATACTGATTGAGATGCTCGCAAATCTCTCCCCTACAGGTCTCCTGTACTTGATTATTTCATATGAAACATAACACGTCTTTCTTTCTATCTTTATTAACTCATATACCTTTCACTTCCGTTACGTGACGCTTTCATAACGTATTCACCAGTTTACTCTCCAAGTTGAGTGTAACATAACGTAATGCAACCAAGTTTTATTTACAAAAAATATATATTATTAATTTTTAGGATTACGTAATCATTTGGTAGGCAGAAAGTACTTGGTGTCAAAACACTCCGTACTTCACGTGAAGCGTGAAAACAAAAAAAATAAAGAAACAACTGGGTTCTTCGTTTTCTACTGAACAATTGAAGAACAATAAAGAATTCTGAGATAATACTATTATAAACCAGTTTGAAAATGTATACATTTATTATCAATCAATCCCCTTTATTTAAGACGACAGAATCTATATACCTTTTCATAGTTTCGTCATCGAAATGATCGTAGAAAATAAATTATGGTGAACGCGTCTCAAACCGCAGAAAAACTTTCAACGTTTTTGGATCAGAACCAAATAAGAATTGGTAAAGAGAGATACCAATATATATATAATACTTTAGTAAATTCTATATATATATATATATATATATATATATATATATATATATATATATATAAGTGAAGAAAATAACAACCCACAGACCAGTATGCTGACTTTATAATCTTTGAACGAAGCGACATATCTAGGTCTAGGTTTAGGTTCGGATTCAATACTAACTTTTTTCGTGCTTGTATGGACAATTTTGCGTTCCGGTTACGTTTAAAATTGAGGCCAAATTCTAAAAATACTAATAATAATTTGTATGTCATCTCCACAACCCTCTTAGATGGCATGTAATATTAAAACTTAGAACATAAACTTGACAGAGTCGTCCTGATAATTTATTAATATATAACACATTTTTTTAGCGTCGCGTCTTTATTTCGCATAACAGGGAAGACAGAAAGTACATAGTGTCAAGACACTCCGTACTTCGCTTTCTACCGAATTCGAGACATGGCGTGTTGAGTAGTGGAACTCAAGGCCGCACTTTGTCTTTTACTACAGCGAAGAAGTGAAAGTAATTTAAATATAATCACTCCCCCGAGTGAGGATCGAACCCATAACCGATCGTGTTTACAGTCAGACGGGCTGTCTCACTTCGCCACGATCGGCCTCTACACGTTTTAAATAATTTCAATATACCGATATATTAAATATATATTAAAGTTACCTTTTGTTTCCGATGTCTTTATTTTACTTTCCACAGTTGTAAACGCCGTTGAAGGTTCAATAAATTTTTCTTCATTCTCGTTTCTACATTCTTCATTCACTGTTATACCTGAAACATGATATAACAGGTAACAATCTATACAAATAAATAAAGTCAGAGTGTCTGTTTGTTATATAAAAAATAACCTCTTTTTTCTATATGCATATGGATATATATTAGGTACATTTACCTAAATATGATATATTATAATTTTTGTCTGTCTATCTATTTGTTCCGTTTGTCTCGAGAACGGCTGAGCCGATTTTGAAGGGACTTTGACTAGCAGGTAGCTAATGTAATAAGAAGTGACTTAGGTTACTTTTATTTTACAATTGTAGAATAAACATCGATGTTGCGGGCACAGCTCGTCATAACTATAACTAACATCCCTACATTTTTCTTATATAATTCTTAATCAAAATTAGCCTAACTTACTCCCTATTATATATATCCATTAGAACCTATTATATATAGTGAACGATATATATCCATTAGAAAATTTTACAGGAAGTTGCACTAAGCAAGGACTAGATATTTATTTATTTACATATTCTTAATTGCACACTTTCTTAAATATGCACAAAAGGCGGGCTTAACACTAAAAAGCTTTTTCTACCGGCCTTGTCATATGGGATTATAGGTGCAAAAAGAATTATAATCATAATAATAATGTTTCTATTAAAAAATATATATTGTACAAAAACTTGCACCCGTTCTTTAAAAATATTCTCATTCTTACTGAGCACTAGCGCTCAGTAATTGACAATTGGAAAACCCTTCTGATCATATAACATGGGTCAAGTATCTTACTTGGGCAGTAGGTGAGCAGGCTCATCCTGCTACCGTGGCTTGAAATAGGATGTTTTACAAAGATCTATATTTTGATAAATAATTTGGTTTTCTTTCTTAAAAATCAAACTCTCATTGATTTATAGTATTTACTTATTAAACAGTTTTAAAAATGAACAGGTAAATGAAGTAAATTTACTGGTGCCCAATACAATAAAAATTGTTGGAATAAACCAATAATAATTCAGTTCATCCAGCTTATATTTACTAATTATTCAGTTAATACTTATTATATAATTCAGTCAATGTTTACTATTTATTCAGTTTTTGTTTATTAATTATTCAGTTTATGTTTATTAATTATTTAGTTTATGTATATTAATTATTCAGTTTGTTTCTTAATTAATTCAGTCTATGTTTACTATTTATTCAGTTTATGTTTATTAATTATTTAATTTTTGTTTATTAATTATTCCGGTTATGTTTATTAGTTATACAGGTTATGTTTTTTAATTACTCAGCATATTTTTAGAAATTATTCCGATTTTGTTTATTAATTATTCGGCTTATGTTTATTAATTGTTCAGTTTTTGTTTATTAATTATTCAGTTTGTGTTTATTCATTGTTCACTTTATTTTTAAGATAACATTTATAAAAAACGTATAAAAATTTTGAATGCATCGGAATTCTAACGCACGCCTCTTAAAAACCATCCAAGCGCCCTAACCACTAAGCCATGCGTCGGGATTCTAACGCGCGCCTCTTAAAAACCATCCAAGCGCCCTAACCGCTAAGCCATGCGTTCTACTACCAGCTGCGTCGAAATTCTTATGTTTTATTACAAGTTATAGATAACAACGTAAATAAGTTGTAACCAACATTGTATCTTTATTGGGTTGATTATCAATCAAGAGTTATTGATTCAATTTGAATTGAAACATTGTGAATTCAATAAAAATATTATTAAGTCTAATTTTCTTTAATAATATAATTATTGTATTTTTTTAAAAAATCGAGGTCACTCTGTTCGTGATTTTATTATGTAATATAGTTAGATATGTATTTGGACTTTAATAAGGGTATAAATTTCCCCATTAAAATGAAGCTACAATAAAATAGCAACAAGAATAATTGAGAGACCTCTGGCTTAGAACCCTCAGGAGACCCACTCATTCTAACACCCTATCACCATGTGAGCTATTATGACGTTAACTATGGGTAAATATACTTTACTATTCTAATAAATATTATAGCAACAATTCATTGTCTGAAGAAATAGATAAGAAGTGTTTTTTTAAAAAGTGAAACCTAGTCAGTATCGTCCTTGAAATTATCAGCATACTAAATTACGTGAAAATGAATTTTCACTATTTTTACACATTTTAAATGAAATTATTTTGAACGCGAATCGCGTATATTTTAAAATTTGAAAATACATTTTTGAAAACCCAAATTACCCAAATTACATTTTTGAAATTTTACAGTAGTCCGTGGTCACAGGTAGCTTGAGCTAGCTTGTGAGTCCTGTGAAGTGTTCGAAACGTTATCTTTCCAAAAATGTAATTTCGAATACCAAAATATACGCGATTAATCCGTTTAAACGGAACTTTAAAGTAGTTTCTTTTAAAATTCATGAAAATTTTTGGCCACTAATCACTTTTTAGTTCTGAATGTATGAAAATGAAACAGTTTGTAGTGCTGATATTCATAAAAACATTCATTCATTTGTTACATGCGTTAGCAAAACTGCCGTGGTTTACGCATTCTGCTCATATTTTTTTAAGCTTTACGCTTTTATCCGGCATAGCAGGGTAGACAAAAAGTACCTAGTGTCAAGACACTCCCTACTTCGCTTTCCATCGAAATCGAGACATTGCGTGTTGAAACGTGGACCTCAACGTCGCTCTTTGTCTTTACCAGAGCGAAGAAGGGAAAATAATTTAAATATAATCACTCCTCCGAGTGGGGAGAAATATTCATATTCTTGTAAAGATGTAATTTCTTTTTATATTATTAATTTATTTTTATAAAGGTTTAATAAAAACGTGCTTCGATGATTTGATTAGTGGAATGTGTCCGAAGGCAAACAGCATAGGATTATATCATGCTCTTTTACAGCATCGACAGTATTTAAATACGGATATGATGACATGTCCTTGAAAATCGAGACATTGCGTGTTGAGTGGTGGAACTCAACGCCGCACAATGTAATATATGTTTCCTAATTGTATAATATTCTTTTATTTACCGTTTAGATCCGTGTTTACGGCCATATTCAACAATGGTTTTAAAAAACTACTTCTTCCTTATAGAATTATTTATTAAATAAAATCACAATTACAACATTCAACTATTGAGACAGATCCCAACCGCGTCCGAGATCAGACTGAACTTACACTAATGGATTTAATATAGTATTATTGTTGTACACGTTAGAATAATTGTTATACCAGAGCGAATAGCATCATAGATAATGATTTCAACAAATAAATTATTCTCCAATAAGATCTATGATTTTCGCGATTTTTATACATTTTAAATGAAACTATTTTAACCGGATTAATCGCGTATATTATGGTATTCGAAAATCCATTTTGGACACCTGACGTTTCGAACACCTTGAGCCTACCTGTGACCACGGACTACTGTAAAGTGTTCAAAACGTCACGTGTCCAAAATGTAATTTCGAATACCAAAATATACGCGATTAATCCGGTTAAAATAGTTTCATTTAAAATTATTCTCTTTTTCCACGCTAAAGGTGTCGTTTTACTGACATACATATGACATATGATGGGACAGTCCCTCAGACAGTCAGACAGGAATACTGGTAACTCCTTTCCTATTGTGTGCCACCTTGAGGTCTAAGAATTGTCATGACCACCATAACCCAAAGAAAAGAGACAGATGGCAGATGTCCTGCGTTCTATTGGGATGGTATGTTTATCAATATCCCTTATCGCAACATAACAACTGTAAACTTTTCTACGTAGTTTCCCAATAATTTTTCGTCAATTCTCAAATGGGGACCACACTCGTGTTGTGCGATTTTGTATTATACGTATAGTATGTACTAATATATCAGGGTCATCGTTTGTCAATCCAAGAAAATATATTATTTGTACAAAACCAATACAATTTGGTATGGTAAACCGCTAGTATCGTACACAAAATGTGCTTTCCGTTTAGTAGTATGTCATCCAAAAATAAACCTGTAGCTTGCAGTATCGTACGGTATTTACTAAATTCCATGTGGGCATGTTTAATCAGCATGTTACTTTGTATAGGTCATCTGTTAATAACATGACATTTAAATCATTTCCTACACTTTTTTGACTCAGATTCTTTTGTTCTTTGCAAAATTAGGGAAAAAAGGAAAAGCGTTTCATCGTAGGTATTGATAGATTTTGCTTCAGCTGAAATTTCAACATGTTGTTCTTCGTTATATCCCGAAGAATCATTACTATATACGAAGAAGAAATATATATATATATATATATATATATATATATATATATATATATATATATATATATATATATATATATATTTCATAAACCTTCGTTGGCATTAGATTTTTTTTTTAATAAAAATTAACATTAACAACTTTTTTCTCTGTCTGTACTCTCTCATGCGCTGAGTTGCAGCTTTTGTCTGTTTTTTGTCAGGATGTCCAGGGACTTGATGGCAGGAGTTTTCTTCAGATGGATATATATGGATAGCACTTTCAGTATCTTCTGCGGCAATTTCAACTGTTTTACTTGGTTCCTGCTGTTCTTTACTTTGTTTCTTAAGTACAGCTTGTCGCGCTCGAAATTCTCGAGCACGCTGTGCATTCGTTTTTGCCGCTTTTTTCAATCTACAATGTCACCATTTTCTTTTGTGGTAAACAATTATCTCAATTATTATGTTTTTCTTATCTTTACGGTTTCATCCCGCATAGCAGGGTAGACAGAAAATACCTAGTGTCAAGACACTCCGTACTTTGCTTTCCACCGAATTCGAGATATTGCGTGTTGGGTGATGGAACTCAACGCCGCTCTTTGTCTTTACCAGAGCGATGAAGTGAAAATAATTTAAATATAATCACACCCCCGAGTGGGGATTGAACACACATCCGATCACACTGCGCCACGACCGACCTCTTATTATGAACGATTCTAATATATATCAAAAAATGATTTACCTAACACCAACAATTTGGTGTTTCGGTTTTTGTAAACCACTTTGGCGATTTCCATTTGATTTTTGTCTTGTAAAATCACTATATGTAATTTTGAACGTTTATTATTAAAGTATTACTTATATATAGTTAATACGATTTTAAAAATTTATTAAAGTAACTTGTAGAAGAGTAACATGGAGAAACACGATAATATCCCAATCAGATAAAAGGAAAATACACACATTCTATAATACTTACCTTTTTAATTTTTTTTTAGTACAGGAAATAGTTTCAGTATGTACAATATCTTGATTTGAATATGTCGTCACAAACCTCTTACGCACAATTTCTGAACATAATTTCTTCTCAGTCGATGGTCCCCGAGCATCGTGTATATTTTCAGAGACGTATCCATATATTGTATCGGTGTCAATTTCTGCCATAATTTTTTATTTATTCACCCACACGAAAATTCACACAAAATCAACTTTTAAATTAATTATTATTTATTTTAATCGTAAAATATATAACGTATTGAATGAAATATTAATATATAAGATTATTCACAAATGAAAAGAAAACACGAAATAAATAAGAAATCGCCGAGGCCAAAGTGAGGCCGGTTGGTTCGATCCCCACTCTGCTAAAGACAAAGTGCGGAGTTGAGTTCCACCACTCAACACGCAATGTCTCGAATTCGGTGGAAAGTGTAGTACGGAATGTCTTGACACTAGGTACTTTCTGTCTACCCTGCTATGCGGGATACAAAGCGTGAAGCTAAAAAAGAAATCGCCATTGGCGTAACGCTAGTACTCACACACGAACGTCACTGCTATATACTATGAGAGGAGGAGAGGAGGATATATATATATATATATATATATATATATATATATATATCTCCATCCCTTCAAGTCACACGAGTAAATAAGTTTTATTTCAAAAAATAAGTTTTCGGATCTTTTCTGATAAAAAGAGAAAGTGCGGCGTTGAGCTCCATCACTCAACACGCAATGTCTCGAATTCGGTGGAAAGCGAAGTACGGAGAGTTTTGACACAAGGTACTTTCTGTCTACCCTGCTATGCGGGATAAAAGCGTGAAGCAAAAAAAAAAACAAAAAGTTTCAAGAGTAAATTCAGTAATCACTTTGCGCATAAAAACTCGCACTACAAATATTATCTTTTAAAATTGTCTTTGGTTCTGAATCAAATAAGAATTGATAGGGAGATCTATCAAGTAGTCTATGGAAAGACTTATTTTTCTAATACTGAAGAAAATGGCAACCCACAGACAAATTAGATGAATTATTATCTGTCACCCAACGACGCACCATATCCTCGATGCTATGTTTTATTGGACATTTCAAGCTTTTCTGGACAATTTTGATTTCCGGCCTACATTTTTAATATTTCATCAATGACCATGGTTGTAAATTCTTTTCCATTATCAGATGCCAGATTCGATGGTGGACCGAACTCTAGGAATATTTTCAACAATTCGAACGCCACCTGCCCAGATCTCTTGGACGTTTTTACGAATATATTATAAAAATCGAATAAAATAAAAATCGAAGTTACTATATTCGAGGTTTTATTTTATTTCTATCTAATGTAACATTTTGACTGTCAGGCTGTCAACATTTCCAGTATCATTGACCAGGTTCCTGACAGAAACAAAATATTGCTTGCGTAATGGCCGTAAATGTATAAACCACCACTATAACACCACTTATAATCTTCATCAGCAGTTAATTTGAAATCAACAAAACCTCGCAAGTTAAAATCTGACGATATAACCGCGTTTCTCACACTTCCTCCTTTCTTAGACATTGAGCGCTTCATATCACACACACTGTGCACAATTTTGTGTATATCTCTATGGCCTTTTTCTGTGTGTGTGCATTTTTTTTATATTATATGTCATTTTCTCCCTGCCACCGTGACCAACGGCTTTATGTGCTTCAAAATATCAAAATATTCATCCATTGCGAGTATCCGAGCTGCGGGGTCTTTTTTTTTTAAATATCAAATACTCTTTGTCAAAAGTTTGACAGACATGACATCAATTTTGAAGTCCAATAATAATCCGAGGCCTCTCGCTGCATGAATTCCCTACATCTTTGATTTGTTTTATAGCCTAAAAATAAAATTGAAATTTTAATTTACAAATATTAGAATCTATATATTTAATAAATTTTTAGAGAAATATTTTTGAAAAAAAAAACGTATAAAAATTTGAACGCAGCGGGATTCGAACCCGTGCTAAGCCATACGTTCTACTACCAGCTGCGTCGAAATTTTTATACGTTTTGTTTTCTAATTCTAAGTGTGAATTATACTATAAAAATAGTAAATATTTCAATAAAATAGCAATCTCTCTTATTAAACGATTATTTCTTAATAATATTTCAGTAGTAGAAATTTGTAAAAATCTCTCTACAGAGATGCTAACAACATAAATAAGTTGTAAGAAAACGTATAAGAATTTCGACGCAGCTGTAGCAGTAGAAGGCATGGCTTAGCGGTCAGAGCGCTTGGGCGGTATTCAAGAGGCGCGGGTTCGAATCCCGCTGCGTTCAAATTTTTATAAGTTTTTTTTTTCAAAAATGTTTTCTAATCCTAAGTGTGGAATAACACTTTAAAAATAGTATTTATTTGTAGAGAAATAGTTTATATACAAAGAGAAATAGTTTATATATAAAGGAATAGTCAGGGTCCAAGGGATAACTAACGGAACCCAATTGCAAATTTTGTCTGTTTATTTACTCTGTTAAGTTGCATACGCATCACTTAAAAATCAATATAAATAACTTTTCTATATATAAAATATGCATAATTCTGAGTAACGTCTATCAAAAGATATTCCCATCATTTGTTATCATTTATGTTAAGTTAGTTAGTAGATCACTACGAACACCATGTAATTAGGATACTATGAACGCCACCTATTGTGTACATCGTATAAACGTTGTATATTCATTAATAAAACAATACCAAAGATTAACCGGTGCAAACAAACAGACAGAGAAAAATATGTTATTTAGGTATATATATATATATATATATATATATATATATATATATATATATATATATATATATATATATATATATATATATATTATAATATAACAAATAGACATTAATTATACATACTAAAAAATTCGTTGCGAGGTCCGTGATGTTTTAATGTTGTGCATGATATCTTTATGACTCCGATAAAATTCAAGTAACTGAAGATTATATAATTCTCTTTAAATGCACATTTTGATTCATTTTCATTGTTAATTTCTATACAGTATTCTTTTGTATGAAGTGCCGCCATCTTGCCACGACGTCCACACCGAATACGAAGCCGACCGGGTTATTTCTACCTACATTATAGTTTCAACACCAAGACTGGTGACTTCGTTGAAGAGTAATTTTTAGAAGTTTTATTGAAGTGTCCTTAAAGTGTTAGTGTTTTCAAAATGATTACCGACTATGACGTACTGATACTCGCTTTAAATCAGCCCCCAAAAAGACGTCAAATAAGATTTTGGATTCGCCCGAGCCTTAGGAGAGGACGCCAGCTGTACAGGGCTAGTGAATTAATGAAAGATTTAATTTTGGATGAAGAAGACCCGTTGAATTTGGAATACCGAAATGACGTTGGTTTCACCAACTTTCTTCGAATGCAGCGATCGGACTTTCAAATGCTACTCAACAAGGTTGGACCCAAAATATCAAAAAAGAATACGTCTTATAGAGACATGCAATTCCAGCAAGCGAACGATTAGCTGACACTCTGCGTTTCATTGCGACTGGTGATTCGTACCACTCATTAAAATATGTTTTGAAGATCTCCCAACAATGTATCTCTAAAATCGTAACTGAAGTTTGTGACGCCATTGTCGCGGCCCTTCAAGACTACATTAAGGTAAATTACGACCTTCAAGACTACATTAAGGAAAATTAAACAAAATTAATTTAGAATAGTACTTTTATTGACAACATTAAAAATAATTGAGTAAAAAAGTTAAAAACTATTGAGGGAAGGGAAAGGAATTGTCCATATTGGACAGTTCTGAATTAGTGGATGCCGGGGATGCCGATTGCGAATACGATGAAATTGACGACGGTAATGAGGAATATCCAGACGTCGAAAACCATTGAGATGTTGAATTGGTCAAAGTGAAGAATGGTGGTTGCGTTTGATTGGGCATGTTAGAAGTCTGGGGGAATGAAGGCACCATTGGATTGGCCAGTCCAGAGGTTTGCCGTATATTAACTTGTGGTACATTGTACCCATGCTGATCTTCAAGATACCCCATTTCAGCTTCAAATAATAATTGGTTGATCTTATTCTGCACAACTAACCTGGTTCGAGGCGAAGAAAGCTTTCTCAGTTTAATTGCTATCTGTTCACCGTACAATGAATATTCATCATCGATGTTCGCTCTTTTTGATTGAAGAGATATCATGACGTTCAGAGCCTCATCCAGTGCATTGGAAGAACCGGGACTATCCACTAATCCTTGGAGATTTGAATGTTTTTTTGGTTCCGGCGACCTCTAAAGGGGAAAGCGTTGATGCTTGTTTTATTCAGAATTTTGGGGATAAACAACTTGGCTGTCATCGTTAATGCCTTCTTCTTGACTGTCTTGTGGTCCATCTTCCTGAAAATATAAATACTTAAATACTAAAATAAATAAATATAAATGAATATATAAAGAAAAAATTCGCTAAAAAATATGACTAATTTTTCTTTTACTTTCATTTTTCAGATGCCTCAGAGTGAAGCAGAGTGGAATGAAAAAGCCCACGTATTTGAGGAAAAGTGGAACTTTCCAAACTGCATCGGTGCTGTCTATGGCAAACATATCGCTTTAGTAGCACCTTTTCATTCAGGCTCGGAATTTTTTAACTACAAGGGACTTTTTTAGCATAGTTTTGATGGCTGTGGTTGACGCCAATTACAATTTTATATATGTTAATGTGGGTTGTCAAGGGAGAATCTCCGATGGAGGCGTTTTCAATAATATATTTTTCAAGAAAGCTCTAGAAGTAAACTCTCTACATTTACCTCCCCCACGGGCATTGCCAGGAAGGACCACCCGAACCCCGTTTGTGTTAGTTGCAGACGACGCGTTCCCTCTTTCACCAAATATTATGAAACCGTACTCTGGAATACATGACAAAGGATCTAAGAAAAGGATATTTGGTTATAGACTCAGCAGGGCTCGAAGAGTTTCTGAGAGTGCCTTTGGAGTGCTGTCTGCTTGCTTTCGCGTATTCCGATCTCCAATGGCATTACAACCTGAAGCTGCAACGAAAGTTACTATGGCTGCTGTTTACCTACATAATTTTTTACGCAAAACCTCCTCAAAATCAGTTTATAATCCTAGAGGAATGTTCGATAGCGAATCCACGGAAGATGGGGAACTTACGTTAGGATTATGGAGGCGTGATGCTTCTTCATCTTTACGTTCCCTTTCCTCATCCTCAGAAGAAGTACTACTTTGGCTCAATCAGTAATTTGCCGATTTTTTTAATTTCTCCACAGGTTGAAGTGACATTCCAACACAACAAGTAAAACATATTATGTTGGAAAGTGAACTTAGTTTATAGCATAGTTGTTAAAAAAATTAAATAAATAGAAATTACAAACTTACCTCTTCTTTTTTTTGTGAGCTATCCTGAGTATACCTCGGTTTATTTTTATCGCCCAAAAAATTCATCGATTGGTAGGCGAACCATTTACTAACGTACGACTCATCAGCGCCGCTCCCTGTTCTTTTCGTTTCAGCTTCTTTCTTTTTTCCCTCCAAAAATGGCTGGTTAAATTTTTCCATTTGCGCTCAATTTCATTTTTATCCATTCCAAAAGACACAGCAATCTCTGTGAGACTATCGTGTCTTTGGTTTTTAATTTATGTTGGAAATCTGAACTATCCCATAGAAGACGACGTTCTCTATATAAGTCTATTAACACTAAAACTTGTTCGTCATTCCACTTCATCACTTAAAATGAACAATAAAAAACCCTACTTAAACAAACTGAGTCGAAAATAAAATAATTCGTCAAGTTCTGTCGGAGCTATATACACGCCCCCACTCTATATTTTTATTCGGCTCGGCTCGGCTTCCATTGATCTATACTTTGTGCGAGTTGGGATCGGCACGGCCCGGGCCGGCATTTTCTAACCCGGCAAAGCCGCCCGGGGCCTCTACATCAACGCGGCTTAGGCCGCCCGGGTAAGCCCGCCCGGCCAACCCCGGCATAGTGTGGACCCTGCTTAACAACTTAACGACCGGCTCAGTCTACTTGGAAATATCAACAAACTGGGCACATCGTGAAAATCATGAAAAGCCGGCATTTTATAAAATGTCCAGCCATATCTTGATCTGGCTAATTTAACGAACGGCCGACGACAAATACAATTGAATTATAATTTTTTGTACATTTTGTTTTTATTCCTGACGATCGGCTGCCGCCATATTTAATTATTGTTAATTATTTATTATTGTTCTTAATTTAAATACATAGAACGAATTTATATAATTTTTAAATTGGTTTTATACAAAAAACAATACAAAATATATGTGTATACAGACACACACACACACACACACACACACACACACATATATATATATATATATATATATATATATATATATATTTATATATATATATATATATATATATATATATATATATATATATACTATACAGTATATGAGAATTTCTATGCCTATA
Organism: Dryadula phaetusa; assembly: GCA_032432895.1. Lineage (NCBI taxonomy): Eukaryota > Metazoa > Arthropoda > Insecta > Lepidoptera > Nymphalidae > Dryadula > Dryadula phaetusa. The sequence goes on along the minus strand of JAOYRS010000090.1, from coordinate 1,331,903 downwards.
AGTAATGTTCAAAAATGGTTTTAGTTTACATTTTAAATTTACCTTTTATTTTCGATATTTTTGTTTTGCTTTTCATAGTTGTCAATGTCGTTGAAGATTCACTTGACACTTCTTCAATCTCATCTCTAGGTTCTTCTTTCAGTATAATACCTGAAACATAATTGTTTTAGCTTCACGCTTTATTCCTGGCAGGGACGTCAGAGAGTACGGAGCGCCAAACGTTACGGTCCCTGTATACCTCTTTCGTCCTCGTCCACAGTCATTATCCTCTTCATACAAGCCCTTCGGGGGGTCTTCATGCTTTTTACGTGACCTTCCTCCAGTATCTTCGACACTGTGTTTTCGAAGGTCAACCGAGGTCTCCCCCGACCTCTCGTACCCCTCACCTTGGCTTCATGAATCTTTCTTACCATTCTTTCATCGCTCATTCTTTCAACGTGCCCAAACCACCTGAGCACGTACTTCTTCATTCTTACTGTGACATTCGCGCTTACACCTGCCATTCTGCGTATCTCCTCGCTGCATATACGGTCAGCTAAGCAGACTCCGCATATTCGACGAATAGATCTTATCTCTACTGCATTTATCTTTCTTTCATTCTTCTTTTCATCACACACATACACACACACACTCACACGTTCCGCTGCCGTATAACAACGTCGGTATCAGTACTGCTTTGTGAACGGCAAGACGTGCAGGTACGCTGACGTGTAGCCGTCGCATCATTGCAGCAAGAGCACCGTTAACCGTTAACCCTGTTATCGGCAGCAATACGCCTTTCCACATCCATTTCGTATCTTCCGTCTCTACCAAACATACTTCCCAGATATACAACCTCATTCACTTGTTCTAATATCTTTCTATCTATGAAAAACATGTCTATTATAAATAATATATAATGTTCGAAGCCACCGTGGCGCTGTGTGACAGGGTTTAACTGTTAACGCGATCGGTTGTGGGTTCGATTCCCAATTGGAGGAATGATTATATTTAAAATATATTTCTACTCTAGAAAGATTAAGTTAGGTTTGCACTCATCATATCATGTTTGGATTACGGACAGCACAGTCTGACGGAATACATGATGGTTTTGGATTCGATTCAAACTTGAGCAATGAATATATATATAAAGTAAAGTACATCAAAGTAATATTATTCATTGAAAACATTTTTAAACATTCCAACTTGCCAAACAATTTTTTCCTAGAAATATATCTTTGTGTAGCAGAGATTTGTAAAAATCTCTTTACAGAAATGCTAACAACATTAATAATGTTGTAAAAAGCCTATTAGAATTGAGACTGCCAACATGTAGAACAAATGGCCTAGTAGGCAGAGCACTTGGACAGATACCAAGAGGTACAGGTTCCAATCCTGCTGCATTCAATTATAAAAATGTTTTCTAATTCAAAGTTTGGAATATCATTTTATAACTAGTAAAATAATATAAGCCAGTTGTAGCGCAGTGTTGGCGGAGTGATTATATTTAAATTATTTTCACTTCATCACTCTCAACACGCAATTCTAATTCGGTGGAAAGCAAAGTATGGAGTGTCTTAACATTAGGTACTTTATGTTTACCCTGCTATGTGCTGGAAAAAAGCATGAAGCTAAAAAAAACTATTACCATTATCTGTGTAAACTGGCTGTGTAACATTTTTCATACATTCATAGTTTTCTTGTATACACTCTTCTTCTTTTACAAATATTTCAGATTTAACTATGCAATTTCCGAAATCATTTAATGTGTTTGCATTTTCTGAAAAAAGTCAACAACAAAAGTGAATTAAAAATATTTATTTTAAAAGTTATATGAATATCATGTTTTTTCAAGAAACTCTTTAGTATTTTGTAGATTCTAACTGAAGCCCTTAAAGCAGAGAGAGGAGTTCGGAGCAGTGCTTGAGAGTTGCTTGTGACATCAAAAAGCATGAATATATCATTTTTATTATAATAATATAATATATTTTTTAACTAATACATTTAAATATTTTTTTATTTATTTTTTAATTCATAAAACCTAAACTATAGAATAAAGGTGTACTTACCAGTCTCTTTATTTTGTGCAGATTCAATATGTTCCAACATTTTAATTTCATTTACCACAACCATATTTCTAAAAGCATAGGCCTCTTGTAATTTGTGTATGCAGCTGTAGCATATATGTTTAGTTGATTGCACTGTACCTTTATCTAATGAGAATATCTGAAGGATGAAAATATATAGTCAAAGTCAAATCATTTTCTGAATATTAAATAATTTATTACTGGTTCTCTAAAATTAATGTGTTAGACCTGAGATAAGCCAATGCAAGAAACTTAGCAGGACTGTCTTGTTTTAATAATATTATAGATTATGATAAAAGTTTTATCTTTTCTCCACACAGCAAGATAGACAGAGGGAACCTAGTGACAAGACACTGCATTCTCTTTTTTTCTGCTTGAATTTAGCATGTTAAAATAAAATTTTAAAGCAATTATATGACCATTCAAGTAAGCCATTATTATTCAACATAAGAATGATACAAAATAATAAATTATGAAAAATTAACTTGTGGTGTAGTAAACTACTGCCTATATACAAATAAATTATGTTTAGTACAGGATAAGGATCCCTTAATCAACATTAAAAAAGTAGTTTACAGGTGTGTAGTGTTTAAAATACATATTTATTTAATATGCAGGATTATAGACACTAAAACATGTAACTGATACATATATTATAAAATATACCTCAATATTGAATGTCTTCTTAAGGACATCTTCGTATACTACTTTTCCTTCAGGAGTCGTAAATTCTGCTGACATATCAGTAAAGAAACCGGAGCTATGACAACAACGACAAAAGTTGGGAGCAATAAATACAATAGGGGCTTCCATTGAGGAACTCATTGTGAAAAAAGGTTTCTTATATGTAGCGCTGTAGATTCTTTAATTTGTAATAAATAAATAAACATAACTATATTTTTATAAATAAAATTTATTTGGTTTTCGTATAATATAACATAATGTTTTATTTGTTTTTATTTCTCTTCTTCTCACGTCTAAGAGTGCGCTAGTTGACCACAGATAGTCACAGTTATGTCATCAAATGTCAATTGAAGACGGCAAAAATATCGATACCTAAGGAAATCGATGTTTATCGTCGAAATACTTATTCCCAATAACTATATAGATATTTATTTTTGTATTTTAAAATCGTTTTCTATAAAATAGGTAAATTTTGATCAAATATAGTAGCAGTAAAACTATATTGTTACTGAATGCCTAAAATTTCATATAAAAATGTTAAGCATTAGAGATAAAATTAAAAAGAATGATGAATTCCACCAATGTCGACTGTAGTTAGCTTAATAATGTTATTGCAAATTATTTTTAATATTTTATTTTAACTATATATATAATTTAACCTTATTTATTTTAATTCAAATTTTTAGGTGAAATTGAGCGTTTTACATTATATATTATATATTTTAGAAATATAACTAAATATTGTATATTATTTTTTATTTAATTATTATTAACAGTAATTCTATCTAATAGCATTTTAAAGTACGTTTTTTAATCTAAATTTTATGATTTTAAGTATGTCATTTTTTCTGAATTTTAATGATTCTTAATACATATGTCATTTTTTTCAGCCTGCCGCTGTCCACTGTGGAACGTAAGCCTTCCTCATAGAATGCTAACCATTCCTGTTCTAGGCAACCCGCCATCTTTTTGAAATAGTCTGTCTGTTATGGTGTAGGGCGTCCTACACTACCCCTGCCTAAGCGGGGTCTCCGCTCTATTACGTGTCAGCTCCAACGACCTTTCCAACAATTTCTTTAAGTACTTTACAATTGTAGAAAATATGACAGGCATTTTGACTTCTTGCCCCCTTTTCAGAATTTGATAATAGAGGTTGTTTTTAAATTCAAAAATTTTCTAGCAAATTATAAATTATTCTTCAAACTGAATTAAGACCTATTAACAAGTATTTGTAAAAATTTAATTTGTTTTAAGTTAATTTATAAAAAGGAGTTGCTATTGTTCCACTCGATCGTGTTAATACATATTTTATTTTAAATAATGACCGAATGTATAATACTAACGAGCTGGATATGGGTTCGATTCCCTTTCGGAGGAATAATTATAGCAGTCAACAAAATGTCTTGACACTAAGTTGTCTCTGACTACCCTACTAAGCAGGATAAAGTATAGGGTTGAAAAAAAAAACTGGAGCTAAAAAAGTAGACTAGCTTTGTAAAGAAAAAGATAAATTTTCAGTTTTAGAACTTTATTATTTTTACTATAAACTATTTAATTCACAAATGAAAGTTATAATATATAAACAATTACATATACAGTAAATCAACTTAATCTGATGGCCTTTGAAGAAAATTTAGTAGAATGTAGAAACTTATGTCATCCTCCAAATTTCAAATAATTCTAACAAACGTCAACAAAATCCATTTTCTTGTTATTTTAGACAAATGATGGAAATCCAATATGACATTTATGACTAGAATAAATCGTTTGCCATTTTCTTTCTGCTTTTTCTAACTTCTAAAAATATTTTTCAGGGAATAGTAGGTACATTGTGATAGATCATATGTTTCTTTAGTGTGACGCTACGCATGTATGCTTTTCTGCATATTAGTATAGTATTTAGTCATTTATATTTATCACAAGCTTTTATACATAGATATAACATTATATATATCAAGTGCATTAGTTAGAAACTGAGGCGCAGTTAATAACGCCCGCCTAACAAGCGTCTCACCGTAATTGTAACAAAAACATTAAGCATGAAAAAATTATCAAAGCAAATTTGAAAAAAGATAATACTTAAAACATAATATGATTAATACTACGACACTCGTTGTTGTATTGGACGGATGTAATTCTTTTCTCCAGTATGAGTCTTGACGTGTATCTTCAATCTGGATTTTATACTAAAACATCTAGAGCACGTTGCACATTTAAACCTCTCTGTGTGTACTTTCGTTGTATGCTCGGTGAGTGCGCGTCGCGTTACAAAGTTGTATTTGCAAATGGAACATGGAAAATTTTTAACTACCCCATGTATAGATTTCAAATGTAACATCTTACTGTAATACTCTTTAAATGTTTCAGTACAAAGCCCGCACTTCTTTACTTGCACTCTCGTTTTACCTTTGTGCACTATTCCTATATGATAATTTAATTGGCCAATTTTGTAGAAAACACTTTCGCAGTATTTACATTTAATGGTTTTATTAATATGGGTATTTCTATGTCTTATTAACAAGTATTTAGTTAGAAATCCTGCTCCGCACGTTTCGCAGACAACTTTGCCCACATGATTGTTTATGTGTGAATTTAAATGAGTGAAAGAAACAAAATTCCCGTTACAAATATGACAAACGAAACGCCCGTTTGTCACTTCCATTCTATATTCAGTCATGCCGTTGCTTGCTGGAAAGAACTGTTTACAGTGAGCAGTTTTCAAATGTTCACGGATACTGTCCAAGTTAGCATAATCTTGGCTACATAAGCGGCATTTTAATTTGGATATATCAACTTGCAACGTACGCTTTCCCTTTGGTATATATTTTTCTAAAATAGCCTCTTTATCTAACATCTCGTGTGTGGTAGTGTGCTCCAAAAGTTGAGTTACTTCTGAGTAATATTGAAGACAGAAAAAACATTTAAAACTTGAACCCATGAAGAGAAATGGTCGGACTGTCGTATATAGTAAGAAAACAGCGGCGTTATTCCTTTCCGGTATTGTCATTTGCCATATACTTGTAGGTTTAGGGCCTGTGAAAGAAATAAATAACTCAGAAAATTCCCAAGTTACTATATGCTATACTAAAAAAATAAAATGCTTACCATATATAAAAAAAATTCTATGAGTTTTGAAATTTTTAAATGTTAGGAACAATATTTAACCGAAATCTAATTTTCTTTATTTAATAAATCACAACTCATACTTAAAGCATAGTTTCATTTGAGATCAAACACCACATTACTCTTTTATTAACGCGCCTCTAATTCAGTGATGGCCAAGTACGGGTACTCGCGAAACATTTTATACGGCCCGTAGTCTTTAGAAATTAATAGAATATGGCTCTCCATAATAATATTTTGTGTCCAGAAGTATGAGAGTAATGGATGCACAGGTAAAAGAATTATAACTAGCCTCGTAGGAGTTAATTTTATGCGGTACGCGAGTTATGCTGGCTCGGGTAAGTAAATGAACATCATCTTCACATATGATTAAAAGTACAAAGTGCGTTTTTTTTTCTATAATTCTGTCCATGCTATGGAATTTCTTAAATTTTCTCGTTCTCCGTTTAAAACATTTGGCCACCATTGCTCTAGCTGTAAGGAAAATTGCAAAAAATATTCGGATGCCACTCTTTTACGTGGTCATTAAAATGATTTTTAGTTTGAAAGACGTTCCCGCAGCACGCCAACTTGTTGCAATCGTCAATATGCGTTCTCATATGCCTGTTCAAGCTTTTCTGTTGTCCATATGTCTTTTTACAAAACACACAAGTGAAGTCTTTCTGGCCAGTGTGTGCAAGCATATGTTTTTTTAAAGTAGACACACAACTAAAACTCTTTCTGCAAATCCCACAAAACGTCTTTTGTGTGTGATATTTATTAGTGTGTGTGGTGAGTGATCGTCTACTTGAAAACGTTAACTTACACATATCGCATTGATAAGTGAAAGTTATTTCGTGGGCCTCCTTAAGATGTTTCAGTTTACGAAAATGCTCGGCAAATCTTTCTGGGCAGTGTGGACAACGCAACATTCTCATTTTGGTGGCTCCATTATGATATTTCTCAACGTGATATTTTAAATTTGACTGTGTAGTGTACACTTTGCTGCATTTGTTGCAAGGATGTCCTCCAGGAGCGTGAATCTCCTTGTGCTGTATCAACCTTTGGTAAGTCATAAACCCCGCACCGCAAACCTCACAAACGGCATTGCTAAAATGTACGTTCATATGCCTATTTAATAGTATGAACGTCGGAAACATTTTATTACAAATATGGCAGCAAAACTGACTATTTTTCAGACTTAAATTGTATCCGATTACTCCATTGCCAGACGGTGTGAATATTTTCTCATGTTCTTTCGCCAAATGATCTCTTATTTGATCAATATCTATGAAGTTTTTGTTGCACATCTTACACTTAAGATCTGATATGTCTATTTTGACAGTACGCTTTCCTTTAGGCAAAAGACTCTGTAAAATTTGATCATAATTTGGCATGATATGTTCATTGGTATGGTTTAAAAGTGTATGGATTTCGGAATAATGTTCCAAGCAGAAGAAGCACTTGAAAAAATAACGACAATAAACAAATGGGCGGGCTGTTGTACTTTCTAATATAATTGCAGCATTTTTTCGTTCAGACAATGTCATTTCCCATATACTTGAGAGTGCTCCTTTCCTTCCTGAAGATCCTGAGGAGATAAAACACCGTCATTAAGTTTATTAAGCATATTTTTTTTTATAGGACAGGCAAGGCAAACGAGCGTGTGGGTGGGGTGATGGTAAGTGAATACCGCCTCTCACGGCCCCATGTAATACCAGAGGAGCGTTGCCGGCCTTTGTGTAGTCGTAATTATCCAGAAATTATAAATAATAGTTCGAATTGTATGAAATTTATAATGTTATCGCATTATATTATTTTTATTATTACACTTAGGCGCTACGCAAGCTTATTTTAACTTAAAATATTGTAAACGTAATTAATTTACAAGTCCCAATAAAGAAATAATAAATTACATACAATTGTAATGTAACATGAACGAGCGGGACCTTGGCATTACTGATAATGGCGTCAGGTGCTAAAGCAAAGGCGATGAAGAGGAACACATCGCAACACAAATCATTTTTGCTCTAGCACCTGGCGCAATTGATCTTTGACGCATATCTAATTATTTTATTTATTTTTAGCATTTATCCAAGCGCTTAGCCAGGGTTCCACCTTCCCCATTTAATACGGTGTTAACCATCCACGGTGATCTGTTCATTGGCTCTCGCATCCCGTTTTAATTCCAAGGACTGATATGTAGAAATAGCTCTCCGGCTGGAGCACAACGTGGCCAAATAAACGTAGCGACGCTCTTGGACCTTATCCTCTACATCCTGTCACAGACTTCATAACTACCTCGAATTAATGTGTTACGAATGCGGTCAGCCCGCGTTACGCCCCACCTCAGCGTCTTCATTTATAGACAATAGATCCAATGTACTTGAATTTCTCTGACATAACGACTGTGTTCATGACATGCATGGATGGTATTACGACGAGCTCCCGTAAGCAGGGTACCGTACCGTTCGTCACTTATAGTTTAAGACTTCCGTACTCACGTACCCTTCCTCTAGAAGTTAACTCTCTCATCCAGCTCCAACTGGCTCTTGTCATAACACCATGCGTATACACTGATATATACTGGGTATCAGTATCTAGCACAGGAGACAGTATCTAAGCACAACGTTGAAGACGGGTTTAAGAGCCGAACCCTAGTGAACCCCTACCGTAATCAAGAAGTTTCCAGCATTTAATTATTTTAGCTTCACACTTTATTCTGTATAACTGGGTAGTTTTACTCTTGAAGACACAATCTAGTGTTGATACACTCCGTTGACTACTTTTCCCCCGAAATCGAGACATTGCCTGTTGAGTGATAAATTCAACGCAATTATAATATAATCAATTCTACGAGTGGGAATCGAATCGACGACCAACTGCGTTTACAGTCACACATTGCGTCACTGCGCCATAACCTCAAGTTATTAATTTAAAAATGAAGTAATTAATTAATATTGTAAGTCAGTAAAATATTGGCTTTTAAACAAGAATTCTGAGTTTCTTGCGTTTCTTTCATACTCGTATAGCCTAGTTTGAATAAAAATATTTATCTTTGAGTGTGTATTAATTAAAATAATAATTTCACTAATTATCAGTGACTGAATGAAATTAATTCACTTAAACTTTTGTTATAATTCATTTATAATCATTTACAAATGGATTGGATTTACAATCATGGTAGTGATTATACTACGTGACGCTCAAGGCATTATTTAAAAAAAAAAACATTTAGATTCTTTATCTAAGATACATAATAAAAAATATAATATATGTAAAGGCTTTATTTGAACGCTCTTAACACTGTTTTTTTAGATATTACATTTATTCAACTTCACAATACATCACTATTAAAATTTTTCACAATAGTCCTAAACTGCCATTGTGGATGCCACTGTTTCATGTGCTTGTTATAATCATTTCTATTATGAAAACCGTTACCACATTCTGAACACGTAAACTTCCACACCGGTCCGTGGACCCGCATGTGCTGGCGAAGAGTCCGCTCATGCATGTATGCCTTCTGGCACACGCCACAAAAGAAATTCCTCTCGCCAGTATGACCCCGCATATGCATCTTCAACAAAGATTTGGTACCGAAACATTTACCGCAAACCTTACATTGGATCTTTTGCGTGTGTTGTTTAGTCGTGTGCTCTGTTAGAGCTCTCCTTGTCGGAAAAATAGATTTACAAGTTTGACACTCAAACGTAAAGCTTATACCGTGAGCTTCTTTCAAATGTGTCATTTTCCGATAGTGTTCGGCAAATCTTTCCAAACAGTGAGGACATTTTAGCGGCTTGGAGCGTTTCGCATTTGACACTTCATGCCTCTTTAATAAGTGATACCGTAATTTTAATTTAGTTGGATACACCTCTTGGCATTTGTCACACTTGTGCATGCCAATTTGGTGAACAATTCTGTGATTGATCAATCGTTGGTGCGATATAAAGCCCAGTCCACACGTTTCACAAACCACACTAAAATGTGCATTCATGTGTCGGTTGAGAAGGAAAAATGAATTAAAAGTCTTCCCGCATTTGTGACATGACAAAACACCGTTCGTCATGCTTAAATCATATGCCATTAGGCCGTTCCCAGCCGAGTTGAACTCCTTCTTGTGCGCAACAACTAGATGTTTTCTAATATCATCTAGGTCCGAGTACTTCTGATCGCAAATCTTACATCTCAAGCTTGAAATATCAACTTTTATTACACGTTTCCCTTTTCTTAAATATTGCTTTAGGAGACACGATTTATCTGGCACAGTATGGAACGCAGTATGCTGTAAAACTGACTGTATTTCCGGAAATATTTCAGGGCAGTAGAAACATTTAAAGTTTGCTTGCTGATAAAAGAATGGCTTGATTGTAGTGGACTCTAGGAAAGTCGCGGCATTTAACCGTTCATATATTGTCATTTGCCAGTTACTTGTTCTTGGCGTTGGTCGCTGTGTTTCCGGTATCACTGAAAACAAAAGTTCCTCTTTAAAATGCCTGCTTCGGCTCACTACAAATCCGTGCAATTTCTAAGAAAACTTTACTAACCTATGGCGTACATATGGCTCGGCACTTACGAATACATTATACAAATTATAATTAATGGCATATAAAGCAATTGGCATAATTAATATGAATAATTTATTTCTGGTTACGTATTATGAACATCAAGCATGTATCATAATTTAGCACAATTATAAGACGTGAGAACTATTCATATGTGCCACAAGCAACATGTGATTATTAAAATGTCGGCCACAAACAGAACAGGCATATCCAATGTCATGACTTTTTGTATGTTCTTTTAAATTCTTCCTTCTTGCATAGGCTTTCCCGCAAATGTCACATTTAAAGTTTTTCTCGCCAGTGTGTATTATCATGTGTCTCGACAAGCAATATTTAGAAAAGAATCTGGAATTGCAAATGCCACACTCTTGATTCCTCTCTTGCAAGTGAACTGACCTTATGTGGACTAACAATTGGTACTTCAAGTCGTATTCCCTGCCACAAGTTTCGCATTTAAACAGCCCCAAGCTGTGATTGTGTACTATGCGCAAATGTTTAGTCCTTTGATAATTCGAGTTGAACCTTTCAGGACAAATTGGACATGTCCGGGGAAACTGTTTTAGGTGAACACCCCTCATGTGCATTGTTTTTTTAGACGAATTAGTAAATATTTTTTGACATATTTCACATGGATATATACCAGCTTTGTGAGTTTGCAAGTGTCTTTTGAGGAGATGAAGAGATATAAATCCAGCGCCACAGGTCTCACAGCTATAATTATTAAAATGTTTGCTCATATGTATTATTAACAACCGCAGTTTAAGGAATGTTGTGTCACAAATTTGACATTGAAAATTAACGCCACCCAATTTGAACGGGATGATGTTGTCCTGGAAATCTGGATCTATTGGCTTCCCATGGTCTCTGAGATGGACTTTCAAAGAGTTGAGATTTGCACATATTGTGTCACAGATTTTACATTGCAGATATGTCACGTCGACTTTTAAATTTTTCTCCCGAACTCGATTATTAAGCTCCTTTGCAAAGTCCGTTGCATTATGACATTCAAACGAATGTTCTTTTAAATGGAAAGCCTCTAAAAATACTTTTGCGCACACAAAACATTTATATTTATTAAACGCGTGAATGAAAGGGTACACGTGGGAAAATTCAAATATTGTGAGTGCATTCTGTTTCCACGTTTGAACATTTATAGAATTATCTGGAATTAGATTTTTACGCCGTTTTATGATTTTTACGTTTTTCGTAATTGATTTCACTGTACACTTCTTATTAAAGTCCATTTTGTCAAGTGACAAAGGTTCTGTTAATATGGATACTGGTGTAACCTCTTGAGTTTTAAGATTCTCTTTAGTTACTTTTCTATTTTCGTTCAAATATCCTTTGCTTCGAATATCACCTTCATATTCACATATGAGGTTTTCAATATTTATGGGATATTTTAGTAATTTAAGTTCTATTTCACTGCCGTTGTCATCTTTTAATACAATCGTGGAATCACTCTCTACGATGACGCCTAAAAAACAATAACTAAAGTAATCATTGGTCTTGAAATTATCTACATGTATTCAAAATTAATTAAATTAAAAACTATGTTAGTGGGGTTTAGTAAATTTATTCCTTCAATTAAAATATATAATACAGAAATTATACAAAGTACTTTTCTTGCAAATCTAAATTAATAATATTCAATTTAACGTCATAAATGCATTGAAATTAAAAACTTTTACTTTGTGATAGTGATGCTCCATCAACATCAGATGTAAACATTTTAAATAGTGATGTGTTGTATTCGAATTCGGATACGTTGTACAAAGTAAGACACTTTATTTTTCGTTACCGTGTGACTGACAGACAACGTAACCAAAACTACCAGCCGTAGTAGGATCAGGAAGAGCATTAAGAAAGATTTTTCCCAAATTCCTATGGGAATGAAAAAAATCAAGATTTTACGTGTTATGGTTCATAAAACCATCGTTCCCGAATACAACTCGTTTATTACAAATATAAAATAAGACAAAAAAATACTTGATCGTTTAATCTATACTACTTCATGTAAGCGTAAATGATCCTTCAAGTTCTTTCGCCGCAGAAATGCCATGCCACACAAGTCGCACTTGTGATTTTTTTCTCCCGTGTGGATCACCATATGACGTTTCAGAGTTTCCTTATTACAAAACCTCTGCAAGCAAACTTTGCACTGGTGGTTTCTTTCTTGTAGGTGCACTGATCTTGTATGGCATATTAAATGATATTTCAAATTGAACCCACGACCGCAGGTTTCGCACTTATGCACTCTCGTGGATTGGTTGTGGACGTCTTGCAAATGTATGGTTCGGCGATAGTTTGAATTAAAACGTTCAGGACATATCGGGCATCGGCGAGGATATTGCTTTAGATGTACTCCGCGAACATGCAGAGATCTTTTATGAGTAGTACTGAAAACTTTATTACATCGATCACATGGAAAGTTGCCAGTTTCGTGAACTTCTAAATGCTTTTTTAGGAGGCGCAATGTCATAAATCCTGATCCGCATATTTCACAGCTATAATTATTAAAATGTACACTCATGTGGATCACTAGAATTCGCACTTTTATAAACACTTGCTCACATATCACACATTTGTACGAGCCCTGTTCTTCCTCTAACTTAAAAGGAATCATATTATCTTGCAAATTAGGATCTATAGGTTTTTGATGAATTTCCTTCAAGTGATTTTTAAGATCTTGCAAACTTTTCGGTTTGTTCGGACACAGCTTGCACATTAATTCACCAACGTCAACTTTAAGCACATTTTCCCTTCGATTATTTAACAGTCTCTTTAGCGGAGTGAATGTATGAGTCTCCTTCATATGTTGTCGCAGAAGAGCAGTTTCGAGGAAAGGTTCAGCGCAAACGAAGCATTTAAATTTATTGTTTCCGTAGATAAATGGATAAACAGTTGAAAATTCGAAAACGGTCAATGCATTTTGTCGATAGTCTGCTTGTTTCTTTGTGTTTTTCTGTATAGTAATTACAGGTGCGGCGACTTTGACTGGAACAGGACTTCTTTTGCCTGCTGATAGAGGTGACGGGCTACGAGACGGTGTATGCGACTTCAATGCAGGAGGCGGCGAAGGTACTTTAATTTTACTTTTAAGACGTAATTTCCGGAAAGCAGTCACAGTGCCCAAAGGTTTACATAGCGTGCGATCGTATGCCACTTGAAAAAGTGGAATAATCCTTGCTGGCGCCTGTTTTTCCGTCGATATAGTGTCCGCGCCTAAAAACAGAAACAAACTCTGTATTCTCCCCATTACCTTGAACATGCAGTGATTTAGATGTTATAATTAGGTGCAGATAAATCATATCCAACTATAAATCTTGCTTTTCATCGTCATATTAGTATACAAATCCCAATACACCCTACGAGCTTGAAAATTTACACAATTTGCAAATTACATTATGTGTGAATCATACCTATTAATTGTGCGATAATTGTGTAGCAATTACACAACGTAATTAATAGATGTTGAAACTATTTATATTTTAGGAAATTAGATTTTGAAATTCATCAGTTTTAATCGAAGGATGGTTTACTTTTACATGATGCTTCAGACTACACTTTTGTACAAATGATCCACCGCATATTGTGCAGATAAATCGCCTATCGTTCTCATGAATTCTCATATGTTCCCTTAAAGTATATTTCCTAGCGTACGACTTCTTACAAATATTACACTGAAACTTTCTCTCTCCACTATGCCTTATCATGTGCTCCTTCAATTCAGATTTCGAATAAAACTTCCATTCGCATACATCACAAGCGTGCCGTTTCATTTTCAAGTGTACTGTCCGCACATGCACACCTATCTTGCCGCTGGACGTAAACACTTTAGGACATAACGAGCATTTAAATTCCTTTAACTTCATTCCATGCACTGCAGAAATGTGTTTATTTCTTTGAAAATAATTTCGAAACGTTTCAGGGCAGTAGGGGCATCGATGGCGTTTAACTTTCTTGTGAACAGTAGCATAGTGCTCATTTTTCGCATTCATTGATCTAAATATTTTATCACATATTTCACAAGCAAAAGCCCCAGTCTCGTGTGAGAACGCGTGCGTCCGCAGTCGATCGGGCGTTATAAAACCAGTGCCACATTGCTCGCAAATAAAATTTTGATAATGAACATTCATATGATGGTTGAGAGTTTTGAACTCCTCAAATTTCTCCTCACAAATGGCACAAGGAAAGTCTATTTTCGTAATCTTAAATGGGAGAACACCGTCTTGAGAGTTCATTTGTATGTTTATGTTATGTTTATCCATTAAGTGTTGTTTTAACTCTGTGAAACTGCTGATATTTATCGTGCAAAGCCTACAACCTAAATCTGTTATATCAACTTTAACTAATTCGTGTTTCTTCAGTCTAGACAACGCTGCTTTTATTCTAATAGGCCCTTGAGCTTCATGTTCCAACCCGGTGTGATGTCTTAAAATAGCAGGATCAGTAAACTGTTGGTCGCAGTAAAAGCACAAATATAAATTCTTCATCCATCTAAATGGACATATCCTTGTGTTTTCCAGCAAAATACTGGCGTTTCGCTGCTTCGCTTTAATAGCATCTGCATCTTTCAATTTTCTCTCATTTTCAATGCGCGTCTCATTCTCTGTGTTCAAAATTTGATCCAATTCCTCTTCAATTTGACCTAAAAATGATAAAAACACGTGCATGAACCTGATTCCAATATGTACCACATGCAAAAATAAAATAATATTGTAATATGGCATCACAGTTTACCATAACTGATCAAGCACGTGCTTTGTATCATTTTTATCGAAATACCGTGTAAAAAAGGGGTATTATCGTAGAAGGGTTAAGAAGCATGATTGTCATAGTAATACTAAGATACAACAAGAATAATCATACTGTACTAATATGCTGACGAAAAGAAATATTTATATTTTTGTCTATCTGTCTTTCCGTTTGTTCTGGCTTATCTCTGGAACAATTTTAGCGATTTTGACGGGACTTTCACTGGCGGATAGCTGATGGGTTAGAAGATAGATATATAAAGATGCAGAAATAAATTCACGCGGACGTAAGGTCTGGCACATCTTGTAAAACAATAAAACTATAACTTGACAACACACATTTATTGTCATAAATTACTTACTATATAATATTATAAGTACAATTACTATTTAATGATTATTATATGAGAATTAGTTTATCACAATAAATACAATATAAAAATAAGATAAATAAAATTTACAATAAATAAATTACTTCTGATGCAAATAGGACTAGCGCTAATTTATTTTTAACAAAGGATTCTGAGAAAAATAATTATAATATAAATAAAATAATAAAGTAAATGGAAGGCCAAATTTTTATATATGTCATCACCTAATTATTGCCAACCTGCGTGTTTCAAAAAGCATCAATGAGTAGAGAAGAGAACGTCGTATATATACTGGGACCTGCAAAATCTGAGTGACGACGCCTATCCTAAGATCAAAATATACGCATAAAGTATTTAAGGTAATTTTTAAAAAATATCAGGTTTAACTTGCATAGGATGATGCACCCGGACATGCTGTTTTAAACTGCATTTTTGTATAAATGACTGTCCGCAAACGGGACAGACAAACCGCCTATCATTGTTATGTATTCTCATATGTTCACGTAACGTTTTCAACCTGGCGTAGGATTTTTTACAAACATCACACTGATATATTCTAGCGCCAACATGTTTGACACTGTGTTCTTGCAACTCATAGTTGCTAAAAAATTTCATTCCACAGACCGTACAAGAGTGGTTACGTTCCTGCAAGTGGTGTGACCTTATATGAGCAGTTCTTCGACTGCAAAGATCGAATACTTTCGGACAAGAGGGACAAGGGAATAGGGCAGTCTTTTCCCCGTGTATTGTATTTAAATGTTTCATCCTATATTTGTAGGACGCGAACTTTTCATCACATATTGGACACTTGTATCTTTTGTTCAAGCGGTGTATTTTGGCAATGTGTGCGTACAAGGCAGCATAGGATGACAGTGTTTCTCCACAGTGTTTACAAGGGAAGTCCCGTCGCTCGTGTGTTCTGGAATGATTCAGCATCCTTTGGGTCGTCGCGAAGCCTTTACCACAAGTTTCACAAATGAAGTGTTCGTAATGATCATTCATATGCTTGTGAAGGCTAAGAAACATCTCATATCTTTTGCCGCAGATCTGACAACAATGTTCATCTTTACTCAATTTATAGGGTAAAACGGACTCCCCATATTTATTGTCTAGGACCTTCCCATGTTCTCGTAGGTGTGCCTTCAACGTGGCATAATTATTAATGGAGTTCCCGCACAACTTACACGTAGCAGTAGCAAAATCCATCTTTAGAGGTTCATATTTTTTAAACTTGAACATAAGATCTGTGTGTTCACTCTGTGTGTGCTCTCTCAATTTTTCAGGCTCAAGAAAAGTATTTCTGCAAAAAAAGCATAAGTATGTGCCTTTCCTATATTTAAAAGGGTAAGCTGTGCAAGTTGTCATAATAACTTTGATATTCTTTCTAAAAGCGGCGCGTCTTTCGTTTCCCTCATTTCTTCGTTCAATTCCTTCAGCTTTGGCGACTGTTATAGCACTGTTATTTTCTATTGCAATATCATTATCCATTTCCATTTTAATTTCAACGTCTGCGCTTTTTCTTCCTAAAAATAGAAAAATATCCGATATAACTTCTTCGCATTCCTGGTGTACGGATAGAATTGTTACAGTGTGAGGAACTTTGTAATTATAAATATCTTAGCAACATCTTACAGCTATTATTAATGGAAAATAGAATAATAGATACAAACAACATAAAAGAAACTTACAAATACAACTGCAAAATTGAACACCAAGCTGTAGCTTAACTTATAACTTAATGCATTAAGAACAGATTTAATAGTTATTGAATTTAATTATCATATTATTTTTCATATGAATGAAAAAGAAAACGTAAATAATAATTTTACTAATAAAAAAATATTTTTAATCACAGATGACTCGATAAAATGTTATATTGAAATCTTCACTGGCTCCGCACTCGGGTGATGCGTTCGAATATGACTTTTAAGACTGCATTTTTGAATGAACGCATTATTACAATATTCACAGACAAATCTTCTATCATTATTATGTATTCTCATATGTTCTTTCAAAGTTCTTGCCCTCGCATAATTTTTCTTGCACACGTTACACTGGTATTCCTTTACACCACTGTGCTTCACCAAGTGACTCTTCAACTGACCGGTGGTAACAAATTTACTTGGACAAAAATCACATTGAAATTGTTTATGCTTGATATGGACGTTCCTTATGTGTTTAGTTCTTTGGTCGGACATTGCGAAAACTGCTGCGCACAAGTGACATGGATATTCTACACTTTGGTTATGAAACTGCTTCAAATGCCGAACCCTATCAGAATAACGTTTGAACGATATTCTACAATAAGGGCATCTGTATCGATTTTCTGTGGCATGTTTAGTGTTCATGTGATAATTTCTTAATGTTCGCGTCTCAAACACTTCACCACACTTAGCACACTTATGCTCCGTGTTGTTTGTTTCATGTATGAGCTGATGGGCTTTAAGGCGATGAGCGGCGGAGAAAGATTTACCACAATGGGGACAAATGTTGTTAGGATAGTGTTGATTCATATGACTGTTTAATCTCGAAAACAATAAGAAACGTTCGTCACAATGGGTGCAAAGCATTTCCTTGTCCTTTAAGATAAAAGGAGTTACGCCAAGACTAAGTTCTTTTGTTATAGATTTATGGTGAACTTCGAACAAATGGTCTTTAAGATGCTCCAAGCCATTCATACTTTCATCGCAAATACCACATTGTAGATTACTTATTTCTATTTTCACATTGTCGTAGGGGCGAGCGTATCGCATAGCCTCGAGACGATTAGGATGCTCTTGCATATGATTGCTAACGTCTTTAAAATTGCCAAATGTCCTTGGGCAATGGGAGCAAGCGAAAGCTCCACGTTTCCAACGAAATGGACAAACATTTGAGAATTGTATTATAGTTGCGGCGTTATCTCTGTGATCGTTATAAAGCCTTCGTCCCCGTTTCCATATAAACGTTGTAACTGTCCCTAGAAACAGAAGAAGTCCAGTGTAAAACGGCTAACTAGGGAAAAATGTAACTGTTTTGAGAGTGTGAACATCTGACCTACAATTTTCTAGCCAAAGTCAAAGCAAACACACTCCTACGTAAAATAAAACAAATTATCAAATCAAATATTTTATTAAAAAAAATCGTTTAACTTATTAATGTTGTTAAGCATATTCCAGTCAATATTGTAATCCTTAAATAAAATAATCTTGACATTAAAAACATATCTTTGTGTGCGACCGTTTTACTTTGTAAAGATTTGAAAAATGAATTGAGAGTGTTCTTAGCACAAATTGTTGTCTTCATATTATAAATATGAATTTACGAAGGTTAAGATATTTTCTTTTGTTTATGAACAAGTCTCATGTGAGAATAACGGGACGTTCCAGTACTGAATATTGCCGGGCACATTTTACATCGATATTCACTTTTTTGCCCGTGCACTTTGCCAAGGTGAATCAATCTGGAATGGCAAGAATCGAACGCCATCGCGCATATTGGGCAACGATATCTCTTCTTGGATCCATGCACTGCGGCCACGTGTCGATTTTTGATGACGTGATTCAAAAACACCAAGCCACATCTTGAGCAAGGCACTTTACCGGATTCGTGACTTTTTTGATGCGCTCGCAATTTATATTTCGCCGAGTAGCCTTTACCGCACGTATAACAGACAAAACTTTGGTAATGCTCATTCATGTGACTAAATAGTTTCACGTAGCTCTCGAACAGATTGTCGCAAATTACACATCTGTACTCTGAGCCGGTTAGTATGAATGGTATGACGCCGTCATCGTAATTCGTGTCGAACATCTTGTCGTGCGTCTCAACTAAGTGGCTTTTAAAATCAATTAAATTTTTAAAACTATTATTACACAGCATACATTTTAAATCTGTAATATCAATTTTAAGTGGGAAAGAATTGTGTACTTCTGGTTTCTGAAGTACTGTGAGCTTTTCATGTATATCGCAGTGCTTGCGTATTTCTGCCACATTTTGGAATACCTCTGGGCAGTAAGCACAAAGAAATTTACCACGTGACCACCGAAATACTATTGCGTTGGAGCAACCTAGTATTACGGCAGAATTGGCCTTGTTCTCTAAAAACGGGCGTTTCTTTTTCCATTCAATCCTTACTGATTTTTTTGTTTTTTCGGTAGCTTCTGTGCCTAAAAATAGAAAAAAACATTGTAAACTTTCTCTGTTCAATCTTTACACGGGTTTTCGTTCGTTTCATGGGACAGTATATGCCGTTTAAGTTTTGATTTGCTAATGAAGTACCACGGGCAACTAGGACAATCATATCGCCTATCCGCAGACTTGTGGCTAATACGAATATGCGCTGCTCGCTTACAACTCGTTTCAAATAATTTTCCACAAGATGAACACTCGTAATGTTTCTTTTGTTGATTATGTTCATCCACTAAATGTTTGGCTCTTGCGTAATAGGTTGTAAACACTTCTGGGCAATATGGACATGTGTACCGAACTCCCTTTTTATGTATTCTTAATCTATGGCACATTCTGGCGGCTCTCGTTTCCAAAATTTCATCACACTCCCCACAAGAAAATCTACCGATTTCGTGCGATTGCACGTGAGTTCTGAAACGTGATTTGGACACAAACGCTTTACCACAAGTATCACAAATGTAATTCTTATAGTGAGTGTTCATATGTTCGTTAATTTTACAAAAACTAGAGAACACTGCATCGCACATTTGGCATTCGAAACGATTAGGTTCGAGTATAAATGGCATAACACCATCGTTATAGTTTAGATGAAATGTTTTCTCATGTATAGACATTAAATGTTTCTTCATTATTTCTACGTTACTTGTTTCATAGCCACATAACCTACAACGCAAACTTGAAATATCTATTTTAACCATATTATTTTCAGTCAGCTTCGAAAATATACGTTTCGTAGGAACATCAGAAATGTGAACATTCTGTACGTGGTTACGTAAAATCACTGGATCAACATATTTAGCATCGCAATAGGAACAAAAGAAAGCGCTTTGAAACCAACGGAAAGCCCAAGCTGTTGAATATTCGAGAAGCGTCATGGCATTTCTGCGCATCATTGTTTTAGATATTCTTTTCTCAGATTCCTCTGGCAGCTCGTTGTTGGCGCGTCGTCGACGACGCATTTGCCTCGCACAGACGTTTTCCTTTAACTTTCTAACGCGTTTAACTCCTAGCACTAAATCTTCAGAGTCCGCAATAGCGGAACCTAAAAACAAAATAATACTTTGTTACTAGTATTAGTACCAAAGCCCCGAGACATGCACAGCCTAAGAAAAGTACTGAAAAATTATTGAAACTCATATATTTTTATAATAGTTTAATACTGATTAAATAACATGTCGAAATTCACAATATTAGCAACTGTAGTACTTTATCAAATCTTTTCTAATGAGGACAGCATTAGGTCACTTATCTCCGGGTGATTTGAGCGGAGGTGAGTCAGTAAAAGTGATTTTTGTTTAAAGATAACTCCACACCATTTACAACTAAGGTCTTCGTGTGTTTTAAAATGAGTTCTTAACGCTCTGTTCCTTGGAAACGTTTTTCCACAAATTGTACAACAAAAATTACGTTCTCCTGTGTGCCTCACCATGTGCCTTTTCAGTTCATAACCAGTTTTAAATAACCATTTACAAAATGGACAAGAAAAATTACGTTGCTGCGGAAAATGTACAGATCTAACGTGAATTGCACGTTTCCCACTAGTCTTAAAAGACAATTCGCAATGAGCACACTTGTAAGAAATTTCCTTTTCTCTATGAGCCTCATTCAAATGGTTCATTCGTTCGTAGTAGCCTCCAAATCTCATATTACATTGTGGACACTCGTAACGAGGTCCCTTAGCGTGTGCGTGAGCTTTGTGATAATCTCTAGCCGCGCGCATCGTGAAAACTCGACGACACTTGTCACACGGAAAAGTTCCAGTTATATGAACTTCGGAATGTTTGCGTAATCTCGGAGCTGTCATGTATCCTTTACCGCAAGTGGCGCATATGTAATGCTGGTAATGAATATTCATGTGTTCATACAATTTGAGGAAGTTGTTGAAAGATTCCTGACAAATAACACACCTCCACGACTCCTTGTTTAAACAAAATGGCAGAACACCATCAGGATATGTGGTATCAACTTCATATCCATGGTTTATAACGTGATTTCTCATTTCAGGAACACCTTGAAAGGGCATAGCGCAAATTCTGCATATAGCTTCAGTAATATCAACGTTAATCAGAGACATTTCTTTAAATTTACTATATATATCTTTGACGCTGTGTTGCGCCGAACATATTTTAACATGTTCCCTCAGCTCTGAGCATTCCGTAAAGTTATCTTCACAATAAGCGCATTTGAATCTATTTCTCTTCCATCTAAATGGACACAACAACCAACACTCGAGTAAGGCAGTGGCGTTTTTCTTTGTAATAAATCTCGCTTCAGCTCGAGCACTTCTTTGATAGCGTCGTTTTTCATTTACTTTAGTTTTACTAAAATGCATACTTTCGGTAGATGTCATATCATTTTCGTTTTCTGTTAGACCGCGTTCGCCTAAAAACAGAAAACTTGAGTCAGTTCCTCCTCCGTCCATAACATTTAGCAGTAATACATGCGCTTGTTCCTTGTAATTTTGTTTTTTTCTTTTTTTTTATTTTATATATTTTTTATGAATTTTATTCGAAGAATGAATTCCCTTGGCTAAATAATTATAGTATAATTTTAATACCAATATTAATACGTATTTCGAAATAATAAATCAATGATTTCTTCAAAAGTAGAGTTAAATGAAAGCCATTGCAAGTATATAATAATTTAATTACTTTTTAATTACAGAAATACTTTATTATGCAAGTCTTAGTTATTTTTTTATACATAGTTAACATACCTTAGTAGGTATTAATATTTACAATGGGTGTAAAATAATAAAATCTAGCTTAAATTAAAACATAATAAATAGAAAATATTGTAATATAAAATCTAAAAAAAGTCGAGGCGTTTCAAGTTATAAGAGTAAAAGTAGAAGAACATATCTATGGAAGTCGTGGATTTCCGTAGTCTGGTACTACATTTAAGAGGATAATTGATGTGCAAAAAATTGAAATCAATTGTTTCGCTACATTGAAAAGATTTTACCTTTGTAATTTCAAGAGATTATCTTTTTGGTTGTAATTTTATGTAATTATTAAGATCGCTCCAGTGATTTATACTTATTAAAATTAATACTGCAAATAGTCAGGTGAACTATTAATTTAAGTACAAAACAATTAGCAGGATGAGATCATTATTATACGAATACCAAAATCACATAAGATTTCTTGGTGGAAAATATCAAACATGGAAATGTTTTTTCGCTATGTGTTTATCCAAAGACAACTTGGTCGCAAATCCTCTGGCACAATGACCACAAGAGAAACCAAAGTCCATTTCTTTTTTCGCGCGATGCACTTTCACGTTGTGGTGATATTTTTGTGATCGAGTCTTGAACATCATATGACACGTTGTGCACTCGTACATTTCTGCACCAGGCTTGTAATTATGAATTTCCATTAAGTGTCTTTTTCTCAGTTCCCAAGTCGCGAATCTTGGTTTATCTTTACAATAAACACACATATAAGGAAGGGTCGTGTGCTGTGTTTTGACATGTATGTTTCTCTCTTCTAAAGTAGTAAACGTTGCAATGCATCTACTGCAGTTATATTTATTGTCATGTGGTATCTTCGTATGTGCTCTAAGAGCAACCTCAGTTATAAAACCTTCGCCGCACGTGTCACACACATAGTTTTGAAAGTGTTCCGCTGTATGCTTTTTCAGGGATATAAAATCTGAAAATTGTATTTTGCATATCGCACATTTCCAACTGGAACCATCGTTAAGTTTAAACGGAAGCACTCCTGGCTGAACGTCCACATTAACAGGTTGCTTGTGATCATTTTTTAAATGAGTCAAAAGGTCGTCCAGAGTGTCTATGTGCATAAAACATAGCTTACACTGCAAATCGGTTATATCAACCTTAAGAAATTCTTTACGCAATTTCCTACTAAATACGAGTTGTACATCGAAATTTGCGTGCCGTGATGCCATATGAGCGCGCAAACCGTTCGGATCATTAGACTGAACACGGCAGAAAACACAGTTGAAATTTTGACCCCAAGTACGGAAAGGGCATGCAGTTGAGCACTGCAAAATTATTTCAGTATTAAAACGATGTTTTAAAGCTTTCCCGAACCGAGGTTTATATGTAGCCTTGTAGCATTTAAAATTACGCTCGTGTTGCTTAAGACCGTGTTCAGATAGAAATGTCGCTCCACACTTATCACAGGTGAAAATTTTCGCATGACTTCGTAAATGTCCATTAATTTGAGAAAATTCCGAAAACATTTTATCGCAATCCAGACACATCCATACACCAGTCTCGTTTTGTTTATATGGTAGAACGCCAAAGGGCACATCGAAATTAACAACTTTTCCATGGTCTCTAGACAAGTGGGTCATAAACGCTTCGACACTTGTAACAGTTTCTGAACATATGTTACATTTAAAATGACTTATATCTACTTTCAAATCATCCACAACTTTATAAAACGCGCTGTTGTAATCAGCGTTGATATGTTTAGTTTTGACGTGATCTCTCAAAGATTCCATTGGTTCGAATTCGTCGTGACAGTAGGAGCAAAGTATTCTATTAAATCTAGTCTTAAACGGAATAGCAGATGAGTGTTTAAGTATTAATACAGCATTTCGCCGTTGGGGATTCTGCTTAACGGACCGTTCAAATAAACCTTTTTTAGGTTTAGTTTCTTTTTCTTTGTGCCCGTCAATATCCTTTGTGGTCCCTAAAAAAAGAAAAGAACCACATCATTATTCAGTCTCACAAATTCTTCTCTTAATTTAAGGACCTTTAGGCATGGTAATGGGAGTTATAAAATAATAATAACACGCCTATACAGAATGCTTACAATCTTCAAATATCGTAATTATATTATATGTTTTAAGCATCGAAATGTTTCTTCGCGACATGCTTGTCCAAAAATAATTGAGTGGTGAAAGCCTTAGGGCAACTATGGCACGGATAATTTAATTCGGTATCTTTTTTTACTCTATGCGTCCTCGCCATGTGATTGTATTTTCCTGAACGAGTTTTAAAGGACTTTTGACAGGTCGCACATTCATATTTATCAGCACCAGTCTTATAATTGTGGACTTCCATTAGATGTTTCTTTCGGAGCTCCCAATTAGCAAAACGAGGTTTATCCTTACAGTAAACACACATGTAAGGAGTCGACGTATGTTGAGTTTTTACGTGAACATTTCTCTCTTCTAGAGTGGAAAATGTTGCCACACATCGACTGCAATTATATTTATTTTCATGTGGTATTTTAGTATGTGCTATCATAGCAGATTCAGTAATAAAACCTTCGCCACAAGTATCACAGACGTAATTTTGAAAGTGTTCAGATGTGTGCTTTTTCAACGAGACGAAATCTTTAAATTCATTTGGGCACATTGTGCATTTCCATATTGATCCGTCATTTAACCTAAATGGCAAGACACCCACTTGGGCATCCGAGTTTATTGGCTGTTGATGGTCATTCTTTAAATGATATGTTAAAGTTTCAAAATTCTCAATTGGCATAAAACATAATTTACAGTGAAGATCAGTTATGTCAATTTTGAGAAATTCTTTACCTAATTTTTTATAAAAAGCAGCTTGTACATCATAATTTTCATGACGAGTCGCCATATGCGTTCGAAGGGTACTTGGGTCACTCGATTGTACTCTACAGAATACACAATTAAAATTACTCTTCCATGTCCTAAAAGGGCAGGCAGTTGAACATTGAAGAATAATTTCAGCGTTAGTGCGAGGTCTCATGACTCTACCGTTACGCGGCTTGTAGGCAGTCCTAAAGCATTTAACCTGACGTCGATGATCACGTAGGGCGTGATCAGATATAAATGTCGTACCGCATTTATCACAGCTAAAATTCATAAAATGAGTCGCTATGTGTCGTTTAAATTGAATGAATTCCGTATAAGTTTTTTGACAGTACACGCATATCCATTGATCATTGGAATTCTGCTTATAAGGTAAAACACCGAAACGCGCGTTGAATTTAACAGATTTGTTGTGTTCTCGGGATAGATGGCCCATTAGAGTATCTATATCTTGTATATCCTGGCCACAAATGTTACATTTTAAATTAGTTATATCAACTTTAACTAGATTATCTTTAGTTCTAAAGAAAACATTTTTAAAATCAGTATTGACATGCTCAGTTTTCATATGATACCGAAGACTAGATAAAGTATTATATTCATCATGACAATACGCACATAATATTTGACTAAAACGTGTTTTAAATGGATAGGCCGTGGAATGCCTGAGTATAAGTTCCGCGTTTCGACGCTGAGGCGTCTGATATACAAGTACAATTTTCTTTTTCTCAGTTTCATTCTCACTACGTCCGCGAATTTCCAATGTCGACCCTAAAAACAAAAAAGAAACTGGTCAATGTCAAACCAAATACCGAATAACCTAACGATGAAGGTGTTAAAACTTAAAGACGATGTAACTACGAAATTTTTTATTCAACACAATCTATCTAGAAACGTTTAAACTTCTAATGTGATTTCGGGATGATGTGTCTTCATATGGCCTTTAAGGCTAACTTTTTGTGCGAACTGTTTGTTACAGATAACACATATGAATCTCTTGTTATCACTGTGTATCCACATATGCTGTTTCAAACTTTTACTCCTCGAAAACAATTTTAAGCAAATGGAACATCTGTATGGTTTCTCGCCAGTGTGACAAAATCTATGCTCCTCCAGTTCTTTTTTAGTGCCATATTTCAGTCCGCAACAAGAGCATACATAGCTGTCATCGCTGTGGTTCACTTTAAAGTGAGTATAGAAATGTTTACGCGACTCGAATGTTTCCTCACAATCAGGACATTCATAGCTCTTCTTTTGCCTGCCATGTACCTCCACGAGATGTTTCTGCTTGCCTTCCCAGGACATAAAGCGTTCTCCACAACTGATACAACAGAAGGTCCAACATCGTTTGGACTGTCTCAAATGCTCTCTTTTCTTTTCCAAAGTTGGAAAATCTATCCAACATTTCCTACAAACGTGATTCCCATACGTATGACTACATCGAATATGATATTTTAATGCTTCATTTTTCAAATACGTTCGTCCACAAACATCGCAAGTATACTTTTGATAGTGTGAAGTTGTATGTCTACATAATTTGGTCAGCGATGGCATTTTTTTGTCGCAGAGGAAACAAACCCACTTCTCCCCGTCCATTCTATAAGGATGCATACCAATCTCGTAGTTCAAATCAATTTTGGTTACACCGTGAGTTTCTCTAATATGATCAGCGATTTCTTCTAAATTATTACAAGGCAGGGAACAGATTCTGCATTTTAAATCTGTGAGGTCAACTTTAAGGTATTCTTTGCCGTATCCACAATGCGCTAAAGCAGTAGATACAGTAAAAGTTTTGTGAGCTTCATCCAAATGATTTCTATAGTCTTTTGGGTCTTCATACTCCTCACAGCAGTAGACGCATATCATTGTCTTACTGCGAATTCTGAATGGATATACTGTAGAATACTGCAAGACAAGCTCTGCGTTCCGTTTAGTCATCATAATGCGACTGGGTTGTTTGGAGTCTAGAAAAAAAAGAAAATTTCCATGTTGACTCATTCTTCTGCTTTTGGCTGTAAATTTTAGTTTTTTTGTGTAATCATGTATTTATTTTGAGAAAGAGTTTTAGACAGTTTTAGTCGACATAATTTTAATAAATCGAATATATTTATTATTAAGATCTTAATTTTATGTTTATGTAAACCTAAACTATACTATTTACGATTTCGCCTTTGAGATCCATTGCATTTTAATTTAAATAAATAAAATTTTATATACTGTATAATGACGCCCTAAATATTTGTTATGCGCTAAAATTTATATTTTTCAGTGTCTTGTACATTGTACATACAAGTACATGATGCTATTATTATATTACATTAAGGTTACGCATATGGATAGTCTACTCGTATATTTTATAAAAATATAACTTGTATATTATTCCGAAGAAAGTACATTCAAATATTCTCAATTTCTGGGTGATGCGCTTTCATGTGTGATTTATAACTGACGCGTTGATTGAACTGCTTTGAACAGATGGAGCATTCGAAGCGTTTATATTCGCTGTGAATCCACATATGCTGGGTCAAATTTGCCTTCCTAGGGAAAGACTTGGAGCAAACTGAACAATCGAATAGCTTAAGACCAGTGTGTACAACTGTATGTTGTTCTAAGTGTCTTTTAGTACTAAACTTTCGGCCACACCATGAACAAACAAAATTGACCCCAGCGTGCACCGTTGCAAAATGTACTCTGTATGAATTCCTCGAAGTGAACACTTGCCCGCATTCAGGACACGAGTGAGTTTTTTTGGCGTGACCATGAACAGTTATAAGATGTTGCTCTTTAGCCGACCATTTCATGAACCTCTGTGAGCATACGCAACATTGATACGACCAACATTTAGGAGATGATTCGACATGTTCCCGTTTGGCTTCTAAAGAGCTAAACGTCTTTTTACATCTTCTGCAAATTCTTTCATCTGGAATATGTGAAAAACGCATGTGCTGCTGCAAAGAGCCGTTCGTTGTGTACGACTTTCCACATTCATCGCATGTAAAATTTTGATAGTGCGACGACATATGACGACTGAGCTGGCGAAGACAAGGAAAATTCCTATCACAAATTCCACATAGAAGTTTATCGTTTTCAAATTTAAATGGCTGAATGCCTAAATGAAATTCAAAATTTATCTTTTGTTCATGAACTTCATTTATATGTTTCGCCACTTCGTCTATCTTTTTGTATGAGCCGTTACAAATTCTGCATCGCAAGTCTGTGCAATCAGCTTTAAGATATCCTTCGTATGGACAGTGCGCAAACGCTGTTTCTACTTTAAAAGTTTTGTGTTCATCTTCCATGTGCTTCCTGAACATAGATGACTCTATGTAAGATTCGCAGCAATAGACACACATAAGGGACGTCTCTGGCAATCTGAAGGGGTACGCTGTGGAGTATTTCACCATGATCTCGGCATTCCGTCTGGCGACTGATAACGGTCGTAACAGGTCTAGAACAGACAGAAATGCCTAGATCAGTTTTCTATTCTGTCAATATGCCTAAGACTCGCCAGTATGTTTTAAAATATATATTTATGTTTTTATGTTAAAATTATATTGACAATTGTTGCATGTGAATATAATTGCGTTGTAAACGAAGAGATGATATTTAATGATGGTTTAAAGACGTTTAGACGGTCATTTTTAAATCCACATTCTATGAAGTTAAAAATCAATTATTTTATAATGCATTCAAATTTCAATACTAAAGGGAAACAAAAAAGAATAACTTGTTAAAAATTATTTATTTAACACTATTATTTATGTTCTATTTTACAATTCACATATCAATATAATAGACTATAAAACGAAAACAAGTTAAGAATAACGTATTGTTTATTGTAATTCAGTAAAGAATTGTCGCATATTTAAATTTTATGCAATACCTCCTTTGATAAATATTATAAACATCTTTAAAAAAACATTCAAAGGAATATTAATTTAATTTTAAATTTTCTCTAAAAATAAAAACAGAATTTTAGGCACTCATTTCAATTATTTTTGTAACAATATGTAATTACTTGCAAAAAAATTTTAAGTTAAAAAAAATATCCGAATCCCATACTACACATTTTAAGTAAAAGGCAATCTATTCATCGGTTTTCAAGACAGTGAGGACCATTTTAACTTTATTATTTTGCATATCTTGAAAATCAACTAAATCCGGATGGTACGATTTCATGTGTGTTTTCCAACTAACCCTTTGGTTAAACTGTTTGTTGCATAACGTGCAACTGAACCTCTTCAATTCGCTGTGTATCCACATGTGTTGGACTAAATTCTTCTTTCTTGGAAACGATTTGGTACATACCGGACAAGGAAAGAGCTTCTCTTTCGTATGGATCACTTTATGGTTTTCCAAATTTCGTTTAGTGTCAAATTTGAGTCCACAACACGTACACACAAAATTATCGTCTGTGTGTATAATTTTAAAGTGTACCCGATATTTCTTTCTATCGGGAAACACCTCATTACATTCGGGACAAATGTAGGTCCTTTTGGGAGCTCCGTGAACCGTGGACATATGCGCTTGTTTAATATTCCAAGTCAGGAATCGCTCTCCGCAAACACTGCATACGTGTGACCAGCATTTCTTCGACTGATTTAAGTGTTCCCTTTTGTCCGCCAATGACGTGAAAGTCTTTTTACATTTCCTGCATATCCTCTCCTGGCCAGTGTGAGTATACGTTATGTGATGTTTTAGCGTTGTTATAGTCGAATAGGATTTGCCGCATGTATCGCATGTGTATTTTAAGAAATGTGATTGCGTATGCCTACTTAGTTGCCTGAGACATAACGACTTTGCTTTACAAATGGCGCATGCTATCCTATCTTTTTCTAATTTGAACGGTTGCATGCCCAATTCGAACGATAAATTAAGGGGCTGTTCATGCTTATGATATAAATGCTGAGCAACAGATTCCAGATCGTCAAAGGATTCCGCACAGAGGCGACATCGGAGTTCAGTGCAATCAACTTTGATGTAACCCTCAGTGCAGTGTACGAACGCCATTCGGACATTGAACGTTTGATGTTCCTCGTCCATGTGTTTCCTGTACATTGCGGGGTCGTCATAACTCTCACAACAGTACACACAAACCATAGAATCCTCTGGAAGTCTGAACGGGTACGCAGTAGAAAATTTCACGATAAACTCCGCGTTGCGCTTCGCCATAAAATAGGCGTTTTCGCCTAGAACAAAAAGAAATCCCTTGGTCATTCATTGCTTGCTCGTTACATAACGTCTTAATCTTCTTCAGATTTAGGTGTGGTTTTTTTTGTTTATGCTTTAGTCTTTATTTTGTGTGTCTTCCGTCCTGCGTCCATTCATTTTTTTCAACTTTAAAATTTCACGCCAACCGATTTGTATAGTTTAGAATATAACGTTTTAGTTAAAATATTAATGAAAAACAAAATGAAAATTTTATATCCAGGTGTTTTTCTTTAAAAAATAGATGTATAATCATTTTTCTATTTGAAAATTTAAAGCAAAAAATCCATATAGCTAAATTAGGTAAAATGCTAATATTAATTAGCATTACTAAAGTTATTATATTACCGATATGTATTTTAAAAAAAGTAGATTTAATTTGGCTTTAACTAAAGTAGCTTTATGAAAAGGAGACATATTACTAATTTAAAAAAAAAATATGCACAAAAAGCATATTAATCTAATAAAATAAATGTAACACACGCTACCATGTGTTCAACATACACGTTGCCTAAGGCAACGCGTTATTAACGCGTGAAGAAAGATACTCGTTTTTACAAAATACTCAACTATATATGTACACGTTTTTCGCATGATTTATATCATTCAACCATAGGTACCTAATTACAATTTTTATTACCTAAAAATTATTTTAAAATTATTTTTATTACCTATTAATTATCTATACGTAATACCCAAGTTGTCTTAAAAGATTTTTCATAATAAAAACCGATATAGTTCCTTTAAAATTTATTTAATATTTTAGAATTTTAAACAAAACGTGAAACAAAGTATATCAAAAACGAACAGAACATCCATACTTCTTCGTAAATTATTATCATGCTACTTCATAAAAACAAGGGAATTATCAAGTTCCAGAAGGTCAGAAATCAACCAGTTCTGGATGATACGACTTCATATGAGTCTTCCAGCTGACTCTCTGGTTAAACTGTTTACTGCAGAGTGTGCATTCAAACCTTTTATATTCACTATGAATCCAGCTGTGCTGGATTAAATTCTTCTTTCTCGCAAACGATTTGGAGCACACTGTACAAGAGAAGGATTTCTCCTTTGTGTGTATCACTTTATGTTCAGCTAAAGCTCTTTTGGTATCAAATTTTAATCCGCAGAACGAACACGCATATATATCGTCTGTGTGCGACAAAACAAAGTGCGCTCGATATGGATGCCACTTGTCGAACACTTTGCCACAATCAGGGCAAGTGTACTTTTTGGGTCTTTGGCCGTGTGCCTCAATTAAATGGTCGAGCCTAAGCTTTCGTGATATGAATCTTTTTCCGCACAAATTACAACTTTGTGGCCAACAACGTTCGGAGGATAAGACGTGTTGGCGACGTTCCTCGCAACTGGGAAAGGCTTCTTTACATTTTAGGCAAATTTTGTACTCACTATGACCGTATTGTATATGACGGGTGAGATTTTCTTTGTTTATGTATGACTTGCCGCACGTTTCGCACGTATATTTATGGTAGTGACAGCTGGTGTGTCTACTCAGTTCTCGGAGACTTGGAAGCTTTAGGTTGCAGAGAGCGCACACCCATCTCTCCGGGCCCAATTTGAACATTTGCATTCCCACTTCTATATTTAGATTGATATTCTTTTTGTGCTCTTGCACCAAATGTTGGGCAATAGAGATTATACTCTCGAACGCCTCCAGACAAATACGGCAGGCAAGATCAAAGCAGTCAACTTTCAGGTATTCCGTATAATTATTCATAGAATGCGCAAAAGCGGTCTCCACGTTGAAGACTGAATGTTCCTCGTTCATATGTTGCCTGTACATCTTCGGATCGTCATATTGCTCGCAACAGTAGACGCATACCATGGAATTACTCGGTATCCTGAACGGATACGCCGTAGTATATTTCAAAACTACCTTAGCGTTGAGACGCGCCGCGACTAACCAATCCACCTCTAGAACAAAGAGAAAGGCCCGTCACTATTTTGTTCTTTTAGTTAACTTAATCTGTAATTAGACAGATGGCAGCAAGATCGACGATAAAAATGCTGAGGTCTTATACAAAATTTATTGTAAGTCGGCATTTATTGAAGTTTCGATACACATAGAATACCTAAAATATGATATGCATGAACGGAAATTAATTTGACTACTCTAATCACGCCAAAAATTAAACCGAAATCGATTTATTTATAAATAAGGATTACTAAAAATATCCATAGAAACATCACAAGAACTATTCAAGTTTTATAATTTCAATAAGTTTTTCTAAATATAACATAATTCCTAAATATTACTTTTTCACTTTAAATATAAAAGCAATACATATCAAATGTACCTACTTAAACAAATAAGAAGTACAGAGGTGTCTAAATCATCCATAGAGTCTATATTTATAATTTCGAGGTTAGCAATAATTGTAGCATTAAAACATTAATTACCCTCTTTGTATTCAGACAGAAAGCAGTCAACGGAGTGTCTTGACACTATATTGTCTCTGACTACCCTGATATACGGGGTAAAGCGTGAATCTGCTTTTTTGCTTTGTTGTAAAAACATTTAAAATTTCGTTTAAAAAAATATCAGAAGTCTTTATTTGAACGCTCGCAATTGAGAAACACCCATGAAATTCATCATTTATAGAATATAGATATTGAATTATAGCTTTTTTTAAAGGCCAGGCAAAGCAAATGAATGTACGATCCACTTGAGTTATCACCTTTAAGAATCAGAATAAACAACTTTTTTGAAGGTACCCATGTCACATCGACTTGCAAAACATTGCCACTTATATAAAACTATTAACGACTTAACACTTCTCTCGTGTTTCCACACTGTTTCTAATAAGGTAATCACACAAAACAAAAACCGAACAGTCCTGGCATATCTCCTTTCTTCTAGTCCACTGTCATCAATCTCTGTATATATATATATATGACCTCCAGGGTTTTCATGTGAACTTTATCAAAATGATAAGCCACTAATAATATATACAGGTAATCATATTTAATAATATAGCTGCATAATGAACCCTTACACCATAATTACACACAAAATCTGAGAATTTACGTTTCTCATATCTAATTAACCCTTAAATGTTTCATGATTTTTTGAAAATATAGTTTCGACAAATTTAGAAAAAATATACATCCTGAATGCATTTGATTTGTTTAAAAAATGTAAGCAAAGTATATATGTAGTATAGAAAGAAATAGATGATTTGTGCGGTTTTTTAATACAATACATTGCGACCTTAGAGTTAAAGTGAATGACCTCGACTCAAAACTTATCAAATTTGACAATGTTTTATATTTAAACACAACATTTGATAAGATTTGTGTTATATATTTAATAAAAAAAATAATAACATGTTATCGAGGTACAAATTAAAAAGCAATATTTGTGAATAGAAATAAAATTAGGAGAATTTAAAAAAAAAATTAAGACAGCTTCTCTTTCGATATAAAAATTTAAACTTAACAGAAAAAGAAAACAAATATGTATATAAAATATTTTTAAAATAATACACAAGTCATTTTTATATATTTATAGATTTTTAATGTAAACCGCAAAAGAAATGCAAATATTTTTTTCTTTATGAGTATCACCTACTTTTTATCTTACTTATACTATAAATAAAAAAATAATAATATAAATATTTAAATAAAACTTAAAAATACGAGTATTTATCAGTTAAATTAAAATATAAAATAATATTTAATATTAATTTAACCCGTACAATGCTACCAACCGGTCTCTAATACCACGACGTATAGTTAAAACGTTTATTTTATTAGGGAATTAAACCTCAATGAAATGAAAACGTGTGAGGACAGAGATGCAAACAAAAATGTATAAGAATTTAGTCCATGACAGAGTGAGACAAAAAATAAATCAATATATATATATATATATATATATATATATATATATATATATATATATATAATTTAAATACTATATCTAATACTTAAACTCACAAGACCACGACATATTCCAAATAATTTTAAAATTTAATTTACTCTCTTATTGGTATATGATAATAAAAATGAGATACAAGTTTGTTCTCATTTTAAAGTTACAATACATAATAAGATCTATAATTTCCGCGATTTTTACACTTTTTAAATTAAACTATTTTAAATCGTGTATATTTTGATTTCAAACACTTCACAGTCACAGGTAGATTATTTCTGTGACCGAGACCGTTGCGACCGACATCAGATTTTCAAAAATGTAATTTCGAATACCGAAATATACGCGATTAATCAATACAAAACTATTAATACATTACATAAGTTAATTAAATATTTTATCTACTTGAGCCTTGAATACTCGATCATATTTCTTTTAATATAAATAGACAGATATTATATAAATTAAATATTTTATACTGATTCAACAATCAAAGAGAGCCAAAAACAGTCTATAACCATTGTTTTTCAAAAAAATATCTATATAAACCCATAATCAGTAACACAAATAATGTTCATAAAAGTCCCACTATCAAGTGAAAGGGTTAAACCGTCAGCAAATACTGAACAAAACTTAATATCCTACGCCGTGTAACTAACGTGAGTTGAGAGGTGTCGTTTGTACCGGGAGCGACAAATAAACTTCATACCGCAATGTTTGCACACAACACAATCTTTCGAATGTTTCAATTTGAAATGTTGGTAGTACGCACTTCCCTTGCTAAACGTTATGTTGCAGTCGGCACAACGGTCTATGCGTTTCGTTTGACCGTGCTCGGTCTCCATATGCCTTTTACGGATCTTCCAATCGTGGAATCTCTCCGGACATTTGGAACAACAGTATGCCATGCACGACTTCTCTGTCCTCCTGTGTTTCTCTTTCGCCTCCATGTTTGGAAACACTTTGCCACATCTGCGGCAGGACACCTTGTACTCCTGGTGCTTAGATCGAACGTGCCGCAACAGACCAGTGGTGGCCACGTAGCTTTTACCACAAAAATGGCAGACGTAACTCAAGAAATGCGTTATCGTGTGCCTATTTAGATGAAATAGGGACGGACAGCTCTTGCCACAGACAACGCAACTGAAGAAGTCTTTTCTCAACACGTACGGCATAACACCAAGGCGAGCGTTAGAATCGATCGCTTCACTATGAACCTGTTTGAGGTGTTCCGCAATAATTTCTAGCGTGTCAAACTGTTGGGCGCATAGCCTACACCTCAAATTAGTGAGATCGGCCTTAATAAACTCTAATTTGGGCAGATTGTGGAATGCCACCTTGATGTTAAACGTGTCGTGCTCATCGTCCATGTGCCGCCGGAACACGTCCGGATCGTCGTATAGCTCTTGGCAGTATACACACACAATGCACTTATCGTTCACTCGGAAGGGGTAAGCGGTGGTACATTTTATAATGGTCCCGGCGTTACCGCGCGCTGGGTCCGACCACTCCTCTAAAACAAAAAAACACCGCTATAAACCCAATGCCTTCTTCATTACGCGAGAACACCTTCTTGGAAACTTTCCAGAACTTGTAAGACCGTTGTACCGACTTTCTTTTTTTTTTTAAATTTGGATACAATCTTTGTTTTGTTCCAAATCTTATAATATACGAGTTATCAGATGACATTTAACTACAGTTTCGTTTAGTTTTAATATGTATTGATAGAATATTAAGGAATAAATTGCACTGAGCATTTTAGGTTTAAAAAAGTTAATCAGCTGAAATATGTATACGAGAAATAGATAGTGGAAAGTACAGTTTACGAGAAGAAAATACTAAACGAAATCACACGAGACAGATTATGCACAATATATAGAGAAAAAAAAACAATTTCCTTTAGTATTTTAATCATAATTATAAAAAAATCCTGGATGGCACTCACTCACAAACCCGTCAAAGTTAGGCTAAAAGTATCTAAATTCGACTATGAACATATGTCTAATAACCTTTATATAACGTTTGAAACACATTTTAATAATAACTTTAAATGTCCATCCAAAAAGTTTATATTTTAACTTTTAAGTGACATTGTATAGATATGTTTCTTTATTTTATTTAATATCATATAATAAAATTCTAGCTACCACACGTGTGCTCATAAAACTTACCTGGCAACACTGGAAAATATTCCATAAATAAACCATAATCAAATATAATTGACTTAATAAATTCGATTCAGTAGTTTTCAAATTTTCACATATTAACATTTAAATTATTATTCATTTATATACATACAGATAAAACATTTAAAAATAATTAAAAAATATATATGTACTGTATTCAAGAAACATGTCTATACAATAAACACATGAACACCAATCATGCAAATAGACGAATTGTCAATTTTTCTGCTGATTTAAAAAAAAGAAATTATAAAAAATATATTTAAGTGTTATTGTTCTATCAATTTTATTAATTTATAAAATGTCAGTATATACTAAAGAAAAAAAATGGACCCCATTTTTTAAATTACACAGACGGAAAACATTAAAATTTG
Organism: Dryadula phaetusa; assembly: GCA_032432895.1. Taxonomy (NCBI): domain Eukaryota; kingdom Metazoa; phylum Arthropoda; class Insecta; order Lepidoptera; family Nymphalidae; genus Dryadula; species Dryadula phaetusa. The sequence goes on along the minus strand of JAOYRS010000090.1, from coordinate 1,294,975 downwards.
GCATAGTCAGTTTATATTAATAGTATAAATAAGACAACTGTATACACCTATAATTTCATGTGTTTGACATAAATTGTTGTACCAAGTATCGTTACTAAGGTAACTCATATTTTACTCTACTAAGAATTTGACTACATGAGAGTCAAATTCATATATGGATTTGGTTTTGTTAATTTTATTGATTCTTAACTCTGGTAAGAGAAAATACGGCGTTGGGTTCCGCCACCCACAACGCAACATATCCAAAATAAATCATGGTCATCCTAGACCAGACCAGTTAGTAACGTCACCAAAGACTCGGTATTCTATTAATACGTAATGCAAAGACTCTTTTTACCAAAATTACGCGAACCGAGGAGTATAAAATTTGGCACAATTGTAGTCTATATCGAGAGCATATGAACATATTAAATTAAATTAAATAAATGTATCAAATATAAAGTGATATACACGTTGCTAAGGCAAAATTTATTTTCAGATTTTTATTTAAAGAAAAATCATCATATATGTAGCATCAGCAAAATAATTGACAATTAAATATTGGATAAAGCAAACGCTGTGAATAATCCATATATATAAACTACATCGAAAATTTAATTTAGTAAGAATGTAAATAAAAGAGTTTACAGTCTCGTATAAATATTAATAATTATTTTTTTAGTAGTAGACAGTGTCAAAACACTCTGTATTTTCAGTCGTATTCGAGATATTGCGGGTTACAAAAATTTATATATATTTTTTTATAGTTTATGTAAATCACTATGGCCGTGCTGTCTGTACGTTTTGTTAGCCTTCTGAGAATATTATAATTATTATATTTAAATAAGGTTTAGTACATAATTATGTACATATTGAAATTTTTTTTTTTTTCAAATTTATTTACTTTCAACATTTCAAATAAAACTATGTTAAGCGGATTAATACTTTACAGTACAGTGGTACTTTACAGTGGTCACAGGTAGTCTACCTGTGACCACGGACTACTGTAAAGTATTAATCGCACGATTAATCCGTTTAAAATAGTTTCATTTGAAATGTCGAATCGAATCATCAGGTTTCAAAATATACACGATTAAACCATTTAAAATAGTTTCATTTAAAATGTGTAAAAATCAAAGATATTATTAGTTTGAACATATTGGCCAGCTATTCTTATTTATATAAGTAAAAAGAGAGCAATTAGATCAAGTTTAAATTTAAATGAGCACAGAGAAAACAAACACCAATCATTTACACAGACCATAAATATTTGTATTTTTTTTTATTTTAACCTCAAGATAACCGTCTGTTCATCCTAACCAAAAAAAAACAAACACAATCATTCACAGCATTTACCTCGACCAACACAAAAATACGAAAGTTCTAAGACGCCTACCTTTCTTCTTCCTCGGCTCCGGCTTCTCCTTGCTAGAGGTGGCTATCTCCTTTTTCGTCTTAACTCTTTTCGCCGACGAGGACTTGGTTTTCGTCGAGGATTTCCTCTTTTCCGTTACTTTGTCGTTACTTAATAATTCTAAAATTTCCACAGACTCCTTTTTAGGTATTTTGCTTGCTAGCTTTGTGAGGGGTTGGTCGTCCACTGAAAATGTATGTTGTATTAATTTTACTATAGGTAATCAACGGAGTGTCTTGACACTAGACTGTCTGTGACTGAAGCTGCTTTACTATCTTCATGATAGTAATTATAAAAGAAATAATTTAATTTTTATGTAATACTAGAGTGGTCTCAAAAATTTAAAAAATAATAATAAATATTATTTTGGTGTATGTAAAAGCTGTTATTACAATATTAGAAATGGACACATATATATATATATATATATATATATATATATATATATATATAAATTCACGCTTTTCCCAAGTCAACATAATAACCAGAGAGAAGCTAGTGTCAACGCACTTACCACCTGAATTGGTAACATTACGTGTTGAGTGATGGAACTCAACGTCACATTTGATTAGCTATCACCAGACCAGGTAAATAAAATATAAATAAATACTACTTTTTAACTTTAAGGTTTTTATCCCGCATAGCAGGGTAGACAGAAAGTACCTAGTGTACCATTGCGTGTTGAGTGGTGGAACTCAACGCCACACTTTGTCTTTATCAAAGCGAGAAAGTGAAAATAATTTAAACATAATAAATCTCCCCAGTGCAGATCGAATCCATAAACGATCGCGTTTACAGTCAGATGCAGTCCCACTGCGCCACTACCGGTCTCATTTTTATTAAAATTATGTATTTTTTATTTACCCGATTATGCTTTTAAGCAAACTTACAAAAATTCGTGTTTACAATTAGATATTGTCTCACTGCATTACTAGCTCACTACTTTACCCCATTAATAGTGTCAGACAGAACCTAGTGTTAAGACACTCTGCTGAGTGACGAAACTCAACGCCACTATTTCTCCTAACACAGCTGGGAGTTAAGATGAAACCCAAAACCAATCGCATTGAAATCCAAATGCTATCTCAATGCAGTGGGATATCATTCTAGCACAGAGGACTAGAGGTCTCAAGAACTCTTTTTAGTAAGCCTTAAATGTTTGTAACTGTCAATTTGACTTAATGAATTATATTAAAAATGATATTATGTCACCTTTGCTTTGGAAAATGTAAAGAATGTAATGAAAACTTAAAAAAAAATGATAAATTCCTACAAAACCATCATGGCACTATCAGGACACGCTCATATTTGCGTATGCTAGATGTCCCATTTACGCGTTGACAACGCGTTGCCTTAGCAACGTGTAAGTCAGTTGGGGCCATCGTGGCACAGTGGGATGGACACTAATTATAAACACAATTAGTTGCGAATTCGATTTCCAGTTTAAGAAACGATAATATTTAGAATTTATATCGACTTTGTTATAGGGCAGCGAAACTTGGGTGTGTCAAAAGAAGAATGCAGTAGAGATGAGATCTCTTCGTCGGATATGTGGAGTCAGTTTAGCAGACCGTATATGCAGCGAGGAATTACGGAGAATGGCAGACATAATTGTGAATATTATATTAAGAATGAACAAGAACGTGCTCAGGTTGTTTGGGCACGTTTAGAAAATGAGTGATGAGACATAAAAGGTAAGAAAGATTTATGAAGCAAAAGTAAGTGAAAAAGGTGAGATCACAGGAGATCTCGGTTGACCTCAGAAAACGCAGTATCGAAGATACTGAAGGAAGGTCACGTAAAAAGCACGAGGATCCCCGAAAAGCATATGTGAAGAGGACAAGAGGGCAATGACTATGGACGAGACGAAAGAAGTATGCAGGGACCATAGCAATTGGCACTCCGTAGTCTCTGACTACCCCACAAGGGATAAAGCGTGAAGGTGAAAAAAAAAGTCTGCTCTGGTAAGACGAAAAGCATTGTTGAGGTCATCAACATCTCAATTGTCCAGTGGAAAGCAGTCAACAGAAAGTCTTTACACTAGGATGTCCCCAACTACCCTACTATGCGGGGGAGAGCATGAAGCTGTAAAAAAAATGTTTTGTAAAAAAATCAATACTTACAATCATCATAGTCATCATCATCACCAAAATCAGGTCGATCATCGAAGTCATCATCTTCCGACTCTCCCTTTTCCTCCTTCACACATTCCACTTTGATATCACCCTCCGTTCTGTCCACTTCTACACTAACTGTGAAAGAAACCACATTTGAATTTGTATTACTTTTAAATAAATCAACGGGGTGTCTTGACACTGGGTTGTATCTAACTACCATGCCTTGGATAACGATACTTAACAAAATGATTCAAAATCACGAAAATAAATGACATAATATATTGAAAATTACATAGAAATATAAAATAATATATTAAAAACATAAAATAATATACTAAAAATTAATATTAACAGCAAAAAAAATTATTAAAAGGCAAGTTTATGGGGCAGTGGGCCAGCATCCGAATGTCAATGCGACTGGTTGTGGATTCGATCCACATTTCTTTCTGAATAAAGGCCCCAGGTCATAAATAATAAATTTAAGTGTCTAGTTATAAAAATGGTCACATCTTCACCTTCCATATCAACCACTGAGTTCGCAGGATCCAAATATGTTGTGAATGTCCTCTCACACTCAAGCACTTGCCGCTTAAAATCAGCAGCATCTCGTAATCTTGATATGCAGGGCTCACAGATGAGGCGGCTATGGCTATTCGGCCCACCAGATTGTGAATAAGATATCTGTAAGATTATGAATATCAGCATAACAACTAAGTGCGCAGTGGGACAGTATCTCACAATAGAAGCAATAATTGTATTTCGATTATACTCATTTCCCTATTCAGGTAAGGTAAAGCACGGCGTTTAGTTTCGTAACTCAACAATGTGTAAAATTTGCGAGAAAAGTGAAGAACGAAGCATTTGTAACTATGTTCTCTTATCTATCCTGCTATTTGAAATAGTGTTAAGCTAACGAAAATGTATTTATTTTTTAATAATGCATTAATAATGACTGGAATAGTGTACATATTAATATTAAAATAATTTAAGAATATTAATTAACTTTAGTTAAAAAAAAATTATAATGAAACTTATCACTATTTATAAATATACGTACCTTGTTATAAAATAAAAACAGTAAATTAGAATATCTAATATGTTTTAATAAATAACGATAGTACAGCAGTTTTAATTAATATATCTATAAAGATATTGCGAGTTTAAAATCTCATGTTAATTATAATTTAAGATGAGATTTTAAACTCGGATCATAATAAGACAATATGTACGTATCTTTACATCAAAGATAGAAAAAAAATCGATATTGCTATCCGACTAAATTAAATTGTACTAAACATTATTCGACCAAAGAACAAGAATAGGCACATCTTGACACGGTCGGATTGTACTTAAAAAAATTAAAGATGCTATAAAATGGACGCTATCATACAAAAACTAAACAACACACACATAAAATATACGTACACTTAAATCAAACGTTTCAGACAACATATCAGCATAGACTTCTCTCTTTCCCATCCAAAAATATTCGGTTGAAATGTCTTTGTAGCAACCTTCGCTAAGACAACATCGGCAAACTGTAGGCCCGGGTCGCCATTCTGTAGTTTTTGCTGCCATTTCTCACACAATTCACACTTATTTACACAGAAAATATTTGTGTCACATATTACTATTACTTAACATAATTATTATATTTAATCATAGGCCGGTATTGTGCAATTTCAAGGATATCATAACGATCACGCATATACAATGCGTCGCCATCGACGGTGGAACAAGCGACCGCCGACAAGGCCCAGGGTTGGCGTCAAACATTAATTTTTACAGTGCTGCCAACCTTAAGATAGCTTCTTACAAGAATCCTTTGCTTGGGCAATATGTAACAATGCGCAAAATTATTGATTTTTACTAATTTAAACGCTTAATTTCTTGCAATAGTTCATATCGCTTTTAAATATTAAACGATAAAACATGTTTCACATTTACGCTTACCGATTAGCGATACTCGTTTTGTGCTTACATAATATACAATTCGGGCATATAAAACAACCATCTTAATCTTAAAAGCCTTTTGAAATGCATTGCGATAACTTTTTTTGTACGTGAGATGGCCATATTCAAGAAATAAATTATATTTTAATTTTTTTTCCTTTCCCTTTCCAAGATCATTTCATAATATAATTTGATATTTATGTAATTTAATTGAAAAATAAACAACTGTATAAAAAATATACTAAATTGATACATGTTTATAAGACATATAAGTAGTGATCTATCACTACTTATATATACAAAGGATGAATATCGTCTACGATATTCGTTATTTTAATATGTCTACATATATTTATTTACTATACAATTATTGTCATTTGACAGCAATCAAATGACATTCTATATTTCTGAATTTAATCTGTATTCTATTCTTATTATATCAAAATCAATTTCTTAAATGGATATATTTTGGCTTTAAAAATGAGTAAAAACTCTGGAAAGGGCCCTATTTACGACCCTGGTGTCTGCAGATGTTGCGGGGCGTTAAAGAAATGCCGTTTATTAAACATAGAATACGAATGGCAAGGCCAGAAAGAAATTTATTCGGATATGTTTGTTGATTGTTTTGGTTTATTGGTATGTATTGATATAAATTATATATGTTTTTTGTATTAATTAATATGAATTATATATGTTTTATGTTATAAAAATAGCACGTTTTTAAATTTAGTGATATACTAGACTAAAACAAATATTAATTGAAAATGTAATAATTAATTAATATTAATAATATTATTAATAATATTTCTATAGTTTATTGGGAATTTTTAGCTATCACACCTAGATGGCGAAGAAATAGAACGTCTTATTTGTGCGACATGTGTATCTCGGCTTAGAGAAGCTTCTTCTTTCCGTCATCAAGTATTACAATGTGAAGAGAAACTTTTAAGAACTAAAATACATGAAGAAGGTAGATAATCATAGTTTCCGTTACCATTTAGAAGCTGTTTAACTTTAAGCTTATACCAGGATTTTAATTGTCAGGCACTACTCCAAGCTTCTCTCCTTGCAGCTACTTAATGTATGAAATGCTCAATATTACCTTCTTTTTTTCTTATCTAGAAGAAGATTCCAGCACAAATGTGAAAATCGAGTCTGTTAAGGATGAACTGGATTCCATACATAATGGCTATGAAGATGATGTCCCTTTGGATTATTTGGATAGTGAAGGTAAATATTGGACTTGAAATTGAAACAAGTTGACTTAGTGTTTCTTTAAATAGGATTGGCCGCTATTGTCAAATACAGAAAAAAGATTATAGAACCATAACTAGTAACCAGGTGGAATTTGTAAAATGGCAGTGTTAAATATAAATATCTTTGATTATAATTATTTTTATTTCAGATATAGATGATGTGAAAGGCAATGTAATTGTTAAACCCAAAAGGAAATCACTCCGGCAGAAAATTAAAACAAAAAAAGAAAAAAGATCAAAAGAGGATGTATTAACAAAAGAAATGATATATGATGCACAAAGATTGAAGAATAAATTAATAGAAATGCAAAATATTGGTAAGCCTGTCAGTTAATGTTAATATGGATACCACTGTCATGGTCCTAAGTTCGAATTGCATTCAAATCATTGTTCTTTCTTATCATCACTCTTTCCCGTATAGCAGGGTAGGCAAGAAGTACATACTTAGTAGACACTCCATACTCCACATTCTGCCGAATTCGAGACATTGCCTATTGTCTGGCGGAACTTAACGCGGCATTTTACCAGAGTGTAGGAATGAAAATTATTAATCAAACAAGTGTATATCGAACCCACAACCTATCGTAAAATAGAAAATAAGTTTTGACGTAGTTGGATAGAAAGTATGGCTTAGTGGTCAGCATGCTTTACTCTTACGTGTGCCACTTTAAAAACATTGAAAAGTAACTATTATTATATATCCCGTTGACGCGTTTACAACGCGTTTCCTTAACACTTATATAAATGTGATACATTTATTTTAATAATTTAATATATTTTTATAAATTATTTTTTAAAAAATATTAACATTTTGCACTCCTTCTCTAAATAAGCTACAACTGTACCAATTTTCATACTCATCAGTTCGCTTTATTTTCGTATAACAGGGTAAAATTTTGCTTCACGTATTAATATTTAGATTTTATTTTGCAGAACTTCCAGAACAACCAGTACAGCACAAAACTAACGGATGCAAAAACAATGAAAATATAAAATCGTATCACAATATTACAACTATAGTAGAAAATTCCTACGCCTGCCCTTTTGACACTTCATTCAGTGACTTCTTTTGTGTTTACTGCAGAAAAGTCTTCACTGATCCCAACAAGCTTCGGGAACATTCCATGACACACGATCCGATGAATTTTAAAGATGTCCTCTCAAACACTCTGGCCAATAAGAAGTTACAATTAGATATATACAGAATAGACTGTAGACTGTGCACAGAGAACATAGATAATTTGGAAAAATTCACTGATCACATACAAAATGTGCATCAGAAATTGTATTATACAAATTCGGACAATTTCCTCAAATTCCGTCTGACGTGCGCACCGCCATCTTGCACTGAGTGCGGTGCTACGTTCAGTTTTTTTCACGCATTAAAAAAGCACATGGCGGAGCATTTTGGGACGTGCATATGCGACATATGCGGCGCACATTATTTCGAAGAGCGAATGCTGGTCCTGCATCAGAAAACGCATCAAAGAATCGATGAAACGTTCGCGTGCAAAGACTGCGGGAAGACATTCAAATCGAAATACACCAGATATATACATATAGCTCGGACTCATAAAAAAGAGGCTGCATATCATTGTATTAAATGCGACGAGGTTTTTTTTTCTTATACACTACGGTACCGTCACATGATTGATGTTCACGGAGAGGAAAGGATGTTCAAATGTGGCCAGTGTGACAGGTCGTATGACAGTCGAAAGTCGTTACGCGAGCATAATCGGCGGTATCACTTGAAAATTTTCAAACACCAATGCGATTTATGTGAAAAGAGGTTTTATTTGCCGTCCAGATTGAAAGAGCATATGGCCAGTCATACTGGTGAAAGGAATTTTAGATGCGATTATTGTGGCAAGAGCTATCCTAGGTTGAGGGGTCTGAAAGTGCATATGCAGTCTCATAATAGTGAGAAGAAATATAAATGCGCGCTGTGCAATGCATCTTTTACTCAAAACGTTAATTTGAAGAATCATGTCAAAAGGCAACATCAAAATATGGGGCTGGAGGAAGTGTATAATGAATAGTTATCTGTTACGTTTATTTGTTACGAACAGATTTATGGATCTTTATTGTATAATTGTAAACCAAAACCTAAGTTACTACTTATTACATCAGTTATTTGTCAGTAAAAGTTCCATTGAAATCGGTTCAACGGTTCCAAAAATTGACTGGAACAAACACACAGACAGACAAAGAATGTAAAAAAATATATTTTTGGTAAATGTACCGTGAGTACATACATATGCATTTAGTAAAAAAAAGTTATTTGTATAGATATAGACCTTATATTATACCCACTGTGGTAAATAAGACGCGGTGTTGAGTTACGCGGTAGTTCCTTTGATGTTGTAAGTATTAGAGTAAAGCAATTTCAAATGCATAAAAGTATACTTTTCTTGGACATATTATTATTTTTTAAATTTATTCTTAGGACTTATAATAGTGTATGTTCTAGTGCAAACAGTATCTAGAAATATATAAAACATCTAGAAAAAAATATGTTAAATAAATATTTATTATGTACTGGACTTCTTTTTTTTCTTGCTCATAGGAATTTCGATATATATTACCTTAAATCCAAGAGAAAAAATCCAGTATTCAAGTACTATTTCGAGTTTTTTGTCTGTGCATTGACTGGAGCAATGGAATTTTTTAATTTTTTTTATTATTATTTACAAGGCGATGTCACTGAATAAAATAAAAGTAAAGAAGTAACATATACAATATTATGACAACTACTTCATTTTTAGTAAATTTGAGGAATATGTATTTTTTTTTATTGAATATACTGATGTTAAATGGGAAGGTCGGGTATATGATATCGTGCTATAGAAGCACCATAGTTTTATATTGATTTTAATTTGGCATCCAAAGTGACTAAAATATTAAACGCTTCAATAAAAAAAATTGTATTTGAAATTAATTAAAATTTTATTTATTAATTTTTTTTATTTAATGCAAAATAATCTGCCGAATTTACTTAATAATATTTAGAAAAGTAATCCACAGATAAAAATAGACACTATTTATAAACGTCTCATGTCAGTCCATAACGCTAGAAATGTCAAAAATCATTGTTAATTGTTATGTTTTCTTTCACCGAATTTAAAATGAATTCGTCACTTTATTACACTGAAATTGCTTAGCGTTATAATATTTATTTGATAAGTTTTTTTATATACAGTATTACGTTATGTATTATATTATTATGAAAATCTTGCTTTAAAATTTAAATTACTATAATTTTAAGAGATTTATTTTCGCGAAAAGTTTTGTTATATTTTTATTTCATAATGAATATAAAGAAAGGAAAAGGGCCTGTTTTCGATGCAGGAATTTGTAGATGTTGTGGTACAATTAAAAAATGTCGCATTCTCAATGTGGAATACGAAAGCTTTGGTGAAAAGGAAATTTATTCTGATATAATAATGGACTGCTTTAGTTTATTAGTAGGTTTAATTAAATTAAATTAAATTTATGATACGTTTCCAAATTTCTTACGATCTACTAATACAGTTAATAAATAAATAATGTTCACTTAACATATATAAAAAGATTATAAATAAAAATGTGCAAGAAGATTCAATACTTTTAATTTATTATGACAAATATTAAATTGTAAGGAGGCCACTACACAGTGAGACAGCATCTCACTGTAAACCTCATTGATTAGAACATTCCTACTTCGAGGAAACATTATATTTAAAATTTATTGCTATATCTTTAGTAAAATAAAAGTGTAGCATTGCGTTAGCTGCATAAAATGCCATATCTTGACTTTGAGCAGAAAGAAGTCAAAAGAGTATCTTGACAATAGGTTGCCCCTAACTTTCCTGCTATGCAGGAAATAGCATGAAGCTTTATTATTAAATTGTAATTTATATAAAATTGATTATAAATAACATTAAATAATATATATATTTTTTTGTAATTTTTAAGATGTCACATTTGGATGGAAAACCAACAGAGAGACTTATATGTGCGACATGTGTGCAACGACTTAGAGATGCATTAGCTTTTAAAAAACAAGTATTACAATGCGAAGAGGCATTTCTTAGGGTAAAAATGTATGATGCTGAAGCAAAAGGTATGTTTAAAAATATTTAATAGTGGTGTATAGGGCCTAATTTCTTTTTTAGATCCGTTATAAAAAGAAATAAATATAATCTTTTTACGAGTGGGATTCAAAGCCACAACTTTGGCAATTTATAGTTGGGTCCTGTCCTACTGTGACACTGTAAAATAGTTTCATTTAGCCCACATAGCATGGAACTTTGCTTTCTACTGATTTTAAGACATTGAGTTTTCAATAGGGGTACTCTACTACACACTTTGTCTTACCTAAGTGAGGAAATGTAAAATAATTTAAATATAATCATTCCTGCTAGCGGGAATTAAGCCCACAAACAGTCTCTTTTACAGTCAGACAAGGCCCCTATAACATTTTTAAGCCTCATGACCTGGCTCTGAAATTATTCAAATATGATTATTCATTCTTATATGGATTTAACTTATGGCTGTAGACAATATCATAAACATGGTTATAGTGGCAAATCCAATCTAATTACTATTTTTTTATATTAAATTATTTATTAATGAAAAATAATATTTTTTTTAAATATGTCTCTTATAAATTTCTTTGTATTAAATTTATTCTGTAGATCTATAGTTAAAATGATTATTACATGTTTCAAGTGAAAATATGTTAAATTAATCCATTGCGTAAATTTTGGTATTCTAAAATAATTTTTTGATGCACAAACATTATTAAAAACAAATATAATTATTAATGTATCAGTACATCAACATTTGAGGACGGTTGTGGCGCAGTGGGATAGAGTTTGACTGTAAACATGATCGGATGTGGGTTCGATCCTCACTCGGGGGAGTGATTATATTTACAATTATTTTCACTTCCTCGCTCTGGTAAGACAAAATGCGGCGTTGAGTTCCACCACTTAACACGCAATTATCTCGAATTCGGTGGAAAGTGAAGCATGTAGTGTGTTGTACTTTCTATCTACTCTGCTATGCGGTATAAAAGCGTGAAGCTAAAAAAATCAGTAATATTATGTTTTTATATATTATTTTTGTATCAACTGGCAGACAAATGCCTCCTCAACCTATGACCATATTACTATGGTCATAGGTTGAGGAGGCATACCATATGTCAAAATATACCATATACCAAAATATATATTATTGATCCATTTAAAATATATTCATTTTAGCTTAAATATATAAATAAAAAATTTGAAAAAAAAAAGCCCAATACTATGTCAATAGTAATACAATGAACATTCGTATGAATGAATATTTAATATATTTTCAGATTGTAATACAAAAAATACAAATGGTGATTTGAATATAGAAGCGAAAGTCAAGAGTGAACCTGATGATGATCATTTAGTAGCTGATTGCTCGACCTTGGAAAATGTATTGGAGGATAACAATTGTAAGTATGTTATTTATTTATGTATGCTTTATTCCGCACTAAATATTGTATATATTGGGACAGCGTCTGACTGTAAACGCGATCGGTTGTGGGTGCGAACCCCTCTCAGGGGGAGTGCTTATATTTAAATTCCTTTATTTCCTGTAGTAAAAGATGAACTGCGGCGTTGAGTTCCGCCACTCAACACGTCTAGAGTTCGGTGGAAAGCGAAATATGGAGTGTTTTGACACTAGGTACTTTCTGTCTATCCTGCTATGCGGGACCAAAGCATACATATATAAACTATTGTAGATAAAATATTGTACATACTAGTAAAAAAAAGGGAAAAATGGTGAAGCACAAAAAGCTGTCTTATTGTTAATTAGGGATTTTTTCCAAACAATCCTTCCAATCCTTTGAGATGAAGAAAAAGATTAGATACTTTAAAAAAATAAAATGAGAGTGATGTAAATATAAATATAAGTTTGTTACATCCTACTGATTTTTTGTTGACTTCACGCTATTTATCCCGCATAGCAGGGTAGACAGAAAGTACCTAGTGTCAAGACATTCCGTTTTTCGCTTTCAACCGAATTCGAGACATTGCTTGTTGAGTGGTGGAACTCAACGCCGTATTTTGTCTTACCCGAGCGAGGAAGTGAAAATATATTGAAATATAATCACTTCCTCGAGTGGGGATCGATTTTATTTAATAATTATAACATGACGTCGTGGCGCAGTGGAATAGCGTCTGACTGTAAATGCGATAGAATGTAGATTCTTTTCTCATTAGTGGGAATGTTTATATTTAAATGATCTTCGTTTCCTCGCCCTGCAAGACAAAGCGCGGCGTTGAGTCCCGTCATACAACACGCAATATTTTGAATTCAGCAGAAAGCGGAGTGTAGAGTGTCTTAACACTAGTTCTTTTCTGTCTACCCTGCTATGCAGGATAACAGTGTGAAGCTAAAAAAAATTGAAAACATAATAAAATAGTTTTAAAAAAAATATGCTTTATTATGTTTTTTAGATGATATTAAGGCGGAAACACACTATAGTTCAAACGATGACATTCCTCTAAAAGAAATAGCTGAACGACCAAAATTACATAAAATGGAAGATCAAGCAGAGATTAATAGTGATGTATACGTTAGTGAAAGGAAAATTCTGGAAAGGCCAAGTATGTATATAGATTAGCTAGATTTATGTGATATTTTATTTATTTACTCCCATTACGTATATTGAGACAAACCGCGGCGTTGAGTTTCGCCAGTTAATACAGTTTTCTCTCTCATTTTTGTACATATTTGTTTTCTATTGCGGTGAACTGGGGTCTTGTAATGTTGGGGAATTCCCGATATTTTCAAAACCCACACAATTGAGGTACCAGGGATTCCCGTGTTTGACTAAAAATTTTTTTAAATCGTAGAGTCGCCTTTTTACATTTACTTTTTAAATTTCACAGCCATACCAATGTCGAAGTTGCAACAAAGAATGCGAGAACGAGATCCCTCATATATAACAGAAACAAATATACTAACAATAGTGGAATTTTCATATGTATGCCCGTTCAAATGTAGACACAACCACCTGCTATGCTTCTACTGCGGAGAGAACTTCTCAGATCCACAGCTCCTCCGCGACCACACGCACAGGAACCACCATCCCAGAAAATTCAAAATAACTGAACACAAGAACATGCTAAAAATCGATTTGACCAAAATCGATTGTCGACTGTGCACCGAATCGATAACGACACTAGACGCGTTCAAGCATCACATCACTAGTGTTCACAATAAAAAATATTATTTCAACAACCGCGATCTCATTCTGCCTTTTCGTTTGAACAGTGATTTGAAATGTGCCATGTGCGAATCGTCTTTTCCTTATTTCCACGCTTTAAACAAACACATGAACGAGCATTTTAGTAATTTTGTATGCGAAACATGTGGCTTGGGTTTTGTTGATCGCGGCAGGTTCATAATGCATCAGCAAAGGCATGATATAGGTGAGTTTTTATTAGACAGGAATCACCTAGTGTCCAGACACTCCGCACTCGCTCTCCGCCTAATTTGATACTGTGTTTCGTGTCGAATGGTGGAAGTCAACGTAGCGCATTGACTTATCAGAGAGAGGAAATGGAAATAATTTCAATATAATCATTTCCCTGAATGGGAATCGAACTCACAACCAGTTGAGTTTATAGGCAGACGTTGTTGTTGTTAATATTTTTTTGTTTAGCTTCACGCTTTTATCCCGCATAGCAAGTAGACAGGAAACACCGAGGCCGATTGAGGCCGGTCTTGGCGCACTGGGACAGCGTCTGACTGTATACGCGATCGGTTGTGGGTTCGATCCCCACTCGAGGGAATGATTATAATTACTCATAAATCATTGCCATTTTCTTGCTCTGGCAAGACAAAACGCAGCGTTAAGATTCGCCATCTAACGCACAACGTCTCCAATTTGGCTGAAAGCGGAGTACGGCGTGTCTTGACACTAAGTGAAGTACCTTTTTAACTTACTATGTGTAAAGTTTTACTCTGAGTGGGAATCGAATTCACAACCATTCGCGTTCACAGGCGCTGTCCCACATGACTAATAGAGTATGGAATTCTGTATACTTAAAGTTTTAATTATTTTAGTAGTAGTTATTTTATTATTAGTAGAACAGTGTCGGTCCATAAACGCGATTGGTCGTGGGTTCTATTAGAACTCTGTGAAGTGAACATATTAAAATTATTGTAATTTTCCTATCCTGGTAAGACAAAAGGAGATGTTGAGTTCTGCGATTCTCTTGACTGTCAAACGTCTCGAAGTGTGGTGGGAAGAGCATTACGAAATCTCTTGACACTACGTTTTTCACGTTATATCCTGCTAAGGTATGGTATAGTGTAAAGATATAACAAAAATATATATATACATATATATATATATATATATATATATATATATATATATATATATATGTATATATATATATATATATATATAGTCTGTTGGTTCTGCTGTTCTCTGGAACTGATATCGACGGCACTTTCACTGACAGATAGCTGATTTACTTTACAATAATAAACAATTTTCTATTCTATTCTATTCCACTCTATAGGTGACTTTCCGTGTGAGATCTGCGGTAAGGTGTTCAAAGCTCAGTACAACAGGGAGTTGCATGTGGACAGAGTGCATAAAAAGCGCGGTGAGTGTTGTCTCTTTCTGTCTTTGTACGCTAGAGCGAGATGGCACGATCTTTTTTTATTGGAATTTAATTGAAAATATATTGTCGGTTGTAGTATGTTTTATTATTTGCCTAGAAACCATGGTGGCCCAGTGATTGACTGTAAAAGCGATGTTTATGGGTTCGATTTCCATTGGGACGAATGATTATGTTAAAAATTATTTTCACTCCTCCACAATGATAAATCTAAGATAAATCGAGGCGCTGGGTTCGTCTCTCAACACGCAATGTCTTGATTGCATACGGATAGCAGTCAACGGAGTATGTTGACACTAGGGTTGTCTCTCATTACTCTGCTGTGAGGGATGAGGCGCGTTTATTCAATTTTTTTTATTTAAGTTAGTTAAATTACGCTTGTTCCGAGTTCTCGCTCGCATCGAAACGTGACACTTTTTCGTACGTGCAGTTGAATAAGCCATAGTGGGACAGCGTCTGACTGTAACGCGATCGGTTGTGGGTTCGATCCCCACTCGGGGGAGTGCTTATATTTAAATTATTTTCATTTCTTCGCTCTAGTAAGACAAAGTGCGGCGTCAATTTTCTGGTATTCTGTGAAAAGCAAAGTACGGAGTGTCTTGACCCCAGGTTTTTTCTGTGTACCCTGCTATGCGTGATAAAAGCGTCAAACTAAAAAAATCTCTGTTTCAAAATATTTATAGAAAAACAAACAATTTTTTTTATTTTCAGGAAGAGTCTACTGTCCCAAGTGTGATGTGAAACTCATGACCTACCCTCAAAAATTGAAACACCTCGTGGAGGTCCACGGGGAAGAACCGTTGACGTTTCCATGCAATTTGTGCGACAAAATATGTGAGACGAGACGCAAACTGACCATACACAGACGTAAAGAACACTTGAAGGATTACAGGTGTTGTTGAAATTATTTAACAATAATGTAGTTATTAGTTAGCCTAAGTTACTCTTTAGGCTTTAGTTAACTGCCATTCTATCAAAGTTCTATCAAAATCAGTTCGGTGGTTCCATAGGTTATCCGGAACAAACACAGAAAGACTATATTTAGTGCATAACACGGCGTTATGGTCCGCCACTCAGCATGAAATGTTTGAAATTTGATCGAAAAGTTAATAACGGAGTGTCTCGACGCTGTTTTTTTAAATAATTATCGATAGTTTGTACTTTTAATTTATAGGATATTAATTACATTTTTTACAGCTTCAAACTTTATTCCGTATATCAGGGTAACCAGAGACAACTGAGTGCCAAGACACTCCATTTCCTGCTTTCCGCCTGAAATCAATACATGGCGTACTGAGTGGTTTGACGCCTCGCTTCCAGAACCAACCTATACACAATGGCCTCAAAATCACTTTATTTTTTTTCAGATATGAATGTCAATGTTGCGGCCAAAAGTTCTTTACCCGTTTCTCCTTAACTAATCACATGCCGACACACACTGGGGAAAGGAATTTCAAGTGTAAAGTGTGTGAGAAGACTTATCCGCGTTTGAAAACTCTAAAAGACCATATCAGGATACACACGAATGACAGACGGTACAGATGTCACATCTGTGGTCAGGCATTCATACAAAATTGCAGTTTGAAAGGACATATGAAGAGCCAGCACCCGGAGTATAGCTAGTTCTGGTCAATATTTGGATGTTATTGTAAATAAAGGTTGTCAAATGTATATTTAAATGTCAAGTTTTATTTATTTTCTGTCGTTTTATAATCTGTGGTATTTTTCGGTAACTGTCAATGTCATTTAAACAGTATTTTTTTATCGTGCTTTTATATAAATATCAAACTCAATGTATTGATTTTAAACAAAAACTAATTTTGATCTATATATAGTTTAATTAATAGTTTTTAATATTTTTTTTCTTATTAATTTGTTAAAATGAATGTGTACGTACAAAAGATGAACGATACAGGTCACATTTATTGTAGTGTACGGTGGGCACATGAGGTCTCATGTTTTAATAACCACCTGATATACATAAATACACACACATACATAAATTAAAACGAATGGTTCGCAGAAATGTAATTTATAGTTGGTAGCCGCCAAGGATGGATTTAGAACAGGGCTGTATTAAGGAGACGTATAGGCTCTCGAAGTTGATATAAATTCCCAAGATCAAGATCAGACAGGGGCCGCATTAAAGAAATATAATCGAATTACCAACCCCGTCTGAGTAATTGGCAAAAATTTAGAAAATAATTGAATTTTTACGCCTTACACGTTCTATAAAAGTTCACTTGATAGTTTTACAATATATTTTAGACAATGTAAATAAAACAATATGGTGTATACTAAATTTTTACAAACGTACGTTATAAAACACCGTCTTTGTTTAATATAAGTACAATTTTTAATTTTATATTGATTATAATACTAAAAATAATTAAAATACACTACCGAAGGTAGCACAAGTTTTGTTTATTAACTTATAACTATAGGAATAACCAAACGTTATTTCTTATACACATTGATATGTCAAACACGAGCTGTCAAAGTATTGTCAAAATGTATACCCTGTCGGTGTTTTTATATTATTTGCGTTTAATTGCTTTGATTTAATCATTAAATAAACAAAAGTTATTTTAAATAAGTTATATAATAAATATATTAAATATGGAAGCAGGGATTATGGTGGAAACGCTGCCGATATTGGGTACATGCAGTTTGTGTCTAAACGAAGGTGTCGTTAAAAGTATGCTTATTAAACAAAATAATGATAATAAAAAAGAATCTTACACAGATATGCTGTTCAAATGTTTTTCTATAGATGTAAGTAAATATCTCGATTAATTACAATTTAATATGTATTATATTATTAATATTTGTTTGTTTTTTAAACTACAATAATTAGAAACAATTGATATATTTATTGTTTTTCTGAAATATTAAATTGCATTATTTAATATTTTACTATTTGTAATTTTTAAAGTGTTATCCACACTAAGGTTTATAAAAGATTTTTAAGAACTAAAGATGCTAACAATATAAATAAGTTGTAAAAAACATAAGAATTTCTATGCTGCTGGATGTAGAACACATGGCTTCGCGGTCAGAGTATTTGTATGGTTTCCAATTCATATTTTTATATTTTTCTTAAAAATGTTAGCATTATTTATTAAATATTTTAATTTCACTAAATATTTTGTTATTTTTTAAATATATACTTATTTTACATATAAATAATAGATATTATTGATAATTTAACATTTTCAGATGGCGATATTAGAATTAGATGACACAAAGCGTTTGATATGTAATAATTGTATACAACAGCTAGAAAATTGCTTGAAATTTAAAGAACAAGTTGAGACATCATTGAAGGCTTTAGAAGTAACAGTTAGATTAAAAAGTAAGTATAAAAAAAGTATAATTAATTAATTACTTGCTTTGGCATAGTAAGATACATGCTTGCCATGGATTTACCAAGATGAGCTCAATCTGGGACAAGCATGTTTATTTTTTTAGCTTCTCACTTTTATCCAACATAGCAGGGTAGACAGAAAGTCCCTTGTGGTAAGACACTCCATACTTACTTACTAAACTTGTATTGAGTGATGAAACTCAATACTGCACTTTGTCTTACCAGATTTTCTTTGTCTATTGTATATTTTATCAGTCCTTACCTAATTTACTATGGCATTATATGAGAGTCAAATTTAACTGGCTGTTATTTTGAAATGATAGTATTACAGCTTTTAATTTATGGTACTTTGAATTATTATTATTTATTTATTATAGCAAATACAAAAAAATATTACATTTATTCCTTCAAGCAATTTATATGTTACTAACTCCATTAATAGGAGATATTGATTCCATTTTTGGTAGGATGTCTAAAAACTGACGGGTTACAAATGAGTTGACTGTATTTAAAATAAATAAATAAATACATTTGTATTCTTTTGAGTGTACAGCAATTTGTTATCTTTTACATACATATTTTTAAGCCTTATCTCGTTGTAGTCAGAGACAACCTGGAGTCAGAACACTATATAGACTGTTTTCCCATTGAAATTTAAATATTGCATGATGAGTGGCGGTGTTTGCGCCATGCTTTGTTTTACCAGAGCGAAGAAAAAAAAATTATGTATAAGAATTTTCCCAAATACATGTACAAACCTGCAGTTAATCTTATATATAGTTAGATGCCTTTCAGCTATATACTTTATATATTTTATTTATATATATTATTCATTTATTTTAATTTATCAAATTTATTGCAGAAGCAGATCAAGAATATGAGAACGTTAAACTTGAAACTTTACCTGCTAAAAATAGTGGTAAATAATTCTATATATTAGTTTTTATTAGAATTGTTTTTGATAATGTTATTTCTAAGTATTCATTTATGAGAGATTTTTTTAGATATATAAATTTTTTTTTGTTATCTTCACATAATATAATAACTTTTTTTAAATGAGTAGTTTTGTTAACTTAAGACTTTTTTCACGTATAGCCGGCATAGGAATTACCTAGTGTCAAGGCACTCTACACTCCGCTTTCCGCCGACTCGAGATATTCCATAATGAATGGCGGAAGTCTACGCAGCGCTTTGTTTTACTAGAGCTAGGAAATGGAAGTAATTTAAATATAATCATTCTTCCGATTGGGAATCGAACTTATAATCGTTCGTTTTTACAGTCAGAAGTCGTCCTCCTCCATCATGACCGGACTGGCCTGTATTAATTGTTTTTTTTATATTTTTCAGTTACTCTGAAAGAAGTGTTGAACGATGTGAATGAAGACATAGCAACTGTTATGGGATTTTCCAAAGACTTCCAAGATGACGATTCTGGTATTTATTATTTATTATTATTACCAGATTATAATACATTATATATTTAATAAGTTCTTTCGAACACTTTACAGTAGTCCGTGGTCACGCTGGTTGCGGGTAGACTGAGGTGGAATTCGTCTGTCAGTTAATACAAAAATTATTTATATCAATCTACCGCCATCTGTTTCTTAATTTCCTCGCGTACTGCCCTTGATTCCTGTAGATTGGAGCTGATCTTTGTCTCTGGTGTTGTAGATTTGAGACTTTAAGCATAATATATTTATACGGCATATATACACTAGTTGTATGTTAGAACACGTAAAATCCTTAATTTTTCGTTTCCATGAGAGTTTAGAGAAATCCTTTCTTCCTGATCCTCTGTCTGTTTATAAACAGTCGTTTCGGCTGGTCGTATTGATACTTAGTGAAGCAAGATTTTTTTATATATGTATGATTTTATAAAATATGATTAAATAAAACAGATACTAAAATTTATAGTAATTAAAATTTTCGATTTGTCTATTTTAACCTCAAATAAATGTTTAAATATATATGTTATTTGTGTTTACAGTGTGATGCTGTCCTATTGATTGATTATACTAGAAATATCATAATAAATATTTAACTAATAAATTACATATTTTACTATTTTTAAAGTGTTATTCCACACGAGTGATTAGAATTTGTTTTTTTTAAATGTATAAAAAATTGAACGTAGCTGGATTCGAACCGGCGCCTCTTAAAAATCAAGTCCAAGCGCTCTGGCTGCTAAGTGGTGCGTTCTACATTTTAAAAAAATGTTTATATATTATTATTTATTACAGACGACGATAGGATATTACTAGGAGCTGTTAAAGAAGAGGAGGATAGCGATTTTGATAATACTGGTATGTATGGAAAATTATACTTTGTTTTCAGCTTCTTAGCCTCATCTTTTCTAGTCTCTATATACTACATGTAAGCAGCCTCACGTGCCACCTCGCATAGCAGGGTAGTCAGAGGGAAACTAGTGTCAAGGCTTTCTGTCAGAACTCGATGTATATCGTGTTTCGTGGTGGAACACAACGCCGCCGGGTAGCTTAACGGAATACAAATAATTTAAATATGATTATCCGTTCGAGTAAGGATTGAACCCACAACCAATCATTTGAGCGTTTCATAATGGCCAACATGTTTCTTTTGAAATAATACAGCTATTATTATTGTGGCCGGTCGTGGCGCATTGGCACAGTGCCTGACAGTAAACGCGGTCGCTGATGGGTTCGATTCCACTCGGGGTTATATTTGAATCGCTCTAGAAAGCCCAACGCGGCATTGAATTTCATCACCTAACACGCAATGTCTCGAATTCGGAGTACTGATTATCTTGATCATCTATCGAAGTATATTATAATCTTAAATTTAATATTAAATGTTTATTATAAAATTAAAATATAATATTATTTCAGTTCTAAACGATCTCATTATAAAGAAAGAGCCAGACGACTACAGGCCGAGGCGGAGTAGAAAAAAAAATTTGGCCACAACGAAAAAAAAAATCACATTCACCATCAAAAAACAAAACGACTTATCCGAAACGGAGAAGATGTTGCAATCCGGACTGTTCCCTTTCAAAATGGGTAAGAGTGGTTACTCGTGCGCCATTTGCCCGGAGAAGTCCGCCATCTTGGACGACATACAGAGCCACATAATGCAACACAGTGTTACCAACATACACATGGCGTTCAAAAAAATGATCTCATCAACTCTACAAAGGTTTTATAAGTCAAATAATAAATTGCGTTGTAAAATATGTCGGAGTGATATACCTGATTATGATTCACTGAAAAGCCACATAAATAATTGTATATCAACAAAAACCGGTACTGGCTGGAACAATTTGCCGTTCAAATTGGAGAAGGATCAGCTGGACTGTCCTATATGTCAGAAAACTTTTTTAAATTTCGTCAGTCTGAACACTCACATGAATGTGCATTATCCGAACCACATTTGTGACAGTTGCGGCAAGGCTTTCGCGTCAAAAGCGCGGCTCAGAGGTCACATGAGGACACACGAAATCGGGGACTTCCCCTGTAGATATTGCGATGCGGTTTTCGATAGAGTTACCAAACGGGAAAATCACGTTTCGAAAGAGCACAAATCGGGTATACGTTACGCGTGCAAGAGATGCAACATATCGTTGTCCTCTTTCTACGCGAGGCAAAAACATTTGGCCGAAGTGCACAATGAGGAGCTGAAACGGTATAAGTGTAAAGCGTGTACGCAAAGTTACATAACCCCCGGCCATTTGTCCAGTCATGTCAGACGTGATCATTTGAACGAGCGGAACCACAAGTGCAGTAAATGTGATTTGGCGTTTTACACACGAAATTCGTTGAAAATGCACATGATAAAACACGACGGTGAGCGAATACACACGTGCAATATATGCCACAAGTCGTATCAGAGGAAGAAAACGTTGAGGGAACACATGCGGATACATAATAATGATAAACGGTTCGTCTGTCCGGTTTGCGGGCGGGCCTTTACGCAGAAGTGCACCCTGAAAGGACATTTGAAAGTGCACGAGAGGAAAGTCGATCCGGATGAGCGTGTGCCTCAGCCTTTACATTCTATTTAGAATAAAAAAAAACAAATTTGACAGATAGCTTTGATTATCTGTGTCGTTTGTCAAACGGTTGTGTCAAAATGGATGAAAAGTTCTTTTTTTATATAAATGGAAAAACTTTTTTTAAATTAAAAAGTATACAACAAAGATAATTTTAAATTTATACTATTTTTTTTTTCAACATTTCAGAAAGTTGCCGAAAGCTTTCGTTTTGGTCTTCCAAATGTTTTTATAAAGGATTTATGAAGTAGCACAAATGCATTTTATCAAATATATGTTGCCATATACAAAACATGTCGACAACGTATTTATAATTTAATTATAAACGTGTTTTATTTATATACTTAATGTATTTTTAGTTTATGATCGATTTTTATTAATTTAATCGTTCTAGCCGGACTTTGCCATAATTATGATTTATGTGAAATTCGCCATTTGTTGTTTAAAACATACAAAATTATATTATTCTCATTATTTTTATTGTCAATTACATTGGAAATATTCTAGTTTTCATAAACTTCATTTTTTTTTTGATAAATTTTTGTCTACTCTTTACTTTTTATCAAATATTATCTGTCTGTACTTTTTGAACTGAACCACAAGATTTATCCTTTTTTTGTATAAATTGGATTTTAAACTTATATATATTAAAAACCCAATATATATAAATCAATATTTTCTCAAACATCACAAAAAACAATCTGTTTATTTTTTTTTATATATACGTCATGTAAATATTATGTTACTTGTAAAAATGTGCAATAAAAATTAGATTTTTTTTTCTTTTTTAATTTAACCTTTTCTATGAAAAAATAATATATTAATGTAACTAAGCTAACAGTGTCCGTACACTCCTTTCCCCAATTTTTCCCTGAAATGAATACATTGAATAGCGGAACTTAACGCCGCACTTTGTTTGACTAGAGTGGGGATGACAAAATAACTATAAAATAATTTTGGTAGGTTAACCTAATTAAAATAGTGTTTATTTTATTTTAACAAACAATAATGCTCTAAAGCAGAAATGGGGATGTGTTAAATTAAATATATATTGAAATTAAAATTAGAGAAATCATTGAATCCAATTGAATCGTGATTAAAATTAGTATATACAAACAGGCACTTTTAAGGCGAACAGATTAAATATATAATTAAAATTAAAAAACGTCTTTTAATAAGAAACAAATATACAGCAAGGGTGCAAAATATATTTTATTAAGCATAACAATGTCTGACTGTAAACGCGATTGGTTGTGAGCTCGCTTCCCACTCGGGGGGGAATGATTATATTAAAAAAAAATTGTCATCTCTCCGCTTTGGTAAGACAAAGTGCGACGTTGAAATCCGCCATTTAACATAATATTCTGATTTCGGACGGAAAGCAGACAAGGAAGTTTTTAACACTGGGTTACCCCTATCTTATTATACGGGTTTTTATCTTGTGACAGCACGAAGTACCAAAAATAATTAAAATTATATTTTAACGGTTAATTTTACTAACTGAGAAAAAATATTGAAGTAATTTATGGTTAACTAAATAATGATTATTAGTAATTTATAATGTATAAAATATTTAATATGCTTGGGCATAACAGATTAAAGCCTGAGTCAGTTACATCCGCCATTTTGAATGCGAGGCACATAAAAACAATTTCCTTCAGGTCTCACGAGTAACTATCGAATTTATAAAATGAAAATTTCTATAGATATTGCTATTTATAATTTTTTTAACTTAGAGTCAAGACACTCCGTTCTCTATTTCTATTTAAAATGTAGACATTGCGTATTGAATGGTGGATCACGAAAGCGTGTGTAGAAGATGTAAATAATTTAAATATAATATATTCCCTAACTGGGGTTCGCTATATTGCTATATATAATTAAGCCAATCTCATGTTATTTATCTATATCGGCTGGAAGAAATTTATTTCAGAGAAAAGTTTAATTTCGTTTATATTCGTCTTTGTAATACAGCTAGTATGGCAAGGGTCGTAAAGTCCACACAAACGAAGTTGCCGACTTTTACTAGTTTATACATATAAAATTGGTGTGTCTGATTCTAATATTAAAATAAGCGCTTTTTACTAAAAGTATATATGTATATATTTATATACACGGTACATATATCTAAATAACATTATTTATAACTTTTGTTTGTCTATCTGTATGTTTATGCCGGCTAAGCTCTAAACACCTTTTTATCGTAAGGAAATCGCATTACTGATACTATTTGGACAAATTGTTTTGAGGTCATAATAGCGCAGTGTAAATAAACATACACGCGATTGATTATGTGTTCGATGCACACTCGAGGGAATTGAATATATAAATTTTTTTCATGTTCTCCTTTTGGTAACATAAAGCGTGGCGTTAAGTTATGCCACTCAACAAATTTAATAACTTATATAAATTATAATATTTATTATATATAAGATATATATAATTTACTCCAAATTTTAAATTATGACTAATTATCTAGGATAATAAAAGATCATTATGAATTTAAAATTATTTATTTTCAATTGACGAATATAATATTGTAATTACAACTATACTATTCTATAGCTTTACGTAACTTCTATTCAGTGTACAACAAGAAATAAAAAAAATGGCTATGACTTTTGTACTAAAACAGATTAACAAAAGGGACAAACGTCAAAATTAGAAACAGATTAAAAAGAAACTAAATAGAAGTCGTTTATAAACCAAAAAAATATAATAAAATAAAATACATTGTTTATTGATCATTAAATTAGATGTTTTTGTGTAAGAAAAACATTTTTAGCTTGATATACAGATAATATATAATAAAATGGAACAATTAGGCTGTATGGCTTAGATGTCAATGCCTAGGAGTTTCTTGTCAAAGATGAACTCTCCAAGGCCGGAGTGACGCTCCATCATCTTCTTGAGGGTGGAGGCTTTGCCGGCGAGGTCACGTTGGCCCTTGTACTGCTCCTCCAAGAATTCACCAGTCAGATAATCGACAAGCTGCAAATGGAAAAGATAATTTAAATAATATATTTATTATAAACAATTAGAAAGACAAAAAACAGATGAAATTACTGGATGTATTATGGTGACATGATTTCCTGTTAGAGAGTTGAGTGTAGGAAAGCACTAAGACAGAATTTCCCATGGGAAAATACTAAATAAATTTAAGTTATTTTCATTTTCTCACCCAGGTAAGACAAATCACGGCGTTTACTTCCGCCACTTATTATATCTAATAGAGACAAAAACCGAAAAACAGAGTGTCTTGACACTAGTTTTTCAAAGAAAAAAGATAAATATATTGGTCTTTTGGAATAATATATAGGCAACACATATATAATAAGTAATTAATACTCATTTAAAAATCGTAAATCCTTTCTTGCTATGCAAGACAACGTTGGAGCTGCAAGAATTAATAATATAACAATATAACTTACGTGATAATCGTTATTATCGTGGCTCTGGCTGTCCTTGTCGTGTTCACACTTTATGATGACGTTTTTGATCGCCTTCGTCACTTCCGCCTCCATCTTGAGCGCTTCCTCCAGGGCTTCCTGGCCGGAGTTCCAGTGCTTGTGGTCTGGTGGCTGGAGCAAGATTTTGATTATTATATATATAATAGATATATAACTATAACAGGAAACATACATAAATTTCGTTTTAATCTGTTTTTGTAGATAGATAATTATAGTTTATATGAGGCCGTCGTGGTGCTGTAGGACAGTGTCTGACTGTAAACGTGACTGGTTGTAGGTTCAATTCCTACTCTGAGGAATAATTATATTTAAATTATCGGAATACTGCGGAAAGCGGAGCACGAAGTGTCTTGACACTAGGTACTTCCTGTGAATCCTGCTATGCTAGATGAAAACCGTGAAGCTAAAAAAAAGAAAAAAAAATTAACTCTAATCACTTGTGGTTAATAAGTGATTAGAGTTAAAAAAATATATACTAGCTTCATATTTACCCTAATAGTGATCAAGGAGGACACGTTGGTGGTCAATTCTCCTCTCATCAAAAGGTATTCAATCAGCTTCATGGCATGTTCGCGTT
Organism: Dryadula phaetusa; assembly: GCA_032432895.1. Taxonomy (NCBI): domain Eukaryota; kingdom Metazoa; phylum Arthropoda; class Insecta; order Lepidoptera; family Nymphalidae; genus Dryadula; species Dryadula phaetusa. The sequence goes on along the minus strand of JAOYRS010000090.1, from coordinate 1,268,158 downwards.
CCTCGGAGCTTGCATCGAAGAATAACTTGGCAAATCCTGGACGGTTCACCTGATTGATGGTGGAAGAAAATAATAATATATCAATTTTTATATAATATGGATAGTAAAAATAACGAAAGCCGTAATGTCTCAATTTTTGATGGAAAGCAGGCGACGGAAAATATATTTTTGAAAATCTGACGTTTCGAATACTTTACAATAGTCCGTGGTCATAGGCAGACTTAAAATACCAAAATATACGCGAACAATCAGTTTAAAATAATTTCATTTAAAATCGAGGGACAGCATCTCACTGTAAACGCGATTGGTTGTGGGTTTGATTTCTACCCGGGGAAATGATTCAATAAAATTTTCATTTTCATTTCTCCCCTCTGGTACACAGAGTGAGGAGTAAAGTGTTCAAAACGTCGAATTTTCAATAAAGTATTTGTTGTAATTAGATAATCTTTTAATCTGTAATTATTAACATTTTTTTATTATCTATGGCTTTTAAATATCTTTTAAGTATCCATTATAAAAATTGAGAACGTGAAAGTAAAAATTGTTATTATTCATACAACAATTTTAAAAATATTTTCAAATATAAGATATACGCAATAATTCCCTTTAAAATAGTTCTACCGAAATACTCACAGAATCCTTAGAGAAGTGAGCGCCCATGGCCAGGTATTGCAATGATGCTGCTATTTCCATCTGGATCTGCTGACGCACGCTGCTCTTGCAGCCGTGGGACATGGTGATCCAGTGCTTCGGAATGTTGACCGGGTTCACGTTGCCTGGAAACGAATAATTATTAAGAAACTGGTTGAGTGCAATATAATTAAATGAATATAAAGCTGCAATACAATTGAATTAAAAAAAGGCTGGCTCAGAAGACAGCTCTGATGAGAAAAAACAAAGAAACTTAACAATGCTATACTAAAAAGATAATTATTTCTTTATTTATTAATTTTCCCTTTTTTTATATTCCAGGACAGAGTAATAGATTTTATTTATTTTATGTTAAGATTTTATTAAACATCTGTATTAACATTTGGAGGAATTTTAAATGAAAGTATTTCAAACAGATTAATCTTGTATAACTTGGTATATTAAGTAAACCTGTGACCACATACTACAGTTTTCAAAACTGTATTTTAGAATACTAAAATATACGGGATTAAACCGTTAACGATAGTTTCATTTGAAAACAAAATTCAATTTATAATATAAGTACATATATGCACATAAGTACATAATGCAAACATGACCCCAGAATTTATTATCTGTGTGTCACTAATGTTTGTTTTTCTAAAGATAACTTTAAGAGGGTAAAACAACAAATAATAAATGTATTGAACTAAACTAACACGTGTTTGATCATTAACCTAAGCGGAAAAATGAAAGTTTTTGGCAAGAAATTCCCTTGAAAGAACGTAAAACTATAAAATATCTTAGTTCTCCGCTTTTTGTTCGGAATTGGGACATTACGTGTATAATGGCAGAACTAAACTTCTTTTCCATTCAACAGGATGAAAATAAACAAATTTTTAATTTAAGCACTTATTTTTAAACAATGAAATACTTCCACGGTTACATTTAGGCATCGTCGTATTACGTTACGAGCTCAAATTCAATAAAATAAAAATTCTAAAAAACAATAATAAAATGTAAAAAACAGGCAGATAGAACCTAGTGACAGCACATTCCTTTCGACACTTTCCGCCTGAATTAGCTACTTTGCAGGTTGAGTGGCGGAACTTAACGCCGCATTTTGTCTTACCAGAGCGAGGAAATGAAAATAATTTATACCTCTCTAGACTCTTACAAGTGGAATCGAACACACAGCCATTGCTTTCACAGTCGAACATCCCAATGCGATATGATGACGTCAAAAAAAATAGGCTGAATACGAATTTCCTTTGTTTCATTAATCAATAAAAAAAATAACAATGACGTTGCCAAAATGCGACGCCATCTTGTCATAACGACCTTTGCAATTTGACCGTGAGTTCTAATTCATAGCCGATTCGACATTAACTTAATTGATTCACATATAAATGTCTAGTTAGGTATTGATTTTATTTATTATGTTTGTAAATATATGTTTTATTATGTTTATTTTTTATTTTATATTATTATTATTTGTTAGACAAGGAGCGAAAACGCAAAGTTGAGAAGACTGTCTATAAGTGATTCATTTTAGTGATGTACGTGTTAAGTAACGTAACTCAACTCCGCACACAGCCCAATTCAGTGGGCAAACAAAAAACTAAATATTCAATAATATGTAATAGGGTATTGAATATCAATTGCGCGTACATTTTACAAATCGATACATGTCGTTATCATTATTTCTTACAGCCTTTATATATTTCCGTATATTTTAAGATAAATAAAGAGAGAGGCCTTCAGTGTCTTCAACTAAAGGACCACCGCCACTTTTAGTCAATCGAAACCGCTAGTCGATATGTTACAAGAGCGAAGAAAATCATTTTAGTCATTTTCTCGTGTGAAAAACGAACCCACAACCTATCGCTTTTACAGTCAAACGGTGTCCCATTGCGCCACAACCGGCTTTAATATCATATAGAAGAATGTTTCAATATTCGCTATGCCTCTTTAAGACCATCGTGGCGGAGTGGGACAGAATTTGACTGAAAACGTAATGGATTATGGGTTCGATTCCTACTAAGAATTATTATATTTAAAAAATATTTGTCTTGTGTCAATGTGTCTTGAAACTACGTTGTCTCTAGACTATCCTGCTATGCGGGATAACATGTGAAGCTGCTTTTATATATCCCTTACACAAAATATATTTTTCTGCCTAACAAAAAATCTGAAAATTATAATTTATTAAAAAGCTTTATTGTTCGTTTTGATTTTAATTGTAAATATCGGCCATGGGCTTAATTATTGTTTTTTTTTATTGACGTTTGTTTTATTTAAACGATTTCTTCCTTCCTTCTATATTTTTTAATATATTTTATTGCCCTGGATACTGGTATCTGTTAAGATTATCACGACAATGTTGTGTAGATAAAGTTTACGTGATCTAAGAGCATCGTGATAAAAGATATAAATATCCCTGAATATATAAAATGTGTCCATAAATTTATAAAAAAATATATTTCCATTTGGCGTGGGTTCGAATCCCGGTGCATGTATTTTTTTTGTTTGTTAAAAATGTTTTTTATAATATATAAAAGTTAAAATATACAATAATTTGACCAATTTATATTTTAAAAGATGCTTTACACTCTACCCCACTTTGCATGGCAGTCGGATACAACTTAGTGTCGAGACACTGTTTTGACTGCTTTGTCTTACGAGAGCGAAGAAATGGAAATATTTTTATTAATATAATCATTTCTCCAAATGGGAATCGAATCCACTACCATACATGTTTACAGTCAGACGCTATCCAAAAGCCTCGAATTTAGATTAAAAAAATATTACAACTGATAACAATCTTAACAATAATCCTATTAGCACCAATATAAATAAAAAAACATAAATTTGACAAGCAATGGCTTATTTTATCATGATATATTATTATTTATTTGTAATATATCATAGTTAGCTACTTAATTTGTTGTTTTATTTGGCTTGATTTTTTTATAAATTATCAATTTGAAATATATATGTTTAAATAATGTAGGTAAATAATGCAGGTGAGGCCGATCGTGGCGCAGTGGGACAGCGTTTGTCTGTAAATACGTTCGGTTGTGAGTTCGATTCCCACTCACGGGAGTATATTTAGATTATTTTCACCTCCTCGCTCTGATAAGATAAAGTGCGGCGTTGAGTTCTACCACTCAACAAGGAACGTCTCGAATTCGTTACAAAGCGAAGTACGGAGTGTCTTGACACTAGATATTTTCTGTCTATTCTGCTATGCGGGATAAAAGCGTGAAGCTAAGAAAAAAAAATATAATAATGTAGGTATGTATATAATATATTTCTTCCTTTAGTACAAAATATCTTACAATAAAAGGAATGTGTAAAATCATAGGACAGCTCAGAGAACACAAATATTTAGTACTATACATATGTAAACTGTATTTCCATTATTTTAGCTTCAAGCTTTATTCCTAGCAGGGAAGTCAAGAATAGGAGTGTCAACATTACAGTCCCTACATACTTCATTGTCTTTGCCTTGTCCACAGTCATTGTCCTCTTCATACAGTCCTTGGGGAGGACCTCATGTTTTTACAAGACCTTCCTCCAGTATCATTGATAGTGAGCTTTGGATGGTCAACTGAATGCCCATTCTGATCTGTTGTACAACTCAACTTTGCTTCATATATTTTTGTCACCATTCATTCTTCACTCATCCTATTTACATGCCCAAACCACCTGAACATGTTCTTAATTCTCGCTTACACTTGCCATTCAGTGTATCTATTCATTTTGGATTGGATCAGCTAAAGTGACTTCCCATATACAACAAAGAAATTGTATGTCTACAGCATTCATCTTTCTTACAATATTCTTTTGATACCATATAACAGTGTTAGTAGCCGTACTGCATTGTGAACAGGAATAATTGCAACTTTGCTGATATTCTGCTAACTCATCAAATATGGCCAATTTTAAATAATAAAATGCAAATAAGAGCCGATATCAAGTAAAAAAAAATCTTTTTCAACTACATTCTAGTACAGTTAGGCTATCACATAAAAAAGATAACGGTAAAAAGTAGCATCATCTGATTATGAATAGTAAAAAGGTTTTATTGAGGCACTAACATAAATATTAAACATTTGAAATTCTTAGTATTATTTATGTTAATTTAGTAGTTATTTTGTTCAAAATTTATGTAATAAAATATTTTAAATTAAATTACTTAAATAATTTAATTTTTGTTTTTATCTAGTTTTGTTTATTTCTACATTAGTTAAAATCATTAATATTATGTTGAAAGTATGAATATTACGAATATAACATATATGGCATAAGTATCTTTTCAATAGATATTAATACTTTTGTCTGGTCTGGTGATTCACATGTGTACTAATATTGTAAACTAAATAACTCTATAATGTTTTTGTTCATATAAAAATATTATTTGACAATATTTGTGTTTCAAAGATGGCTTTTAGTTGACGGAGTCTTGACACTGGGTTGTCTCTGATATCCCTGCTGTGCAATACAAAGTGTGAAGTTGCTTTTTTATCTTATATTGAAGTAATTGTAAATATACTATATTGAGTGTACTATAACTTGTTGTTTCCTTTTAATTTAATTTTTTTTTTATGAAAATTCTAAGGATGGAGAAATATAAAATATGCCATAGTTGAAGTTTTTTTTATTAGCTTCACACTTTTATCCCACATAGCACAGGTAGACATAAAGTACCAAGTTTCAACACACTCCATACTTCTGTTGAAATTTATATGGATTAAAAATGTATAAATTCAAAATTGTTTACAAATAAATGTAGCATCAACTAAAACATGTTTCATATACTAGCTTATATTTTCCATACTAAAACTTTTTGTTTATATAGCAAGATTTTACAAAAAACTGTCAAATATTATAAAATGATAATTTTTTGTAAATATAAGAATTGAGATATACGTTAGCTAAATACACCATATACATAGAAAATAAATTAAAATTGTCATCAGTTGCATACTGTTATTAAATTGTGGCTTCAAGTTTAAAAATTATGATAAAGTACCACATATGATATAAAATAAGAAATTTACTTGTTATTGAAATATATGTATGAGCAATTATTAATAAAATGGTTTTTACAATAGAAAATTGACTAGTTTTTTATATTCATAAATAAGCAATAGAATAGAAGATAATGATGTAATAATGAATTTATAAATCGTAATTGTATAATTTAGTTTATAATTAGCGCTCATATTGGGTATAGTACCTGGTTGGGTATTTCCAACAAAAACAAGTGTCAAATTCTACCCATATATACACAAGTCTTCAATAAAAAAATGTAGATATTTTTTTAACTAAAGAAAGATTTTTAAATACAAACACATAACGTTTCGTTTAATTTAAATAATTTTATTTTAATTAGGTTAATCTCCAATTGACAGAATCACTAATGGCCATAACCTTTGTACGGGGAAAAATAAAAAAGAAATAAAATAAAAACAATACTTACATTGTGTGGCCAACGCTGAAGCGCAGACAGCCAAAATAACGAAGAAAGGGAGAATCGTCTTCATTTTTCTATAATAAAATCACAGATATTTTGACGAGGGTATTAATAAATGTGAATTGTTTTAAACGATCGCACAATAACGTCCTATTGATAGGTGCCTTTACACTCACTGGTGCAGAAGGCAACTTATCAATACAAAATAAAGGTTTTTAACAAAAGCGGGCGAGTTATATTTTAAATACAAGATTATGTTGTACTACGCAGCGATAACGAATACGAAAGCATCTCGAATAGCAATGGTAAAGTGTTTGTGTTCCAAGTCCCACATCAAATGACATTGTGTCATGCGCGTGCGGGACGGATGTATCGAAGTATGATGTAGGTGCGAGCGAAATAGAACAACCGAGGTTTTGGGTTTCGAGAGTTAAATGGAATTTTTTTACCCTTTAAACTGGTTATTTAAGTTGCCATCTCAATTTTTATGTTATTTTTAATAAGCATTCAATTGTATCGTTGTTATTTACAAAAGAAATGTATAAAAATGTAATGAAAAAGAAATATTATGAAAATGTTTGGAACACAAAACCTCAACAATGTACAGCTGCATTGCAAACGTCATGCTGGGCGGGAGGGGAAGTGATATTAATATACCAGTTTATCAATTTTTCCCACATTTTGAGATATTTTCTAACTATATAACGTACATAAAAATAAAAAAATTCCACAAATAATTAAATAAATCAACGGTACGTTACAAATATAAGTTATTAACAATAAAAATATTTTACTAATTAAAAAAATTAAACTAAAAAAATAAAATTATCGGGTAAAAATATCCAATAACCTGGTCACACTGTCACAAAATTTCCACAAATTACTTTTGAAGTGGCTGGTGTCACCCACAATACTATTTGTACTAAGTGATAATTCATAATATATATTTTGTTTCGTGTTCAATTTAAGTTTATCATTCGCCTTTGTTGGGAGTCGCCTTCTGCGCCAGTGAGTGTAAAGGCTGCTCTTTCAATGCATCTATTTCCAAGCACGCTAACAAAATAACGTCGTAATAAATCAGGTATGAACTACCCATTTTATTATTTACAATTTTAATAATCAATCATATTTCTCCAATATAGATTAGGATAATAACCAATAAATCAGTGTTAAACGCCAATATTGATAAATGTATTAGTTTTATCGTGTTTTTTATGATTAATCTTGTTTAAATAATGTGCCAAGTATTGATTACAATGTCATTTTTTTAATTTCTTTGCTTATTTATGTATTTTTGTTAAGTTTTAAATGAGAATTTATTTAAATAGCCATATTTTTTTAATTCATAACAAAAATTGTTTAGCGAACTAGATTTTTAAATAAAGTAAACTGAAGACTTCATTTTGAATTTTTCTAAAACTTTTGACCTCTGCACCGTGAACGACGATCAGTATATAAATGTTTAAATAAACAAAGAAGAAATATATATAATTAATCTAATTTACAGAGACAAAGAGTTATAATACATTTTAAACTATTTCTTTTAAATTATTGACTTATAAATGATTAATGATGTTATTGTTTAAAACTATGAGTTAGTTTCTTTATACCTTTTTCTATAATAACAATTACTTATAGACAGTTTTAAATAATAATTTAATACTAATTTAATATTCATTGTTAGATTTTTTTCAATGTCACTAATTTAGATATTTAATTATTTATACAAATAACTTTAGCCTAGTTTTATTTTAATATTTATTATATAATTAACCTATTTTGGTTTAAATGTCAATAAAATGCTTAATAACATCTCTGAGTGGAGCATGAATTGTGATATTCATGCTTTATCCCATATAGCAGGCTAGTCTGAGACAGTCTATTGTCAAGTCACTCCATTAACTCCTTTCCCAATCTAGACATCAGAAGTTAATCCACTGTGATAATGTACAAAATCAACATTAATATTATAATTTTCTAAGTATCTTATTAAAATAACATGTTAATTCAATATAAATTGTAATATTTCTCTGTTTACAATAATAGAATTTATGGATTAAGTGATGAAATGTAATGAAATAGTATAAAGAAATATTATGAAATTTTTTAAACCTTTCATGCAGTGGGACTATCCGCCTGTATACATTATTACATTGCATTTTTGAAACAACGACGGTATCCAAGAGGCGCGGGTTCGAATCCCGCTGCATTCAAATTTTTATACGTTTTTTCAAAAATGTTTTCTAATCCTAAGTGTGGAATAACACTTTAAAAATAGTAAATATTATTACATTGGTTACGGATGAGATTTCCACTTGGGGAAATTTATTATTTTAAATTTAATAAGAGGAAAGCAATCAATGGAGTGTCTGGGCACTAGATTGTGTCCGACTACTCTGCTATGCAAGATAAAGTATGATTCTGTATGTATCTAGTTCATGAATTCTCATGCAAAGCATCTCTAAGTTAAATCGAGATATTGAGATAAAAATATTCTTCATTTATATATTGTCACTCAAACATATTAGAAGTGTCAGTTAAACAAAAGTCTGTTCTTTAAGAATAACTACATTATTTAATATACAGCCTGAACTAATGCTTGTTGAAAGCTGAAATATAGGAAGCAGGTTCCTAGAGTACTAAGATATAGGAGAAATGAGATTTTAAATTTTAATATTACCAAACCAAAGCAGATAGACATGGAAATAGTAAGGCAAGGTTAATAAATACTCAAAGTTGCAAATGACAACTTGCCCTATCATAATATATATTATCATTTCTAGTCATTTCTTATCAATACATCAGTGAATGATGCCTTATTTATATACTTGAAAGATCAGGCCGGTCGTGGCGCAGTGTGAAAGTGTCTGACTGTAAATTATAATGGGTATTAGGTTCCATTCCCACTTGGGAGAATGATTATAATTGAATTTTCTCTTTGCTCGCTCTGGTAGGACAAATGGTGCCTTTGAGTTGCACTACTCAGCACACAATGTTTCGAATTCGGTGGACAACGAAGTACGGAGTGTCTTGACACTAGGTACTTTCTGTATACCCTATGTGGGATAAAAGTGTGAACCTAAAAAATGATGTTCAATATTTTTTTTTGACTAGATATTTTTTTCCTTTTAAGCAAAATGAAGGCTGTGATCGCTATTGTCTGCCTAGCTCTGTCCGCTGTCTCTGCGGAGGTTTGCTACAATGAGGTCTCTATGGAGTGCGGTAGAGCTACAAGTAGTTTAGGTAAGTGTTTGTTTTTTGCTTTCTTGCTTTCTCTACTTTGTTCTCAACATCAAGACATTGTGTGTTGTATGGCGGAACTCAACGCCGCGCTTTGTTTTACTAGAAAGATAGAGATATCTTATTATTATCTATTATGTCAGTAGTACTTTAAATATATATCTTATTTTAGCTTCATGCTTTCATCCCGCATAGCAGGGTAGAATGGACGTACCTAGTGTCAATACGCTCCGTATTTCGCTTTCCGCCGAAATTGAGACATTGCGTGTTGAGTGGCGGAACTCAACGCCGCGCTTTGTCTTACCAAAACGTGTAAATGAAAATAATTTAAATATAATCATTCCGCCGAGTGGGAATCGAACCCACAAGTGACATTGTTAACAATCAGACGCTGTCCCATTGTGCCACGACCGTCCTCATTATTTGCAAAATATATGAATTTGGTACATTTTTACATTTATGTATTAAGTACGTCGTTTCTTTCCTTCGTATGGATATATATCCATGTCTTATCACTAAACCTACTTACTGATAATTTTTTTCTCTCTGATCAACCTTGGCCTGTGTTCTTTCAGACGTACAGACAGACGGGTAGGGTATTTTTTACATATATAAAATTAATACGGAAGAAGCAATTATTTGCATTACTAAAAACCTAGATTCAGATATTTACTATTTTTAAAGTGTTATTCCACACTAAGGATTAGAAAACATCTTTTGAAAAAACGTATAAAAAATGTTTTCTAATCCTAAGTGTGGAATAACACTTTAAAAATAGTAAATATTAAAATAAAATAGCAATCTCTCTTGTTAAACGATTATTTCTTAATAATCTTTAAGTAGTTGAAATTTGTAAAAATCTCTCTACAGAGATGCTACCAACATAAATAAGTTGTAACAAAAACGTATAAGAATTTCGACGCAGCTGGTAGTAGCACGCGTGGCTTAGCGGTCAGAGCGCTTGGACGGTATCCACGAGGCGCGGGTTCAAATCCCGCTGCGTTCAAATTTTTATATGTTTTTTCAAAAATGTTTTCTAGATTCAGATATTTGATTTTTGCGGTTTTTACATATTTTAAATGAAAGTAATTAATGTAAACGGATCAATCGTATACGACCGTCCGTGTGACCACGGACTACTTACTGTAAAGTGTTCGAAAAAAATGTGTTTTCGAATACCAAAATATACGCGAATTAATCCCTTTTAAAATATTAGCTTTATTATTAAAATAAATATTTATATATTGTTGTTTAACTAAATTACATATATCTAAATTTTCTAAATGTGTTGGTTTTTACAAAACTACCTTAGTAATCTCTGTTTGATAAGATAATGCCAATGTTTCAAATGTTGGCATGAGGTTGCCCTTGTTAAATTTTACAAGGTTCCTGGGTTCAATTACCGTGTTGAGATTTAAAAAAATCTATGTAGATTTTGATTTTTTTTTAAATTTTTAACTTTTATTTTGATTTTTTCTTTCGTACTAGGTTGTTTTAATAGTTACTACATGCTTCATTTTTAGTTAATTATAAAATTAATATGTGAATTTTGTAAATACAAATAGAAACATTATAAACTTTATATTTATGTGTTAACTTTCAATTTATTTAAAGACGGAACTTAACGCCGCAGTATGCCAACATAATTTGAATATATTATATAATTTTAACTTTTAAGCTTTACCTCGCATAGTAGGATAGTCAGTGACAACCTAGTGTCAAGACACTCCGTTGTCCAATTTACAAAAACATTCAAAACATGCCTGTCATTTAGCAAAACTCAACGCCGCACTATATTAATCTAAATAATCATTCTCCTAATTGAGAATCGAACCCACAACTAATCGCGTTTACAACACATGCCATTATGGTCTGTCTGTAATGATCAAATTTTAACTAAAAATGTTCTCCCCAGCTCTACCCAGCTGTAATGCAGTATATGGGAACTTTGGACATCAGGGCAATGTTGCCACTGAGCTACAGGCATATGCCAACCTCCACCTGCGCAGATCCTATGAGTTTCTGCTATCAGCTGCCTATTACAATAACTATCAAACTAACCGAGTTGGCTTCAGCAAGCTGTTCAAGAAGTTGTCTGATGACGCTTGGGCAAAGACTATTGATATTATCAAGCATGTTACTATGAGAGGTCAGTTTATTTTAATAGTTTTAGTTAATTACCACTAGTAACCACTAGAAACCTAGTGGTTACTAGTGGTTATTTAGTGGACTTTAGTTTATTTTTGGTATAGTCACATGTTTTGTATGAAAAATGTATGTCCATTTTTAGAGAAGGAAATAAATAAATATAATGAGATAAACTTAAATTTGACGTAATGAGAAAAACAAAAAACAAAAAATCATTAAGAGGCTCATGAAATTATTATAAAAAATACCCTCTTCACTAGGTGGTAGCATGGACTTCCGCGCCCGTAGCTCTCAAGATACGGAGACCAGGAACTCCACCATCGAGCTCCAAGAGCTGGAGTCCCTCGCTCATGCCCTGGACGTGGAAAAGGAGATTGCTGAACGTGCGTTCTTCATCCACCAGGAAGCTACCAGGAATAACCATAAGACACACGATGCTGAGGTGAATTTTAACTTTTGGTATATTTTTTCATGGAAAATAGAAAACGGAGTGTCTTGACACTAGATTTTTTTGTTTACCTTGCTAAGCACAGGAGGTAGTGAAGATAAAAAAAAAACTATATAATTTTTTTGACAATTTTCTTTGGAAATTCTTTTTAACCAGAAAGCATTAAATATATTTTTCATATATTTTGTGTTATATCCTTAAGGTACTCTATTTTTTCCATGAAGGCACATAAGGCCACTGTCTCAGACCTCCATAAGCCTTGAATGGCCTGTACAAAGGACACTATATGTCCTAAAATGGGTTGTCATATTTGGGTTTTCCCAGTCCAATTATATAGGAAATCATACTAAAGTGTTTTTCTCCAGTAGATAAACCTTAAAATAATATTTATAATTTTTTTTACCTAAAGTAACTCTTTTACACGCTAGTGTGCTTATAAAGTGACGTACCACTATTTTTTTTATTTGATGTTAAATATAGACCATATGTAACATAGAACAGCGTCTGAATGTAAACGTAATTGGTTGTGAGTTCGATTTTTATTTCTTCGCTCTAATGTGACAGCGCGGCGCTAGGTTCCGCCAATTAACACGCAATGTTTGGAATTGGTACGCAAAGCAATCAACGGAGTGTCTCGACACTAGGTTGTTTCTGATGTGCGGTATGAAGGTTGTTACCTGTACATAATTCAACGCAGCTGGATATAGAACGCATGGCTTAGCAGTCAGTGCGCGTGGACGGGATACAAGAGGCGCGAGTTCGAACCCCGCTACTTATTGTGAAACACTTTGAAATCTATAATTGTGAATTATATTTCAGATCGCACAATATCTTGAAGAAGAATTCATCGAAGACCACGGCAAGCTGGTCCGCGACCTCGCCGGCTACACCACCGATCTCAAGCAGTTCATTACCAAGGACGAGGGCAGAGATCTCTCCATATCTCTCTATCTCTTCGATGAGTACCTACAGAAAACTGTCTAAATAAAAAACTACCAATTTCTACTATGTACTATGAAAAAACTACCATTTTAGTAGAAATTGTTATTGATTATCAGTTTCATATTAATTTTTTAATTTTTCTTGTTTATAATAGGCTGTTGATATGTGATTTTTTTTAAAAAATAAATAATGTATTTAATTGTAGTTTAATATTCAATTTGGAAATATAGTTATTATAACCACCGTTATCGGCGTTTTATTTCTTTCTTTTTTTTTGTTTTATATAATTAATGCAAAGGCGTGTTCTGAAACTGTCAATAATTGAAAATTTAAATCTCATTTGTGGAATAATAATTGGGTAAAATGCCTACGCATTTCCACAGCAACGTGTATGTATTTATTTTTTTATTTATTTGCAATTATCAACGGAAAATACATTATAATATATTCCAATTTTAGAATTATTACAATGGCAAAACATGTATTTTTTTAAATAACAATTATTATCTATTTATTAAAATACATGATATAAGTACACTCTAGACGTAAAAAAAACAACAATACCTTTGGTTTTTGGTTTGTTAAGTTTCTAGAGGTGAGCAGAGAATTTACAGTAGGTAAATTACAAAAATATATTGAAAACTGAATGTCAAACGAAACTTAAACAACTATTAATAAAATTAATTAAAACAAGCAATGGAGGCCGGTTGTGGCGCAGTGGGACAGCATCCGACTGTAAACGCGATCGGTTGTGGGTTCGATTCCCACTCGGGCGAATGTTTATATTTAAATTATTTACGTTTCATCGCTCTGGTAGGACAAAGCGTGTCGTTGAGTTTCGTCACTCAACACGTAATGTCACGAATTCAGTGAAAAGCGGAGTATGGAGTGTCTTGACACTAGATCTTGCAATGCGGCATAAAATTGTAAAACTAAACAAGTTAAAAATAAATGAAAATGTCACTATACGAAAGTGTATGTCTAACGTGCAGTAGCGAGGGTATTTAGTATTATTTTCATTAATTTAATCTATTTCTTTTGCATTATTACAAAAATATTGAATTAGAAAAAATATATGCTGTTGGGAATAATCTTGGGACAGCGGGTCAGCGTCTGACTGTAAAAGCGTTGTGGGTTCGATTCTCACACGAGGGAATGTTTATATTCAAAATTTATTTACATTTCTCCGCTCTGGCAAGACAAAGTAGAGCGTTGAACTCACCACTCGACACTCGACTCGATTTTGAAAAGAAAACAGTCAACGGAGTGTCTTGACACTAGGTTGTGTCTAACTACCCTGTTATGCGAGATAGAGCATGAAGCTGCCATGTATGAAATACGGTTGATCACAACAACGTTGGAAACAAGAGGCGTGCCTCCTCGAGGATATGTGACAAAGATAAACTGTTCTTATATTATGAATCATCTAAAAACCAATTGGCTGAATGTTAAATGTTTTTGTCTGTCACAAAATAAAAAAAAAATAAACGATTTTTTTCGCCGATCCTCTTTCTCTGACAGATAGCCAGCTTGACTTTACTAGAAAAAGATTATAGTTCATTTCCATTAAATTTGTATTTCAACGCTCAAAGGAATATATGGGAATATAAAAATAATAATATATAGGAACATAACAGCCGTTCTCAAAATAATTTAAGTAAATGATCAGTTGCGTACAGCTTTACGAAAGTCAATTTTGAATTGTGAAACATACTCTACAAAAACTAGGTGTAAGACAATGTGCGGCGTTGAGCTCCGTCTCAACATACAATATAGTTGACTATTGACATAATGCTCTATATAACTAATCTGCTATCCGGAAGAAAAAGTGAAGCTACTTTATTTGGTTCTCAATTAAGTTAAAAATACATTTGATAAATATAAATAAACTATTTATTTTTGATCACAACTTCACGCTGTCATCAGAAATTCAGTTGATTATTTAAAAATATTATGCCTGGATAAAAATAAATAGAAAATTATGTTTTTATTTCTTTATTATTATTTTTTTAGCTTCACGCTTTTATCCCGCATAGCAGGGTAGATAGAAAGTACCTAGTCTCAACACACTCCGTACTTCGCTATCAACTGAATTCGAGACATTGCGTGTTGAGTGGTGGAACTCAACGCCGCTATTTGTCTACCAGAGCGAGGAAGTAAAAATAATTTAAATATAATCACTCCCCCGACTGGGGATCGAACCCACAACACAGTCAGACGCTGTCACACTGCGCCACGATCGGCTGTTTTTATTATTTATTAAAATCTAAATTTGTATTGCTTTATAACGTTAATATAACAAAAAATATTATTTAATAAAGGAGAATAAGTTAGGAGTTATTTATAAAATACGTCACTAGTTAAGTGCGAGGGAGGGAGTTGACAAAGTGTGACATTGATAGACGTCGATGACCTTTCCAAAGGGACCAGCTGTGACAAAAACAGGGATGAGGTCAGAAACTCATTAAACTCGTATGACGTCATTAAGGGATGACGCTTTAATTGGCGTGTCCAAGCCAGGTTTCGAAGAGGAGTATATACTTAATATCAAAATACTTAATATTCTAAACAAATTCGTAAATAAGAAAAGAAATATCGGTCTGAGTTCTTGGACGGTCTCCAAGAGGCACGAGTTCGAATCCCGCTGGGTTATTTTTTTACATTAGCAGCAGAATAATACAAAAAATATTATGTTAAAAAATATTATAATAAGAAAGGAACATTCCTTCAACTGGGAATTGAACCCAAAACCATTCCGTACAGGTTGTCCCACTGCACCAGGACAGTTATATCATACAAAGTTACTAACTTCGAGGTCAGACCGACTATGTACAGGTCACATGCACTTATCTCTCACGTATATATACGTAAAATAAGATAACGTCCATCTGTCACTGTTAAATTTATAACAAAGAAAGAATTATGAAACCTTAGATATATCTTGAGATTATCCAAAAGATATCTCGAGATGTGTTGAGATTGAAATATTGTGAAACTTGGGGTTAGCAACCTTTTTCCAAAAAAACGCATCATCATGTGCCATCCCGCACAGCAGGGTAGTCAGAGACAACCTAGTGTCAAGACACTCCGTTGATAGCTTTCCACCTGAAATTGAGACATTGCGTGTTGAATTGTGCACGTGGAACTCAACGCCGGGCTTTGTCTTACCAGAGCGGAGAAATGAAAATACATTTTCAATATTATATTTAGAGCGGAGAAATGAAAATACATTTTAAATATCATATTTAAAATGTATTTTCATTTCTCCGCTCTGGTCACTGCGCCACAATAACCTCAAATAAAAAAAACTTAGATACGTTGTAGTCGTGAGATTTGAACCTGCGGCTTTTGGAAACCGTCCAAGACCACTAAGCCATATGTTCTATTCATTCAACTACATCGAACATTTTATATGTTACTGTTACTCGAGGAAGTACAGGTTCAAATATATTATATTGACATTTTATACACTTTACAAAAACTATATTTATCATAATAAGAGTTAATTTAAAAGATTTAAAATTAATTTATCACAGTCCTGGGAAGAACTATCAGGTTTATATACTATTTAAATATTGTATTATCTGTTTCGGACACGCGTGCACAATTTAAGAACAAATTTGGGATAGTAGAACCTCGTTAAGTCGAAGTTAGTTCGTCCTTCGTTCCCTTTCTTTCAAACACCAATACCTCCATTACTCAACACCTAAATCATATATTAGTCGAAATATTAAAATGGACCTTTGTATCAACGTTTTATTTTACAGCCTTTATAATATGAGTGTTTACGAAAAACAAGTAACTGAACGTTATTCCTTTTCTAATTATCTCTCTAAACCCAACTTAACCTCTTTAAATCGAAAGCTCTAAAACGGTTTTTTTCAACATCTCCCTTATTGTTGGACTTATAAAGGTGCTACTTTAATGTTGCAAGATTTATGAAAAAACATATTAAATTTGATTGATTGCAGCGGGATTCTATCTAACTCGTGCCTTTTCTTTACCGTGTAAAAGCTCCACGTCAAGTCAAGGCATAGTTTCAAGAAACGTAGGTTCAAATCCCGCCACGTTCAAAAATTTTAAGGCATTCTTTTAAAAATATCTTCTAATCCTAAGTGTGCAATAAAACTTCAAAAATAGTTAAATATTTTAATATTGTTAATTTTAATATTACTATATTTAAAGAGTTATTCCATGCCCTTAGAAGAATTTCGACGCAGCTGGTAGTAAAACGCATGGCTTAGCGTTCAGAGCACTTGGACGGTATCCAAGAGGCGCGGGTTCGAATCCCACTGATTTCAAATTTTTATACGTTTTTTCAAAAATGTTTAGTAAAATATTTCTTTGTAGGTCGATCAGAAAACCAACAACAGATAACAGATAATAAAAATGCATTAATTTTACTAAAATTATATTTATTTTTGCTTATTTAGCATCTATTTAACACAAAAAAAAGTGACATTGGAAACTTTTATCTTACATTTTAATATTTAAAGTATGAAGATACATTTAGTGTGAAGTTTATTTTGTTATTAATTTTTTTTTATAGCTTCACGCCTTACCCCGCATTGAGGGTAAGCAGAGATAACCAACAATAACAACAACAATATTGATAGGTTTCTCGTACCAGAGTGGTTCGATAGAATTACATTTTAAAATAATCACTACTCCGAGTGGGAATCGAACCCACAACCAATCACGTTTACATTGAAACACTGTCTCACTGCACCGCGACATACATACATACATACATACATATATAAACGCTACAAAAGAAATGAAAACTAAAGTAAGTGTTATACCAAACACTTCCACAAAACACTTCTCTTAACACTTAACACTCAACACTCCTCACTTAGTCCCTATCCGAGTCACTGCTATCTGATGCTGCATCACCGACTTCCACATTGAACTTGTACTCCTGGTCAGCGCCCAGGTACGCGTCCGACATGAAGTACAGCGTATACGTGTGCCTCCCTGAACTTCCACACACAAAGTCCAGGCGCACCTTCGCTGATCTGCCGAGGGACACCCTCTTGATGGAGAGCAGAGTGTTGGTCTTGGGGTCTCCTATCACCACCCACCAGCCCTCTTCACGTTTCTAATGAGTAAATTATTATATTAGTATTTAAAATGAAATTATTCTGGTATTCGAAAATAGATTTTAGAATACTAAAATATATACGATTAATCCGTTTAAAATAGTTGCATTTAAAATGTGTAAAAATATTCATTATCAAACTTCTTATTATTATGTTAGATACATATATTCTAAAGACCATAGTGGCGCAGTGGAGCAACGTGTCGACTCTAAACGCAATTGATTGCGGTTTGAACCCACACACACTCGGTAGAATATATAAATTACTTCTCATCGTCGCTCTAGTAAGATAAAGTGCGACGTTTAATTACAAATGTAAAACGGAGTGTTTTATTAATAATAATTTTAGCTTCAAACTCTATCCCTAGCAGGGTAGTCAGAGAGAAATGAGTCCCTTCACACTTGTTTCACCTCGCCCACAGTCATGGACCTCTTCACACACGCCCTTCGCGATGTCCTCACGCTTTGTACGCGACCTTCCTCCAACATCAAAGATCAACCAAGGTCTCTCCCGATATAATAAACAAGTAAGAGTCCTTCTGATATTTACAACAAAAAATGGTGACAGATATTGTAAAAAGAAAGTACTAATTTCTAGTTGTTTTTTTTTTCAAATTAAATTTAATTAACAAATAATAACTATAATAATTAAGAAAAAACCACAAACCTGCGGGAAGAAAGGAGCTATGACGGGACCGACGATCTCGTCTTCCCTCTCCAGCGTCACCTCCACCACTATGGCTTTACCGGCTCTGAGACGACGCTCATTTTTCACCTGTTGAGAGGGGAAAACAAATATTTATATAAAAAAAATATAAACAGTGTATAGAAAATTGTGGGACAGTGTCTGTATGTATACGCTTTTGTTGTTTGATTGAGTTGATTTGGTGATTGGTTGTAGGTTCGATTCTCATTCGGGAAGATGATTGCATTTTTTTAAATGTATTTTCATTTCTCCGCTCTGATAAAACGAAATGCGGCGTTGAGTTCTGCCACTCAACATAATATCTTGATTTCAAGAGGAAATTGAATTTTAAACACCCGAAGTGAATAGTCGGCAAGACATTATCAGGTAATTTAACATAACTTGTTATAAAGGCATATTTATATTATTTTTAATATATAATATAACAATAACCACAATACAAATAAATTTAATAAGGAACACAAATTTCGATCATAATTTTAAATACATTAGGTACGTTCAAATCCTAGAAAAGTACATTTTTTTACTTGCACGCTATTATACCGAATAGCTGGGTAGACAAAAAGTACCTAGTGTCTAGACACTCCGTACTCCGTTTTAGAATAGTACGTTGAATTGAATATTTTAAATGAAATTGTTTTAATTTGGTAGACAGTTTACCTGTGACCACGGAATACTGTAAAGTATTTGAAATGTTGGGTTTTTAAAAATGTATTTTCGAATACCCAAATATACGCGAATAATCCATTTAAAATACATATATTTAAAACGTTTAAATATAGCAAAAATCATAAATATTTTTTACCACATAGCAGGGTATACAGGAAGGTCCTAGTGTCAAGACACTCCGCATTCTCTTTCAGCCGAATTAATGACATTGCATGTTGAGTGGCGTAACCCAACGCCGCGCTTTGTCTTGTCAGAGCGAAGAAGTGATTATTATAATGTACTATTTATTTATTACCAGTCAGACGTTGTCACTCATATTTCTAAACTGTAAACACCAATAAAAAATATAACAAAAAAAAATAATTCACCTCGTAACTAAGCTCCACATTGGGGTATCTGTTGCAGAACCTGGCGACATCAGCCATCTCCGTCGGGGACAGTTGGAGCAGCTTGGCCCTCGCGCTGTCCTCCAGCTCCATCACGTCGAACACGGTTTCCACACCCTGCCAAAATTTATATGAAAATTTTTTTAGCTTCACGCTTTTATTATCCATAGCAGGGTAGACAGAAAGTGACTAGACCTAGTGTCAAGACACTCTGTACTTCGCTTTCCACTAAAATCGAGACATTGCGTGTAGAGTGGCGGAACTTAACGCCGCAATCTTGTCTTTCCAGAGCGAGAAAGTGAAAATAATTTTAAATATAATCACTCCCCGGGGTGGGGATCGAATCCACAACCGATCGTGTTTACAGTCAGACGCTGTTCCACTGTGCCACGACCGGCCTCAAAATTTTAACAAATTCAAAACAAATTAATAATTTTTTATATTTAGCTAGCATCCCTAGCAGGGTAGTCAGCGAGGTCGCCCAACGCTACGGTCCCTGCATACCTCTTTCCCCTCGTCCACAGTCATTACCCTCTTCATACACACCCTTCGAAGGGTCCTCACGCTTTGTACATGACCTTCCTCCAGTATCATGGATACTATGGTATGGTCGGTATGGTATAATCGGAAGTCAACCGAGGTCTAACCGACCTCTCGTACCCCTCGCCTGTGCTTCATATATATCTCTCGCCATTCTTTCCTCATTCATCGCCTCGATAACCTGAGCATGTTCTCCTTCATTCTCACTATACACACTCTATTTAAATTATTATTAAATTTCCTTTTAAAATAAATAAGCAACAAAACTAATATTTTAAAGGCTAATACATTTTTTTATGTCATAAGGATGTAAATGCCTGATATGAAATAATACTTAATAGTAAAAAAAATTGACTGCAATTAAACACTATAATTTCATATATTCAGTGACACTCGCGCCTTTTATTTATTTATTTATTTATTATCCATCATATTTATTTATCAAAACACGGGTTTAGCAGTTACAAGGGAACAAAGAAATGGACATACGTACATACATAAAAAAAACAAAACCCTGTTTTAGGCAGTCGGGTAAAAACAATGCATTACAGTATTGAATAACAATGTCCACATTGATTTAATAATAATAATAATAATTAAAACAACATTAAAAATGAAGAAAACCATAACCATCAGGCCATCGAATTGTCAGGGTCTGAAGAAAAGGAAACGGCAAACAAACAAACAAACAATAATAATAATAGCATTTTCCAAGTCCTTACCTTATCAGCACAGCGCTGCACCAGCTCCGGCGTGAAGTGCGGCAGCTGCCTCAGGTAGGAGTCCTTGGCCCACATGGCCTGCGTCACCATCTGCGCCAGCTCCATGGCCGCCACCGCCGGGGACAGCCAGCCGCTGCTGGACACCACGTCCACGCACGCCTGGATGAGGCGGATGGCCTGCGGGGACGCAATACGTAGACATAACAATATGTAGACATAGCAGCGGAGCTTAACACCGTGTATCATCTTACTATGCAAAACAAATTATGTACAGTTTATTATGAAACCTTATATTATACAGAGGTTGATGAGGCGCAGTGGAACAGCCTCTAACTGTAGACACAATTGGTTGTGGGGTCAATTCCCACTTGGGGTGAATGATTATGAATCAGTCTCAATTTCCTTCGGAAACCAGTGACCGGAGTGTCTTGAGACTAGGTCGTCTCCTCAGCGTGGACCTGGATTCGATACCCACTTTGGTGAGCACGAGGGCGGTGTCGGCCTGCAGCTCGGCGGGCAGCTGCGTGCGGGACAGGTGCGCCTGCAGCAGCACGTGCGCCTTCACGTGGGGCTCGTTGTATTTCACGTTGCCACCGGATGGGTTCGTGGGTTTGTGGGGCACCCTGGGTGTATACAGAGAGGATATTGTTAATAAATAATTGGCCAATTGCGAGTCGAATTCACGCTTTTCGGCTTCAGTGTCATTACCTATAAATAATTTATTTATAAGGCCGGTCGTGGAGCAGTGGGACAACTAGTTACTTTAAACGCGAACGGTTGTGGGTTCGATTCCCATGCGGGGGAGTGATTTTATTTAAATTATTTTCACCTCCTTGCTCTGGAGTGAGACGTTGAATTCCACCACTCAACACGCCTTTCCGTCTACCCAGCTAAACGGGATAGAGCGTGAAGCTAAAAAAAGTATAAGTATGGCACCCAAGTAACATATTTACCCTTTGAATAAGACACTGTAAAAGCGAGTATTTTTTTTAAAAAAACCAGTGTTTCGAACCAGCGCCTTTTGGTAACCATCTCTGCCACTTTGACCACTAAGCCATACGATAATTTTTTTGTATACTTTAAAAATATTAAATTAATATGAGGATAAACAGAGAGAAAGTTCTAGTGTTTATACAGGCCGTTCTCCACTAATTCAGGTGTTTTAAGAATATTTACGATCGTTTACCGTAGCTTAACGCCGCGCTCTGTCTAAATAGGCTAGATAAAACAATAATAATTTCAAAAAACAAATGTTCATATTATAATTAACTATA
Organism: Dryadula phaetusa; assembly: GCA_032432895.1. Taxonomy (NCBI): domain Eukaryota; kingdom Metazoa; phylum Arthropoda; class Insecta; order Lepidoptera; family Nymphalidae; genus Dryadula; species Dryadula phaetusa. Next base: position 1,245,870 of record JAOYRS010000090.1, on the reverse strand, counting down.
CTAAGATTAAAATTGCTGCCTTTGTAAGTACAGGGTGTTTTCTTTTCATTAAAATAAATTATAAGTAGATAATTAATTTAAAAAATATCAACTAAATACAACAAATTTAAAAAAAAATACAGAAAAAGAGAACATTTACTTACTTAGCAGCCAAAGCTTTTATGATATTTTCCTCCCGGTGCCTGATGCAGAGATCCGAGTACTCAGCAGCTGAGGAGATGATCTCCAACAGACCGCGTATCTTGGTCTTCGACGTAAGGGATAGGCTGAATAATTCTGAAAGAATATTTATATATATATATATATATATATATATATATATATATATATATATATATATATATATATATATATATATTTATAATGAGGGTAAAACGGAACAGCGTTTGACTGTAAACGCTATAGGTTGTGGGTTCGATTTCCTCTCCGGTAAATTAAAAATAGATTTTCATTTCCTCGCTCTTGGTAAGACAAAGCCCAGCATTAAGTTCACCATTCAACACACAATGTTTCCATTTTGTGAAAACAGTGTGGAGTGTCTTGGCACTAAGCTGATTTTGACTATCCTGTTATACGGGATGAAGCGTGAAGGTGTTTTTTTATAGACAAGGATAAGGATATCTATATGAATCATTGCTAATGTTTTTATTAAAAAAACGTAGAAAAATTAAAAAATACGTTCTCACCAATAGTGGTATAATTGATGTAGTAGTAGGAAGCTATCATTCCCAGGTTGAGAGGCTGCACGTCCATCTCGTCCTCAATCGCGATACACTTGGACTGCTCTAAGTCTGACAGTGTCGTCTCCACTAGCTCAGATAAATGATCTGACAGGTGCCTGATGGGTTCAATAAAATATATATAATATATAAAAATATCGTATTATAATGTACAAGTTGACATTTGATATTTATATATATATATATATATATATATATATATATATATATATATATATATATATATATATATATATATATATATCAAATGTCAACTTGTACACTATAATACGATAATGAAACTCAATTTCGACAAAATAATTAATATAAATTCAAGTTGTATTGAGAAGTTATACTAAAAAGGTCAGTCGTGGCGTAATCAATTGTGGGTTCGATTCCCGTTCAGGGTAATAATTATATTTAATTATGTGTCGATGTGTTTCCGACTACCTTGCTATGCGGGATAAAGCGTGAAGCTAATTTATTTAAATACAAATAATTATATTATTTTTAAAATTCAATTTAAAAAAAAAGCATCTAACCTATGCGTAACTCCCTGCAAATTATAATAATTGGGGTTCTGCGTGAGCCGGCGGTATAGGAACGTCCACGTGAGGTAGTCCACCGCATCCTGCTTGTTCTCTATCGTCTTCGTCACTATTTCAGCGTTCATGTGGTCGTGGAGACGGTGGTCGAGGTGGCTCTGGGGACAAAAAATAAAACGATTGGTCAAAATGCGGCGTTAAGTTCCGCCATTTAGTATGTAAAAGACGGAAACTGGTGAACTGAGTGTCTTGACATTAGAAATATACATATAAAAAACGGAACATTATAGAAAAAAAGACATTAAAAATTATTATTTATATAGGTATCGAGTCGCACAGGAATATCTGTGATTGTGGACACGATAGTTGTGTGTTTGATTCCCATATGGAGAAATGATTTATATTTGAAATATTTTCACATTTTAGTCCCCTGGAAATTAACAGACATGAAATTTATACAGAGGCTGGTAGTGGGTTCGATTCTCACTAAAAACAGTGTTTATACTTAAATTATTTTCACTTCCTCACTCTGGTAAGACAGTCATATTTCGCAGACACTTTTGGCTTCTCATCACGCGACGTGAAAGATATATATATACGTACCACTATAAATTAGTGTTTATCATCTTTTGTCAGTTTACGCAAATAACGCGGAGTTGTACAGTTATAAGTCATTTAGAGAAAGAGTGCAGGGTTTGCCAATATTTTTAAACATACCCTAGCAAGTTTGAAATGTACGCTTGTGTCAAGTGACACGTTGCCATGGCAACGCGTTGTTTACATACCTCGAGCGGCAGACAGTCGTTGAGCAGCTTGGTGAAGAAGGTCTTGTGGTGCTGCGCGCACATGAGCACCGCCACGGCGTGGTCGTCCTCCAGCGGGCGGCACGCGCGCCCCAGCATCTGCTGGATGGTGGTGATGGGGTACTGCTCGTAGCTGTGCAGCTTGCCGTTGTAGCTGCAATTGTGTTTCAATACATATCAACAATGTATCTCTATAATCAATGCACGCAGTAACTTATCAATTTAAATAAAATTATTTTTATTTCAATTGTATTTGTCGACTATAATTTTATCGAACAAAATAGTTGAAATTGATTAGAAATATGTTTAATTAACGTATAAAAATTTTAACGTAGCGAGATTCGAATCCGCGTCTCTTGTTTCCCGTCCAAGCGCTATGACCGCTAAGCCATGTATTCTACTACCGGCCGTGTCGAAATACTACTTATTTACGTAGTTAGCATCTCTGTAGAGATTTTTTTTAAAAATTCTGTTTTTGTATTAATTTTAATGTTTTATATATTAAGTGTTATTCTACACTCAGAACTAGAAATTAATTCAAATTTTTTGTAAATGTTTCCCAATCCCGAGTGTGGATGTTGGTGATGTGTGCGTGTAGGTGTGTACTGACACGTAGGTGTCGGCCACGATGACGGTGTGCGCGTGCGCCGCCACGGCGTACGCCAGCTCGGCCGCCACCACGCACAGCTGCGCCGCGCCCGAGCCCAGCAGCTGCTGCGCCGCGCGCCGGTCCGCGCCCGCCACGCCCGCGTGCACGTACGCCACGCCCAGCGACAGCGTCTCGCGCAGCATCTGACGCACACACACACACACACACACAGCCGATTACAATAACAATACATTTCACGTATTTCAGTCAATGTTTAGTATAATATCTAATAACATATTTTTTCACAAAAATGGTTATCATCTTTACTGTCTTACGGACTTAATTCTCTATGTTTATCATAGTAAGTAGTATATATATATATATATATATATATATATATATATATATATATATATAAATATATATATATATATATATATATATATATATATATATATATATATATATATAAGTTAAACATTTATGTTAAAAAAACTTTTACATACAAAAAACAACTGCTGGTTTTTTTGTTGTTCTTCTCAATTCGATATATTATATTTATCAATTTAAAAAAATATGCAATAAAAAGATAATCTGAACTATCCAAAAATATCCATGTCTCCTACCTTATCCTGTATCTTCTTCAAGAAGGGCTGCAACAACTCGGGCTTCGCTTTCAAAAACCGGCTCGGGGCTCCGTGAGCCGCCGCCAAGGCCAGCAGATCAGCCGCCAACAGGCGCGCGTGGCGGCGCGATGGCACAAACACTATGCAGGGCTTCGTCCCGGCGTGGCGGAGCACCGCGTTGTATATCGGCTTGGTCATCGCGGCCAGGCGGGAGCCCGCGTGGGATATGTTGAAGCCCTGTGAGTTATATAATATTACTTAAGAATAATAAAATACTAACGCTCATAAAATAACAATTGATACTATAAAAACAATCAAAAATAAATATTTATTTAAATATAAAAGTTTGCACACATAAAAAAAATCTTTATGTATTATAAATATTTTGTATAAATAAAAACATTTTAATATAAAATAAAAAAAATATATTTACATAACACACTCATACTATAAAAAGATGATACATATTTTTTGCTTCACGCTTCTATCCCGCATAACAGGGTAGATATGAAGTGGTGGAGCTCAACGCCGCGCATTGTCGTGCGCGAGCGAGGAAGTTAAGACATATATCCTCGATTTCCAGTCACCAACCATATATAGATATAATAATCAATCAATCAACGCATCAACCAGCACCAACCTGCACGTGCAACTCCAACGGCAGCGGCCTGACGCTGGGGTGGAAGTTGAACGCGCAGTTGGCGTTGCAGCCGAGCCACTGCCACACGTCGCGCGCGTCCGCCAGCGGCAGCGACAGCGCCACCATGCGGATGGGGCGGCCTGCGGGTAGGACACACGTATATATGTATATAAAAGTGACTAGCGTCCTGTCCCCCTGTTGGAATATATAAATATTTCCTTTTAAATCACTGAGAGCACTGTGTCTCTACTCACACTGACAGGGATACGTTCAATATATGTATGATAGAATATTTATCAGGGTATTTAGTCATAACTTGGACTTGACTGATAGTGTGAATCGGCCTTAACGAACTCAGTTGAGTGTCAGTGACGTTTACCTAAAGAAAGTATAGCGAATTCGATATATAAGAATTTAACAAACACATGACACTTGTGCTTGTGATATACATATGTTATCGACCAAAATCTCTTTTTTTATATTTTATTATTCATTTAATGTTGCAATCGAATCTACCGTATCCCTTGATGAAATTATTATTATAGATATGGAACAAAAAATATTATGGGATAAGATCATTTAGAGTTAATATATTTCATACTAAGTAAAAATATGAATAAATATAAACTTTAAATAAGATTTGAATCCACTAACACTGATAAGTCTAATAAAAGTATTATTAAAATGCGTCGTCCACATCGAAAAACTAGAATTTTACACAAAAAAAGCAGTTTCACGATTAATCCCGCATAGTAAGGTAGTCATAGACAACCTTATGTCAAGACACTACGTTGACTACTTTTCGCTCAAAACCGAGACACTAGGTTGTCTCCGAATATCCAGCTGTGCGTGATCTATCAAATCTCAAAAAAAAACCTTACCAATCTGCGAAGCAATGTATCTCATCCTGGAGCACACCACCTCCAACACTGGTCCTTCCTCTCCGCCCAGGAGTTGCAGAGCGTCAACTATGAACAGGGACACGCTTTGCACGCTCTTGCGGACTTTCCACCTGTTAACCACGTTCATGGGTTTTATTTATTAAAAAAAAACAAGGCAGAATTGAACCTACTACAAGAATTTGCCTTGAAAATTATTCAAAATGTATTGCATTTAAGAGTTTTTATATATAATAAATTTCTCAGTGGGTATCATATCAGACCTTGTTCCTATATGACGTGACGTCATCAATAAAAAATGCATTGAAGTTTTACTATTTAACATCATTGTATTTCAGTTTAATTTAACAAAAAAAAACTATTTTTAATTTTCAAAATTATTTCTAGATAGAAATATATTTATATTATCATGTGTCCGTTTGTTTGTTACCTTCTAGAGAGGACGTCCCACTTATCAGCTGTGGTGATGATGATCTGCCCCTTGTTCAGGAGCTTGTGGTCCGTCGCCGTTTCACCAGTCAGCTGGACCACCTTGTTACAGAAATCAAAATGTCTTTTAAATAATAATTAATTTAATTTTGTCACCATTCATTTATTCAATCCATCAATGTTCAATCAATCGACGCAATAAACCTTCAAATTGAAGCAAACAATTGTAAGACATTAAATTGTTTTTTAATTATAATGTAAATATTTTAGAAAATTAAAAAAAAATACTTAGGTAGCGTTTTATAGACCATAAACAATGCCTTATCGTATACCTTCTAAGCACAATATATGTTTTCAAGTTACACCTCCTTATCGAGCTATATGTCAATTTTTATTAGATTATTTACATTAAAAAAAAATCAAACGCCACAACACACGTTCAAACTCACCTACATATACATTTCTGATTCACATACATTCACTCATTCGTACATTCATTCAATACTATAAACAAACGAACACGACCTCGTTCACACAACATCAGTACTACGAGAGCCTCTGGCGAGAGCAGACGTCTCGGTAGACCTACCTTCAAATTGAACTTGGTACCAAACTTGTGGTACCAGTCAGCGAACACAATATCAGCCAGCGCATCCTTGGGCAGCAGGTACACAGCCCTGGCCGCTGCGTTGTTGGACAGCAGACGGAGGAGGGCCAGCTCAGCTATGACTGATTTACCAGATCCTGATGGAGCTCCGACGAACACATTGTCGTCGGAGTTGTACACTGCGTTGAACACCTGCCGAGTTGTGTGTAATGTTTATTGTGGGAAATATTATTTTAATGTACTTATTATCCATGCTTTTTTTAGCTTCACGCATTTATTCCGCATAGAATGGTAAACAGGAACAGTACCTAGTGTCCAGACATTTCGTACTATTCTTTCTGCCGAACCTTAGGCTGAACTCAACGCCGCGCTTTGTTTTACGAACGCGAGGAAATGAAAATGATTTTAAATATAATCATATCCCCGAGTCCAAGGAATCGAACATATATATAGTAAATAATTTGATTCTAGTAACATTTCTCAAGTATTTTTTTATATATAATAAAAAAATATATTAAATGTATATTAATTAAAAAAAACTGTTGTATATCACCTACCTGTGTCTGCACAGGGTTGAACTGCGGGAAGGTATCAGCATATAACTCTTCATACTTCGCGTTACGTAGAGCCGATATGGGTAGCGGCTGCAGGTCGAGCAGCTCGGTGGGTGGTAGGTTCTTTTCCGGGAGGATAAGGTGCCTGAAGGAAACCGGGAGCTGGGTCTCTGCTGCTATCCATCTGGAGAAGAAAAATAAATTATTATATTAATATGTGATACAAAAATCTTTATGTCCCTTTTTTGATGTAAAAATAACGCGAGTTGACGAGTATAAAATTTGGCACAGTTATAACTTATATAGAGAAGGAGTTTAGAATGGTATTATCTATCAAAAATAACGCATAAAAATATATTAAATTAATAAAATAAATGTAACACACACTATCTACCATGTGTTTGATATACATATTTATATAGTGACATACACGTTGCTATGGCAACGCGTCAACAGGACATACAGTTACAATAAATAATTTAAATTCTACAGTTTATAGCATTAGATGACGAAATCGAATTCTTAAACATCGCGTGTACAGTCCAATTTCTCTACTGCGCCACTACGACAGCTATTAAAGAAATATAATATTTTGATGCTCTTGAGGTTGTGAGTTCGATTCCCACTATTGTAATAACTATATATAAACTATGGCGAAAAGCTGAAAAAATAATTTAAATGACCACTTTACCTATCAGAAACCACCCTCAAGAAGTACTGCGGTGGTAGCGGTTCGAATACCGGCACAAAAAGTTTCACATGGTGTTCGTCTCTACAGTACTTCTGTTTGAGTAGGAAATATTCATGATGGAGTATGACTTCGGAATCCACATCTTCTACTAGAATCCAGAAAGCTTCCGACTGTCCGTGGACCTGTGTTCAGTAGAAATAAAAATAAAAAAAACGGAAAATGCCTTAAAAGCTCTTAAATTATTATTAAAAAAAATATGCGATTTTTTTGTTATATTATTGAAACATACAACGTTTGTACTGGGACACAAAACTGCACCTCGTTATTTTTTTTAAAGTGAAACTAATTTTGTCCTCGAATTTAACATTACTGAATATTAATTTTGTAATTCTTAATCAAAAGTAGCCTAAGTCACTCCTTATTCCATCCGATTATCCAGAGATTAACCGGTACAAACGTACAGACAAAAATTGTAAATAATACTATTTGATATATTAACCAATATTTAGTATTAAGCAGTTATTTAAATATTATAATACAAACAGACTCCAATTTTATATATTTGTATAGATGATTGTCATTTTTAAACCTGAACCTTTTCTGACCTGATTTTACTTAGTAAGAACATATAAATTTATCCACATTACTTAAGGTATATGAGACTATACAAAATAAATGAAATAAAAAATCCCACCTTATCATCCCCCTAGAAGACCAGTGTGATGGTCAGTTGGACTCTCAGCATGGACCTGGTCATCATTTGTATATGGGTACTATGTTGTAATTTAGGGAAATGATTCACATATTTGTGAATAATACTTTCAATATAGCAGAAAAGACCTTGTATCAAGACTTTCCATTCACCGCTTCCTATCCAAAATCTAGACATTTCACCTTAAACATTGTAACTGAATGCCGCGTTAAAGCAAACCGTACAGCACAAATACGCACCTTCTCATCCCACTGAAAGTCCGGAGTGATGGTCAGTTCCACTCTCAGCGTGGACCTGGTCACCGGCTGGATGTGGGTACTGAGTTCCAATTTGGGGAACTGATGCACATATTTGTGTATCATCTTCCCCAGCTTGGGCGCTCTCACCAACTCGCCTATTTCATTCGGCCCCAGCTCGTACAGCTTCTCCCATGGGAAGTTCTTTTTTTCTAATTTCTTTATTACCTATGAGGAATAAAATTTGTTGGTTAGAGATTATTTTGAACGGATTAAGACATTAGTATCAACTGACAGACAAATGCCACCTCAGCGTACCAGTGCAAATGTGACCATGGATTACTGTAAGGTGTTCGAAACGTCAGGTTTTCAAAAATGTATTTTCAAATATCAAAATATACGCGATTAATTCGTTTAAAATAGTTTCATTTAAAATTATATATATATATATATATATTGTTAAGAGGCGTGGCCTAACTAATGACGTCAATGGACGAACAGGGTAGTGTGATCCGGGAAGGTACCGCGAAGGTTGCAATTTGGGGTGTTTTCAACAAAATAATGCTAAGTAGGCGTGGTTTAACTAGTGACGTCACTGGACAGACGGGGTGGCATGATTAGGGAGTGGCTATGTCTGGGACGTTGGAAATTTATTTTATTATTTTTAAAGTGTAGGCTTAGGATTAGAAATTATTTAAAATAGCGTATAAAATTTTAAACGTAGCGAGATTCAAATCCGCGCCTCTTTTTTCTCTTCTGTGAGCTCTGACCACGTTCTTATACGTTTCTTTACAACTTATTTATGTTGTTAGCATCTCTGTAGAAATTATTAAGTGTTGGGTATTTCCAAGAAAATCATAATAAGTAGATATAATATAAAAATCTCATTTTAAAAATAATTTATATCCAATCATTAGTTTTTCGTACTCACAACTTCTACGGTCCGCTATTCATTTATTCATTCAGTTGTTAAGTAAACAATTTTATATCTAATATCTTTATAGATAAATTAATAATAACACATATTTACCTCTTCCGGCATTTTCCTAAACTGTCTCAGTGGCGACATGGACTGCCACATGCGGCGGTCCACCATCTTGCACAGCGCCAGCGTCTTGTCCACTAACTGGGCCCAGCCTATCGATTACAAAAAAAATATATATTCTTTAAAAAACATCAGCCTCACGCTACTTTCAGCAAAGCAGGGTAGTTAAAGAGAATCTAGTTTCAAAACACTCTGTTCACCTTCTTCTGCCAAAATTCAAAACAATGAGATTCATTTGGCGAAAGCCGCTGCTAAAGTTTACCAGAGCAGGAAAAGTTAAAATAAATAAAACATAATCTTGTCCCGAGTTGGAATCGAACCCACAACCAACGGAGTCTACTGTCGGTCGCTGTCCCACTGCCACTGTTTATTGGCACGAATTTTATTAAATATCTTGTATCAACATTTGTTATTTCATCATTTGCTGTCTCACCCTTCCATTCTCTATCCCTTTTTCTTCTTTACACTCTTCTCTTTCCCACTCACTCTCCACTCACCTCTATGTAGAACAATCTCGAATATCGCCCTGAGGAGTCGGCACGCAGACTGTGTGACGTACACCATGTCCGCCATGAGGGCGAAGCCCTCCAATTTTAATTGCGATATATATGCCTGTAGAAGCACGTTTATTTTTGCTGAGGGCTCCTCGATGCTCTCTTTTATTGGTATTGGGACCTGAAAGGATTTTTTTTTATATTTTATTATATTTTTGATATTATATTTTATTCTTAATTTAATAATTAATGATTATAGAAATTTTATATTTTATTCTTAATTAAATAATTAATGAAATTTATAATTCGGCCTGTCCTAACACAAAGCCAACTTCATTTACATTGTCCTATTCGTTTTACTCTCTTAATCCTATCAAATGGTTAACTATAAAACAGTACAGCAGGTGAGGCAGAAAATAACTAGTGTCAAAACAACTGCCCTTACCACAGAATTCAAGACATTGAATAATGAGTAGCAGAACTCAACCCTGTTATGTGGAATGAAAACATGAAGTTAAAAAAATAAAATAGCACAAAAAAACAAAATAAACTAACCCTCTCCATCAGCTTATGCAGCTCCAGCTTCTCTTCATCACGTACACTGATATGTTTGAACTCGGAGGACAGTGAGAACACCCTGAACAGCTCTATCTCGGCCAGGGTCGGCTTCAACAGCTGATTGTAACTCTGCATGGTCTCGTACGTGCAGTAGAAGTGCGAGGCGATGCGACCCAGCTCCGTCGCTTGGAAGTGACCCGACTTGCGTTCGTACTTTATCAGACCGGCCCTGGAGTGAACATTGAATGAATGAACGAATGAACCTATGAATGACTAATAGTAATGTGCCAGTGAATGAAAATATATGTAAACATGTAGTTTAGTAGTTTAATATTGTGAAAACTTCATTAACATTCAAACCAAACTCCTTTTAACTGAGACATAGCAGGGTAGTCGTAGAATCTACGTTAATTGTTTTGTGCCAAAATTCGAGACATTGCGCTTTGATTAGCCAACTCAACGCCGCGCTTTGTCTTAGTAGAAGCGGAAGAATGAAAATAAATGCTTAAATATACTAAGCCCCGAGTGGGAATCGAACTCACAACAAGTCGCATTTACAGTGAGACGCTGTCCCACTTCGATATAACTTCATCTAAATACACTTCATAAACATTAACTTAGATAATTTTTTTTCATATTTTATTTTATTCTACAAGCTAGGCACTGTAATTTGATACCCATAATGATTGTATTATATACATAAACATAAAAATAAACATATAATGTATATATATATACATATATAATCCGTTACTTTATTAATATTACACAATATATACCAAACCTTCCAGGATCAGGGTCAATAATCTTTAATTTTTAACAAGTCCTCGCCCGATTGAGGACTCGAACGAGTTCTGTGGGACTCGCATGTCGGCAGATTCCACAACCCACTAAAGCCTTACACCCTTAACAGGCACTACCTCAAGTGACCAGAACTACCCAATTCTTCCATGACCGTTTATATTAATATTTAAAAAAACTAACTTATCCAACAAGCAGGCAGCAGTGTGTATAAGATCAGCTCGATGCAGTTCCAACAGCGAGTCCTCTTGCATCTTCTCCGGAGATATACCATAAAGGGCTGGTTGACGTAACATTCTTATGTAAAGGTAGGTATAGCCTGTAATAATAAAAAAAAACAATTTAAATTATTAACGTCATGTGGCCGATTGTGGCGCAGTGTAGCAGCGTCGGACTTTAAACGCGATCGGTTGTGGGTTCGATTCCCACTCGGGGGTGTGATTATATTTAAATTATTTTCACCTTCTCGCTCTGGTAAGACAAGGTGTGTTCGAGTTTCGCCACTCATCACGCAATGTCTCGAATTCGACGGAAAGCGCAGTACAGAGTGTCTTGACATTAGATACTTTCTGTCATCCTTCATACTTTTTTTTATATATTTGATAAATAAATAAAATATATAAAAAAACCTGCTTATATTATATAATATTATAATATAACACACGTACAACAGGCTCGGAGAAAAGGGCAATATCAAAACACACTGTTCACCAAAATTTCGAAAGGATCCAATACATTTTGTGTGTAGTGACAGAGCTTAAAGCCGAGTTCTATCTCAATATAGCGAGAAATTTAGCTTATTTAATATAACCACTCCCCCAAATGGAATTTGAACCCTCAAATAACGTCACAAGTTTACAATTAGACGATAGCCCACTTTGCCAAGATGCTGTTAATTATTTTAATTTAAACATATATTGTTGTGGGTTCGATGCCCACTCGGAGAAATGATTATATTTAAAATATTTTCATTTCATCGCTCTTGTAAGATAAAGAGCGGCGTTTAGTTCCACCACTCAAAGCGCAATGTCTGAATTTAGCTGAAAAGGAAGTAAGGAGAGTCTTGACACTAGCTACTTCTGGTCTATCCTGCATGATACAGGACGGTCACCCATCCATTTGTGCACCATTATCTTCACCACTTACCCAACCAGGTGACAGCGTCGCGTACACTCTGCACCGAACCCAGTACTATCTCCGCGTTGAGCGTATCCGGCAGTTTGCTGACCAGCTGGGACTCTATGGGCAGCTGCTGGTTGAGGAGGGACAGGTAGTACTGGAGCTCAGAGTGGTTTGTTATGAGGATACCTGGAAAGAACATTTTTCTTTATTTTTTTTTCTATATATATATTTTACTGATAGAGACCATCATGACGCAAATTTGGTAGTGTCTAAATAAATTGTCATTGGTTGTGAGTTTGATTCCTATTTAGAGAGAATATTGTAATTAAATTATTATAGTATTTTTTAATATTTATCATTTTATAATTTATAAATACAAATATAAAAGCAAAAAAAATATGATAAAAACAAAATAAACAAAGAATAAAAATAAACTTCGTATGTTTTTTACTTTTTAAAAAAATAATATAATCCAATACAACCCACTTCTTATTCTATTAATAAATGATCTTAAAAGTTACATTTTTATATAAAAAAATTAATTCAAGCAAATTTAGAATTAAACAGGAAAAAAATAGTAATAAAATAAAAAAAAAATATACTTAAGATAATAATATAAAAATGACAAAACATCATTTTTTCATTAAAAAAAAAACAACCACTAACCCTCTCCCTTAGTGTCGTACTGAGGTCGTCCAGCTCTCCCCAGCATCTGCAGTACATCCAGGGCCCCCAGTTCACTCCACCTACCCTTCTCCGGGCTGTACACCTGTGTGCCTTTCACCACTACGGTGTGGGCTGGCAGGTTCACACCCCAGGCTAGGGTTGCTGTGGAGACCAGCACCTGATGGAAGATCAGAATGCTAATTATTTTAGCGTTAATTTAATTCCTTGTAATAAATATCTGACCAGGTATTGCAGCGCGGTCGGATAGTGGCTGACGGTAATAAGTCATTTTATTAGTAGTTGGTTCCATTCCCAATAGGGGGAATATAAATATATTTAAATAATATTAAAGTTAATTTCATACAATCACAATAGTAAGACAAAGTGCGATGTTGAATTACGCAACTTAACACTCAATGTCTCGATTTCTGGTGGAATAAAACGAACATAGTGTTTTGACACTAAACTCTCTCCAACTATTCTTAAGCAAAATGCTAAATAAAAAGAAAATACACTATGGAGGTTTTTTTACATATCCGCTTTAAAAGTTTTTGAGTACATAGAAATTGTAATGGCAGAACCGATTTGATACACAATGAAATACCTAAAGCAACACGTACTTGACTCTCTAGTCTACTAATTAAATAACCTAATAAAAAGACTTGACCGGTTGTGGGTTCGATTCCTACTCGAGGGAATGATTATATTTAAATTATTTTCATTTCATTGTGAAGTTAAAAAAAATAAAAAAAAAACAGTACTCACCTGTATATGCCTATCGGCGAACAAATCTTCCACCAGCGTCCTGTCCACGCGGCTCATACCAGCGTGATGGATTGCGAAACCATACGGGAGTAGCTCACGGAGCTCAGGGTTCTTCACCTGCTCAGCTTCAGTACGGAGCACCTCCACACTCGCTGATCCCTCTCTGTAGAGTTAAAAATAATTTTAATAGAATAATTACTAAAGTGTTATAATCACATCCTTAGAACAAGACTTTCTCTATGGAAATGGCATGAATTGAACGTAGCTGTATTCGAACCGACGCCTCTTGGAATTGAATTATATCTAATATAAATTGTGTATTTGACATTATAACATATGACAGTGAACGTGTAAAATGAAAAATTAATATTTTGTTATTTTAAGGGAATTACAATAAAAGCTTATTTTTAAAAAAGGCTTATCTTTTTTTTAATTTATTTTTTAATTTTTGTTTATCACCAGTTTTAGTTTTGTTTATCACTTTATTCAACGCATCAATGTTTCAAGGTTGTTTTCAGCCAATTTTGTACAGTCCAACACTTCGATAAGGATACCTTCTGATGATTTTATTAAACTCATCGATTATTCAAACAATTCCACCTCACTAAGCATCTCAAAGAATTACAGCGCACCATAAATTCTCATGGATTGGAGCCGATGGAATCGACTCGCATTCCTATCCACCACAATTTCCCACCCATATAAAAAAAAGAAAATAAGTCCACCATCGTTAAATATCCGCCATATTGGATTTAGGGTGACATCAATTATTTTTTAAGATATGCTTAACAAGCCCTATCATTAGGTATTTACATTGTATGAGTACGAGGAGATGAGTTAAAAACAACTCCTCCGCCATCTTAGATGTGCCACCATGTTGGATTAAGGTATAAAAGCAAAACAATCATAGGCATTTACTAACAGCAACTTAAATAAAAGTTTGTAATAAAAAAAATGTATGAACATTTAACATTCCACTGAGATCATAAATTAAAAAATATATAACTAATATTAGTATATACATATTTTTTTTTTTATAGAAAAAGAAGGCAAATGAGGAGAAGGGCCACCTGACGGTAAGTTGTCACCTTCGCCCATGGACATCTACAACATTAGACTTGTAGATGCGTTGCTGGCCTTGGGATGGAAATGAAAGGAGATGAGGGATAGGATGGATGGGAATGGGGAAAGCTGGCTTACACGACATCGAACCGGAACACATCATCAGATATTTGGCGGATCATTTTTGTCATGATAGTGAATTGCTGGGATCCCCGCCTGTTACGTGACGCTACCCAGCAGCGATGGGGTATTGTATTCTACCCCGTTCCCTCACAGGAAAAATAAAAAAAGAAACCTATATCCCTACCTTAAAAACTGCCCCAACGTGTCTTTCTCCAGGCACATGTCCCGTATAGCTCGGGCGGTCTTGCCCGTTTCCTTGCGCGAATGGACGAACACCAGAATCTGTTTAACAAACAAAAGAAACATATATATATATATTAGGGCCGGTCCTGGCACAGCACTGATAAGACAGTGAGTTCGATTCCCACTCGGGGGAATGATTACATTTAAAATTTATTCATATTTCTCCTCCCTTGTAAGAGTTCGAGAAAAGGAGTGTCTTGACACTAGGTTGTCTGTGACTACCCTGCTATGGGGGATGAAAGTGGGAAAAAATATAATACTATAAAAACTATGAGATCAATCTAAATTATTTTTGATCCAATTGTTAAAGTCAAACCAAAGCAATTAAAAAAAGCCAAAAAAAATCTCCATAGTAGTACAGCTCGTTTTTCGAATACATTTTAGTTTAATACATTGTGAGTTTAGTGGCGGAACTCAACACCGCTTTTTATAATACCACAGCTATATACTTTCCCAAGGCGCACGGGTACATATCCAACAATATATAAAAAAAATTCGCCCCAAATTCTGTGCGGGATATAGCTTGAATAAAATTTAACCTGATTTCTTCCAGCATGCTCCATTGCCTTTTCGTACACAATATCATTCATGACTTGGAACCTCTTCAATGCCTTCTTCTCAGTCACACCTATGTACTGCTGCTCTAGCGCTACCGGTCTATAAAGAAAATAAAAAATAATAAACAAGTAAACATTAGAAAACATTTTTGAAAAAACGTAATAAAAATTTGAACGTAGCGGGATTCGAACCCGCGCCTCTTGGATACCGTCCAAGCGCTCTGACCGCTAAGCCATGCGTTCTACTACCAGCTGCGTCAAAATTCTTATACGTTTTTGTTACAACTTATTTATGTTGGTAGCATCTCTGTAGAGAGATTTTTACAAATTTCTACTACTTAAAGATTAATAAGAAATAATCGTTTAACAAGAGAGATTGCTATTTTATTTTAATATTTACTATTTTTAAAGTGTTATTCCACACTTAGGATTAGAAAACATTTTTGATTTCTTATACGTTTTTTTGAATTTTTATACGTTTTTTCAAAAATGTTTTCTAATCCTAAGTGTGGAACAACACTTTAAAAATAGTAAATAAGAAAACATTATCAAAATAGTACTAATGAGTAAAGGAATAAGAAGAAGAATGTGTAAATCACACAAAAACTACTAAACGAATTTGTATGACAATAGTGTCATACAATGTACATACATAAATGTATAATCTATATTATGTTTATACTTAATATAGATTATACATTAAGAACAACACATAGACTAAAATTGATAATAATTTTGTGATTTATCAATTTGACTGACTGTTGTGACGGACCGATTTTGATGGGACTTTCAATAGCAGGCAGACAGATATAATAAAGAGTAAATTAGGTTATTTTTATTCAAAATTGTAAAAAATAAAGACCCAAGCACGTACTGAAATCTTTTTTTTTATAAAGGATGACATTAATGTACAAATATACATACCTGAAAGAATTATCAAAATAAAACAACCCCTTCTCCGGTTTCACCCTCAAAAAGGCAGCGACGTCCGTATAATTGGGTAGTGTAGCGGAGAGTCCCACTAAACGCACCTAAAATTATATATATATATATATATATATATATATATATATATATATATATATACATATATATATATATATATATATATATATATATATATATATATATATATGTAATGCATATATTACAATAATATATTTTAATGTCATATAATTATTTCAGGCCGGTTGTGGCGCAGTGTGAAAGTGTCTGATAGTAAACACGACCGGCTGTGGGTTCGATCCCCACTCGGGGGAGTGATTATATTTAAATTATTTTCACTTCCTCCCTCTGGTAAAGACATGGTGCGGCGGTGGACAGGTGCGGATAGTTGAGTTCCACAACTCAACATGCAATGTCTCGACTTCGGTGGAAAGCGAAGTACAGTGTCAATTGTCCAAAAAAATACGCAATGTCTCCATTCTAGGTGGCTAACAAGCAATGGAGTGTCGTAACACTAGTTTGCCTGTGAAGCTGCATTTTGTTTTAGTGTCACCTCTTTATCCCGCAGATCAGGGTGGACAGGAAGTACTTAGTGTCATGTACTCCACTTTCCGACGAATTCGAGATATTGCTTATTGAGTGGCGCAACTCAACGCCCGCGCTTTGTCTTACCAGAGAGAGGAAGTGAGAATAATTTCAATATTCGTTCGTTTTCACAGTCGGATGCTGTCCCATTACGCCACGATCGGTCACAGACCAGCGTTTTAATGTGGAGAATTTTTTATAAAAGTTTACTGTTCATAGATTACTACATATAAGACTTCTACATATAACAGCAGTTTGAAATAATCGAGTTATAAGAGTTAAAAATTATAGAGTCGAGATATACAGGTCTAATTTAATATTTCGAGTTATGGAGGTGGAATGTGTAGCAAAACGTCTTGCAGGAAATCATTGATTATTTCGACCAATAGCAAGTTGAAATTTCGTGTAATGGAGGTTTAATGGTTATCTAGTTTCTTTTTCTTAACGAGAATTACTTTCCGTAACACTGTTGATTAAGAATGCTTATGTTTGTTGCGTATGTACATGCGGGGCGCTACCTGCTCGCGCGTGTGCTCCAGCGTGCGCAGCGTGCGCGCCACCAGCGCCTCCAGCACGGGCCCGCGCTCGTCGTGCAGCAGGTGCACCTCGTCGATGATGATCAGCCGCACCAGGCTCGTGAACGAGCGCTCGCCGCCTACGCCACACCGAGGTACAGACAATGCGCCGAGCGACTCGACTGATCGCATTTACACCACCGGCCTCCAATCATTTATTGTATTTATATTGTCATTTTAAAAGAGACACCATCGCGGCACAATGAGGCGACGTCTTACTGTAAAGTCGATTGGTCGTGGTTTCGATTCCCAGTTAAGGTAATGATTATGTTTAAAGTTTACTTTTGTATTTCTTCAATCTGGTAAGACATAGCGCGGCTTGCGTAAAAAATCGAGTGCCTTGACACTAAGTTGTCATTGGATACGATGCTGTACGAGAACAATGTGAGGCCGCGTGTCGTAAGACAATTTTTATTTCAATAGTTTTATTCTTAAAAAAACAGCAGTAATAATTACTCTAAATTGTAAAAAATCAAACCCATAGTAATCACACATTTAAGTATATATTTAAAACTTCTCAATTATACCACTGTGTTACTGTGAACACATTCTTTAAAAAAATATTTCAAAATTAAAAAGAAATACTCAATTTGACAAAAACCAGATAATTTCATTACGCATATCAAAATAAATAGCAACAACGTATCCAAAATTGGATTCGAACCGACTAACCTTTCCTCGTAACAATATCCCACTTCTCCGGCGTGCACACTATGAGCTGGGTGGCGTCTATCTGCTCCCTGGTGAGCTGGTGGTCTCCGGTCAGCTCCGACACCTTCATGTTGTACGCTGACAGGCGTTTGGTGAAATTACCCACCTGGGAACACAATTATAATATTAAAAATATCCAATATGAAACCGGTTGTGGCGCAGTGGGACAGCGTCTAACTGTAAACGTGATCGGTTGTGGGTTCGATCCCCACTCGAGACAGTGATTATATTTCATTTGTGCGGCGTTGAGTTCTTCCATACAACACATAATGTTTCAAATTTGGTGGAAAGCGAAGTACAGAGTGTTTTTACACTAGGTACTAAATGAACACAGAACATTTCTCGTTTCACATTTCTCCCCTACTTCCCCGTGAAAAGGTATATTAGTTTAAGCTTTACTTGAGCTAAACTTGACCAAAAAAAAATAATTAAAAAACAAAATTTAAAAAAAAAACAAGATTTTTTATCTTTTGCTAGACCCATATTGAGTGAATTGTGCAAAAAATGTATAATACGCCATTTTGTTACGGCGGCCATTTTAGATTAACAACAATATATATATATATATATACATATATATATATATATATATATATATTTATTTCATCAGAACTGAAGTCGTAATCCAAATTTCATCTCAATCTAACACTGAGAAGTGGTTCAAATTGAGTGTGCTATATCTCACACATACAAACTAAATAACTAACACGAGAAATTAAAATAATGTAAAAAACAAACACCACCCACCATCTCCTGCACCAGTGACCTCATGGGCGCCACGTATATCATCTTGAAGTCTTGCACGTTGACTGTGCCATCGTCGTTGACATGTTTCCCCACCTCCCTCAAAATGGTGAGCAAGGCCACGTTGGTCTTACCGGCTCCAGTCGGAGCGCACACAAGGAGATTTTCATCAGTCTCCAGTGCCGCTTTAGATATACGACTCTGGGAAAATAAAAAAAAAAAAGAATTATAAATAAATACGGTAGGCAGAAACAATCCAGTGTCAGAACACTCTGTTGAGCGTAATAAGGTTAATTTATAAAATAACTTAGATATATGTATATATGTTTAAAAACAGGCTATTAAAACTTAATTTATTTTTGAAGTGATGTATACTACTTATGAAGCACCTTAATTTGAATAGAATTATCGTATAGAATTTACAATAATTCGCCATTTTAATGTGGCGGTCATTTTGGATTTTCAACAATAATGATTAGTTAAAAAAAATCTTATATTTTCAATAACTAATTATTTTTATAGTTTCTACAGGGTGATCAGAGACAATCTAGTGTTAAGACACTCCAAACTCAACGCCGGGTTTAACCAGAGCAGAAGAATTAAAATAAATTTCAAGTTCCTAAACATGAATCGAACACACAACCAATCGTGTTTACAAAACGATTTTTTTTCAACCTTCACACTTTTTATCCCGCATAGCAGGGTAGACAGAAAGTACCTAGTGTCAAGACACTTCGTACCTCGCTTTCCACCGAATTCGAGATATTGCGTGTCGAGTGGTGGAACTCAACGCCGCATTTTGTCTTACCAGAGCGAGGAAGTGAAAATAATTTTAAATATAATCACTCCTACGAGTGGGATCGAATCCACAACCGGTTGCGTTTACAGTCAGGCGCCGTCACACTGAACCACGATCGGCCTCAATTTATTTTAATATCAATTTAAAAAATATATATACAATTATACAACTTTATGTACCATTTATTAAAAATATATAAAACATCAAAATTTCAACTTGGACCTTCAAAAGCTAACACAAAAAATATATACAACAATTAAACAGCCAAATATACCATGATAATATTTCATATCACATCATAAATCCTTGAACTAAATTCAAACTTACACCCATTATTTCCACCACACAACCACTGAGCCATGAGAAAAAAAAAAGACTCACTTGTATCCTGTTCAGCGTTTTGAATCCTTCAAACGCGGGCTGTACGTATTTTGGTAGCTTTTCTATAGGCACCAGAGTTTCGTTATCATCAAATGGTTTTGGTTTTAAAGCTGGCACGTGGACTTCTTCGTAACCTGGTGAATATATATATAAAACATTTTTAAAAAAACGTATAAAAAAATTGTACGCAGCTGGATTCGAACCCACGCTTCTTAGATACCGACCCAGCGCTCTGATCGCTAAGCCATACGTTCTGCTACCAGCTGCGTCGAAATTCTTATACGTTTGTTACAACTTATTTATGTTGTTAGCATCTATGTAGAGAGATTTTTATAAATTTCTACTACTTAACAAACAACATGTCATCGATGACACTCCGTTGACTACTTTGCTTTTGACATTGAGATATTGTGTGGCGAATGGCGAACTTAAACGCCGCGCAAAAATAAAAAAAATCTTTGAATATAATCATTCCCCCGACTGGTTGTGGGTTCGATTCGTTGGAATCATTAACAGTCAGTTACGTCTTATTAATCACAACTATTATATCTTATTAGCGATCAGATCAGATTCTATTGCAAACACCAGATCCTCAAGTTTCAGGATTCCTATGTTACCTCAACTTGCTTAACCATCGTCTGTTTTCTAAAACGTTCAGGTAACTAATATTTCCTGTTGGTCATCAGGTAAATACCTACTATAGCCCGGCCAAGGAACTGAAAGTGTATCGTACAACGACCTCTTTACCTAGTAGCAAGAGTCAAGCACATTTGATTTATGAATTAATTTGAAACAACGGTGAAATATGAGCTTTTCATTTTGAATTCATACCAAAACTGCCGCGCTCTGTTGGCGTTGAGCGTTTTGACAGATTCGTATTCGTACATATGTTATTAAATTCAGTAGTAAATAGTAGTTGTTACGATACAGACCGTGTCTTTCAATGTTAATTTACTCCAGAGTATCTACTCGTGTCATTGAGTTACATTCCATACAATTGTAGAGTTTAAAAAAGTGTGACGGATGCTGTTCGATCCAGATATAAGTAAATAATAATTTCTAGTTAAGCGAAAAGCAATAATAAAGATAAAGAGAAATAAAAAATATTTTCAAACTAAGCAAAACAAATTTTATAAATTCAGAGACAAGGTTTACAATTCTGTAACACTGCGGTCATAGGATGTGTGCGAGCGAGACACACTATAATAGTACGGGAGAGACAAGGACGGCGACAGGGACGACAGTTACAGGAAGAAGATGCATTACCCACCCACCTATTTGTTGACGACGTCGTTAATCTAACTACAAATAATTGAAGCGCCTCCCCATGGCCTTACTTTACTGCTGGGGCCCTGTTCCGATTACCAACTTCTTCAAGTGTATCATCTATTGGTCAAAACTTTGCCATCCCAAAAAAATCTTTACCTTTTCTTTGCTACCTCAAAGGCCCAAGGAATAACTGACATGGGTGACTATCAGATCTGATTATATTGTGAAAATACCAACCACTCGGCGCATCACCCATCTTTTGCTGATGACGTCACTAATTAAACAAAAAAATAAACAGTCCTCCACTCACCCTTCCGCTACTCCCTAAAGGACCTATCTATATACTCAAGACCATCAGTTTGAACCTTGCTACGAGACCAACTCCTTCAACTGCATCATCTATTTGTCCAAAATTTCCTACTCCAAAAAAATTTATTCACCTTTTGTTGGCTAACTATAATACCCAAAGAATAACTGATATCTCCAGTTGACTATCAGATCAGATAATACAGCAAAAAGACCAACTCCTTGATCACTTAACTTTTACCACAGACGTTGCTAACAAAAACAGTAAAAAAAGAAACTTCTCTCACCCTTCCTCTGCTTCCTAAACGAGCCAGGTGGTAACTGGCATCTCTTGTTGGCCATCAGATGGGAGCCCGCCGCAAAGACCAGCTCCTCCAATTGTAGGATCTTCCTGTTACCGGAGACGTTACCACCCCAGTTGGCCTGTTCCTGACCAGCTTTGTGACGTTTACGGGGTTGCTCTGATTGTTGTGCTGTCTGGGGTTTCGAGAAAGCAGAGTACTAATTACTCAAAGTGACAAATATAAAGAAAAGGCGATAAAACAGGAGACGTAATACAAATAGTAAAATTTGAATCAAATTATTTAAAAAAGCAGCATTTTATCTTACCAGACCAGAGAAATGGGAATAAACTTTCAATATCCCCCGAGTGGGAATCGAATCCACAACCAAATCCCGTTTACAGTCGGACGCTATCGCACTGTGTGGCTCGCCATAGTGGCTAAAAATAACCCTATTAATTATATACCATATTAATTTATAATTTTTAAGAAAAATAATCGAATCCACTATAATAGCAAACCAAAACAAACAACTTTAGGAAAAAATAATGGAGATATCGAACTAACCTCATCGTCCCCTTTGCCAGTATCCAGTTGCGCAAGTATTTTCTGCAAGTGAGGTTGTCTGGACATCTCCTCCCTGATGGAGGCCCTTTCACTCTCTGATTGAGATGACGCCAATTTTGTACAGTACAGAACTGAAAATAAGTTCTAATTTAAATAATTCGCAGCGTTAAGTTGCGCCCCCTCATCACCTAATTTCTCTGTTTCCAGAAGTATATATAATATATAAAATGTGAAAAATCCCTGTAGCTTTTATTAGTAATTTTGATTTAGTTCATTTATAATTAAATTTTTGTAAAAAAATAACTGCCACTGAGATATGAACCTGCACTCCTTGTATAGCATTAAAGGTTTATACCAAATTGAGTTATTAATCTTATAACTCTAAACAGGAGAATAACATTTCATTGATATTTTTAAATTAAAAAAAATACACAATAACAGATTAAAAGAAAAATCATAGATATCTAGACAATAAAGTTTTAAATTCTAAAATAAAATAAAACAAAACGAGCCTAAGTTACTCCTTAGTACAAAAACTATCCAACAGTGAAAGTTCCATCAAAATTGGTCTAGTCCTTTCAAAGATTAACCACCAGAACAAACACACGGAACAAACAAAAACTGTAAAAAATGTTATGTTTTCATATGTATAGTATATACAAATATATGTAGCAAAAAGCGTTTATTTTAATATTATATCAGACATTTTAGTTATATTTATTTGTGCTCAGTTAATTTTTCTGTTGAACCACAAGTAACAGGTTCGATATCCATACAAAAGAAATTAACATTATTTTCATATAAAATAAAAAAAAAAATAAAAAAAAACAATATAATAACTCACCAGTATATCTGTATTTGTTGAGGACCTTCACCAAATCGAAGCAATCGTAGCCGAGGAGCAGCACCAGTCTGTTCTCCAGGTCCCTGTCATCAGCTGCTTCGGCCAATGCCTTCAACACTTCGGATGATTTCGCCTTTGAAAAAAAAAACCATTGTTCACTTCAAAGTAAATAGAATAAAAAGAAGCATTTCCAAGAGGAGTACAGGTTCGAGTCTTGCTATGGTTAAAAAAATGTACGTTTTATAAAAAAAAAAAAAACATTATTTTCTATACAGAAAAAAAAACAAAAAGAAAGGAGAATGCTCCCCTATGTGTGTATATATCTGTTTTTGAATTTACGTGTGTGACTATGCGTGTGTGTTAGTGCATACAGTATCAAAGATTAAGTACAATTTAGAAGTGGTTTAATTTTTTTGTGGTTACAAAAACGAATAAGCGTGTGAAGTCGGTATACCTGTGAGACCATGGCATCAGCGAAATGGCGGGACAGCCTTCTCTGCAACCAGTACGCGTCGATGTCCATGGCGTGCAGCACCGTGTCGCGCCGCTTGTGCATGGCCGACTGCTCTTCGGAGAGCTGTTATGGGAATCATTTAAATAACCGGTTAAAACAAAAAACAAACTTTTAACATTAGATTCCATAAGATCATTTTTTAGATTCACGCCTTTATCCCGCGTAGCAGGATAGACAGAAAGTAACTAGACCAGAGTGTCAAGACACTCGGTATTTCACTTTCCGCCGAATTCGAGACGTTGCGTGTTGAGTGAGAGCGGAGAAGTGAAAATAATTTAATTATGATCACACCCCCTAGTGAGAATCGAACCCATTGCCTGTTTCAATGCGCCACGACCGGCCTCAATTCAATTCTAAAAGTTGATTTCTTCAAATTGAAGATTCTTTAAAAAGATTGTATATACAAACAACAAAACACAAACGATTTGCAAGATTCGATAACAAATTAATTTTCATAGTATTTAAACATGATAACTACCAAGATAATAAAAATATCATTTTAAATATGTTTTTTTTTTCGCCTTTATCCCGCATAGCAGGATTGACCGGCAATCACTTAGTGTCAAGACACTCTATTGACTGCTTTCCACATTTTAAATATAATTATCACTCCGAGTGGGAATCGAACCTACATTTAATCTCGTTATCAGCCAAACACTATCCCATTGGGCACGATGGCCTCTAAAAAATAACCAAATTAATCTAAATTTTATTCAGGAGAGGGCGAGAGTTCATACATTTAGCATTAAGGGGCTCTTAGCCCTACACTTTATTTTGCAAGTCACTGAAACCTGCTCTATGAATCAATGGATTGCAAAAGAGATTCTTCTCTTCTCTTCTTATGACTAATTATTTTTGACTATTTCTATTTCTAAATGACTATTTATAATATAATCAATAATTAAGGACTCACATTAGCATGTATAGCGTTTCTCTTTCCATCTCCATCGCTGTCCTCCCCGGAACTCTCTTTCCCGCCTTCAGTCTCCGACACGTCGCCATCTTCTTTCTCTTCATCGTGAACCTGATAAATGTAATAAGCACATTTGTAACGTTTCTGGGTCTTAATTTTAAAATTTTAAAATAAAATTAATGTAAGTTACACCTAATTACATCGGCTAAATGCCAGTGAAATTCCCATCAAAATTGGATCAATTTTTCCAAATATTAGTCGGAACAAACAGACAGACAGATAGACAGAAATTGTAAATAACGTTATTTTGGTATAAATACCGTGTATACATACATATGCATTCAACAGTTATTTCAATATTAAAAACAAACACTCCAATTTTATTTATTACTATATATATGATTATGTAAATGAAACTAGAATTTCTTTTAATTTTTGATATTTTTGATCTTCACTTTCATATTGAAATGCGGAACTCAACACTGCGCTTAATCTTACTGGAGCAAAGTAAAAAATATATATAATTTACGTTTATTATCTTTATTCCAGGAGGCAGTGGAAACCACAATCAAACAGTCAGATGTTTTCCAAAACGTTTAAATTCCAATTTTTTTCTATAAAAATAAAAATTATACTAAAACAGTTAATTATTAAGTACACTACACATAAACTAACTACGACTGACATACAAGGTGCGGAGTTGACTTACGTCCCTCAATACGCAATATCTCAAATTCAGATATAGTGTCTCGACACTAGAATTACCACCTTGCTATGATAAGGAAAAAAAAGATGACTAAATTATTTGTAGAGAACATAAAAATTAGAACACAGCGGGATTCGAATCTGTGGCTTTTGCTAAGCTACGCTAAGCAGGGGGTAACACTTAAAAAATATTAATAATTATATAAAATATTAAAATAAAACACAACTAACCTCTCCGTATGCATCTTCATCGTCCTCCTCGGAGGACTCTTCGAACTGCACATTGATGCCATATGTCTCATCAATCTCCGAGTTGCCTTCACCAGATGAGCTGATGGTGAAGTCTGTTATTTTTTTACCTGTTAAAAAAAAATTAAAAATTCACAACTGGTCTATAAGAAAAAATATATATTCACGAAACTCTTAGTTTCACGCTTTTATCCCGCATAACAGGGTAGACAGGAAGTACCTAGTGTCAAAACACTCCGCTTTCCGCCGAATTCGAGACATTGTGTGTTAAGTGGCCGATCTAAACGCCCACGCCTTGTCTTAACGGAGCGAGGGAATGGAAATAATTTGAATATAATCCCCCGAGTGGGAATCGAACCCACACAACCGATCGCGTTTACAGTCAGACGCTGTCTCATTACGCCACGACCGAACTCGAAACGTTTACCCACGTCTCCTAAACAAGTTACATCTTTATTTAATTATTTTTTTAAATATATTTTAATTGACATCAAAAAGAATATCAGTTTGATGTTATGAACAATATTTGAGTCTTCCAAGCACGTGTGCTTAATTTGTTAAATGCATGTTTGTATGTTTCTCCACAAATTTCTCTAAAAACTGAAAGACGAAATGATTGTTAGTAATTTAAGTTATGTACACTTCAACTTAGGGAACAGTACAAGTTTCATTAAAATTGGTCCAGTCGTTTTAGGTATACGGGTAGATTGGGTAATCTACCCTTATGTAAGAAAATATAATATCTCATATTAAAAAAAGAAGTATAGTCCGATATTTATTTATTTTGCCATCAATATATATATACATTTTTAGATATATTTTAGCTTTGCTAAAAAACCATGTCTTGACACGAGGTACTACCTCTTTACCTTACTATGCGGAATAAAAGCGTGAAGGTAAAAATAAAAAAAAATGCAATTTTATACAACTTACCCAAGTTAACTAATAACGCGAATCTCTCATCTGGAATGGGTCCCAGAAGCATTTCAATTTCTTTCTTCCTCTCGGGATCTTTTAATTTGTCATTTTTAAGAACCACTAGAACCTGTTTTGATAAGAACAAAAAAAATATATTTTTAAAAATTATTAGTTGGCTTAACACATTCTCGACCGCTGGCATAAATTCACATCATTTCATATTCTATACCGGTTTGCCACTGACGTGATTCACGTCATGTCAAATTCTTTTCCTGATTGTCGCTGACATGAATTTACGTCAACAACATTCCAAATCAATTCCGTCATTTAAAACCAAGAATACCTGCTTGTCGCTGACGTGAATTCACGTCATTTCATATTCTATACCAGTCTGCCACTGACATGAATTCACGTCCTGCTATTTCTGTTTCAGAATACTCCCCCATTCGTTTAGTGTTAAAAAAAACTGTTAGCATATGCATACAAGTTTGCGGGAGCAAGCTTTAGAATTTAATTATATTAGCGGGTACTCAAATTAGAAATTTATAAAACTGGTCGGGCTTGAATATGTTGACAATGAGTTTATTTTATGTAAATTTAACACACAATTAAATAATATTACAATATTGTAATACATTAAACTAATATTCACATCATTCTTTGGTCTTAAACTGTAATATAAAACACACACACACACACACGCACGCACGCTCGCACGCACGCACGCACGCACGCACGCACGCACGCACGCACGCACGCACGCACGCACGCACGCACGCACGCACGCACGCACGCACGACCGTCCGCCCGCCCGCACGCACGCACGCACGCACGACCGACCGACCGCCCGCCCGCCCGCACGCACGCACGCACGCACGCACGCACGCACGCACGCACGCAAGCACGCACGCACGCACGCACGCACGCACGCACGCACGCACGCACGTAGGGGATTGGCACTGTATATCGGAATACAAGCAACTAGTCGGGATACAGATGAAATCTTTTATCAATAGTAATATTATTTATTTTTAACTTTACCTGAAATGTATGTGAAAATATTGTAAACTATTGTTAATCAAATAAATTAATGTACATAAACATAAATAGATTAAATTAAAGAAACAAAATAAAGCATACATGAAAATGATTACTTATATAGATTGTTCTAACAAGAACAACAGGTTCATATAAAATATTGTAACATTGATAGAATCACAAGTGTACTAATTTTCAGTCCAAATAAATGGTGTGAAATGAATTCATAGATAGATACAGTTGCATCTAGTAAGTATCAAAAAATAAAACTATTCAGTATACATTCTGCTGAGAGCAAAATAAATGGAAAACAGATTTACCTCATCACAAGCACCACACAATATATCTCTTGGCTGGTCTCCTAAAGAACCTTGCATGAATGATAACAAAAGCTCATATGCATGTCTAGTGTGCTGAGCCCTAGGCCTGTATAGCACTCCGGCTGGAGTATCATCCGCCCAGGCCACTTTGGACTTAGATTTGGATAGTTCGTAGGATGCTTCATCTCGCTTTTGACGTCTGACAAAGAATTATAAGGGAAATGATAAACAAACAAACAAACAAAATATTCTTTATTGCACACATAAAAGAGGGCAAGTTTAACTTTTATAGGAGAAAAAAATGATAACATTATCAATGGTTTTTCAATTTTGTTCTAATTATGATTTTAATTTTTTAAATATTTTTGTTATCAAAGTCTACTAAAAACGATAAATAGTGTAAAATATTAAATAATTTAAGTATTAATGTAATTTTATGCAATAGAAATAAAAACATACTTAGCCTTCCTTTCTTCCGCCTTATCAGGTTTAGTTCTTTGGGCCCTATCACCCATGCGAGTACCAATTAATTTTCCAGAGAGCGAAAGAACCTCTCCCGTCGCTTCATCTCGACCTCGTCGTTCTATCAGACGTACATCAGCTTGTAATACGAGATTAGAGTTCTAAAATAAAAGAAGAAAATTACATTTTTAGGCTAGTTTTATGATAATGTCTTTAAGAAAAAATATTTAAACAATGAAAAATGTCTGAATTATGACCAGCATAAAATGATTATTTTTATCTCAATAAGCCAATTTACTTGAATTTATCTTCATTCAAACAATATATTTCACAATACTAAGAAATATCAAAACAAATAACTTACAGCTTTATACTCGTATTGTAGCTGCCTAGCAGCCGCATCCGCCATGCTCGCAAATTCTTCGTATATAAAATTCACAAAAAATCACTATTTCTTAAAGTTATTAACATTTACTTTTAAAAACGTATTAGCATCCAAACATATTCGCTAGCGAGGTTATGCCGCCGTCGCCATTTTAAGAATTTTGATATTTGACATCTGTCACAATTATAATTAAACTGTCTATTGATGTTTTTATCTGTTTAATAAAAACCTAACCTGTTTTTTTTAAATAAATTTTTATAAAAAATCTTAGTACAAAACAACTAAACAAAATATATGAAGATAGTATAGAAGTACAAACTGTGTTTAAACACTCTAAACAATATCTTAAAATATTTAATTTTTATTTTTAGAGCATGTAATAAATAAAATATAAAATATAAAAAAAAAAATACATACTGTTTTACATACGAAATTAATATTATTTTTCAATAACCGATATACTTTTGTTTAAAAGTCATTTAAAAATTACATACAAAATTACATACACTAGAAACGAGTAGTATAAAAAGTAAAATAATAAAATAATGAACTTAACTTAAAGACATATAAAGAAAAATATTAGGTTGTATTTTATACCTACTGCTAACCTTCACCTCAAGAAGTAAGTTCATTCACCAAAACAAATCAGCTGATACTGACAGCTTACGTCACTTTTACTGTAACACACAATAATATTACAACTGACCTTGTGATAGCAATAAAGTTTATTTAAAAATAAGTGACCGAGAAGTTTAATATTTTAAAATTATTAGGAAATGTGCTTGTGATCTGATAACATTATTTATAAACAATAATGTTGAACAACCACATCAGAAACGGCTCAGCAGTTTGATAAGTAAGAAAATCGACAGATATGCTATTAATTAACAGTTTAGTAACACGTTACATGCAGTTGAAACATTTTTTTAAATATTGATAGTCTTAGGTTCGAATACCTCGCAGTAATATAAACAATCTGCGCTGTAACATGGGGGTAAAATTGAAAACAGATATTTATTACTATTTTTTTACTAACATTTCTAAATATGACACGTGAACTTGAAAAATATGTAATAATTCTAATGAATAATGATGAACACGTGATGTAAACACAAATTCAAGTCAATGACTTCTACATACATCATGCTCATCAAAGATAGGGTTGTGATATTAAAATGATTTCCAAATCATTTGTTTTATATAATACACAATATACTACTCTTTCTAATCCATAGAGATATAGCTTTTTCTTTCCTATGGTTCTTGATATGAACTACTAGTTTTGTATATAAAGTTATTATTGTTGTACATTTTGATAAATTCTTACTGTCAATTTATACAAAAGAACTAAAAAGAACTTTAATTATTTTTACAGCTCAATAGAATAAAGTATTCAAATTTGTATTAGAAATTTATTTTTTTTACTTCTGTTTACATGTTTACAAAACAAGATGAATTACAAGTAGTAAAAGTTTCGTTAAAATAATTTTAATTGTATAAAATTAAGATTTAACCTCTTAAAGATGTCATAATTAGCTGCAAAGCCGCATTTCATTGTCTGAGATGTATTGATTAACTATTAAAATTAGTGTGAAATCAGTTTGGCAGCCCTGATAATATTATTGATTTTTATATACTAGTGTGTATCATATGTTTATGTGTGTGCATAGACCTAATTTTAAAACGTCAACATTACAATTATTTTGGATGTATCAACAGACAGAGTGGTCGATAAACAAAAAACAAGATGGCGACACCGTCAAATGGAAGCGGGAATTTAGTTGAAGAATTTGAAGAGTCATTTCAGGTTAGTTGGATTTTCAATAAAAATTATATTTAATTCATAATAATAAATATAAAAATCCAATTCTATACATAACCTATTAAGTTTATGCGGTAATTGTCAAAACAGTGTTGTACCAACATGGCCGCACTAACTTGAACGATGTTGCCATACAAGTCTAGTAGAAGCTTCATAGGCTAAATCTATGTATTCATGGCGAAAACATAAGGAGTGTTATGAGTACGTGACCCGTTTTAGTGTATGCGGCTTCGATCGACTCTGGATTTTTGTTGCAAGCGCATCTCATTCAAGTCGGCCATTTTACTGATAATGTTTTCACATTACGACAAGATAATCGTGTTTGTTTTATTTAAATTCGTATGAAAAATTTTATAGATCGTTAATTAAAACGCGTCGCTGTTTTGTAAGCATGGACAGATGATGGTGGACTATGTGAAATAAGTGGTTATTCGTGAGGAAATATTGTTGATTTGGACTTGTGATCGTAAAATAACACGACAATGTCGGTGACTGGGGATGATTCTAGCACACAAGGGGGTGGGATATCTATCCAAGTGTTTCGTCCGACTTGGGATGAGTTTAAAGATTTTAATAAATTCATCCAATATATGGAATCGAAGGGGGCGAATAAAGCTGGGCTCGCTAAAGTAATTCCTCCTCCCGAATGGATACCGAGGAAGAAAGGGTATGATTTAGAGGAGTTAAATGTTACAATCCCCTCGCCAATATGTCAAGTTGTCACCGGAAAGCAGGGTTTATTTCAACAAATTAATATACAGAAAAAGTCTATGACAGTAAAGCAATTCGCCGTGCTTGCGAACTCAGCGAAGTACTGTACTCCGAGGCACACAAACTACGACGATTTGGAAAGAAAATATTGGAAAAATGTGACGTATGTAGCGCCGATATATGGCGCTGATGTAAACGGCAGCATCACAGACCCTGACGTTAAGGAATGGAATATCAACCATTTAGGAACAATACTAGACTTTGTGAACTCTGATTACGGTATCGAAATCGATGGTGTAAACACAGCTTACTTATATTTTGGTATGTGGAAAACAACATTTGCGTGGCACACAGAGGATATGGATTTGTATTCAATAAACTATCTACACTTTGGTGAACCTAAAACATGGTATGCTATACCCCCTGAACATGGTAAAAGATTCGAACGAATTGCCGCTGGTTTCTTCCCCACATCTGCTAAAACTTGCCAAGCGTTTTTGAGACACAAAATGACCCTCATTTCACCACAGATTCTAAAACAGTATTCAGTACCAGTAAATAAGATAACACAAGAAGCTGGAGAAATTATGATCACATTCCCTTACGGTTATCATGCTGGATTCAATCATGGCTTTAATTGCGCTGAATCTACAAATTTTGCCGCACCAAGGTGGGTGGAATATGGTAAGAGAGCTATGCAATGCACTTGTAGTAATGACATGGTGAAAATATCTATGGATACATTTGTGAAACGTTTCCAACCAGACCGCTATGAGCTATGGTTAAAAGGTCAAGATATTGGGTGTCATCCAGAACAGCCAGAAAAAATGGTACCCGCTCCACATCCCTCCGGACAAGATATTTTATGTAATAAGAATAATACAGAACTTCCAGAATCTTTCATAGCAGCAGAAGAAGAAGGTTTAAAGAAAAAGAAAAGACATCCGTTACATTTAAAAAGAGCCATGGCCAGTAAGAGTATATCTGAAGGTGCAATAGCAGTTTCTATACTTGGCCAAGATGTAATGGATGATGATGAAATGACTATGGCTGAAGGAGATCTGGACATGATGACGTCAATGAAGAGGCCAATAATGCCACTGGACCCTGATGATACTCAGTTAGATGCTTTAGAAGATATTTGGCTGAAAGGTGATGAAATGGATCCCTCTGAAGCACAGTTACCAGATATTGGCTATATCGATTCTGACAGAGACTCTGATTATGTTGCACCTAATACTAAGAAAACCAAGAAAAAACGAAAAGAAAATATTAAAAAGGAGCCAAAAGAAAAAGTTATTAAAGAAGAAACCGATGATGCTAGTCAAGAACGTGAGAAATCAGCGCAACCTAAAAAACAGAGAAGGAAAATGAAAACCAAAAAGCTATCAAGCGAGCAATTGGAAGATATGGCAGCTGTTGTTTCTAATTGGGAGTCTCCACCTCATGAGCCTGAGCCTGCAATTTTAGAACCTGTGCCATCACCAACACCCAAGGTGGACCCTTTGAATGACTCTACGTTATCACATAATTCTACATTGGACTTATTACAAGAGGTGAAAAAAGAGCCGAAAAAACGCAAAACACCTGTTAAAGATGGTGTTAAAGTAGAAAAACCGAAAAAGGAAAGAGTAAAGAAGGATCCAGTTAAAAAGGAGCCCAAAGTTAAAACACAGACTGGACCTGATGGTGAACAGAAAGTAAAGAAGCCACGTAAGCCAAGAGCACCAAAGAAAGTTCCCAACTTTGAATATAGTTCACCGTTACAACCAGTCCTGGACACTGTTTCTAAAATGTATTCCCAAGGCACGTCATATAAAACCTCAACTGTAACAAGTACACAATCAACACTCAGTCACAGGCCTCCAGATACGCCAAGGCCGCCACCGAAGCCCTACGCTGGCCTGCTACTTGACGCGAACTTACGAGTACCTGCTGTAGTACCACCTATAAACAAAAACCCTAGTGCCTTCCAAGGCGAATTTCATAAGTTTATGGAGACATCACAGAACCAGCTCGCTAAAGAAGTAGCGCGTAAAGTAAAATCTCCACAAAAGAAAATTATAGTAGAACATACGGAGCAAAAATCTTACCCTAGTACTCCAGAAAAAACTCAAGACATCCCCTTGCCCATCGGTCAATACAATGACAGCATATTCATAGATACACCTTTAGACTATAGGACCTACCAACCCCATAACGAAAGGCTACATCAGCCAAAACCACCGATGTATCAAGACAGGAGTCGATGGAGGCCCGAATATTATCCAAACCATTATCAAAATGTGCAGTCAATGTATGGACAGTCGAGCTCCAACCAATTCTTCAGAAGTCCGTACCAGTCACCGTGGTACGGTCCCAATAAATGAGTATGCAGTATTTTAATTATTAGTATTAATTTGCTCCGAGCACTTAGTGAGATGTAAAAATAATTTCTCAATACTAAAATTTTTATTAAGAGAATTGTTTAATTTAAATTAAGACATAGTATAATTATTTTGTGTGTGAATGATAAACCTGAAGTTTTATGTACAGTTAATAAATAAATAATACAAAAGTTATTTCCTTGTATTATTACATCCGGAATTTCCGCCATTTTTGTTTTCTTTTTAATTTTTTTTTTTGTATAGCTTAAAAAATATTTTATTTCAATATGTTTAATTACTATTGAAGCGATTGGTGTCATTCATATTTGTTTTAAGTATTTCATGAGGCTTTTATTTATATACTTGATGCTGTCAGTTTATTTTTTGGTAAATAGTTTTAAGATTAAAACGAAAAATAAATAATATTTAAAAATTATTTTTTTTTATTTAAAAAAATAGTTGTGTCTAAGAGACCTAACCTTAAAATATTGACTACATAGTTTATTCATTTATTTAATATTGCTGTCATTTTATTATCTGGTTATCAGTGTTAAGAATTAAATAATAATAAATAGTATTAAAGAAAATTTTTTTTTTTTTTGTATATATAATTTAAAATTTTGAGTAAAAGTTTTTTTGGTCATATATATATAAATTTTTGGTTTATTTTTAAATTGTAATATATGAAAAAAAGTTTATTTAAATCAAGCAACCTAATAACAAAACAGTCATATAAACATTTAATTAGTTTAACCATATTATTAATATATTGAAAATATTATTATTTTAAATTATTGATTACCTCACTGATGATTATTATTGTCATTTTTTGTACCGTGCCCACAACTTCGGTCGCGGTGAACATGACATATCTGGATCTTTATTTTATAATTCTTAAATATAAGTAGCCTAAATTACTTCTTATTACATCAGCTATCTGCCAGTGAAAGTTTGGTCAAAATCGGTATAGCCGTTCCAGTGTTTTGGTGGAACAAATTGACAGGCAGCAAACAAAAATCGTTATTTTGGTGTATGTAGTAAAAAGCGCTTATTTTATTATTACAAACAGACAGTCCATTTATTATTATTTGTATTTTTCTTGCTTTTTTACACTTTACACTTCAATATTTAGTGTTAAGGCACTCTGTTCTCCGCCTTCCTTTTGTAATAAATATCTCAAAAGTACTACCTTAAACGCGGGCAACGCTTCTGTAGCTCCTCTGGTGTTACACGGAGCCATGGGCGGCGTCATGGTTACGCTCGTTTTTCTTGACTGTCCGATAAAAAAAATAATCAGTTTTTAATTTGTTTAAAAAAACAACTGAGAAAATTTGTAGAATTTATATTAACACGCTACGAGCACACGCAATGTCTTGATGGCTGGCGTGGAGATGGAAAGTAGTCAACGGAGTGTCTTGACACTAGATTGTCTCATGGCCTTTAACTCATGGAAGGCTCAGTGTCTTTAAGAGAATCCAAAACTCGTTATTATTTGCCTGCTTAATTATCCGTGAATAAATAAACTAAAATTTATATTTTTATACCTAACCACATTTTTTTTAATATAAAAAAAAAATGTTTTCAAATCTTAAGCGTGGAATAATACTTTAAAAATAGTAAATATAAAGAAAAATGTTTTTAAATATTATTTATTCTCGTTTTAATCTTAAAACTATTTAACAAAAAATAAACTGACAGCATCAGCCAGTATCAGCACAAGAAGCCGTGGCGCAGTGGAACAGGGTCTGACTGTAACGTGATAGTTTGTGGGTTCACTCGGGCTAGTGATTATATTTAAATTATTTTCACTTCCTCGCTCTAAGTAAGACAAAGTGCGGCGTTGAGTTCCAGCAGTCAACACGCAATGTCTCGAATTCGGTGGAAAGCGGATTACGTAGTGTCTTGACACTAGCTACTTTCTGTCTACCCTGCTATGCGGGATACAAAGCGTGAAGCTAAAAAAAATTATATTAACTATGTAGCTAAGTACATCTTGTGTAAAATTGCATATATATTATCTGTCTGTTTATTTTCCGGCTAATCTGTGGAACGGCTGGACCAATTTTGGAAAGACTTTCACTGGCAGATAGCTAATGTAATTAAAGTAACTTGGCTTAAAATATAATAATATTAGGCGTGTTCCTTTTAGTTTGTTTTCACTTTGGTATTATGATAAAAGTCCATAGTGGTTGATAAAGGTCTTATCTGCTTATCGTAATTATATTAAAAATTATTATTATTATAGTAAATATAATTAATTATTTATTTTTGCGACTTATTTAATTCCATTTCATATATTTAGTGTACGTTAACATGACACTAGATCACGGAGATGTCCCATTGACGCGTAAACAATCCGTTTCCTTGGTGACGCATATGTCACTACATATAAACGTGTATGTCAAAGTTGCACCCTATTATCCCGCATAAGGGTAGGCAGAAAGTGCCTAATGTTAAGACACTCTTGTATGTTGAGTGAACTCAACGCCGTATTTTGATTTATCACAGCGAGGAAGTGTAAATAATTTAAATATAATCACTATCCCAAGTGGAAATCGAATCTAAAACCGATTGTGGTTACAGTCGGATGATGTCCTACTGCGCCTAGACAGCCCATTTCTTATTAATTTAATTTATTTTCAATAAATCCCTGTATATTTTTTTAAAAACGTAAAAAAATCGAACGCAGCGGGAGATATACCTTTTTTTTGAAAAAAAAAATAATAATACTGAGATTGCTGGTGCAGCGTCTGTCTATAACCGCGATCGGTTGTGGGTTCGATCATCACTTGGTGGAATGATTTTATTTATATTATTTTCATTTCCTTGCTCTGGTACGACAAAGTGCGGCCGTCTCGAATTCGGTGCGAAGCGAAGTATGGAGTGTCTTGACACTAAAATTCATGTTCATTACTTAGCTTTGGTTTGTTCATGACAAGTCATGACGTGCGTAGGGAACAAGGGTGTGTGACACTAGGCTCACTCTGACTACCACCCTATGATGCGGGATAAAATGTGAAGACACAACCTAGCCGGGTAGTTTAAGACACTCCGTTATCTGCTCTCTCCCCCAAATTGAAGCCGTTGCGCATTGAGCGGTGAAACTTAACGCCGCGCACTGTTGTACTGAAGCAGGAGAATATTAGTTGAATCCTGTATTTCTTATAATAAAATAAGAAGAATGCATAAATATAATAATCTAATTTCATATATTTTTTCATCGTGAAGAAATCCTTTACGGATTCCCGTTCGGTACAGTTTGTAATTTCGGGTTGTGTAGAACTCCGGGCGTCGTCCGCATACTCAATGATACACGGTGTTCATCCTCGACCGACAATAGCCGGGTTACGGGAACCAATTTCAACTTCTATTCAAAAAATATTCTAAGTCTAACCTTTTAGAAGTATCAAACAAAAGTACTCAATTTCTTCCAATTAATAATATTTCAATGTAATACCATAATTGACGCTAGTTTTAATAAGTTGTTCTCACTCGGGGGAGTTATTATACTTAAATTATTTTCAATTTCTCGCTCTAGTTAAACAGAGTTCGGCGTTGTGTTCCGCCACTCGACACGCATTGTCTCTAATTCGATGGAAAGCGAAGTACGGAGTGTCTTGACACTAGGTACTTCCTGTTTACCCTGCTATGCGGGATAAAAGCCTGAAGCTATACAAAAATATAATATAACTTATCTGTTGACTCACATTGTTTATCTGTTTGTCTTTAAATAAACGTGTTTCCTTTATCTAATTCAATTTATATCGTGCAAAAAAAACATTGTACATCCTTATCATACATATATAAATATCAGGCCATCGTGGCACAGTGTGACAGTGTCTGACTGTAAACGCGATTGGGGTTGTGGGTTCGATTCCCCCTCGGATTAATATTTATAATTAAAATTTATGTTTATTTCTGTTCTCTAGTAGACAGCGCGGCGTTGATTTTGCCACTCTAAACGTAATGTCTCGGTCTATAGAGTGTCTTGACACTAGGTTGTCTCTGAATACCCTGCTATGCGGTACAAAGCGTGAAGACACTTGGTTTCTTATGTCTTCTATGTACTCACAGTGTTTTTAGGTTAGGTTAGAAAAGGTACATAAGGCCCTACCTTTCATCACATAACTATTGTTCCACGTATAGTGTAAGTTGGGCAAAGAAACCATTACTCCACTCCCCGGACCTAAGTAGGGGTTTGGCGGAAATCAACGCCGCGTTTTGTCTTACCAGAGCGAGAACATGAAAATAATTTGAATATAATCGTTCTCACGAGTAGAAATAGAACCTTAAATCGCGTTCCCAGTCAGTCGCTGTCCCACTGCGCCTCGATCCGCCTATATTGACATGTCCTGAATATACGATACGATTTTTTGATTATAATAGACATTACAGAATAAAATTATTTATTAACTAAATAAATGGCTCAATAAAAATGTTTTCTTTTTAAATACAGGCATGTTTGAACGTGTTGACCAAACAGGAGGCGTCGCCATGCGTGGAAAAAGAGGAGGTGAAGGTCGAAGTGGAGAGATTCATCGACCTCGCGAGGCAAATGGAGGCGTTCTTTTTACAGAAACGGTAATCAAATAAGTTTTCATGGTTCCCCTATATAGCAGGGGAGAGAGGAAGTACCTAGTGTCAAGTCACTCACGGACTCACAAGGCGTTACTCAACGCCGCACTTTATTTTTTTATTTTTACTCATTATAAAGTATTTTAATACACAACTAATCATATTATACATAACGGTTTTAGTATTTTTTTTAATTGAAGAATATTTCCGTTGATGTGTAAAATACATATTGCTATAGCAACGTAATTATACGTGTAATATCACTTTATACACAAGTGGATGTAAGTGGTAGTGTGTGTAATGTGTATTTTATGAGTTTCATGTGTGTTTTAATGCATTCTTAGTATTGACTTTATATAAGTTTTTTTTTCTTCATAAAAAGAGGTTCTAATATTTCTTTCGCGTTATAGTTATGATGATTGCTTACATTATAATTGTAATAAATAAAGTGCGGCGTTGAGTTCCACCGCTCAACGCGCACTCAATCTTGAGTTTGGTAGAAAGCGAAATATATTGTCTTCACACTAGGTTCTTTCTGTCTATACCTGCTACGCGGGACAATAAGCGCGAAGCTAAAAAAAATTGTAATATAGAAAAGAGTGCTATTAACAAATGTAGCGGAAAAGGAAAAGCTAGGTTGTTTTTTTTTGTAATAAAAAAAAAACATGACGTGACAAATAGTGTTAATTTGATAAATGACTGTTTTTTACCGAAAGCAGCCGGTCGTGGCGCAGTGGGGCAGGGTGACTGTAAACACGATCGGTTGTGAGTACGATTCCCACTCGGGGTAATGTATATATTTTTAAGTTATTTTAATTTCCTCCGCTTTGGTAAGACAAAGCGCGGCGTTTTGTTCCACCACTCAATACACAATGTCTCCAAGCTGGTGGAAACCGAAGTACGGAGTGTCTCGGCACTAGGTACTTCCCGTCTACTCTGCTATACGGGATGAAAGCTTGAAATATAATAAAAATAAATAAATAAAAGTAACAATTTAATATATGGTGGACGCCATCGAGGAGTGATTGAGCAAGCGGATTGAAACCTATTTGTTTAACGTTATATGTTAAATATTATCATTTGTACCCCTCAACTCTTTGGACATTTTGTGAAGAAATCTCGAATTATTGTAGGTTCCTTCTATCAGCCATGAAACCGGAGTTATTGGTTAAAGAGGATAACAATGAGCTCAAATGCGAATTGCAAAGAAAAGAAGAATTGTTGAGAAGACATTACGATAAGATCAGCCAGTGGCAGAACTTGCTGGCTGACTTACAGGTAATTTAATATTTTACTATTTTCAAAGTGTTATTCCACATTTTGGATCTCACTTTATGTATGTATGTATGTATGTATGTATGTATGTATGTATGTATGTATGTATGTATGTATGTATGTATGTATGTATATATATATATATATATATATATATATATATATATATATATATACATACATTATTACAACTTATGCCATTGTACCTGAGTAAAAATATATTTCTTTAAATATAAATATGTCAATAACATTATTAATATTTTTGGCAACTAACGTTCAATAGAAATTTTCCACAATAACATCTTTGGTTTTCGATATTTTTACATGAATCTATTTTAATCGGATTAATCGCGTGTCGAAAACAAATTTGGAAAGCCAGACGTTTTTAACACTTTACAGTACTCCTGACTACATTTAGACATACTACAGGTTAATGACACGTATTAATCAGGTTAAAACAATTGTATTTAGAAATATTTAATTTTTACCCTATGGTCTCACGTTTACCCCACAAGGGTCATACACAGTACAACAAGTGTCAACAGCAGACCCCCGCGCAGACGCAAATGCAGCAAGCTGCGTCACCGATGCAGCAACCCTGCAGCGTGCAACAGAGTGTGCAGGTATTATTACCTCGTACCTAACGTATCAAAATTAAAATATTCACTTATTTGAAATAGGCTATTGGTCACAAGTACTTTCGAATTGTCGATTAAACTAAAAATGTCAGTAGAGTTTGTGTTACTAGAAGCTACCACCAGCTCGGAAGGCAGTTCTGCTGGGAACAGCTGGTGACAATCAGTTAGCATAAATGTTATATTCCTCATCTCATTGACGACCATGTGGCATAGAATAATTTACTTGGTAGGTATTGATATACATGTTCCGTATAGTGAAAAGCTTTGCATTAACTTCGTTCAATACATTCACACAATGTCTGCATTTCATGTTTTTGTTTCTGTTGAAATATACATTTTTTTATAAATGTTACCCAAATTATAGTGTGAGATAACTTTTCTGCCCAATTTCCGCCTAATATTGCAGACATTGCGCAGGGACGATCTAGTATGATACAGAGGCGGAAATAACCATAATTAATTTAAAAGAAATCCTTGAGAAATCAAAAACCAAATACATGAAGATAGCAACACATTTTATAAAATACAAGAAGGTCTACGATGATATGAGAATGGCA
This sequence comes from Dryadula phaetusa, assembly GCA_032432895.1. NCBI lineage: Eukaryota > Metazoa > Arthropoda > Insecta > Lepidoptera > Nymphalidae > Dryadula > Dryadula phaetusa. Next base: position 1,204,929 of record JAOYRS010000090.1, on the reverse strand, counting down.
TAATCTGATACATTCAAAATTTTAATAATAAAAACTAGCAACACTAAAATACTGTCAGATATTTATTTTCTTTTTCACTGCATACAATTATTTTTATTCCCTTCGTTCGATCTTATTTCTCCTTCTAACACTCTTCACCAGGCCCAGCAAATGGCAGCAGCAGCTGCGGCGCAGCAAGCTGCTCTGCAACAGCAGGCGTTGCAGCAACAGCAGGTACGCCCTCCCCATCCGCCTGCCTATCCTGCATCCGTGCAGAGGAGGTAGGGAGTTGGGGGTAAAGGATGGGGAATTGGGAAGGGGTGTGGCAAGTTGCTAAAAAACTGACAGTCGTGTGTGGCTAGAAGTGGGGAAAATAGGGAATGGGGAGGGGTAGGAAATTTTTGTAACTAAATATAATACACCACGAACTTTGTCCATTTTTATAATTTTGTTCTTAATTGTAATTTGATAGACACTCGGTCACATTTTTTTAAAATGTACAGCTGTAGTTGTAAATAAAATGTAGACTGTTGGAGGTAGAGGATTAAGATCTGAGGGCTAGAAGGGAGTAGGTAGGCGAGGGTAGGAGACAAGGGAAGATGGTAAAAGCGGGGGCTTATTTTTATATGGAAGAATGTTGAGAGGGTCAAAGGCAAACCGTGGGGTACAGAAAGGTAGTAAAATGGGTGTAGTGTGGGGTAACTGTAAGAGAATTCATTTTGTTTAGTGTATACAGTAATGTGGATTTAATTTTTATATTTTAGTTTGTTCTTTTGTAGGTAATATAAGATGTTAATAATTTTATGCGAATAGGCCCTTATTTTGGTGAAAGTCTCGTTCTAATAAGTAATTAACAAATTTTTTTTTTATTTATAATTTTATTAATAACATTTGTATCAATTTATCAATTATTGAAAAAAAAAATTTCGACGAGTTGAAGCAATATTATTTTGGCTGAGCAGAATATTTTCTTTTTCTATTTTCAGTATTATTTAAGTTTTTTTGATTTTTCTGAAAAAAAAGCTAGATTTTAATTTTTTTTTGCACTTTTATGTATTTTTTTAATTTTTTGTCACAATTTTCATTGTAAATATATAAATCGTGTATAATTTATTTGTTTTATTTTTAATTACCTGCACCATTTTTCGTTTTTTTTAGTTCTGAATGCACTTTTTTTTAAAGGTAAGATTATTATTTTTTCTTTTATTTACTATATGTTAGAAATAATTATAATAGAATTTTTTTTGGTGAGATTTTTATGACGTTATAAAGATTGGTTCTATTAAACAAATATTTTTAAAAAGTAATTTAGAAATATAATTATATTTTATTTATATATAATTCTACTTATATTAATTAAGACATTTTTTTAATATTTATATTAAAATGGGTCGTTCAAGTATTATATAAACACCATAGGGGTTGGAGGGTCTTTGCTTTGTTTACATTTTTGATGACATTTCTAACAGTAAGTGATTACGTCATCAATAGCTATTTACCTTTTTTAAATTTAATATGGCAACCCAAATATTGTCTATGATAAAAACGTAACGTTTTTCTGGGACTCCCACATATACGTTATATATTTAAAATGTTTACGCAAACAGGTGAGGGAGGGATGGCTGGGGAGTGTGAGGGGAGTTTAAAGGGGCAGGGGGGCTTTAAATATTTGGAATAAATCTGCTTACTTAATACCTGAACGGTCCCATTCTATCCATTCAATCAATGTAGTAAAATTTTGCAAAAATATTTTAACCGACATGTTATTTATTTATATGTTTTTTTATTTACTATATATTTTATATACTTCTAGAAAAGCTTATTTAAGTTTTTTTTTATTATTTTGTGTGTTGTAGTATTTACTACTTTATAAGCATAGATCTTAAGTCATACAGCCTTCATTTTTTAAAATTTGCTTTTTGTTGCTATTGTTAATTTTAGCACTATATTTAAAAAAAATGAACAATTTATTTTTATTATTTTTATATATAGATGCAAAACAGTCTAGCTCAAGGCATGTTTCTGACGGGAGGTCGTGGCGGGTACGCGGGCACTGCGCTACAAGGACCTCTGGCTTATTTGGAGAAAACTGCCACTAATATAGGTTAGTTATTTTTTTTAGAAATATATAGAAATAGGGACTTCCCCTTAATAATTAATTATACTATAAAAACTTACACAAAGGTCATTTTTAAATAAAAACCATACAAGACAATTCCAAAGCTAAAGAGTATTTAATTTAAACTATACTTAATATTTTTGGTTTTCATTGCTCTACTATTGCAAAAAAAAAATCATATCTTAGTCGGGGCTATCAAAAAATGACGTCATAATTTTTGACGCCCTCCCCCGTCCATGTCACAGCTGGTCTCACTTGTGACTACCATTGTCAAGCAATGTCACATTTTGTCACCCCCCTCCCTCCTCCTTGACGTAATTTATGGATGACACTCTACCTGCTATAACAATTCCTCCTTCCTCTTAGTCTGCAGTAAAATTTACACCTTTGCTTACTGCACTGATCTTGATTGTTAGTGAAAATGTTCGTGGAGTGGCAGTTTTTGCAAGACCTGCTGAGGAGAGCCGCTGATAGGCATATCCTAATAATTTTGAAATATGTACAAAAATATCTCTGCGCAGTAATGGGAATGTGAAAAAAATAATAGATAAATATTGTGGGTCTTTTAAAGTAAACACGATTGTTAGTGGGTTTGATTCCCAGTCGGGGAAATGATTGTATATAAAATATATTTTTATTTCTCCGCTCTAGTAAAACAAAACACATTATTGAGCTAGACGCAACGGAAAATCGAGAATGGAGTCTCTTCTCTCTGATTATTCATATATGATGATGATGCTGTGGTATAAATTCTTCCATTCCATTCTTATAATTGCAGATATGGTGGGTCTGGGCGATGGGCGCAGGTGACGCGGCCGCGGGAGGGGCAGGGGCCGGGGCCGCGGTCGAGGCCGAGGTAACACGTTCACATTTGGCAATGTTATACACCGTTAAATGTTACTTAACTATTGTGCCTTCTTTTAGAAGTGCTTAAATGTCCTTTTTGACTGTTTATTTTTATTTATTTTTTTTTGTTTGCTGAGATTTTTGGTTTGGACGGTTTGTTTCATGGGGATTTTCAAATTGTGAAATAAAAGAAGTAGATTATCTAATACATTGCAATGTACAATGAAAAAGACGTTAATACGGACTTGAAATTCTCGTACGTATGGGAAAAAAAATACAAAAGTTACATCTTTAATTCTTAGTTTAATCATACTTAAATAAATAATAAATTTAATTATACATATACTCTCTAGAATCCAAATAAATCAATAAAACCAATCGATCGATCAATCGATTGATGAGTCGACGGTTTAATCGACCGACCAGTCGACTAACAAGTTTTAGATGAATGAAAAAATGATCAACAAGAATTACGTTTTAGATGTATTTAAAATAATTAGTTTTAGTATATTATTTCTCGCTTGTATACTGTACAGGTCGTGGTGCGTCCCCTGAGTATGGCGGCAGTATGACCCCGCCGTAGCGCCCCCTCCCGGCGCTCTTCATGCACACACACACACACACACATTTATCTATACACATATATATTCACACGTACAAAGAAACATGTCAAGAAAGCACCATGATACCTGAAAATCTCTCACTCTAAACACTAACAAATTTTTTTAATGTTCTTTATTTTAGCAGAGGCTTATAATATATATATATATATATATATATATATATATATATATATATATATATATATATATATATAAAGCATAAGAAGAACGCATGGCTTAGCGATCATAACGCTTAGACTTGAGAAACAAAAGGCGCAGGTTTAAAGGCGCCCAAAAATTAACACTTTAAATTTTTTTTTGTAACAATCGCTCTTCACCTATGAAGTAAATATTCACTAATAACAATATATATTTATATTTTTAATAACTATACATATTTACAATACAAATTATTTTTCCAATATTGTACTACACAATATTGGAAAATTGGGAAAAAACGAAACCAGTGAGGATATATACAGAAATAAATGTCTTCGACGTAAATCGGTATATGTGATACCAGCGTCAAAGTTAAATTATTTAATTTTAATTTTTTAAAAATTAGCTAATTTTTTTTTAAATAATCATAAAGTTGGCGAGCCAGCCTAAAATATTGCCGTCGAAAAAAAAGAGACGGCCAATGAGGTTATCTATATGTTTCTCTTTTTTTATGTGTAACAGAGAATTGGACGTGCAGAATTTGGTATTTAAAAATTGAAAAAAAAAACAATTATTTTGAACACGAAATGAAATCTTTATTTATAAATAAATCAATGTCGGCTATTTATTTTTTAAATATTATTTCATGCAAATGTTGGCCGTGAGATTGGCTCCAGATGTTCAGACATATAATTTTTGGTACTATCTCTCTCTAACACATTGACCGGTACTTCGTCAATAACGCGTGTGATTTTTTTTTTAATTTTTTATTTTATGCTTTATATGCCATCCATTGTTAAGATTATAAGGACCTTATCCGCTTCGATTAATACAGCAATGGGTATGAAATGGGCTCGATTTGAGTTCAGCATTTTATACAATGCACGAATTTCAAATTATATAATTCAATAATTTGCAAATCTGTTCATGTTGAAATGGCAAAACATACTGAGCATTTTTGACTTTGACAGACGTCACCGACCATTCGCCTACTGTCAAAAAACATAACCTCAAAAACCGAATAACTAGAAAATCACCCTACATAGGTCTCGTGTTCTGTCTTTTATTATTCATCAGACGTTCAATCACTCTCTTCTTCGCTACTCTATCTATAATAGCTCTATGCAAATAATTACTTCTACTAAGTAAGTACTTCTTCATCGGCGTAAGAAACTCACCAAGTCTTTTTTTTCGTTGATTTTACATTCAATAAAATACGAATAATATATTAAAATATTCATATATTTATCGTTCATCAAACTGTCATACATCATGCAAATCAAGAAATTGTAAAAATTATTCTATAAAAAATAATTAAATAAATAAAAATACGATCTCATTAGTTAAGTTATTTAATATTTAATGTTTATATATATATGTAGTAGATGTCACGGAGTAGAGACTTCGTAAATGCATAATGTAATTTTTTTTTTAATAATTATTGCGATTTTTTCGTATGTTTGTACGTATATATATATATATATATATATATATATATATATATATATATATATATATATATATATATATATATATATATATATATATATATATATATATATATATATATATATATATATATATATTATTTCTAACATTTACTTGAAAAAATCCAGCAAAAAACTTTGTATGTTTTATAGTAATTAATATATTGCCGGGTTCATATATGAAAACTGATCAGTTGTGGGTTCTAATCCGAATCACTATAATATTTAGCTTTTTACCCGCATAGAAGGGTAGACAGAAAGTACCTAGTGTCAAGACACTGCGTACTTTGCTTCTCACTGAATTCGAGTCATAGTCGTGTCGAGTGGTGGAACTCAACGTCGCACTTTGTCTTTGCCAGAGCGAGGAATTGAAAATAATTGAAATATAATCACTGCCCGAGTGGGGATCGGACCCACAACCGATCGCGTTTACAGTCAGACGCTGTCCCACTGCGCTGCGACCGGCCTCCAATAGTCATTGAACAATAGAAAATGTACTCGAAAAAGTATCTTTCAATAAATATTTGTTTGAAAAATTGTATTTAATAAATATGAAATGTTTAAAACTTATTTAGTCAGGAAGCCCAAAAATTAGTTTCTAAAAATTTTCATATGACACAATCAACGGAGTGTCTTGACACTAGATTGCCTCTGGATTCAGAAGCCAGACTATATGTATATGTATATTAACACGTTAAAAGCCAAGATAAGATACATCTTTCCATACCGACCGCGTCCGTTGATGGTCGACAATTCAATTTTCCATTCAGACCATGTCAGTCAGTCAGTCAGTCAGTCAGCCAGTGTTGACCGATGTTTGACATATTCATAAATAGTGACAAAAATTTACTTTTCTTAATAAAAAGTACATTTTAATATTAAATATTTAAAGGTCTTTTTGAAAAAAAAAACGTATTAATAATTACATATATACATATATATTTATCAATTAAGAGATATATTTTTTAAATATATATTTCTACGATATGTTTTTAGCTCAATACGCTTCGATCAACTATGTACTCACTAGATAACAGATGGCATATAAACCCCGCTCCAAAAGTGGCACCAGTCAATAACAATAAAATATAAAGAGAAACCTAAACTATCGTTACATACTGACTTATTATATAAAATCATTTTAACTAGATGTTCCGTTGATGCGTTAACAACACGTTGCCATAGCAACGCGTATATCCAACACATTGCAGCGTGTGTTACATCTATATTATTAATTTAATATATTTCTACGTTTTATTTTTAAATATATTATAAATATTTCTTATTTTTATAAAAAGGGATACGAAGATTTTGCTTTACGTTTTAATATATAAATAATATCCAACCCTATTCGAGTTTCTTAAGGTTTAATTTGGATTAGCGCGTAACTGATATGAAACCTTAAGGATATAGTTGATCGAAGTCAATAAGCATTGAAATTTAACATTATATAAATAAATGATTTTTTTTGAATTTTTTTTTGTTTTTATTAATAAAATAAATTAGTTATATTTATTGTAATTAAAATAAAAAATAATAATTAAATTAAATCTAAAGAAAAATACGTCATTATCATTCATTACGTCATAGATTTTAAATTGATCGTATATTGTAAATGACGTAGAATATAGTAGCGTAGTAAATAAAGTGTTTAAAATATATTTTGTTTTATTATTCAAGATCCATTTTTCAATTTTGTGTTTTTTTTTAGCTTCACGCTTTTATACGGCGAAGCAGAGTAGGCAGAAAGTACTTAGTGTCAAGACACTCCGTATTTCGCTTTCCACCGAATTCGAGACATTGCATGTTGAGTGGTGGAACTTCACGCCGCACTTTGTCTTACCAGAGCGAAGAAGTGAAAATAATTTAAATATAATCACTCCCCCGAGTGGGGATTAAACCTACAACCGATCGCGTTACAGTCAGACTCTGTTCCACTGCGCCACGACCGGCTTTTTTTTATTTTAAAAAAATGCCTGAAGATGCGTATTCACTGTAATTAACAAAAGTTTCCAACAGGCAGATTTCCCACAAAAAATCATCTATTTTTGTCTCAAATACGTCTCTCCAGCATTCAATTCCGTGATCGTAAATCCTGGAGTTTTCGGTACCGACAATTACGGGGTCAAAATTTGATGATTTATTCTAAAGAACTCGATTTTAAGAAAAATAATTAAAAACCAGCAAAAAAAAACCAACTTCAAATAAATGTATTGAAAAATAATATGTAAGAAAACGAATTATCAAAAGAAAAAAACATAGACTTCCGAAAATATTGTTGAAATCACATGTTTTTTTACGAACATTAACTAGCTATGATTAAAAAAAGCATCATCAAAATCGATTTAGCCTGTAACGAGTGGGTTATATGTACAAAAATAAAAAGTAAGTATCTATCGAATTCGAGACAGTGCGTGTTGAGTGGCGGAACTCAACGCCACACCAGAGCGGGGAAGTGAAAATAATTTAAAAATAGTCACTATCCCGAGTGGGAATCGAACCTACAATCGATCGTATTTGCAATCAGACGCTGTGCCACTGCTCCATGACCGACCACAAAAGACATTATCTGTATTAATAGTTATTTCTAGAATTTCAATAGAAATTATTGTTCATTTTTAAAAGACTTCAAAAAAACAACCACACAGATTATGCAAACAGCATTTATTATCAATAAATAAAACAGGGAATATTATATTTTACTTAAAATTAATATTCGATTAAAAATATATCAACATTTACTCTACATAAATGCTAATAACAGAATGACGTATGCCTTGGACTGAGCGAGGGCAAAAATATATTGGAAGAAAAAAAAACTGATTTATATATGAAAATGACCCATGATATTTAAAATTAAAATAACTTCCTTATTTACTGATTGAAATGAAACAAACATGACAATAAGGAAAGGTTGCACAAATGCACCAGCGAAAACTGCATTTAAATCGGTTAAGCCGTTTCCGAGATTAACGTGCACAAACAAACAAGCAAACAGAGGTAATGTATATACATTTATAAATATAATACATGTACAAACAGAAATCAATTATACTGTATTAATAGATAAAATATATCAAATCCGAGAGAAATGTGACCCGGGACCGTTGTTTAAATATTCGTTTTATATAACACCCTATATAATTTATATTTTTATATATAATAAATATTCCTTTTATATAACACCTATATAATCTATATTGTATAAGAAAGGTATACATTTTTCCAATCTCACTCAGCCCATTACATTGAGACGTCACGATAAATAATATTAATATTAAGCATATCAACTATTTTTGTATTAACGATTTTTTAATATTAAAAAAAAATGATCTAAATCTAAAATTGTAAGAATTTAATTTACGACTTCAAATATATATTATGTATAAATAATTTTAGATTAAAAAAAAACAATTCCAATTCATAATCTGTATAAATATTATACTCAATTAAAAAATATATATTAAAATGTATAAAAAAATACGTTCAAAAAGTCAGAATTTTAAAAAAAATTATAAAATAATCTTATTTTTTTTTTAATTTCAAAAATTGTTAATACAATAAAAGTAAAAAAAAAATAAATTAATATCAGATCTAAACATATCACATAATATTTCAAGTTCAAAGATAAAATCATACAATTGTTTATTTCACTAGCATCTTGTTTTATCTGTATTTAAAAAAAATACATTTTCTTTTCAACTTATTGAAAATGTGTTCTTTGTTGAAATCTATAACAATAAAAGCATGTTTCAGAACTGAACCTGTTAACAAATTAAAAAAATTAAAAAAAAACATTATTGTCGTTGTACTTTATTTTTTTATAATAATACATTAAGTGTAGGCCACAAATACTTAAATTCAGCCAAAATACCGAAATTGAAATAAAAAAAATCAAATTACTCAAATAATAAGTACTTGTGAGATTGTTTTAAAAAATAATTAAAAAAAAAACAATAGCAACCCCATAAGGACTAGATACACTAACTTAATTTTAAAAAAATATCTAAAACAATCGTTGAGCGCATAAAAAAATTGTCCCACAAATAAAAAAAAAAGAATATTTACAACAGATACTCTATAACAATTTTTAGACGCATAAATTTCAACACGTTCAGCCTAAATAAATAATTTTGAAAAAAATAAATAGGCAAAAGTACTATCAAGAAAAAGCCAAAAAAAATTTTTTTTTTATTAACTTCAACACATGCATGCACCGAAACACTAAAAGTTATAATATTTAGTGCAATCTATATCTAAAAAGCAGTGCATTTGCTTAATTTAATATAATAATTCCTTGTTCGTTTCCTTAAAATTTATTTAATTAATACATTAATACTATTTATGACGGATCACTTACCCATGACGATGAAAATATATTCGTAGAATAAAAACATTAAAAAGTACAAAAAAAACCAGTTAAATTAAAAAAAGGGGTTAATGTTATTTCTTCTAATATAACTTTAGTAAAATTGAAGGCTGTATGTACATGCGATCTTTGCTTCACTTAAATTGCAAGTTATTTTTTTAAACACTTCTTTAATATTTTTATTCTACAATAGGCATATAGTAATGACATATTCAATTTTAAGGCCATCTGTGACAATTTATTAATTTCATCGCTATATAATAATATATTTCTTTAATAATTTGTGTTGGCAACACTATGAAGAGCATTGCCATTATAAGAAAATTGGCATGTTTTTTAATATTAAATTATTATTACTTTTTTATATTTGGCGGAATATTTTAATTGTAGGTTTATATTATAATCTATTAAAATTTATTATCTGTTACATATTTGAATAAAATTTCACGTCGTTATTAAGTACAGTAGTAAAAAAATTAAAAAAGTTAATTCATAAATAAAAAAAACAGTTAAATATCAAATTTTAAAACCCAATTAATACTTAAAACGTGCAAAACATGCAGTAAATAAATTAAAATAAATATATGAACGAGCATAAACAACTATACAGGGTGTTTGATAATAGATAATATGTTTAATTTCGATATTACAATCACCTTCTGACTTTTAATGATTTTTTTTTAAATAAAATTTAACTAAAATTTTAAACGTTCAATGAAACCTTGAAAAATATATATATATATATATTATACAAACAAGTACCTTGAGAGATATTAGTGTATTATCCAATGTAGATAACGTTAGCAAAGTATCTTTAAATTAACATAAAAACATCTATACGTTAAAGCGTATAGCCAACATTTCCAAGCACCCTGTACAGTCCGAGCAGGCCGCCGCGCCGCATCGCTAGTGCTTCAGCAGCTTCTCCTGCTCGTCGGCGCGCGCGTACAGCTCCGCGGCCCTCTCGGGGGAGGCGCGGGACGCGAAGGACGCGCGCGTCAGCGGCGACGCCGACACCGGCGGGTTCGGGGACACCTGTTCAAATGGGACGTCGTCAGCCTATAGTAGTACATACGATCGGTTGTGGGTTCAATTCCCGATCGGGGTGCGTGATAATATTGAAAAATATATATTTTGGTATTCGAAAATACATTTTGGACACGTGACGTTTTGAACACTTTACAGTAGTCCGTGGTCACAGGTAGACTCAAAATGTATTTTCGAATACCAAAATATACGCGATTAATCCGGTTAAAATAGTTTCACTAAAAATGTATAAAAATCACGAAAATCAAAGATTTTGCTAACTAATTTTCTATTTACTACAACAGCTATGTGAGAGTGTCTGTTTGTTCCGGCTAATCTTTAAAATGGTTAGGCCTATTTTGATAGGATTTTTACTAGCAGATAGGTGATGTAATAAGGAATTTTTATTAGCAATTAGACTTTTGTTATAGAACCGTATATATTTTTTTTATTTAAGAACTATAAAATAAAGATCTAGGCACATAAGTCACGGGTACAACTTGTATAATAAAAAAAAAAAAACAAAAAAAACAGTATCATTAAATCCCACTAACCTGCCTCGAGGGAGTTTTGTGTTCACCACTTATACTTATGTCTTCATCCACAGACTGTAGCAACTGGGAAAAAAAATCAATAATATTATTTTTATCTGTTATATAAATAATTAAGTCACATGATGGTTGTCAATGTAAATATTAATATATTTATTTTCAAAGCTTCGCGCGCCATCTCGCACAGCAGGGTATTCAGAGACAACCTAGTGTGAGGACACTCCGTTGACTGCAAAAACAGATAATTCTTGCTGAGTGGCGAACTTGCCGCCGCGCTTTATCTTACCAGAGCTGAGAAACAAAAATATTTTTTTAAACATTACTCAGAGTGGGAATCAAACCCACAACCAATCGTGTTTACAGTCCACTGTACCATTGCGCCACGATGGCCTGATAAAATATTTCTACTTAGGGGAATAATTAATATAGATATGATCGATATCCAAATTATTTTCGATCACTGTTGTGATAGACAAAACGCGGCGTTGAGTTCCGCCACAACACTCAATAACTATTATTTGTGACAAAAGTGGAGTGCGGAGTGTCTTAACTCTAATTAAATTCCGATCACTCCTTTTTTACCGAAAAAAAATTGTTTTTATTTTATTAATAACAAAAAATATATATCTAACATCGTCCAATTCCTTCAAGTCACATCTCGTTTCTCCAACAATCTTAAAACTTTATTTATTTGCAACAAAACTAATTTTTCCGAGTAAGATAAGCGTTTATCATCAAAATAGTCCTTATTATGGTCTTTATCAATGTTCATCTCTTTATAACTAAAGAAATCTTCTTCAAAACTATATATATCACATTTGCATTCAATATCTGTGCCTTTAATTGATTTTTTATCTGTCCTCATTTCTTGACTTTTCATATCTGATACCAAGCTGTCAGTTTCTTTCAATGTCAACAACGAGATGTCAGTCTGTGTGCTTTTATCTATGTCTAATTTAATATCTGATTTTCCATCTGTTGTCATTTCCGTTTCGTTGATACCTAGTTGGTGGCGACTTTTTTTATCTGCATCTAAACTGTCAGGCTCATAGAATGTCAGTAATGATTTGTCAGTACGGAATTGGGCTTTTTTGTCTGAAATTGTGTATAATAATAATAATAAAATGTAGCTAATAAGTACCTAAATATAATAGGTTTAAAGTTCAAATTTTCAATTTAAAATAATAAAAAATATTTTAATAATTATATTTAGACAAAATCTGGCATTGTTTATCGTTTTTATAAGAAAAGAACCCGTTTTAAACTACACATCTCTCTCCTGACAAGGATATCAGGCCTATGTTAAAATAATAATAAAATTTAAAGCAAATCCGCAGAAAGAAGCAAGTCTTAATTTCTTTACGAGATTTTCTTAAGTTGATAAATAGATTGGTTGTCTTGTTTTATTACAAGGAACCCCTTTATGGGAACCCGATTCCCCGAATTGGGAATCGAACTGGTAAAGAGGGAGTCCTAAGTCGGAAGAAGACAAAGAATGGGTGTAGTATAAACCACTACACAAAATGTAATTTTCTCTTGAATTCCACTTTAAAATATATTTTAAGTATTATTAAAAACTCTAGTAAATATTATTATATTAATTTCTTTACAGAAATCAAAATAATATATTTATATATGTATGTATATATGTAAAATACATATAAATTTATTTATATATTTATGTGTTAATGCTTATCAATCCAGTTTCTATACATTCAGATTGCCTGACAGGGATCACTGATATAGAAAAGGCTGCCTGATGTACATTTTACATATTTCAATTACGCCTTCAATATATTTTAACAACATGACAATAAAGCATATTATTATTATTAACAACTAACCCTTTTTCCCTTCATCCAGGGACTGTCTTCCCTCAGCATTCAACTTGGATTTGGATCTAAAAACACCATCAAATCTCCTGTCTCTGTCAACATCTAAAAAGCTCAAGTCCTTGGACGTACCAGCGACTTGAGCGTCGAGCGTTCTCTTAATTTTGGCCCTTTTCTCTTTGTTGGCAGCCTTTTCCATATCTAGACTGGATTTTTTATTACCATATAAATGGGACGGTAGTAATTTTTTTAAATCTCTCAATATAATTTGTTCTTCGATTAAATTGATATTTTTAACTTTCATTTCGTACGAATCATCAATTTTCGCTTGTTTTAAATCAATATTATTTTTGGCATCCATTTTTCTTTTAATATCTATAATTTTATCTATGTCATTTATATTATCTGTGTCACGTGACACAACACTTGTTTCAGTCTTTTTATTATCTTTATTCAAATGTGTGGATGACGTCACCGTTTCTTCATCAAACGTCTTTTTATCTTCTTTGACATTAGGTATAATGTTGGAAGTCAGTGACATTTCGTCCGGTTCCTTTAGCAAACTAGTCTGGACCGCCATTTTGTTTTTGTCCGTACTCAACTCTGTACTTAAAGACGTTATGGTAGACGATGCGCTGGGCAAATTCTGTTTTTGTTTCATTTCCATCATATTAACAAATGATTCCTAAAATATTATTAATGAAAACCATTTTTTAAATTTTTTTTAAATTGACCTAGTTTTGAGATTCACAGCTAGTTTTTTTTAATATCTCTATATTAAAGAAAAACTAGATACTTATTTTATGTTACGATCGATTTTTATAACTATAAAATTTCACCTACATTTGTTCAGTAGTTTTGACGTAAAAGAGTGACAAACAAACATACACACATACATCTTCACAAATTTTCACATATATAATCACTTTATCAACATATGTATCTACATACCAACAAAATACACTATTAAAGCCAATTAAAGATTAATTGAAGTAATGTTCTACGAAAATCGAATCTAGGACCTATGTAAAAGAAAACAAAGACTGTTACGGAATATGATTGATCCTTTAACACTGTTGTACTTGATCTTGAAGGTTTCAAGGGCATTTGACTGGAGTAGGAAAAATTTCGCGGTATCTGTTATATGTATTATAGATAATTAATGGTATATAATTGCTAATGGTATATAATATACTCTCCGACATAGGTAATAGACGGAGGGGAAAATGTAATGACGTTACACACATGCACACGCACACACACACACACACACGCATACACGCACGCACGAGAGAAAGAAAGAAAGATAGAGAGAAGATACTCCTTAGCACCGCAAGGACCCACCACGCTACAAAAAAAGGAGCACTTTTCCGTGATGTGCCTGGGACTCGTGACCAAAGAGATACATTACACGACTTTTTTCCACAGTGTATTGTATTCTACGAAAAAAATTTTTAATCCGCCATTTTGTTACGGCGGCGATTTTAGATTAACAAGGAAATTGATTACATATAATTTCATTTGCTATTGGAATTGAAGTCGTAATACAAATTCTATATCAATCAGACACTGAGAAGTGTGACAAGATTTCACACTAACTAATGTTGTATTTAAAACATTAATTCATCAAAAAAATATAACATAAATATCTCATACACATGTTGCTATGACAACGCAACGTTTACGCGTCAATAGGGTAGTCATAGTATAGTGTATAAAAAAAGATTACCTTATCGACTTCAGTATCGAACTGTTCGTTAGTGGCTCCTTTAGACAGGGCTCCTTTTTCCATGAGAGTTGCTCTCTTCGCCGCTAAATATAATGAGCTGGAATTTAAAATACATTTAATATCAGTAATTGGAGACCATCATGGCACAGTGGGCAGCGTCTGTCTGTAAACGTTATTCGTTGCGAGTTCGATTCTATTTCAGGAGGAATGATTATATTTAAGTATTTGTTTTCATTCCTCCATTCAGGTCAGCCAAATGGCTCGATTTCGTGCACAAAGCGATCTACGGAGTGTCTTGACACTAATTCGTCTCCGACTACTCTGCTATGGGGGATAGAGCGTGAAGCTGTTTCTTTTTATTTTAATTGCTGCTATTGAATTCGGCGATTGAACACGCAATGTCTCTACTTTGGACAGAAAGACAGTAGGTTTTGACACTAGGTTCTCTCTGACTCTTCTACTTTATATGCTTTCGCATATAAAGTAGAAGAGTACTTATAAGCTACAGACGATCAATTTACCTCAATTTATATACATATAAATAAATTAGTTAATTAGCTTGTATGCATTCTTTATATATTTGTGACCATTTTTAACATAATTAAATAAACATAACATAAAATAAATAATAAATAGCAATTATATTTTATAATAAAAAAAAATTCGAACCCACGTACCGTTTAACAGCCAAATAGTAGACGTCGGCCACGGCACGCACTGAGTAATCGGGAACAAAAGTGTGTCTCAACATCGCCTCCATACTTATGTTTTGTAGAGAACCCATGGCCGATGGCGTTGGGGATTCCGCTGAGAAAATGTTAATAAAAATTATTACTAAGCCATACAGTCTTTATCCCGTTTATGTTGTTAGCATATCTGTAGAGAGATTAAATATAAAATATAATAATTTAACGGCCAAAGCTCTTGGGTCATTCTCGAAACGACCAGGTTCGAATCCGTGTTAAATAACATTTTAAAAACATTAAACATATTTCTTTAAAGGCCGATCGTGGCGCAGTGGGGCAGCGTCTGACTGTAAACGTGATCGGTTGTGGGTTCGATCTCCACTCGGGTGAATGATTATATTTAAATTATTTGCATTTCCTCACTCTGGCAAAAAAACATGGGGTTGAGTTCCGCCACCAATGTCTCGAATGCGGCGGAAAGCGTAGTACGGAGTGTCTTGACACAAAGTCTTCCTGTCTACCCTGCTTTGCAGGATAAAAGCTTGAAGCTAAAGAAAAATATTGCTAAAATATTTTCATAAAAGAAACAATCATGCCTTACCAACTCCAACATTCTGCGCTAAGGCTTGGATGCCGAAGTACGTAAAGGGTCCAGCCTCGAAGACCAGGTTTTCTCTGCCCACCGTCACCTCCACGCGACCCTCTAGGATCAACACGAAGTAGTCCACCTGGTGGGAAAAATAAAAAAAAAATTTAATTTCTATAGTACTGTAATTTTACAAAAATTTTAGTTCTCGCTTTATCTCCCATAACAGAAGTAGTCAGAGTTATCTAATCGAAAAGGAGAGAAATGGAAAAAAATGAAATATAATAATTATACTAATTCCTTTTACCACGAGCGGGAATCGAATCCACAACCAAGCGTGTTTACAGTCGCCCAATATAATAAATAATAATATTTAAGTAGGCACAGAGCAAAAATATAAAAAAAAAAACCACTTACAGGTTTCCCTTGCTGATAGACATATGTACTGAGCTCTCTTTTAGTTTTGCCCTTCATTTTGATATAATGTATGACGTCTTGCTTCAGGAGTCTCCGGAGAACCGTTTCAGACACTGTATCAGGCTTGAAAGCGTCTACACCTGCGGATAAAATTATTAATGTGAGCAAAATACACCTTTTTTTTTTAGCTTCACGCTTTTTATCCCGCAAAGCAGGATATACAGAAAGTACCTAGTGTCAAGACACTCCGTACGTCTCTTTCATCCAAATTCGAGACGTTGCGTGTTGAGTGGTGGAACTCAACGCCGCACTTTGTCTTTACCAGAGCCAGGGGGTAAAAATAATTTTAAATACAATCACTCCTCCCAGGTGGGATCGAACCCATAACCGGTCGTGTTTACAGTCGGACGCCGTCCGACAGCGCCATGACGTTTAAAAATATTAAAATAGTAAAAGACAACTTCACGCTAGTAAAGCAATCAGAGAAAAACTAGTGTCAAGACACTATGTTCTTAATATATCAAACGAATTCAAGTCATCTACATACATACATACATGAAAATGAAAATTAATATAAATATATTTATTTTCATTTTTCAACTAACCACACCAATTTATTCACAATATTGCGCGGTGAATGGCGGATCTCGCCGCGATCTGTCCTACCAGAGGGAAGAAATGACGATAATTGGGGAAGAAATATAATCCTTCCTACGAGTGGAAATCGAACCCACAACCGATTGCGTTTAAAACGTTAAGCCCACTTACTAGTACTGAGGAACTGGAAGGTGGCCAATGTGAGTTGTGGAGAAATATGTATCCTCTGATTTTCGTGTCTCTCCGCGAACGCTGCAAAGTCCTGCAACTTGTTTTGTGGACGATTCCGTTTTCTCTTCGATCTGTTGTCCACTGGAAATACATATATATATAAAAAATATATTAATAATAATATTAATTGTTATATAAAAAAAAGCATTAACTTTTGCCAAACGATTATCTCTTATAATAATTTTTGTGTAGAAGAAATATGTAAAAATCTATTTACAGAGATCCTAACAACGTAAATAAGTTGTAGCATAACGTATAAGAATTTCAACACAGCTGGTTGTAGAACGCATGGTTTATCGGTGAGAGCACTTAGAGGGTTTCCAAGACGCGCGGGTTCAAGTCCCGCTGCGTTCAAATTTTTAAACGTTTTTTAAAAATGTTTTCTAATCCTAAGTACGGAATAACACTTTAAAAATAGTAAAATAATAATAATGTCATTTGACAGGTTATATAAAAAACAGGTTATATACAAAAATAACTACAACAGCACGAATATCAGGTTAATTTTTTTTTACATGTTCACCGAGACAACCTAGTGTCAAGATATTTCGCAGATTATATTCCGCCCTGAATCAAGACATTGCGTGGCGAATGGGTTAAAGTTAACTCAAAATTATACATATATATATGTATAATCTAAACATTGTGTACAATCTTCTTTTCAATAATGCCCTTCATATAAACGTCATATAAACTCATAAAAAAAATATTGTATATTTTTCTTTCTTTTAAGTCTAATTTTTGAGTTGGGGTCATTTCCCAATTTTAATTGGTAATTTTAACCCCCTCGTTGGTCCTAAGGAAAATCGAACCCCCTTCCACCCAATACTCACTAAACACATCGGTCTCGTCCACAATCTCAGCCTGTATCATCTCCTCGATGACGTCCTCCAGGGTCACCAGGCCTATAGTCTCGTAGAAGGGGTCACCTTCACCCTCATTGTTGATGCGATGGACAAATGCCATATGGCCTTTGTGTCCTAAGAAGAAAATTAAAAAGGTTAAGGTTTTATATAGATTAATCAAGGGTGTAAAATCAACCCTAAAAAAAATCGTTAGCTGTCAAAATAAAGGGTGTATCTTAAAAAAGTAAAAAGGAAATGTCTGCTTTTAAAATATTTTTGGAAAATATACAATACATTCAGGTTGAGTGTTTAAACATGGCTAACACAAAGGACGACCATCGGTAACATATTTAGTCCTATTAGATATTCCAGATGTCATCAAAAATAATTACTTTAAGCGATATAATTTACTGCTGCGTCTATCACCATGATTTTTATTTATTTATCAGCTTCACGCTTTATCCCTTGCGTGTTAGTCAGAAAGTACGGAGCGCCAAACGCTACGGTACCTGCATACCTCTTTCGACTCGTCCACAGTTATCATCCTCTTCATACAAGCCCTTCGAGGGGTCCTCATGCTTTTTACGTGATCTTCCTCCAGTATCTTCGACACTGTGTTTTCAAAGGTCAACCGAGGTCTCCCTCGACCTCTCGTACCACTCACGTTGGCTTCATAAATCTTTCTTACCATTCTTTCATCACTCATTCTCTCATCGTAGAGTTTAAAGGAGGAAAGTGGAAACAGTGGAGAACGGAGCTACAAATAGCTATAACCATGATATATCCCAAAATTACTGAAATATGGCACTGTCTTATGACTTTAATATGTTTAGCTAAAGAGAGGGAGTTACATAAAAAAAAAATAAAGGAAAACATTTATAATATAAAGAAAAGGCTGGCAAAAGTATTTGTCCGCAGTGATCAGAAAAAAATATTATAAAAAAAACCTACTAGAAGAAGCTTATCGAAACCTCCAACTGACCTTCCTTAAATTGTTTAAACATGACGTCAAGCGTGACATCCTCGAAGACGAAGTTGCACGGGTTCTGGTAGTACTGGCAGAGCGTGCGCAGAGGCGTGTTGTCGTCGGGGTCCACGAACGCCAGGTCCTTGATGAACAGCACCGTCACTATGTTGGTGCGGCCGCCCTCGTACACCGGGATGCGGGAGTAGCCTTGGGGGAAAAGGATCTCTTGTGAAGTAATGTGATCGGTAAGACCTTATGGATCAGATCACTTATGCTAGTAAATGTTAGCAAAAAGCTTGATTTTCTTGAAGGGTGCATTTACTAATTTATATTTTCAAATTTTACTGTTTCCTTGATATCAAAATAAAGCTAAAAATTAACCTAGAGATATAACTATTTTCTGCAAGTCACGATTGGACTCAAAAAGTTAAAAATTGGACAGAATTGACCTCATTTTAAACCTTGAAACACTCTAATTTTGTGATAAATACGCGAACGATACAGGATATGGACATATTGTAAACGTCATACGTGTGTTAAATAATTAAAGTCGTGTCAAATATTTCGTAATTTATGATGTCATCGTGTGAAGACCTGTTCAACTACATCGGATGCTTTCAGGTGGTAATGAGTGAAACAGAAAAAGCATATTCTCCAAGTGATTAAAACCTACAATAATCAATTTTCTATTGAAAAAAAAAATTGTGAAACTCTAATATTTAAGAGTTTTCAGTAATCAGCTCTAGAGGTTCCAAGCAGCTTATCGGCCAGAGTAATGCGACCCAATAACCAAATCGATGGGGCGGTAGTGCTTTATTACGCATAGCAGGGTCAGAAACAAGCTAGTGTCATTACACTCCGTTCGACTGCTTTTTATACTAAATGAAGGCACTGTGTATCGACTGCTGCTGATTGCTTTATCTTACCAGAGCCGAGAAATGAAAAAAAATCTTCTCTGAGTGGGAATCGAATCTACGACCTATCGCGTTTACGCGTCAGACGCTGTGTCCCGCTGTGCCACGATCGGCCTCTATAACTAATAATGAGAAAGAAAGAACTGACTGAGGCAGTTGTGGCACAATAGGAAAACTTGACTCGAACAAACTCGGGAAACGTGATTCGTTGTGGGTTCAATTCTCACACGAGGGAATGATTATATTTAAAATAATTGTCATTGCCTCGCTCTGGTAAGACAAACTGCGGCGTTAAGTTCCGCCACTCAACACACAATGTGTTGAATTCGGCGGAAAGCGGAGTAGTGTCTTGACACTAGGTTCTTCCTGTCTACCCTAATATGCGAGATAAAAGCGTGAAGCTAGTTCTAAATCGGTCTAAATCGGCTAGTTCTAAATGAGAGATATTATGATTTTCTCCTCCTAGTAAATTAATTATTATTAAAATAAAACTACCACGCTCCACCGCCCAAATGGTCCGGCGTGTAACATTGCCGTCAAATATTTCATAAGCGATCGCTATGTATAGAAATTGTTTACGGCGGTATATTGGATGGTATCCAAAAGGGCTCGTAATTTTAGAACACCATCATTTATGGCCAAGTGGTGTTTGTGAAACCTAATTCCGTTTAATTAAATGTAAGAAACGATATTTTTTTTATTTAACGTCAAAATGTCAGTAGTGTCAGTCCTAATGGTTTAAAAGGCTGTTTTAGTGAAAAAAAAACTTATATTATCAAGTTAAGTATGGAATAACACTTTAAAAATAGTAAAATTCGTCAGTAAATCTTAAATTCGAACGCAGATCGATTCAAACCCGTACTTCTTTGAAACCGTCCAGTCGAGCATTGCCAATAAAACCACATGTAACATTCAGTTGTTCCAACTTATTTTTCTTGTTAGCATCGGATGAGCAGGTTCGAATACCGTTACGTCCTTTATATAAATTTAATATACTTTACATATGATCCATAGCACCGAAATTAAACCCTAGTAATAGTTAGTATATAGGTCAAATTAGTGATATTCTGTTACTTTCCAAAGATGACATGATATTTTGGCGTTCTGCCAATTTGGGGGAAAAATGCTAAAAAGTACGACAGCTTGCAAGTAATAATTATGTAAATTGACTAAAGAAACGAAAGTAGGTTCCAATCCTGCATCATACAAACACCACTTACCTTGTAAGACAAACGCGGCGTTAAGTTCCGTCACTCAACATGAAGCTGTTGCTATTACTTACCAGATTTAACAATTTCCGACATAGTTTCAAAGTCCAGGACAGATGTTATTGGTAACATGAAGACATCCTCCAGCTTCGTCATCACGTCGGAAACCGTCTTCTTCCTCATCTCTAGAGCACCAGATATTATGTTCACTTCGTCCTTGTCCAGATCATTTACCCCTGTTGTTACCTGAAGGTAGCCAGTTCAAATATGGGTTATTTTTTTTTGTTAGTGATAGACAACACTGACGTAAAATTATTGAACGTAAAAGGCTAAAATTTAGAATATTTTTTTCTTTAGAAAGTATAAAAAAGCACTAAGCGAAGCTTTTTCAAAATTCCTATCAGAACATATTTTGGGATTTGAACCCGCACCTTTAGGAAATCGTCCAAGTAATCAACCCAAAGGTCGCAAGTTCAAATCTGTCACCGTTAAAATAAAATAAAAAAAGCGATACATAATATAAATATATGGAGCATATATTAGAAACAGTATTTCATTTTTAAAATCTTCTTTCATATTATAACACTACCCCGATTCAAAGGTAGCACGTTTGAATATGTAAAAAAATAAATGAATCTTAATACAAGAATCGTTTGACAATTGATTTAGGCCACGTGACGCAGTAGGACATCATCTGACCGTCAATAGAATTGGTTGTAAGTTTTATTCCCGGTTTTGAGTTTTATTGAAGCGTGGTGTTGAGTTCGCCATTCAATATACAATGTTTGGATTTCATGTGGGAAGCAGTCAACGGAGTGTCTTGACACTAGGTTGTCTGTGACTACCCTGCTATGCGGGATTTATAAAGACAATTGGCAATAAACCAAACCTGTAGTTTAACATACTTGGCTAATGCATCGAAAGTGTCATCATGGATTTCGTGATAATAAATCAAATGGAATATATATTAA
This sequence comes from Dryadula phaetusa, assembly GCA_032432895.1. NCBI lineage: Eukaryota > Metazoa > Arthropoda > Insecta > Lepidoptera > Nymphalidae > Dryadula > Dryadula phaetusa. The sequence goes on along the minus strand of JAOYRS010000090.1, from coordinate 1,182,808 downwards.
CAGGTGGATTTAAACCTGTTAAAATAAAAGTTACAAATTATTATACCACTACCTACCTATATTTTGTAACGATTATTTTCCTATATCTTTTAAACTACTGGACCGATTTTAATCAAACTTGAGCTGTTCCCTAAGTTCGAGTGTACCTAACTAAAATTAAAAAGAATAATCACGATATAACTTTTTTATTTAAGAGAAATTTGTTAACAAACATACACTTAACGATATATAAACGATAAAATTCAGTGGAAAATGGAATACAGAGTGCCTTGACACTGGGCACAATGTAAAACTTGCAATACGGGATAAAAGCGTGAAGTTAAACATAAATATATAAATAGAAGTAAGAATTCTGAGACACGACGATATTTAGAAAAGAAAGTTTCCAACGGAATTGAACCTCCGGCCCACCACTCACCTTGACTAACTCCTTCAACCTCTCTCTATTGTAGACATTGCCTATCTCCTCTCCAAGGAAGTAATCCAACAGCTTGCTCACGGGAAACGCAAGGGGTGCAGTTAACGCCATAACCGCCTGTTGATAGAAAATAGTTATTAATAGTAGTATTGGGTTCGATTTCAAGTTGAAACTTTGTAAAATTAAAATTGTAAAAAACACAGTAGATTTTGATACAACTCAGTTTTTATTTCTTTTTAACCATTCATCAGCGCATGAAAACCTTTATCCTCACCATGATTGGAACCTCTTTACGGGTAAAGGCCTTCTCCAACTTTACTTTGCTAAATATTTTAAAATTTATGTGCGAATGAAAGATGAATTTGAAATGTCTAGCATATGATGTAAGTAATCTAACGTTTGACTTAAAAAAAACCGTCAGTCTGTCCTAATAGAAGCTACTACTAGGCCGGAAGGCAGTTCTGCTGAGAAGGGAAGAGCTGGTATAAAACAAATTGATTGATTAGCCTCCCGAGCCCCGAATGGGCATCAACAGTACTAACTCACATCAGTCAACATCAGTATAGTAGCGTTCGATAGAATAATACACATTCCCCAATAAAATGTTTTTAATCTGAAGTTTATATTCATATCTTCCAAGTTCATACTTTACATTATCTATATATCTATTATATATCTACATTAATCTAGTTTCATTTTTCAATAAAATAAGAAAAAAAAATTAAGAAAAAAAAAAACACTACACAACATTGACCTACCTTGGTAACCATAATGCTCTTCGCCCCTACCATCAGTCCGTGTCTCGAACATATCGCTTGAGGCGTGATCTCGCCCAACAATACTATAGCCAGCGTAGAAAATATCACCGCGAACAAACCAGACGTCAGTTCATCGAGAAGTATAGTAAATGTCGAGTTCACAGCGACATTGCCTAATAGAATACTGCAAAGTAAATAGTTTCCATGATCGCGCACCGGCATGATCGCTCTCGCGTATTTCCTCTCTTGCTCAGTGCCAGTGTTGGATATGATCTTGAGTTCTGTGCGATCTAGCGACATGAGGCCCAGGTTCAAGCCCGAAAACAGCGCAGAGAACATGAGGCAAGCCAATATAAGTGTCAAAGACACCCATAGAGGCAATAGTTTGTTATGTGTGGCCAATACTTTCCAATGTTCAACACCTTGATGTATATATTTTTCTTCGTCTTGATTCGGATCGTCGATGCCCAGTTTTAAATTTTTTGCGCAAATGTATACTTTGGGCGCCAATAACGGTGATGGGGCCGTTAGTTCGAATAACGCGGAACTCGCTGTGACGGAGCCTTCCTTCGCCTGAAAGTCATTTTTGATTAAGTTTGTTGTTTATTTTAAGCATTTCTTACATTTTATTAAATAAAAAAGACCTTCAATATCTGTCTGTGTGTTTCATTAGTGATAGATAATACTACTATAGTATTAAATAACATTGTTACTAATTTCTCGAAATTTCTGTGGGAAATAAACAAATTTAACGTTCATCCAACGTATAAATCAACCAACGTACGCGAACCCCTTAACAAAAAAAGAATCGAACCAATAACTATTTTACATCGCACAAATCACAGTCGTGTGTAAATAGTAGTGGTCACTATTTAGGTCACTGTAGGCGGACGCGTATTTCACGTGATTTCTCTGAAGACTTATGTAACACAAGCATTTGTAATATGATTATGTAATGTTTTCATATATATTATATTTTCGTAATAGAAAATTCTTATTCTTGTGGAGTTGAAAAAAAAAAGTTGTACCATGCAAGTATATTGTGAGACGTTTCACTTAGAAATTCAAGTCAGAAGGTTTATGATTAAAAATTAAACCTAACAAATACTTATGTTTTTTAGCTTCACGCTTTTATACCGCATAGCAGGGTAGACAGAAAGTACTTAGCGTCAAGACACTCCGTACTTCGCTTTCCACCGAACTCGAGACATTGCGTGAACGAAGAAGTGAAAATAATTTAAATATAATCGCACCCCCGAGTGGGGATCGAACCCACAACCGATCGCGATTACCAGTCAGATGCTGTCCCACTGCGCCACGACCGGCTGGCAAATACTTGTCCACCATTTAGACACTAAGCACATAATATTGTATATATAGACTTACCTGAACCTAAAGGCAAACTGTTTTAAACAGTTTTGGTAGGACAATGCAATATTTATGGTTTTGTTTCATTGTAAGTGACATCTAGGCGCAGTGGGACAGTGTTTAAACGTAAACGCAGGATAGAATCTACACTTTCCACCATAAGTCATGACTTCGCGAGTTAATAGGCGGCACTCAAAGACACGTTTTGTCTTACCAGAGAGAGGATAATTAAAAAATATACCCACAAACAATCGTGTTTACAGCCAAACGTTCTCCAACTACATCACAAACTAACCAAAACTTATTCGAAACTTTTTAGGCAATATCTATATCGATATTAATATACAATCTAGATTTTAATTTAAAAAAACTTAAATAGACATAAAAGGTCACGCATAAATTACGTCACAGGAATTACTTGATCTGCTAGCGATCCCTTTTGTGACCATCGTTCTCAAGCAACGTCACACTTTGTCAACCCTCTCACTCCCTCTTTAGGTGTGACGTAATTTATGGATTACCCCTAAGATATAGTGCGCCATGTAAATGGAATTATTTGTTACCAATTTCTTTATATATGGGGTAAATTAAAGGTGTACTCACGGTGTACTCTCCTTTGAGTAGAAATTTGCAAGGTTGGCCATACTGTAGTACGTCGTGAGTGAATGCAATAACTGTTCTCTCCGTCAAACCTTGGCCGAAAAGTCTAGAAATTTATAAAAATTTATAAAAAGTAAACCAAATATTTTAATTAATTAAAAAATAAATGCTAGAAGAAATAGAGTTATATTTAGTATTTAATCAAAAACCTTGTGATAAAAATAATGTATATAAAATTAAATTAAAAAAAGTTATCAAAATAAAATTAAGAATAATATTTAGAAACATTTTAACATTGAAAATTGTAAAGAGCGTATAAGAATTTCGATGTAGCTCGATGAGATCGTATGGTTTAATTTACTAGAGCCTGTATACGGATGCCAACAGGCGCGGGTTCAAATCTCGCTACATTCATTTTTTATTATAAATTTATATTATACAAATTAATAAAATTAGAGTGTCTGTTTGTAATAATTGTTAAAATAATCACTTATATTAAATACATTCATATTTATATACATATATCCACATATTTATATACGCGGATCCACGGTTAATATATCAAAATAATATTTTTTTTAGATTTTGGCTGTCTGTTTGTTGCAACTAACCTCTGCTAAACCAATTTTGACCGGACTTTTACTGGCAGATAGCTAATATAATAAGGAGTAATTACTTCAGGGTTATTAGAATATTTTTTTAAGTATTATACATAAAAAAAATATCAAGAAATGTTCAATCCCACGCGGACAAAGTCGTTGGGACATTTAGTTTGTCAATAATTTTCTTTATTAACAATATAAAATAACACTTAAAAAAATACTAAAGTAACCCAACTCACCTCAATACAACTTTAGTATCTGCCAACACACTGGGTATACCGTCTTCTATGATCTTCGGCTCCTTATCGGAGTCCTCAACTCGCAAACCATCGACAAACACAGGTATCACATCACTTCTGACAGACCACTCCCCGATTTGTCGATCCGCTTTGAGCCCCTCACTAGCGTTATCATTTTTAAAAAACAAATCATCCACTCTAACTTCATCTGTACCACTTTTAACGATTTCTCTTTTATTTCTACCATTTAATAATTTAATATCTATATTATCTATGTTATATTCATGTAATATTTTTTGGTTATCTAAATTTTGGACATCACTTAGGGGTACATATTTGTTTTTTATGAATATTTCTATATCATTGGTTTCAGTATTGCTAGGTTTGGGGACGTTTGGTAAATAATTGACATCGATATCGTGGGACAGATCTCCCCATTTTGTGTTCACTTGTTGCAAACCATACTGTTCTTCTTGTAATTCAAACCTGCGAAATCAGAAATAATTTAAATAAGTAGACGAAATTATCGATTTTACACTCATGTGAACGATTAAAACACCTCTTACTGAGATGCTAGTTTAACCGCTTCACGCTTCATCCCGCTAGTGTCAAGACACTCCTTTGACAGCTTTTCGAATTGAATTCGAACCCACAACCCGTCGCATTCGCAATCAGATCCCCACTGTCCCAATGAGTCATTATTGTTGTTATTTATAGATCACACGTTCATACGAATCTTATCAATGAGAGCGTTAGTTTACATATGAAACTATTGTAACGGAAATGTTTGCATACATTTTTGTATATACAAATAAATTAGAAAATATGCATTATACCGCATAGCGAGATGGTCAGAGACAACCTGGTCTCAACACATTCCATTGTTTTCCTTCCAAAATCGAGACATTTCGTGATGAGTGACAAACTCAAAGTCGCGGTTTGTATTAACATAGACTTAGAGGGCAATGAAAACAATTTTTTTATGTTATCACTCCCCCCGAGTGGGAATCGAACCCACAACCAATCGTGATGGCCTTTACATGCTTTAAAAAAAGACAAAGAGAGAAATACATAAATATATTTGACATATTTACTATTTTTAAAGTGTTATTCCACACTTAGGATTAGAAAACATCTTTGAAAAAACGTATAAAAATTTGAACGCAGCGGGATTCGAACCCGCGCCGTCCAAAACAGTATCCAAGAGGCGCGGGTTCAAATCCCGCTGCGTTCAAATTTTTATACGTTTTTTCAAAGATATATTTTACATATTATCATTCCCCCCGAGTGGGAATCGACCTCACAACAATCGCGATGGCCCATACAAGCAGTGTGATTTTTAAAGTACTTTATGAGACATATAGATGACAAAGTTCTATATTTAGCGTTCATTCAAACATCAGAATTGTGGACGAAAATATTCGTGTATACTTAGTACTAATTCAACATTTCTTTAGTATAAGAAAAGTTATAAATAAAAAAATAACAATGTTTTAAATTAAACAATTTTAATTATCCCGTCCATTTTAGTATTTGAAAATACATTATAGAATAGCTGACGATTAGAGCATTTAACATACTCCGCATTGTAATAAGAAAGGTAGTCAGGGTTCAATTCCCATGCGGGGAAATACTATATATAAAAATACTTTATATAAAAAAACTACGTTCTGGTAATACAAAACGCAAAACCGATTTCGCCACTTAACATGCAACGTCCCTTGTTTCGAGCGGAAAACAGTCAACGGAGTGTATTGACACTAGATGGTCTCTGGCGTAAGGAAGCCGCTATATTATCTTAATATAGTTGTACAATTCCTTTTTCCATAAAAAAAAACTTATGTTTAAAACATATTATATGTATAACCTAGTAAAAATAAAAAAAATAAACAATCTTCTGTCATATTCCTATTTCCTTACTCTGGTAAGATAAAACGCTGGATGCTTAACATGCAATGTCTCGAATTCGGCGAAAAGCAGAGTATGTAGTGTTTTGACACTAGGCACTTCCTACACGTTCATATAAAGTGTTAAACATACGCGTTGCTAAGGAAACGTATTGTTAACTCGCGAATGGGACATCTAGTTTCAAAAAAAAATAAAGTACATATATCTACGCCACGTGCCGACATCATGGTACCAAACACCATATCGCAATCGCACACGTTGTTTACATTTAGTCCCGTCTGAAACACAACCTTGGCCCTTCGCCAGATACTGTCACTAGAGTACTAGTCAATGGTATTTATAATTAACTGTTCCGTACTAAGAAGTCGAGATGAAATAGGGGAAAGGGCAGTCAGTCAGATTGCATGGAACATTACATGGATTCAGATTGTATGGATACAATTTTTACGTACATATGTGGGAACGCCGGCCAGAACAGACACTACAAGCCAAAATTATTAATATAATATAAACATAAACACTTCTAATGTATTAATTGTCTAGTATGTTTTTTTTTAGCTTCACGCTTTTATCCCGCATAGCAGTTTCCACTGAATTTGAGACATTGCGTGTTGAGTGGTGGAACTCAACGCCGCACTTTTTCTTACCAGAGCGAGGAAGTGAAAATAATTTAAATATAATCACTCCCCCAAGTGGGGACCGAACCAACAACCGATCGCGTTACAGTCAGACGTTGTCCCACTGCGCCACGACCGGCCGGTCTAGTATGATTTATATTTATAATCGGTTTTTGTGGCAGTTCTCTTAGTTTATGTAATAGTTATAGTTTCACGCTCTATCCCGCATAACAGGCTAGTCAGAGACAACTTAGTGTCAAGACACTCTGACCGACTGCATTCCGCCTGAAAATCGAGATATTGTGTGTAAGGTGCCAAATTGAATGATCATTCCTTCGAGTGGAAATCGTACCCACAATCAATTGCGTTTACAGTCAGAAGCTATATGCTATTTAACGTCACGTGACTTTAGGCGGAAAGAAGTGAACGGAGTGTTTTGACACAAGATTGTTTTGTCTATCCAGCTATGCAGGATATTGTTTATATAAAGGCAAGAGACAATCGTGGTGCAGTGGGGCATAGTTTTACGGTAAACACGATTGGTAGTGGCTTCGATCCCCACTCGAATGACTATAAATGATTTTTTTTTTTCAATTTCTTTAAAACAGATAATTAAGTAACTTATAGTATATTTATAATGAATAAAGTTAACATTCTAATGTTGGTATGAACCTACAATGGTCGCGTTTATACAATGTCTTCAGATTTATTCTAATATCAAGAAAATTATATAAACGCTCCCTTGTAATTCCTATGACATAAAAAAAAACTAAGAAAGTGTCATGTTAAAAATAGATAACGATTATATATTATATTAAAAGTTTATATATTATATTATAGTTTTATTTTCTATTTGACAAGGTTAATCGCAATTAAAATAGTTGAGATGTAATCAATAAATTTATTATATTAATTTTTAATTCATTTAAAAAAAAACTTTTTAAAAACAAACTCTTTTCTAATTAAGCCATATATCATTTTGATATTCATAATCAGTGGGTTGGGCAAACCTAGGAATCAAGTCGCTTTCAGCTCAATCGGACACTGGGAAGTGCGTCATTATTGTGACTATGTAAAGAACCCACGATCGTTTTGAGAAGTCAAATTGGAGTATTTTAACTACTATGCAATAAGGTAATTATTATTCAGTGTGACAAGTGTGTCATTATAAAAACCTTCGGGAGGAACCTTTTCGAATAACTCTTCTTTGGGTAATAAACATAGTCATAATATGAAAATGTAAAAATCACTTACTACGTGCGCAATGAAGTTGGCGGAGTGTCCTGACACTAAGTTGTTCCTCACTACCCTCTTATAGGTAAATGGTATAGTTTGTAAGTTTTGACAAAGAGTCGAAACTAACCTTATTTAATATTTTTTTTTAATATATTTATCATAAAACTGTTGAACATATTTTGATGAAGTTTGCCGATTGATACGTACATACATATATATTATACGTACAAAAAATGTATTTATTTCACTTAATGTATTACTCTCGCACGTTGAATATGAATCAGTGAACAGGATGTGAAACAGCGCCTTTTGGAATCGCTTGGACGGATTCCAAAGGGCGTAGGTTCTAATCTTACCACTTTTAAAATTCTACACGAGGCTATCGTGACGCAATGGGATAGCGTTTGAATGTAAATTATTCTATTCGGGGCAGCCATTTCAGTTAAATTTTTTTTTTACATTTCTCCTCTTTAATAGACAAAATGCGGCATGAAACTTCATCACTAACGTCTGAATTTCGGACAGAAAGTGACGAACGGTGTGTTTTGACACTAAGCAAGGTAACTGAGGCAAATCTATCCTTTATGGAAATTTACATCGTGAAATAAATGACGTACTTAAAACATGTAGCGTAGTCAAACGCAAGGCAGTGTGTGTTATATTTTTTTATTAATTTAATTATAAAAAAAATTAGCATTCTGCGCTCCGTCTCTATGTAAATTATAACTGTGCCAAATTACCATACTCCTCCAATATCGTTATTTTCGAAAAAAGAGGAACAATTAATATATAAATTCTTTTTCTTATAGAATTCATCAGATCAATACCTACGTCGCAGACGAAGTAGTGGGCTGGCATAATAATGGAAGATTAACCTATATGTGGGTTCAGACCCTCTATGGGTATTTCCGTTTCATAGAAAAATATACTTCTAGTCAAACATGACACGAATAGTAATTTATATAGAACGTATAGTTTAGTGGTGGCTTGGATAGTTTTCAAGGTGTGTGAGTTTGAATTCGAATGTAATTGCGTTAAAATTGTTAAAATGTTTTCTACATTTGTTTACCTTCAGTAAGTAAGTTTAAGTGTGTGTAATTATATGTAAAAAATATATTTATTTTAAAAAAACAGGTAGTAATTTGTTCTCAATCATAACAAATACCCGTTAGAGTATACGTAATTGTTTACATTATTTATATTTCAAATTAGCAGCTATCTGACAGTACAGCCGTTCCCAAGAACAAATAGACGGAAAGAGAGAAAATTATAAAAAATACTATATTATGTATACTCTATATATATATATATATTCGTCTTTATTAGCACTGATCCGTCTCTTTTCATTAACAAAAGCAAATCTGTAACACATGTAATCCAGTTCGCGACATCCAATTTGATTAAAAATTACATACAAAAATAAAAGCATAAAATTGATGTCTTTGGAAAGACGACCAGGATAACTAAACAAATATTATAAACGTAACATATTGAGAGACAACTTAATGTCAAGACACTCCACTAACCGTTCAACACACGAATCGAAACATTGCATGTTGAGTGACGAACTCAACGCCGCACTTTGTCTTACCCGAACGGCAAAATGACAGTTAATTTAATGACGATTACAATCATGCTCCGAGTGGGAATCGAACCCACAACCAATTGCGTTTACAGTCAGACGTTGTTCCAATACACCACGACAGCTTCTTTATTATTAAAAAACAAATACCACCAGACTACAGATCTAGACGATCGTAAATGGAAAAAATCTGTCAAAAAAATCTTTACTATGAACCTTGAGCTAAATGTTCAGAGAGCGGTCGTAAAAAATACATTACGTTATTTGCATACAGACAAAATGCGATATTATTCTATTATTATATATTTCGTAAGGGCAGTCTGTGCCTGTGACTTCGTTTGCGTGAAATTGAAGTGATCTAGCTTCACGGTTTTCACGTTTTTCATCCCGCATAGTAGTTTAGACAGGAAGTACCTAGTGTACACTCCACGCCGTGTTTTCTCTTACAAGAGCGAGAAAGTGAAAATTATTTAAATATAATAACTCCACCTAAGTGGGAATCGAACCTACAACAGATCAGTTAAAGTAAAAGTCTCATTAACATACTTAGATATTCATTTTATAATTTTAAAATTAAAGTAGCCTAAGTTACTATTAATTATATCTATTATCTAATATTTACTATTTTGGGTTCGAAACGCGGGTTCGAATCCCGCTGCGTTGAAATTTTTATACGTTTTTTCAATAATGTTTTCTAATCCTAAGTATGGAATACAATCTCTCTTATTAAAAGATTATTTCTTAATAATCTTTAAGTAGTAGAAATTTGTAAAAATCTTTCTACAGAGATGCTAACAACATAAATAAGTTGTAACAAAACGTATAAGAATTTCGACGCAGCTGGTAGTAGAACGCATGGCTTAGTGGTCAGAGCGCTTGGACGGTATCCAAGAGGCGCGGGTTCGAATCCCGCTGCGTTCAAATTTTTATACGTTTTTTCAATAATGTTATCAATTATCTGTCAGTGGAAGTCACTTCAAACAAACATATAGAGACTGACAGACAAAAACTGCTAAAAATGTTTTTTTGGTATATATACCTGTTAATATATATGTAAGTATGTTTTAATATTACAAACATACTCCAATTTTAATACCTTTAACTCAATATCTCTGGATCTTTTTACAATTCTTAAGTAAAAATTACATCAGCATCATTTATCGTTCGAAGGTTAGCCGAAACAAACAAATAGACAAAAATTGTATATATATATATATATATATATATATATATAGTAAAAAACATAGTGGCGCAGTGGTACACTATCTATACAAGTGATGTTTCTGGGTTCGATCTCAATAAAGGGAATGATTAAATTTAAACTATCTCTCCGCTGGTAAGACAAAGTGCGGCGTTAAGTTCCATTTAACATACAAAGTCAAGTCAGTCATTAGATCTAAAACGCAGAATACAATTACAACATTGAAATACAGTAATTCCTTACTTAATACTTACTTATTTTTAACTACCTTATTAATAAGGTTCAATTAAATTCAATTCAAATATATTTGAGTATATGATACATTTAGACTTCTAAGCAAGTGAGCTCATATTAGTAAGTGTATGTTTGTATGTTTCTCAGTGAATTTCTCCAAAACTAAGTTACATCGAGATGATTCTTTTTAGCTTAAATAAGGTATACTTATGGAACAATATAAGTTTCATTAAAATCGGTCAAGTATTTTCAGAGATATAGGTAACTTACTCGTAAGAATATATAGAGGGTCTGTTTATTTTTTTATAAATTAGATTATTAAAAAAAATGTTTCAACTACATTTATAATATTCAACTAATGACTATTAATATAGGGGACAGCCCCTGTCCCTTGGGTGGATCAATTTATTTGTTATAGATTATTATGCGACTAGCATTGCCTACGACTCGGTCCGCGAGGAATTTAAAATATGTGTATATTTATATAATAATTTTAAAGCAAAACAGTAGCGTAAAATAATTTTTAATTTATTAATGAAAATAACTTGTTTAAAATTTATACAAATAAATAAAATTGGGAGTGTCTGTTTGTAATATTAAAATAATCGCGATTCAGTAAATGGATGTATATGTATAAACGATATATATCACCAAAGTATTTTTTTACTATTTTTGTGGATCTGTCTGTTTGTTCCGGCTAACATCTGGAACGGCTGGAAAGTATTTCATGGAATTTTCATAATGTAGTAAAGAGTAACTAAGGTTACTTTTATTTTAGAATTATAAAAAAAATGATAAATAAGCATTGTCTTAAGCCAAACAATTTTTTCTTAGAAATAATAAACCCCCTACAACTATTTTAACAGCAAAAACATGTAATATGCGTATTAATAAGATTTCCCCCATAACTCGATAGCAACTTATTGCTTTAGGGTCTTGAGGACAAAAAAACACTACATATTGTTTACATTGAGTCATACAATTATTTTAAAAACGAAAACCAACAAAAACGTACCAAAAATGTAACACCCACTAACATACCAATATAGCTCACAAAATTACACCTTGACCTATAGGAGGGTGATCTACTTGATAACACGAGGGGTGGGAGCGAAGGGCGCAAAAAAGTATAAAATAACAAATTATAAGCGAAAGGGGCTTAATAGCCCCTCCTATTTCTATATCGAAGGTCGCTGGTTCAAAAAAGCTTGAGGTCAATTAAGAATATATAAAATAATATCGCTCCACAGTGGGGCAGTGTCTGACTGTAAGCGCGATTGGTTGTGGGTTCCATTCAGACTAGCGGCATTGATTTCATTTAAATTACTTTCGGATCTCACCTGAGCTAAGATAAAGGGCAGCGTTTAGTTCCGCCATTGCGTAATATAATAAGGAACTGAAATACATGTTTCAAATTATTTTACAATTGACAACAGTGAATAAAATATGAAAATATATAGTAAATATATACAAACTATTACATAAGAAGATGTATGAGTAATCTATACTTTTTTGAAAAAACGTATAAAAATTTTTTTTCACGTTTTTTCAAAAATGTTTTCTAATCCTAAGTGTGGAATAACACTTTAAAAATAGTAAATATTATTAATCTATACTTATATTATAAATGCGAAAGTAACTCTATCTGTCTGTTGGTAATGTAATCACTGCCAATATGCTGAGCAGATTGTGATGAAATTTCATATAGAAATACTCGAGGGTCTTGGGATCAACATGCGCTACATTTTTCAGGTATTTTATAATTTTATATTGTGAATGTGGACGAAGACGCGTGCAGATCACTAGTAAAATATGTTGCTGATAATACAATGGGGAAATAAATATGATGAAGGAAGGGAGTAGATAATCTGAAGTTTTTAATTATCTCTAAGTAGTTACTTAAGGTAATAAATTGAAAATAAAAATAATAACAAACTACACTCAGGTGTTAAGTTACACATGCAAATATATATTTTGGCAACCACTTAGAAGAGGTTAATTGTTTGCTATATGTTTTCTAAGCCAAAATTTTGTTTGTTTGTTCTCCTGTAAAATATGTGTAAAATATATATAAAAATAGTTTTAAGAATATGTTCTATAAAAATATTAAAAATCTAACTCTTAAAACAAATAATTAAATAAATAAAGAACTGTGAAATTCTAAACAGAGCATTTATTGACTTTGAAGTAATGTATACCAAAATATTAACTTTATCATTTTTTTTTGTTTTAATTAATCAAACATTTTATTATAATAGCAACTCGTAAAGATTGATTTGCTATAATTATTGTAGAAAATTTATTGCAATGTTTGTACAATTGCAACTAATCAGCATAAATTATTAATAAGGTGTAATGTCAGCGTAAATTATTTGATGGCTTTAAAACATAATATTAAATTATTTTATTTTTTTTACAAATGAAGGTACTTGAAAAAAAATTTAACATTTATAAGTGTATGTAAGAAATAAAAAAAAACAGATGATATTGTTGAGATAAGTTACATAAATCGATGACTCATTTTATCTGTTACTTATTTCCTAGTAATAAATAATATTTAGTTTCTCACCTCTCAGCACCATTCAATGAGATCCCATCAGCTTTAGGATGTAAATATAAATCTCTTCCTTGATGAACCCACTGTCCACCAACAGGAGTATTTATTTTCTCCGCATGGCGTAAACAAAAATATAATTTATCATCAATCTTAGGCACTATTATTTCTACTTTTGTAAACCACTGTGCAGTTTCGATTTCGTTTAATTCGTAATTAGGATATATTGTATCACAACTATTGCCTCTATCACTGTCCCTAGATGTTAATTTCCACGAATAATGCCCTAAAAATTCACCACCGTTTACTAACAATAAATATTTACATTTAATATCTAAACACGATTTAGCTTCAACTTTAAACGACACTATCCATGGTACTACGGTTAAATTCTCTGACGCATACACTTGTATGATAAAGTATATTAATATCCCACAAGTCCGCAACACAAAAGACACTGGTGCCATTTTATCCGTCGAGTGAGGATAAGAAAACAAGAGACCACTATTATAAAGACATCGACATGTTTTTTACCATTGACAGTTCGGCGGCAATTGTTGCCGGAACTGCGGTAGTTGTGAAAAAAATGTTGTCATATCCGGCGACGTTATTTCTGTAAAGTACTTTATTAATGCAATTATCAATCAAAATGTTGTACTGATTATCACTTACATTTGATAATATTAGTTAATGATATTATATTAATATTGTTGTTTATTAATGTTTTACTTAACATTACTAAAGTAAGCTTACATTTAATAGTTGTCATTAGATAGTAAATTAAAGTAAATATAAATAAAATTACATAAAAACGCGAAAATCTCAATAATTTATTTTTTAACATTTAAATAAAAATGAAAAAGCATGTATTCGTTGATTCAGTTAATAGTTACCAACTTACCACAGATAATTGATTGGCTGCATTTTATATCAGCTGTGTTTGACACTTGGCATATATCTGTGAGCGATGGGCGGACTTTTTTCAATATCTGTAATCTGTGCCATTTGGCAAGAAAAGTCAAAAAGCAGTGTGTTGGCTCGATTTAGACAAATATTCACAATTATCACGTAATTACTTATTATAATGATACCCAAAATATACATTTAGCAATGATACTAGCAAAAATATATTAATCAAGTATATACGAATGGATTTAATGGTTCTCTGTTTTTGAGCCGTCATGAGAAGGGATTTTCGATAGATAATTTTTTTTATTTGAATATTGAGAATAATGGAATTAAGAGAGGCTGGTGATGGAGCTGCAGCAAGGGAATTTGATAGACCCCCCAAAAGATATAGCTGGGCTGAAGTAAGACAGGCAGTGCACGATTTAAGAAAAGAATTATCGTCTTTATCAACGATGGTTCCAATGGCAATATCGTTTCGTAAGCTCAGCAATGGAAAAGTGAGGATATATTTCTTAAGAACGCCGCAGAACGGCTGGGAGATCACCCTCTTGTATACTGATATCAACCCTTTACAGCAACCCAGTAATGCAAGGTGTGTGAGACAATTTTTATTCACAACTTTTATATTTACAACAGGACAAATTTCTTTCATCAAATAATAGCACATGAAATAATTAAAAAAAAAACAAATATTTCTATATGTTTTTTTTAATTAATTTTAATCTGACATGCTTTAAAAGCTTTCAATTGATATTACATTAATTGTAACTTATTGTGTTTAATTAAAAACAATGACAAAGAAATTTTTTTTTGACATAAATTATCATATTTATGTGTTGATTTTGTATGCAAATTAAAGCAGGAATGGTGCTAACCAATATTGAATATGTTTAAAATATTTTTTAAATATATAATTTAATAGACAATTTTTTTTAATACATAATTTGAAATATAATTCCAAAATGAAGGTTAAAGATTTTGAAATATTAATGGTAATTATTTTTAGAATTTTAATAAGTTATTTAAAAAAAAATTGAAACACTTTTGATTCACATTATGCCCAAAAATTAGTGCATATGCACTAATGAATATGGAATATTTTCACAGAAGAACCCTAATATCTTGGCTATCTTATTTATTTATTTATGGTTCACAAAACAGATTATAATTAAAGATACACTTAATTGATAAGTAAACATTAGAAATTAGCTGAGTTATAACCCAACAATTATGTGAACACAGATTACAGCTTAAATATTTCACTTATAAAATCAAAAATACATCAGCTCTTAAAAATAAATTGTATACATTAGAAATGTTTAAAACAAATAGAAATAATAACTTACACAGAAAAATATGAACAAGTTATAGCAATAAAAAATAAAAGGAACTTATAAACTGGTGAAATGAGGAACTATTATAAATAATGGATAAGATATATCTTAATAGACAGGATAATTTTAATAAAAATAATTATAAGGAACATCGTTTGAATTATTTTTAATTTTATTTGCATCTTATTATTGTTTACAACTGAACATAATATTTCATATTTAACATTAATAAAAATTTATTAATATTATGGTATGGCTTAGTAAGGCTATGTAATATGAATTAGACAGTTTCAAAGAAGTGCGGGTTGGAGTCCCACTGTATTAATTTTTTTTTAATAAGTAATAATTCAACTTCTGTAATTTAATGCTTCATCAGATTAGATTGGAAACCCTTAATTGAATCAAATGTGGCGCTTGGAGTATCATCAGGCAAATGGTCCCGGGAAGAACAGTTGTTATGGGAACGGCAAAGGGTCGCCGGGTGGGGCATAGCATCATATGAACTACATCAGAAGACTGGCAGAGTTTTATTTCCGTGCGCCTCGTCATTGTTTGTTGCGGAGGAAGAGTCTAACCAGGTGGGTTGATATGTTCATAAAATAAAAAATATATTTCACTAATTAATAAAAAAATGTACAGAAAAATTTTGTTTATTTTGCTAATACATGCAAAATATAGAAATACTAAAACAAATATCAAATAGTTTGAGGCCAATGTTGTACTGTAGGATAGAGCCCAACTATAAACATGATTGGTTGTGGATTTGCTTCTCACTTGGATGAATGATTATAATCAAAATTCATTATAATTAAATTAAAGCTTCACACTTTTTACTCCGCATAGCACGGTAGACAGAAATTACAAAGCACGGTAGAAAGAAATTATAAGAAAATCCGTACTTTATTTTCCACCGAATTCGAGACATTGCGTGTTGAGTGGTTGGACTCAACGCCGCACTTTGTGTTAGCAGAGAGAGGGATGGAACCCACAACCGGTCGCGTTTACATATATAAATTATACATTACATTACATATATAAATTATATTTCATAACTCTGCTCTGGTAAAACAAAGCGCGGCGAGCTCAAGATTGAATGTCTGACAATGTCTAGATTTCGCAGTGCAGAATAAAGCGTGAATGTGCTTTTTTTAAAAAACATTTTCCCACAATCACTTGCAGTCACCACCATTAGTTCCTCGGGTGCTCAGCACGGGGTGGGGAGCACCACTCACACCGGCCATGTGTCCCTCGAGGCCTGCCCTAGTGGCTCATGCCGCCAGAGGTGATATATGGCTGGCCGGCGATGTGTTGAAGAGACCCGCGAGGTTGACATATGCTTGTAAGGGACGGGATGAACGGTGAGGATATTATTTGTTTTTTTTTTTGGGCTCACACACCTAGTTAGGTATTCTGGTAGTTACTTACTTTATTTTTAAATATTTTTTTAATTTGCCATTAGCATAGTAAAGGTATATAAAGTATATTTTCCAAAATATAAAAAATTAAACATTTAGTATGAACCTGCGTCCCTTATTTACGTGAGGCTTTTATAATATGCTTATGTTACAAGGTGTAGGTTTGAATCCGGCACACGCAAAACTTATGCTTTAAAACAATTATAATTTAATGATAAATATACATATAAATATCACTTTCAAAGAAATATAATTAAAAAAAGTTTATTTATAAGAAATGAATTTTGTGAGTGATTCTAATATTAAAATAATTAACAAGCGTATAAGAATTTCGACGCAACCAGATGTAGAACGCATGGCTTAGCGGTCAGAGCGCTTGGACAGTTTCCGAGAGGTGCGGGTTGGAATCCCAATGCATTTTAAATTTGTATACGATGTTTTGAATATGCTTTCCAACCCTAAATGGGGAAGAACCCTTTAAATGTAATAAAATAATATTTCCAGATTAGCAGACGACCCGCGACAGGCCGGCGTGCCTTGTTACGTCACTCAAGAGGAGTTCTCCCGATATACAGGGTTTTGGTGGCAGCCTACTAGAGATGGTTAGTGTCACACACTTTTTTGTCACCATCCTCCCTCTATTTACCCGCTCTCTTCTAACTCCCATCTAAGTCACTCCTTCAATTCTGTGCTTCCCACTCGTTCTCCCTATTTCTTTCGCCTCTCTATTTAATTCCCACTTTTACCTCTACAATCTCCACCATTTTCTTCTTATCAACCTATATAAATAAACAAACAGCTATACGTCTGTGTATTGAGATTTAAAACACCATAATGTCTTGGTGTCAACATGGTGGTTGTCTGTAGCACGGCGTCGTGGTACAGTAGGACAGCCTCTGGCCGTAAAAACGTTGTGGGTTTGATTCCCAATCGCGAGAATGGTTATATTGAATTTGTTTTTATTTCCCCACTCTGGTATACAAAAAGCGGCATTGATTGCGGAATGTCTTGAAACTAGGTTGTTTTTGTCTATCCTTCGATGCGGGATAAAGCGTGAGTATGTTATCTTATTATCATCTTTCTATCTTCCTTATCTTTTTTCTATATATATTTATATATATATGTATATTTATATATTTATATATATATATATATATATATATATATATATATATATATATATATATATATATATATACACATTTTTTTCGTTATAGATGATGTATTTCGAATAGTATATGAAGAAGTTGATGAGAGCGAAGTGAAGATATTCAGTTTTCCTTCGTCTCAGAGTTCGAGTGGTGAAGTGGAAGAGTTTAGGTAAGTTATTATAAGACGGAGGTCACAAGTTTATATACAGGATATTTTTTTCTAAGGGTCGGTATAAAAAAGAAATGGCCCAAAGTTATATTTGATTGTTGGAAGTCGATGTATTATCTTTATTAATGATTTCTTCAAGGGATACGGTAGACTCGAATGAAACTTTATCTGAATTATAAAACATAAAAAAAAACATTGGGCCACTCCCAATGTTTTTTTTTTATATTTTATAATCAGATCAACAGATATCTGCAAAATTTGAATTTTTGTGTGTTTTGTTGAATTTTAATGATGCTGACAGACATATCGCAGTCGCCATAATTTTCTGAAGCAAAACGTCACTAACACCTAATGCCATATTGAGTTCGTTAAGGCCTATTCACACTATCGATAGTCAAAATTTCGGCTCGATACAGTGATATTTATCCTTTCATACATTGT
Source organism: Dryadula phaetusa (assembly GCA_032432895.1). NCBI lineage: Eukaryota > Metazoa > Arthropoda > Insecta > Lepidoptera > Nymphalidae > Dryadula > Dryadula phaetusa. The sequence goes on along the minus strand of JAOYRS010000090.1, from coordinate 1,164,072 downwards.
CGATTGAACGTGTCCCCGTCAGTGTCAATAGTGACTCAGTGTTCTCAGTGATTTAATCAAAACAAAATATTTATATATTGAAATATAATAGTGTACTTCTCGCAGGAGAAGCCACGAGCAGGCCACTAGTGTATACTATATATATATATATATATATATATATAGTATACACTAGTGGCCTGCTCGTCACTCTGTGAGTATATATATATATATATATATATATATATATATATATATATATATATACTCACAGAGTGACTTACAGACAACGGATGGACGAAATTACTGCTTGGTGGAGAACATGTAATGAAGGTGATTTGGGAGTGGAGATGTCTCGAAATTACTAAGGAATTTATTGACGTAATGCCTAAAAATATCGGGTCGTGACGCAGTGTGACAGCGTCTGACTGTAAACGCGATCGGTTGTGGGTACGATGCCCACTCAGGGTAGTGATTATATTTAAATTATTTTCACTACCTCGCTCTGGCAAAATATAAAGTGCGGCGTTGATTTCTACCACTCAACACGCAGTGCCTCGAATTCGGTGGAAAGCGAAGTACGGAGTGCCTTGACACTAGGCACTTTCTGTTTACCCTGCTATGCAGGATGACTTTCATCCTGAAGCTAAAAAAAAAAAAATCATTATTATGATGATTATTTTAATATTAATGATTTGTTCCTGTGTATGTAGAACTCACTGCTGTGTCTCTAATGCAGTGGAAAGCGGAATACAGAGTGTCTTGACACTAGATACTCTCTGTCTACCCTGCTATACGGGATAAAAGCGGAAAACTCATAAATAAACATATGCTTTTCTTCCAGGTTTCCCCGAGCCGGCACGCCTAATGCAAAATCTATACTCAAATTAGTCACTTTTAAGTTACAAAAATCACTTTTAAATCAAACAGTTCTAGATTTCTATCAGGAAGGTCAATCCGGAAGGTCCTCACAATGTATGTATAAAGATTTTTTTATTGTTTTTTAGCTTCACGCTTTCATCCCGCATTGCAGGGCAGACGGGAAGTACCCAGTGTCAAGACACTCCGTACTCCGCTTTCCGCCAAGCCAACATTGCGTGATGAGTGGCTGATTTTATACCCGCACTTTGTATTACCAGAGATTCTTAATTTAAATATAATCCACTCCCCCAAGTGGGAATCGAACTCACAACCGATTGCGTTTACGGTCAGATGCTGATACACGACCGGTCCATAATGTATATATTATATTTTTTTTCTTCCTCTCCTTAGCACAAGAGACCAGTGACTCAGTGGAAGTCACAGATATAAGATGGTATGAATTGAAGCAATCATTGAAGGAAACGTTTCCATGGTTCGAATACTTGGCCAGGGTCGGCTGGACCCCTTGTGGGAATTAGTGAGTTATTTTTTATTTTTTTTAAAGTGTTATATAGTAATAATTAAAATAAATAAAAACCCGACTGTTCTTAAAAATTGAGTTTGAAAATCGGCCATTTTGTTTTTTCATTTATTTCGTGTATTCAGTGACTTTTCAGTACATTGTATTTGAAGACGGTCTTCATTTTTTTTAATACTTGTTTATTTCTGTATCAATATTATATACTATATGAGAAATATATTTGAAATACTGTAATTTCCTCTCTCTGAAAACACAAAGTGCGGCGTTAAGTTCCGCCACTCAACAGGCAATGTCTTGTATTCGGCGGAGAGCGGAGTACGAGACAGTGTCTTGACACTAAGTATTTCCTGTTCTTGAAGGTAATGAAAACCAAAAAAATACTATATACAAAAATTTTAATTCACACCTATCACAAACGATTTCTTTTTAATTTAATTCCTTTCCCGATTTCTTTTTTAATTTAATTTTTTAATAGTGTTATTTAAAAAAACATATCAGCAGGATTCGAACCGGAATCTTAAGTAAAAAAAAAGATAATATTTTAACATTGCTGGATAAGGACGTATAGTTTAATGGAATATAGCACTTGGATAGTATACAAAAAGTACGGGTTCGAATCTGCCTACGTATAAATATTTAAATTTGTGTTAAGTATCAACGATTTATTTATTATAAATTGTTATTACAAATTTACAGCGTCTGGATTCAAGTTCTAGACCGGAAACAGCAAAGACTGGAGCTGGCTTTAGTCCCGTTAAGTGCTTTTACATTGCGAGCGGGATATGAACACGCGCCCACCGCCTTACAACCGGAGGACGCTCAAGAGGATAGCAGTGTTAATGCAGTATGTGATTTTTTTAACTATATTTCATCGATGTACTAGGCAATTAAAGATGTGGCTGGGCGTTTCGTTGAAACATTGGCATATGATGATATTAAAATAATTTAAATATAATCATCATCCCGAGTGGGAATCGAATCCACAACCGATCGCGTTTACAGTCAGACGCTGCCCCATTGCACCACGATCACCTCTTGACAACTTTCCCCTCCACCAGGACATCCAGGTCCTCGTCAGTGAAACAGCTCCAGACGCCTGGATCAACGTCCACGATATCCTCCACTTCCTGCCATCGTCTCCTGGGGCCATCAGCTTCATATGGGCTTCGGAGGAGACTGGACATCTGCATTTGTATCTGGTGACCTGCGCTTTACCTGCTGGTAGAGCAAGCTGTAAGCAATTTATGTTATAATTATTTATATTTATTTATAGATATTTATAGTTATTTATAAGTATTTATATGTATATTCTGTGTTATTATTTTATATTGATGTTAAATATTTTTAAAAGCGATAGGTTGTGGGTTCGATGCCCATTCGGTAATGATTATATTTAAAACTTATTTTTTTATCCTCTCTGGTAAGACAATGTGTCATAATTTTAAATTTAACTATTTTAAACGGATTAATTGCGTATATTTCGGTAGACGGTCTACCTGTGACCACGGATTTCTGTAGTGTTCGTCATGTCGGGTTATCAAATATGAAAATATAAGCCATTAATCAGTTTAAATTAAAAATAGTTTCATTTAAAATGCAATGTCTCGATAACGTGCAAAAAGCAGTCGACGGAGTGTCTTGACACTAGATTATCTCTGACTACCCTGATATGCGGGATAGAGCGTGATGCTGTATTTTGTTCTGATAATTATATTTTTTAAATATTTGTGTTTTTTTCAGTTTAAGAAAGTACTTAGTTTCAAGATACTGCCTACTTCGCTTTCCACCGAATTCGAGATGTTTATATTATTAGAGGCGTTATAATTATATTAGAGGCGTTGAGTGGCGGAACTCAACGCCGCACTTTGTCTTACTAGTGCTGCTTAATTTAAATATAAGCACTCCCACAAGTGGGAATCGAACTCACAACCAATCGCGTTTACAGTGAGACACTGTCACACTGCGCCACGGCCGGCCTTTTTTAAATATATTTATTGTTTGTTTCTTATATATGTGTACGTTTTTTTTCAGCGGTAGTAGATATGATAGTGGAGGATGAGTCCAACGCTTTGAGGCCCATTGTTATATCGAGGCACGCCATCACGAGCGGCGAGTGGGAGATCATGGGGAGGAAGATATGGGTACCTTTCATTTTACATACATACATACATTTTTAAAAAAATATATAAAAATTTGATCGCAGCGGGATTCGAACCCGCGTGTCTTGGAAAACGTCTAAGCGCTCTGACCGCTAAACCATGCGTTCTACTACCTATAATTTTTTATAAGTTTTTTTTTAAAGGTTTTCTAATCCTAAGTGATAACACTTTAAAAATAGTAAAATATTACAAGAATTGAACTTGTACTCATCACAATTAATAAAAGAACTTTTACACTAAGAAGATGAGTTAATAAATATTAAGGGTCGGAGAAAATTATTACAATTAATATTTACTATTTTTAAAGTGTTATTCCACACTTAGGATTAGAAAACATTTTTGAAAAAACGTATAAAAATTTGAACGCAGCGGGATTCGAACCCGCGCTTCTTGACTAAGAATTGAACTTGCTAAACAACATAAATAAGTTGTAACAAAACGTATAAGAATTTCGACGCAGCTGGTAGTAGAACGCATGGCTTAGCGGTCAGAGCGCTTGGACGGTATCCAAGAGGCGCGGGTTCGAATCCCGCTGCGTTCAAATTTTTATACGTTTTTTCAAAAATGTTATTACAATTAACTTATAATAATTGACCTATCTATTATCATATTAAAAATATATTATAGTATTGTGTAATTTAATTTTTTAAAATCCTATGACTTTTCCATATAGCACGGGTTCCAAGCCCGCCATTTCTACATTTTTATTTTTTTCCATGTGAAAAACATTTATGGATTTTTATTTTATAATTCTAAAATAGAAGTAGCACAAGTTATGTTTTCTTCATTAAAATCGATCAAGGCATTCCAGAGGTTACCCGAAACAAACAGACAGACAAAAGCCATATTTAGTAACCAGCGGTTAATTTAATATTACAAACAAACATACAAAATTTTTGTAATTTGTATACATAAAATATATATATTTATTAATTTTAGTTATTCAACAGATTAAAAATATTAACTACCTATGTCTATTTTTTTATGATTGCTAAGTATATGTTATTTTCTTTACCAGGTGGACGAAACCCGCGGCCTAGTTTACTTCGTAGGGCTCCGCGAGACGCCCTTGGAGCGCCATCTGTACGTGACGTCATACAACTCGCCCAAAACGCTTAAACTACTTACAACTGTGGGACACTCGCACACTGTTGATATGGACGAGGTATGGGGTTCGATTTCTTATTAATTTTATAAGTCAAATAGAACCTAGTGTTATGAGACTTTTGTTCTCCGCTTTCCATTTGAATTCATTACATTGCATATGGATTAGCGTAACTTAACGCTGCGCTTCATTATAATATGATAATGGACAGGTAAATTATTCTAAGTTAAATGTAATAATTTTCTCCGACCCTTAATATTTATTAACTCATCTACTTAGTGTAAAAGTTCTTTTATTAATTGTGATAAGTACAAGTTCAATTCTTGTAATTTACTATTTTTAAAGTGTTATTCCACACTTAGGATCAGAAAACTGTTAAAAAAAATATAAATGTAATTAAACATGCTCTTGGACAGTTTTCAAGAGGCGCGGGTTCGAATCCCGCTGCGTTCAAATTATTTTTATAGAAGATTATTTCTCAAACCGTTTATATGAGAATTACGTGGATAAAGATGAGTAAGAAATTTGGCACAGCTATAATTTATACTAGCTGTGCTCGCGACTTCTCTCGTGTAATTTAACATCTCTCGATCTTTATGTTATAATTTTTAAATAAGTAGTTTAAATTACTTCTTATTTTATTAGTTAAATACCAGTGAAAGTCGCATCAAAATCGGTTTAACAGTTCCAGAGATTGGCTGGAACAAACGGACATATACAGACAAAAAGTGTGAAAAATCATATTTTGGTATTATATATTGCATTTAGTAAAAATTGATTATTTTAATATTACAAACAGACTCTCTGAATTTCAATTTAATTATATAAATAGAGGATATTAAATTATTAAAATATACATGTATATATATATATATATATATATATATATATATATATATATATATATATGTGTGTGTTTTTGTATACAGGAATGTTCTACGGTAGTCATAACGTCGTCCAACATAAGCTCGGCGCCCAACACACGCGTGTACCGCGTGTCGCACTCCCCGTCCCCCTGCCTCGTACCGTACGGCACGCTGGTGGAGCGTGCCCCCTCCGGTGGGTAGTGGGTTCATATTTTTTTCTTTTTTTTATCTTTTATCCCGCATAGCAGGGTAGACAGAACGTACCTAGTGTAAGGCACTCCGTATCCCACTTTCTGCTGAATTCGAGATTGCGTGTAAAGTGGCGGATCTCAACGCCGCATTTTGATTTATCAGAGCAAGGGATTTTTTGGAAAATGTTATACAAAATTGGATTATTTTTACAAATAATATTTGTGTAGTGGAAATTGATCATTAATTTATAAACTACGGATCCCGATGCTTTTTTCTGATCCCGGGAATTCGGGATTGGTTCGGAATTGCATCCCGGGGGAAAACTCCCCCAATAATATTTTTATACCTTTACTTTTACAACATTTATTAGAATTTTTTGGCATTTAGTTGATCTCGAAAATACCGGGATTGATCAAGTTTAATCTGGGAAATAGGATCCGGGATCGATTCGGTTCACGGGATGGAACGCTTTATGTGTAACCAATGTACCAATGTGTAATTATAAATGTGTTTTTTTCAACATAATGTGTATTATTATGTGTGGGTATTTTAAACAAGCTATTACTTAACTTACCATGTTAGTTAGTGAAATCTTGCAACCCGAATTTGAACCACTTCCCACTCTCCGATTGAAATGAAATTTGGATTACCACTTCAGTTCTGACGACAATGAAATGATATATAATCAAGTTCGTTTTTACACTAAAATGGCTGCCGCAACAAAATGGGAAAAAATATTTTTATTAAGTTATTTTTTTTCTTTAAAGACTCGTCGGATTCGCGATCGTACAATGGATCTTGGGATAGCAGATCCTCATCAGCGGATGGTGAAGAGGATAACGATACATCCCTACTTGTCAGAGGTTAGCTTATGCCACTTTTATGAATTAAAAAACTATAAAAAGAGATAGAAAGAGTTAGAGAGATAGAGATGATTAGTGTATTATGACGTAAACGAATAATTGAGGTATTAAGGCCAATGATTGTGGGTTTGATTCCCAGTCTAAGGAAATTTATAAGATTTCCAATCATTTTTTCTGGCTTGACTAAGCGAGGTGTTGAACGGAAAGCAGTCAACGGAGTGTCTTGACATCAGGTTGTTTCAGACTATATACATAGACAATCTCACTAGATTCACTGTACCCTAAAATGAAGGTTTTATCCTAGTAAGGAAGTATATATATCCTAGTAATATCCTACTAAGGAACGATTTTTTCAGAATTGTATATTCATGTGCAAACCTCGTTTACAAAATATTGTAACTTGTTTTTTACTTTACTGTATGACAATTATTATAGATATTTTGAAATATATATAACATGTATACTATATATCCCGCATAGCAGGGTATACAGAAAGTACCTAGTGTCAAGACACTCCGTACTTCGCTTTCCACCGAATTCGAGACATTGCTTATTAAGTGGTGGAACGCCGCACTTTGTCTTTTTACTAGAGCGAGGAAGTGAAACTATATATGTATCAATGATACTCATATTATGTTCTAATAAACAATAAATAATATCTAACAAAAATAAAAAAAATATATATTTGAATCCACTAACCTCGGCTGACAGAACGCTCGCTCGCCACCGACATACCGTCCCCGCAAATCCTGAGCACGCAGCTGTCGTGCGGCGCGCGCGTGTACTGCACGCTGTGGAGGGCGGCGGGCGCAGCGGGGGGCGGGCGCCGCCCCACCGTGCTGCACGTGTACGGGGGGCCCGAGGTGCAGACCGTCACCAACAGCTACCGGGTATGTTTTCTTTATATATTTATTGTACAAGATTTGCTTAGTGGTTTTTAATAATAACAATAGTTTATTTACTTAAAAAAAATAACAATATATTTGTATTCTTAAGTTTCTATAATACTAATAATAGAAATTTAATGAAATACAATAATAAATCAAGGAAAAAATAATTCGAAATAATTTCTTGACAAACAAAAAAACATAACTGAAAAAATAAACACATGTGAAATTCATTAACACACACACACACTCGCATCTATATTATACCACTGACACTTAATACTTACTTAAGTTCATTAGGGCCGATTCACACTATTCTTTCAAATTTGAACTCCCTTCCCTCCAGGGTATCAGACAGTTACGCATGCACATGCTGGCGGCCCGTGGCTTCAACGTGGTCACAGTGGACTCCCGAGGGTCAAAGCACAGAGGTCGAGCATGGGAAGCCGCTATAAAGGGGAAAATGGGGCAGGTGGAACTGGATGACCAGGTAACTTGGTGCTGCTTATTGGTCTTTTGGACTAGGTTTTAGACTTTCTTGCTTGAAGGTTGGAAAGTATTTGATTTATGATGTGTTAAAATAATAATATAAAATAAATAATAGAATTTTTCCTATGATAAAAATATCTTTAATATTTTTCATATATCATCATTATATATTCTATGCATTGAAAATTATTTTCACTTCCTCGCTCTGGCGGCGTTGAGTTCCGCTCCTCAACACGTTATGTCTCTAACGAAATTTGGAGGAAAGCAGAGTGCAGAATGCAGTGGGATAGCATCTGACTGTAAACGTGATCGGTTGTGGGTTCGATTCCCACTCGGGGGTATGATTATATTATGGGTGGATTTTAATATTATATATTCTTTACAATGACTTTTTATTGTATAATTTATATAAGTTTATAGTAGTATATATTCATATGAACAGGAATTACATTGTATTTAATAAATTTGAAATGAAATAGTCAAGCGTGAGTTGCTCGCTTTTTTAATATTTTTTTTTTGAAAATAATATTAATATTCTGAACAGGTAGAAGTTTTACAATGGTTGGCCAAAGAGACCCGTTGCATTGATATGGACAGGGTCGCGATACACGGCTGGAGTTACGGTAAGTCTATTTAATTATTACGTGACGTTGAGTTCCGCCACTCAACACGCAATGTCTCGTATTCAGTGGAAAGCGGAGTACGGAGTGTCTTGACACTTTTTACTTTCTGTTTATATTGTTATGCGGGATAAGAGCGTGAAGTTGAAATAAATGAATAAAAATATTTTTTTTACTAAAAAATTTTAACGCCATTTTGGATTTGATTCTTTTAAAAGTGTTTTGAATTCTGTTTTAGATACACATATTGGATGGATTATACAAAATTATGTAATCCATCATTTTGTTTTGTCGGCCATTTTGAACTAACAACAGTACTGATTATATTACTATTGTATTTTCATCTCCCCTTAGACATTGAGAAAGTCGTTTAGTTTGAATCACTAAAGAAGAGTCAAAATATTTTGCTTCACATATTAATATGTGCCTATAATGTATTCCCAGGCGGTTATCTCGCGTTACTCGGTCTCGCCACTCGACCCAACACGTTCAAGGTGTGCGTGGCGGGTGCTCCGGTGACGTGCTGGAGGCTCTACGACACGGCGTACACGGAGCGCTACATGGGCCTCCCAGCCGCCGCCCCCCACGCGTACAGCCGGGCTAGTGTGCTGGCGCATGCCCCTTTCTTTCCTGATAGGTTGGTTGGGTGTTTTTTTTTTAATTTTAATTCGACAGATTATTTATTATTCTTTTATTGTTTTTATTATTAAAGAATTAACTGATTAATTCTGCTTAAGTATTGTTTAATAACATTTTTAGACTTTTTTGTCTATAGGCCGGTCGTGGCGCAGTGTGATAGCGTCTCACTGTAAACGCGATGGGTTGTGGGTTCGACTCCCAATCGGGGGAATGATTATATGAGAACTGGTAAGACAAAGTGAGGCGTTTATTTTCGCCATTCAATAAGAAATGTCTCGAATTTGGCGTATCCTACGCTGACGCTATTGAAATTCAAATACATACATTCTAATTTCAATAGAGAAGATGGTTGGAAACTTTCTACCATCCGGGACCCAATTATAGAAAAAATTTAAGGTTCCAATCTACCACACCAGAGACAAAGATACAGTCAGCTCATTCTGCAAGAATCGAGGGCAGTACGCGAGGCAACTGAGAAACAGATGGCGGTAGTTTGATATAATTGATTTTTGCATCAACTGACAGACGAATCCACCTCCTCAGTCTACCTGTGACCACGGACTGCTGTAAAGTGTTCGAAACGTCTGGTTTCCAAAAATATATGTTCAAATACCAAAATATACGCTATTAATCCGTTTAAAATAGTTTAATTTTTTTTAGCTTCACGCTTTTATCCCACATAGCAGAGTAGACGGAAAGTACCTATTTTCAATATAGTCAGTACTTCGTTTTCCACCGAATTCGAGACATTGTGTGTTGAGTAGCGGAACTCAACACCACAGTTTGTCTTTACCAGAGCGAGGAAGTGAAAAAAAATTAAATATAATCACTCCCTTGAGTGGGAATGGAACCCACAACCGATAGCGTTTACAGTCAGACGCTGTCCCACTGCGCCACGACCGGCCTCAAGTTTTTAAGTAGTTTCATTTAAAATATGTAAAAATTGGAAAAATCAATATCTTTTTTGAAAAAAGAACGGAATTAAAATTTGAACGCAGCGGGATTCAAACACGCGCCTCTTGTATACCGTCCAAGCGCTCTATCCGCTAAGCCATGCGTTCTACTATCAGCTGCGTCGAAATTCTTATACGTTTGTTACAACTTATTATCCAAGGTATACAAGATGCGCGGGTTCGAATCCCGCTGCGTTCAAATTTTATACGTTTTTTCATCCTAATAATGTTTTCTAATCCTAAGTGTGGAATAACACTTTAAAAATAGTAAAAATCAATATCTTATTAATATTATTATTATCATTATATTACAGAGAAGGCAGACTACTTATAATACACGGTCTTGCGGATGAAAACGTTCATTTTTGCCACACAGCAGCTCTACTCTCAGAACTGATACGACTTGGGAAGCCACATAGAGTACAGGTTAGTTGGTCGTGGGTTTGATTCCCAAAAAAAAATTGTATTTAATTATTCCATTGTTGTATATTGCTACTTAAATGTTTTAAAGCGTTTTTTTAGCTTCACGCTTTTATCCCGCATAGTAGGGTAGACAGAAAGTATCTAGTGTCAGGACACTCCGTACTTCGCTTTCTACCGAATCCGAGACCTTGAATAGTGCAACTCAACGCCGCACTTTGTCTTTACCCGAGTGTGGAAGTGAAAATAATTTAAGTACAACCACTCCACCGAGTGGGAATTGAACCCACAACCGATTGCGTTTACAGTCTGACTGTCACACTTCGCCACGACCGGCTTCATTTATTTTATTTTATAATATTTAATAAATTATATTATAAAAAATTATTTGTATAAAGAAACACTGGTTATCATTTTCTGGTATTTTGGTTCACATGGCTCTGGTATTTTGGACACATCCGGACACGGGTGCACGTTTTTGGTTCTTTTTTTTATTCATTAGGCTCACCAATAATTGCTGTAAAATATAAAACTTTTTTAGTAAAATATAAAAACTTTTAAACTATAGTACAAATAATATTTAAGCTAAACACTGTATGTAAAAAGTAGTCGGCAGTGGGTCCCAGGTGGTAGAGAGTTGCCAATCGTCTTCTCTATTGAAATTAGAATGGTTTTTAATTTCAAAGTAAAGTTTAAAACGTCAGGGTTTCATACGTCGAAAATCAAAAACCGTATTATATTAAAAGCGTTTTAACAATAATATTAATATTATGACGTGTTTTTTCCAGCTATACCCCGGCGAGAGACACTCGTTGCGCGCGATGCACGCGTCCAAGCACTATGAGGCGACACTACTACATTTCCTACACGAAAACCTATAGGCAACCACACTGAAACCCACTACAAACCAACATGGCGGCGGTTTCTGTCAGTTGAACCAAAATGGCGGTAATAGTGACAGTCAATTTGCCTAAAACTAATGTTTTATGAACATTAGTGTGTGAACGAGACAGTAATAGAGCTTGTTAGCTGTGTCTTTTTCTAGAAGTTTTCAGAATCATGCCATTCATAAATGCGAGAGCGAGACGGATATATATTTATATAGACCGGTCCCTTTCTAAAAATTGGTTCTATGAAATAAATTTAATATATTTATTAATAAGTAACGTTGTACATTTGTTGTCCCTTTCTAAAAAGTAGACGTGAGTAGTCTGTCTGTTATAGGCCTATGAAAGAGAGATGCGTAGATATTCGCTATCTCTTTCTAGTAAATCGTATAAGACTTATTCTGTTCTTTGTAAAGGCTTTTCAAAATGTAACTATAAAATCTTTTTTATAAATATAAATAAATACCGGCGCCATTTTGGGTCAAATTACGGAACGCTTAAGCTAGAGACAGAAACTGTGAAATCGTTGTTTTATTTCAATAATAACAAATATACCACAGATAATATAAAAAAGTATATTTTTTTATTTTGCCTTTACCCTTTGAATGAATGAATGAATTAAAAAAACATCTTACCCAAGAATTTTTATCCGAAATCAAATAATGCTTTTGTCTATGAAATAGCAATTAATTTAATTATTTTTATTTATTTAATAAGTTTAAATGTTATACTATCTACCAACTATTGAATGATATTTTAAAAAAATCGATTACACAATTAAATCGATTAAAGAAATCGATTTCACATACTAATATTTTTTATTCCTTTTATATAATCTGTGGTGTACATTGTGATATGTGAATCTGTGACCGTATCTATGGTTAAGCGATATCTTGTTCAAAGTATTGTTATTATCTATGGTTATTGTAAAGTATTAAAAATAATAATAATAATAATAATAAAAATGGACGATAATATTCATATTGTTACAGTTTTACTTATAAATAAAATAATTTTGTTTATTTCTTAGTCAGTTATATATAGTTTATTTTTTAATTTTCTTAGATCACAGTCTCAGATTTGAGGTCTACGTGGCGCAGTGGGACAGCGTCTGACTGTAAGCACGATTGGTTGTGGGTTCGGTACACTAAAGGGAGTTATTTTTCAATTATTATAATTTCTCTATTTCGGTAAGACATAGTACGGTGAAAGTAAAGTACTGAACGGAGTGTTTTGCCACTAGGTGCTCTCTGACTACCCTGCTATGCGGGATGGCGCGTGGAACCCACTAACGATCACGTGTATAGTCAAACGCTGTCCCACTGCGCCATGAGTGACCTAAATAATGTTACATACATATATATCGAACTGACGACCTCCTTGTTTTGAAGTCCGTTAAAAGTTCACCCAAACTGGATATTTGTGAAAGGTATATTATTCATTTTTCTATTAAATTCATGATATTCCAGTATTAATTCAGTTTTACACTTCCCGAAATTGAAGTTGGGGGTTGAGTTGCGGAACTAAACGCCGCACTTCGTCTCACCTGATATAATTGATGATATATTGTGATATAATTCTTCTGGGAAATATATGTATATATATATATATATATATATATATATATATATATATATATATATATATATACATATAATTAAATACATATAAAAAAATAAATATAAAATAATATAAGCATTATATAGTAAATTTAAAGATAAATGCTGCTTGATTCAGACACATTTTTTTTAACGAGGTCTTAAACGACACTATTAATGGGCTTTTTTTTGGATGGATGTGCGGAGTTTATACCAAAGTGATGTACGGAATAAGAATTTTGAAGGATTTTTGTGTTGCTCTTTGAGATTTCAAGTATCAGCGTGAAACAAGATCTCCTTGAGCGTGTGGATATGGGAAGTACGTTAAAACGGGAACGGAGATAGGAAGGGAGATTTTGGTAATACAAAATATTAAAAAGGAAAGAAAGGATGTGATATATGGTGTTTCCCAATAAGGATGATAGGATTTTGACAGCTCACAGCCGCCATCTTGGTTGTTTAAAATTTGACATTTGTGTTGTTTTGTATTTAGTAATGTTTGCCATTTAATCATGAACAAGTTCACGTTACCTCAATGTTTGGAAATTGTCCAAATTTTCTATCAAAATTCGAGAAGTATTGTCTCTACTCAAAGAGCATTTCGTTCTAAATATGGTGGTCATGGTGCACCGTTTGAGCTCGCTATACGTCGCATAATCCAAAAACTGGAAAGTGAATATTCTTTGCACAAGAATTGGGTTTATTCAGAATGACAATCTGGCGAATTTTACGTATGGATCTTGGCCTACATCCATACAAGATTGTGTTGGCACAAGAACTCAAGCCAGCAGACCATCGATTACGTCGTGAATTTGCTGATTGGGCGCTTGAAATGATGGAAACGGACACCGAATTTCATAGGAAAATCATCTTTTCAGATGAGGCTCACTTTTGGCTCAATGGTTATGTGAACCAACAGAATTGTCGTTACTGGAGTGAGTCAAATCCAAGAGTGGTCCATGAAACACCATTACATCCTGAAAAATTGACTGTTTGGTGCAGATTATGGTACGGTGAATCATAGGTCCGTACTTTTTCAAAAACGACGAAGGCCGTACTGTTACTGTCAATGGCGACCGTTATCGTGACATGTTGAACGATTTTTTTTCCTGAAGTGTATGAAATCGATGCGGACGACATTTATTTTCAACAAGATGGTGCAACATGCCACACTGCGACCGTCACAATGGATTTATTGCGTGATAAGTTTGGTGAGTCGGTTATTTCTCGCAACGGTCCTCACAATTGGCCACCAAGATCATGCAGACTATTTTTTGTGGGGGTATGTTAAATCTCAAGTGTTTGCCAATAAACCAGTTACGATTCAAGACCTTGAACGCAACATTCGAGCGACTATAGCGGCCATACCAGCCGAAACGCTGCACCGAGTCATCGAAAAATGGACCGATCGTATTCACCAGTGTAAAAAAAGTCGTGGCGGTCATTTGAATGATATTTTGTTTAAATCATAAAAAATCCTATCAAATAAAGCCATTGAGCACGAAATTCGAACATATATTACATGTTTTATTTCAATTTCAAAACATATCGTTCTTATTGGGAAACCTTTATATACTGTTCTAGTTAGTTAGTTAAAAACTTTATTGCACATTGATAAAATAGTACATAGATTAAAAAAAAAGTACAATAAAATGCACAAACGTTCTACTTCCGCTTGACTTATTCTACCGGAAGTACTCAATTTTTTTACATATTACGTATATATACATAAATAATTTAAATATTTTTATCTATATATTAAAAGTAAAGTAAGTTAAATGTGTTTTTTTTGTAATTTTTGTTGATCTCCATAACATTAATTTATTTTAGTAACTTAATTATAACTATATTTGTGATACAGATCGAAAAAGTATCGAGCAGAACCGAGTTGAAAATTGAGTTATTTTTTAAAATTTTATGTCAAATCGACTTATCTACATATATTATTTGTGTGATTTTATAATAATTATTTAAAAGGGCGTACTTTCTTTTGAGGTTTTTTTTGTTCGTAGCCTGTTCTCACAGTATAGTTTATAAAATATTAAAATACACCACCTTCATCAGTGCTCTTTATAAATAATTCATTGTATTATAGCTATGAAAAAAATTAAAATATCAAAATGGAAAATAAAACAACATATTAAAGTTTAGACTTTTTAATTACTTTCTTCATATATTGTTAAACGATTATTTCTTAATAATCCTTAAGTAGTAGAAATTTGTAAAAATCTCTTTACAGAAATGCCAACAACATAAATAAGTTGTAACAAGATGTGTGAGATTTCGACGCAGCTGGTAGTAGAACGCATGGCTTAGCGGTCAAAGCGTTTGGACGGTATTCAAAAGGCGCGGGTTCGTATCCCGATGCGTTCAAATTTTTATACGTTTTTTCAATAATGTTTTCTAATCCTAAGTGTGGAATAACACTTTCAAAATAGTAAATATTCTTCATATATTTTTTTAACTTTACAAGAAATAAGGAAAAAAAAACAAAAACAGATTTAAACCATATTATTTATTAATGTCATTATTAACGTTTATTAACGTCAAATTACTGTCTATCTGTTTATCAACGTCTTGTGTCTATCCTCACAAGTTATAACCGTTCACATCGTATCCCCAGGACGTCATGATCTGGTCTATCCAGGTCCTGAACATAGATACTCTAGCGTATACGGCCGGGACATTTTTAAACCCACACCCAATGCCCCACGCGACTAAACCGGATAGCTTGTATCTGTCGTTGCCCACGGGACAGGCTAGAGGGGCCCCACCGTCACCCTGGAGGATAGAAAATTAAATATATAAGGGAGTCTAGACTTGAGCTTCTGTCAGTTAAACGTGATAAAGCATGAAGCTGTAAGAAAATGACATTTTAGTATTCAATAGTCGGAGTGGGTCAGTACGGAGTGTCATGACACTAGTCTGATACTGTCTACCCTGTTATGTGGGATAAAAGTGCGAAGCTAAAAAAAATACATATTAAAATTTTAATGGCCACAAGAACTTACCGTGCAAGTATCTTTGCCTTCGTCCCCGCCAGCACACACGAAACTCTCATGCAATTTGAACCAGTGACCCAGTCGGGTTTGCCTCAAAAGAGACGAGCATCGTTGGGAGTCAACCATGTTAATTTCCACCTTCTTCAGTATTACTGCAAAGCGATCTTTGTCATCTGTTGAAATGATTATTTTCAAAAATTATACATTAGGTAAAATATTTAAATTCAATACATATTAAAAAAAAAACTTTTAATAGATAATATCGTAGAAAACATTTTTGAAAAAACGTATAAAAATTTTGAACGCAACGGAATTCGAATCCGCGCATCTTGGACGGTATCCAAGAGGCGCGGGTTCGAATCTCGCTGCGTTCAAAATTTTTATACGTTTTTTCAAAAATGTTTTCTAATCCTAAGTGTGAAATAACACTTTAAAAATAGTAAATAGATATAATCGTACTATAATAGTTTCGAAGGGGCTATAAAAAATATATGCCATCCATCTTGTTGTGGCAGCCATATTTGATTTTTACTCATTTAATGATACTTTTGAAACTAAATATATATTATATATCTATATCTATATTATATATCTATATTATATATCTATATCTATATTATATATCTATATCTATATTATATATAAATAGACAAAATTGGAGTGTCTGTTAGTAATATTAAAATAACCCGTTTTTACTAAACGTGTATGATATATACACGAAAGATATATCAAAGTAAGATTTTTTACAAATTCTGTCTGTCTTTTTGTTCCGGCTAATCTATGGAACGGCTGATTTTGACAGAACTTACATTAGGACATAACTGATTTCAGAATATCAGAACATCCCTGGAGGATGTTAAATTCCAAGCTGATGAAGTCGCGGGTACAGCCAGTTTATTCGTATTGCCATACTCTGAGACAGTTGGAAAATCTCACCAAAATTCTTACTCCCCCAGCCGTTGGCGACATAATTCTTGTACTGATCGAAGTTCTCGTTCTGCTGCGGAAGGCAGATCACGTTGATGTGATCCATCAGCTCCACGGGCTCCTGGAGACGGAGGAGAGCTAGGTCGTTATGGGCGTTATGCTGGTTGAAATCTAAAAAATAAAAATGTTCAGGTACTATGCCAGGAAAAATCGCCGCCCACTCTGCCCAAGTTGCAGTAATGGTATAGGAGGAAAGGAAAAACATATTACCATGTCTAATAACAATTTCTTTAACCAGTCTCTCCTGGCTCTTGAGCCGCTCCTTCTTCGTACGAGTGTCCCATTCTCCAGCGCGCGCGATGATTGGGCGCTTGCAATGATGGAGACGGACACCGAATTTCATAGGAAAATCATCTTTTCAGATGAGGCTCACTTTTGGCTCAATGGTTATGTGAACAAACAGAATTGTCGTTACTGGAGTGAGTCAAATCCAAGAGTGGTTCATGAAACACCTTTACATCCTGAAAAATTGACTGTTTGGTGCAGATTATGGTACGGTGAATCATAGGTCCGTACTTTTTCAAAAACGACGAAGGCCGTACTGTTACTGTCAATGGCGACCGTTATCGTGACATGTTGAACGATTTTTTTTCCTGAAGTGTATGAAATCGATGCGGACGACATTTATTTTCAACAAGATGTGCAACATGCCACACCGCGACCGTCACAATGGATTTATTGCGTGATAAGTTTGGTGAGTCGGTTATTTCTCGCAACGGTCCTCACAATTGGCCACCAAGATCATGCGGACTATTTTTTGTGGGGGTATGTTCAATCTCAAGTGTTTGCCAATAAACCAGTTACGATTCAAGACCTTGAACGCAACATTCGAGCGACTATAGCGGCCATACCAGCCGAAACGCTGCACCGAGTCATCGAAAAATGGACCGATCGTATTCACCAGTGTAAAAAAAGTCGTGGCGGTCATTTGAATGATATTTTGTTTAAATCATAAAAAATCCTATCAAATAAAGCCATTGAGCACGAAATTCGAACATATATTACATGTTTTATTTCAATTTCAAAACATATCGTTCTTATTGGGAAACCTTTATATACTGTTCTAGTTAGTTAGTTAAAAACTTTATTGCACATTGATAAAATAGTACATAGATTAAAAAAAAAGTACAATAAAATGCACAAACGTTCTACTTCCGCTTGACTTATTCTACCGGAAGTACTCAATTTTTTTACATATTACGTATATATACATAAATAATTTAAATATTTTTATCTATATATTAAAAGTAAAGTAAGTTAAATGTGTTTTTTTTGTAATTTTTGTTGATCTCCATAACATTAATTTATTTTAGTAACTTAATTATAACTATATTTGTGATACAGATCGAAAAAGTATCGAGCAGAACCGAGTTGAAAATTGAGTTATTTTTAAAAATTTTATGTCAAATCGACTTATCTACATATATTATTTGTGTGATTTTATAATAATTATTTAAAAGGGCGTACTTTCTTTTGAGGTTTTTTTTGTTCGTAGCCTCTTCTCACAGTATAGTTTATAAAATATTAAAATACACCACCTTCATCAGTGCTCTTTATAAATAATTCATTGTATTATAGCTATGAAAAAAATTAAAATATCAAAATGGAAAATAAAACAACATATTAAAGTTTAGACTTTTTAATTACTTTCTTCATATATTGTTAAACGATTATTTCTTAATAATCCTTAAGTAGTAGAAATTTGTAAAAATCTCTACAGAAATGCCAACAACATAAATAAGTTGTAACAAGATGTATGAGATTTCAACGCAGCTGATAGTAGAACGCATGGCTTAGCGGTCAGAGCGTTTGGACGGTATTCAAGAGGCGCGGGTTCGAATCCCGATGCGTTCAAATTTTTATACGTTTTTTCAATAATGTGTTCTAATCCTAAGTGTGGAATAACACTTTAAAAATAGTAAATATTCTTCATATATTTTTTTAACTTTATAAGAAATAAGAAAAAAAAACAAAAACAGATTTAAACCACATTATTTATTAATGTCATTATTAACGTTTATTAACGTCAAATTACTGTCTATCTGTTTATCAACGTCTTGTGTCTATCCTCACAAGTTATAACCGTTCACATCGTATCCCCAGGACGTCACGATCTGGTCTATCCAGGTCCTGAACATAGATACTCTAGCGTATACGGCCGGGACATTTTTAAACCCACACCCGATGCCCCACGCGACTAAACCGGATAGCTTGTATCTGTCGTTGCCCACGGGACAGGCTAGAGGGGCCCCACCGTCACCCTGGAGGATAGAAAATTAAATATATAAGGGAGTCTAGACTTGACATTTTAGTATTCAATAGTCGGAGTGGGTCAGTACGGAGTGTCATGACACTAGTCTGACAACGTCTACCCTGTTATGCGGGATAAAAGTACGAAGTTAAAAAAAATGCATATTAAAATTTAAATGGCTACAAGAACTTACCGTACAGGTATCTTTGCCTTCGTCCCCGCCAGCACACACGAAACTCTCATGCAATTTGAACCAGTGACCCAGTCGGGTTTGCCTCAAAAGAGATGAGCATCGTTGGGAGTCAACCATGTTAATTTCCACCTTCTTCAGTATTACTGCAAAGCGATCTTTGTCATCTGTTGAAATGATTATTTTCAAAAATTATACATTAGGTAAAATATTTAAATTCAATACATATTAAAAAAAAAACTTTTAATAGATAATATCGTAGAAAACATTTTTGAAAAAACGTATAAAAATTTTGAACGCAACGGAATTCGAATCCGCGCATCTTGGACGGTATCCAAGAGGCGCGGGTTCGAATCTCGCTGCGTTCAAAATTTTTATACGTTTTTTCAAAAATGTTTTCTAATCCTAAGTGTGAAATAACACTTTAAAAATAGTAAATAGATATAATCGTACTATAATAGTTTCGAAGGGGTTATAAAAAAAATATGCCATCCATCTTGTTGTGGCAGCCATAATTGATTTTTACTCATTTAATGATACGTTTGAAACTAAATATATATTATATATCTATATCTATATTATATATCTATATCTATATTATATATCTATATCTATATTATATATCTATATCTATATTATATATCTATATCTATATTATATATAAATAGACAAAATTGGAGTGTCTGTTAGTAATATTAAAATAACCCGTTTTTACTAAACGTGTATGATATATACACGAAAGATATATCAAAGTAAGATTTTTTACAAATTCTGTCTGTCTTTTTGTTCCGGCTAATCTATGGAACGGCTGATTTTGACAGAACTTACATTAGGACATAACTGATTTCAGAACATCAGAACATCCCTGGAGGATGTTAAATTCCAAGCTGATGAAGTCGCGGGTACAGCCAGTTTATACGTATTGCCATACTCTGAGACAGTTGAAAAATCTCACCAAAATTCTTACTCCCCCAGCCGTTGGCGACACAATTCTTGTACTGATCGAAGTTCTCGTTCTGCTGCGGAAGGCAGATCACGTTGATGTGATCCATCAGCTCCACGGGCTCCTGGAGACGGAGGATAGCTAGGTCGTTATGGGCGTTATGCTGGTTGAAATCTAAAAAATAAAAATGTTCAGGTACTATGCCAGGAAAAATCGCCACCCTCTCTGCCCAAGTTGCAGTAATGGTATAGGAGGAAAGGAAAAACATATTACCATGTCTAATAACAATTTCTTTAACCAGTCTCTCCTGGCTCTTGAGCCGCTCCTTCTTCGTACGAGTATCCCATTCTCCAGCGCGCGCGATCAGCGAACCCGGTGCAAATCTGGCAAAAGAAAAAAAATTAAAATAAAAAGAAAGATAAAAAAGATCTTTGATTTTCGCGATTTTTATACATTATAAATGAAACTATTTTAACCGGATTAATCGCGTATATTTTGGTATTCGAAACAGGTTGACTCCCTGTGACCACGGACTACTGTAAAGTGTTCGAAACGTCAGGTGTCCAAAAATGTATTTTCGAATACCAAAATATACGTGATTAATCCGGTTGAAATAATTTCATTTAAAAAGAATCTTGTAAACTATTTTTATTTCCCCGTTCTGACAAATTATTATTATATGTTGAGCGAAACTTAGTAGCGTTTTATTAATAATCTCTTTATTAGACATAAGGCCTTTAGGATGATAAACCAAATAAATACGTAAATACGTAAAGAAAAAAATCGAGTTCTGTCAGAAAGTAAACATAACAAGTCAGTACTGTAAGTCGCTATCTATATATTTATAGAAAGAGCTTAATATTAAGCTCTTTCTATTAGGACTTACAGTACTGACTTTTTATGTGTCCTACTGCGCCATGAAGGCATCAAATATATTTGAGACCTTCATGGCGCAGTGGGACACCGTCTGTCTTTAGATACGATGAGTCGCTTCGATTCCCGGTCGGGAGAATAATTACAAACAAAAATAATTGAAATATTCCCTCTTGTATAAGGCAAAAAAACAATGAATTCTAATTCAGCTCTTATTAGTTCAAATATTACCTATTTATAACTAAATTATTTAACAGACATCTACTAGAAGCTGTTGCGAGGTCCACATTGAGGTCGAATTCATGTCTAGTCCTGCAAATCCCGCGGAACCAGCGCCAATAATCTCGCAACATGATCTCGGTTTTTTAGGATCAGAAGCCCTATCAAAGCGGCTGGATCTTAGACTATACTATGTTTTGTTTGTATACTTACTTATACGCAATATGAGCGCCGGTCATGACCACTTGAGGGTGTATCAGCACTCCCACTCCCACGTACGTCAAACTCTTAGCGTCCAGTAAGGCGACCACCCACGGGAACTCCCCGAACTGAGCTTCATTGCCCTAAATAGTTATTGTCATATAAAAGGATGTATTTTAATTTATAAC
Organism: Dryadula phaetusa; assembly: GCA_032432895.1. Lineage (NCBI taxonomy): Eukaryota > Metazoa > Arthropoda > Insecta > Lepidoptera > Nymphalidae > Dryadula > Dryadula phaetusa. The sequence goes on along the minus strand of JAOYRS010000090.1, from coordinate 1,142,159 downwards.
TGAAAGTTATGTAAAGCCGCTCGTGGCGCAGTGGAAGATTGGTTGTGGGTTTGATTGCCGTCCGAAGGAATGATTATATTTAATTTTTTTCCTCGCCCTGGTAAAACAAAACACGACATTCAGTTCCGCCACTCAACAATCAAAGTCTCGAGTTCGACGGAAGCCGGAGCACAGAGTGTCGTAACAGTACGTACTTCCGGTCTACCCTGCAATGCGGGACAAAAGATTATGTCCACTCCCGCAAGTCTGGAGGTTTGCATAAATAAATGAGAAATTGTTACTTTATTAAAATGATATCTTTTTTATCACAAGCTATTCATTTGGAAGTATAAACTAAAAAAAATAATAAACGTAATTAATTTATTACAATTTAATACTTACATCGTCTCCTTTAACAGTGAAATCTAGACCCCTGGGGTTCCTAAACCCACAGCCTCTCAAAGTTTTGGGGCCAGAGGTCACAGGTTCCGGCGGGGGTTCTGCAGCTGGACTCTTGCAGCACCGCTCTACGCTCTCTTGGCAGTTTTCTTCTTTGCCTCCAAATCTAGAATTTAGTTAGATGTTTGGAATTTGGCTTAATTTTTACAGCTTCAGTTAACACATAGGCGTCAACGACACGAAGTTTCATGTTTTATTCATTGAAATTTTTAAGTAAAGTACGCTGTTTCACGCATTTTTGTTGTTCCCCATGGCTGGTTAGTCAGAGACAACTTAGTGTCAAAACATTCCGCTGACTGCTTTCTGCCCAAAATCGACCCACTGCGTGTTGAATGGTGAACTCAACGCCGCGCTTTGTCATCCCAGAGCGGAGAAATAATATATAAGATACAATGACGTTCCCTTAATTATTAAGTACCCGGATGACATAGCTTTGGTCAGTGTTTCAGTATATCATGTGTTTTTTGGAACTAAATTCACTTATAACTATGAAAATTACTTACTGATAAAATATGAATATGACATAATAATAAAAAAAAACACAAATCTAAATATATATTATTAAAATATAAAAAAAGTAAAGTAAATGAAACCGTAAAAAGTTGAAGAAAAGTCTGACTAAGATTTTGAACTGTGTTTTGAGGCGCTTTATTTCTCGGTCTAGCAATTTTAATGTTGTAAATGGCGGCGAAATTTAGCTTCGTATTCCAATGATATTGTGGGAGGGTTTTCCAGTGCGAAAAATTATTCAATCTATTGTGTAAATACTAATGTAATTTTTAACATGTGCAATAAAGTATTTAAAGCCGGTCCTGGCGCAGTGGGACAGCGTCTGATTGTAAACACGATCGGTTGTGGGTTCGATTTCCACTCAGGGGAGTGATGAAGATCGGTTGTGGGTTCGATTTCCACTCGGGGGAGTATTTGAAATATTTTCACTTCCTCGTTATGGTAAGACAAAGTGCGGCGTTGAGATTCACTACTCACCACGCAATGTCACGAATTGGGTGGAAAGCGAAGTACGGAGTGTCTAGACACTAGGTACTTTCTGTTTACCCTGCTGAAAAAATATGAGATAAAAGCATGAAGAATATGAAGAATAACAAAAAAAGTATTAAATAATTATTTGATTTATTACAAGCTTACCGGATATCCAGCACGCCCCATCCGTTGAATTTAGGATCTGTCATGTACACGGAGGTGTTTGTACGGTCACACAGGTAGTAGGGCACACACTGACAGTCTCTGTCATTTTGTTTTATGTATATTGTGTTTTGCCTCGGTTTTAAATTTATCTGTGTAATAAAAATTAGCCGATTTCAAATAAAGGAGGTTATCAGTTTGATATGTATGCATGTAATATTGTAGAAAATGAATAATATTTGAGTATGATGATATATTTAGGCTTTCAAACACGTATGCTTAATCTGGTAAATGTTTGTTTGTATGTTTGTTTCCGAGTTACTCTAAAACTAAATTTAAGTCTAAAATTAAGTCATATCGAGATGATTCTTTTTAATTTAAGTTAGGTATACTTTAACTTAGAGAAGTTTCATTAAACTCAGTCCAGTAGTTTTAGAGGCATAGGAAAATTACTAGTAAGAAAATATAGGTAGGTAGTTGTATAGCTTTTATGAAGGTAGTTTATTTTTTATACAACAGATTATATTAAATATTACATATAATAAATATTTTTTTATATAAGCCACACGTCAAATGTGGGACTAACTTAGCGATTTTGTAGAACTTGACATAAGTAATTATTGCATAATCCTTCAAGAAAATATTCTATAAAATGGAATGATTGTATATTAAAATTAAAATTTATTGCTATTTCTCCGCTCTGATAAGATAAAACGCGGCGGTGAGTTGGAAAGCAGTCAGTCAACGGAGTGTCATGACTCTAAGTTGTCTCTAACTAGCCTGCTATTCGGGATAAACCGTCAAGCTGCTTTATTTCTTTAAAAATCAAGTATTATACTAATTCGTATCATAGACACCTGCCTGATCATGTAAACGAAGGGGTTGTGGGTTTGAATTTCATTTGATGTAAATTATAAAAAATACACGAGAAGTACTCAGCCTCATACTTATAAAAAAACAATTTAAAACAAAACGTATCAGGATTTTGACGCAACTCGATGATGATAATAAACAGTATATATCCAAAATCATTTCAAACTTACATTTTCATTATACACTTTAGTATTAGTGCGTGCAGGCCCGAAGAGCTCAACTAGAAGCGATTCGTCTAGCTGGGGGTAACCCACTACAGACACCGCCATGACTGAAAGGAGTAGGAACAGCATCTGCAACCAAGAACAAAAAACTACAGTATACAGTTTTGATTCATCTGTCACAAATTTAGCTATATATATATATATATATATATATATATATATATATATATATATTTTATCCCGTACTGCAGGGTATTTAGAGACAACCTAGTGTCAAGACACTCCGTTCAACGCCCGAAATCGTGACATTGTGTGTTGAGGCGATCACAACGCCGCGCTTTATATTACCAGAGCGGAGAAATAAGAATACATTTTAAATATAATTATTTCTCTGAGTGGAATTTGAACCCACAACCAATAGCGCTTACAGTCAGCTATATATTATTGCATTGTTAACAGAATCAAAGGTATATTATAAATTTCACCTCAATCAAACACTAGAAATTGGGCCCAATTTACTTTGCTAGATGTCATCTCCAGATTACAAGTCCACTATCAAAGGGACACGGCAAGCCAAAAAAATAAATAAAACAGAAGTCACTTACCCTTAATCCAATACTTTTATTTTCCACACTTTAAAATCAATTATTGCGAACTCCTCTTAATTTTTATTATTAAAAAAAAGATCTGTCAATATTTTTAATCTGCGCCGTTGTGAGAGCGTCCTGGCGCTCCCGCGTTTTTGTTTCCAATGATTTTACAAGCGATTGTCAGTTTATTTATAAACATTTGTAAATCTAATAATATGACAATATATTTTGCGGGGCAATTACTGTTATCAGTTCAGGGATACGAAAAATTAAACAGTGTTATACCACACAGGGCTGCCACCTTCATTTAAATTAAATTGATAAGTACTATCCGAATAAGATTACGCATTAATTAATTATATCGATTAATTTTTTGATATATATTTTAATTGTTTGCTGCTTTTTGCCCTAAATTAAGACATTGCGTGTTGAGTGCTGTATTCAACGCTGCGCTTTGTCTTACCAGAGCGAGGCGGGAATGGGAATTTAACCCACAAACCTCACCCCAGGCCTCACCTACCGGGCTCTATCGATCTTCTGGTACCCAATTTAACATATATTTTTTTCCTATATTGATTAAGACCGACATGTGTCTATGGGACGTTGTTTATTTTTCTATAAACCTAAATTTGTCAAATATTTTTATATTTTAAAGTGTCATTTCATACCTCCTTAATATGCGTTGTTCATCTGATTTAGTCGAAATAAGCTAAGTTAAAACAAGCGTACAGGTAGTATATAATCTTTGATATTTGCCCTTTTTTTACATTTGGAATGAAAATATTTTTAAAAGGATCAATCGCATATATTTTAGTAATCGACAATACAATATTAAGTCTTAAATTCACCATACCAGAGACAAAAAATACAGTCGGCCATTTCCACAATAATCTAGGGTAGAACGCGAGGTAATTAAGAAACAGATGGCGGTAGATTGATATAATTAATTTTTGTATCAACTCACAGACGACCACCTCAGTCTACCCACAAGCTTGACCACGGACTACTGTATTTTCTTAAAATTAAAAAATAGTAATATACTTTTTATTAGTATTTTAAGCATATTATGAATAAAATAAACCTTATAGTTACACTAAAAATCGGGATTGTTCCGTGCTGACTTTAATGTGGTCACTATTCATGATCATAAATGAAACTAGTTTAAAAGGATTAATTGCGTAAATTTTGGTATTCGAAAATATATTTTTGGATACCTGACGTTTCGAACACTTTACAGTAGTCCGTGGTCACAGGAGTCAGTCTCTCCGTCGGTCAGTTCTGTCTACTCGTTTCTCAGAAAGTGTAAAGTGTTCCAAACATCAGGTTTCCTAAAAACGTATTTTCGAATACCAAAATATACGCGATTAATCCGTTTAAAATAAATTCATTTAAAATATATAAAATCGCGATAATCAAAGATCTTATCGTGCATCTGATCTATTAAGTGAGAACTCAGAACAAAATTGATTGGAAAGTTGGTCATGGGGTACCATGGTGGTCTGTGACCTGGTCCCTGGAACGGGCTTTATTTGATACCTCAATGACACTATGAACGTCAGATACTCCGTGCTGATGATTTTTTGGTGTTTTGAAACCTATACCACCTTTTGGTGCGCGTGGGAAGATTCTTTTATCCAATGAATGGCATAACGGGAGCCAGCAATCAAAATGTCGCAGATGGGAATTTTTAAAAATTATTCTTATAATTTTATTTTATCAAATAAATATTTATTATATATTAAGCAAAGGCCTAAACCTACTGCTAATATTATTATTTTTTTTATTGCAATATGTTTTTCGTTTATTTAAATATGGGATTTATGTTGTCATCATTCATCATCTTTGCTTATAACGGTTTCGGTTAGGCCCCTAGAGGGGCTTGTACCAGATGGAAAACAAAAAAATACACATGATGTGACGCGAATGGGAGTCGAACCCACAACCAACCGGACGCATTCAGACGCCGTTCCACTCCGCCACTACGACTGTTATAATATTTAAATACAATGAACGATAATAATCAATTGCAAAATACCTAATTACTTACTTTCTCAGTTTATTTATTGGGGAAAAAACGCATTACGAACGTTCAAATTTTAGTTTACAAATATATCATACTAGCTGATACGCGCTACTTCATCCGCGTCACTATAATAGTTGTCTACTCGCCGCTTTTATTTATAACATGACCTTCTATAGTTTACGACCTTCCCCGTGGACCTGGCCATCATAATATGAAAGATTGTTTTTTAAATCCATTCATAGAAACAAAGAAATAGTTGATAAAGTGTAAATAAATCACGGCGTTGAGTTACGATGAATGTCAGTCGACGCCTAACGTCTCGAAAGAGCACACCGAGCCTGATCGTTAGTTGATTTCGACAATTGAACTAAAAAAATAAATTATAAAAGTTAAAAATGTGTATATATTTTTTTGGCTTCACAATTTTATACCGCATAGTAGGGTAGACAAGAAGTACCTAATTTGGAAACATTGCGTGGTAAGTGGCGGAACTCAGCGCTGCGCTTTGCCACACAATAGCGAGGAAATGAAAATAAACTTAATTATAAACTTTCCCCCGAGTCGCAACCCCCCCAAACAAACCCGCATCTGATAGCACTTACATCCAAACGCTGCCCCACAGCGCCATGACCGGCCTCAAACAAATACGTATACATAATATTCTCAATTCTCTTCGAACCCACTATCCACTTCTTACAAATTAAACCGACTTAAAACAAAAACAAACAAACGCGTAACTAAATAGTCCGGAAAATCCAAGCAGCAATACTCACGTGATAACCTCTAGTGACCTCCTGAGTTTGAAATAATGCATTATTAATGTTTTTGTAATAAACGTTTAAACGTTTATGTAGTACTTTATATAGTTATAAGACCGATGGTAGTAGGTAGAAAATATAATAATTTGTGGTCTTCGTGGCGCAGTGAGAGTGTCAGTGTGATCGCGATTGGTCGTAGCTTCGAGTCTCTCTCGAAGGAAATTCTATATTTAGAATTTATTTTCTTTTCTTCGTTCTGGTAGACAAAGCGCTGCGTTCAGCTCGTCGCTGAACACGCAATGTCTTGATTTTGGGCGGAAAATAATCAACGGAGTGTATTGACACTAGATTGTCTTTCATTATGCAGGATATAGCGTTAAGTTGTTTTTTTTTAGTTTCACGCTTTTATTCCGCACAACAGGGTAGACAGAAAGTGCCTAGTGTCAAGACACTCCGTACTCCGTTTTTCACTGAATTAGAGACATTGCGTGTTGAGTGGCGGAACTAAAAGCTGCACCTTGCCATATCAGATGGAGGCAATGAAAATAATTTTAATGTATTCATTCCTCCGAGTAGAAATCGAACCCACAACCGATAGCATTTACATTCAGATACTGTCTCACTTATGACCATGACCGGTCTATGTATAAAATTTATTGATCATACATAAATACAATTTGTAATGTGTACATAAAATTTATTTTTATTTCTTCAGTCTGGTAATACAAAGCGCGGCGATGTGTTTGCCATTCAGCATGTAATGTCTAGATTTCAGGTGAAAAACAGTTAACGGAGTGTCTTGACATTAGGTTGTTTCTAGCCAACCTGCTATGCAGGATATAGCGTGAAGCTGCTTTTCAAGAGCCATTCCAAGTCAAAGTATGACCCCATAATAGTGATTTTTATTTGACATATTAATCTGACATTTTCAATATTTAATTATCTATACTAAAATAAAGCAAATAAGTATATCTTAGTGGCGGATGTACGAATAGGGTGAGTTTTGCTTCACGCTTTTACCCGTATAGCAGGTTAGACAGAAAGTATCTAGAGTCAAGACACTCCGCTTTCCACCGAATTTAAGTGCCCACTGCCCCACGACCGGCCTCTTTTTTTTGCTACCTTAAATTTCTTTTGTTATATGAGAGGCTCTGGATAGTATTTTGCGCCATGTTTTATGAGTGTTTTTTCCTTCTTACTCATCGTTTGTACACATTCCATATAATTTGTATATTTTTAAACTCTTTCCACTTTTTTATGCGGGCAGAAACTTTGCCTATGTACAAAGTATTATCTATCACTCGAAAGTGAGCGAAGTTGCGATAAATATCTCTCCTATTTCCCATTTTTTTTTCTGTCAACGGAGTTAAATGCTGTTGACCTTAATGGTCTTTACAGCGACACCGGGAGGGGGAGGGAAGAGGGTGCTCTAGCCCTGCGAAGTTTAGCAAGCACTGACGTGGCTGCTTGACTAGCCTCATTTCCCATTGTGGGCTTACTATTCATACCAGTTCTATTGCTGGTCGAGGCTGCGCACTGGATATAAATATGTAATTTTAATTTAAATAGGTTTTTCATGATATAATTACGTTATCCCATGTGAATCAAGGCAAGAAATAAAAATAGACACATGAAAGTTTCAACGGCAAGTAACAATAGGTTTTTGCTTGCACAATATAAGTTTTAATTAAATAGTAATTCGTTTATAAGGAATAATCAATATATAATAAAAAAATTACATTGTGCAATATTGTAATTTATTCTCCTTTAGCTTCCGCTTGACAATCTTGGTATTCCTCATTGGCAAACAGGGCAGGGCAAAACTGACCACGACCTTATCATTGTCAGCTTTTAAGTTCAGTAACGAAACCCTATCAACGGGTCAAGCTGCCAGTTCCCTGCTAACCTCGAGAAGAAGTCCGAGATGATCATAAAGACCGTTGGCAGCTTTCTAGCACCTGGGACTCGTTTGTTTGTTTGTTTTTCAAGTCTTAAATCACGAATGAAATGTAATATAATGAAAAGTATCCAGGGCAATACGCTAGGCAATTAAAAAAACAACTGGCAGTATATAGATTGACATAACTAATTTTTGTATCAACCAACAGACGAGTGCCACCTCACTCTACCCGCAAGTAACACGACAACTGTAGAGTGTTCGAAACGTCAGTTTTTCATAAATATATTTTCAAATACCAAAAAATTACCGATGATACTGTTAAAAAAATATATAAGCTTTTTGAGGCCCTTCGTAATGAAGTCGGACAGCGTCTGACTGCAATTGCGATCAGTTATGGGTTCGATCCTCACTCGGGGGAGTGATTTTGTTTAAATTATCTTCACTTCCTCGCTCTGGTAAGACAAATTCCACTTACTAGGTACTCTCTGTCTACCCTGCTATGAAGAACGGGTCAGTCGATCCAGAGATTAGCCGGAACAAACAGACAGACAGACAAATATATATATATATATATATATATATATATATATATATATACACACACACATATATGCATTTAGTTAAGAGCGACACTCCAATTTAATTTATTCGTAAAAATATTTCCTAAAAACTGATCGAGGTCGATACTTAAATACCAATAGAATGCAATTTAATTGTTATTATTTTTTTTGGTGTCTGTCTATTTCTATGTATACCTAAATCTCTGCAACCACTGAACGAATTTCAATTATTCTTTATTTATTTAAAAGTAATTGATCCTGGCCTCATAGTGGCTATAAGTCATTATGGTGGTTGATGGAATAGAAGGAGCTATCGAAACACCGCTTTAGCAAAAGTTGTTTATATAAAGTAAGGTTAAAATCAGGACAGATTAAGCTGTTCAGAAATTATTAAATTCTAAAAGTAAATAAAAAATAAAAAATAAATAAAATTTACTAATTAAGAAAAAACGCAAGGTAAGAAATTAATATAATAAGCGTAAACGCCTACACATAATTTATGAGCAAAGGTTAATTTGTAAATAATTGCTATGTATGTCTGTAAGGATTTTATTTTCTGTTCGCAATAATAACTGTAAAGTATATATGGGTATATAAAAACGAGAGTAAAAAGAGAGGGATATTCAGTTACTTTCATCCCCTGTGTGTCTTGGTGGATAGTCCACCCGATTGGAGACTCGAGAGGATTATATGGGGTGTCATCCTTTCTAACCTTACGGTGCTCCTCCTCGACTCCCTCTAGCCAATTTAGCAATAAAACTGGTCGTTATTAATTTATTATTTTGGATCGTAGAGTTACCGATATTTTATTTTACAAATTGTAGACCCTATGGCCAGCCCGCTGGGGTCAATAAGGTCTATGGACGGACTTTTAAAAATAACTTTATTGTAGGTAGCTGGAAATTTATATTATGTTTTTGGATTTTATTCAAATACATACGGTATATCTGTTTATTTCATGGATGCACAGACCGCGGCCCGCCGGTGGAATATTGATGGCTTGCCGATAACATGAATAATACTCTCGGACATTCGAAAAATATTGAATTCCATTCCAGAATAAAATCAATAAAGATATTTTCGAAAAGTACTTTGAATCTGTCGTGCACTATTTGAATCTAGCGCCCAAAAATGCTAAGTCAAGTAACGTCGCTTGCCGCCTTTATATAAAGCCTAAATTACTAGAGAAATAGTCCCGAATTCTCGATTGCTTGCGTAGGTAGATACACGAAGCTTTCAGAGTCATATGTGCGGTATAAAAGCCAAGCTAACCGCAGCGACCGATTCCCAGCCCCCTCGCCGACCGCAAGCCGAGATCCGAGCTCCGCAGGGGGCAGCCTTTACGGTCGTCGACTTCCTCTCAAGCAGCCACGTCAGTGCTTGCTAAATTTGGCAGGGTTAGAGCACCCTCTTCCCTCCCCCTCCCGGTGTCGCTATAAAGACCAGCAGCGTCAACAGCATGTACTCCTTTTTGAAATAAAAAACAGCGACCGACAGTTCGGTTTTAATTTGAGTGTCAATAGAAAGAAATAAGCGCGAAAATACAAAGCTAAGTAAGAAGTGATTGAGAACAAGTGCAGTTTAATAGTGTTTTGGGGAGGCATTAGTTCTAGTGTAGATTTTAACTCGACTAGCCGGTGTCATATGTTTTGATCCACATTCAAAGTAGATACGCTGTTGCAGTGTTAACCCGTCAAGTGCCGTGTATAATTGTGTTGTGAAGTCGTAAGGCAAACTCTGTTATTAATAAATGTTGCCCTATTTAATCAATTTTAATCAAATTTAGCTTTAATATTGGGCAAATATTAAAATAAAACAAATAAATTACTATTCTTTATCAGAGTTTCTCTATTTGTAATAATTACGTCATCATTTCAGATATACAATCTGTATAAAAATCTTAAAATTTCTAAGGAACAATATTTATTTAATCAATTATTTTTGACAATTTAAAAAAGAATGGGTAATTTAATTAGGTACTGTAATTATATTGAGGTGCTGTTTTAATCCTAGCCAGGATTAGAGCGCAACATGGAGAAGCCAGGACCTATAGTAAAAAACGTATGGTTAAAGATGAAAATCGGCAGTTGCAAGAAATTTGTACTGAGAAATAATTTTTTATACAAAAACAAAGTCATTTGTTTATTTTACAAGAATTATGTTGCGATTGCAAAGGAATATAATGTAAAAAGGCACTATGAAACGCAGCGTCCTTCTTTTACCAAGTTTATATCTTAGCTTAAGAATTGAGAAATAAAAAAATGTTGTCTTTAAAACGGGAGCTTATTGGTCAGCAAGCTGTGTTTATAAAACCCATTCGAGATTCAGAAACAGCTACAGAAGTTACTTATGATATATCTCAAATGATAGCAAAGCGAAGTCGCCCCTACAATGATGACGTTGTAAAAGAATGCATAGAAATCGCCGCTAAGAAAATATAAAAGTAAATGTATGAAAACTCAAACGTGAATTATGTATTTGTCAGTTAATATTGCGGAACAATTAATTGAAAAAACTAAGATCATTGATTTTTAATATTTATTATTTTTAAAATGTTATTCCACACTTAGGATTAGAATACATTTTTGAAAAAACGTATAAAAATTTGAACTCAGCGGAATTTGAACCCGCGTCTCTTGGTTACCGTCCATTGGCACTTTACGAATCCACTGATATTCACAGCTCAACTTCTCATATACGAGGTGTTACTCAAGATACTGAAGTCTTAGAAGAGTTATTGGGAATGTGTTCGTTGAAAGGACAAACCAAAGGAGTTCATATACTCAATATACTTCTGGATGAGTGTTAAAAAATTGATTTGGACTTATAAAAATTATTGACGGTGCTCCTTCGATGATTGGTATCAATTCCGGGCTACTTACTTTGCAGAAAAAGTATCTACAACAATAAACCGTAAACGCATTCAGCGTTCACTCTAATATACACCAAGAAGCCCTCTGTTATAAAAAACAATGAAATCCAAAATATCATGAAAGTTATAGTTTCAATCACGAGAACTCAATAACATATAATTCAAACAATTTACTGTATTATACACAAGTAAGGTGGCTAAATCGTGGATTGACACTGGAACGATTTCTAAATTTAATAGAATATTTCTGGCGGAAAAACAAAAATATGTACCAGAACTTAAAAATCCTGATTGGTTGTGTGATTTGGCTTTTTTAGTTGACATTATCATTTGAATATCTTGAACACACGGCTTCAAGGCAAAACTCAAATGATATCCCAGCTCTACGCTCATGTATCATCCTTTCAATGCAAGCTGATACTTTTCAGTTCACAATTGAATGCTGGAAATTACAATTATTTTCAAGATCAAATCAAGATAAAGAAACCTCTGTTGGACATATTCAGGATTTCAGTTGCAAATGCGCCAGAGTCAATGCAGTTAGAAATTATCGATATTCAAATCGACCAAAATTTACGTAACAAATTCAACGGAGGAGGCTTGCTGGACTTTTATACCGCTGCATTGATAAAAATATATAGGAAGAGTTGTGCGTAAACGCGCTGAAATGTGCCAGCCGATTTGGTTCTACCCGTATATGTAAACAAACTATTTCAATACTAAATACTAATAAAATGAAAAATTGAAACCGCCTTGCAAATGAAAGTTAGGACGCAGTTTTACGTGTTGCTACAAGTAAATTTGAGACAAATATAACATAGATTGTAAGCACTATGCAGTGCCAGGCTTCAAATTAACAAATTCTTTTTCAATTTTAATAAATTATTATCTATTGTTTATTGTCTTTAATTACCTATACTTCTGGCGGCCGGCCCGCCATCAGTCCATGATTTGCCCGAGTGGCCCGTAGTCTTAATAAGTCTGTACAACCATGGTTTATAATGATCATGATCTTAATAGATTTCAAAAATTTGAGGCATAATAGGCGGCTTCATCTTATTATTACTTCACGCATTTAATACTCTTTTCACCCGCATAGCAGGGTAGACAGAAAGTACCTAGTGGCAAGACACTCCGTATTTCGCTTGCTTCCGTACTAATACAGAATAGTCAGAGCCAAAAGAAAAGAACTTAATGAGTGGCGAGACTCAACGCTATTTTGCCTTTTTCTCAACTGGAGCGAAAAAATTAAAGTAATTACAATCACACTACGAGATCTGAAGCTGAATGTGTAAGGCTGTGTGACAGTGTCTGACTGAAAACGCGATCGGTTGTGGGTTCGATCCCATTCGGGGGTGTGAATATGTATTTTAATTATTTTCTTCCTCGCTATGGTAAGATACACAATGTCTTATAATCGGGGAAAAGCGTTCAGAGCGTCTTGACTCTAGAAACTTTCTGTCTATCCTACTATGTGGGATAAAAGCGTGAAGCTAAAAAAAAAACAATCTCAACTTTTCCTCGAGTGGGAATCGAACTCACAAACAATTCGAGTTTACAATCAAATGTTTCATTGCATTTCGAATTCTTGAGTTTTTTTTATTAAATAAATGACGGTATTAATTTTATTTATTGACGTTCGGTGTACTTAAAAGACGACAAACGTTGTAACCAAGCAAAAGAAGAATGCCAACTCTTTTTAAAGTAGTTAGAGACAACTTAGTGTCAAGACACTACCATTGACTGCTTTCCGCCGGAAATCGAGACATTGCTTGTAAAGTGGTGATCTGAACACCGCGCTTTGTCTTACTAGAACTAATAAATAAGAATATCACTCCCCCGAGTGAGAATTGGACTCACAACCAATCATGGTTACAACCAGATGGCGTCCCACTGCTCCAATTTTGCCTCATCCACGAGAATGATCTATAAATATAATTTATATAACGTTTTTTTTTACAGCGTCGTCATTATTCCTTATAACAGAGTAGTCAGAGAGAAAGTAGTGTCAAGACCCTCTGTTCTTTACCATTCTGTCTGAAATCGAGACATTGCATGTTTAATGGTTTAGCTCAACGCCGCCGTATCGAATATCAGCAGAGCAATGTATGTTCGATATAACCCTGCTAAGCGGGATAAAGCGTGAAACAGTAAATAAAGTGAACCCACTAACCACATTTACAGTCAGACGTTATCCCACTGCGACACGATGGAGTTATATTTATACTTTTTTACATCATTTACAAAAAAAAAGGATAGGAGAAACTCTTTAAATCAATTCCGCAGATTTGATATATGATTTTGTTATTTTTTTTCTTATTCTTGTAACAAATTATTTTGGGGATAATCAAAACATCTTCTATGGTTACATTCGACAAGTTCTTAATTAACTATATAGTATAGGAGCCAACGACAGATTTATATGACCAAGGTCCTCTCAAGCGGTAATTAGTCGTCCACATAGTTTGGGATGAGGAGTTTCTTTTTTGAAAAAAAACGTATAAAAATTTGAACGCAGCGGGATTCAAACCCGCGCCTTTTGAATACCGTTCAAGCGTTCTGACCGCTAAGCCACGCGTTTTTCAAAAACGTTTTTAAATCCTAAGTGTGGAATAACACTATAAAAAATAGTAAATATTAAAAAAAAAAAACCAATCTCTCTTGTTAAATGATCTGATATCTCAATAATCTTTAAGTTGTATAAATTTGTAAAAATCTCTGAACAGAGACGCTAGCAACATAAATAAGTTGTAACAAACGTATATTGATTTCAATGCAGCTGGCAGTGGAACGCATGCACGGCTTAGCGGTCAGAGCGCCTGGACGATATCCAAGAGGCGCGGGTTCGAATTCCGTTTTGTTTTTCCGTACTCCGTACTTCGAGACATTGCGTGTTGAGTGATGGAACTCATTCGCCGCACTTTGTCTTTACCAGAGCCAGGAAGTAAAAATTTTAAAATAATCACTCCCTCGAGTGGGGATCGAACCCACAACCGATCGTGTTTACAATCAGACACTGTTACACTGCACCACAACCGACCTCCCGTTGCGTTCAAATTTTTATACGTTTTTTCAAAAAAATGTTTTCAAATCCTAAGTGTGGAATAACACTTTAAAAATAGTAAATATGAGTAGCTTCTTTTGGGTTTCTTTGATTAATTGTAAATTTGGATTAATTGTAAATCTTATTTATTTTATTGTTTTTTTATTTTAATTTTATTCGGCAAACATCGGCAAAAATATACAGTACGTTGTTTATATAAGCTAAGACAATTTAGTATATACATACTTACACCAATAAAGGTTCCACTAGCAAATTTATTACAAAAATATTTTACAGTATAAAATTATGAAAATAAATTTCTAATACAAAATAAATTTAAAATTAAATGAAAAGAGGCCAGTCGTGGCGCAGTGGGACAACGTCTGACTGTAAACGTGATTAGTCGACTTCCTCTCAAGCAGCCACGTCAGTGCTTGCTAAATTTGGCAGGGTTAGAGCACCCTCTTCCCTCCCCCTCCCGGTGTCGCTATAAAGACCAGCAGCGTCAACAGCATGTACTCCTTTGTCAAAAAAAAACAGCGACCCACAGTTCGGTTTTAATTTGAGTGAAGTGTCAACAGAAAGAAATAAGCGCGAAAATACAAAGCTAAGTAAGAAGTGATTGAGAACAAGTGCAGTTTAATAGTGTTTTGGGGAGGCATTAGTTCTAGTGTAGATTTTAACTCGACTAGCCGGTGTCATATATTTTGATCCACATTCAAAGTAGATACGATTAAATCAATTTTAATCAAATTTAGCTTTAATATTGGGCAAATATTAAAATAAAACAAATAAATTACTATTCTTTATCAGAGTTTCTCTATTTGTAATAATTACGTCACCATTTCAGATATATAATCTGTATAAAAATCTTAAAATTTCTAAGGAACAATATTTATTTCCATTTAATCAATTATTTTTGACAATTTAAAAAAGAATGGGTAATTTAATTAGGTACTGTAATTATATTGAGGTGCTGTTTTAATCCTAGCCAGGATTAGAGCGCAACATGGAGAAGCCAGGACCTATAGTAAAAAACGTATGGTTAAAGATGAAAATCGGCAGTTGCGAGAAATTTGTACTGAGAAATAATTTTTTATACAAAAACAAAGTCATTTGTTTATTTTACAAGAATTATGTTGCGATTGCAAAGGAATATAATGTAAAAAGGCACTATAAAACGCATCGTCCTTCTTTTACCAAGTTTATATCTTAGCTTAAGAATTGAGAAATAAAAAAATGTTGTCTTTAAAACGGGAGCTTATTGGTCAGCAAGCTGTGTTTACAAAACCCATTCGAGAATCAGAAACAGCTACAGAAGTTACTTATGATATTTCTCGAATGATAGCAAAGCGAAGTCGCCCCTAGAATGATGACGTTGTAAAAGAATGCATAGAAATCGCCGCTAAAAAAATACAAAAGTAAATGTATGAAAATTCAAATGCGAATTATGTATTTGTCAGTTAATATTGCGGAACAATTAATTGAAAAAACTAAGATCATTGATTTTTAATATTTACTATTTTTAAAATGTTATTCCACACTTAGGATTAGAAATATTTTTGAAAAAACGTATAAAAATTTGAACGCAGCGGAATTTGAACCCGCGTCTCTTGGTTACCGTCCATTGGCACTTTATGAATCCACTGATATTCACAGCTCAATTTCTCATATACAAGGTGTTACTCAAGATTCTGAAGTCTTAGAAGAGTTATTGGGAATGTGTTCGTTGAAAGGACAAACCAAAGGAGTTCATATACTCAATATACTTCTGGATGAGTGTTAAAAAATTGATTTGGACTTATAAAAATTATCGGGAGCTGAGATTGACGGTGCTCCTTCGATGATTGGTGTCAATTCCGGGCTACTTACTTTGCAGAAAAAGTATCTACAACAATAAAACGTAAACGCATTCAGCGTTCACTCTAATATACACCAAGAAGCCCTCTGTTATAAAAAACAATGAAATCCAAAATATCATGAAAGTTGTAGTTTCAATCACGAGAATTCAATAACATATAATTCAAACAATTTACTGTATTATACACAAGTAAGGTGGCTAAATCGTGGATTGACACTGGAACGATTTCCTAATTTAATAGAATATTTCTGGCGGAAAAACAAAAATATGTACCAGAACTTAAAAATCCTGATTGGTTGTGTGATTTGGCTTTTTTAGTTGACATTATCATTTGAATGTCTTGAATACACGGCTTCAAGGCAAAACTCAAATGATATCCCAGCTCTACGCTCATGTATCATCCTATCAATGCAAGCTGATACTTTTCAGTTCACAATTGAATGCTGGAAATTACAATTATTTTCAAGATCAAATCAAGATAAAGAAACCTCTGTTGGACATATTCAGGATTTCAGTTGCAAATGCGCCAGAGTCAATGCAGTTAGAAATTATCGATATTCAAATCGACCAAAATTTACGTAACAAATTCAACGGAGGAGGCTTGCTGGACTTTTATACCGCTGCATTGATAAAAATATATAGGAAGAGTGGCGCGCAAACGCGCTGAAATGTGCCAGCCGATTTGGTTCTACCCGTATATGTAAACAAACTATATCAATACTAAATACTAATAAAATGAAAAATTGAAACCGCCTTGCAAATGAAAGTTAGGACGCAGTTTTACGTGTTGCTACAAGTAAATTTGAGACAAATATAACATAGATTGTAAGCACTATGCAGTGCCAGGCTTCAAATTAACAAATTCTTTTTCAATTTTAATAAATTATTATCTATTGTTTATTGTCTTTAATTACCTATACTTCTGGCGGCCGGCCCGCCATCAGTCCATGATTTGCCCGAGTGGCCCGTAGTCTTAATAAGTCTGTACAACCATGGTTTATAATGATCATGATCTTAATAGATTTCAAAAATTTGAGGCATAATAGGCGGCTTCATCTTATTATTACTTCACGCATTTAATACTCTTTTCACCCGCATAGCAGGGTAGACAGAAAGTACCTAGTGGCAAGACACTCCGTATTTCGCTTGCTTCCGTACTAATACAGAATAGTCAGAGCCAAAAGAAAAGAACTTAATGAGTGGCGAGACTCAACGCTATTTTGCCTTTTTCTCAACTGGAGCGAAAAAATTAAAGTAATTACAATCACACTACGAGATCTGAAGCTGAATGTGTAAGGCTGTGTGACAGTGTCTGACTGAAAACGCGATCGGTTGTGGGTTCGATCCCATTCGGGGGTGTGAATATGTATTTTAATTATTTTCTTCCTCGCTATGGTAAGATACACAATGTCTTATAATCGGGGAAAAGCGTTCAGAGCGTCTTGACTCTAGAAACTTTCTGTCTATCCTACTATGTGGGATAAAAGCGTGAAGCTAAAAAAAAAACAATCTCAACTTTTCCTCGAGTGGGAATCGAACTCACAAACAATTCGAGTTTACAATCAAATGTTTCATTGCATTTCGAATTCTTGAGTTTTTTTTATTAAATAAATGACGGTATTAATTTTATTTATTGACGTTCGGTGTACTTAAAAGACGACAAACGTTGTAACCAAGCAAAAGAAGAATGCCAACTCTTTTTAAAGTAGTTAGAGACAACTTAGTGTCAAGACACTACCATTGACTGCTTTCCGCCGGAAATCGAGACATTGCTTGTAAAGTGGTGATCTGAACACCGCGCTTTGTCTTACTAGAACTAATAAATAAGAATATCACTCCCCCGAGTGAGAATTGGACTCACAACCAATCATGGTTACAACCAGATGGCGTCCCACTGCTCCAATTTTGCCTCATCCACGAGAATGATCTATAAATATAATTTATATAACGTTTTTTTTTACAGCGTCGTCATTATTCCTTATAACAGAGTAGTCAGAGAGAAAGTAGTGTCAAGACCCTCTGTTCTTTACCATTCTGTCTGAAATCGAGACATTGCATGTTTAATGGTTTAGCTCAACGCCGCCGTATCGAATATCAGCAGAGCAATGTATGTTCGATATAACCCTGCTAAGCGGGATAAAGCGTGAAACAGTAAATAAAGTGAACCCACTAACCACATTTACAGTCAGACGTTATCCCACTGCGACACGATGGAGTTATATTTATACTTTTTTACATCATTTACAAAAAAAAAGGATAGGAGAAACTCTTTAAATCAATTCCGCAGATTTGATATATGATTTTGTTATTTTTTTTCTTATTCTTGTAACAAATTATTTTGGGGATAATCAAAACATCTTCTATGGTTACATTCGACAAGTTCTTAATTAACTATATAGTATAGGAGCCAACGACAGATTTATATGACCAAGGTCCTCTCAAGCGGTAATTAGTCGTCCACATAGTTTGGGATGAGGAGTTTCTTTTTTGAAAAAAAACGTATAAAAATTTGAACGCAGCGGGATTCAAACCCGCGCCTTTTGAATACCGTTCAAGCGTTCTGACCGCTAAGCCACGCGTTTTTCAAAAACGTTTTTAAATCCTAAGTGTGGAATAACACTATAAAAAATAGTAAATATTAAAAAAAAAAACCAATCTCTCTTGTTAAATGATCTGATATCTCAATAATCTTTAAGTTGTATAAATTTGTAAAAATCTCTGAACAGAGACGCTAGCAACATAAATAAGTTGTAACAAACGTATATTGATTTCAATGCAGCTGGCAGTGGAACGCATGCACGGCTTAGCGGTCAGAGCGCCTGGACGATATCCAAGAGGCGCGGGTTCGAATTCCGTTTTGTTTTTCCGTACTCCGTACTTCGAGACATTGCGTGTTGAGTGATGGAACTCATTCGCCGCACTTTGTCTTTACCAGAGCCAGGAAGTAAAAATTTTAAAATAATCACTCCCTCGAGTGGGGATCGAACCCACAACCGATCGTGTTTACAATCAGACACTGTTACACTGCACCACAACCGACCTCCCGTTGCGTTCAAATTTTTATACGTTTTTTCAAAAAAATGTTTTCAAATCCTAAGTGTGGAATAACACTTTAAAAATAGTAAATATGAGTAGCTTCTTTTGGGTTTCTTTGATTAATTGTAAATTTGGATTAATTGTAAATCTTATTTATTTTATTGTTTTTTTATTTTAATTTTATTCGGCAAACATCGGCAAAAATATACAGTACGTTGTTTATATAAGCTAAGACAATTTAGTATATACATACTTACACCAATAAAGGTTCCACTAGCAAATTTATTACAAAAATATTTTACAGTATAAAATTATGAAAATAAATTTCTAATACAAAATAAATTTAAAATTAAATGAAAAGAGGCCAGTCGTGGCGCAGTGGGACAACGTCTGACTGTAAACGTGATTAGTCGACTTCCTCTCAAGCAGCCACGTCAGTGCTTGCTAAATTTGGCAGGGTTAGAGCACCCTCTTCCCTCCCCCTCCCGGTGTCGCTATAAAGACCAGCAGCGTCAACAGCATGTACTCCTTTGTCAAAAAAAAACAGCGACCCACAGTTCGGTTTTAATTTGAGTGAAGTGTCAACAGAAAGAAATAAGCGCGAAAATACAAAGCTAAGTAAGAAGTGATTGAGAACAAGTGCAGTTTAATAGTGTTTTGGGGAGGCATTAGTTCTAGTGTAGATTTTAACTCGACTAGCCGGTGTCATATATTTTGATCCACATTCAAAGTAGATACGATTAAATCAATTTTAATCAAATTTAGCTTTAATATTGGGCAAATATTAAAATAAAACAAATAAATTACTATTCTTTATCAGAGTTTCTCTATTTGTAATAATTACGTCACCATTTCAGATATATAATCTGTATAAAAATCTTAAAATTTCTAAGGAACAATATTTATTTCCATTTAATCAATTATTTTTGACAATTTAAAAAAGAATGGGTAATTTAATTAGGTACTGTAATTATATTGAGGTGCTGTTTTAATCCTAGCCAGGATTAGAGCGCAACATGGAGAAGCCAGGACCTATAGTAAAAAACGTATGGTTAAAGATGAAAATCGGCAGTTGCGAGAAATTTGTACTGAGAAATAATTTTTTATACAAAAACAAAGTCATTTGTTTATTTTACAAGAATTATGTTGCGATTGCAAAGGAATATAATGTAAAAAGGCACTATAAAACGCATCGTCCTTCTTTTACCAAGTTTATATCTTAGCTTAAGAATTGAGAAATAAAAAAATGTTGTCTTTAAAACGGGAGCTTATTGGTCAGCAAGCTGTGTTTACAAAACCCATTCGAGAATCAGAAACAGCTACAGAAGTTACTTATGATATTTCTCGAATGATAGCAAAGCGAAGTCGCCCCTAGAATGATGACGTTGTAAAAGAATGCATAGAAATCGCCGCTAAAAAAATACAAAAGTAAATGTATGAAAATTCAAATGCGAATTATGTATTTGTCAGTTAATATTGCGGAACAATTAATTGAAAAAACTAAGATCATTGATTTTTAATATTTACTATTTTTAAAATGTTATTCCACACTTAGGATTAGAAATATTTTTGAAAAAACGTATAAAAATTTGAACGCAGCGGAATTTGAACCCGCGTCTCTTGGTTACCGTCCATTGGCACTTTATGAATCCACTGATATTCACAGCTCAATTTCTCATATACAAGGTGTTACTCAAGATTCTGAAGTCTTAGAAGAGTTATTGGGAATGTGTTCGTTGAAAGGACAAACCAAAGGAGTTCATATACTCAATATACTTCTGGATGAGTGTTAAAAAATTGATTTGGACTTATAAAAATTATTGACGGTGCTCTTTCGATGATTGGTGTCAATTCCGGTCTACTTACTTTGCAGAAAAAGTATCTACAACAATAAACCGTAAACGCATTCAGCGTTCACTCTAATATACACCAAGAAGCCCTCTGTTATAAAAAACAATGAAATCCAAAATATCATGAAAGTTATAGTTTCAATCACGAGAACTCAATAACATATAATTCAAACAATTTACTGTATTATACACAAGTAAGGTGGCTAAATCGTGGATTGACACTGGAACGATTTCCTAATTTAATAGAATATTTCTGGCGGAAAAACAAAAATATGTACCAGAACTTAAAAATCCTGATTGGTTGTGTGATTTGGCTTTTTTAGTTGACATTATCATTTGAATATCTTGAACACACGGCTTCAAGGCAAAACTCAAATGATATCCCAGCTCTACGCTCATGTATCATCCTTTCAATGCAAGCTGATACTTTTCAGTTCACAATTGAATGCTGGAAATTACAATTATTTTCAAGATCAAATCAAGATAAAGAAACCTCTGTTGGACATATTCACGATTTCAGTTGCAAATGCGCCAGAGTCAATGCAGTTAGAAATTATCGATATTCAAATCGACCAAAATTTACGTAACAAATTCAACGGAGGAGGCTTGCTGGACTTTTATACCGCTGCATTGATAAAAATATATAGGAAGAGTTGTGCGTAAACGCGCTGAAATGTGCCAGCCGATTTGGTTCTACCCGTATATGTAAACAAACTATTTCAATACTAAATACTAATAAAATGAAAAAATTGAAACCGCCTTGCAAATGAAAGTTAGGACGCAGTTTTACGTGTTGCTACAAGTAAATTTGAGACAAATATAACATAGATTGTAAGCACTATGCAGTGCCAGGCTTCAAATTAACAAATTCTTTTTCAATTTTAATAAATTATTATCTATTGTTTATTGTCTTTAATTACCTATACTTCTGGCGGCCGGCCCGCCATCAGTCCATGATTTGCCCGAGTGGCCCGTAGTCTTAATAAGTCTGTACAACCATGGTTTATAATGATCATGATCTTAATAGATTTCAAAAATTTGAGGCATAATAGGCGGCTTCATCTTATTATTACTTCACGCATTTAATACTCTTTTCACCCGCATAGCAGGGTAGACAGAAAGTACCTAGTGGCAAGACACTCCGTATTTCGCTTGCTTCCGTACTAATACAGAATAGTCAGAGCCAAAAGAAAAGAACTTAATGAGTGGCGAGACTCAACGCTATTTTGCCTTTTTCTCAACTGGAGCGAAAAAATTAAAGTAATTACAATCACACTACGAGATCTGAAGCTGAATGTGTAAGGCTGTGTGACAGTGTCTGACTGAAAACGCGATCGGTTGTGGGTTCGATCCCATTCGGGGGTGTGAATATGTATTTTAATTATTTTCTTCCTCGCTATGGTAAGATACACAATGTCTTATAATCGGGGAAAAGCGTTCAGAGCGTCTTGACTCTAGAAACTTTCTGTCTATCCTACTATGTGGGATAAAAGCGTGAAGCTAAAAAAAAAACAATCTCAACTTTTCCTCGAGTGGGAATCGAACTCACAAACAATTCGAGTTTACAATCAAATGTTTCATTGCATTTCGAATTCTTGAGTTTTTTTTATTAAATAAATGACGGTATTAATTTTATTTATTGACGTTCGGTGTACTTAAAAGACGACAAACGTTGTAACCAAGCAAAAGAAGAATGCCAACTCTTTTTAAAGTAGTTAGAGACAACTTAGTGTCAAGACACTACCATTGACTGCTTTCCGCCGGAAATCGAGACATTGCTTGTAAAGTGGTGATCTGAACACCGCGCTTTGTCTTACTAGAACTAATAAATAAGAATATCACTCCCCCGAGTGAGAATTGGACTCACAACCAATCATGGTTACAACCAGATGGCGTCCCACTGCTCCAATTTTGCCTCATCCACGAGAATGATCTATAAATATAATTTATATAACGTTTTTTTTTACAGCGTCGTCATTATTCCTTATAACAGAGTAGTCAGAGAGAAAGTAGTGTCAAGACCCTCTGTTCTTTACCATTCTGTCTGAAATCGAGACATTGCATGTTTAATGGTTTAGCTCAACGCCGCCGTATCGAATATCAGCAGAGCAATGTATGTTCGATATAACCCTGCTAAGCGGGATAAAGCGTGAAACAGTAAATAAAGTGAACCCACTAACCACATTTACAGTCAGACGTTATCCCACTGCGACACGATGGAGTTATATTTATACTTTTTTACATCATTTACAAAAAAAAAGGATAGGAGAAACTCTTTAAATCAATTCCGCAGATTTGATATATGATTTTGTTATTTTTTTTCTTATTCTTGTAACAAATTATTTTGGGGATAATCAAAACATCTTCTATGGTTACATTCGACAAGTTCTTAATTAACTATATAGTATAGGAGCCAACGACAGATTTATATGACCAAGGTCCTCTCAAGCGGTAATTAGTCGTCCACATAGTTTGGGATGAGGAGTTTCTTTTTTGAAAAAAAAACGTATAAAAATTTGAACGCAGCGGGATTCAAACCCGCGCCTTTTGAATACCGTTCAAGCGTTCTGACCGCTAAGCCACGCGTTTTTCAAAAACGTTTTTAAATCCTAAGTGTGGAATAACACTATAAAAAATAGTAAATATTAAAAAAAAAAACCAATCTCTCTTGTTAAATGATCTGATATCTCAATAATCTTTAAGTTGTATAAATTTGTAAAAATCTCTGAACAGAGACGCTAGCAACATAAATAAGTTGTAACAAACGTATATTAAATTCAATGCAGCTGGCAGTGGAACGCATGCACGGCTTAGCGGTCAGAGCGCCTGGACGATATCCAAGAGGCGCAGGTTCGAATTCCGTTTTGTTTTTCCGTACTCCGTACTTCGAGACATTGCGTGTTGAGTGATGGAACTCATTCGCCGCACTTTGTCTTTAACAGAGCCAGGAAGTGAAAATTTTAAAATAATCACTCCCTCGAGTGGGGATCGAACCCACAACCGATAGTGTTTACAATCATACACTGTTACACTGCGCCACAACCGGCCTCCCGTTGCGTTCAAATTTTTATACGTTTTTTCAAAAAAATGTTTTCAAATCCTAAGTGTGGAATAACACTTTAAAAATAGTAAATATGAGTAGCTTCTTTTGGGTTTCTTTGATTAATTGTAAATTTGGATTAATTGTAAATCTTATTTATTTTATTGTTTTTTTATTTTAATTTTATTCGGCAAACATCGGCAAAAATATACAGTACGTTGTTTATATAAGCTAAGACAATTTAGTATATACATACTTACACCAATAAAGGTTCCACTAGCAAATTTATTACAAAAATATTTTACAGTATAAAATTATGAAAATAAATTTCTAATACAAAATAAATTTAAAATTAAATGAAAAGAGGCCAGTCGTGGCGCAGTGGGACAACGTCTGACTGTAAACGTGATTAGTCGACTTCCTCTCAAGCAGCCACGTCAGTGCTTGCTAAATTTGGCAGGGTTAGAGCACCCTCTTCCCTCCCCCTCCCGGTGTCGCTATAAAGACCAGCAGGGTCAACAGCATGTACTCCTTTGTCAAAAAAAAAACAGCGACCGACAGTTCGGTTTTAATTTGAGTGAAGTGTCAACAGAAAGAAATAAGCGCGAAAATACAAAGCTAAGTAAGAAGTGATTGAGAACAAGTGCAGTTTAATAGTGTTTTGGGGAGGCATTAGTTCTAGTGTAGATTTTAACTCGACTAGCCGGTGTCATATATTTTGATCCACATTCAAAGTAGATACGATTAAATCAATTTTAATCAAATTTAGCTTTAATATTGGGCAAATATTAAAATAAAACAAATAAATTACTATTCTTTATCAGAGTTTCTCTATTTGTAATAATTACGTCACCATTTCAGATATATAATCTGTATAAAAATCTTAAAATTTCTAAGGAACAATATTTATTTCCATTTAATCAATTATTTTTGACAATTTAAAAAAGAATGGGTAATTTAATTAGGTACTGTAATTATATTGAGGTGCTGTTTTAATCCTAGCCAGGATTAGAGCGCAACATGGAGAAGCCAGGACCTATAGTAAAAAACGTATGGTTAAAGATGAAAATCGGCAGTTGCGAGAAATTTGTACTGAGAAATAATTTTTTATACAAAAACAAAGTCATTTGTTTATTTTACAAGAATTATGTTGCGATTGCAAAGGAATATAATGTAAAAAGGCACTATGAAACGCAGCGTCCTTCTTTTACCAAGTTTATATCTTAGCTTAAGAATTGAGAAATAAAAAAATGTTGTCTTTAAAACGGGAGCTTATTGGTCAGCAAGCTGTGTTTACAAAACCCATTCGAGAATCAGAAACAGCTACAGAAGTTACTTATGATATTTCTCGAATGATAGCAAAGCGAAGTCGCCCCTACAATGATGACGTTGTAAAAGAATGCATAGAAATCGCCGCTAAGAAAATATAAAAGTAAATGTATGAAAATTCAAACGCGAATTATGTATTTGTCAGTTAATATTGCAGAACAATTGATTGAAAAAACTAAGATCATTGATTTTTAATATTTATTATTTTTAAAATGTTATTCCACACTTAGGATTAGAATACATTTTTGAAAAAACGTATAAAAATTTGAACTCAGCGGAATTTGAACCCGCGTCTCTTGGTTACCGTCCATTGGCACTTTACGAATCCACTGATATTCACAGCTCAACTTCTCATATACGAGGTGTTACTCAAGATACTGAAGTCTTAGAAGAGTTATTGGGAATGTGTTCGTTGAAAGGACAAACCAAAGGAGTTCATATACTCAATATACTTCTGGATGAGTGTTAAAAAATTGATTTGGACTTATAAAAATTATTGACGGTGCTCTTTCGATGATTGGTGTCAATTCCGGTCTACTTACTTTGCAGAAAAAGTATCTACAACAATAAACCGTAAACGCATTCAGCGTTCACTCTAATATACACCAAGAAGCCCTCTGTTATAAAAAACAATGAAATCCAAAATATCATGAAAGTTATAGTTTCAATCACGAGAACTCAATAACATATAATTCAAACAATTTACTGTATTATACACAAGTAAGGTGGCTAAATCGTGGATTGACACTGGAACGATTTCCTAATTTAATTGAATATTTCTGGCGGAAAAACAAAAATATGTACCAGAACTTAAAAATCCTGATTGGTTGTGTGATTTGGCTTTTTTAGTTGACATTATCATTTGAATATCTTGAACACACGGCTTCAAGGCAAAACTCAAATGATATCCCAGCTCTACGCTCATGTATCATCC
The DNA here is from genome assembly GCA_032432895.1 of Dryadula phaetusa. NCBI lineage: Eukaryota > Metazoa > Arthropoda > Insecta > Lepidoptera > Nymphalidae > Dryadula > Dryadula phaetusa. The sequence continues at coordinate 1,115,745 of JAOYRS010000090.1, read as the reverse complement.
TTTCAATGCAAGCTGATACTTTTCAGTTCACAATTGAATGCTGGAAATTACAATTATTTTCAAGATCAAATCAAGATAAAGAAACCTCTGTTGGACATATTCACGATTTCAGTTGCAAATGCGCCAGAGTCAATGCAGTTAGAAATTATCGATATTCAAATCGACCAAAATTTACGTAACAAATTCAACGGAGGAGGCTTGCTGGACTTTTATACCGCTGCATTGATAAAAATATATAGGAAGAGTTGTGCGTAAACGCGCTGAAATGTGCCAGCCGATTTGGTTCTACCCGTATATGTAAACAAACTATTTCAATACTAAATACTAATAAAATGAAAAAATTGAAACCGCCTTGCAAATGAAAGTTAGGACGCAGTTTTACGTGTTGCTACAAGTAAATTTGAGACAAATATAACATAGATTGTAAGCACTATGCAGTGCCAGGCTTCAAATTAACAAATTCTTTTTCAATTTTAATAAATTATTATCTATTGTTTATTGTCTTTAATTACCTATACTTCTGGCGGCCGGCCCGCCATCAGTCCATGATTTGCCCGAGTGGCCCGTAGTCTTAATAAGTCTGTACAACCATGGTTTATGATGATCATGATCTTGATAGATTCCAAAAATTTGAGCCCTAATAGGCGGTTTTACCTTATTATTGCTTCACGCTTTTAATACGCTTTTCACCCGCATAGCAGGGTAGACAGAAAGTACCTAGTGTCAAGACACTCCGTATTTCGCTTGCTTCCGTACTAATACAGAATAGTCAGAGCCAAAAGAAAAGAACTTAATGAGTGGCGAGACTCAACGCTATTTTGCCTTTTTCTCAACTGGAGCGAAAAAATTAAAGTAATTACAATCACACTACGAGATCTGAAGCTGAATGTGTAAGGCTGTGTGACAGTGTCTGACTGAAAACGCGATCGGTTGTGGGTTCGATCCCATTCGGGGGTGTGAATATGTATTTTAATTATTTTCTTCCTCGCTATGGTAAGATACACAATGTCTTATAATCGGGGAAAAGCGTTCAGAGCGTCTTGACTCTAGAAACTTTCTGTCTATCCTACTATGTGGGATAAAAGCGTGAAGCTAAAAAAAAAACAATCTCAACTTTTCCTCGAGTGGGAATCGAACTCACAAACAATTCGAGTTTACAATCAAATGTTTCATTGCATTTCGAATTCTTGAGTTTTTTTTATTAAATAAATGACGGTATTAATTTTATTTATTGACGTTCGGTGTACTTAAAAGACGACAAACGTTGTAACCAAGCAAAAGAAGAATGCCAACTCTTTTTAAAGTAGTTAGAGACAACTTAGTGTCAAGACACTACCATTGACTGCTTTCCGCCGGAAATCGAGACATTGCTTGTAAAGTGGTGATCTGAACACCGCGCTTTGTCTTACTAGAACTAATAAATAAGAATATCACTCCCCCGAGTGAGAATTGGACTCACAACCAATCATGGTTACAACCAGATGGCGTCCCACTGCTCCAATTTTGCCTCATCCACGAGAATGATCTATAAATATAATTTATATAACGTTTTTTTTACAGCGTCGTCATTATTCCTTATAACAGAGTAGTCAGAGAGAAAGTAGTGTCAAGACCCTCTGTTCTTTACCATTCTGTCTGAAATCGAGACATTGCATGTTTAATGGTTTAGCTCAACGCCGCCGTATCGAATATCAGCAGAGCAATGTATGTTCGATATAACCCTGCTAAGCGGGATAAAGCGTGAAACAGTAAATAAAGTGAACCCACTAATCACATTTACAGTCAAACGTTATCCCACTGCGACACGATGGAGTTATATTTATACTATTTTACATCATTTACAAAAAAAAGGATAGGAGAAACTCTTTAAATTAATTCCGCAGATTTGATATATGATTTTGTTATTTTTTTTCTTATTCTTGTAACAAATTATTTTAGGGATAAATAATCAAAACATCTTCTATGGTTACATTCGACAAGTTCTTAATTAACTATATAGTATAGGAGCCAACGACAGATTTATATGACCAAGGTCCTCTCAAGCGGTAATTAGTCGTCCACATAGTTTGGGATGAGGAGTTTCTTTTTTGAAAAAAACGTATAAAAATTTGAACGCAGCGGGATTCAAACCCACGCCTTTTGAATACCGTTCAAGCGTTCTGACCGCTAAGCCACGCGTTTTTCAAAAACGTTTTTAAATCCTAAGTGTGGAATAACACTATAAAAATAGTAAATATTAAAATAAAATAGCAATCTCTCTTGTTAAATGATCTGATATCTTAATAATCTTTAAGTTGTATAAATTTGTAAAAATCTCTGAACAGAGACGCTAGCAACATAAATAAGTTGTAACAAACGTATAAGGATTTCAATGCAGCTGGCAGTGGACCGTATGGCTTAGCGGTCAGAGCGCTTGGACGGTATCCAAGAGGCGCGGGTTCGAATTCCGTTTTGTTTTTCCGTACTCCGTACTTCGAGATATTGCGTGTTGAGTGATGGAACTCATTCGCCGCACTTTGTCTTTACCAGAGCCAGGAAGTGAAAATTTTAAAATAATCACTCCCTCGAGTGGGGATCGAACCCACAACCGATCGTGTTTACAATCAGACACTGTTACACTGCACCACAACCGGCCTCCCGTTGCGTTTAAATTTTAATACGTTTTTTCAAAAAAATGTTTTCAAATCCTAAGTGTGGAATAACACTTTAAAAATAGTAAATATGAGTAGCTTCTTTTGGGTTTCTTTGATTAATTGTAAATTTGGATTAATTGTAAATCTTATTTATTTTATTGTTTTTTTATTTTAATTTTATTCGGCAAACATCGGCAAAAATATACAGTACGTTGTTCACATAAGCTAAGACAATTTAGTATATACATACTTACACCAGTAAAGGTTCCACTAGCAAATTTATTACAAAAATATTTTACAGTATAAAATTATGAAAATAAATTTCTAATACAAAATAAATTTAAAATTAAATGAAAAGAGGCCAGTCGTGGCGCAGTGGGACAGCGTCTGACTGTAAACGTGATTAGTCGTGGGTTCGATCCCCACTTGGGGGAGTGATTATATTTATATGTAAATTATTTTCACTTCCTCGCTGTGGGAATGACCAAGTGCGGTGTTGAGTTCTTGACAGAAGGTATTTTCTGTCTGTCCCTGCGGGATAAGAGCGTGAAGCTAAAAAAAAGTTTTCCATTTCCTTGTTCTGGTAAGATAAAGCGGGGTGTTGAGTTTCGCCATTCAGCCATTCAACACGCAATGTCTCGAGTTCAGCGGAAAGCGGAGTTCAGAGTGTCTTGACACTAGGTACTACTACTCTACAAAGCGGGATAAAAGCATGAAGCTAAAAAATTTAATTATACAACTAAACAATGTTTAATAATTGAATTAATAATCATTGAAAAAAATGTAAGTAGATAAAAATTAGAATAAAATGTTCTAAGAAGTGTTCAAGTAAGAAGCATTTCATAAAAACATTTCAAACGACATACGAACGTAAATATAATGTTGTAATCAATGTAAAAAAATCAGCGGCCGGCAAGTCAAAGGAAACCATGTCTACTGATACATATAAATATATGCCTGTGAGAGGAAGGGGTAGAATACAATACCCCATCGCTGTTGGGTAGCGTCCCATAAGAAGCGGGTATCCCAGTAATTTGGTGGTAGGAGGTTACTCCTCTGATTATCATTATTATCATTTCGATGTTATGTAAGCCTGTTTTCCCCATTCCCACCCATTCTATCCCTCATCTCCTTTCACTTCCATCCCAAGGCAACGCATCTACAACTCTAATTTCATGGATGTCCATGGGCGAAGGTGACCACTTACCGTCAGGTGACCCTTGTGCTCGCTTCTATAAAAAAAATAACATAGGAGATAAATGCTACCGCCTAAATACAGCTTTATAATTTTTTATGCATCAACCGAAGGTCTTTCCACCGATATATCTTTATAAGTATTCATAAAAACATCAGGTTAATTTTTAACTGAGACGAAATCGTTGAAATATATTTTTTCCTGTTTAATCGACCAGAGGACGTATAACCCACCGGATGTAGTTAACGGATTATTATTATTCTTCCAGGTAATGGATATGGTACAAATTTTACCTGTGAGGGGACGAGGCAGAATATAATTCCTAGATATTATGGATATCCATATTCGAAGGTGACTACTTACAATCAGGTGGCCCTTGGAATCGTTTGCCTTCTTTTCCTTAAAAAAATGATAAATTTTTAGTTCAGGGGAAAACTAAAAACATATTTTTTTCTACTTACTTGAAAGGTCTCATCCTATCTGCCGATCCGCAGCGGACACTATTCTCTGATACATCTTATAAATTATTGTTTGAAAGAAAATAGCTGCCCAAATTTGATCCTTACACATCTATTTCAAGGAATACAATTAAATAATAATAACTATCTACTTACTTATATAGTAATTATAAATATCTTAAGGTTTTATATAATATGTTTGTATATAATTCAAAATTATTTTAATTTTTACGCTCTAGTTAAAATAAGTGCGGCGTTAATATCCGAAAGCGGTTTGTAATGATAACTTTGCTTGTTACGCGAAAAAAATACGTGAACCTGCTTACTTTAAAGTGTTTATTGTACCAACCACTAAGCCGCTACTAAGCGGTGCGGACACAGGAATTTTAATCGAAGATCGTATTTTAAACGTTGATGGTAAGCCTTCGTTCTGCAAAAGTTACTTTTCTTATACACTTTATTTATTTACGAATACTTGGAAACCTGTTTATATCTTTTCTTTAAAATTGTAATTTCTAAGGATTAGTGAGAAATACAGTGTACGCGCAGTTTACAGGGTTTAATTATAAACGTGATTGGTTGTGGGTTTAATCCCCTTCTTGGTGCTATAATTATCTTTATTTCAGTGAGATAGGACACTACGGTTCGGCACAGCGTTGAGTTCCGCCATTTAGTTCACTAGGTTCTCTGTATTAGGTACAAACTGTAAATCTGACATAAGACAAACTAAAAAACACCTAATAAGATCTTTGATATTTCGCTCCTCCTGTTACGTCTGGTTTCCAAAAATCTATTCTCGAATACCAAAACATACGCGATTAATCCGCTTAAAACAGTTTCAATTAAAATGTAAAATATATTTTTTCATAAATCTTTACACACATTCATTTCTCACTCATATTTGGTAATTAGAATTAAATAGTAAACGTATATCCCCATTTACTGCGATTCAAACAACTAAGCATATGACGTCGGTGTAAAACAAGTTTATATACATACTACCAACCACCATTAGCGTTAGTTGTAACAAAAACGCGGGAGCGCGAGGACGCTTTGACGTGGCACAGATAAAAAAGTCATGACTAAATTTTAAATTAAAAACATCGAGACGAGTGCAAAAGTTGTAGTACAAGTGTTTTGAATGTAATAAATAAAAGGATTTATCAAGGTCAGTGGCTTGGTTTCACAAGATATAAAATAAAACTTGTTTTTTTTTACTATATATATGATAGCCAATTATATTTGATGGCATAACGCATCAGGATCATTGTCTAGATTAAAAAAAAACAATTAACCCGAATGGCGATTAATGCTTCTTCGTTAAAAAAAAAGCTTAACGGTTCGTTAGGTTTTTTTTTTAATTTGTAGTGGAATTTTGACATTGACCTTTGCGCTGAAAGGTAATTTTGAAGTAATAAGTACATATTTTGAATGTTTCGCCTTTTTAAATCGGTTTTTCCTTGTTTTTACTTCGCGGACGCTTAGAGTTTGTATTAATATTAGCACATTGTTGACATTTGATGTAACTAACTAAATATTTGACTTAAAATACTTTGAATATGAAATCATAACTGGTTTGTGTATATTTTTCTCAGCACTTGTCGCAACTGCCTTCCGAGTCGGTAGTAGCTTCCTGTAGGATTGACGCTTGTGTTGATGGACAATTCGAAAGTGCTTCTTTGATTGATTGATTTTGATTTTGTTACAAAAGCTGTAGACGTTAATGGGAGAAATAAATGCCTAGATATCATGTTCTCTCTGACTACCCTGCTATGCGGAAAAAGCCGCAAAAAACAACAGGTATCATTGTCTTAGAGATAATAAACGTTTCTTTTACCAAGTTTTATATCATGAACCTTTGTTAAAGAATTCCTAAAAAAATGTTAATTATAAACGCCAAGATGACAGCTAATTATTTTTTCACCAAATTATATCCTGAATATTAAAAACTTGATTTTATCCAACAATTTTATTCTATACAGCTTCACGCTTAATTATACATAGCATAGCACAAATGTATAAGTTGCGAAACTCAACTCCGCGCTTTTCCTTGCCAGAGTGAAAAAAATTAAGAAAAAATTAAATATTATTAATACAACCAGTCACATTTATAATCAGATGACCTTGTTACTTTTCTATTAGAGTTTTTTAGATTATCCATACATTATAAAATAACATGTTTTGACTGACTATGCACTTACTGACTGACTATTACAGTTAGATATGTGAACTTTGGTCAAAACGGTCAACGACCTTTGATCTTTTCACAAGTATACATTAAATGGGAAATGTTTTTGGAGATCATCCGTCTAAGTTGATACAAGAATAGGCAATTTAAATGAAAGTCCGTATAATTTGTTATTGGTAAACAATTAGATCCGTATAAAGTTTTTAGGTTTTAACTAATTACCTAATTTATCATTGCTCTTGCGGAAATGTCAATATGCGTTCCTCTTGGACGTCATTTTCTTATATTTCTTATAGGCTTCTTACACATTATTTTTGTTTCATTTTTTAGCTTCACTCTTTTATCCCGTATAGCAGGTAGACAGGAAGTACCTAATGTCAAGACTATACCTACTCCGCTTTTAATGACTGAATTCGAGACATTGTGTGTTGAGTGGTGGCCGTCAACGTCGCACTTTGTCTCACCAGAGCGAGGAAATGGAAATAATTTAAATATAATCATTCCCCAGAGTGAAAAACGAACCCACAATCGATCACATTTACAGTCGGACGCTGTCCCACTGCGCCACGATCGGCCTCATAATTTTGTTTTTATTTCATTTTAAAAGGGGCCCCTTATACGTACACTTGGGTTACAAGCCCCAAGAATTACCCCTAGCTCCCCTTTTATGTGTGAAGACTTCAAATTATATTAAGTTGTCACAAACAAAGTTGCGAGAATCAATTAATATATAATTGATATTTATTTTCAAACTAAAAGCAATTGCGTTCTAAGATTACTTTGACTCATCTCTTACGCGGATATAGATTTATATTTAATACTAGTGAATACCCGCAATTTCCTTTGTGTGGACGTGACTGAAACGCGATTGGTTGAGGGTTCGATTCTCATTCTGGGAAATGATTATATTTAAAATTAAGTGAGGCCGGTCGTGGCTGCAGTGTGACAGCGTCTGACTGTAAACGCGATCGGTTGTAGGTTCGATCTCCACTCGGGGGAGTGATTATATTTAAATTATTTTTACTTCCTCGCTCTGGTAAAGACAAAGAGCGACAGTTGAGTTCCACCACTCAATACGCAATGTCTCGAATTCGGTGGAAAGTGAAGTACGGAGTGTGTTGACACTAGGTACTTTCTGTCTACCCTGCTATGCGGGATAAAAGAGTGAAGCAAAAAAAAAAATTAAGTTCCAATTCTCCGCTCTGCTAAGTGAAAGCGCGGCGTTGAGTTCGTCACTCAACACGCAATGTCTTGATTTCGTGCGGGAAGTATATTGTTTCTGACTGACCTGCTATATGGGATAAGCGTGAAGCAGTAAAAAACACTTTAAATAGACGAAAACCCCTATATATGTACCGATTGTTATAAAACAAGCAGTGTATGTTAAGAGAAGGATACCAAATACGTACTTAAAAATAATAACATTAAAAAGCGTTGTTACGATTTCTTTACATAGCGATTGTTTACAAGCTAAACATACTAGCAAGAATGATAGCATAAAATATTTCCTTTTAATGACGGCATGACGAGGCGCGGCGTTGAGTTCCGCTTCAATATGCAATGTCGTAATAATAACCAAGTTCCTATTATATATTTGCCTGGACTTATATTCTAGTCTGATTTTACTTAAAATCTCTCCTTCAATTTTATTAAAAACAAACTATAGATGTCAAAGGTCAAAAGTTCGTCATGTTATCCGTACGAGATAAGCCTGCCATCAATCTTGACCTACTTAGAACAAGGTCAACACGTAATAGAATTACTTTACTTCTAATGGAACTCTGAAACCCTATAAAATATATGAATATTGTACAGTGATATAGTGTGTGGATAACGGAACTCAACGTCGCCTTTTCTATTTCCTAGATAACCTATGGAAAACTAGGTCCAAATGGTGTAACAGGATTTATTTCTTATGTATTCATATCATATAATTAATCAAAAATTATATAATTTGGAAAGTATCCATATAGTCAAATACAATTCTCATTTTGTGTTATTGTCTCGAATTCTGTCAGCATCTGATTGTAAACGCGATTGGTTGTGGGATTGATTCCCATTCGGGGTAATGATAATATTTAAAAATTATTTGAATTTCTGTCAGCAGTCAGCAGTCAACGGAGTGTGTTGATACTAGGTTGTATCTGAATCCCGCTTCGCGGATGATGAAGCTTGAATAATAAGTTATATTTTATTAACATGCAATATGAAGTTATATGTACCCACCTCTGGATGTCCCCTAAGAGCTCCCAACACTCCTCAAGAAACCTACATTTCCTTGAGGTGTGTTGGGAGCTCTTAGGGGACATCCAGAGGTGGGGAGATCTACCTCAACTGCCACGGAAACGGCAAAACGCGACATTTTACTACTTATAGTTAAAATTATGAAACAAGTGAGTCGATATAGTATAGCAAAAGTCATAAAGATCACATAAACAAAAAATATTTATTAAAAATTAAAAAAAAAAAAAGTCGCAGGATTTAAACCCGCGGTTTTTGATAACCGTCTAAACGCTGTAGCCTGTTAAGCCATACATACATATCCAGCTACGTCGAAATTGTTATAATAATACACACAACTTGTTAGTAAATCATCTTGTAAAATATCCAAATTTCCAACAGTCAACGATTATTTCAGAGACTATTATGTTTTTTTTTTTCGTTTTGTCTGCAGATGCTGTTCCTTCTTTTCTCCATCATGGCGGTCACTGTGGTGGGTTTCCCCCAGGACCAATCAACTCTAGACCCAACACTCATAGCTGAGATCTTCGGGACGCCGTCCCCGAGACCAACTGGATTTTCACCGAGAATTGAAGATGTAAGTCTTATACGACATGCATTATGTAAATGACTATCTGATTCAGCGTACTTAATATCGACTCAGAATTATATAATAAATAACCATAAAAAGATCAAGTCGCAAAAAAGATTTAATTTGTTGTAATATGTGAGCGAAGTACGGAGTGTCTTGACACTAGGTACTTTCTGTCTACCCTGCTATGCGGGATAAAAGCGTGAAGCTAAAAATAATAATAAAAAACATATGAGTGTCAGAAATGTTAAGTTATCAAATATTTTTGGTGTGTTCAAAGATTTTCCTAAAAACTTATGTGAAGCTATATAAAAATGCTATAAAAAAAATGAATAATAGACTAATTAACGCACAAATGAATGTTATGAAATCATCAGAGGTTGGTGCCTCTGGTTATTTTTGTCCTCTTCTTCTGAACCCAAAAACGTTCAGATTTATCGTGACATTTTCAATATTCTGAGGAGATCTTTTCTCCGTGTCTGTATCCATCTGTACATTCTGCTTGTCTGCTCTCTTGCTTTCTCTCCGCTGTCCAGCAATGAAAACTAAGTAACTGAACTGTGTAATATTTTATTTTAAATAAAATCGAGGATGGTCGTGGCGCGGTAGGACAGCGTCTGACTGTAACTGCGATCGGTGGAGGGTTCAAACCGCTACCGAGCGAAATGTTTATTTAAATTATTTTCATTCCTTCGTTCTGGTAAGACAAGGCGCGGCGTTATTTTCCGCCACTCAACAAGGAATGTATCGACTAAATAGAAAGCAGAGTAAGGAGGACCTTGACAACTAGGTAAATCATGTATACTCTGCTTTGCGTTATAAAGCGAAGCGTGAAATTAAAAAAAATGACTTTGACTTTCTTTTTTTTTAAACATATTTTTGATTAAACCTAAAATAGTGTGATTTATATGTAAAAGTGAGAAATAATAGTATGGCTATTAATTTTTTTTAATTGCAATGCGTTTATTGTAAAGTGCGGGATGATAAAAACGCCAGTCTGGAAACGCAACTTCTGTGTTCCATACACACTCGGTAAACTAACTTTAATCAAATCATTTTAATTTCAACTCTCTGCTCATGTCTATAGAGACAAGTTTTTGATATGCTTTACTTTGAGTGTTACACTTTACTGTGGGCGGGCGGGGTGGAATACAATTCCCTTCCGCTGCTCGGTAGCGTCTCATGAGAGGCGGGTATCCATGGTGTGTATATTGGTATGTATTGACCAAAGAGTTGAAATTAAAATGATTTGATTAAAGTTAGTTTACCGAGCGGGAATGGAACACAGAAGTTACGTTTCCAGATATCTTATCTATCTAGTCAACCCGTACTATTACGGGTTGACTAGATAAAGATAGATAAGATATGGGACTGATGAAAAATTATCTCTTTACAGATCACAGTCAGACCAACTCAGAGTGGTACAATATATACAAACAAAGACGGCGACAACTGTCAGTGTGTTCCTTACTACCTGTGTGATAGCACCAACACTTCAGTATACCTAACTGATCCTAAAAATAACGGATGGGGTGTACTGGATATCCGGTAAGTATATATCTAGCTTCTACGTACGGTATATATATATATATATATATATATATATATATATATATATATATATATATATATATATATATATATATATATATATATATATATATATATATATAAGAACAAATAACAGCGGAATTTGAACCCGCGCCACATGGTAACCGTCCAAGCGCTCTGACCGCCAGATATTTAACAGATCATTTTGCCATAATAGTGGTTGCGAGCCAGTCGGAGGACTAACTTCCTGCCAAATAACTGGGATACCCGCCTCTTACGAGACGCTACCGAGCAGCGGAAGGGAATTGTATTCTACCTCGTCCCCCCACAGTAAAGTGTAACACTCAAAGTAAAGCATATCAAAAACTTATCAGTTTCTAAATGCGTTGATTATGGAGAACTCTCCGTTCTACATGTCTTAACACTCTTCTCTGTCTACTCCTTAGAGGATGATTAACGTACTTTATATTACGCAAATACACGATGGGTTTGCGAGTTCTAATTTATTTCCGGGGTCATCTAGCGGTAATAAATATTATATCTATATGGGATAGCAACCAAGTGTCACGACACTCCGTTAATAACTTTCCGCCTAAAACTGAGATATTATGTGTGAAGTGGCAATATTTACTCCGTACTTTGTAAGAGAAAGTAAAATAAGAAAGTAATTTTCCAAAATTCCAGAACGGAAAAATGGAATAAAGTAAATGTTATTATTACACCATTTGGGAATCGAACTTACAATCGATCAATATTATCAGTCCCTACCTTATTCCGCTGACTATCCTGATGATTTTCAGAGCGTAAAACTATATAAAAAAGGTTCACTACAGGCAAATTCAGAAAATAAGGGTATAAACAAAACATTATTTCCAGATTTGGAGAAAAGGAGAACTGTCAAGAGAGTGTAGAGCGTTGCTGCAAGAATCCCGCACCAGAACCCCCGCCAGAACCGGTGACCCCTGACCCCAAAACTTTGAGAGGCTGTGGGTACAGGAACCCCAGGGGTCTGGACTTCACTATCACCGGAGGCAATGTAAGTGTTGAAGTAATTTTACGGCTTCCTTTCTAAAGCTTACCATTGAGCTAATGAGCATTTTTGCTATATTTTAATATGATGCTGATATTTTTAAATTCATTGTTTATAATCTATACTAGTAATATAAAAGCGAAAGAGTTTGTTTGTTTGTTTGAACGCGCTAAGCTCAGGATCTACTGATTGGAATCGAAAAATTATTTTTTTGCTGTATATTCCATTTATTGGGGAAGGTTATAGGCTGTATAACATCACACTATGATTAAAGAGAGTAATAAAAAATGTTTTGAAAACGGGAAAATTGTATATTTTTAAAGCTTACCTTGCGTGCGCCGAGTAAACGGTGAAAGTTACGTAAAAATTATATATAACAAAATTGTTCCCCTCTAAAAGTTATGAAAAAATTCCGCTACAGAATATGTCTAGCTTTTACGGTTGACTCAGTATAACCATTTTTTCTGTATACATTTTTAGTTCTGAAGTAATATATTATATGCAATGGTGTTTTTATAAACTATATATTCATCTTACTTTTAAACGAAATTGTCTTTGACAGTATTTGATTTCAAGCAATAAGCAAGGAATTATTATCGTTTTAAAATAATAACGTCAAATACCACGCGCGTATTAATGTGTACAGCGGTGAGGCGGGGGGTCTTCTTACTAATATTATAAAAGCAATAGTTTCTGAGGATATATGTTTGATTTGGATGTAACTTTACACTATTATAGGTAGTAAATGACTATAACATATAATTCACAATTATTTTTTGTATTTTGTTGGGAGTTATACAAACATGTTGTAGTAGGGTTGTCGTTCGGGATAACGTAGTTAGTAACCAATACATATTTTAGCTTTTAGAATATTTACTTTAAGTATTTAATATATTTTTACTGTGTTTTTGACACTCAGTAAATTACTTAATGTAAAATAATCCGAATAGGCCAAAGAGTTTAAAAATTATAAAGACATGATCGACTTGAGCGCCATAGATGAGCAGAAATTTAATTTTTACAATAATATAACGATAACTATCAAGAACAAATATAGTTTTTATCAGCACACCGTGCGGGCGAAGCTGTGGGCAAAATCTAGTTAAATATAAAGTATAATTTAGATATAAATTATATTCAATTTACTTTCACTTCCTCGGCTTAGTAAGACGAAGTCACTCTTTATTACATCAGCTATCTGCCAGTATAAGCCTTGTCATAGTGTTATAATTATCGGACACTATATTCATAAGTTTTAGAGATAAGCCGGAACAAACGAAAAGACAGACAGACAAACATCATAAAATTCATATTGGTGTATATGTATATATCGAGAACACATTCGTACATGTACATTTAATACGAAAGTAAAAAAATAATACCAGAAACAGACACTTCAAAAAAATACTGCAATAAAAAAAATTATGAAAGTTGTGTATTTATATATTTTATATAGATTTCCATTTCAATTTTACTTTTTTACGTTTGATAGGTTATAAGGTTTTAGATTTTCGCGATTTTTACACATTTTAAATGAAATCTACCTGAATAAAATATATTTTAAATGAGTCTACCTGTGACCACGGACTACTGTAAAGTGTTCCGAACTGTCAGTGTCCAAAAATGTATTTCCGAATAACAAAATATACGCGATTAATCCCTTTAAAATAATTTGATTTAAAATTAAATAGGTTTTTTATTTCCCCTTTTTATATAAAAATGTTATTTTTTTTTATTTCAAAGGGCAATGAAGCTCAGTTCGGGGAGTTCCCGTGGGTGGTCGCCTTACTGGACGCTAAGAGTTTGACGTACGTGGGAGTGGGAGTGCTGATACACCCTCAAGTGGTCATGACCGGCGCTCATATTGCGTATAAGTAAGTTGACTTACTAACTTACAATACTGACACTTATGTATATATTATAATTTAAATTTTTATTCTTATTTCTCTGTTCTGGTAAAGAAAGGCGGCGTTGGGAACGTAATTCAATAAGTAAGTAATGTCATGATTTTGAGCTTTCGCTTGGATTTGGATGTCTTGACAATGTATGTCTGGACATTAGGCTGTTTCTGCCTATCCAACAGTTATGCGGAACACTATATATTTAAATAAGCGTAGACTGGAGAACGGAGTAGCTAAGCCTCGTAACGTAATGTTAGGTACTTCCCCGATCAGGTTAGATGAAGAGCTACATTGGCTTGGGTTTTTTCCAACTACCCTACAAGAAATCAAAAGCTAAAGAAAGAAAAAGTAAAGATCATAAAATTAAAATATTACATTAACCCTACCATATTTGGTTGGTAAAATTCATATTTAATTGGTTTTGTACTAATAATCAGAACTTAGAGAGAATTTTTAAGTTATAAGATAATTAATTTATATATATATATATATATATATATATATATATATATATATATATATATATATATATATATATATATATATATAAATTAATTATCTTATAACTTAAAAATTGGTCGTATTTAACAGTACCAAACGAATTTAAGAACATTTAGAGTGTCTTGAGCCATATATAATAATAACAACTTAACGGAGTCATCGGACATTGTGTGTTAAATGGCGGAACTCAACGCTGCACTTTGTCTAAAACAACAATAATTAACAAAATGTGAAAGAAATTTAATACATTTATTTTTAATTTAGAAGATACATGATGATCACATATCAGAGATAGGTTTTCTTTATTTTTTTTTATTCGTGCAGATTTTCTCCTGGTTCGCTGGTCGCGCGCGCCGGAGAGTGGGACACTCAGACGAATAAAGAGCGGCTTAAGGCCCAAGAGAGATTGGTTCAAGACATTGTTATTAGAGAAGGTATTATATGTATTTTATCATAACGACGTGAAGATGAGATGAGAACCCTTCAGCAGGCTAACCATGTTACTTAAAAGTATATTTAAATATTCGCTAATTTAAATCCTAATTTTAATACACAAATTTTAATTATTACAGCGTTGAGTTACGCCACTCAACACGCAAGGCCTTGAACTTGATGGAAAGATGAGTACGGAGTGTCTTGACACTAGGTACTTCATGTAAACGCTGCTATGCGGGATAAAAGCGGATAGTACATATTTTTATTATTTTTTCAGATTTCCACCCAAAATCTCTTCGCAACGACATAGCTCTCCTCCGTCTCCAGGAGCCCGTGGAGCTGATGGACCACATCAACGTGATCTGCCTTCCGCGACAGAACGAGGACTTTGATCAGTATAAGAACTGTGTTGCCAACGGCTGGGGGAAGGGGGACTTCGGTTAGTGTGCTGTGTTTGATTTGGCACTTTGTTACTAGATTAGTTTGTGTAAGGTAAATCTGAGGTAATTATAGGTAAGCCGTGGTCGTAGGTAAGATAAGGTGCTTTTAGGTAACTTTTTAATTAATAATTATTAATTTCATCTCGCACCGTCTATAGTGATATTATACGGGTAACTATAGTTGATCACGTGGGTAAGCTGTGCGATGGTTTTTTTTTAATTTTTAACATAATGTTGTGAATAAATAAGTTTACCTTTTAAAAGCTTTGAAACACTAAGGTAAGATAAGGGCAACTTTTACGTGGTGTTTTCCTGAAGAGTCAACCTACGTGGTGTTTTCCTAAAGTCTCCTCCTAACTTTCAAGGCTGTTGGAGTTCTTTAAATCCTTAAGTACTCCGAGAGATGGTGATAACCAGTATGTGATCTTATAAGGCGTCGAAGAAAAAAAGCACGCTTATTTACATCTAAAAGGCCGGCAACGTACCTGTAGCTCCCCTGGTGTACGACCCTCGCCATCATGTGCCCCACATGCTTATTTACCTATAAATCTGTTTTTTTAACACGAGGAAATCGCGTTACGGATACCTGCCTGTTTGAGGACTGGGGACAGGTTGTGTGGGACTCCGGATTGGCAGATATAGGCCGCCTCGTCTACTGAAAAGCGGATGGCGTTTCTAGGTTCTCTGTATATATCCCACTACATGTAAAAACCGACCGGTTGAGACCAGTCGTGGCGCAGTGGGACAGCGTCAGAGCGTAAATGCGATCGGTTGTGGGTTCGATCCCCACTCGGGGGAGTGATTATATTTATATTATTTTCACTTCCTCACTCTGGTAAAAGATAAAGCGCGGCGTTGAGTTCCACCACTCAACTCGTAATGTCTTGAATTTGGTGGAAAGCGAAGTACGGAGTGTCTTAACCCTAGGTACTTTGTGTCTGTCTCCCTGCTATGCGGTTTAAAAGCGTGAAGCTAAAAAAAAACATGTAAAAAAATGTTTTCTTACACTAAGTATAGGATATTTTACTCTAAAATAATAAAATATTTAAGAAACTAGCATACTCTTTCGCCAAACGGTTGTTTTTTTTATATAATCTTTGTGTGGCGTAAAAATCTCTCTATAGAGATGTTAACGATATAAAAATTTCAACGCAGCCAGATGTAGAACGCAAAGCTTAGCGGTCGGAACATTTAGACAGGGAAAACGAGACGCGGGTTCGAATTCTGATGCAATTATTTTTTTCTTTTCTAAGATAAAAAAAAATATATATATATTTTCAACAGGCCGGCAAGGTCGTTACGCGGTTATATTGAAGAAGATAGAAGTGAACATGGTTGACTTCCAGTTGTGCTCGTCTCTTCTGAAGGAGACCAGATTGGGTCACTGGTTCAAGCTGCATGATAGTTTTGTGTGTGCTGGCGGGGAAGAAGGCAAGGACACCTGTACGGTAAGTACTTCAAATATATAGTGCGAATATACTATAGTATATAATAACTATAAAGTACCCCTGTATAGACATGTTCTGGTAAGACAAAACGCGGTGTTGAGTCCCGCAATTCTACATACAAATGTCCCGAATTCATGGAATTGGGTGAGTGTAGAACAGAGTGATCTGACGTTAGGTTCTCTTGTCTACTCTGCTATGCGTGTTGTTTTATCTTATCATTAATGTTTAATAAACAATTATTTGTTTTAAATGAAACTATTTTAAATGGATTTATCGCGTTTATTTGAAAATATTTTTGTTTTGAATACTTTTCAATAGACCATAAATGTAACGTGTGCAGTAGATGCGATGGTTTTGGTTCGGTTCCCACTCGGGATTATTTATTCTCCGCTTTGGTAAGCTAAAGATCTGGAAAGAGTGATTCTTCAAATAGGTGGGGTTTGATTTCCAGACCAATCAATTTATATTAATAATTATTTTCCATAGTTTTTGTAACTCTTTACGTTTTCAATTTCCCTAACATATTCAATTTCCTATCCTGCAGGGTGACGGTGGGGCCCCTCTCGCCTGTCCCGTGGGCAACGATAGATACAAGTTATCCGGCTTAGTGGCGTGGGGTGTTGGGTGTGGGTTGAAAGACGTCCCGGCCGTATACGCCAGAGTGTCCATGTTCAGGAACTGGATAGACCGAATCATGACGTCCTGGGGATACGATGTGAACGGTTACAACTTGTGAGGATAGACGGTACCCCGTAAGACGGATAGAACGTGATGTGTTTGATTTGACGTATGGATCTATTTGTATTTTGTTTGTTTGTTTGTAAGTTAAGAAATTTAGGTTTTTTTTTTAATTTTGTATGAGTAAAGATTTTTGTAATGGTATCTACTTATTATTCTATTTTAAATTATTAAAAATATATTAAATTACATTTTAATAATGTTTGTAATTTAAAATAAAAATTTATTTTTTTATTTTATTTTTTTCAAAAACATTTCAAGGTATTAATAAATTTTAGATTTTATTTTGTTGTTGTTTTATTTGTTTATTTAAATTTGCTTTTAATATAATTGAATAAGATACTAGAAATCACAAAAAAACTTTCTGGTGTGTAGAACAGAATGTCACTGTACACTATGTTTATGGATTTGATATCTACTCGAATATAAAATAATATTTAAATTATTATAATTTCTCACTATCTTATAAGAAGGCGGTATTTAATTCCGCCACTTAATTAATGCATTTTTGAATGGGAAACACACAACAGAGTACCATGACACCTCTACCAATAATGTTCCCATAAAAGTATTTATACAGTAAAATATGTTAAGTTTTACAGGTTTAATATTAATAATAATTTATATAAATGTACCACGTACAGCTAATTTATATAATTTAATTGTTTCAAAATCTCACCACTCAATACGGAGTGTCTCGAATTAGGTGGAAAGCGAAGTACGGAGTGTCTTGACACTAGGTACTTTCTGTCTACCCTGCTATGCGGGATATAAGCGGGAAGCTAAAAAAAACTTGCTTAATTAATAATTTTAGTTCTAATTAGCCGACTGTATTGATGTCAATTACATTTACATGAAAGATATATTATTATAAGGGAAAAAATCGCACAGACCCAGACTGTAATATAATAAATATTATATGAATTAAAAAAAGAAAGCCGAGGCCGGTCGTGGCGCAGTGCGACAGCGTCTGACTGTAAACGCGATCGGTTGTGGGTTCGAATACCACTCGGGGGAGTGATTATATTTAAATTATTTTCAATTTCTCGCTCTGGTAAAGATTTGTCTTTGCGGCGTTGAGTTCCACCACACAACACGCAATGTCTCTTGACACTAGGTACTTTCTGTTTACCCTACTATACGGGAAAAAAGCGAGAAGCTACAAAAAAATATCATTTCTCGAATCCAACCCTCAACCGATTACTGTGTCACAGCCCGACTGAACATAAAAATTTATTTGCAATAAAAACCTAACTTATTTCACAAACTAAACGAAAATAAAGTAAAAAAAAATACAAATTAAAAGAAAATTTATTTACTATATATAGTACAATATATAATCTGTGATTTATTTTATTTTGACAGTTGGCAAGGCGCTGGCACAATTCGCCTTTTCCAATTCCGCATGCAACTGTTTGAGTCGCGCTCTAGCCAGTGTCAAGTTGGCGTTTGTAGCTCTCATACTCTCCTAGAAGAAATCAAAAATAACTATTATATTAAAAAAAAAACTATAAATAAGATCTTTAATTTTCGCGATTTTTATACATTTTAAATGAAACTATTTTAACCGGATTAATCGCGTATATTTTGGTATTCGAAAATACATTTTGGACACCTGACGTTTCAAACACTTTACAGTAGTCCGTGGTCACAGGTAGACATAAAAACTATTATTTTCGTGATCTCCATGGTTCAGTACCCACTGAAGCATCTGATTGAACACACGATTGGTTGTAACTTCGAATACCACTAAAGGAACATTTTTTTCATCTTTACGCCTTTGTCCCGTATAGCAGGGAAGACAGAAAGTACCTTGTGTCAAGACACTCCGTACTTCGCTTTCGCGAGTTGAGTGGTGGAACTCAACACCGTACTTTGTCTCACCAGAGCGAGGAAGTGAAAATAATTTAGATATATTCACTCTAAAGGAACATCAATAACAAATATAGTAGAATATAATTTAAAATGGCAATCTCTAATAGACATAAGGAAAAATACCTCCATGACAATCAAAAAAAAAGAAAAAGGAGAGGAAATGCTTTGTAATTGAGTTTTAATTAGATTTTCAGACAATGTTTCATGAAAAGATCAAAAATATTAGTAATAATAATAATAACAATCTCAAAAAAATAATACCATACTAAAGGGAATTATATTGACTAATTGCGGTGTTTAGTTCCGCTCTTCGTGTTATTTCTCGGACGAAAAATTAAGAGTAAAGTGACACTAGGTTCTGGTTATTATGCGGGATAAAGCATAAAGCTGTATAAAAAAATTTAAGCTTCAGAGTTTATTTACGCATGCTGATTAGGAATGAATAAAGGGTGATTATTAGGAAAAAATATATATACTAAGCACATTTTCTTGCCAAAATGTAACCATCTCTAGACGTATAAGATAAAAAACCCCAATTCACTATAAAAGTACAATAAATAAATAAATATTGTAAATTAATGACCGGTCGTGGCGCAGTGTGAGAGCGTCTGACTGTAAACGCGATCGGTTGCGAGTTCGACTCCCGCTCGCGGGAATGATTATATTTTAATTATTTTCACTTCTTCGCTCTGGTAAAACAAAGTGCGGCGTTGAGTTCCTCCACACAACACGCAACATCTTCAATTCTTCGGAAAGCCGTGTACGGAGTGTCTCGACACTAGGCGCTACCTGTTTACCCTAGTATGTGGGATAAAAGCGAGAAATTAAATAAAATTAATTATTTATTACCTGTACATTAAGTAACGTTTTATCTGCCACAGTTAGTTTTTCAACACATATATCAGTGGTATGTTTCGCTAGACCTTCAATAGTTGCTCGAAGAGATACATTGCATTCCCCTAGGAAATTAAATTTAAAATATAATTCAGTTAGTATAAAGGGCTAATGTATTTTCAAGGGGCCCTCATACCTACATTTAAGTCGCAAGTATTTTATATAATTATAATCTATACTTTATTGTAATAATTCATATATTTTTAAATGAAATTATTGACTATTATCAATACTTCTAAATGTTTTTTTTAGCTTCACGCTTTTATCTCGCGTATCAAAGTAGACAGGAATTACCTAGTGTGTAGACACTCCGTATACCGCTTTCTGTCAAATTTGAGACATGAGTGGCGGAACTCAACGCCGCGCTTTCTCTTACTAGAGCAGAGGAATGAAAATAATTTTAAATATAATGCTTCTACGGTCAGATGCTGTCCCACTGCGCCACGATCGGTATCGTGTTAATAATAAATTATTCATAAAGGATTTTTTATTATGGCAATAATTATCATTATTATTAAAAAAAAATCTTTAGAAGCCATTGTGATTTGACAGACAACTCCTGACCGTAAACGCAATTGGTTGTGGGTTCGACACACATTCGGGGGAATGGATTGTATTTAAATTATTCTAACAATCTAGTCTAATTATTTATGTATATTAAACAAGATAATTGTTTGTACTTACATAATTTTTGATGTAATATTGAATTATGTATCAGCTTAGTCGGTGAAGATGGGAACATCGATGTATGAAGGGGCGCATCTAACTCGTTACTTAAATCCGGTGGAGATGATACCTTCAGTTCTAAAAGAAAAATAATTTATTATCAATGCGCAGTGGGAAAGCGTCTGACGGTAAACGCAACCGGTTGTGGCTCCGATTGGTATGATTGATTATAATTAAACTGTTCTCACTTCCTCACTCTGGAAAGACAAAGTGCAGCGTTGACTTCCACTACACAATCAATCAATTACAATTCTCTCCCTTCCCCTTGATGTGTGAAATTATTAATGGGTAGCTCCAAAGACTCAGTAACCATCTACCTATTCCATATAAAAAACTAGAGGCTTGTTTTTAAAAAACGTATAAGAATTTGAATGCAGCGGTTATCGATCTTGCTCTTGTTGGAAACCATCCAAGCGCTCTGATTGCTAAGCCATGCCTTCTCCTACAACTTATTTACATTGTTATCTAAGCCTAAGTGTGGAATAACACTTTAAAAATAACAAAACTATAGGCATTGTTGGGTAAAAGGTTTTTTGATAAAGAATTGTATAGAAACATGATAATAAAGGAGTTTTATTATTATTATAATTCTTAAAGGCCTCTAACACGCACACACACACATATATTATATTGGTCTCTATAGTCTTTGTATATAGCCAAATTTGTACTTAGGTACTTATAATGTTAAATTTTGCTAGTTGTAACTTTTATTATTGTTTATAGAATTTTTATAATAAAATAAATTACCATCATCTGATTCCGGAGCTTCACCAGATATCACAAATGCTTGAGAATGTGCTGATGTATCCTTAAAAGGTATTTTAGAAAGAATTATATTAAAATTAATAACAATAATAAATCTATTAACTAGGTTTAGTTTAAAAATCACACAATGAATTTACTCAAAATAACATTATTATATTTTCCTACATAGAATAATTAAAATAAGTTACAAATAAAAAATAATATAATGATAAGGTAATTAAAGAAATTTGACAATTTTTTTAAAAAAATATTAAGTAAAAGATTAATAAATTATTATTTTTTTTATAAATAAATATACTTTTAAATAGTTTAGAGTAATATAAAAAACTAATTAAATCGAGAAGTTCATGTTAGCTAACTAATCAGAAACAAAATAAGCAACAAGAAAAGGTCTTTTTTTTACGATTTGTTTGTATGTTTAAGTTTTGTTGATACAGGATACGTACAGGAGTATTTCCAATTTCTATTTCAGAATCAGATTCTGACGCTTCGCCATCTACGACATGCGCTGATTTTGACATATTTTCTAATACTTTCTAAATATTAATGTTTTATTATTATATATATATGCTTTTAATTTAACGAACTAAATATTTATTTCTTAATTTTGACTACTTTCATGACGTTCATTTGTTGTGACGTTGTCACATGTTACATATTAATGACAGCTGTTTGACATAATAGGGATGTGCGTAAATCGTATTGAGTGTATAAAATCGATTTCCATAGAACGAAATGGGAAAAATATAAGCAATAGGATTAATATTAATTTGAAATAAATTGCAAAATCCAAATAATATTTATCTGAATTTTATCATGTTTATCTCATAATGTTAATAATTTTTCAAGTAGCTACTTACATTAATGATTTGAAATACGATGTAATAATATTTTATAATGACGCCATCGTATTTTAACGGTACCTAATTAAACGCAACAAGATTTTACCTCTCATGGTGAGTGAGGCAATTTCAAATCTAGCTGCATAGAATTTTTATATGAAATTTTACAATTGTAACATCGATCTCTATTTATAATTCCATTGTTTTTATTCCTTTTTTAGTAAGACAATGCTGCGCGGTTGTAGATATTCAATATAAAATATCTACTAATCCTGTTAGACCTTGTTTTCATTGTGATAAAACTGTTTTTCCAGATGTTTCAGAAACTATCCGCCATTCTGAGACTACAATATTAACCGCAAAAAGATTAACTACACTAACCTTATAGTGCCCTTAACGTTATAAATGTAATTAACAATACGGAAATAATGACAAATAAATAAAACACACAGAAACATGAAGAACTGTTTTACTATCAGTTGTAACGTGGACGTATTGACACAGCGACAAATATTTACAGTAATTTTTTTCACACTAACGCCATAAACATTCCATACATTACCCGACAATCGAAAAAAGGATATAAACTTCTTTTATGTTTAAATATGTTATATATTACGCATTTAAAATTAAAAAAATGCCGAAACTATACAAAAGTTAAACGCAACAAGATTGTGCTTCTCATGAAGAGCGAGGCAGTTTCAAATCTAGCTGCATATAATTTTTATATAAAATTTAACAATTTTCAAATATCCCTCCTAGATTTTGGAATAAACTTTTGGAACAATAAAGAACAATATATGGGGTAATATAACAAATCAATAATTGGTCGTAATGTTTGGGGAATATCCATAATTTACGTCACATGAATTTCATGGTTACCACCCTATTCCTCCATTTTTAAGTGTGACGTGATTTATGGACATACCGTTGACATGTTTGTTTATAAACTCTTTGGAATAAATTAAACGGTATATTTAAATTAATAGATTTTTTTGATAGATTTATATGAAAGATATGGCTTTGTATAGGAAAGGTTGACACGTCAATACTAAAGTGGCCTGAGTAATTTTAATTTTAAAAAATCTTTAATTTGTATGATATCGAGATAAGCGATTGGTAATTACCACCGTAATGTAATAATTGTCTACTTTAAACCCATTAGAAAATAATGGTTTAAAATAAAATAAAATAAAAAAATATATATTATAATATTTTTTCTGAGTAGGAATCGAACGTACAACCCGTTTGCGTTTACAGTCAGACACAAAACGATAACTAATATATGTATAATTACGCATAATTACGAACTTTTAAATATAATTTTAAATAGACCACTTTAGAAATGACAGATTTATGCTATACTCTAAGAGACGATTGATCGATATTTTTATTGACATTTTCGTTTGTTTTTATTGTTTGATTAAAAAATAAAATATTTTTAATCACTTATTGTTATTTACGTGATTTTTTCATTTTTCACATAATTATTTTCTAACAATAAAATACATTTTTTTCTTACTCTCAAGCAATCGTATCTTAGACTATAAAATTAACAATAATATAATCTCTTATAAAGAAACAATTAGAAGTAATTGACATAAAAATTATTAATTTTATTAAAAGTAATATATTATATTCTATACTCAGTTTTATACTATGTCAGTAAGTATCTAGAAATCGAAAATAAATTGATTCATAAGGTAAAAAAAAGCAGCTTCACATTTCATCCCGCATAGCAGGGTAGTTAGAGACAACCTAGTGTCAAGACACTTCGTTGACGCCTGAAATGAAAATAGAAGAAGGGCGAAGATGTGAAAATAACCTAATATAAGCATTTCTCCGAAGATGATCCCCCAAAGAAGACAGACGTAACCAATCGTATTTACAATAGTCGCGGTTCCACGGTTTTTATTTTTCCGCTCCGGTAAGTCAAAGCGTGATGTTGCTCGCCACTCAACAAGGAATGTCTTCTAGGCGGAGTATATAGAGACTATAGAGAGGGAGCTCCTCTAGTTTCATGCGAGCCTGGTACAACTCTCTTATTTATTTAATTTATAAGCAGCCAACGGAGAGTTTTGACATTAGGTTCTTTGACTACCCTGCTTTGTGGGATGCGCGTGAAGCTGCGTCTTATGAATCCGCCAATTTATTATTTTTACTGGTACAGTACAGACTAAGTTTAGTAATATTAACATGTGGAATAATTTTAACAGTGTTTAATTAAAATTTGTGAAATAAACTCTTTATTTTATTATTTTAACATATTATATAAATTTTATGGCTTTTTCATTTTTTAGATTCAATATTCATTAGACTTAAATAAAAATAAAGCTGTTTCGTTGAACCAAAAATAAAAAATGTACAATAATAAAATGCATGGAGAAAATTGTGGAAAACAGTGAGACACGTCCCTAAGTTCTCTTTTATTAACAAGTGACTTTTTTGAATTTCTTTATCTATATACACATATAAAGACTTTTTTATGTAATATTTTAAATAAATATTAATTTATTAACAAAAACGTACGTATACATATATATTTTTTTGATTATAAAAATAAAATAAACATACAAATAAGGGTAGGATGTATGTTTTCACTCTCTGTTTATAGTTAATTAAAGTTTAGATTGTGATATTTTTTTTGTAACAGATAACATAAATTTGACATATGGATTTGACAGTTAAGCATATTGTGACAATTACCCACAATCCCTTACACAATTTAGTTCAGTCGTAGATTACTTTAATCACATCCAACCAACACGCCAATAGTCAACTAGGTATAATTCATAAGATAGGACTATTAGGCTCATAACACACTATAACTCTAGAATAACTAAGCGTTTTTTTTATTTATGCACTGTTCAGAGTTGTAACTTGCTGTAATAAAAACGCAAAAAATGCTGCTATATTATACATTATTTTTGATAATTATTTTATAGTAAAAGTTATGTGAAGCATAGCGATGGTTGTATAACTTTGCCTGTTTTCATATTAATAATTTAAAAAAAGAAACATTATTATAAAGACATAGTGTGTCAAGATTCCTAAATTAATACATTACTTATTAACTAGAAAAAGCTTAAAGATTTCGTTAAAATTTAAAAATAATAGACAACAAAATTCACTATGATTAGGAGACATCACTACAAATGTTATTTTCCAATAGACATTGAAAATGCTTTTTAAAAAGAACATTAAGTATAATTTACTAAATATATTTTGGTGTTCTTGTTTAATGATATATATATAGCATAAATAAAAATAGTTTTTTTTACGCAAACCCATATAAGTACGAATGGTCACAGATAATAATATTCAGTTTACACCTAAATGCAGTGTTTATTAAAAAAAAGAAAACCATCCTAAATATAGGTGTACAGTTACCTCAATATAACACAGTAGTTTCGTTCCGCGTTATAAACGCATTGTAAACGCATTGTAGGAGTATTATATATATGGTCCATATAACGCGCATTTATAACACTTTATGTACAAATCAATTATTTAAAATTTCTCGTTAAAGGGTCTAAATCGAATATAATATTAAAAACGACGTTATAAATGAAATATGTGCCTTTGATTAAAATCATACTAAGAAACGACGATACGATAACACCTTTATTACATGCTTATTCCCGTGCTGTATACGGGAATACTCGCGTTGTACGAAGGACTGTTATCGCGTTCCATGAAAATGCGTTATAAGGGTACCGTGTTATAAAGGGATCCACTGTATATAAAAGAAATTCCATTCTTTCAACAACCATTATCTTCAAATATAATCTATAATGTTTAATAATTATGATATGGTTTTAAAATTGCTTTAAATCAACCATTTTAGTTACAATCATACATTCTAAATATATTTAATAATAAACTTTTAAATAAACCTATGGATTTTTAACAATAATAAATAAATTATATAATTAATATAAACATAACGACTCATAATATATATTTGTTGTGATAAATTTAAAACTTAGTTTGAAAATAAAATATCGATAATTCTTACTATTAATAAGCCAAAAAAACAGACGTTGTTGAATATCAAAGACTTGAAATATACAGCCAGATTTTATACAAAAAGGACGCAAAATCAACATTAATATATATATACATATATATATATATATATATATATATATATATATATATATATATATATATAAACATGACGAGTGGGAAAGCCTTAGAAATAAGTAATTCGGTGTAGAATGTAGATAGAGCGAAATGAAATATAAACGTCAAATTTATTTGTCGAAAAATATTTTCATCGTAAGCTTATCAAAACGTTTTTTTTTTTGGTATATATCGATAAAATAAGCGATTACACTTCTGAAAGAGTATTTACCCTGTTGGTTTGGTTCGTGAAATCAAAGCTATGTTTTAAATAAAACAAAATAAATAGTAATTTTTTAAATAAATAATCTATCGACTATATCTAAACACATCTACAGGTAAAAACGATTTATTTTTGGGGTCTATTTTAAAAATCGCTATCTACATTTATTATGACCACAGACACGGAATGGTCGTCGCGATTAAATAACACGATTTGTCAATAAGTAAAATGGTAGATTATATAAATAAAAACAAAGAAAATATAGACAAAAAAATTGACATTGCGTCAGTTTATATTTTATGAAATAAAAAATCATAATCTACCTTTTTACCACTAACAATGAGCTAAGTGTAAAAGAGCACTTAATGTTTTGTTCTTCGCTTGCTATCTCTACACGCTCGTCTCAAACGGAATTCGATAATCGATAACGATATTAACTTCAAATATTAAAAACCCTAAGCATAATAATTATTTTTATTAGCTCTGGTATTTCGATTTTAGTATCTACGTGTAAAGACAGCATTATTTCGCACTTTTCACCTATCGCTAAGCCATTCTACATGTGAGTGCTAAGAATTTGAACTATTTACTGCCTACCCGATAATTTCACGTAATTCGAGCAATATTCTATTAATTAACAAATATTCGCGGTAACTTTTACAATTTAATTTATCTAAAAACGAAATATTTCTTTTTAAACTATATACTTCGTTTAGAAAAGTCCTTTGAGTGTTTAATCTCCATTTTATATGAAATTAAAATCAAAAATCGATATTGAGAATACTTTAACGTCAAATAATATTAATATATTGATTTCGTTATCACTTACTATAAAAAAATCGATTAATTTAATTGCGAATTTAAAGTTTAAATATACTCAATTCGATTATTCGGAATATATTACTATAATTTGTTAAACGACACATTATAAGGACTTCTGCTCACGACTCGCTAATATGTTTCTAAAATAGTTTTGAATGGTAGTCGATACACCATTTCATTAATCCTCATTGGATTTTTAATGAACGAAAACGTAAACTTTTTAAAATTAAAATAAATATTAAAAAGTACATTTTAAAATGATCTCATTCTTTTTTAATAAATTAATAAATGTTTCAATTAAACGCTCTGTCGTATATTTTTGCCTTGTTTCATATTTATGTCATAACATCTAAAATAAAATATTAATAAAATATTAAAATAAAAACCAACAATTTATATAACAACAATATTTTTTGTACTACTTGTTTTTATCTTTAATAATCATTCGCATATATATTTGACATTTGACATTCATCCACAGTTAAAATAGTCCAACAAAATCACAAATATAGATAAAAAATATAATACGTCACAGATAATATAATTTCCAATGAGGCGTGAACAGTTTAGAAGTTGAACAGCAACACGCTACGCAGTTTCGGCTTAAGCGCGTTGTAGACGTGCTCGAGCGTGGCGAGGTAGCGGCGGCAGACGCGCCACCATGGCGCGCGCGCCTCGCACCGGCATGTGGGGTACCTCCTCTTTATAACGACCCTGTTGAATATACACAAGCACTTATAATTTCCATGAAAGCCTTTTTGGCAGTTTCACCCTGTATCCCGTTAAGCACAGTAGTCAGAGACAATCTAGTGCCAAGACAATCCGTTGACAGCTTTCAACCCGATATCGAGACCTTGCTCACTAGCATTTATTTTTTCAGAATATTAAGTCATTTGATTTTCTTATGATTTTTTATGTTTTAATATTTAGGCATATCTTATTTTTAGGGGAGTTATTAATAAATCGTTAGATTTTTTGTGTATGCTATTTATTTATGTATATTTAAAAGGATTGTAAACTACTTGATGAAACACAGTTTCTCTGTGCTTAACGAGATCGAGAAAACACAATATTTTAACAACGCCCGAGTCGCATCTATGTGAACGCTTGTACAAAGTCAAGTTCAAATAATTTTATTCAGCTGAAGCTGTAACCTCATCTGCCTTTGACCTCATCTGTACGGTATTTACCATTTCTGAATCTTCATTAAATATTTCTAAAATAAAAGTTGCTTAAGTTACTAATAACTACATCAGCTATCTGCTAATGTAAGTCCCGCCAAAATCGATTCAGC
Source organism: Dryadula phaetusa (assembly GCA_032432895.1). NCBI lineage: Eukaryota > Metazoa > Arthropoda > Insecta > Lepidoptera > Nymphalidae > Dryadula > Dryadula phaetusa. Next base: position 1,086,849 of record JAOYRS010000090.1, on the reverse strand, counting down.
CATTCATGAGATTAGCCGGAATAAACAGACGGACAGACAAAAATTGTTATTTTAATATAAAGTGGTTACTTTAATATAATATAATACAAACGGTCACTCTAATTTTACAATATTTTTATAGTTCAGAGATATAGACGAGAAAAGACATGTTTCTTGTTAAAGTCAAATAACCAAGTCTTCGTATACTTGCCGCCTCCAGATCGCCTCAAGGCGCCTCAGGTCTGGAAAAAGCCGGCCCTCGAAACTCATTTTTTTTCTAGTTAGATACTCTTCTACTGTAGCGCTAAAATATATGTTTATAAGAATAGAAATATAGCATATAATGTTCACCTGGAGTCGCGCGCCTGCGCATTGTCAGTCTGTCATAGTACCGTGTCGAACATCTGCAGCGAGCGCGTGATCACGTCGTCCTTCAGACACGACTCCAAGAACTCCTCGATCGTGATCACACCATCCTGGTTCAGGTCCAGCTTTCTGAACACACGGTCTACCTGAAATTATATTTTTTTTATATATTTTATTTATATACTTTAGAAGTTTACCCTACAAGAACACTTTCTTAAAAAATATATACATCTCTCATCGGTCAATCCTAAGGGCAGCGGCTTCAAATCTCCACAAACTACGCGATTATATTTAGTCGAGTTAATTTAAATAATGAAATTAAAATTGGCATCAAACTCACTTGCTCATTCGCCTTAGCATCATCAATCCTTGCTGCCGGAGATCCAGGAGGAGCCCGCCTTCCCAACAGCTCGTGGACAGCCACCACCACCTCCGCCAGCTCCTGCCTGGTGATGGCACCATCACCGTCTACGTCGTACAAACGGAACGCCCAGCGGAGTCGTTCATACACCGATCCGCGTAGAAGAGTCGATAGAGTTACAAGTAATTCCTGAAAATTTAAAAAACAAAAGATATTTTTTTATAAATTATTTTAAATTATATTTCTTTTATAATATGGAACCATGGTGAAGTAGTGGGTTTCAGGATTCTTAATAAGTTGGGGTTCGATACGCATTCGAGGTTATAACTATATTTAAGTTATTATCTCCGCTCCAGTAACAATTTCACCACTTAACTGAGCGTTGAATGTCTCAAATCGGGCAAAGAAGAAAACATATTCTTTTCATCCTCAGTTTTACGAGAAAGGACTAATTACTAGAAAAAGCTTAAAGTTGTCGATATGAAAAAAATTAATAATAGTAATTCTTTTTTTACGCTTTATCTTCCATAGCAAGGGATATTTTTTTAGCTTAACGCTTTTATTCCGCACAGCAAGGTAGAACCTAGTGTTAAGACACTCCTTGAGTGTTGAGTGGTGGAACTCAACGACACGCTTTATATTACCAGAGCGAAGAAAATAATTTAAGTGTAATCACTATCCAGAGTGGGAATAGAACCTGCAACCGACAGCGATTACAGTTAGACGCTGTCCCTGCGCCACGACCGTTCTCCACGTTTTGTCTGAAATCAAGACATTATGTGGCAGGCGACAGATCTGAACGCCGCGCTATATCTGGCCAGAGCATGGAAATGACAATAATTTAATTCATTTTCCCGATTGTTTATCGAACCCATTACCAATCAAGTCTATTTATTTAATATAGATACTGTAGATTTTAAAATTGAACTTATAATATTATTATAGTTTTATTGTTTTAATATTTTTTATAAAACACAGTCAGCTCTCTAACAATAGGTGTTGAGGAAACAATATAATAGACAAATTACAGAGATAAGGCACGTTTCATACTAATTCTGACGTTATATAGCCGATATTTAATTAGAACACTCTGTATAATTTATTTCACGTGAAAAGTCATTATCTAAGATTGTATTCATATAAGAATTTATTAAAAGTTATGTTATCTGTCGATTAACAAGTATTTTTATTGGGGATAATAGAAGAGTAACTAATGAGATAACGTTGAGATAACGTATTTAACGTTTAGTAGGGGAACTTAACGTTGCGATTGATGTTACCAGAGGGAAGTGATTCTTTTTAAATTAAATCTATCCTCAGAGTGGGAATCGAACGCACAACAGATCGTGTTTAGAGTCAGACGCTGTGCTACGACTGGTCTTAATTGATATATATATACTTATATATATATATATATATATATATATATATATATATATATATATATATACAGGAAGTATTGCGTGTGGCGAAACTCAACGCTGCAATTTGTCTTACGAGGACGAGGAAATGAAAATAATTTAAATAGAATCATTCCCTGTCTACTCACCTATAAAATGATAAAAAAGTCAGTAAACAATCCTAAGAGAATAGTAGAAAAAGTTTGTGTAAACATAAAAATAAATAGGAATTCCACAAGATCCAGAAAACATTTGGCACCTAACTCCTAAGTTGAATAGTTATATGTAGAGAGAAATATTGTCGAATGGCTGGCGTCACTCCAATGGTCATTTGGATGGGAAAAATATTAACATGGAAGTTGGTTTAAGGCTTTGTCGCACTCAGAAATATAAATTAATCTCTAATTGATTAGTATATGGTAAATTTTAAGACATTGTATTGTTTGGGAACTTTTTCTTAATTTCATGATACTTCATTGACTTCTTGTTGCCCGAAATCGATTCGTCTTAAGCTCTATTTAACTCAACGTCACGCCCTGACTATACCGATCGTATATAGAAATAATCATGATGAAAATGATGACCATTCCCCGAGTAGGAATCGACCCTACAACTAATAACATCAGTCTCATTTTCACGAGAACGGTCCATCGAGTATCTTGACATTAGGTTTCCTGCTAAACGGGATAAAACGTGAAGCTGCGTTTCCCCGAGTGGAAATCGAACTCACAATAATGACGTTCGTAAACGCTGGCCCTCCAGTTCCTCAATTAAATTAAAACTAGTACCCGGTCCTGGAGAGGACTCCTGTAACATTTTCTGGTTTCTTTGTAGTGTGTCGAGTGCTCTCCACCAGTCATCATATAAAAATTACTATAATTAGTAGATTAATCATGGATGCCGTAAGTTAATAAGTAGTTTTACGAAAAATCGAAACCGCATCAATATACAATCAAAATAAACACACACGCACACATATATATATATATATATATATATATATATATATATATATATATGTGTGTGTGTGTGTGTGTGTATAACGTAATAAAATTCATCTTAGTGTGCGAAACGAAAAACGTCTCCAACTTTAGATATTAAAAAGTTGCTTTCATTTTCACCACACGTAAACAATTTCGAAGGCAAGCTGGTGATTGTAGATTTTATATGATTTTATTTAAAACGAGCTGTGCCCGTGACTTTGTCTGCGTTGAAATGACTTTTTTTTAGCTTCACGCTTTTATCCCTCATAGCAGGGTAGACAGAAAGTACCTAGTGTCAAGAAACTCGGTACTTCGCTTTCCACCGAATTCGAGACATTGCGTGTTGATTGGTGGAACTCAACGCTTCATTTTGTTTTTACCAGGGTGAGAAAGTGAGAGTCATTTAAATATAATAACCCCCCTGAGTGGAGATCGAACCCACAACCGATCGCGTTTACAGTCAGATGATGCCACCATGACTGGCCTCATTGACAACTTTTTATTATATAATTCTAAAACAAATGTACCCTTACTTAATAATTAAATCACCTCTCTACCAGTGAGTCTCGTTAAAATCGGCCCAGCCTTTCCGGAGATTAGTCAGAACAAATAGACAGACAGAAATGGTAAAAAAAATATTTTTGAATTTGTTAAAAAGTGGTTATTTTAATATTACAAACAGACATTTCAATATTATTTATGTGTATGTATATATATATGAATTATTGTTCCAGACGCTATTTGAACTGACAATCAGCGACCACTGCAGGTATATCAATGCCCAACAGTGTTTTGGGTTTAATTCCCACACGTGGGAACTTAGAAGAACACTTTCCCGAGACTTACAAGGCAAAGAACTGTGTTATGTTTCGCTTACTTAACAGGACAGGATAGCAAGAAAAAGGACAGAAAATGGTAAACGAAGAATATTGACACTAATTCCTAATAATTTTTTTAATAGAATATATATAAAAGAAAGATAGTAATTCAGGTAATTCCCCGAGTTAAACAATACAACAGTTTAGGTGTGCATTAATTATACGTGTGAAATAAATTTTGAACACTTTACGACTCCAGCGAGACGAGCTCCAGCATCCGTGGGGGATAATAAATTTCATCAAAATTAATTTGTTTATATAGACCAATTGTTTTGGGACGGTAAGCTTCCACGAATACGGGAATACTTGCAAGTTATACTTAGAAGTAAATCTAGTTCTAGTTGACCTAGATCTAGTTGTTATAATTATATCTATTTTATTCTAGAAATAACTATTTTTTACAAGAGACCTCACAAAAATTTGATACGGTTAACAGAAAGATTTGTTTAGTAATATTTTATTTAATACAATTTATACTTCGGTTTATATATGTATATATAAAAAAATATAATGGAACTTGGCGGAAGAGTGCACACTGCTAATTTTTTTTGTTTAATAATGTATAACAATATATAAAATTAATAAAATAATACATTTATTATACAAATACTTCTATTTGTTTGACATACGCTTTTTTTTAGCTTCACACTCATATCCCGCATAGCAGGGTAAACAGAAAGTACCTAGTGTCAACACACTCCGTACTTCGCTTATTGATGCAACTCAACGCCGCACTTTGTCTTACCAGAGCGATAAAGTAAAAATAATTTAAATATAATCACTCCTTCGGTAAGATTTAATTACATTTTATAAATCTTTATTTATAATTAATGTTAAATACAAAACTATAAAAAAACGCAAAATACACACTTTATCCCGCATAGCGTGGTAGTCAATCTAGAGGCAATCTAGTGTCGAAACACTACGTTAATTGCTCTCCACACAAAATCTAACTATTGTGTACTGAGTAGCGAATTCATTGCCGTATGTTGTCTTACCAGAATGGTGAAATGCTAAAGTAATTTTAAAATATATGCATTTTTCCGAATGGAAATTGAACCTACAACCAGTGGTGTGAACTTCAGTGAGACAGTGTGCCACTGCACCAAGATAGCCTCAATAATGTATAATTTCATTATCTGCGAACATACATTATAGATTGTATTTTATAAAGGTAATGACGTTCAAGATCCAAGACTGCACCTCACATTAGTTACATCAAATAGTGCTTAGCGCTTCAAGAATCCGTGAAATATTATATTTGAGATTCAAACAAAAAAAAATAATTTTGTATATGTTTTTATTGTATAAATAAAATTAATCAGATTATTAACAACTATGAGATTCGAGTCATAGGTCAATTGAGGTTCGAATAATATTAACGGCGTTGAGATCCGCAACTTAATGCGTCACTTTTCAATGTGTTATAGAGACCAGTGGTCCTGCTACGCTTAACTAAAAAAAAAACATTAAGTTGATTTAAATATACGTTTTATCTTGGTTTTGAGTTAAAATAAGTAGTAATAAACATAAATAAGAACCTGATTGCTTTTAAAAACTAAGTATTAATATTCGCCATTTTATTTTTTAAGTAATTTTATATATTCAGTGACACTCGCGCCCTTGGGACGAATCTAACGACGTGTAATTTGTCAAAATCGTTTCACGGGTTTAGAAGTTGCAAGGGAACACAGAAACTGACATACGTACATACTTACATAGGTGGTTAAAAGTTAAACCTTGCTTTTAGCAGTCGGCTAATAAATGTTTTTGTGAATTTTATTTACATTTGTGTACTGTAAAGACTGTATTTGAACCATGAAATTATATTTATTTCTATTCATTTGATATTTTTTTGTTAAAACCGGCCAGAACTTCTACCGTCACCAAAAAAAAGGCATTAAAATAAAATAAATATCGATACAAACCAAACAAAGGGAAATCCCCTGTTTTTCTTCAACTTATTTGGATAGTAATAATATTTTTATTGACTCAAGCTACGTGATGTATGCCATACATTCTGCTTAACGACCTTGTTTTGAACGTCAATGTAACCAGTGACATGAAAACATAGTAAGGGAACGTTTTCCTTGTACAGATAAAAAAACACCGAATTCGATATATTGCGTGTTAAGTGGTGTTGAGTCGCGTGTTGGAACTCAACGCCGCACTTTGTCTTTTACCAGGAGTGAAAATAATTTAAATATAATGACTCCCCCAAGTGGGGATCGAACCTACAACTGGTCGTGGTTAAAGTCAAACGCTGTCCTATTGCGCCACGACCGACCTCACGCAATGACTCGAATTCAGTGGAAAGCGAAGTACGGAGCGTCTTGACACTAGGTGCTTTCTGTCTACCGTGCTATGTGTGAATCTAAAAAAAATTATAGTAAAATAGTAATAATCCCGCACAGCAGAGACAGCCTAGCCTAGTGTCAGAGACATCCTAGTGTCAAGACACTTCGTTGACTGGTTTCTGCTGTCATTTAGACATCCATTCTCAATTGGTAATACGGAATCCTATTACTAAGACCTCACTGTCCGTCTGTCACCAGGTTTTCTCATGAAACGTGATAGAGAGATAAATGAAATTTTCTTATATAGTATAACAACAAATATTAAAAAAAATGTATTAAATATATCTATATTAAATGTATTAAATATATCTATCTCCGATAGAAACAACATGTTTTTTTTCGATATTAACAACATAAATAGGAAGACGCTTAAAATACTCACAAAATACTAAGTTATGGATTTACTTTGAAAATAAATAATAATATTAAAATAAGACGAATAAGAGAAGGGACTCATACAAACAGATATTATATTTTACCGTTTTTATGAAAAACGGTACGAATAAGATAACGGTAATAATAAGTTATTACATAATTTAAATAATTTTTTAACGGATTAAACGCGTCACAAGTAAGTAGCCTGCGTGTGGTAGACACCTCAACGTAGATTACTGTAAAGTGTTCGAAACGTCATGTTTTCTAAAATGTATTTTCTTATCCCAAAATATACGGGATTAACCTTTCAAAATATTTCCATTTAAAATGTGTGAAAAACGTAAAACCAAATATAATTAAGTTATTACACATTGTTATTGTTAAGTTGGTACTCACCCTAAAACTGATACCATTGTTAAGTTGGTACTCACCCTAAAACTGATACTATTGTTAAGTTGGTACTCACCCTAAAACTGATGGCGCCACTGCAGTTAACGTCGAACGCTTTGAACACATAATGCGCATACAACGCGGAATCTAGAAAAAAAAAATCATTTGTGAATTAGGAAAAGACTGTTTTTGAACGATGGAATTATATTTGTTTCTACTCATTTGATATTTTTTTTGTTAAAACCGGCTTGAACTTCTTTCTTTACCAAAAAAAGATATTAAAATTTATAAAATAAGTATCGAAACAAACCAAGCATAGGGAAATCCCCTGTTTTTCTTCAACCTATTTGGATAGTAATGAAAAATAAACGTGTCAAATAGTTTTGTCATATACGTCTTTTAAAAGGCATATTAATGATTTATTCCTCAAAGCAGGGCAAGTAGGCAGAGAGAATTTAGTGCCAAGAACTCAAGACAAACGATACGCCCAAATTAAAGATATTGCGTAGTGAGTGGTGAACTCAACGCCACACTTTGTCAAATAAATTAATAGATCATTTAGCTACACGCTTTAGGGTAAAAACCCTTGCTGAGTACTCTTTCTCCTCGTTATCAACCCCAGTCATCAATCTTTTTATATATGCCCTTCAAGGGGTCGTCACAAAGCGTGAGGCTGCCTCCAGTATCTTCGATACTGTGTATTCGAAGGTCAACCGAGGTTTCCTCTGACCTCTTGTACCGCTCACCTTTGCTTCTTAAATCTTTCTCACTATTCTTCATCAATCATTCTCTCAACGTGCCCAAACCACCTGAGCAGACTGAGTTCTTCGTCATTCTAACTATAACATCGGCGCTTACACCTGCCATTCTGCGGATCTCCTCTCTGCATATACGGTCAGCTAATCTGACTCCGCATATCCGACGAAGAGATCTCATCTCTAATGCATTCATCTTTCTTTCATTCTTCTTTTGATACACCCACGTCTCACTGCCGTATAACAACGTCGGTATCAGTTCGACACTGTGAACGGCAAAACGTGCAGGTACGCTGACGTTTTGCCGTCACATTAACGCAGCCAGAGCACCTCTAACCCTGTTACCGGCAGCAATACATCCATTTTATATCTTTCACCTCTACTAAACATACTTCCCAGATATGCCATCTCATTTATTTGTTCTAATATCTTTCTATCTACCCTATTCTTGCATTACGTTCTTTCTTCATCTCTTTCAAATACTAGAATCTTAGTTTTACTCGCATTCGTATTTAGATCATAACTTTCACACCCTTCCTTCAGAATGGTGACCAATGCCTGGCAATTGGCCGTCAAATCAACTACTTTACTTTCATTTTGTTTCACACAAACAAGATAATTAGATAATTATTAAAAATAACAAACACTTACTTCCATGAGGAAAGAATTTGGCATATATATCTTTAAAGGAATCTTCGTGTACCACTCCTTCCGGACATTCCTGAAAAAGATAACAAAATGGTTTGAAATATTAATCGGAAATTAGTTCACGTTTCATGGTTTATCCTGCAAATTAGGGTAGTGAGAGAGTACCTAGTATCTTGACACTAGGTTCTATCCACGATCTTTAAACATTATGTGTTAAGCAGCGGAACTCAACCCAGTGCCGTGTCTTAACAGAGCCGAGAAATTAAAATAAATTAAATATAAATATTACCACGAATTGGAACCCACAACCCAAACGCTTTAGCAATGTGTGCCACAATGATATCAAATAAAAATTAATTTAAGCATTATTTTAAGTTATAAAAGAAAAAGTTTTGTTTAAATTTCAACTCAATCGTATATTAAGAATAGGGTCCAATTGAGCTTGCAAGATTTCACACACACTAACTAACTAACACGGCAAGTTAAATAAAAGGTTTTAAGAAAAATATTTACAATTATATAATTTAAAATAAAAATCATTTTGAACAAAAACACAATAGATACTGAATATAACTGTGGATTTCACTGAAAACTGAAAACCCCACGTCATTTCGATGTTTCAAACATTTAACGGTTCTTTACGAATAAATAGACAATATTATTGGCAATATTTATTACAATACTTAAGTACATAATCTATAAGTTTTGTTGACGCGTACAATATATGTAACCTTAGCAACGTGTATGTCACTTTATACTAAACGCATAGTTCCCTTTACATGCTTTTCTTTAACTCAAAAAGGTTAGTCGTCATAAGAATAAATCTGCCGAGCTTAATTTGAATCCCCTCCTGTTGTCCTAGAGAGCTGAAATTTTGCTGAGCGTCTTGGATTGGATGACAATACAATAATCCGTAGTTATTTTTGGACATGGACTTCCTGATCGCCCATGACGGGGTACCTGGGAGCCATTTTCAGGAATTTCCGTCAAAATTCTTTGCGAAAAAAATTATTCTTCTACCACTTTATTTCCTTCTAACTAACCTCACGATTTAATAGCGGACAGCAAGATTGGGTAATTTTTTTATTTTAACAGACTTTTGTAATTTTGAGTTGACATTTGGGATTGTTAAAGTTATTCTATTAACGAAAACGGTTTTTAAATAATATTTATATTAAAGTCATTTAAATTTTAATTTATATTCTCGATGAATGAAGCAATGTCTAGAATCCGGCAGAATGCGGAGTACGTAACGTCTTAACACTAGGTAGTTCCTATCCACCCTGCTCTGCGGGATAAAAGCGTAAAGCTAAAAAAATCGATGAAATTTTTGAAGTATTTAGTTGATGGCTCACATTTGCTTATTTTTATTGGCAATCGCATAGTAGTGTGCTTAGTATTGAATTTCTACAATTCTTGCCCAAATATATTGTAACTATGCCAAATTTCATACGCCATCCCTCCGTAATTTGTATCAAAATATACATAGATTAGTGAATTATTATATTATTCTTGTCTTGTGTGGTGGAACTCAACGCCGCACTTTGTGTTCTCAGGGCAAGGAAGTAAAAATAATTTAAATATAGATAATAATGATTCTATTCAAGAAGTGAATGGAATTGAATATGTTACTTTTGTTTTACGGCGTTGAGTTCGCCACCCAATATATATCGGATAGGATAGGAGTTAATAGTGTCTTAACACTAAGTTTTCTTTAACTACCTTGTAATGCGGGACAAAACGTGTAACTAGTATTTTTTGGTTTGGTCACTTGGTTCAAATTTTTATATATTATATGTTTTCTAAGAATATTCTTAATTTATATCTCACCCAACGATTGTCAATATTTTTTAGCTTCACGTCTTTTATCCCGCTTAGCAGAGTAGATTGGAATATATAATTATGTAGTTGCAAGACACTCTGTACTCCGTCGAATTTGACACGGAACTCAACGCCGCGTTTTATCTGATCAGAGCGAGGAAATGAAAATAATCTAAATATAATCATTTCCCCAAATGGAAATTGAACCCAAAACTGATCGCGTTTAGAGCCAGAGTATATAAATATCAATGTAATAAAAGCGTGTTAAATTTTAAAAGCCAAAATGATTGATAGTCAAATGATATTTCATGTTTACTCAAAGGTGACACGAAATAAAACAGTAAAGTTGGCTTAGACTGTATCAAGACAAAAGGTAAAATTTCTCGCACGCAAGCTCGCGTGGCTGGGCAATATTTGGCAATACGCATTAGGCATTGCTGAGCTTCATTAACGACCTCGATCCAGTTGAGAAATTGTTTTAGTCGCCTTTACGAACGATGGTTCTATAGTTCCAAGTGTTTTAAATCTAAACAATTATTATATTTTAAAATGATTTTAATTTCTCCGCTCTGGTTAGGTTAAACGCGGCCTTAAGTTCGACACTCAATAAGCAATGTCTTAATTTGGAAAGCTTGACACTATATTGATTCTGACTATCCAGTAATATTAAAAAAATCCAGTCCAGGAAAAAACATATTATCACACATTTCGTGAGAGAGAGAGAGAAAATATTGAAGCGGTGAATTGAAAATATTTTCAATATTATTATTCCACCGAGAATCAAATCGACAACCAATATATTTCCAATTTGACATTACCACTGTGCCACGATAGATTTTTTAACATGCATTTGTTAGACCAGGCTGAAATAAGCGGATAAGTCACTCCGTTATTTACAAGATATAGTGTAATACGAGTAGGAGTATGCACAATCAGACCAGGAAATTTGTTTGCTTCCTCGTCAATTATGCTAGAATGGTTATTTTGATTTATGAAATTTATTAGTTTTTTAGTTTTTTTAGCTTCACGTTTTTTGTATATAGTGTCAAGACACTCTCCACTTCACTTTCCACCACACTTCGAGACATTGCATGTTGAGTGGCGGAACTAAACTCTGCGCGCTGTCTTGCCAGAGCGAAGAAATGAAAATTAACTATTAATCATTCCCTCGAGTGGGAAGCGGACCCACAACCGATCGCGTTTACAGTCACAGACTGTCCCACTGCGCTACGATCGGCCGGTTTCTTTTATATATTTATAATTAATATATATATATATATATATATATATATATATATATATATATATATATATATATATATAATAAACGTAGCATATATAATATACTCTGTGGATTTTTTATATCGTTATTTTGTGACAGTGACATTTGTATTCACGTCTTACTTTACCCTTAGCTACACATTTGACATAGCATCTTGGATAATTGGCTTTAATTGTAAGGTTTCAAATCTAATTACGTTACGATGAATTTATTAGTTTATTTATTAAAAAAAATCAAGGTTGACATTTTTTATAAACATAATTCAGTAATAATGTCATATATAAAAAGCATATTAATAATATTTCAAATTGTATCCTTTTAATTTATCTCTGCCTGTTTACTAATATTAACATATGTATGTATAGTGCTTTTTAAACATTAACCTAAAAACCTAATGATAAATGTCCATCGCCGCTCACGAACCCGTGTAACACCATGAGGTAGAAGGTACAGAAGCGTTGCCATTCTTTAAGGTGAAGATAAATGCCATTTCAAATGAAACAGTTTTAACGAATTAATCGCGTATATTATGGTATACGAAAATATAGGTCGACTGATGGACAAAGGTGAAATGGTCTACCTGTGACCACGGACTAATATAAGTGTTCGCAGTGTCAGGTTTCCAAATATATATTGTCGAATACCAAAATGTACACGATTAATCCGTTTATAATAGTTTCATTTCAAATATGTAAAAATTTCGAGTCAAATATCTTATTAATTCGCCATTCCATTGATACTATAGCTATAGTTATAATGAAGTTTCATTAAAAAAAACATCTTACTCACTTAAGCGTATAAGTTCGTAATAACCATTGTAAGTTATGATAAAACGTTATTTTCCGTAACGTAAAAATTTTGATTTGTTCTTACTAATGTCAACTTACGGCCTGGTAGCTAAATTTTAAATTTTAAACTGACAAGTTTTTAATAAACAGTGAAAATGAAGAAAATAAAACAGCTACTTTACCGTATCACATTTTATTTTTGCAGCAAATGAGACTTTAGGCCTGGTAGGATAAAATACAGTATAAATTATATAAAATATACAAAAAGGTGTCTAATAGGATCTGCGTTCAGTCCCTCCGCAAAACTTACTTACGATAAGACAATATATTATACATACATATAATATAAGTCTTATTTTACTCATGTCGCAAATATATAATAGTGAGTAATGAAATAAATATCTTAAAAACGGAAATAGTTTCAGTTTATTTCGATCTGGGTGGTATAAAGTTTTGCCAATAAATTCGATACAATGTAGATAATTTATTGATATGCCAACTAATTATTGCAAACAAATCATTTTTTCAATGACAACAAATAGAAGAATAAATACATTCTTTTTTTATTTATGAATGATTATTACAAGATAATAATTAAAATAATTTAATAATATAAAAAATAATTAAATTAATACACATATTTATTATATATTATCTACATATCATCACTAATTTAAATACCTCTCGAATGTCAAATTGACAGTGCTATTTTTGGCGGGAACGGTCGTCGACATCGCCTACTAACCTTTAGATGCTGACAAAACTCAACCTGTCTCGCTCGCTGGTACGGAGAACGTATAACGTTATCTCTATCCAATTCATTATTCGCGAAGTAAATTTACTTTACTATTTTCGCTATGCCATTACTTTTTAGTATCTAAAAATATATGTAAGACATTTCGTCTTAAAATATTTGTGTTGTTTTTTTATTCAGTGAATAGTGTTATTTTGAGTTGAAGCCGAAGAAATAAATAAGGTTTGAACATATTTTATTTCATTATTATAGAGAATTTTATTTATAAACTAAATCTAAATAAAAATTATATAGATTAGGTAATTTTACTTTGAGGCCATTTTCATGAGTGTCGCTTGGGACTGGTTTGACTTAAACGGTAGGGTTGTGTATTCGATTCCTAAATGGGGCAATGATTTAAATGATTTTCAATTCTTTCTGATACACGCGGTATTAAGTTTAAGCAAACAGCAAACAATATTGAATTAGGTTGGAAAATGTAGAACTTTGAATCAACAATTATTGGTATAAAAAACATATTAAACTCTATGAGTCGTTTACACAAAGATTAAAGCAATGAAAATGTTTTTTTCAAAATGTAATAAAAAGAGTAATAACCATAAGTTCGTAGTGTGTTAAAATATATATAGTCTTTCTATTACAGTCAAAATGCTAATAATATGAAGTGAAAAAATTATTTCATACAAATCGACGATCTGACCAGGAATAAAAGAGATAAATTATACGTAGTAAACTTCTACTGGGCGTAAGAGTTATAATAACGAAATATCTCTATGAATTACTAAATTTAACCTAAAACTGTTTTCAGTTATTTTCTCGCGCGTATTTAAAACACGAGAGACATTAGTAGGATCTTTTAAAAGGAATCAGTATATTTTTAGCTTCACGATTTTATACCGCACAGCAGGGTAGACAGGAAGTACTTAGTGTCAAGACACTCCGTACTCCGCTTTCCGCCACATTCCAGATATTTGTGTGTTGAGCGGCGTAACTCAATGCCGCGTTTTGTCTTCCCAAAGCTATAAAATGATAATAATTTCAATATAACCATTTTTCCAAATAGGAATCGGACCCACAACCGATTTTTTTAACTATGTTCCAGCCAATTATTTTTTATGTGAATTTTACATGAAATAACTAAATAATGAAGAAATATTATTTTGGTAAGTGTCAATTAAGAGGTTAAAATATAAATAAGAAAAAAGGAAAACGGGAAAAGGTAAAAACGGCTTAGCCGTAATAAAATAAATGTTTTAATAAATTTGCTGTTTTGTTTACTTTTCAATGTAGAATTATTATTTAAATTTTAAAAGTTTTTATTCAACTTGCCATGTTAGTTAGTTCATTTTTGTATGTGAAATCTTGCAAGCTCTCAATCCCAGCTTCCGATTGAGTTCAAATTTGGAATATGTGTTCAATTTTGATGAAAATGAAATTATATAGCCTAAAATGGCTGCCGCCGCAACAAAATGGCGGGTTAAAAATTTTTGCACAACCCACCTAACACTGGCATCAAATGAAAGGGATTGATTTGTAGAATACAAGAAGTTTATTTTTAAAAATATTTTTTTGATGTATATTTTTTAAAACAAGTTCTTAAGCTGATGTAGTCACTGGCACAACAAAATCATACGAGTATATTCTTCGTAACACTATGTGAGTAGAGTCTCAGAAATAATAAATTAAGTCGAAATCCGTTCTACGATTCCTTGCTTATAAAATAAAAACAAATTTGTTCTTGAAAACGAACAATATTTGTTTTTTGAATGAAAAAATCATAGTTTCTGTTTCCGATATTGCAAGGCATAAAATTCACCAGATGTTACGTACAAGCAATATAGCTAACATATTTACAAAGTGCCTCACATCTAAAGCTTATACAGCTACAGCGTGAAGCTGTCACGCTTTTTCATCCCGTAGATCGTAGACAGAAAGTAATGTCAAGAAACTCTGTACCCCGCTTACCGCTTAATTTGGGACACTGCGTATTGAGTGGCAGGATTTAACACCGCGTCTTGTCTTACCAGAGCGAGGAAACGAGAACAATTCAAATATAATCATTCCCTCAAGTGGTAATTGAACAAAAAACTGCGCCACGTTCGTCCTCACTGTAGATTTACTCGGCTTTACATTTTGAAATAAAATAGATGAGCGTTTTTAATAAAAATTTTTATTATTAAGAATACAATAAATAAATAAGAAGAAAAAGTTGTTGTTTTTGTAAAATTTCTGTTTATACCAAAGTGTAACATTTGTTTTCCGGCGCGAGTAAATTAGGCGATTATCTACATCCGATCAAATACAACTGACCGTGAAAGAGGTAATCGTTTCTGAGATATACAGATACCTTTAATATATTATTGCAATAGACGTCATATTTCCTTATATTGTCACTATTTTAAAATCTGCTTCTATTAGGCACATAAAGCCTAACTTCATATAAACTTGCAAGAATCGTGTCAAAAACCGCACATCACTTTTTGACGCACATCTTCTCCCAAATTTCATCTGATTGATTTTACTCATCGACACAAGATATCGTTGTCCACATATGATTTCACCCATCCACGTATAACAACATGGTCCACATATAATTTAACCCATCTACACATGACATCATGGTCCCCATGTGGTTTCACCCACGCACACATGACATCATGGTCCACATGTGATTTCACCCATTCACATATGTTATCAGGATTCACATGTCATTTCATCCATCCACACATGACATCATGGTCCACGTGTGATTACACCCATCCACGCATTACATCATGGTCCACATGTGATTTACTCGTTCACATATGACATTGTGGTCCACATGTGATTTTATTCATCCACACATGTGTCATCATCATGGTCCAAATGTGACTTCATGTGTTTACATACGATTTTAAGGGTTCTCATATGATAGATCCATTGTCGACACACCATCAAACGACTACTACTCACTCCCTCCATCCCTACTACCCCCAAAGCAACCTGAAAGGGGTTGCAATACCCAATCTTAGTAATCTCAAAAAGAACTACCACTCAAAATTTTACACTCTTAGCATTTGCAGTAAAAAAATTTTCATATAAACTTTAAACCCCAAATAAAACCACTTAAAGGTGAAGTTTTGCAATATCCCATTTTAGTGATCACCTACGTCTTAAAAAGAACCAGCATGCACAGCATCAAAATTTAAAATTTCACTGTTAATAAAGAAGTTTCATAAAAACTTCCAACCTAAAAACAATTGGAGTGGAATTCCACAAAATCCTGTCAAAATATATATGTATAAATATATTTTGACAGGATTTTGTGGAATTCCACTCCAATTGTTTTTAGGTTAGAAGTTTATATGAAACTTCTTTATATATATATATATATATATATATATATATATATATATATATATATATAACACATGAGAACAAATGGCGTATTCTAAATTTATGCTCAAATGAACACTGGGGGTAGAAATTAGGCTTGCAAGTTTCAACTGATAATATTTTATAAAGGTAAATGAGGCCGGTCATGGCGCAGTGGGACAGAGTCTGACTGTAAACGATCGCGCTTACAGTCACACGCTGTCCCGCTGTGCGATTATGAGTTCGATTCCCATTCGTGGAAAAGGTTGTATTTAAATAAATTCCTCGCTCTGGTAAGACAAAGCGCGACTCGACTGCCATTCAACACGTAATGTCCTGAATGTGGTGGAAAGCGGAGTACGGAGTGTTTTGACACTGTGTACTTCCTGCGTATAAGCTTTTATCCCGCATAGTGTCTATGCGGGATAAAAACTTGTGTTAATACAGCACGTTTCTAATATAAAAAAAACAGCCCAACATTTTTCACTTCTGGCGTTAGATTTTTAATTATTTGTTTTAGCAGTCCCGGCAACTCATTAGGCGGAAAATAATAATGTAAATACACAGCGAGCCGGCCTAGTTCTCTGGGGTTAAGTATATACGACTTTGCCGGTATTCGGATGGGTTTAGAGTAAAGAATAGATACTTTTCATTTTATATAAACTAAAAGTTAAAATTAAGTTTCAAATATTAACAAAATATTGTTGTAATTAGTGAGTTCAGAGTTTTTACAATTTTACTTGCACTCCAATCGAATTTCGAATGTAGTTTACTGTTGATTAAACTAATAAATTTAAAAATGATAAGAGTATCAAATTCTTAAAATATTACTAAATTTAATATCCAAATCTAGCTATGGTAACTTTAACATATATTGTGAAAAAACGTATAAACATTTGAACCCTCGCCTCTTGGATACCGTCCAAGTGCTTAGACCACTAAGCCATGCGTATTCTGTCGATATTCTTATACGTTTTGTTTCAACTTATTTACGTTGTTAGCATTTCTGTACAAAGATATTCACAAATTTCTGCTACACAAAGATTATTTATACGAAATAATCGTATGGCAAGAGATAATGCTATTTGTTTTAATATTTTACAATTTTAAAACATTATCTAGTCTTAAATGTGGAATAACACTTTAAAAATGGTAAAATATGGCAACTATATTCGCTTAGACTAAAAAACCTTATAGCTCGTGCTGTTACGTTCGTTTCTATTTCCGCTTGTTTCAACTAAGTATAAAAAGTAACGTCTCGTTTATCTGTTACCGTAGGAATTTCATAAAATACTCTTTGTCGTCATCAATGGCGAATGGTATTTGTATAAATTTTAGGCCGGTCGTGGAGCAGTGTGACTGCAAACGCGATCGGATGTGAGTTCGACTCCCACTCGAGGGAGTGATTAAATTTAAATTATTTTCACTTTCTCGCTCTGGTAAAACAAAGTGTGGCGATAAGTTCGATCACTCAACACGCAATGTCTCGAATTTGGTGGAAAGCAAAGTATGGAGTGTTTTGATACTAGGTACTTTATGTCTACCCTGCTATGCGGGATACAAAGCGTTAAGGTAAGCCGGCGTTGAATATAAATACTTAGAACTTGTAAAAACAATATTTAGGGGGTTACGTAAGATATTTTTAATTGAATGTAAGATATTTATAATTTATTGAATAATAGTAATTTTAAATAGAAGCTTTACGAGACAACCTAGTGTCACGCCAACTTGAAAGTGCGAGACGTTGCGTGTTGGCGAACTGTACGCCGTGTAGTGTCTACGTAAGCCAAGATGTAAAAATAGGTCATTTTTAAATATAATCGTTCTTCCGAGTGGGAATCAAACCCACAACCTATCGCGTTTATAGTCATACACTCTTACACTTCGCCACAATGGCCTCTAAATAATTGTATTTGTTATAAAAATAATTTGCTTAATATTAGATTTTCGTGACTTTTACACATTTTAAATGAAACTATTTAAAACGGATCACGGACACGTATATTTTGGTATACTAAATTACGTTTTTGGAAACCTGAGGTTTGAATATTTTACAAGAAAAGTTCGTGATCACAGGTAGCCCTGTCTATGTCAAATACCAAAATATACCCGATTAATCCGTTTAAAATAGTTTCATTTAAAAATATTAGTACATTATTTGATGCTTTCATACGAAGAGCGCAGTTTGAACACTCCCTATCGATTTTCTTATAGAAGGCTTTAAAAATTCTATTTCAAACCATTTCTGTTAAAGCAGAATAGATCCCGATATATTTGGAAGGGGAACCAACTTCCGATGTGAGTCATGTTGGGTTGGTCTAAATGCATAATTTTTACAGATTTTTCTTTAAAACTAAAAATCATATGGATATAATTCTTTTTCATTTATATTAGGTATAATTGGACTTAGGGAATAGTACAAGTTTCATTAAAATCGGTTTAGTAGTTTTAGAGATATAGGTAAATTATTCGTATCAAATATAGGTAGGTAGTTGTATGGTTATTATGAACTCGGTTTATTTTTTTATAAATTAGATTATAACAGAATTTTTTTGTTATTTTTATTACACCCACAGGACTCTTACAATAACTTTTGTATTGCAAGATAGATTGCTATTTATTAAAATACTATACAATATAAATAAAATACTATACTATCATATACATATTTTATTTTTATTAATTTACTATTGTAAATTATTAAAATAAAATAGCTATCTCTCTTGTTAAACAATCGTTTCTTAATAATCTTTAAGTAGTAAATAAATTTGTAAAAATTTCTCTACAGAGATGCTAACAACATAAATAAGTTTTAACAAAACGTGTAAGAATTTCGACTCAGTTGGTAATAGAACGCATGGCTTAGCAGTCAGAGCGCTTGGACGGTATCCAAGAGGCGCAAGTTCTAATCCGTTTTTTTTCAAAAACATGAATATACAATAGTATGTGCTTAGTGTTTGGATGATAGATAACTAGTAATTTTTAAATTTAATTTGAAATGAATCGCGTATATTTTGGTATTTGAAAATACATTCGCTTCGAACATTTTTCAGTAGTCCGTGGTAGACTGAAATGGGATTCGTCTGTCAGTTGATATAAAAAATACCTAGCTCTTAGGTTGTTTTACTTTAATTTATAGGAATTAATATGAATTTAGTAAACTGAGATATTAAAGATTATAATAATACGTGCGTATATTGTAAATGCTATTGTTTGTGGGTACGATTCCTAGTTCAAAATTATTTTCATTTCACTCTTTGGTAAGACAAATCGCGGCGTTTAATTGTGCCTATCTACACACAATATCTTAAATTATTTTGGGCGGATGGCACTGAATCGAGTGCTTTGACACTTGATTCTCTCTGAGTACCCTGCTATGCGGGTGAGAGTGTGAAGTTAAAAGAGCAAAGCAGCGAAGTAATAGGGTTCAATTCCAGAACTCAACTCATAATTTCTCGATTTCCGTCACTAAATCCTCTAATTAACCTGTTATGGAAATACACTATAACAAAACACTACAAAATAAAAAAAAAACAAAAGTAATTAAATTGAACGAAGCAGAACTCGAACCCGCACTTGAGCTCTATAAATACTATTTAATATATCTAAAATACAATCGCCCGTCCAAACATCTTGTACCACACGCCCATGTATGCGCGAATGACATGTGACAACACATCCGGCTACCAATGACCGTATATCAACACTTAACACACAACTGACATAACTGACATGTGTTTTTATTTAGATAGATATTGTTGAAAATTTTATCAAATCGCTTCATAGAAGAAATAATCTCCCTAATAAATTTCTGCACAAATAGATGAGATTGTAGTCTATCTTCACGTATATCTACATTTATCTATCTGTCTATTTATCTATCTATGTAGATTAAAATTGCAACGCTATTTAGACATGCACCACAGTGTTAAGCGATGGTTGTGGGTTTAATTCCCGCTCAGAGAAATGATTATATCTAAAATCATTTTTAATTTTCATCAAAGTAAGACAAAGCACGGCGTTAAATTTTGGAGCTGCAAAAGCTTATTGGTTTTCTAAATACAGTTCAAACATTCCTAGTTAAAAACACTAGTACGCCTAGTTTTAAAAAATAATAGAGAAAAACCACCCAAAACAAACTCACGTTGTAAAATGATTGTCTAAAATTATTTTGAATGCTCCATTCTGGTAGACAAAGCGCGGCGTTAAGTTCCACCACTCAATACGTAATGTCTAAATTTGGTGTTCCAAATAGAAAGTGGACTACAGAATGTCTTAACACTACCTACTGTCTGAACCTAATATACAGGAAACAGGGTAAAGCAAGAGCTCATACGTTTTCCACAACCAGCATCTAATAATTAAAAAGAAATACAAGCAACTAAAATTAGTAAGCCTCGTTTTAAAAAATAAAAGAGGAGAACGACCCAAAACGAACAATTTGCGAGCTCGCGTTGTAAATTTAACAATTACTGTAGCCGAATACGGGAGCGTGAGATTTTTCATCTTTTATTTCGCACTAAATGAATGAAACCGATGTCAAATGTACTCTGTTTTTGAAAAGTTAATTGTACTTTTTAATGAAAAGCCTTCCATGACGTAATTTCATTTGCGATGTAATTTTTTGATACAGATTACCTAATCTGTGTACTACTGTACTGTACTGATCAGGCGCGACACTACTATTATCTGTTAGTAAGCTTTTATACTGTTTTTTTTATAAGTATCTAGTTATAAAACTTAGATAGATTGTAAGAAAAAAATCAGCTTCTCACTTAATCCTATATAAGAGAGAAATCGGAGAAAATCTAGTGTTCAAAACACTTAGTTGACTGCTTTTCGCCCGAAATTGACATGCATGCTTGCCAAAGCAGAGAAATGTAAACAATGTGTCAAATATAATCATTTCAATCAATCAATGTGTCAAATATAATCATTTCCACGAGGTAATTGAACCCAAAAACGATTGCGTTTATAGTCATACACTATCTGTCACTATGTCTATCTTAGATACTTATATTATCTGTTATTTATTTATTTACCGGTTATGCTCGCCACGCCGTCCTCGTGGGATTTGAAATATCTGGATCTTTATTTTATAATTCTAAAATAAAAGTAGTCTAGCCTAAGTTATACTATATTACCGCATTTATCTACCATTGAAAGTCCCATAAAAATCGTTTAAGCCGTTCTAGAGATTAGAAGAAGCCAAGCGACAGACCGATATAAATTATAAAAAAAATGTTATTTTAGTGTAAGCTCCTTATAGACATACATATGCATTTATCAAAAAGCGGTTATTTTAATATTATAGTCACTCCAATTATGTTTATTTGTACAGATAAAAAGAACAAAAATGAGACTTGAACCAGTCTTCTTTAGAACAATGTGTTTATGTGTTTTAGCAAACTAAGCTGAACGTTCTTATATCGACACAGTAAAACTTGATCTATTCTATAATATATAAAAAATATTTTTTTATTATTTCAATGAATTATGGTTCTTTTTGCCTATATGAGGGTGTTCAACAAATCTATATATGTGTATTAATACTTGAAAGTGAAATATTCGATCCCCTTTTAGGAAATTTAGACAAAAGAGTATGAAAGGCACATTAAGTAATTATAAGTAATTATATAATTAAGTAATTATAATGTAAAATTAATAAAATAAATACTTCTCACTAAAAAGTTACATATACTTTGCTAAGAATTTTTTTTCTTCTGTCAGGCAATGCAAACAAGCACGCGTGTCACCTGATAGCTCAGTCATCACCGCCACCCACGACCCTATGTAACACTAGGGAGGCTACAGGTACGTTCAGCCTTTAAGATAGGAATGAACGCGCTTTTCGATGAAATCTTTATGGAATTAACCTAAAAACACTGCAGCAGGAAGGTCGTCTCACAGTTACGTGGCACGAGGAAACCTCCTACTAAGCTGCACTGAAGTAGAGATCCACGTATCCAGACGGTACCATACCATCTGGTATTTAATTTTTTTTATATATATATATATATATATACTACGAAGATACTTACCGTTTTAAATCCTCTGTACATAACTCTGATCTCTTGTTTTGAAAACTTGGTCTGTCGGCACAGTTCTTCTAATGCCACTGGTATTGGTTTGGGAGTTCTATTGGGTTCTAATTCGTAGGCGTGCTCCTCTACTGGGGATTCCGGTGGTGTTGCCATTATATCAGTTCAGATCTTCGACTTTTAGATTTTTAAATATCAGCACATATTTTCGGAGTTTATGGATGGTTAGAGGGCAGGAATTCTGAAACAAAATTATCGTAATTTATTTAATAAAATATCATAATATGCATTCATACATACATACTTATCACGTGAACAGTTTATGTTAATAAACAATGAATAATATATGTACTTTATATAGGTTTCAAACTTAGTAACAAATCGGAAATGCAGAAATTAAACGTAAATTGGTCCGTTATTATTTTTATATTTGAACAAAATAATAATTTGAGAAAAGTTTGGAAGAACAGAATTTATTTTTACAGAAACATTACGCTGCGTAACATAACCTTACACCGCACTACATCTAACAGATCGGAAAACCATAAAATATTATAAACATACATTGCCTTGATATAAACCTCCCAAACTGTCACATCGCTATCAAAGATGGTGTCCTGTTTGATACATTATCAAATACAAAAATAAACGAAATTATTGGAGGTAAAATGGTTTCGCTTAAAAATACAAACTATATTCAGTTTCGCAATCCTTGCCGCATAGGAGAGCAAACAGAGAGAGCCATAGCCAAAGCATTTCGGTCTCCACTTTCCACTCCAATTCCAGATATTCGCGGAACTCAACGCCGTGCTTAATCTCACCAAATCAAACCACTTTGTACTAATGCTTGTAAATCCGTGAATATAATTCATCGACATTATCAATTATACGTGCGTACTGAATTGGTATGTTTGGCGAGTTGCCATATAACTGTTAGTTTAGATTTAACTAGATTTTAACACGTGTATATTATTTCATGTCGATAGCTTGTTTCTTCGGACTATAGTGACGCAGTGGGTGTGGGCGTATTTCAGCAAACGCGATCGAACGTAGGTTCGACGTTCAATTTTAAATTTGGGCAGATATAAATGAACGAATTTTCTTGAAACAAGGTTGCCCTGCGAGATTTTAATAAAAACACAAAAATAAATTGTAACAAATGCGTAAGAATTTCAATGCATCCGTTAATTTACGGAATTCAACGCCGCACTTTGTTTTACCTGAGCAGGGAAACAGAAAAAATATTTTTATTTTCAATAGATTAAAAATAACATTGGTGTTTATGTTAAATCCAGGTACATACATAATCTGTGCTTTTCAATGGTTTACTTTCTAACTTAAAGTCGTACAGTAGATGTTATTGATAACGTCCGTCGCATTCTTATCGCGATTATTATAATGACGGTGACCTCGCGTGGGGTTACAGTTTAATAAGCCATAAATATTTTACATAGCTGAAACAAGCCAGAACTAATATTTAATGAGGAATTCCGTACAATATTTATTTTGCATTTAGGAGAAAAGTGTTTTAACAATAAATATTCTGACTAAAAAAATAAACAGGTCGAAGAAAGGTCAAATAAGATGGTTTTAGTATGAAAGGTTGTAATGTTATCAGATAAATGCTAGCAAAGCTAAAGGACAAGAAGTAGTCGCCCAATTACTTATGTAAGACTTTTCAAAAACCACAGAAAATTTAATGCATTTGCGTCACGCTTCATCTCACATAGAAGAGTGATCAAAGACAAACTAGTGTCAAGATACTTCAGGAACTGCTTTCCGTCTAAAATAAAGATATATCATGTTAAGTGGCCAGAAGGAAAAATAATAAATTTCATAAGATCTTTGATTTTCGCGATTTTTACACATTATAAATGAAACTATTTCAAACGGAGTACAGTAGTCCGTGGTCACAGGTAGACGGTTTACCTGTGACCACGGGCTACTGTAAAGTGTACGAAACGTGAGGTTTCCAAATATATATTTTCGTATACTCAAATATGCGCGATTTATCTGTTTAAAATAGTTTCATTTATAATAATAATTTAGCAAAAAATGATCAAGAAATGATGTTTCTTGGCTGCCTCTACTTGCTAGGAACTACCTTGCTAATCGGGATAAAGGGAGAAGTTGCTTTTTTATTTATACAAAATTCTATAATATGGTCCACTTGGTTTTTTCTTTCTGCTTTTATCCCGCAGGGTAGACAAAAAGTACCTAGTGTTAAGACACTCGGTTCTTCGCTTTCCATTGAATTCGAAACATTGCGTATTGAGTGGAGGAACTCAACGCCGCGCTTTTTCTTACCAGAGGGAAGAAATAGAAAAAATCAAAATATAATCATTCCCCCCAGTGGCAATTGAAACCACAACCGATCGCGTTTACAGTAAGACTCTGCCCCACTGCGCTACGACCAGCCTCATAGGTTACCTCATTCATAATAAATATATTTAGGATGTTGTCTCACCATAATACCGTCTCCGTAATTTCAAATTTCTCTTGCACAAATAGTACACCAATATAGAACAGTTTAACGTCGTCGGCGTGTGACGCTTACAACAATTGGATTTGGGTTCGATTCTCACTCAGAATGATTATGTTTAAAATTTATTTAAATTTCTCCGCTCTGGTAAGACAAAACGAGGTGTTAAGTTCTCCACTCAAAACGTAATGTCTCGATTTTAGATGTAAAGCAATGAACGGAATGACTTCATACGAAGTTCTGTCTGGCTGCCCTGCTTGTGGAACAAAGAGAAATAGTGTAAAAAAATGTTTTATATTAAACTTTAACTGTATTAAGATTATACGTTGAAATTTCTGGAACAATTTAAAGTATATAAACTGTCTACGCGCAGTGCTTTCGGTTGTTCGTTGTATGACAGCTATTCAGCTAGTGAATGCCCACGATTTCGTTTGTGTGGAATTGACTTCTTCTTTTAATTTTGTCGAAAAAAAAAATACTTTAAATTGATACAAATTTCTAATTTATGAAATAAATTAAAAACTAAATGTTAAGGAAAGATGCCCAAAATACAATAAAAACTTAATTTAAATAGATTAAACCGATTAGCGTGAACAGGTACATACACAAACAGGCAAACAGAAAAAAATCCCAATAGTAGTTTTTTTCACATATCTTCCATGTACAGACAGCGAATAATTACATTTTTTAGCATCACACTTCTATCGCGCATAACAGGGTACATTGAAAGTACCTAGTGTCAAGACACTCCGTACTTCGCTTTTTACCGAATTTGAGACATTGCGTGTTGATTGGAACTCAACGACGTACTTTTTCTTTTACTAGCGCAAAGAAGTGAAAATAATTTAGATATAATCACTCTCTTGGGTGGGGATCGAACCCACAACCGATCACATTTACAGTCAGACGCTGTCCCACTGCGCCACGATCGCCATTATTCTAAATATCTATTACCTAAATATTGTAATTAACGTTAATGCGTTATCTGGAAAGCCATATATAAATATGACGAGGTAGGTATAACTAATAAACTGTTGTCAAATCTAAAGATTTCTTTTCCTTATGTTTCACACGCCTAAAGGATTTTGAGTATGGAATAAACAGAGATAATAAGAAAAATATTAATGACAAAATACCTTTTTAAAAACGTTATTTTAATAATGTACTGTATTTATAAATAGACGGGTTGTCCAACTTTCACAATCCGCCATTTTGTTGCGGCGGCCATTTTAGACTAATTACAATATAGATTATATATAAATTCATTGTCGTCAAAACTGAAATTGTAATCAAAATTTCAGCTCAATCGGAAACTGGGAAGTGGGGCAAATTGAGGTTGCGAGATTTCTTATACATTCAGTAACTAACTAACACGGCAAATTAAATAAAAGTTTATAAAAACATTTGACAACTATAAAAGCGATCGGTTATGTGTTCGATTCCCACGCAGGGAAGTGATTATATTTAAAATTATTTTCACTTCCTCGCTCTGGTAAGACAAAGTGCGGCGTCGAGTTCCATCACCCAACACGCAATTTCTCGAATTCGGTGGGAAGCGAAGTACAGACTCAATTGACCTAGGTACTTTCTGTCTATCCTGCTATGCGGGATAAAAAGCGTGACGGTAAAAAAATATGAATTCCAAGAAAAAATGAAATCAACACATCTAAAATACCTACGATATTATCAGTTAAAAATTAAAAAAAAAACTGGTCCATGACTAAAACGTGACAGTAAAAATAACATTACAGTAGCATTGTGAAGAAACATCAATCGTCTTTAATCTTCACTTGATGCTGGGATCAAAGAAAATTTACGATGTAATTTTTAAAATGTTTATACGTAGGTAGTACATGGTGCCTCATGGATTTGAACGGGGCGTGTTTAATAATTGACACGCTGTGTCCCGTATAGCAGGAGCAAGAGAAAACGTAATGTCAACACACTCCGTTGACTGCTTATATATTAAATAAGTGTATCAAATAAATAAGAGGGTTGTACCAGGCTCGCATGGAATTACAGGAGCTCGATCTCTATAGTCTCTGGATACTACATATTTAATCAGCTTCACGCGCCATCCCGAATAGCAGGATAGTCGGAGAGAACCTAGTGTCAAGACACTCCGTTGACTGCTTATATATTAAATAAGTGTATCAAATATATATAAATAAAAGAGAGTTATGGCTGGTGCGCATGAAACTCCTATGTAGTCTCTACTCAAATATAAGCAGGTTTATCCCCCATAGCTAGGTATTTAGAGAGAACCTAGTGACAAGACACTCCCGTTTTATTTCTACCCGAATTTGAGACATTACGTCTAGTTAGACTGTAAACACGTTTAATTATATATCATTCTAAACTATCATAATATAATCATTCCTCGACTAAGAATCGAACCCATAACTAAGCACGGTCACAGACAGACACTGTCATAAGGACTAACAGTTTATATAAATATTTTAATAGAAAATTTCAAGCTAAACTCCCGTGTTTACAAAAAAAGGTAAGTAGGCTAGTTCATTCTTAAAATGGGCATAATATTTTCAACAGTTAAAACTTTTCGCGTTCAAACTAAATAAAAATATCACGTGGAGTGTTAAGTAAACCGTCAACTCGAAAATAAATATATAGGCTTTTTTTATTTCGTTTATAATTGAAAGTTTAATATATATATATATATATATATATATATATATATATATATATATATATATATATATATATATATATATATATATATATATATTTATATTTATATTTTAGCTTCACGCTTCTGTCCCAAATAGCAGAAAGCACATAGTGTTAAGACACTCCACATTTCGCTTTCCACTGAATTCGAGACATTACGTATTGAATGGTGGAACTCAACACCGCTCTTTGTCTTACCAGAGTGAGGTAGTGAAAATAATTTTAAATATAAGCAGGGTAGTTAGAGAGAATCTAGTGTCAAGACATTCCATCGACTACTTTCCTATTCTTTCTATTATTAATATTATTATTATTATTCAATATATTTCTCTACACTGTAAAATATTAATTTCACCGAATGGGAATTGAACCCGGATCAAATCGCGTTTATTTAAACGTTATTCCACTGTGTTATTTGAATTGAGTCTTTATTACAATACAACGTGTTATAAAGACCCAATTTGAATAAAATCGATTAATTAATTAAGTAATTGAATGGCAAACTGTTTGGACGGTTGCCATTGTAAATGGTTAGTTGAGATAATCATACTATTGAAAAACTGATACTTTTGTTCTTCCATGAAAGCTTGGAATTTGTTTTATTATATTAATAATTTCGTCAAGGGTTACAGTAGACACAAACACTGTCCCCCTTAGTACAGTGTATATATATATATATATATATATATATATATATATATATATATATATATATATATATATATATATATACACACGCACAAAATTGGAATAGTATATATACACGCACAAAATTGGAATTGTCAAGTATTTTGTTTAAAATCTAACTAAACTAACAGAAAAATCACAGTCGCCATATTTTTAAGTATATATATATATATATATATATATATATATATATATATATATATATTCTTTAGATAAATATTCTTCATACATTATTCTATATACACAGTGCCCTAGGTCATATGAGTAATTTAAGTTAAATGAAATATTTATAAAAAATATAATAGTGATGTTATTATTATAGTGTAGTATTGTAGGTGAAAACGCGAGCAAAAGCGTGAAGCGTGTGCTTGGAAATTGCCCTCGTGTCCGGCTTTAATGGTTACATAAATTTTAATTTTGTTAACTTAATGCTTTTGTGATGGTGACCTGGATAAGGAAAAAATATGTTTAGTCAATATTGTTATTGATCTTTAACTATAGGTACAGGACGTTCAAACAGAGAAATCACTTTGGAGTGTCGAGGTTTCATTAAGACAACATCCTGTATATAGGTACACTATGTGATACTTTTTTTATATGGCCAATTAATCTATTATAATCTTTACAAATCAATTAAATTGGAGTGTCTATTTGTAATATTAAAATTACCGCTTTACAATTTAATAACGAATCTGTGTATATACACGGTACATATGCTAAAATAAAATATTTTTTTAATTTGTAAACGCGATTGGTTGTCGGTTCGATGACCACACGGTAAATTAATTAAAAAAAAAAATGTTTTTCAGATAATTAGACGAAGGGTTGAGTTCGCCACTCAACACGCAATGTTTCGATTTCACGTGGAAAGCAATGAAAGCAATCAACGGAGTGTCTTGACACTATATTTTTGTAACTACAAAAAATCTACTATTATAAATACTTATAATAAATTCCGGTCGTGGCGCAGTGGGACAGCGTTGGACTGTAAACGCGATCAGTTGTGAATTCGATCCCCACTCGGGCCAGTGATTATATTTAAATTATTTTCACTTTGTCGCTCTGGTAAGACAAAGTGCGGTGTTCAGCTCCATCGCTCAGCACGCAATGTCCTCTAACTCCGTTATGCGGGATAAAAAGCGTAAAGGCAAAAAAAAATATCTATAGCTCTTAAAACAATTTGTAAAAAAATTCACTGATAAAGAGTAATACTGAAAGCTGTATTAATTACAAAGGCAGCTTTAAAAGCTCAGTTTTTTTGATAAGTGCATTTCATAATTAAAACACTGCCATTGTGGAAGTGACAAACGAAATTTAAAGGGAAATTCATATTTTAATATTTTAAATGAACATTTTAATAATTGTACTAATATTTTACTTTATCTTCGAGCATTTTTCTAGTGTATTTCAAGAGCTTCACGCTTCTATCCCGCCTAGCAGGGTAAACAGATAGCACCTAGTGTCTAGATACTCCGTACGCTCTGTATTCCGCCAAAATGAAGACTCTTTGAAATGAAAACTCAACGCCGCGTTTAGTCCTACCGGAGCGAAGAAATAAAAATAATTTAAATATAATCTTTTCCCCGAGTGGCTATCAAATTTATAACTGATCGCGTTTATAGTCAGACTAGGAAGACCTTCGAGAAAACAGTATCGCTAATACTGGAGGAATGTCACGTAGAAAGTATGAGGACCTCCTGGGTGTGTATGAACAGGTTTATACCTATGGACGAGGCGAACCAAGTAAGCCGGGACTGGACGCATGTTCAGTTTTCTCTGACTACCCTGCTATGGTATTAAAGAGGTAGCAAGGTCCTTAACAGAGATTATTTTATTCTCAGCTTACTGTGTAGAAATGTTGCGTAGAGTGTGGAACTCAACGCCGCAGTTTATATGACTATACTAAGGAAATAATAATATTTCACGTACAAATTTTGCGATTAAAGCCCACGCCCAAACTTCGCCACCTGGGTTCATACAAAATTGTGTCATTGTAGTGGCAGTCGAGTAGAAGCGTCGTGAGGTTTTACGGTCTATATCTGCCGGTAAGGAGTCATACATAGTCTCCCTGTACAGTCAGAATATGACCTTTGTTAAAGTTAAAGTTTATTAATATAAAGAGAAGAGAGAGAGTGAAGAAAAGAAGCACCTTCACGTTTTATCCCGCATAGCATGGTAATAAGAGACAGCCCAGTGTCAAGATACTCTTTTAATTGCCCCAAAATCGTGAGTGATTTCACACTAAACACTACTACACACTAGCTCTCTGTGTACAAACATAAAGATATAAAAAAAATATTTAAATGTTTTCTAGCATAAAAACCAAACTATTATTTCCTTTGTAACCAACGTTATGCAACGTGACATTAAAAAGCTTATATATCAACATTAAAACGAAGCTCGCGACCGATTGTAAGTTTGTCGTCCACTGAAATACTACGTCACGCTACGCTACTTTTTACAAGCTATTTTTTAACTTGTAAAGTATATTTAATCAGTTTTTTTTATGGGACAGGCAAGGTAAACGAGCGTGCGGGTCACGTGACGGTAAGTGATCACTGCCGCCCACGGCCTCGTGTAGCACCAGAGGAGCTACAGGAGCGTTGCCAGCCTTTAAGATGGGGAGTTCTTGTAACGCCATTTTAAAGCAGATATGTTAGTTATAATAATATGGATGAACATGTAAATTAGTAGACTTGATATATTTACTATGTATTTCTAGTTTCTACAATATAGATATAAAGAGATAAAGCTTGCTGAGTGTAATGAAAAAATAGTGACGTTACTTTAAATCCAATATGGCGGCCTTTTTTAAATAAAGTGTCACTGAAATTGTCACTAAAATGTCACAATATTCAATATGAGCGAGCTCCTATAGATTAAAGATAAAGTTTTTTCAATGCCTTTTCAATATGGATAAAATGAAAGAAAAAATAAATAGAATAAATAAATTGCAACTACGATAAGTTGAACGAGTTAAACAGTTTGAGACATCTGTCCAGCGGTAAATAAAAAAATAATTGAAAAGAACAAAAGAATTTGCTGTGTGCCGATGCCTTAGAATTGCACCGAATCATTTCGCCCTGCGGTTTCTTAAATATTGTCTAAAGATTCGAGACATTGCGTGTTGAGTGGTGGAACTCAACGCCGCTCTTTGTCTTTACCAGAGCGAGGAAGTGAAAATAATTTAAATATAATCACTTCCCCGAGTGGGGATCGAACCTACAAAAAAGCCTTTTTTATGTACAAGATTTTATTTAAATGCACTGAACAGTAAAAAATAAACTTTTCCTTTAATATTTTTCTATTAACTTATAAAGTAGATGAATAATAAAACATAGTAACTTGATCTGTATATAAATAAATAAGTGTAGACACTTAATTAATAAGATCTTTGATATTCGCAATTTTTACACATTTTAAATGAAACTATTTTAAAAGGATTATTTGCGTACATTTTGATATTTGAAAGCACATATTTGAATACCCAATACTTTGAACACTTTACAATAGTTCTTGATAAACTTTAGGCTGTCACAGTTTATTCTAAATCAAAAATATATTATCGAATACGTTGCGTGAATAATTCGTTTAAAATAGTTTCATTTAAAAAGTAACAAAATACTATTAAATTTTAAATTTGACAAGATATTATTTCCCAAACTAATCATTACCTCATATATATAAAAAAAACGTTTAATTTAAATAAAGGATAGTTAAAGCTATGTAATGCTATTTCCACTGGACGCCAAGCATATACAGCTAATAGAAAAACATTTCACAGTCAGCCGACCATTTACGTAGAATGAGTGAACTGGCATTTTGTATTTAATTTGTTATAAAATTCATATACATTTGTAACCAGTAAAATCTTCACTTAACGTAACAGGGTAGTCAGAGAGAAACTAGTGTCAAGACACTTCGCCCACCAAATTGAGATATTTGAGAGGAACTCAACGCCGCGCTTTCTTCCATCGGAGTGGAGACATGCATATAATTTTAATATAATCGATTCCTTGAGTGGGAATCGAACCTACTACGAACTCGTTACACTCAAAAACTGTCTCACTACGAACGATAGCCTCGTTGCCCATCCTCACTGGATTAGCAAAATACATGAAAATAAATAGCTCTATTCTCCATTTTTTTTATTTTCAAAACATTGTATGCTATGTGGCGGAACTTAACGCTGCGTTTTGTGTATATTGCATGATAAGTGACGGTTTTATGAAACCGATGTTTAAACTTATTAAAATACTATTAAAATCATTGTGGGGGCATTTTAACGTATTAGTGAATGAGAAAATTGTTTTTAGCGTTTCTATTCGCTTTATCCGTATTTAGCAGGGTTGACAGGAAGTACCTAGTGTCAAGACACTCTGAACTCCGTTTAACACCGAATTCTAAACATTGCGTGCTGAGTGGTGAAATTACGCCGCTCTTTGTCTTACCAGTGCGAAGTAAATAAAATAATTTAAATATAATCATTTTCCCCATTGGGGATCAAACTTACAACCTAAAATATTTACAGTGAGATGCTATCCCACTGTGCCATGAGCGGTCTCAAATTTATTTTCCTATACGTTCTACCCTGTGGGATAAACAGCTGACATATGGATTTGAATCTACGACCTTTGCGTATACTGTCGTTCGTTATGTATGCAAAGCTTAAAAAAGCTATAGCGTTTAAAAATAGAGTTGACTTTAATATAAGAGTGCCGGTATAAAGGGAGTGGAATAAGCGCTCAGTTTGTAGAGACCTGAACGACTTGTTATAAATATTAAACGAATGGTCGTGCTCTTGAAAACAAACAAACAAACAAACAAAGCGAAACAATTGGAATGTTCACGTTATTTTCTTATATATATATATATATATATATATATATATATATATATATATATATAATTTATATATATATATTGTAGAGACCTGAACGACTTGTTATAAATATTAAACGAATGGTCGTGCTCTTGAAAACAAACAAACAAACAAACTAAGCGAAACAATTGGAATGTTCACGTTATTTTCTTATATATATATATATATATATATATATATATATATATATATATATATATATATATATAGCATAGATATAGCATAGTATGAAGAGAATATTAATATCCAGATACTATCTTTTTCGTTATCTGCTTGGCTTCGAATTGCATCTTCGTTCTTTGTTCTAAGGAATTAAAATTTAGTGTCTTAGAGTAAATTAAAAAAAAAAATTAATTATTAAGAAATATATAAGTATTATATAAATGTGTGTGTAGTATACCTATGTGTGTATTTATAAGTACTAAAACTATACATTAAACAATATACGTATTAATATTATATATGTACATTATAAAATTATTGGTTTAGATCAAAACTTTGCTATCTTTTTTTTTAGCTTCACGCTTTTTATCTCGCAAAGCGGGATAGACAGAAAGTATTTAGTGTCAAGACACTCCTACTTTGCTTTCCACCAAATTCGAGACATTGCGCGTTGACTGTCGGAGCTAAATGCTGCACTTCATCTTATCAGAGCGAGGAAGTAAAAATAATTTAAATATAATCACTCCCTCGAGTGGGGACTAATGTTGTACATGTGTTGCAAAAAATCAAAGGGGTTTTTATTATTATTTTTAATTTAAATTTAGGAGTACAATTTTTATCATTATATTGATATTTGAATTAAGAATGAAGAAGAACGTGCTCAGGTGATTTGGACACGTTGAGAGAATGAGTGTTGAAAGAATGGTAAGAAAGATTTATGAAGCCAAGGTGAGTGGTAAGAGACTGGTACGGGGGAGACCTCGGTTAACCTTCGAAAACACAGACTTTAAGAGAATGGAGGAAGGTCACGTAAAAAGCATGAACAAGCTCCCCGA
This sequence comes from Dryadula phaetusa, assembly GCA_032432895.1. NCBI lineage: Eukaryota > Metazoa > Arthropoda > Insecta > Lepidoptera > Nymphalidae > Dryadula > Dryadula phaetusa. Next base: position 1,052,580 of record JAOYRS010000090.1, on the reverse strand, counting down.
AGGGCATGTATGAAAAGTTTTGCATTTGGCACTCCGTACTCTTTGACTACCCCGCAAGGGATAAAGCGTGAAGCTATAAAAAATAATATTTGAAAAAAGGAACTTTGGACATTTTATACGAAAATTATTCAGACTAAGGATTATGAAATTTAACCTAAAAAGTTTACTTGTGGAGGAAGCCAATACTTTCCATTATAATACATTAAAAGAAAATATACATACCCATATATGTATAACATTGTATAAAATAACATAAAAATTGCTAAGATAACAAACAAGTATTTCGATATTTTTTCATGAGGGGCTCTAGCACAGACCGTCTGTATACCGCCATTAGCCCACGGGGACCCCAATCTTCTATAAACCCGGCAGCGGAACCCTGCAAAAGACGTCTCAGAGTCAAGGGTAGTGGCCGCGACGGCCTGCTTCAAGATCGTGCGATCAGCTTCCCCAAGCTGACCGCCTTCTGGCTTATGGCGATTAATCTAAACCTCAACACTTCGAACCCAGTAACTTCAGGACGACATCAATTGCGCCACAAGTGTGTAAATTATCAACAAACAAATATATGTTTATACAGAATTTACTACTTCTCTTAACCCATATTTTCGAGCGAAGTGCATTGTAACGTAAATAAAATACGTCTGTTTTGGCTTTCAGTACCTACTACTTACTATACGTAGGGAATTACGGGAATTGCTATCGAATGCGTGTTACGTGAAACTCTGTCGAACGCGTAAAATATATTATAGCTTATCTACGTTTATTGCGGATTTTTTATGACGGATACTAAAACAAGTAGTATTTTTACTATATATCTAAACAGTATAAAAGATTATATTACTGTATCAAATGAAGCAGTCGTGGCGCAGTGGGAGTGTCTAACTGTAAGCGCAATGGGTGTGAGTACTAAGGACCAAGATAACCAGTTGTTATTTAAACGTTAAATAACGAAGTGTAAAACCAACCAAATATTTACTCTTGTATAAAAAATATTTGCTGCAAACGGAATTGAACCTACAATCTCCAGCTACTCATCGCGTGTATAAACTTGTATATATTTTAATTAATAAAAACAAATGAAATCAAAAGTATATAATAATTAAAAAAAATAGTTATTCGTGAAAGAACGGAGAGAGGTTATTAAAACGCTCCATTCTTTACTTTCAAGCTACATTAGACAATTTGCGTGTTGAGTAGCGGAACTAAACGCTGAACCCACATGCACTGAAGACCGTAAAGTGAAAAAAAATAACCCTATGCATGTAACAAAAAAAACACCTTCAAATTTATTCTTGTATTAGTCAGTATTCAGAAACAATCTAGTGTCAAGACACTCCGTTAATTGCTATCCGACCAGAATTGAGACCTTGCATATGAAGGCGAACTCAACGTCGCGATTTATCTTACCAGATTGAAGAAATTAAATTAAATATTAAAAATAATAAATATTTTGAAGGCCAGAAGCCTGAAGTAATAAGTAGTTAATATTTAATTGTAATAATGGACCTTGATAACTATGGGAAATCGCACACAACGCGGCGAACCACCGCTATTGATTGGTAACTTGCTAGTGTGTTTTTACGCTTTTTCCCGTATATCAGAATAGGCTGACAGCACTTGGCTTAGAAGTTAAGAAACCTTAAGATGTATAAAATAAATCATTTTTAAAAAAACATAAAAATTATTGCACGCAGCGAGATTCGAACCCGCGTCTCTTGGAAACCGTTCAAGATAAACGCTTGAGTTAGTGTTGAGATGGTTTGAACGGTTTTCAAGAGGCGGGGATACGAATTCCGCTCCAATTTTTATACGTTTACTTATGCTAAGTGTTGACACAATTTAAAAAGAGTAAAAAGGTGAATTCAATATTAAAATTTTGCTTGTACTGCTTGAACGATCGGAAAACGGAGTGCCTAGACACTAGTACTCTCTGAATTCTCTGCTACACAGAAACAAGCGTGAAAGATGAATAATATAATAATAGGTATATATTTTACTATTTTTAAAGTGTTATGCCACACTAAGGATTAGGAAACATTTTTTAAAAAATGGTAAGAAAATTTAAACGCAGTGGGTTTCGAACACACGCCTCTTGGAAACCAAGCGCTTCGACCGTTAAGCCGTGCTTAAGAATTTCGACGTAACCGGTAGTGGACCGTATAACTTAGCAGTCAGTGCGCCAAAACGATTTCCAAGAGGCGCTGGTTCGAATCCCGCAGCGTTCAAATTTGTATACATAAAAATGCAGAACGATTATGTTTTAATACAAACCTACCGACTTATTGCTCGTTTTTGTAATTATTTCTTATTTGTTATTAATTTGTTGTGTGCTATAAAGTATTTTTGTATTTATATTTTACAAATTCTGGCCCGCTACTATAGACATTACATGTTGAGCGGTGGTATTCACGTCGCGCTTTGTCTTACCAGAGCGATGAAATGGAAATAATTTAAATATGAGTTATTTTCTTGAATGGGAATCGAACCCACAACCGATCGCAATTACAGTAAGACACTCCCCCACTGCGCCACCACTTGTTTTGTTTCATATTTTTGTTATATTCATAAATAAAATATTTATATCAATATAACTATATTATTCGACAAAATTGCTATAAAATAACTATTTTCTATAGTTTACCGAAAATTTAGTTTTCAATGTTAATAAAGAAATCATTATTTTACCGAATTTATTTTATTAACTTTCTCAAACTGACAAAAACTTAAATGAACCCAATATTTCTCTACTACATAATACATAAATATTTAAAGTACCGAAAAGGTGAGAAGTCATTTGTATAGGTGGAATTGCCTTTCGGAGACCGGTCGTGGCGCAGTGGAACAGCGTCTGACTGTAAACGCGATTGGTTGTGGGTTCGATCCCCATTTTGGTGAGTTTATATATAGTTTGATTATATTTAAATTATTTTCACTTCCTCGCTCTGGTAAAAGATAAAGTGCGGCGATGAGTTCCACCACTCAACACGCAATGTCTCCAATTCGGTGGAAAGCAAAGTACGGAGTGTCTTAACACTAGATACTTTCTGTCTACGCTACTACACGGGATAAAAGCGTGAAGCTAAAAAAATCCCTTTCACGTGCCACACGAAAGGCGTAGAAATACAGTATAAAAAAAAACATATAAACATACAAAACCTCTTTAACCATTCTATTTTTTTTTTGCAAAAAAATTAACAATTTAAATATTCATTAATATTAATTAAATAAAACATGCTGTATAAATCAAGTTGATAACAAAACAGACAATAACCTAGTCCAAGGTTTTTCACTGGCTGTTTTTTTATGTAAATCAGATTGTATTTTGTTGCGGTGCTAATTTTTAATTTCTTCACGTTGATATAAAGACAAAGCACTTCGTTAAACTCCTCTACTCCAATATCAATGTCTAGGAATCGGACAGAAAGTGGAGAACGCAGTATTATAACACTAAGCTTGCTTTCTCTTCTTATGTCTGAAATCAGCCAATTAGATACGATACGATCTTTGATTTTTATGATTTTTACACATTCTAAAAGGATCTATTTTAAACGGATTAATCGCGTTTATTTTGGTACTCGTCAATACAATTTCGAAAACTGGATTTTTCGAACATTTACCGGTAGTTAGTACTCCTGTAATAATATATTTTCTAATATATATTTCCGAATACCAACTTGTAAGCGAATAATTCATTATAAAATAGTTTCATTTTGTTTCCGTGGTCACGAGTCTACCTGTGGCCACGGACTACTGTAAAGTGTTCGAAACGTCAGGTGTCTAAAATGTATTTTCGAATACCAAAATATACGCGATTAATCGGGTTAAAAAAGTTTCATTTAAAATATATAAAAATCGCGAAAATCAAAAGTCTTATTAAAATAGTTTCATTTAAAATTATTTGACTTTACTCTCATAGCATATGCCGTGTGTATATCATATCCACGTTTCATTCAATTTATTTGATCTCAATTTTCAAAGAAATGAGGTGGAAGTCAAAATAGCGTTAAAAGATTTTTTAGCTACATGCTGTATCCCTTGTGTCGTACTCAGAGAGGACGGGCCGCCATACGTCGTTCTACGCCCTGCATACGTCGTTCGCCTCGCCCACAATCATTAACCACTTCATGCTCTTAGGGGGATCCTCATGCTTTTTACGTAACTTTCCTCCAGCATCATCATAGTGTATTCTCAAAGATCAACCGAGGTCTCTCCCGATCTCTGGTACCGCTCACCTTTGCTTCACAAATCTTTCTCATCCTTCTTTCATCACTCATCCTCGTCACGTACCAAAAACACCTGAGCACGTTCTTCTTCATTCTCACTATAACATTCACGCTTGCGCCTGCCATTCTACAAATCTCCTCACTGCATATACAACCAGCTCAACTGATTCAGTCCATCCGACGAAGAGAACGCATGAATGACTTTATTATTTTGTTATATTATTTGACAGATAAATAGATAGACTATTGATGTAAGTGAAGCTAATATAAAAGCTAGTAAAGAACTCCTTAGTACCCCAAGGAGCAGCCATGAGGATGCTTCATCCATCGGGCTGAGAGAGAACAGTGTCCTGGCACCTAGGTAACCTTAAGGTTTTAAAACGCGCATTTGTAGTCATTTTGCTGGCAAATTCGAAACACTTGTTTATTTTGAAATAATAATTCTTAGGAATATGAATTGCCCCCCCCCCCCCAAACAACTTTTTCTTACATTTCAAATTACTATATATTTGTAGTACATATAAATAGATAGTTGAAAATATTTATGTTTGCTAAAAGCATTAAATGTCGACGTGGTGGGTAACGATCGTTAAAACTGTTTAATAACTAGACATTAGGCGCTAAGGCTATAACATACTAGCAACTTTATCTGAACATATTAATATTTTTATAATGGACAGAATATTTAGAAAACGTACAAAAATATGGAACGTAAAGTTGTAACGATCGACGCACCCGTATATAGAACGCATGGCTTAGTGGTTAAGAACGCTTAGATAGTTTCCTAGATGTACAGGTTTTGTGTCTCGTTGTGTTTAGAATTTTTATAAGTTCATTTTTGAAAAACATTTATCTAATTATGTTCAAAATATAGACTAAAAGAATTTAGTGTTGAGAAACTCCGTCTCCTTTCTGCCGTTCAAATGTCTTGCCTCATGCTAAGTAGTTAGAATCGAAACCCCAGTCTATAGCATTCATACGCCACCAGTACCACTGCATCACGATGTCCAATTAACTAAAAGCGATTCCTCTTATATTCGCAACAAAATAACGCATTTTAAATAAAATTATTTTAAACGGATTAATCGCGTATATTTTGATATTTTAGATACATATTTGTAAACCTAACACTTTACAGTAGACCGTGGTCACAGGTTGACTGAGGTGACTCGAATAATCCGTTTTAAATAGTTTCATTTAAAACGTGTAAAAAATCGCGAAAATCAAATATCTTATTAAATAACCTAATATAATAAAGGCAATAGAACTAAAACAAAACGCTTATTTAAAATTAAAAACATGCCATTTATAAATATTGAACGGCTGCCAAAATATAAAAAATAAAACGTTGGGCCTCGCGTGTGTAACCAGACTAAGGCATCAATCATACGTGTATTATCTATCTGTAACACTTCCGCCATGACGTATAAAATATGTTGGCGCTAAATTGAAATGGAAGCTGTTGGTTTTTTTAACTTCAGGTATATATCGAAATTTGGGATAGGTATAGAGTCAATTTGTACTGGTAAAACGTCGAAAGACTCGATTTCACGCGTACTTCCTGTCTACCCTGCCATGCGGGATAAATCGTGAAGCTAACAAAAAATGGTCGACAGATATGACAGCAGAATTTCTGCCTAGAACTGGCATCAGTTATCGGGTGGAATTTATCATTCCTGGAAATTTATTTTATAATTCTAAAATAAAAGTAGCCTAAGTAATTCCTTGTTGTATCAGCTACCATACCAGTGAAAATTCCGTCAAAATCAATCAAGCAGTTCCAGAGATTAGTCAGAACAAATAGACGGACGGACAGATAAAAATTATAAAAAATGTTATTTTGCTATATACACCGTGTATATATTCATAAGCATTTAGTAAAAAGTGATTATTTTAATATTACAAACAAACACTCTATTAAGTTTATTTGTATACAATTCAAAGTCGTGCCAATTTTGGTAAGCTAGAGAAAATATGACGGATAGTGAAGACGAGCCATGATATATTTTAAAAGGGCCCCTTATGTCTACACTTGTGTCACGAGGCCCGGACACAGCTTTGACCCCCACTTTTTGCTGGACACCTTCGTGGTAAATCCAACAAATGGTAAGTAGTTTCTTCTCTTATTCTTTTCCATATTCAGCTCATAGGACTGCTTGTTTCAAGTGGTAAGACTTACGAACTTATCTCACCTTTGAACGGACATTTCTATTATAAATTACTTTAATGGTTTTTAAGCCGAATTCGAACTTAAAACCCATTGTATTTAAGCACCAAAGCGAAAGAAACAAATACGTATTTGACATGTATTTTATGTACCAATTAAGTTAAGCCACTTAACACGCAATGTCTGGATTTTGAACAGAAAACATTGAACAGAGAGTCCCGACACTAGGTTCTCTCCACTCATTCTGCTACTAGGGAAAAAGCTAGGAACTTGTTTCATGGATTTAACTGTCTCAGTAGAATTAGCAATGGTTTTGATTTGTATCTATTAATATAAAAATATCTTGCAACGCTATTTCAGATGACTTCTTGGCATCCGACTTGCTTGAAAGTCTGTACACCTGTCTAGATTCGCTTATTATTTCTCTAGAGCTTGACTGACTAGACTGACTGGGTTGTGGGTTTAATTCCTACTCGGATGAATGATTATATTGTCAGTAACTGAAGTATTATAAGTGCAGCTGTGCCACTTACGATATGGCAACCATCACGTGCGCGAAACATCGCGATACTTTTAGGGACGTTAGACAATTAACGTATGATTTAGTATATAATTTCGTGTATTGTAATTATTGATTGATCAAATTGCGGCGTTGAGTTCCATCACTCAACGCATAACGTCTTGAATTCGGTGGAAAGCGAAATACGGAGTGTCTTGACACTGGGTACTTTCTGTATACCCTGCTATGCGGAATAATAAGCGTGAAGAAATATATGTCAATCTCGTTCATAAATATATTCTTGTTATAACCCTGTAATTATAAATTTGATCGATTGAGTAGTATTGTTTCTTTAAGTCATTCCATTCTGAATTCTAATAATATTATTTATTTTCATTTCTTTGCTCTGGTGCTTCAAAACAAAGCACTGCAATAAGCTCGCGAAGCAATGTCTCAATGTAAGGCGGAATGCAATAAACGGAGTGTCTTGACACTAGATCTCTGACTGTTCTGCCATGTGTGAAGCGAAAAACCTAATGCTCCTTTTAGTGGCATAGCAGGGTAAACAAGAAGAACCTAGTGTCAAGACTCTGTACTCCTCTCTCCTCCGAATTCGAGACATTGCTTGGTGAGTTGTGGAACTCAACGCCGCTCTTCGTCTTACCAGAGCAAGGAAATGAAATTAATTTAAATATTAAATATAATCATCCCCCGAGTGGGAATCGAACCCACAATCACTCGCTTTTACAGTCATACGCTGTCCTACTGAGCCATATCCTTAATAAATGGCACCTTTAATATATCACACGGTCTTTCAACTAATGGTCGGGGTCAGTTTGCTTATCTTTTCCTGCTACGCTCAAAGAAAATAATCTGCACACCCATCTCTTACATGACTAAAGTAAACGCTGCGTTACCTTACCAATCTATCTATATAAGAAATGTAAGGATAAAATAGGACTTAAAAAAATATTTATTAAGTAAATAAAGTCAAGTTATAATTTAAGTTATAATAGGCCAGTCGTGGTGCAGTGTGACAGCGTTTGACTGCAAACGCGATTGGTTGTGGGTTCGATTCCCATTCGGGGGAGTGCTTATATTTAAATTAATTTTACTTTTCTCATCCTGGTAAGACAAAGTGCGGTGTTGAGATCTAAATCTCAACACGCAATGTCTCGAATTAGGTGGAAAGCGAAGTACGCAGTGTATTGAAACTAGGTACATCTATCTACCCTAATATGTGGGAAAAAGGGTGAAGTAAAAAATTAAGTTGTAATGTTATAGAGGCATGATAATTCTAATAAGAAAGTTGATTTTCGCGATTTTTACCAATTTTAAATGAAACTGGTTTAAATGGATTAATCGTGTTTATTCTGGTATTCAAAAATACATTTTTTAAAATCCGATTTTTCGAACACTTTACCGTAGTTCGTGGTCATAGGTGAATTTTTCAAAAATGTATTTTCGAATATCAAAATGTACATAATTAATCTTCTTAAAATAGTTTCGTTTAAAATATGAATAATTAAGTTGTAGCAAATGTATAAGAAATTCGATGCAGCTTGATACGAACGTATGGCTTAGTTTTGGACGATTTTCAAGAGCCACGGGTTTGAATCCCCAATATGCATTCTATTTTTTATACGTATTCACTTGTTACATGTCTAACTAGTTAAAGGCCATCGTGGCGCAGTATTATGTCTTATTTTAAACGTAATTGGTTTCGGGATTAGATAAAGCGTGACGTTGAACTCTCCACTCACATGCAATATTATCGGGCAGAAAGCAGTCAACGGAGTATCGTGACACTAGGTTGTCTCCGGCTACCTTGCTATGCGGGGTAAGGCGTGAAACTATAAAACATGTCCAAATAACAGCGATAGTAGGAGTTTTGTATAGTGCTTGAAAAATATTATATTTGAAATATTCTCGTAGGTATTTCCACGGGCTGTTTAGCTTAAACTTTTTTTAGCTTTACGTTTTTTATCCCGCATAGCACGGTAAACAGAAAGTACCTAGAAACAAAACAATCCGTACTTCGATTTCCACCGAATTCGAGTAATTACGTGTTGAATGTCGGAACTCAACGCCGCACTTTATCTTACCAGAGCGAGGAAGTGAATTTTTTTAAATATAATCACTCCTCCAAGTGGGGATCGAACCCACAACCGATTGCGTTTACAATCAGACGCTGTCCCACTCTGCACCACGACTACCCTCGAGCTCAGACTTATGTGGCCATAAAACACATAAAATATCATATGAATGATATCGAGAATCACTTATTTCTTCGTTATCATTTTCACTTCATACAGTAACAGAGAAGGAAGATGGAATTTAGTTTAAGAAACTGCGTTCTATACTATCCGAAATATAATCGTCATACATATCATTGTTCTATTGTACGTGCGTACACGTGTTTGTTGAGTGGCGCAATTCAACGCCGCGCTATGTTCGAATAGAAAGAAACAATGAAAATATTATTATTAGAATCATTACCCTGATTGGGGATCAAATTCATAATTGTTAGCAATAACAGTCAGACGCTGCTCCACTGCGTCAAAGCGCTTTTAAAATAAATTAAAATAAAAAAAAGTCAAAGAAACCATTCCAAGATTATGTCACCGTGAGTTATAAAAAAAAATAATGTTTAAATAAACTCTTTATTACTCGCAAAGTGAAACACGTAAAAATAATAACACAAATGAAAGAAAAAGCATAGTTTCTGCCTTTTCACGGCGAAGCCTCTCCAGTAAAGTGGTTTTGACTTTAAAACTCGAGTGTTGTAGTTGAACGTTTTACCTGCCTCGGAGCTATGTTTCATTGCGAAGTTTGGGACACACAGACAGAGCTAGACCTAGCCTCAAATGTGTCTATCGATTAAAAAAAAGATAGCCTATGAGGCCACCTGTCTGTCTCCCATTTTTCATGTGATTAGACAAAGATAAGTATGGGTCTCTCATCTTCTCTCTTTATTATTTGTGGGAGAACGGCACTCACTGGGGAGGTCTATGGCTCCCTTTATTTGCATGAGGAAATCCTGTTATGGATACCTTCCCAATTTTCAGAACAGGTTATGTGGTTATGGAGTCCTCCATATAAGCAGATGTAGGTCCTATCATTGGAGCAGTAAAATCTTATGGTGCTCCATCTCAACCACCATTTATGGCTCCCTTTCTCTATGTCAGACAAAAAATTATCAAGTGTTATTTTTTTTAATCTATACACATTTTTTGGGTACGTACTGCCTGTACGTACCCAAATAATGTTTTTTTTTATCTTTCATTTAAAGAATTAACTTTTTCACTCTCTTATTATATTAATATAATATAAATAGGAACAAAAACCTATTACTTATATTAAATTACCAAGGCCAACACTTACCTTCCTTTTTAGACATTGCGTGTTATTTGGCGGTACCTAACCCCGCTTTGTTCAACTATAATATTTATATATTTATTTTTAGCTACACTCTTTTATCCTGCATAGCAGGTTAGATATGAATTATGTATCTAGTGTCAAGACAATGCGATTGAAACCTTGCGAGTTGAATGGCGGAACTCAATGCCGCAATTTGTCTTACTAGAGCAAGGAAGTGGAAATAATTTAAATACAATCATTCTCCCACACATGGGAATCTAATCCACAACCGATCGCGTTTACAGTAGAACGCTATCCTACTACGCCACAACCGGCCTAACAACCACAGCGTATTTAATGACGTATAAATATTATCCTAAAAAAAAACCAAACGTTACATTTTAAATGGCAACTGGGGCCATTAAAATCGATGGTATACAGACTTGTAAACGGTTGCTAATTGGTGATATCGCTCTCCGATACAAGTCGAGGGGCCATTTTTGTTCCAAGTGCGATTGCCTACTTGGCAGGCCGCCAAGCGAGGCTGGCTGTTCAACGCGCTGTGAAAATGTAAATTCCGTTGGTTTTCGTTAATATTGGTGATAAATAATGAATGACGCCCTTATGGCGTAGTAGATGATACCAAAGTGTATCGGTAATTACAGTTTCGAGTCCTCAGTTGAATGAATAATGATAATACTCATAAGACCTCGCGCAATGTCTCAATTTCGAGCGGAAAGCGGAGTACAAAGTGTCTTGACACTAGGTTGTCTCTGACTACCCTGCTATGCAGGATAAAGCGTAAAGCTGCTTTTATCAGTTTTTTTGTAAGTATGGCTGTTCTATGCTAGATTAGAAATAGCATCAGGCGCAGTGGGTCGACGTCCGGCAGTAAACTCTATTGGTTATGTGTTCGATTCCCACTCGGAGGTATGATTGTATATAAAATTAATTTTCATTCTTCCGCTCTGGTAGAAACAAGCGCGGCGTTGAATTCGCTTAACAAACAGTGTCTCATTTTTGACAGAGAAGTAGTGAACAGAGTGTCATGACACTAGGTCGTCTCTGATAACCCTGCTATGCGGGATAAAGTGTGAAACTGTCATATTCCACAGAATAATTAATAGCCTTAACAATTAAATATTGAATTACAAAAGGTTGTAAGCATTCTAGTTCTTAATAACTTGTGTGAAACATAATTCCCTACTTCTTCCGTTTTCATAAAGATATCGAGATATCAGAGACAACCTGCTGTCTACAAAGTTGGCTGCTTCGACTGGGAATCGAACCCATAGCTAATCGAGCTTAGAGCCGAACGCCGTCACACTACGTTATCCTTCCGCGACCCACTGTTATAATTAACACGTAGAAAATATATAAAAGCAAAAATAGTTTAAAAAAAAGCAAAGTTACCTAAAAATAAATCAAGTAGTGTATGTTAACATAAAAATCGCTATATCTTAGCTGTGAAGAAACATCCTAATCTAAAACACAGCTAATATTACTACCTCAACAAACAAAACTAAACTTTATACCAAAGGTACAAGATTCGAAATAGGTCAAACAGTGTAAAATCGAAAACCAGTAATTAGAAGAAATAGTCTTCGACTTCGATCTCAGTTCAAAGTTGCAGCTAACTGTGAAAATTGCTGTTTAATTTAAAACTTTATATATATATATATATATATATATATATATATATATATATATATATATATATATATATACCAATATAAGTACGCTGTACGCGTCTGACTGTAAACGTGTCGGCTGTGGGTTCGATCCCCATTCGGGGGATTATATTTAAATTATTTTACTTCCTCGCTCTGGTAAAAAGACAAAGAGCGGCGTTGAGTTCCACCACCCAACACGCAATGTCTCGAATTCGGTGGAAAGCGAAGTACGGAGTGTCTTGACACTAGGTACTTTCTCTCTACCCTACTATGCGGGATAAAAGCGTGAAGCTTAAAAAAACGCTGTTTAATGAAACCATTATAAACGAATTCATCGCGTATATTTTGATATTTGAAAATATATTTAAAAAAACACGACCTTTCCAACACTACAGTATTCCGAAAACCAAAGATTTTAATATATCTATGTAATAAATATATTTCCTAATTTCTTGATCTACATGGTCTTTAAAAAATAAAGTCTAAACTATTATGAAAAAACATATAACGTATAAACGTATAACGTATAAATGTTTTCTAATCCTAAGTGTGGAACAACACTTTAAAAATAGTAAATATTGAAATAAAATAGCAATCTCTCTTGTTAAACGATTATTTCTTAATAATCTTTAAGTAGTAGAAATTTGTAAAAATCTCTCTAAAGGGATACTAACAATATAAATAAGTTCTAACAAACGTATAAGAATTTCAACGCAGCTGGTAGTAGAACGCATGGCTTAGCGGTCAGAGCGCTTGGACGGTATCCAAGAGGCGCGGGTTCGAATCCCGCTGCGTTCAAATTTTTATACGTTTTTTCAAAAATATTTACGATATAGTTATGAAGTCAAATTGATGAGATTTCAATTCTCAACACCGGTAGAAGAAAGCGCGGCGTTGAGTTACTGATCACATGGTGTCTTATTAACGTGAAATGAAACGTGGTGCTTTGGGGCTCCTTTCTGTAAACGTGATGGTTGTGGGTTTGGTCACAACTCGGATGATTTATTTCAATTCTCAAGAAGAATTTAATTATTTCAATTCCCAGCTAGAGTACACACACGCGTGACGTATGAGTTATCTTACACTAAATTTTCTCTGACTACCCTTCTATGTAAGGAGAAACAATCTATTTCGTATTTCATATGAATACACACGAAGGCTGTAGCGTCTGACTGTAAACGCGATCGCTTGTGGGTTTTATTTTCACTAGACGGCGTTCAGCTCCACCACTCAACACGCAATGTCTTAAGTTCAAGGGGAAAGCATAGAACGATGTGTCTTGACTACTAGATTTTCTAGCTAACTACCCTGCTATGCGGGATAAAGCGTGAAGCTGTAAAAACAAACTATCCTTTATGTGAGAAATTCTAAAGCTACCTTTTAACGTGCAAAAGATACAGCAATGAATATCTAAGTGCAATTTTCTGGTTCTTAACCACTTGGAATAACTAAAATGAAAAGAAGCTGGTCCAAGTTTGTATGAAAGCATTCTGTAAAATTATATTTAAATTTTTAAAATACATTATTATACTGTAAAGTATTTCAGAGTTTTTGTAAGTATATTTTTTTTATTTTTATATAATTTTCCTTCGACCTCTTTAGAAAAGCATCAGAGAAACGGTACCTTAAACGTAGAATATTCACAGGAGTGATTACATTTAAATTATTTTCATTTCTTTGCTCTGGTAAGACAAAGCGCGGCGTTGATTTTCACCACTCCACACGCAATGTCCCGAATTCAATGGAAAGCGCGTACGGAGTGTCTTGACACTGGGTACTTCCCGCTTAGCCTGCTATTGGCGACAATTACGTGAATACGTGAAACAGCCAATAGTCCTTATAAAGAATATTGACTGCACTTCTCCTTCATATAAACTTTAACCATATCAAATAAACACTTCTCTGTCGCCTAAAGATTGGAAGGTTATAAGTTTGACGTTATTGTCGTCATGGCAATGCGTTTCTTACGTTGGCTATCCCAAATATAAATGGCCGAACCCACTACTCACAAGGCCAGAAATATGGCCATTGCACCACTATGCCGTAAAACGGGGGTAGTTTAAAATTATAAAAAGCGTACGAGCTCGCTAGCGAGTATCGAAAAGTTTTTAACAATAATAGTTTGCAACTTAGATTGTATTTATGTTTTCCAAACCCAATTCGTGGAAGTTTATTTAGAATTCAAGGCTTTGTTTAAAATGTACTTATTTTGCGAAGCGCTAAAATATTTATTAAGACGAAACCTGAGGCCAGTCGTGGCGCAGTGGGACAGCGTCTGACTGAAAACGCAATCAGTTTCCGGTTCTTTTCCTACTCGGAGGGATGATTATATTTAAATTATCTTCATTTCCTCGCTCTGGAAACACAGAGCTCGATATTGATTTCCGCCACTCAACACGCAACGTCTCTTATTCTATGGAAAGCAGAGTACAGAGTGTCTTGACCCTATGTACTTTCTGTTTACCCTGCTATGCGAGATAAAAAGCGTGAAGGTATAAAAAACATTAATAAAATAATCTTTAGCAAGTTGCCTTAGTAAAAGCTAGGTGTGACATATGTTTTAAAATAACATATATTTTAGGACAGAAAAATAATTTCAACTCTTTCAGCACTTTGGTCGCACACAAAAAACTAAAAAAGCAAAGCCTTTTTTTTCAAGCACTTTTCTACTTGCTTTGACACCGCAGAAGATATGTTTCGCGATATTTGTGTTATTAAAAAAATAAACATACATCTTTTGGTATAACTAATGTCGTGCAGTTCATGTCAGTTATATAATATTATATCAATGGTGCTCCGAGCGTGAATTGAAACATAGCGTGTTAAGTGGCGGAACTCAACGCCGCGTTAAGGGGAGGGTTGACAAAGTATAACATTGCTTTTCAATGGTGATCTGACAAAAGGAATCAGCTGTGAGAAGGACGGGAAGGGTCCAAAAATCGTGAAATTCATTGGTCCATGGCCCGTTACTAGAGAGAGAAATAAAAATAATTTAAATATAATCACTCCTCAAATAGGAATCAAATCAAACAAACAAACTCTGTCACACTGCGCCACGGTGGCCTCTATATAAAAATATTATATCAATAAGTTCATATATATATATATATATATATATATATATATATATATATATATATATATATATATATATATCGCTGAATTTTGTGCCGGTTCTTGTTAGGCCTGGAATTAGCTTTAATAACCAACAAGTGGTGATTTATTTGACGTTCAAAAAATAAAACTAACTTCTTACTTTTTTTTAAGCCGAATTCGATACATTAGTGGCAGAAGGCCGTTTTTTATATTACCAGATCGAGGTAATTTAAATAACTTTAATATAATCACTACCCGAAAGATAACCGATCGTCATTCAGACGCTGTACCACTGAGCCACGACCGGCCTCATGAGACTTACATGTGTTTAAAAGAAAATTATTAGTTTAAAATGATTATTTGATAAACGATTGATTTGAATCGAATCAATCGAATGATTTAATAAAGCATATTTATTTCAGCAAAAAATGGCGTGGCGTCTTTAAACGCATAGGTTGTAAACACACAACCGATCGTTAACTATTAGCTGTGGTACCGTACAACAATGTAATTTTATTATTTTAATTTATATGTCCCTATTAAATGGATTTAATACACGAACTACGGAACATTGTGCTCAAATCCCAACATGCGCCGAGCCGTTTTCTAACTACTTGTTACATAAAGGTGGTAGTTGACTCTCCGAACGATTGCCGCCAACTTGAGTGGTTCTTTTCGTATTGTTCAGTGAAAACAACTTAAACTCAAGATTCGCATCGCTTTTTTTGATAAAACTTTTTAGGCTTTTCTTTATATCATTTGACTGTTTCTTTAAGATTATTTATACTAAAAAAGTGGATATTTGGGTATTAAATTTATGATTTTCTAAATGCACGTACACTCAATAAATTAGATGGATAGATAAAAATTATATTACACACTCACAAAATACACGATACATAGACTAAAAAAACAATAAAACGCACAAATGCTTCATCACTCAAGGTTATCTCTTACAGGCAACCAAATTGTAAGTATTTACCATAAACAGCGGGCATGATGCGGTGTAAAACAATAAAAAAAATAAAGTACTTAAACTAAATAAATAACTACCCACTACCCACTCGTTCCTGCTAGTTTCGATTTCGACACGTGGAAATGATTACACTTACAAAATTATATATAATTTTTATATATAATTAAAATATATAAATATATAAATAAAAATTATATATATAATTATATACAATTTTTCCGCTTTGGTAAGTCCAAGCGTTTGTATGAAAATAGTCAATGGAGTGTCTTAACACTAGGTTGTCACTAATTTCCTTGCTTTGCGTGATAAAGTGTCAAGCTCTATAATGCACTTAGGTATATAGTGATATGTTAAGTCAAACAAAATCGCTTGCTCAAAGTTAAACCACTCATCTTAAGCTAATGTAGGTCGCTGAATGTTTAATTTCCTATATGACCTGGTTTAGAACCTAACCTAAGGCAGGAAATAATGGCTACCTTCCAAATAATACTACCTGTATAATTGTCTATATAGTATAATGTGATGACCTGGTTCCGTCTGCTGTTTAATATAAATTTCCTTTGCATGTAAATCGAAATAAAATAAAATTAATAAGATTTTTGCGAATTTTACACATTTTAAATGAAACTGTTTTGAACGGATTAATCACGTATATTTTGGTATACGAAAATACATTTTTGAGTCTACCTGCGACCACGGACTACTGGTTCTGATTGGTTCGAAACGACCGGTTTTCAGAATTTTGGTATCCCAAAACGCGCTTAATACGCGAATAATCAGTTTGAAATAGTTACATTTAAAATATATAATAAAATTATTTAATTGATTTAATTATTAGATAAAATTTGGTACCAATTACTGTTCATCACCCGACTTCCTAAAAGGAGGGTTATGTTTTACCCGGATGTAAGTATGTATGTATGTCCGTTTATTTGTTCCCTCGTAACTGCTAAGCCCGTTAGTTGATTTTGACAAATGATACGTCGTTAGATTCGTCTTAAGGTTGCGAGTGGCGAGAGTGTTCTAAAACTTAATTGATAACAGTAGTCGGGCTTTAATTTTTTTTAATTATTATTTGTATAGAAAAGAAGTGCAAAGTGTCATTTTTGTATTTTATTGACATACACTTTAGTGAAAAGTGATATACGTACAGTTTAAGTGTCAAGAAGGCTTCTACTATTAACTTCATATACCGTATCGAACCTACATATACGTAGGTTCAATTCTCACTTGCAGTATCGACAACTCTATACATATAACAAAAGTGTAGTGATCGCTGTCTGTATATAAAGAAACATATATAAGAAAAAATAATATTTGGGACAATTTATGAGTGTAATACCACCCAAAGTTATGATTTTAATTTTTTTTATCTCTATGTTTGTTTGTCTATGCGTTTGTGCACAGTTATCTCAGAAATGACTTAATCGATTTAAATGCAGTTTTCGCATTTATATTTTTTGCAACCTCTTTGTTTTATTTCAGCAGATTTATAAATAAGAAAATAATAAATATATAATACGCTTAATAAATATATAATACGCATCCCTTTGAAGCGGAAAACACCCGTTGTCTTAGCAAGTAATACTTATATATTTTTATTTTACAAAGTACCTAGTGTCAAAACACTCCGTACTCCTCTTTTCGCCGAATTCGAGACATTGCGTGTTGAGTGGCGGAGCTCAACGACGCACTGCGTCTTACCAGAGCGAGATGTGAAAATAATTTAAATATAATCACTCCCCCAAATGGGAATAGAAACCACAACCGATCGCGTTTACAGTCAAACACTGTCCCACTGCGCCACGACCAGCTGTTCGGTATGCAATATCTCGATTTCAAGTGGAAGGCGGGGAACGGAGTGTCTTGACACTAGGTTCTCTATAAACAATCATGCTATGCTGAAAAGAGCGTAAAGCAGCTGTTTAAACATCGAAGGAAAAATTATATTTGATGACGTCCAAGAATTTAATTTATTTTCTTGTTTTATTCATGTTTCATATTTCATTTTAAGAAAACAAACCATTATTATAAAAAAATATATTCAAAAATACTTATATATATTAGTAAAACAATTTAACGTTTTATACCGCTACGCATAGTAGCAATAGACTACCTAGTGTCAAAACCCTCTGTTCACTGCTTTGTAACAGTATATGTGAACAGAACTCAATTATTTAAATATACTCATTATTGCAAAGCGGGAATGGAACCCATAACCAATCGTGTTTACAGTCGCTTTTCCACTACGCCATGAAGGCCACTATTTATAGTTAAATAACATTAATTAGTCGTAATACACTTATAGACATACTAGCGTGTTAAAAAAGAGTTATTTTAGGCTAAAATATTTATATCAATGTTGTTAGAAGCGTCAACCACCAGACACTCCAGTGCGGTTTTTAATTAGTTTGAACTTATATAATTAAAAAGCGAAGTAGTTTAATATAGTTATTATGAACAAACATACGTGTTGATACCAAGTTAAGTAATATATATATATATATATATATATATATATATATATATACGTTGATTTTAACATCTCTGGAATGTTGTTTAATAATTCTAAACGAAAAGTTGTCAAGTTAGACTTTATTATATCAACTATCTGCTAGTAAAAGGCTCATCAGAATCAGTCCAGCCAACCCAGAGATAAGCCAGAACAGACTCACAGACAAAAATTGAAAATCATAAAATTATATTATTTTAGTGTATCTACTGTGTATACATATATACAAATTTGCTAAAAAGCGGTTATTTTAATATTTAAATCTTTGTACTCCAATTTTATTTATTTGTATAAATGTATAGATATCATTTCCTTGCTCCGTTAAGATACAACGCGGTGTTGAGTTCCGCGACTCAATGAAACGTGATGTACGCTTCACCATATGCTTGCGAGCTACTAAAGTAACGATTGCCAAATACCACAAATATTTGCAAGTGTTTGTCATATTCATGCACGTTAAGTCACAAATAAAAAAACAATAACACAAATAAATCCTCGTTACTCTGACAAGGTCGTCAGGTTCATGTTAAGAAAATGTTGGATATTCATTAGTTTCGGACACGTGTGCAATTTTTGAAACAAATCAAATGGGAAGGTGTGAGTTGAAATACCGTTGATTTTTTTTTATTTTCTTACTCTTCTTGGTAGATAGATAGACAACATTTTTGAAAAAGTATAAAAATTCGAACGCAGCGGAATTTTATATGTATTTTCGAAAATTTTGTATACGTTTTTTCAAAAATGTTTTCTTATCCTAAGTGTGGAATAACACTTTAAAAATAGTTGATATTAAGATAGATATGACAGTTGGAACTAAACAAAACGTTTTAATTATTTCAGAACGATACTTTGACAATCAATGTTTAAAATACTTTACAGTAATATTTTACTATTTTCATAGTGTCCTTTCACACTTAGGATTAGAAAACAATGTTAATTAACTTTAAAAATAATAATATAATAAAATAAAATATCATTCTCTGTCGCCAAACGATTATTTCTTAAAGATTATCTTTGTTTAGCAGAAGTTTGTAAAAATCTGTCTACAGAGATGCCAACGTTATAAATAACGTTGTAGCAAACGTATAAGAATTTCGACGCAGCCGGATACAGAACGTATAGCTTAGCGGTAAGAGCGCTTGGACGGAGAACATGAGGCGCGGATTCCAATCCTGCTGCATTAAAAAAATAATTATACGTTTTTTAAAAGCACTGTAGTTCGTGGTGATAGGTACAGGGAGCCAGTTGATACACTATAATTTCAAAAAGGGATGTTAAGAAACGCCCATATAATGCATCAATTTATTTAAATGTTCTTTTATACCAAGACGTTATCCCATATGTATATATGGGATATATATCAAAGAAATTTCTAGACACTAGGTTGTCTCTACTATGCGGGTCAAATGCGTGAAGAAAAAATAAAATGTGTTAGAAAGAAACAACAATACGTTAAAATTTCGATATAAATTATTTGGCTACAAAGACGTACAAAAATAACACTTAGGGCTGTCCAAATAATTAATATGTTTAATATCGGCCGTTACTTAAGAAAATTAGGCGGACGAGTATGAAATTTGGCACAGTTACAATTTATATAGAAAAAAGGAGCAGCAAGTAATTTTTTTTATTATTGTGTATAAAAATATATATTTAATTAATAAAACAAAAACTACATATATATAATATGTCTTCCGTATTTTCTCGCTCTGAGAGGACAAGCGCGGCGTTGAATTCCGCCAATCTAAATAAAACTACCATTTTAACTGAGAAAGTTACTAAGGTAACTGATTGTTAATCTTAGACTCTCTTAAAGAACACATAGAGGATCTATCCGTCTGTGTGCCTTTGATCAGCTTAAGCAATTTAAATTGTATAAAAAAATATTAATAAAAAGACTGATATGCAACAGAAGATAGTGATCAAGAGTAAAAAGACCTGACTCCATAGTGTTCTTTTTTTCCTAACCGATCGCGTTCTACTCGAGGGAATGATTACATTTATATGCATTTCCTCGCTCTGAGAAGACAAAGCGCGGCGTTGAATTCCGCCAATCAAGACACAATATTTAGCATTTGGATATTACAAAAGTGCTGAGTGTCTTAACACTAGGTACTTCCTGTCTACCCTGCTATGCGGGATAAAACCGTGAAGCTTAAATAAAAAATGATTGTAATATTTTTTTACATGTAATCTCTCAAATCCTTGGCGGAGTAGACATATATATCAGACATCTTTACGCCCTCTACGTGACCGACATTGCGTTCTTGATAGCCGAGATTTTCCCAATAATAATAATTTAGAATTTAAGACATGCATATAGCTTCACGCTTTTTATCCCGTATAGCAGGGTAGACTGAAAGTACCTAAAGTACCTACCTATGCATATATAGTAGTGTTGTATTGCAACACCCAAATTTTATAAAAATTCAAGTATGTACTTAGTTAAAAAAAATTGCGTGAAAATTTTAAGCGTTACTTCGTTCAATGTCCCTTGAACTGTTAAATATTGTTCTAATAAATGAAATTATATTATTCTTATATATATCTTTGCTATCTTATTATTATTTTTTTTGCTATTAATATATGAAACGAATGGCAATTTTTTTATAGAAAATTTTGTAGAACTTAACTAAACGGCTTTCAAGTGGAAATAATTATATTTAAAATCTTTTTTGATGTCTTCGCTCTGGTAAGACAAATCGCGGTGTCGGGTTCACTGAACAAGCAAAATATCGAATTCGGGTGGAAAACAGTCAACGGAGTGTCTTGACACTAGGTTATGTAGTGTGGGATAAAGCGTGAAGTTACGTTACTTTAAGCAGGATAAAACCCAAGAAAGCATAGCATCAATGATCAATAGGTACATATGTTTAATCTGCATAATTATAAAAGAACCAGATTCGAATAGACTTCTCAACGGGAAATACAAATAAGAAACCAGAGTGTCTTAACAGGTTCTCTCTGTGTGTCCAAGAAAATATAAAAAAATATATATAATACTTTTAGTGCGCAACCCTATCTCAGAAAGATCACGTCACTTGGTTGACAAAAATAAAACGTTTCCGTATTGTTGTGTCTGTAAACAAACAAATTTACAACATTGATTCCCATATAACACACATAAGGGTATATATATATATATATATATATATATATATATATATATATATATATATAAATAAATAAAATTGATGTATCTGTTTGTAATATTAAAAAAACACCCTTCTTACCTAATGAACACGTATGTTATGCACGCTACTTATACTGAAAATTTTAGACATTATTTTCCTGTCTTTATTCGCCTTTGTTCCGGCTGATCTCTGTATCGGGCTGGACCGATTTTAATGAGCCTCTCACTGGCGGATAGCTGATGTAATAAGAAGTAACTTAGGGTACTTTTATTTAAAATTATAAAATAAACACATAGAGTTGGGTTACATTTTCTACTAATTCAATTTTTTTTAATATAATGTTTATTTGTGACAATACTTAGCTTATGCCATCGTGGCACAGTGGAACCACGTCTGCCTGTAAACATGATTGGTTGTGGGTTCGATTTCCATTTGGGATGATGATTATATTTTTTTATTATATATAAAACATAGTGGTCCAGAAATACATAGCGAAAGCCAGATTATACATTTTCTTATTTTAAACATATACTTTTTGAATTTCTCTATTATTTTACTGTATATGATCGGTAATTGGTATCTTTTGGAAGGAAATTAAAAATAATAATTTGATAATGTGAGAAAATACTAAAAATTTAAAAAAAAGCAAATATAATAAAAAAAATTAAGAAATCTCTTTTAGATTTATAATCTTTTTATAATTGCTCCTAAATCGCAAAATATAAAGTCAGACATATAATTACTAAAAATAATCTTAGAGGGTAATCTTAAAGATAATCCTTATATTGTTCTGTAACTCAACACGCGCAATGCCTTAATTTTGGGTGGAATGCAGTCAACCGAGTGTCTTGACACTAGGTTGTCTCTGACTACACTGCTATACAGGATAATGCTTGCTATTTTATTTATTATCTATATCATGTAGTCGTAGAATTAGGTCACAACTGACAAGCTTTATATACATTCAGTCTAGATAAATCAAACCACTATATTCAGATTTAATAGCCGATATAGATATACAGGGTTATAACAGGTTTGTTAGAGAGAACCTAGTGTCAAGACACTTTGGTCTCCACATTCGTGTGGAGTGGTTAACTCAACGCTGCGCTTTATCTTACCAGAACGGAGAATTAAAACAATTACATTTTAACCTTTCCCTTGAGTGCAATTGAACTCGCAATCAATCGCGTTTACAGTCAACCACCAGACAGTCAGATAGGCCATTCGTGGCGCAGTGGGACAGCGACTGTAAATGAGATCGGTTGTGGGTTCGATTTCCACTCACACGCTCTGATAAGACAAAGCGTATTTCCGCTTTCAAGTGGCGAATTCGGTAGAAAGCAAAGTACAGTGTCTTGACACTAGGTACTTTCCATCTACCTACCCTGCTACGCTATGCAGGATAAAAAGCGTATATATTTAAATATGTATATGTATAAAAAGACTATAAATAGTGTTTTGTCTGTTAGCTTAAGCTCATAGTAAAATCATGGCCTACATATGATTACATAATAGAAATGCATTAAGAAACATTTTAAGGAAAAAAAAGGAATATTTCATTGTAAGGCGATGAGTTCGCCACTCAACACGCAATGTCTTGGTTTCTGATGAAAAGCTGTTATCGGAGTGTCTTGACACTATGTTGTCTCTGATAAAAAAAGTATAAAGATTTTTTTATCCTTAGGTGATCGTTTAAATTTACTTCATTGTTTGAAATTGGCTAAATATGTTTTGATTTTTTTAATTTTTAGTTTAAAAGGTCAACAATATGATATTTAGAAACAACTAAATAAATCTCATATATATATATATATATATATATATATATATATATATATATATATATATATATATATTATTCTATCGTTATACAAGATTAATAGTAAAACATACTCTTGAAGTGAAATAACGTCTCATATTCTTAATCTAGTAAGACAAATCGCGGTGTTGAGTTCCGCGATTACAACCAATATATTATATAATTTCGGTGGAAATCGAAATCACAACATTAGGTTTTACTTTTATAAATAAAAAAATATATAGTCTGTAAATTTAGTACTGAACAAGGTATTCAGTTTTTTCACAGTTTTTAAAATATTATTGGACACTTAGTATTAGAAAATATTTTAAATAAATGTATTAAAATTTTAGAAGCAATGGGCTTCGAACCCGCGTCTCTTGGAAAACGTTCAAGCGTCCTGATCCATACTAAGCCATGCGTTCAGTGCTTTTTTATAGTTTATTATTTAAACATTCCAGGCAATAAAACTGTTGAATTATTTTTGTTACGTGAATGGACAATGTAGTTCTGAGATTGGAAATTTTTGCTTTTATGTATTTTGGCATCATCACAGTAGTGGGATACTTTGAAATTATAATTTATAAAGAATTTTTTATTTAATTAATCGTTACTTATTGAATTTAATAATTAAAAGCAATAGAAACAGGCAAAAATATATTATAAGTTGACAATTGATTTAATAAAATTTTAAAAAAGCACAGATTATATGTAAAAAAAATTAGGTTTGTATAAACATTGACTTTACTCTAGAGTCGTGATTCGAGACCATTACAGACACGTTGTACGTTTAATTTATTTTCATTTCTAATGAATAATTGTAAAATATCGATACACATTTTATATTAGTATAATCTGTATTGTTAATATGAGAATTATTAAAAAATAAATTATAATAAATAAAGGCATTAATAAAACAACTCACACACACAAAACATGTTTATTAACAAAAATAACAAATAAAAAATAATTAGCAACACAATAAAAAAAAATGTAAAACACACAACAATAAGGATTAATAGCGTGAGCGTTAGCCTTTAAAAAAATACTTACATTATATAAATTATCTGTGACACACAACCTTTCACTGTCACTATGATTTTAACAAATCAATTTAAAAAAAATTAATTAAATGTGTATCATTCTATCCTTTCACGCCGTCTCCCTCTGATCCTTACTGGTCCGGGGTATGAAACTCAAAAACGTCACTTTAAAACGCATTTATAACATTACGTAGATATTAAAAAACATATTTTATTTATTCTGTATTTCATTTATACTATGTTTAGATTTTCGCGTGGTTTTTTTTTGTGTAAAGGTGTCTATATAATCGATATTCGTTGACGCGTTCACCACGGCCCGGGCTCGGGCGGTAACTGAGGCTGATATAATAAGTGCTGCCCTCTAAGATATATTGATGCGCGAAAGATTGGTATGCAACTATATTTATATCAATAATTAATTAATTTTTATTATAATTATAATCAAAAATACACCTTAATCTTCAATTCTAGTAGCTAATTTTAGCTAACATTGTAACTAAATAGGTTTTTATGTTACAAAAAAGTATATATATACATATATTTATTGTTTATTTTGTGTGTTTTATTATCTGTGAATATATTGTTTTTAACTGACTTCATTAGAAGGTAATAATTGATGTCGTCTAGAACTGATTTATTTTCTTGTTCTGAAAGCATTTTCACTTTTAAATTGAAATTTTGCAACACACAGAAAGAAAATAGCTCCACAATTTCTTCTATCACACCAGAAATACCATCAGAATAAATAAATATAATCATACCCTCAGTGAGAATCGAACCCACAACCAACTGTTAATATATTGTTTTTAACTGATTTTATTAAAAGATAAAGTTAATAACTAATAAAGGCAATTTATTTTCACGCGTTTCACGATAGGGGTTTCAAGGGGTGTAAACGATCTTCACTACTTACTTTCAATGAGATATTGTACTATGACACTATATATGCTATATTAACAACACAGCTATCAGCTATATATCTGGTTGACTTGATTGTTTCAAATTTCAACAAAATTAAAAAAAAAATCAGAATATTTTTGGTATAATAATAAATTAACTAGACACTCCGTTTTCTGCTTTCCATTATCAATCAATACTTTGTGTGAGTAGTCGCGGTACTCAACGCCGCGCTTTATCTTGCCAGAACGGAGAAATGACCGTAAAATAATGTTTATATTTAAATTAAACTTAGTAGTGTTTGCGATATGCATTGTCTTGAATTTGGACGGTAAGTGGAACGGAGTGTCTTGACACTAAGCTCTTTGTGAATCAACAAGCTATGTACGAAACGCTGTGAGACAGCTGTTCAGAAAATCAATAATAAATTATGATTAATGCCGTCTAGAAATGATTTATTTTCTTGTTCTGCAAGTATTTTCACTTTTAAATATTTTTAAATAGAAATTTTTCTACACAAAGAAAGAAGAAAGTTCCACGCTTCACCCTTCAAAGCAGGGTAGCCAGACAATCTAGTATCGAGATACTGCAATGACTGTACAGTAGTATTACAAACTCAATGCCGAACTTTCTAACTAGAGTGGAAAAATCAAAATATTTTTTAAATATATATAATCATTCCCTAAGTGAGATTCGAACCCACAACCAATCGCGTTTAGAGTCTGACGTTGTCTCCCTGCGCATCGGTGACTGACAACTATAAAACTTATCAAGACTTAATAAGATCTTTGATTTTCACAATTTTTATACATTTTAAATGAAACTATTTTAACCGGATTAATCGCGTATATTTTGGTATTCGAAAATACATTTTGAACACCTGACGTTTCGAGCACTTTATAGTAGTCCGTGTTCACAGGTAGACTGAGGTGGCGTTCGTCTGTCAGTTGATACAAAAAATTAATTATATCAAACTACCGCCATCGATTTCTTAATTGCCTCGCGTACTGCCCTGGATTCTTGCAGAATGAGCTCACTGTATCTTTGTCTCTGGTGTGGTGGATTTGAGACTTTAAATTTTTTATAAGTGGGTCCCAGGTGGTAGAGAGTTTCCAACCATCTTCTCTATTGAAATTATATATGTGTATATATTACAAATGGAGAACAGAGTGGCTTGTACCAGAGAATCTCTAATCAATCTGTCTATCTTGCAAAAGGCAGGAATTACAAGAAGGTACAAAAACTATATATTAAACTGTTTCATTAATAATGACAGACAACGCACATACTGAGTGAGTTCCCAGCCCACTCGCCGGTCGCAAGTCGAAGTTCGAAACTCGGACGGGTACCCTTATAATTGATAATACCCTCGCAAGCATCCACGTACCATTTGCATTGTTTGCAAAGTCAGAGTACCCTATCCCTTCCCCAACTGGTGTCGCTGTAAAGGCCAACAGTGTCAACAGTATGTACGGAGTATGGAGGAGCACTAAGATAGCATTTCTCGAAATTCCTAATAAGAAACAGGGTTAATAAATCAGTCCATCCGTCCATCCTGTAACCTTATTTACCAGCAATTCTTTAAAGATAACATATGGTATTTAAAGTAATCATAACTAAAAAAATATAGATAAATAAGAAATCTAAAGACCAATTTGGCACTTTCTATGTGAAATATACGCAGTCCACCAGTTTGGTAGTAAGACTGGACAAGGAATTATGCAATGTGTATGCAGATTTAAAAATCGTTTTCTATCTATGAGAATCCAGTGTCAGGTCATCCGGTACTCCGCTTTTCGCCCGAATTTGAGACATTCTGTGTTGAGTGGCGGAACTCAACACCGTGTAATAATTTAAATGTAAACACTCCTCCGAGTGCAAGTCGAACCCACGGCTATCGTTTTTATGGTCAGCTGCTAACTCACAAAGGCTTCGTAATAAATAAATAGAAAGGAATTAAGAAATTGAGGGTTACAAGAAGCTGCATATAGAACGCCTAAAGCATTTTCCAAATTTCCTCGTATGATGACCAACCAGCGTAGGTAGCAGGCTCAAACTAAACCACGTTCTCTGAATCAGTCTCTCGGAGATCAGTCTCCAACCCTTCATTTTCTTAGGACTGACAGCAGATAAATTAAAACAAAATAAAAATAAAAAAATCGTTTAAAAAAACCCGATTTCAAAAACTGAAACGTAAAAAAAAATTAATAAAGATTTAATATTAATAAAATAAATACATTTACTTACGTTTAAAATCGGTACTTTCGGAATAATCGCCGTACATACGTTTTTAATTTTTTTTTTAAAGATACCGGCCAATTGACAACCTCCTCCTTTTGAGAATTCGGTTATAAAGAGATGAAGTACCTACGTACGCAGTGCATGAATTCTCTATCTCTGTTTGTGGAGCGAATACAATTGTAAATATTAGAATATCCTATTGTATTTCTGTATATAAAAATATATCATTAAACTAAAATACAAAAACAATTCTTAAAGATAATTAATACTCAATAAAATATGTATGTTTAAATATTTTAGTTTTGAAAAATTATGTATATATTTAAATTAAATATATATATATATATATATATATATATATATATATATATATATATATATATATATATATATATATATAAACAGGAAGTACCTAGTGTCAAGACACTCCATACTCCGCTTTCAGCCGAATTCAAGACATTGAGTAGCAGAAAACAATGCCACACTTTATCTTACCAGAGCGAATCGGGAAATGATTAAACATAATAAATGAAAATAAATTAATTATAATCATTCTCCAATTGGGAATTGAACCCAGAACCAATCGCTTTTACAGTCAGACTCCACGATCGGTTTAACCTCCTACCACCAAATTGCTGGGATACTCGCATCTTATGGGACGCTACCCCCGGCCCCATACAGGGAAAAATTAAAAGATTTTCGCTTTCCGACAGAATTCGGAACATTGCGTATTAAAGGACGAAACTCATTAGACGACGTTCCGTTGCACCATATTTGCTTTTCATAGTAAATATTTATAGAAAGTATTATAAGAAATTATTAAATATTAAAGAATTACGATGCATTTTCTATAATATGTATTCTACCGCCTTTTAATGTTATTTTTTGCTTGTTTTACTGTCGGCAAGTTTGTCTACGTCGGCTTTATGACACTTGCCATATTTTTTTCTTTAGAATTCGTCGATATAAAAAATAAGGTCTAAAATAATACCACCTTTAACATATAGAGTGTGTATCAAAATTCAAAATAAATTTGGGCTGGCAATATTACTAAAAATGAGATTAAAACTACACATAACTAATATAGTCTCATCTGTTTTAAAAAATAAAGCGAAATTATTGAATAATTTACCCTATTTATCCATCCATCCTTCAAATATTCTTCCTTTTTTTACTATGAGCAACTTTTTAAAGTGATTTGAACTTTAATTTACACAAACATTTACTTTGCTTTCCGCCGAATTCGAGACTTTCCGTGTTGAGTAACGGAACTCAACGCCGCACTATGTATTTATCAGAGCGAGAAAGTGATAATAACTCCCCCGAGTGGCAATCGAACCGATCGCGTTTACAGTCAGACGCTGTCACACTGCGCCACGAGCTTAAGCTAAATATGAAGTGTCTTGACACTAGGTACTTTCTGTCTATCCTGCTGAGTGTTCTTTCAAACATGTTTTCTTATCCTAAGTGTAAAAATAGTAAATATTAAAAAAAAACATTTACTTAATTTTTTTTCCGCCATTTACAAATCATACCAAAGGCTCTGACCTATGCGTTCAAAGGATCAAATGATAGTTAGAGGTAGACACGGGTTCAAATCAAATTTTGCTGCATTCACACTTTTATGCGTTTTCCAAAAAAAAATTTCTTATCTTAAGTATGAAATAACATTTTCAAAATAGGAATTAAAGAAAAATACGTTTTTTTGTTGTATAGTTGATGGTAACCACTGAGTTGACGGTTATGTTGATGGTAACCACTAAGTTGATAGTAACCACTAAGTTGACGATGATATGCTGTATGATAGATTAGCTCCAACCTTATAGACCAGAGGATGGTCAACTTGGGGAAGCTGATCGCCCAGTTTCTTGGCCTTAGTAGGCGCGTTCAAGTCGCTCCTGAATACTACTCCAAGCCATCGAGTGCACACTACCCTTGACTCCTCGTGCATTGGCTCCACGATCCCGCCATCGGGTTCATGGCAGATTGGGATTTCCTGTGACCTGACTAGTGGTCACAGAGGAGTACTGTGAAGTCTGGTCCCCAATCAGGTGGATATCCGTAACAGACTTCCTCAAGATAAAGCCTTTTAAAATTTAAGCCTTTATCTAGATATGTAATTTATTTATTGTATATATATTCGGCAGTGTATCATTGTGTATCATTTTCAACAAAGCAGTCCATGAACAAAAACCTTAGAGGCTTTCTTACTTAACGTAACCTAACCTTTACAACGCGTGTGTACTCACGCTTTAAGTCAAGTGGAGTAAAGTAAGTGGAATCAAGACTCCGTTCCGCCCGACATGCAGACAATGCGTGTTGAGTAGGGATACACAACGCTGATTCATTTTTTTGGTCCATTCGCGATTTATGGCTGGGACTTATGATTATTTACTACACGATATTAAATCATGTAGATAGTAGAATCGATATTAATCCTAAAAACTTCGAATAATTAAAAATCGATGTTTTTGTCAAATTATGGCATACCTTATACCATTTTAAAATTTTATATTAATATTAACTCTATCTATGTAGGTCTGCATTATTTTGACATTTCAAGTAAGCGTTTTAGTTTCATTTGGAAATGTCAAGGATTTTTACATAATGGTAACACTAACTTTTATTATTATATTTTTAATATAGCTTTTTGCACTGAAATGATGTCTGAAATATTACTTGAAACCATGAAACCGCCATGTATATTCTTATTTTTTACTACCTTATATTTAATTTATTAGTTATTTGGTTAGTTGGTGTGTGTGAAATCTTGCAATCTTTATAAGACCCACTTCTAGTGTCTAGTTGCGACGAAATTTGAAATATGACTTAGTTCTGATTACAATGAAATTATATGTAATCAATATTGTTGGTAATCTAAAATGGGCGCCGCAACAAACAAAATGTTTAAAATTTTTCACAATCCACATAATACGGGTGATGATAGGGGCTTAATTTGCAGAATACAATATATAATGAAAAAAGCTTCCCTTTAAAAAGATTTACGTACTAAGGGGAGCGTCCAAACAATTAGTAAATGAGAACATAAGAGATCTATACTTAGCTTGGTCCAATCACACCTGAAGAAAACAGAGAAATAGCTTTGTTTTCTTTTTCCGACAAAAATATTTTAGGCCAGCTCGCCTATTCTATTATTTTTTTAATAATAATAATATAAATAGGTCGGTCGTGGTGCAGAGTGACAGCATCTGACTGTAAACGCGATCGGTTGTGGATTGGCCACTTTGGGATCTTCTGGCTACAGCCCGATACGGTGTGTAGTGCCTATTAAACGTGGTAGTTGCAGAACACACGCAACCCGTCATGGGCCGGTTTATTTTTCTTCTGATGATCCGAGTGACAGTGCGACTGCTGTTGCCCACGTGATTTTATAAGATATGGAATTTTATGTCCCTAACTCTGTAGTGCCAATCGGTGGCAAGTCACGGCCCTGGTTTGGTACGTCTAGCAAACAAGCTGCTCTTGGCAAGCGCAAAACATACCAAATCTAGGATTATTAGTTTCTAAGGATCCAAAGGTGAAAGCCTTAAAGAGAAAGTATAACCGTGCCTCAAGGTACTTTAAGAGGCAAATTGCTAACGCAAAGTCCGAGCATATCGCTAAAATTGTTTGAGAGATACCCGTCCCGAAAAAAGGCGATGGTTCCGACTAACTACAGGCCTATCGCTATCATGTCCCTGTTCTCCAAAGTATGGAGAGCATAATAAACATCCAAATCCTGGTATATGTAGAGGATCAACGGTTGCTCAGCGGCTCAATATGGCTTCCGCCATGGTCGGACAACCAATTATGCAAGTGGGTCGCCAGCTTCCTCACTGGGCGTAGCACAAAAATCGCTATCAACGATTTTTGCTCTCAATTAATACCCGTGAACACTGGCGTCCCCCAGGGCTGTGTGCTGTCCCCAATCCTAGCACTTATTGCTATGCAAACGGCAGCACGGTGGACGCTGTCTACACCGGCCGTGCAAGAATTTTTTGGTACCTTTGAACCTGGTTCAGTTCAACCCCCTTAAGAAACAAGTTTGCGCGTTAACCACTAAGAAAACCCCATTTGTGGTATCACCAGTTTTCGAGAACATCCCCCTCTAAAGCCGCGCCCGATATCAGTGTATTGGGCCTTAGCGTTTCTAGTGACTGCCAGTCTCGCGATCATCTGGAAAGCAAGGCAAAGCTAGCCTGGAAAAAACTTGGGTGTCATTGACAGAGCTAGACGGTACTTGACCAAACCCCACTTGGCCCTTTATAGGACCCAGATTCAGCCTTATATGGAGTACTATTCTCATCACTGGGCTGGTGCACCCGAGTATCAGCATAAACCATGTGATCGCAAACAACGGAGAGCCATTCGGATCGTTGGGGACCCAATAATCTGTGACAGGCTTGATACTTTGGCGTTGCGTAGAGACATTTCGCATATATCATGGGGAGTGTTCTGGAGAACTGTTTGACCTGGTTCCTGCCACTATATTTTCAAACCGCACAGTAAGTAATCACACAGTAATTAAGTAATCTACTAATGTGCGGTTTTATAGGAATTTCCTTCCACGTGCAACTGTGGAATGGCCTGCCTGCGGCAGCGTTTCAGGTCATTACGACATAAACTCCTTCAAAAAGTCTTGAACGCTTCTGTATATCCTCTAGTGTTACACGGAGCCGTGGGCCGCGGTGATCGCTTACCATCACGTGAACTGCACGCTCGTATGCCTTGCCTGTTCTATAAAAAAAGAAAAATAAAATGCTTATAAAATATCCCATATGTCATTTATAGTGTTAATGATACCCAGTCAATATAGATTAACATTTAAATGTGGCGTTAAGATCCACAACAATAGTCGGAAATAACGGTGCTATTATTTTATTACATTTTTCTCATTATATTTTCCTATTCCTTGTGTCAGTCACTCAGTAATAAAAAAAAAAGATGACAGACAGAAAAATCTTCCAAATGAGTGAGTAAATTAAACCCATAACAAACAATATATATATAATATTAAAAGCCATCATATTCCCGCCCGCTCGCCGACCGCAAGCCGAGGTTCGAGCCCCGCAGGGGGCGCCCTTGCGGTCGTCGGCTTCCTCTCAAGCAGACACGTCAGTGCTTGCTAATACTTCGCAGGGCTAGAGTACCCTCTTCCCTCCCCCTCCCGGTGTCGCTGTAAAGACCATTAAGGTCAACAGCATTTAACTCAGACAGAAAAAAAAAAAATACCATCATATCTTAGTGGGACAGCGCCTGACCGCTCTGAGTGTATATAGGGTTAATTATGAGTAATTTCCACTTTGGTAAGACAAAACTCTAGCTAAGACAAAGCACATTCTGCCACTAGCACTGTGGAGTGTCTTGACACTATTTCCTGGCCAACTAATTGGATGAAAAAATGAAAATATGTCAAATTAAAAAATAACAACAGAAACAAATTAAAACAAATATTTAAATTCGTAAAATAATATAATAATGCCTTTGGAATGTGTTCACAGCTTGCACAGGATTGATTAAGACTCCTCCTGCACAAAAATTTCGTAATAAACATAAAAATATTTTTAAATAAAAAAAACACAATATTACGATGAATTTTATTTTTAACCTTAGGTCTAGCTAATGTAATGAGATAATGAGAATTAATATTATGAAATAAAACTGTCTGAATAACTTTTTACATGTGCCACTACTTATAAAATAAAAGTTAAAAGTTTGAATTTTGCAAATGTCATATATATGACACCATTTACTTCCAGATCCTTATCCCATATCATGTAATTTATAAAAAATAACGAATATTAAACAAAGTAATCAGACACTTTGACATTTAATGAAAAATATTAAACAAAAAAGAAAATAAAAAGAAAATATCAAATATTTGGCCGTTCAATTAAAATACGTTTATTTAAATTTTATTATTAAATAATAACAAAATAATACTTAAAACTAGCCATCGTCCATTTGACACGTGACATAATATGACAACCACACTTGCACAGACAATAAACACACTTCAAAAAGTTTTATAGCATTTTTGGCATGGCAACATTATCATACCATGTTTCGACCGTTGTCGCCGGCTATCCTATCCACAATCTGAAAAAAAATAAAAAAACACCATATAAGTAAGTATATGTACCTAAAAACAGAATAATTTTGGTTTTTTTATCTTCACGCTTTTATCCTGCATAGCAGTATAGACAGGAAGTAACAAGTGTCAAGACACTCCATACTGCGTTTTCCGCCGGTTTCAAGACATTGCGTGTTGAGTGGTGGAACTTAAAGCCGCACTATATCTTACTAGAGCTAGGAAACACAAAAAATTTAAATTTAAATATACTCATTTCTAACATTCATTGAACCTACAAATGGGCCATAATTTTGACATTTTTTGATACTAAATAATATGTATAAAACGTTTATCCTAATAATATAAAATTAAAAAATCTATGTTTGTTCTTATAACAGAATATTAACACTACAGGCAAGCACAATAACACACTTACCCCCCGAATAATAGGGAAGTTTAAAACTGATCCCAAAACAGGTATCATTCTGAGGAAATTGATAGCGGCTGGCAGGAATCCCCTGAAAAATAAAAAAAATTAAAATATAAACGCTCGAGCTAAGCAAAGAGAAATTATTAATAAAACATTATATTCTTTTTAGTAAAATTAATTAAGCCTTTGGCAAGTACAATAATTTGGCATTTTTTTCTTTTTTTTTAGCTACATATTTTTATCCCACATAGAAAAGGTAGTCAGAAATTGCCTAGAGTATATAAATTTTCTTATAGTATATAATCTCTCTCTCTTCTTTATATATCATATAGTTTAGAAAGTATTAAATAAATAAATATATAATAACAAAAGGGTAATGTATATAAATGCATTAGTAAAATAAATATAGACTTCCTGCTTTCCTTCTCTAGCTTGAACTATTCTAAATTTCAAACTCTTCACAAATAAGGTAAAATACTTAACTTTAAAAAGAAATTTTGAACAGAGCAATATTAATATTTCTTTCATATATTTAATATATACATGTAGACAAACAGGCATATATACATATATACAAAATATGCAGTCCAACATTTTATCAAAATAATTTCAAAGAAAATCAATATACATATATTATATTTGAGGAATACCTCACCTAAATAGTAATAAAAATCCATATATCTCAGCAACCATGCCAACCATCGGCCATCCGAGCAACACTATAGTAATACCACCAAAGAAAGACACCGATGCCTTCACTTTGTGCCGTTGGAAGAAGAAGAAAAATGTTCTTTGCAATCCTATGACACATGCTAGACCACTTATGAAGAGAATCTGAAATAATAACATCAATTTTTAGCTTTACCCAGAAGTAGGTTGAGAGGATCTAGACTTACTATATCTTAAGATATTGTGAGTTGAATGGTAGAACTTAAAGCGGCAGTTTATTTCACCAATACCTGAGAGAACATCACTTTTAATGTCACATACCAGGATAATCAGAGACATGGTATGCACAAGGTGTGAAGGTGCATATTTGTAACTTATAAAGAAAATATTCAAAAATATATTGTTTGTAAAAGCAGAATTTTGTTGTTAAAATTTCTCAAATTAAAATCCCATCTTATAATATATCCAATATTTTTTTAATATTTTAATTTAACATTACAAAAAAGGGAGTAAAGAATATAGTTATTTAGAAAGAGTATTACATTTCCGATGGCAAGAAGGCCTTTGTCAAATAGTAACAGTACTCCTAGGAACAGGAACATCATGCCAAACCCTGCTAATCCCACACCAATCTCTGCAAGATCAGAATGTTTAATTAATTACAAATAAACTAATTTTCAGCAAACATTTAACTCAGTAATTACAATAACATATATTTTTTTCTTTAAATATTTAACACAATCTTCATTAAAATATTAGTTAATATTACAATAAGATTTTTCTATGGGATTAAAAAATGTATGTTTTATATTTATATTGTATCTAAATAATATATATAAACATATCATATTAAAGCTACAAAACGGCTCCCCTTTTTAGATATTGATGACTTTATAATTGAATTACAATTAAGGTTTATTAACGATAACACATAACAAGCACAAATCATTGATTAATTGAGACTTTTATCTATTAATTCAATCGACATTGCTAACACTCGAAAAAGGTTTTGTTTTATCAAAAAAATACTTACTCTGTGTATCTGTTATTTCAATCATTTTGAAGATATTTTTATATTACGACTTATAATGAAAGTATTTACTTAATATTCAGTTAGTTACATTTGTAAATACAATATTAAACAAGTTTATAACCTTTCACACCACGTCATTTTTGCAATCGAATTTACGAACTGTCATTCTATATCAAAACGTCAATAGTCTAGTTGACGTTTCGTTTTGTGAAGCTTATATTAAATAACAGTCAATCTATTAAATTAAAAAAAAATAATTACATAAAATATTCAAATAAATATATTTACAATATTGTGAGTATCTTTATATAGCTTATACCATGACCAGTGAATTGGTCCGATTGTGATGAAATATCACATCAAGATACTTGAAGATCTTGAGATGAATATAGGATTTTATCTCTAATATTTTTTTTATAAATTTTAATGTGTTACGAAAGAGTCATTAAAAATAAATTTCTTACATGCTTACATGGCGTGCGCTGGCCTATTCATAAATTTTCATTTTTATTTTAATTAAATTAGCCCTATCTTTGTATTATTTCTAATAGCCACAGACAAAATCGTAGGTGCCCACTATCTTTTTTTTTCACATTTATAAACTTACATATATAACATGAAAACCATATTCAAAAATGTTTACATTTAATTGTTACTTTGCTTCCATTGCGTGCATTGCAAATAAAATTATTTTTTATCTGTGTTTTTATGTCTTGTTAACTTGTAAATTGACGTCCCGTATTCTTAACCCATCTTAAACCAATATAATTTGGCGTCCATTTTGCCTTTATACGTCAAAAACATATATTTCGATTGAAATCTATCGATTATTAATAAGCGATCAAAATCTTTAAGTTATTTTTTAACTAAACGTCTACTTATGAAAATTCAAGGCAAATAGCGCGAATACTGCATTCACAACGAGTTCGCATACCATGGTACGCGGTACCGGTCGCGGAGGACGCGGTATGCCTGGCCGCGGTGGAATGGGGCGCCCGCCCTTCAACAGACCTCGAGTACTAATGCTAAGACCGCCATTTGATTTAATACTTGCTGAACCTGCATTTCCACGATGCAAACCCGCCCCAGACGATTCAGCGTTGACTCAGGTAGGTTGACAATAACTTTCCAATATAACATTTTCAATAGATAAACGCTGTTGTTTTTTTTTATTTAATTGTAACTCTACAAGCTATAATAACAATAATAATCAATTTGTTACAATAATTTACAAAAAAAAATATTTAAATAACCTCTTATTGTATTTTTTTATTACAATGAGATTTCTATGTAAACTTACTTCAATATTGTTACAATAATCTAAATAGATAATAAAACTATTAAAACATAAAATTATCTTAAATTGCAGGCTCTCCTCAAAAGGCATGCGGAGCTATGTCCCACACCTACAGAGCAAGCCGCAGTGTTAAGTCTTGTAACAAAATTGCAAACTGTACTTGATAATTTAGTGGTAGCACCAGGGGATTTTGCTGCTTGCGTAAGTTATTTATTAATTCTATTATCATATATGTAGGAGACAAGAGTCTACCCAAAAGTTTTATCTTTAAATTTGGTTCCTTGTTCTTTGACTTGGAATATTCATAATATGTAACAAATTTTTAAATAACAAAAAATACTTTTTTTCATCAACAGCAATTAGAAGAGGTACGTCAAGTGGGTTCATACAAGAAAGGCACAATGATGGCCGGCAAGAATGTGGCTGATATAGTAGTCATCATGAAGACTTTACCTACAAAAGAGGCAGTTGAGGGCTTGGCTAACAAAGTAAGGAAAAAATGAATGTTTTCCTCTTTTAATATATAAAGCTTAAGTAAATATTGGTATATTTTTATGATAGATTCTCTGTGTCATTTCTATGTGAAATACATGACTGATTCCTCTTTCAAAGTCATACATGGTAGTCATGGACTAATGATAACTTCACAATCCTGTACAGCATTGTAGACAGAAAGTTCCTAGTGGAACTTCGTAGTCCTCCTTAAGTGGGAATCAAACCCACAAAATATTGCATAATGTCAGATGCTGTTCCACCTTGCCATGACTGGCCTATTAGATGTTTTGAGGTTGTACCTTTTAGCCTACTTCTTTTCATACATGTTAACTCCTAAACATATTTGCTGACCAGCTTTTTGTTAAAGTAATATATTAGATAATATATTGCAGTGCTATCAAGTTAATATCTCCCCATGTGTCTTAAATCTCCACTTAAAATCTACTGAAGTACTAATAAACTGTAGACATGACTGGATCTGGGTTCGATTCCCATTTGCAGGAATGATTATATTTAAAATCTTTCCTCGCTCTAGTAAGTTAAAATATGACATGCCTAAATTTTCAGGCAGAAAGAAGTTAATAGAGTGTCTGGTTGCCTCTGACTACCCTGCTGTGCAGGATAAAGCGAGAAGCTGCTATGCTCAATGAATAAAATATTTTTCTCAGGTAAACGAAGAACTGAACAAGTTGATGAGAGCTGAAGGTCTCGGCAATGTGACAAGTGCCTGTCATGAAAGAGGTTTCACAGTGACGGCCGCGGCTGCTGCCGTCAGGGTACTGGTTACCACTCTCCATCAGAATCTGAGGAAGCTGGAGCCTGATGTGAGTATGAAATTATATAAAGAAAGTTTTTTGTAAATATATATATGTAAATATGAATTCTTGGTATCTATCCAAGTGCTTTGATAGCCATGAGATTCCTATATATTTATTATTTTTAAAGTGTTATTCCACACTTAGGATTAGAAAATGTTTTTGAAAAATATTTGAACGCAGCGGATTCGAACCCGCGGCTCTTGGACTTTATCTAAGTGGCGCGGGTTTGAATCCCGCGGCAACTTGGATACCGTCTAAGAGTTTTTCAAAAATGTTTTTATATTCCTACTATGTTTGTTACAACATTATTTATGTTGTTAGCATTTCTTTAGCAGAGATTTTTACAAATTTCTGTTACACAAAGGATACGTCTAACAACAATTGTTTTGGCAAGAAAAATTTTTATTTATTAAATATTTAAATAATAATTTACACTTTGAACACCACAAAAAAACGCATCTTTCCATATCATCCGGCCGCGTCGCTCAGTGATGGTTGACATTTAAATATTCCGTTCAGGCCATGTCAGTCAGTCAGTCAGTCAGTGAGTGCTGACTGACGTTTAATATATACATAATTGGTGACAAAAATTTACTTTTCTTAATAAAAAGTACATTTTAATATTAAATATTTAAAGTTTTTTGAAAAAACAAATTATGATAGAACTATGGTTTTTGTTTGGCTTTAAGGGAAAGTATGCTGTCGGTCTTCGCTCATCACTGATCGCGTTGGGAGTGAATGTATTTTTTTTAGCTTCACGCTTTTCATCCCGCATACCAGCAGGAGAGATATAAAGTACCTAGTGTCAAGACACTCCGTACTTCGCTTTCCACCGAATTCGAGACATTGTGTGTTGAGTTGTGGAAACTCAACACCGCATTTTGTGTTATCAGAGCGAGGAAGTGAAAATAATTTTATATATAATCACTCCCCCGAATGGAGATCGAACCCACAACCGGTTTGCGTTGCGTTTACAGTGATATGCTGTCCCACTGCGCTACGACCGGCCTCTGTCAAATGTTATTCTTAAAAAAAATTGCGGTTAATAGAGAAATTATAAAAAGTTGAACGCAATGGGACTCGAAACTAAGTCTCTTGGCTAAGGAAGTTTTTTTTATATTTGCTTGTTTGAAGATTCGGATGTTATGGATGAGAGTGACTTGATAAGTTCTTTCTTAGAATAGATCAATTTGCATTAACATTTTTGCGCGATTGTATGGATTGTATTCTTTAATAATAACATTTTAATAATAAACTAATTACATAAATATGAAAAATATATCACTTGTAAGTTTCTATGTTGTTTGTTTGTTTGTTTAATAATAAATAATTAAGGCAGAAGCCTGAGATGGCTAATGGCAGAACTGACAATACTGACGTTTTTGTGTTCGCTGATTGATTATAATAAATGATATTTTAATTTGGCCTGACCACAGCAGACCATGGGACTGGTAATGTATTTAGCTGTCTGTTTGTATGTGTGTGTGTGTATGGTTGTGTAGATATCACTGTACTATAAATATTGAATCGATTGCAAAGATAAGCCTGTGTGTGTTAAGTTATGTCTGCGTGTTAATGTTTGCACGGTTGTTTTTGACGGCTTGAACAAAAAAAAATATCCTAATAAAAAAGTTATTATTTTTTTTAGTTTGAGAAAGTGTGCATGTGAGTGCATTGATGCAATGTGAAAGAATAAAATATATATAATTAATATTAAAAAAGTCAATGAAATAATTATTCTATTCTCAAACATAAGAAAAAAGCTTTAAATTAATATCTCAATACTTCTAAAACCCCCTTTTTATCTTATTGAGATTTTGCATCTATGGTGTTCATGTAACGGTGCATGCGTGTTTGTGTGTGTAAAATGAAAGGTTCTTTATAATCATTAATGGATTTTGGAATAACACCAAACGAGTTATTCCAAAATCCATTAATGATGCACTTGCGAATATTTTCGTAAATTTTTGTCCTATTATTTCCTCTCCCCTTCTCCTTACTCTCTCCCTTTCTTTTTTTTTACAATCTTTCATTCCCCATAGCAGGGTAGACAAAAAATTTCTAGTGTAAAAACTCGCTTCGTACAAAACGTACTCCGCTTCCCGCCAAATTCGTGACATTGCTTGTTGAGTGGCGGAACTCAACGCGGCGCTATGTTGATACATGAATTTCTAAGTTCTGTGCAATAATTAAATCTTGTGTCTTTATGAAATTTTGTATATATTTCTGTGTGCGTGCGTGCGTGCGTGTGTGTTTGCGTGCATGTGTGTGTGTGTGTGTGCACTTAAGGCCGGTCGTGGCGCAGTGTTACAGCGCTTGACTGTAAAGGCGATCGGTTGTGGGTCGACTCCCAGTCGTGAGAGTGATTATATTTAATTTATTTTGCACTTCCTCGCTCTGGTAAAACGTTGGGAAAAGATGTGGAGTTCAGTTCCACCACTAGACACGCTATTTCTAGAATTCGGCGGAAAGCGAAGTACGGAGTTTCTTGACACTAGGTATATTCTGACTATCCTGCTATGAGGGGATAAAATCGTGAAGCTTAAAAAAATACATTGTTTTTAAATATTTTTTTTGTACATATTGTTATTTCTTTTTTTTTCAGGTACATTTGGA
The DNA here is from genome assembly GCA_032432895.1 of Dryadula phaetusa. Taxonomy (NCBI): domain Eukaryota; kingdom Metazoa; phylum Arthropoda; class Insecta; order Lepidoptera; family Nymphalidae; genus Dryadula; species Dryadula phaetusa. The sequence continues at coordinate 1,011,527 of JAOYRS010000090.1, read as the reverse complement.
CTACAAAGTGATCAGCAGTCATTTGGCTGCCATCCGTCACAGCCGTTGGTTTGAGGAAAACGCCCACCACTCCTCCATAAAGGTTTTTGCTAAATATATATTGATAATTACTTAACGGGTGGAAATCCCATACAATGAGACCATCACGGCGCAGTGGGATAGCGTCTGACTGTAATCGCCATTTTTTGTCGGTTCGATTCCCACTTGAGGGAATGATTCCCTTAAGTGGGAATAGTCTCCACTCCGATTAGATAAAGCGCAGTGTAGAGTGCTCCACTCAACACGCAATGTCTTTATTTTGGATGGAAAACAGTCCACGAAGTATCTTGACATTGACAGACACTGGGCAATATTTGAGCCTCTGAGATCTACCTTGGTGTGCCAAATATCAATTATGTTATTTTACATCTCAGCAAAAGAGAGAAGAATAAATTTCATTTTAATCATCATCAACCTCAAATTTGTATCGAACCCACAACCAATCGCGTTTACAGTCGGACGACAATCCACTGTGCCATAATGAACACATAAATCTGTTTGTATAATAAAAACGCAACTGATCGCGGTCTGTACATGGTAGGTGTGTGGGGAAAAATATTAATGGATATATTTGTCACTTAGAACATTAAAAAATTGTCTGTCTGGCTGTTTGTTCTCTGTTACCTCATAAACAGTTTACCCCTTTTAAATGCAGTTTTCACATGCAATTTGTTTTATTCCCATTGTTTATATTTAGTAAATAAGAAAGTTGTATTAATTTAAAGTTGTACTAATTTAAAGTGTTCGACAAAATTGTAACAATGGTTTCATTTAATAATTTCAATACTGATTTTATATACTTACTAAATATTTGCAATCACTAAATTTCTATTTTATAATTCAAAAATAAAATTATTATATTTTACTGCCTATTGCAGCGACTATGCGCCTGTGAAAATCCCATCAAAATCGGTCGAGGCGTTACAGAGATTAGCCGGAACAAACAGACAAGCAAAAATTGTTAAAAATTATATATTATCATACAAACAGACACTACAATTGTATTTATTTTTTGTATATATTATAATAATAAACCAATTTTATACCAAATGGAAGTATTACACCTTAACACTTACTAATTCCGGTTCTAATATATATTTTGAAACTATTTTATTGATATTATTTTGCAGGTGTTGATACGTTTGCTGCGCGACATGTGCTCGAGGCACGCCGGCCTGGAGCCCCTCAGCCCCTGGATGATAGACCTGTTGGCGCACCACTGCATCATGAACAACCCGGCTCGGCAAGCGCTGCCCATCAATGTCGCCTTCAGGTCGGTCCAGTTGGTTCTAGTGTATTTTCTATTTGTTTGTGTTTTTTTTTATACTTGTATCCTGTATAGCGGGGTAGATAGAAGAGTGTCAAGACTCTCCCCACTACGCTTTCCATCGAATTTGAGACATTGCGTGTTAAGTGGTGGAATTTAACGCTGCGTTTTGTTTTTATCACAGCGAAGAAATGCGAATAAGTTAAATGTAATCTTTTCTCCGACGCGTAATCGAACCCCACAACTGATCTGGGCTGGGCTTAATTTGTTTATAATTTTAAACATTGAAATGGAGAAGGAATTATAAGATCCTCGTGACTTTTTAAATGAAACTATTTTAACCGGATTAATCGCGTATATTTTGGTATTCCGTGACCACGGACTACTGTAAAGTGTTCGAAACTTCAGGGGTCCAAAATGTATTTTCGAATGCCAAAATATACGCGATTAATCCGGTTGAAATAATTTCATTTAAAATGTGTAAAAATCGCGAAAATCAAAGATGTTATATTATTATTAATACATAAAATCCTATTTACATTGTGTGTGTTTTTCATACTAGTTGTGTGTGTATTTTCTGATTATTTATGTATTTGTTATTTTACTACTTTATTATATTTGTATCGTGGTACACCTCCACCCAAAATTTATTTATTGTAATGTCGTATGCCAACCGGCTGCCTGGAAGAGATCACTCTTCTAGCGATAAGGCCGCCGACTGTATGCTCTTTGACATTGGTGTTTTTCAGGCGCGCGCTGTCGCTGCTGGCGGGCGGGCTGTTCCTGCCGGGCTGCGCGGGGCTGCCCGACCCGTGCGAGGCGGCGCACGCGCGCGCGCACACCGCGCTCGACCTCGCCGCGCAGGACCACGCCGCCGCCACCGCGCAGACGTGAGACACGCACTTGTCACGCATACGGCGAACTGTTTGCTGGAATTTCTCATTCGTGATTTTTTTTTATTTTAGAGGAAAATTGCTTAAATATTGTTTTTTTTAAATTAACTTGTCTTGAAATTTGTGTGTCCGTGTGTCCGTACAGGTTGCTGCGCGTGGCGGCGCGCGGCGGACACCGGTACGTGCTCGGGCTGCAGGCCTTCGAGGGCGGCAAGGACATCTCCACGGAGATCACGGTGTGGGACGGCGTGGTGGTGTCCCCGCTCGCGCCCGCCTACCACGACGCGCCCGAGCCCATGGACACCGACGACAAGGGTACGTCGCCGGTCGACCGTCGCTTGTCATGTTCTAGGGAATGTTTATGCTTAAATTTTTGTTTACTTTCATTGCCTCGCTTCGTAAGAAAAGCGCGGCGTTGAGTTCCGCCACTCGCCAAGCAATGTTTCGAATTCGGCGTGAAGTGGAGTACGGAGTGTCTTGGCGGGATAGTGAGCGTGAAGCTAAAATAATATTTGGGAGAAATAATGACTTATCTCTCTGTTCTCCGTTTTTCAGATGACGACGGAGTTCCGGACGGCGTCGCTGCTTAGTGACGTCGCTAATGTATAATTATATATTGTAAGGAATATTTGTAATAAATATACTAAGAATATTCTAGACTTTTATTTCAAACTTCCTTTAAATATAAATTGTAAAATTATGATTTTTGTATATTGAAAATTAAAGTTTTAGCAAATTCAAGTGAATAGTTTCTGATTTTTGTCTGTTTTTGAAGTTGTTTTATTTTTAAAAATGGTTATTTTAGTTATTTCTTTATTTTTTCAAATCGATAATGCTCTAGGTCTAATCAAAAAAAAATTGTGAAAAATCGATTATAATATTAATATTTGGTTGACATTTCTCTTGAAGTCGCTCTTCGGAAGTCTTTATAAACATATATTGAAATATTTCAAATAGAGATGATTAAAGTTCATGAAAATATATTTGTTATATTAAAAACACAGTATTTTAATCTGTTTCGAATCTAATTATATATTTGCTAGAAATAAAACAACAAAAGCCGATCGTGGCGCGGTGGGAGTGTCTGACTGTAAATGTGACCGATTGCGGGTTATTTTCGATCTGGTAAAACAAATATTAGCGTTTAACTCTGCCACTCAACACTCAATGTCTCGAATTCGGCGGAGTACGGAGTGTCTTGACACTAGGTACTCCCTGTCTTCCCTGCTATGAGGATTGAAAGCGTGAAACTAAAAAAAACATCATAAAATATGATACTTTATTTATAGACAAGTATATTTCAATACAAAAAATATATTTATATAAAGTTCAAAAAACACCGAACAATTTACAAAATGTTACTTTTTTCTCACAAGCATTTGTAAACAAAAAAGTTAAAAAAAAATTATAAACAAAAGCATTCCTACGACCTCATGACTACATTGCTCGTCACAAAATGACTCCTCTTCAGTTTATATCGCCTGTTTTTCGAAAGAATATCGTTTCCCGGATACAATTCCGATACTTTGGTTCTAACGGAGAATTTGCTTAGTTTCGCCTCTAAATCTTCTCTGCACACTTCTAGAAGTTTCGATGGAGAACAAGATACAGAGGACATTGTAATCCTATCACACTTGCCGTTTATTTTCGAGCAAAATTTACCATAATAGTCGATGTGTTGGATTATATTCAGAAGGCCACAGTTTTTGTATCGATGTGTTACGTTTTCTACATCTGATAGAGTAATTGTGCCGACTTCGCAAGTTTTTTTTGCCATTTTAAAAGAATTTAGTTTATTATTTTCATTTTAAACGGAAATTTTGACTATACTAAGAATTTTAATTTGTAACTAGTGACGGATTTGCGTTTATTTGAATTTGACAGTTGTTTTTTTTTATTACGTCAAAGAATATGTTATCTGTGTTAATAAATAAAATTGGAGTGTCTGTTTGTAATATTAAAATAACTGCATATGTATGTATACACAGTACGTATATCACAATAACGTTTTGTTACAATTTTTGTCTGTCATTCTGTTTGTTCTGACATATCTCTGGGCTGATTTTGAAGGGACTTTCACTGGAATATAGGCTACTTTTATTTCAGAAATGTTAAATTATAAGCGATTGAAGTATGTAAGTATGATGTAAGCATGAAATAAATTTCCCAAGCAGTAGTAGTTTTTCTTTGTTTTTTTGTTATTTAGTAAACAAAAACATTTTTTTTAAATTTAATTTAAAAAAAGAACTATTTAAACAATTACTTTAACTAATTTCTGACAATATTAAATTCGGAATATAGATATTTTTAAATAACTATTATAGATAAAGTTAAAAATATGGCCAGTAGTGGCGCATTTGACAGCGACTAACGCGATCGATCGTGGGTTCGATCCCCATTCGCGGGAGTGATTATATTAAAAAATATTTTCACTTCCTCGCTCTGGTAAGACAAAGTGCGGCGATCCACTACTCAACACACAATATCTCAAATTCAGTGGAAAGCGAAACACGGAGTGTCTTGACACTAGGTACTTTCTGTGTACCCTGGCTATGCCTATAAAAGCGTGAAGCTAAAAAAAAAGATATTTTTTTAACCATTTAGTTCAAAAGGGGGTCAAAAATAGAAACAACCAACATGACATTTAACATTCTTTTTTATTTAATAATAATAATTTATTCTAACTTCAATATCACTAAATATAAAAAAATTGGCTTTTTCTGCGTAGAAACGAAACACGTCTGGCTTTTATATACATTACTTATATACATAATATAATAAAAAACACAAACAACAGTTTTGACACATTTTATATGTATATACATATATACAGATACCAAAATAATTTTTTTTCTTAATTTCCATCTGTTCATTTCGAAATAATCTCTGGCATGGCTGTACCGATTTGATGACACTTCCACTGATATAATAAGTAGTCAGAGACAACCAAGTGTCGAGACACTCCGTCTGACTTGAGAATTGAGACAGAGAAAAGACAACAAATATTAAATATAATCATTTCCCCGAGTCGGACTTGAACCCACAACCGGTTGCGTTTACAATCAGACGCGGTCTTACTGTTACTTATGGGCAATTTTTTTGATTGTAAAGAGAAGTAAGTATATATATATATATATATATATATATATATATATATATATATATATATATATATATGTGTGTGTATAATGAGGGCCAGACGTGCCATTGTCTAATACTGAGTGGACGTTCACACTGCGCCTGCGCCGGTCTCCTCGCACACTATCTGGTAAGTGATCAAGTACTCCGGATACGCCTGCAACAGACAACACAATTTCATTATTAAATAAAAAACTTTTACGCTAAAAAGTATACCGGAAATATATTATAATCAATTATGTTTATATAATTATACTTTTTTTATGATACTCACTGTACACCAGTGGCAAAAGAATATAAATAAATATTTTTAGTCGACGTTGGAAATAAATACTATATATACATATATGTATATGTATTTCTTTTCGTTCTTTTTTCCAGTTATACTGTCGAAATATCTTGTACGATTAAAATAATTCAAATTTTGTTTAATATTTTAGCTTGCCACCACATCTCAGCCAGCCCACCTGCTCGCCGCGGTACACCACGTACTCGGGGTAGCACAGGCCGCCGGAGGAGGGCGTGCCGGCCACGCTGTGGTGTCCGGGCGGCGCGTGCGCCATCTTCATGGCGCTGGCCAGCTGGAAGGCGCGGCCCAGCGTCACGCGGCACAGCAGCATCTGCCTGCGGGGTGGGCCTCGGTTAGTTACTGTCGTCGGTGACGTTATCCGACACTTACACTTTTACAGTAACACACCTTGTCATGGTAACACACTTTGAAAGGTAAGTAAGCAGAACCTAGTGTGAAGATACGTCGTTTTCCACTCCACGTTGAGTGCAGTAGCTCAACGCCGCGTTTTATTGTATATAGTAGAAATTAAAAAAATTTAAATTATACAGCACGATCGCATTATTTTTTTCTTTTGTTTACTTACATTTAGTTTATTCGTTTAGTAAGAGAAACAATAACTAATTTAATTATTTAAGCACCCTGTGTAAATTTCAAATGTAATTTAAACGTCATTTACTATATAACCCTAGTATTTTATATAAGTAAAATTAATTAATAATAATAAATATAATAAAAAAAATCTTTAAGCTTCATGCTTTATCCCGCATAGCGGGGTAGTCATAGACATCCTAGTGTCAAGACAATCCGTCCTCCCCTATCCAATGAAACTCGAAGCATTAATTTAAAATCAACTCAAGGCCGCAGTTTATTTGTTTTTTTTAATACAATAAAATAAAAAAAAAATATGAGCTTAATATAAACAAAAAAATCAACATCTCAAGCAGAGATCGAACCTGTGACAAACGTAGCAGCTTCTATCCTTGTGTGTGGGACACCCGGCGCCACCACCAAACCCATACACGTATTGGTTCGACTTGGACGAGTGCTCCGCGAAGTAGATACCAGCTCCGAACATACCACCTGGTGGTGGAAAAACCCAGATGAGTATATCTTTTTACAACTTATCTTATTAAAATTAAAACTATAATTTATAATATATTTAATCAAAGATCTGTGATTTTATTTTTAATCCAAAATCGCAGTCAAAACAAAATGGCAGATAACATTTCTCTATACAATCCAACCAATGTATCCACTAAAATAAAAGGACTCGCAAAGCAAACACAATAAATTAAAAAAAAACCCTTAAAATGGCTTTAAATAATTGTTGTTAAAATATATTTTTATACATTTATTTCATCTTTTAGATGTGTTCCACTCTAGAACCCTAAACTGAGTCCTTGAGTCCAACACACAATCCTGCCTCAGTATAACCAATTACTCACCAATGTAAGCGTGTCGTTCATCGAAGCCCTTCTGCACGATGGCGTTGATGAAGGGCGAGCCGTGGAACAGCAGGCGCTCGTGCGGAGCGCCGGCCTCCGCCGACACCTCGCGCCGCCGGTGCTGGTAGCGCTCCCACACGCGGGAGTTCACTATTTTTTGTATCTATTTATTGAGACAACAAACAGACGTACGTATATATATATGAATCTGTATAATATCTGTATATATAAACTTAGTTAACAATTAAAAATATATATGGGTAGCTTCACTCCTCATAGCAGGATAGCCTGGTGAAACACTCCCTGCTACCCTTTCCGCCGCTTTTAAGACTTCCGTCACCCGTGGCGGAACTCAACGCCGCGCTGTGTTTTACCAAAGCGAGGAAACCTCTTTCGAGTGGAAATTGAACCTCAACAATCGAGTTTACAGTCAGACATTGTCCCACTGCGGGTCGACCGGCACGAATTGTTTAAATTTTGTTCTATTCAAACACGCTGTATATAATATTCTTTTTTAATTTTATATTACGTAATAAGAGAGAAGTCAATTTCACAATCCTCTATGCTATTTACTTTTTTTTACATCTTACCTTTAAGGAATAGGTAATAAATCAAACAAAAACGACCCTACTCAAAGTTGTTTCTTCTTACCCTAAAAAAAAAAGAAATACCCCCGCAGCCCCTCCCCCCCCCCCGCACTCACCCTCACGACGTGGTATCTGGTGAAGCTGCCGCCGGCGCGGTCGCGGTGCGCGCGCACGGAGGCCTGCATCTCCCTCTCCAGCAGCGCGTACTCCCCGCACCCCCCGCACGCCGCGCCCTCCCCGCCCGCCACGTCCACGAGGGTGGTGCCGCCGTACCACTCTGCATCAGTGTTCACAATGGTAACATGTTAAAATGGTACTACATGGTGTTTGTATTTAATTATTTTAACGTTTTTTAAGTGTTATTTCACACTTTTGATTAGAAAACACTTTGAAAAGACGTGTGAAAACATACTTGTTATGAAAGTGTTTATATTTAAAGTATTTTTTTATAATTATAAAATAAAGATCCACATTTATATTCGACGTATTAAATTGGCAATTAAATACAGACTAAATGGCGGCCAACGCTCAGCTATTAGGCCCATTATTCTAAAATTATAATATGTAAAAAAATGTTTTTTTTTATCTACACATTTTAAATATAAAGAAAATGTTTATTTTTTTATTATTTCAATCTTTATAGATATTGGAGTATATCTACTACTATCAGAAGTACCTAATGTCCAGACCCCGTTGCATGAAAACAATTTAAATATAATCATTCCCCATCGGTTACTATATAAATATGAAGGCACGGACCCGAGTGCGTCTGCGCGTGCGCGTGCGCGTGCGCGTGGCGCGCCGCCTTGAGCAGGCGGTGGCGATGTCCGTAGGCGGCCACGCCCACCGCGCGCAGGTCCTCGTGCGACATCTCCGACAGGATGTCCACCGTTATCTGCTCCCGCTCCAGCACCGTGTTCAGCTGCTCGAGACCGATGCTGCAGAACATACATAATAATATACATAGCAGGGTAGACAGGAAGTACCTAGTGTCAAGACACTCCGCACTCCGCTCTCCATCGAACACGACGCCGCGCTTTGTATTACCAGAGCGAAAAAATGAAAATAATTTAATTATAATCATTCCCGCGAATGTGGATCGTAGATTTCTAAGGAGTCTCTGCGTTATGAACTTGTGACCTAAGGAAGTCTTAAAGACCAAAAGAACCTTTGAACTCGTGAAATGTCAAAAAATATATATAAAAATATTAAAAACTCTTATTGCCCCAAATCAAATTAATACGAGCATTATTCCCAAATACTTTTCATTTTCACCAACTAGCAACATTATCAAATAAAAAAATAGACATATTAAAAAATATTAATTATTTTATATCCCCTAGGATTTTTTTTTTTAAATTTTATAATGATATCATCTTATAATATTCTATAACAGAATATTTAATATCAAAAAAGCATGAGCCTCACCTAGCAAGGAACGTATGGAGGGACTCGGTAGTGGAGAGGGCGGAGGCGGGTCTCCCCGCTGCGTCCTCCAGACTGCCCCTGGAGCCTTCTGCCCAGTAATTGCTGGGCATTACCTGCTCATAAACATAGGATTGATAAATAAAACGAATTAAAAGACTGGTAACATTATATTGATATTACAATAATAATGAAAATTAATATTAAAAACAAAAAACAAACTAGTTTTTATCCCGTCATAGCAGGATAGACAGGAAGTACCTAGTATCATGACACTCCGTACTCCGCTTGCTGCCAAATGGTGAAAAAAAAAATTGTGATAATAAAATACCCCAAGTGGGAATCGAACCCACAAGCGATCACGTTTACAGTCATAACCGTCCCACTGCGCCACAACCGGCGTTACTTGCTTACTTATTTTAAATACAGAAATAATTTAAAAAAAAATGTACAATTGTTATCATTAATTATCGTCAATAATTTTATTGTTCTATAAAGAATAATTATTTTCTATTTATTTTAATTAGTTGTAAAGGGCCTATTTTTTTTACAGTTAATTTTTTATAACGTATAAAGTTAGTGGTCCTTTAATAAAAATTTACCAAGCCATAAAGAAATCTTATCGTTCAAAATGGGTAAAAATCGAGGTTAAAGACAAGGTGTCTTACGGGGTCAAAATGAAAATAATATCAATATAATGTTTCCCCTCTGTGAGAATCGAACCTAAAACCACAAAGCCACGATGGACTCATTAACACTACACTGTATATACATACCATACCAAAAAAAAATACTTTTTATACTAACTTATAACAATAAATAAATAATAAAAAAGGCATTTACAGGTAAAGGCAACGACGCAGTCTCCCCACTGGGTAACAGTACGGGCGCTGGGGGCGCTGCGGGAGCGGGAAGGGGTGCGAAGCAGCCAGGGGGCGCGGGCGTCGCCGAGGGGCCCTCCTCTCCCCCCGTCATGGCGTCTTGCAGGAGAGAGCGAACATCATCAGCGCCTGCTAGCTCCAGGGCGGTCTGGCCTTCCTGGTTCTTGAGAAACGGGTCAGCACCGTGTGCTAACTGTGGAGAAATAATTCAATGTTGCAATGAGGCGCGGGTGCAAATCCCGCTGCGTACAAATTTTTACACGTTTTCTTATCCAAGGTGTGGTGTATCCAATAATGACATAAAATATTCAAATAAATATAAGTATCTTTATTTTTTCTCTCATTTTATTAATAAATACTTCAGAAAACGTGAGTCACTGCTGCCTTACCTGGAGACTGGCTTACTGGTTAATTATAAAAATGTAATATATATAAAAATAAACTCACAAGCAAAGCACACAACTGCGTCCTGGCTTTATGAGCGGCTTCATGCAGTGGGGTGAAGCCCCAGCGGTCCGCCGCGTTGGGCGGAGTCCCGGCGCGCAGCAGCAGCGCCGCCAGCTCCACGTGGCCGTACGACGCCGCGTTGTGGAGGGGGACCAGCCCTCCTTTGTCCCTGGCGGACACCGCAGCCCCCGCTTCTAGCAGGGCTTCGGCTACTTCCAAGTTATTGTAGCCAGCTGAAAGGATATAAACGCCACTGTGATACTAAAATTATTTTATCTATGAAAATATCGTATAGACCGCTTTCCGTCCTAATACCCCAGAAGGTGGTCAGCGTGGAGAAGCTGATCGCATGGTCTCCTCACCCAGAAAGGCAAATGTAGGTCGCTCTAGCGCGCTGCTCTGAGTAGACTAACGAGACTGCCCACCACATTAAATTCCGCGAAGTGCCTTGTGCCCTGCATGGCCCACGGAAGATTGAGGGTTTGCAGGGCCCGGGAGAAGTACCGTGGTGAGGTTACAAAGGGTCTATGCTAAACCCGAGTCCCATATAACTCATATCGAGCCCCCAATCGGAAAAAAATCCGTAACGGATTCCCACACGATAAAAGAAAGTATTGCAAGTATTTTAACACTTTTAAAGTGCTATTCGTACAAAAAATATTTAAGAAATATCTAAAAATATGTACGTAGATGGAAAATTAATATTATAGCGTTATCTATCAACAACGAAAACAAGTATCTAGCATATAATAATTCCGATGTACGATTTATCTTGAGCACTTGGACGATGTCAAAAGGATATGGGTTCAAATCCCACTACATTCAAAATGTACGTGTTGAAAAATAACCGTATAATTTATAACAGATATAATAACAGCTTCACACTGTATCTTGCTTAGCAGAGTACTCGGACACAAGCTAGTGTCTAGACACTCCGTTGACTGATTTCCAACTGAAATCGAGACATGGGGTGGGCGAATTCAACACCGCGCTTTGTCCACCAGAGCGGAGAAACAAAAATAAATTTAAATTATAATAAGTCCCAAATAGACATCGAACCCACAATCAATCGCGTTTTCAATGAGACACTGTGTGACTGGGCTCAAATATGCTAGTAAAATGAAAAAAAATTAAAACCTACCCGCAAGATGAAGAGGCGTCGAGTTCCTACCATGTGCGTCCCTGCAGTTCACATTTTGCGGGGTGATGAGTTTCCTGAAAGAATACCTTCAAGTAATACAATGATGTTTAAAACCTGCTAATGAAATATACAATTTGTCCACCAATTACTACTTTTTCACCAGTTTTTTTTAGCTTCACGCTTTTATCCCGCGAGTTTAGGCGGGTAGACAGAAAGTACCTAGTGTTAGGACACTTCGAATTCGAGACATTGCGTGTTGAGTGGTGGAACTCAACGCCGCACTTTGTCTTTTTACTAAAGCGAAGAAGTGAAAATAATTAAATATAATCACTCCCCCTAGTGGGAATGGAATCCACAACTGATCGCGTGTACAGTCAGACGCTGTCCCACTGCGCCACGACCGGTCCAAAAATATTATTAACAAAATATATGTAGAGTAGTAGAGTAGAACTCTATACGTTTTAAATATCTATAATTATAAAATTAAAAAAATAAATAATAAAGAACAAATAAAATAAAGCAGTCTACAGTGAGAATATAAAGCAGCTTCACGCGCCATCCCGCATAGCAGGGTAGTCAGAGACAACCTAGTGTCAAGACACTCCGTTATCTACTTTCCGCCCGACATCAAGGCCACGTCTGGTCCTCACCAGAACCTGTGTCTGACTGTACACGCGATCGGTTCTGGGTTCGATTCCCACTCGAGGGATGTTTATATTTAAATTATTCTCATTTCTTCGCTCTGGTAAAACAAAACGCGGCGTTGAGCTCTGCCACTCAACCCGCAATTTCGTAAATTTGGGGGAAAGCGGAGTACGAAGTGTCTTGACACTAGGTACTTCCTGTCTACCCTGCTGTGCGGGATAAAAATAATATAACAAGAAAAGAATTAAATATTATATATGAAACGTAATATAATTTTAGTATTTCGTTACAAAAAAACCCGAACATAAGTGTAAATTATGAATATTTAAAAGAATTTTAATTTATATTATAAAGGAAACTTCCTTGCAAGCATAATAAAAAGATGACTTAAAAATTTTACAATTGTTTTTATGTTTTTATACCAAGCTATAAAGAAACCTTATCTTTTTTAGCATTTATTTTTTTATAACATCTTGACGTTTTATCCCGCATAGCAGGATAGACATGGACAACCTAATTAATGTCAAGACAATCTGTTGAGTGCTATCCGTTTAAAAATCGAGACACTGCCTGTTGAGTGCTGAACTTAACGCCGTACTTTATTTTAACCAGAGAGGAAAACAGAAAATAAATTTTAAATATAATCCAGTCCCCCGAGTGGGAATCAAACCCACGCATCAATCGTTACGCATTTACAATCAGATTCTAACCCAGTACGACGCATTGGTGTTGATATAATTGAACAAATGTATAAAACAAAACAATTTTAAAAATAACCTTTTTCGTAGAGACCAACGTGGCGCAGAGGGACACCGTCTGACCGTAAACACGAATGGTCGCGGGTTCGATTCCCACTCGCCGATATTATTGTAAATTTATTTTCATTTCATTGTTCTGATAAGATAGAGCGCGGCGTTAAGTTCACCAATCAGCACGTTAGCAGCAGTTATGTCTTAATTTCGAGCGGAAAACAATCAACGGAGTGACTTGACATTAGGTTGTCTTTGACTACCGTGCTATGCGGGATAAAGCGTGAAATGGTTTTTTTTAATATTGTAGAAAATATCACAAGTTTTAATACTTTTATCTGATTTCTTTACTAGGAGTCTTTTAGAACAAACAAGAGTTCTGATTATATACATATATAATTGCATTGTCATTCAAACTAAGCGCAGCGGAACACGGTAAACGCTATCGATTGTAGGTTCAATCCCCAATCGGGGGACATTATATTTAAATTATTTACAATTCCTGGCTCTAGTAAGACAAAACGCCGTGTTGTGTTCCGCCACTCAACATGCAATGTCTAGAATTCTTGGCACTAGGTACTTACCCTGCTATACGAAATATAGTGAAGTTGTACCTCAAAATTGAGTGTCAAGTATAAAAGAAAACCAGAAAAGCTCATAATTTACTTGGCTCTCGCCAGATCTCCTCTCTTCGCGGCGTCCAGCAGCGCCGCGTCTCCTCTCAGCGCGTCCGCGGTGTCGCTGTCCCCGGCTCTGACCAGCTGCAGGGGCGTGAGACCGTCGCGATTGCGCCGGGTGGGATCCGCGCCATGCTGCATGTATGCATATTATGTATTCATTATTTATAAGAAGAAGAGAAGAAGAAGACCATTGTTATGATTGATGGGACCCAAGGTTATGTACTGCTTTGTGTCAGCACATTAGGTACCAGGCAAGTCTGGGGGTCAAAAGCCCAGGGTTGCCAAGAAGAGAGAAGAGAGTTTGACATAAATAAACAAAAGACTCCATTGGCAACAGCGCAATGCTGCTAATAAAAAGAAAATAGTGCTAAACGAAATGTCTTGACACTACTCTATGCACTGATCAGCTATTTGAGATAAAGCATGGAGTACACATAATACAAATATTACCTAAAATTTAATTATTTTTAAACTGTTATTCCACATTTAGCGGCCAGACCGCGTGGATTGTTCCCAAGAGGCACAAGTTCGAATCCCGCTGCGTTCATATTTTTATATGTTTTATAAAAAAAATGACCCAAGATCCACTTATGATTTCTTACCTTTAATAACAACCTAACTATATCCGCCTTGCCCTTAGCAGCTGCTTCATGGAGCGGCGTGAAGCGCCAAAGGTCAGCTGCGTTTACCCCCGCCCCAGCAGACACCAGCAACTCGGTCACCTCATAGTGGCCGTAGGAACAAGCGTTGTGGAGTGGAACGAGACCGCTACATAAAAATATACATATGTTTTTTATCATTTTACTATTTTTTAAGTGTTATTCCACGGTTTTCAAGAGTCGCGGGTTTGAATCCCGCTGCGTTCAAATTTTTATACGTTAATTAAAAATGTTTTAAATTATTTTGTGTGTTTGATCCTCATCTACTGGGACTATTTACTTTTTTTAGCTTCACGCTTTTATCCCGCATTGCAGGGTAAACAGGAAATACCTAGTGTCAAGACACTCCGTACTCCACTTTCCGCCGAAGTCGAGACACTGTACGTTGAGAACAGACACGATGACATAATAGCGAAAAAATCAGAATAATTTAAATATAATCATGCCCCCGAGTGGAAATCGAACCCACAACCGATCGCATTTACAGTCAAACGCAGTCCCACTGCGCCACAATTCATTCTTCATTCAGGGCACTGTTTATTTATATAGTAATAATATAAATAAAAACAAAATAATCAATGCTATAAAACGTCCCAACGTGTGTCCTTAGACTGTTAATAAAAAAAAATAAAAAAATCAGAAAAACAGGATGAAATTAAAAAAAAAAAGACGCGCACATGAAACGAATCACGTACCGTACATACATATAAATAACACTTTATTATTCGCGTAATTTATGAAATATGCATTTCAGTTGTGTTTTTTTTTCTTCTATATAAATTCCAATTGTTTTCCACTTTGCGTCACGCGAAGTATTGTTAGTATTTGTTAATAACGAATTGCCGGTCGTGACGCGCTGTGGCTTGACGCGTTACGTTTAAAAATAATTTTGCGTTTCTACGCTCTGGCAAGACAACGCGCGGAGTTGAGCTCCGCCGCGTTTTGTCGGATAGTAGTCCACGGATGGTATTGACACTAGGTTGTCTCTGACTTTCCTGCTTTGCTGGATAAAGAGTGAAGCTTTTTGAAAAAAAAACGTATAAATAACACGTATAATATAATATTTAAAAAAACTCACTCACCCTTTATCTTTTGCGTGAACATCCGCTCCGCGCTGTAACAGCAGCTGTGCCAAAGGCAGTCTGTTATACCTAAAATAATAATATTAATAATATCATTAACTTCACGCGCCATCCCGCATAACAGGATAAGCTGAGACAACCTACTGTCTGGACATTCTGTTCTCTAATATCCGCCGAATATCTAAGAATTCTATGTAGTGAGAACGTAACACACCGTGAAAGTAATAAAAATAAGTATGTATAAAGAAGACGTAAGGATTCAAACGCGCGTCTTTTCTTTATCGTCCAATCGCTCTGACCGCTAGGTCATGCGTTCTACATCCAGCTGCATCGTAATTCTTATATGCTTGTTACAACTTGTTCGTGTTATTAGAATGAGAGAGTATAGTAGTTTATTAAATATTTACTATATTTTTAAATTGTTATTGTCATCAGTGGAGATCGAACCCAAAACCATCGAATCTATACCATCCCACTGTGCCATGATGACCTTTAGTAATATAAGTAGTTTACTTATAAGATAATTTATTTAAATATCTATACATTAATTCATAAAGCAAAATCTTAGTACCTCTTATTACACAAAATAACGCGAGCTGGGGAGTACGAAATTTGGTACACTTATAGATTACATAGAGGAGGACCTTTCAAGGCTCTGATTGCTAAGCCTAGAAAGCTAAGGCTAAGCTAAGTGATTGTTAACAAGAGCTGCGGGTTCAATGCCATGAAAATTGGTGTTAAAAATGTTTTTCTAATCCCAGAGATCCTGCCAGAGCCGGCACGACCTTCAGTAATAAAGGAAAACGACGAAGAAGAAACATGGATATACGAGGTACATGTTAGTATTTAAAAAAAAACACATCTATGTTTATAGTTAGTTTTTTTTAACATCACGCTTTCATCCCGCATAGCAGGGTAGACAGAAAGTACCTAGTGTCAAGACACTCCGTACTTTGTTTATCACCGAATTCGAGATATTGCGTATTAGTTGGCGAAATTCAACGCCGTACTTTTTCTTACCATAGCAGTGAAACGAAAATGATTTTAAATATAATTATTCCCCAGGGGAATCGAACCTATAACCGGTCGAGTTTACAGTCAGACTGAGTTTACAGTCAGTTGTTCCACTGCGCCACGTAATACCTAAAACTTAAAACTAGGTTTGAGTATGAGGGAGTTAATTCAAGGCCTATCCATCACTTTGTGGCCGTAGCGCATTGGAATAGGTATTTTATTTTAATTTTTCAAGTCTTTCCGTTTGTTCTTATTAAAAATCTTAAGTTAACTCTATTGCACATTTAGCTTCACGCTTTTATCCCGCATAGCAGGGTAGACAGGAAGTACCTAGTGTCAAGACACTTCGTACTTTGCGTACTATCGAACGACATTGCGTGTTGAGTGGTGGAACTCAACGCCGTACTTTGCCTTTACCAGAGCGAGGAAGTATTGGACGTTACTATATTTATAATTTTATCAAGGTTTACACCATGTAGGTAGACTCAATTAAATTTTATCTGAATCATAAGATATAAAAAATAAGAATTCCGAGCCGACATGTATCTGCAAAGTTCGGGTAGTTTAATATTTTGTTAAATTCTACTGATGCTGACAGACCTAACGCATTCATTCATCTTTTCTTTAGTAAAACGTCACTGACACCTAATACCATCTTCGATTCGTTAAGGCCGATTCACACTATCAGCAAAGTCAAAATTTCTGCAAAGTACCGCGAGAATTATTCTTTCATACACTTTTTACTGAACGTATCCCTGTCAGTGTCAGTAGTGACGCAGTGCTCTCAATGATTTAAGCAAAAGGAAATATATTTATATTGTTAGCTTCTAGAGTTATTTCTAATGGTTCTGTTTTTACGTTGGTGACGTGAGCGAGTTAGTGCCGACGACACCCAACACCCTTGTTCACTTTCTTCTTTAGCTCGGCTATTGCTCCTGTATCGTTGTGAGAAATGCTGTTCTAAAGTTATAATCAATTTTATATATTTTACTAATTGTGGATTTGATCCGATATTGTTAGACAAAATGCGGCGTTGAGTTCCGCAAGTCAATACGTCATCACTGCAAATGGGACATGAAAATAAAGAACAGTTCTGACTATAATACTAAGCGGGAAGAAATGTATTAAGAAAATAAGCAAGAAATGTCGCCAGAGAGAATAATGTAGAGTACGAATAGAAGAAGCATTGGGTGTTTTGCTAACTCAGTATAGATCTCATTATTTATTGTTTTTTAAGCATCTTTTACATTATATTATTGGCGTACTATCTTAGTACCATATTCTATGTAATTCCTTTTTTCACCAAGCAAATAGTCACAGCCTCATAACCTGGCGTATGCAAAAGTTTCCTATACACAAATACAAACCCAGCAGCGAAATGCAACGGTGTAGAATGCCTCCCATCAACATCCCTACAGTTGACGAGCCGAGGTCGCGCGTCTAATATCGCGCGGGCGGTCTCCACGTCGCCGGTCCGCGCCGCTTCGAGGAGACGGAGGGCGGCAGCGTTGGAACAAGCATCTAAAAATAATAATTTCAATTAATTATCATCTTAAAATTAAACGCGGTTGGTTGGGGGTTCCAATCTTTATCGGGAGGTTCCCACAATAGGTTTTCCCGACCCATCCACGAAGGGGTTCCCCCCTTAAATTGAAAATCACAATTTTTCCGATAAGCCATAGATAAAAAACGTCTGCCATAGATTGCAAAAATAAAAAAAAATAGTTTTTGATTGAGTTTTTTTTAATTATGACTCTTAAAGGTAATTTATTTTTAATTTGACATTTTATATTTACTTCTTATATGTAAATACTTATTACAATGAAGATTCTTTTCGAAAATTTTCACATTTATATTTATAGTAAAGATTATATTTAAAGTCAAGATTGTTCTTACATTTACTTATTTTATACTCTTTACTTATTAATTACTTGTTTTTTCTTAACGTAAGTAATAATTGCTAAGAACACTCTCAAATTAAGTCATCAATATTCACTTTCAATGTTTTTTCATTTGAGACAGCTCTATACACCCGGTATTGGCAGACAATTTTTAACGGCCAGTCTGATTTTTATCAAACACGACTAAGAACACTCTCCCATAAGCCACCTTTAATACAAAAAAAAAACTGATTTGAAATCGTTTCATTCGTTTGGGTGACAGACATACACACAAACAGAGAAACAAATAGACATGTCAAACGTATAACACCACTGTTTCATTGTCGTAGGTTAAAAATACGAGAAAATATAAAATAACACCCAATACAATCCATAAATTATTAAAAAAAAAACAATTTAAAATATTTATAAGTAATCCTTGAATCGTCACTTAGAGGTTAACAATTAAATTATTTATATTTTTCATAACCACCCTGTATAATATTGTATAACATTATCTATGTACCTCTTTCTCAGCAGCAGTATGATCATCTCATCGAGCTCTTTGCAAGGAGCCTAAATACGATATATCTACTATTAGATGTCGAAGTGTTAAGTGTTTCGCAGACTATCCTGACTGCACGCTCAGATCAAGATAACCATATTATTATCGTCCTATCTGATTTGTGAATGTATCAGATGTCAACTCGATTAGAGCAGTAAAAATACTGAGTCTATTTAATAAATGACCTCTACCCCATGTGATAAACGAGCTGATGACCGTCATGTGGCTGTACAAATTTGTGATAAAGGTGAGAACATTCTCGACTAAATCACCTTATTAAAAAAAAATTATCTAAATCGGCCGTTTGGGGACTATGACGCCACAGATAGACAGACACACAGACGTAAAATTTATAACATCCCTCCTTTTGCGTCGGAGGTTAAACATTGAATTAAAGAAAAGCCCGGGGCCGGTCGTGGCGCAGTGGAACAGCGTCTGACTGTATACACGATCGGTTGTAGGTGCTATCCCCACTATGGGAATGGTTATATTTAAATTATTTTCATTTTCAAAGCTTAAAAACGCGACGTTGAGTTCCGCCATTTAACACGCAATCTCTCGAATTCGGCGGAAAGCAGATTACGGAGTGTCTCGACACTATATACTTGCTGTCTACCCTGCTATGCAGGATAAAAGCAAATAGTACTAAGTTCCCGTAGTCAGGCTAGTGGCGGTCGAGGACGAGCACCGTGAGGTTTTAGCAGGTATACGGCAAAAGAAATCAATTCAAATAAAGTGTTAATATATATCGTAGAGTTTATTTTAGAAAACTAAATTCATAATTTTCGACACTCCTATAACTTTTTTTGGCTTCACGCTTTATCCCTAGAGGGGTAGTCAGAGAGGGCGGAGTGCCAAACGCTGCGGTCCCTGTGGTTCTCATGCAAGTGACCTTCCTCCAGCATCCTCGATACTTTGTATTCGAAGGTCAATCAACGTCTCCACCGACCTCTTGTTTTACTCAACTTTGCTTCATATTAATTTCAATTTATTACTTTGATTACAATAATATCCTGAAATTCCTAATGTATCTTCCTTTTTCCCATATTCTCGCAAAAGTCCCAGAAATATAAATCATCAGAATAAATATAAGCGAGATTTAAAAATTACCTTGCTAAAAAAGATAATACTTCGGACATGTGTACTTCGTACGCACGCACTCTTTTTTAAATAAATAAATAAATAAATAATTAACGAGATAAAAAACAGCTTTAGTCTTTATTATAAGCACTACGTTCGCTGCTTTTCGCCCGAATTGTAAACATTGCTGCTATATTAAGTGGCGGAACTGAACTCCGTACTTTGAGATACTAAGTTTTATCGAGTTGAGATAAAACCTACGTTTATGTACCAGTAAAATGGCGAAGCAGCATGTAACGCTGCGCGTGCGCATAAACGAAAACCATTTACGTTACCTTATTTAGTTATCAAAGGGATTGAAATCTCATTTAGTGTTAGTTAGCGAAGTTGTTCGGACCGTTCCTTTGAGCTGTAAGTATAGTTGACAAATTGCTAGTGATGTGCTGTGATTTTGTTTATTTTTTTTAATTTAAAATAATCTGCGCTTGTTTGCATGTGTGAACTGTATTTAATGTAATTTAATTACTCTAAAAGTCCTTTAAAATAAAAACAGTTTTAAAATATACTAATAAATATAATATGTTAATATTAAATACCATTTTTTTAAAAAACTTTTCTCTATACAGTACTTAATAATCTTCATGACATACAAATAAACGCAAAATTTAATAAAAATAATTAAAAAAAAATACATTCATCAACCAAATATAATAAAGAGGTCGGTCGTGGCGCAGTGGGACAATGTCTGATGGTAAACGCGATCGGTTATATAGATTAGATTCCCACGCGGGGGAGTGATTATATTTAAATTATGTTCACTTCCCAGATCTGGTAAGACAAAGCGCTGCGTTGCTTTCCGGCACTTCTCGAATTCGACAAGTACGGAGAGAAGTATGCGAGAGAAAGCGAAGTACGGAGTGTCTTGACACTTTTGTCTACCCTGTTGTGCGGGATAAAAGAGTGAAGCTAAAAAAATTATCTACTACTACTAAAATATAATTTATTTATATAGTTTCTGATTACTTCCTATGAACAAGATTTATCCCCCCTTTACTTGGCCTGAGAACCTGCCTGCCTAGACAATGAACAAAAAGGCCTAAATATTATATGCTAGGGTTGTCTACTCGTTTTTAAAGTTTTAAAAGTTGGCAGCGTTACGTGCAAACAGTTTCCTTGCTAGTGATGTGCTGTGCACTTAATTATTTAAAGTGCTCTTAAATAAGTCAAGTCAAGGACTTCAGTTTCATAAAATAGTATAAAATTAAAATAGTATAATAAAAATATAGTGTGGCGTTAAGTTCCGAACTAAACACGCAATATCTCGAATTTGGTCAAAAACGAAATACGGAGTGTTTTGACACTAGGAACTTTCTGTCTACCATGCTATGCGGAATAAAAGCGTGTGTGGAGATTAACATATAATTTCACAAAAATTTCATACATAAAAATCATACAAGAAAATTACAAACATTTTTGAAAAGGCGTATAAAAGTTTGAACGCAGCGGGATTCGAACCCGCGCCTCTTGGACACCGACCAGGCGGTCTGACCACTAAGCCATGCGTTCTACTACCGGCTGCGTCGAAATTCTTATACGTTTGTTGCAACTTATTTATGTTGTTAGCATCTCTGTAGAGAGATTTTGTACAAATTTCTACTACTTAAAGATTATTAAGAAATAATCGTTTAACAAGAGAGATCGCTATTATATTTTAATATTTACTATTTTTAAGGTGTTATTCCAGACTTAGGATTCGAGTCCCACTGCGTTCAAATTTTTATAAGTTTTTTTCAAAAATGTTGTCTAATCCTAAGTGTAAAATAACACTTTAAAAATAGTAAATAAGAAAATTACATTGTTTTAACAATTTAATTTTTATAAATAATAAAATTAAAATAAATTAAAATATATGTATAAATAAATATTTATATAAAATAAAATAAAAAAAACATTAAAATCATAGCGGCTGCCGCCAAGTGTCACGCCCGCGACGCATACCCGGAATCTAACAAGTGACGATTGCGTTAACGTTCTTGCCACTTTTAAAAGCCTTTAACTCGTTTTCCTTATAATTGTATTTTCTCCTACTATGTACAAACACTATTTTAAACTGACAATAAATAATTTGTTGTGAAGTGGGTGTTTGTTTGTCGAAAACTAAAAAGAAACCAAAAAATTGTATAGCAAAGAAAAACGGCCACTAACCAAGTGCCTACTAGATTAATTTATAGAAAAGTACCTTATACGATTAAGATAATTTAATTGTTTCTAAAACTCGCGTTAAATAATAAATATAGGACTAAGTTGTAAGTAGTCCACTATAATTACATTCAGAGAGAGAGAGAGAGAGAGATAGATGTCAATAGGTAACAAAAAAGTGCAGTATCCAGTATGTAAAGGAAAAAAAAATTATATTAAAAAAAGTATAATCGTCTAGTGTGAAAGTGTCCAATATTCCTAGTGTCAAAAAATGTCTACACGTAGTGTCAAGGTGTCTACAAGTAGTGTCAAAAAGCGTCTACTCGTCTAGTATCATAAAGTGTCTACTTGTTCAGGATCCAAAAAATAACTACTCAATTTTATACATTTTTTGTATAAATACCATATATATGTATAAAAATTGTTTTCAATGGAACTTGCGTGACCAATCTCTTATATATGATCATGATAACAATAATACATCATGTGATTAATTTTAATTACTTGCATATACTTTTATATTAAAACTATCCTTATTTTTGTTCAGTTAGCAGAGTTTTTCTCGAGACATATTTTCTCGCATAGACAGTTAGTCAGAGAGAACCTGGTGTCAAGACACTCCGTTCACCATTTTCCGCTTGAATTCGAAACATTGCGTAACAAGTAACCCAAATAAGATTGACACCTCTCGTAGAACACCTCGATTTCCACTCACCTGATAATTGAATGATGAATTATTTAAATTATTTTAGGTGAGACAAATCGCGACGTTAAGTCCACTCAATAAGAAATGTCTCGAATTCCGGCTGAACCGGGAAAGTCTTGATACAAGGTTTTTCTGTTCTATACAAAGATGCACATATTTCGAGGTTAAACACAGCGCTCTAGTGTCTGTTCTATCGCATACACCGCATATCGCCGCGACAGGCTTCTCGGTAATTCTTAACACCTACAGTAGGTGATATAAGTGTTAAAAGTCACCGATATTCGGCCATAACTTATCAATATGTTTATTATATATTAAACCTTTTTAAGAAACGTATAAAAATTTTAAACGTAACGAGATTCAAAGCCGTGCCTCTTGCAAACCGTCCAAACGTTTTGACCGCTAAGCCATGCGTTCTACTGCATCGAATAACACTTTAACTATAGTAAAATATACCTTCTATTGTTTGTATATGCATTATCCATGTAATTCATATTAATATAAAAATAATAAATTCGTTATATATAAATAATATATAAATTCGTTATATATATTAGGTGTACAAATAAGTTTCCGCGGTTTTTTATAAAAAATTAGGAATTTATTGTGAAGGAACAGTACATTACGTTTTATTTAAAGTATTTTCCGTCATTTGCCACTACTTTTCCCCATCTTTCTGGCAACATTCGGATACTCCGTCGAAAAAACTCTTCATCTTTTGACGCTATCCACAAATCTACCCAATTTTTGGTGTCTTCATATGATGTGAAGCGCTGCTCAGACAGACCATGTGCCATCGACCGGAACAGGTGATAATCGGAAGGGGCTAAGTCTGGTGAATACGGCGGGTGGGGTAAAACTTCCCAGTTGAGTGTTTCCAAGTATGTTTTTACCGGCGCCGCAACATGTGGACGAGCATTATCGTGTAAAAGAATAATTTTGTCGTGTCTGGAGTAGTAATGGGCGCGTTTTTCCTTAAGTGCCCGACTCAATCTCATCAATTGAGTTCGGTAGAGAGCTCCAGTAATGGTTTCGCTTGGTTTCAGCAATTCATAATACACGACACCAAGCTGATCCCACCAAATACACAGCATAAGTTTTTTTCCATGAATATTCGGCTTAGCTGTCGATGTTGATGGTTCGCCGGGCTTAACCCATGACTTTCTCTTCTTTGGATTATCGTAGTGAATCCATTTTTCGTCACCAGTGACTATACGATGCAAAAAACTCTTTTTTTTATTCCTGGCAAGCAGCATTTCACTCATGCATAATCGGCGTTCAACGTCTCTCGGCTTTAGTTCATATGGAACCCAATTTCCTTGTTTTTGAATCATTCCAAACGATTTTAAACGATGTGAAATTGCTTGTTGAGTCACTTGTAATGTAAGTGCAAGTTCTTTTTGCGTTTGGGACGAATCTTCCTCCAATAGTACTTCTAATTCCATGTCTTCGTACACTTTCGGCCTTCCACTGCGTTCTTTGTCCTTCACGTAAAACTCACCTTTCTTAAACTTTTGAAACCATTCCTGACAACTTCTCTCACTTAAAGCAGCTTCACCATATGCTTCTAGAAGCAATCGATGCGCCTCAGCTGCAGATTTTTTCAAATTAAAGAAGTAAATCAAAAGTTCCCGCAAATGATGCTTATTGGGCACAAAACTTGACATTTTTGCACGAAAAAAATTACGTGATGCTGATACGGAATCACTAGTACTTTAAGGTTATGGTGTTGCCGAATGACGAAACTTGGGATATTACGTTTTACATCTGACAATTTCTCCAAAACCTTCTGGTGGGGCCATCTTTTGACAAACCGCGGAAACTTATTTGTACACCTAATAAATAATATAACGCGATTGGTTGTGGGTTCGATCCCCACTCGGGAGAGTGATTATATTTAAAATTATTTTTATTTACTCGCTCTGGTAAGACAAAGTGCGGCAGAGTGTCTTGACACTAGCTCTATGTAGTCTACCTGCTATGCGGAATAAAAAGCGTAAAGCTAGAAAAAAAAAATATTAAACATATATCAAATATGAAAATATTTTCAGTTTAAGTAACGCATAGATTTCCAACAAGTGAGGCAAGACAGGACATACTTGGAAATCAAATTGCAAATAAAGCAGGATATGCACTGGTACTAAAATTGCACTCGTTAAACGTTACACGTATGGTGTAGGGGCATGTGGCAATGTGACTTTGCTTTAATAATATTTGCAAATGTAGTTTAACTTATTTTATATGAAATTATTTTAAACAGATTTTTTGAACACTTTACATTAGTCCGTGGTAATTTATTTATTTTAGAATACAAAAAATAAAATAAAAAAATAAAATTTTGTTTGAAATGTGTAAAAATCGCGAAAATCAAAGATCTTATTGTGGTTTAACTTATATTACTCCACTTTACGCGGCGGAACTCAACGCCACACTTTATCTTAGCAAAGATAATTTAAATATAGTAATTCTTATGAGTGGGAATCGAACCCACAGCCGATCACGTTAACACAGTGATCACTTTTGACACCTATTACTATAACGCAATAATTGTACTAAGATGCCATACACGTAGGGCGGAGACATGCTGCAATGTGACTTTGCTTTAATTTAATTTGCAAATGTAATTTAAAAGGTGGTTATTTTAGGTTCTCCTTCAAAATTTTTCCCTATAAATGAAATATAAATGAATAAAATTGGCGTGTCTGTTTGTAATATTGGAGCCATACTGGCGTACCGACGACTGACTGTAAACGCGATTGGCCATGGGTTCGATTCCCACAAGAATTAATGTAATTATAAAATAAAGAATTCGCACGCAAAGCTCGTCTATATAGAATTTGCACAAAACGCTTACATTTTGTAAATAGATGTTATATAAATAAGGACCGATATTGGCGCAGTGGGACAGCGTCTGACTGTAAACGCGATCGGTTGTGGGATCGATTCCCACTTGGGGAAATGATTATATTTAAATATTTTTTATTTCTTCGTTCTCTTCCGCCACTCAACACACAGTGTCTCATATTCAGCGGCAAAGCGGAGAGTCTTGACACTTGGTACTTCCTGTCTACCCTGCTATACGAGATAAAAGCTTGAAGCTAGAAAAAATACTAATCCTTGTGGAGCGTAAATTAGTCCACACACCCGCAACTCCTTTAGTTGCAGTATATTTATATAGTATATTTGTTATGTCAACAATCAACAATTTTTAATGATAAATAACAAAATCCTTTATAGTACGTATAAAAACATAATTTTTACATTTTTAAAATAACAAAACGAAGGATAGCACTTCCTCCTTGCAGAGGAAAAATAATCCATTACTAACATCTCCTTGTGCAAAATTACAAATTATTTACATAAATATTTATCATTTTATTTCATTATAAACATAATTCTCGTGTCGCTATCGCACCGGTCTCATATATAATTTAACACGTTAGCAGATTACTTATTGTTTAAATAATTGCAATTAAGCATTTATGAAATAATTTAAATATAATCATTTTACGGAGTGGGAATCGAACCAACAACCGGTCGCGTTTACAATCAGACGCTGTCCCACTGCTGCACCACAAACTGGCTCAATAATTCAACTTGACAAATCACTAAATTTGTTTCAGCCACAATGTCACCGTTCACGAAGACCACGACCACCACGACCACCACGGCCACAGAGGAGCCTCCAGCCGACCATTACGAGAAGCTGATAGCACCACAGGCGGATAATAGGAAATATGAAATCGTATATCCGAATCTGTTCACTTTCGGCTATGGTCATGTCGCTGCTCTCTATGGCTTGTACCTGGCGTGCACCACGGCCACTTGGAGTTCTATCATCTTTCGTAAGTCATCTGCAGCTTCATGCATTATCCTTATCCCATAGCAGGAGAGTTAGAGACCTAGTGTCAAGACACTCTCTCTGAAATCTAGACTGTCTGGCGAAATAAATAATGTGTATTATAATATATACCTATAAAATACTTTAACAAATATTTTACTTATTTTAAGTGCCAGCGAATCTGAAAGAGTTCTGTGAATTTTTCAGTGCAACATTATCGCACTCAAAACTCAACAAAGAAAAAAAAGCAGTTTTTTTTTTAATTCGTTATTCTTATTATTAGACAAAGATCATGCATACGGGTTCCGCCATGCAAGACGAAACATGTGAAATAACTTAAAAAAAAGCAACTTCATATATCTTGAACATTACCGTCTGAACATCTAAATTAACATATTCATATATGTGTGCATGAGCTCGATGCGTTTAAAAAAAACCCATAAAATCATTACTATTGTTATTTAAATTATATATAATATGATTTTTGCTTTGTAAAACATCACATTTTCTTGGGAAAAGTCAAAGGTTTGCGCAGCCATTGTTCCATATGGGTCCAAGGGCACAATTGATAATGGGCTAATTAAATTTGTTTTTCGTCATTCCACATCGTATGATATTGTTCGAAACACGATTAAACTTTTTTATGAAAACTGGAAAATTTATACATTATATATACATAAATAATAACGGAGTGTCTGTTTGTCATGTTAAAATGAATGCTAAATACCAAAAATATAAAAAAAAACAAAGACTTTTAAAAATTTTTGTTCGTCTGTTTGTTTCTATTGCAAATACTTAAAACCTGACATCCAGGACTGTGATGATGGCCGGGATAAGGAGAGAAAAAATCAAATGATATCCTTTTAGTTTCTTTTTCTGAGTAATTTATTATTTCAAATACGTGCAACGAAATTACTTTCTAAGGTTCCCTGAGAATTAATGATTGAGAAATTGAATATTTTTTTAGCTACACCCCTTTTATCCCGTATAGCAGGTTAAAACAAAAGGTAAACAAGAAGTGCCTAATGTCAAGACATTCTGCACTTCGGTTCCATCGTATTCGAGACATTGAGTGTTGAATTGGCAGAGCTAGAAGATGAAAATAATTTTAAATATAATCACTCCCCTGAACAGGAATCGAACGCACAACTAAACTAACTATGACTAAATCAAATGATTATACAATAATTTCATAGCAAAATCCAGTATGGAAAAGTAAAAAGACTTTGCTTATTTTTTTTCTCACTATCCTGTAGTGAGTGGTCTTTATAGTTGCTCTTCAATACCCCAAGAAATTTAAGCTGGCTGTGCCCGCGACTTTTGTCTCTTGGAATTTAACATCTCTGGATCTTTACTTTATAAATCTAAAATAAAAGTATCAAGCTTAATTTACGTATTATTACATCGGTTCTCTGCCGGTGAAAATCCCATCAAAATTGGTTCAGCGGTTCTAGACAATAGCACAGTAAAAAGTAGTTATTTTGATATTACAAACGAACATTCAAATTTTTTTTTAGCTTCACGCTGTATACCTTGCGGGGTATCCAGAATGAAGCGAGCGCCAAACTCTACGGTCCCTGAATACCTCTTTCTCGTCCACACTCATTAACCTCTTCATAAATGCCCTTCGGGGGGTCCTCATCGTTTTTACGTGACCTTCCTCCAGTATCACTGATACTGTGCTTTCGAAGGTCAACCGAGGTCTCCCCGACCTCTTGCACCGTGTAAAAATTTATTTATTTGTGTGTATATATATATAACAAAATTATTCCTTACAGATTACATATTATTTGCGGCTGCGTCAATCGGCATCACGGCCGGCGCACACCGACTGTGGACCCACAAGGCGTATAAAGCCAAAATGCCATTGCAAATTATCCTCGTAATAATGAACAGCCTAGCCTTCCAGAACACGGCCATAACTTGGGTTCGTGATCATCGGTTACACCATAGGTAAGCCTCCGGCGGAATCTAACGCCGCGATTTGTTGATACAAAAACGAAAAAAATTAACTAAATTTTAAAATTTTCAGATACAGCGACACGGACGCCGATCCACACAACGCGACCCGAGGCTTTTTCTTCTCCCATGTGGGATGGCTACTCGTGAGGAAGCATCCCGAAGTTAAACGCCGTGGCAAGTTCATTGACATGTCGGACATTTACGCGAACCCCGTTTTGAGATTTCAAAAAAAGTAAGTGTCATTATGGTACAAGCGTTCACAATTTACTTTAGTGTTAATTGTACAATAAGAAATCTTGTTTTTCTACCGCTCCTTAGGGAATTTCGGGAAATCTTTCCTTCTTGCATCCCCACACGCCTTAAGGAACGCGTACGCCATTTTTTTATTGTTTTTATATGCATATAAAAACTGTTCGATAAACAAACATTTTTATGCGGAAGCAGGAATATTATATTGTTAAATTTCGTAAAAGAGAATATTATAATAACGCGTTAAGATGCAACCGTAACGTAGGGGAACAAGGTCCAACTGTAAACGCGAATGGTAGTGAGTTCGATTCCCACTCGGAGAAATGATTTTATTAAAAAAGTATTTACAAGGTGCGACGTAGAGTTACCACTCAGCACGCAATGTCTTGATTCCGAGCGAAACTAGTCAACGGAGTGTCTTGACACTAGGTTTTCTACGACTATCTTGCTTTACGGGATAAAGCGTGAAGATGTTAAGTACTTATAGTAATCAGAATAAAAATTATTCATATTTGTTTCACGTACACTTGTGTTACAGGTAACATACATGTTGCCTAGGCAACGCCTAATTTACGTTAACAGATATGCTAAATATATAATAACTAAATTATTGAGAGAAACCGAAATCGCACAATATATATATATATATATATATATATATATATATATATATATATATATATATATATATATATATATATATATATATATATATATATATATATATATATATATATATATATATGTATATATATATATATATACTTGGTCAGGTCAGTCACATGGGTGCTGTGTCTGACGTGTTGTGATGTGATTTTTTTTTTGAGCTTCACGCTTTATCAACCTAAGACGCACCGTAATACGCTTCCCGCCGAATTCGAGACATTGCGTGCTAAACTGAACTTAACGCCGCGCTTTGTCTTAACAGGGGGAGGAAATTAATATAATTTAAATATAATCATTCCCCCGAGTGGGGATCGAACCCACAACCGATCGCGTTTACAGTCAGACCCTAAAATAATACATATATAAATAAATAAATAACCATAACTTATCCTCTACACCATATACTTAATAATTATAATGTATTTGAAACTTCGAATCTCGAATTTATTAAAATATCCATTTATTTTGACTTTAGATTAAACGTTTAAAAGCGATTATTGTTACTAATTACTCATTTGCGTCACAAAAGGAATATAATTTTTCAACGCTTTTGCAATATATTTCCGCTCCTATTGGTCATTGCTAGCTAGCTAGCTTGACCGTGAGTTGATTCTTCTAGCCTACAGTCTTCCTTATACACCGACTTATCGTAATCGGAAAGAAAATTTGAAAATCCATTCGGTAGTTCTTGAGATAAGCGCGTTAAGCAAACAAACAAACAAACGAACTGTTTAGCTATACATGAAAAACAATAGTTTTGTATACATGTTTTCTTTTCTTTTAAGACCACCATGCCAGTGGGACAACGTTCGACTTGAAACGCGACTGGTTGTGGGTTAAATTCTTATTTGGGGGAATGATTATATTTAAAATTTATTGTCCGCAACGAAGAAATCGTTGCGGTAAACGCAGTGTTGAATTTACCAATCTTAATACTGAGTAGTGTCTGATTTTTTCCCCATATATTTGTATACAACCCAATTTTTTCTTACATACTCGAATTAACGTTATAATAACAATTCTGTTACAGATACGCCGTACCGTTCATAGGAACAATTTGCTTTGTACTCCCAACCATCATTCCCATGTACTGCTGGGGTGAGACCCTCAACACCGCCTGGCATCTGGCGGTGTTGAGATACGTCTGCAACCTCCACAACGCTTTCCTGGTGAACAGCGCCGCCCACATGTGGGGCAACAAGCCTTACGACAAAAACATTCAACCCGCCCAAAATCTCATGGTATCTTTTGTCGCATTCGGCGAAGGCTTCCACAACTACCACCACGTGTTCCCGTGGGATTACAAAACGGCGGAATTGGGGAATAATTTTTTGAACCTCACCACGTATTTCATTGATTTCTTCGCTTGGCTGGGCTGGGCGTACGATTTGAAAAGCGTTTCCGATGAACATATTCAGTCTAGATCTAGACGTTGTGGAGATGGCAGTGATAAATGGGGTATAAAAAGCTAAATAAATGTAGTGTTGTTTTTTTTTGGTTAATTTTATTTATTGTCTAGATTTTCTAGGGCCTGTTTTTAGAAAAAAAAAATTAATACGATTATCTTAATATATTTATGTTGTTCAAAGTTTCGTATATTAAGTTATATTCTTATTTAACTCTTTTCAAAGTATTTATTCCTCACAGGAATAGAAACATTTTTTAGAAAAATACAAAAATTTAAAAGTGTGGAATAACAATTTAAAAATAATAAAACATATAGCATTCTCTCTTTCCAAACGATTATATCTTAGACCTAATCTTTGCGTAGTAGAAATTAGTAAAAAAGTCTTTATTAGGATGCTAACAACATACATAATGTTATAACAAACGTATAAGGATTTCAACGCATGGCCTAGCGGTCAAAGCGCTTAGACGGAGACCAAGAGGCGTAGGTTCGAATCCCACTGCGGTCAATTTTTTAAACGTTTTCTTTGAAATGTTTTTAATTATATTAATTATTTGCTCGATAAACAGTTATGGTTTATACCTACCTACTTGTGACCACGGACTTATGTGAAGTGTTTGATTTATTATATTTTCAATTCAAACAAAGGTAATTTGTGATAACTCAACATATGTAAGAAATATTTTAATTTCTGTATGTTTCCCTTAAAAAAACATATTCAACCTGTTTAAAGGAATTGAAGTCATTTTTTTTGTTGTGTGTGAATAACAAATTATGTACATATTTATAATATGACAGAGACTGTGATAACTAAACTGGACAGGGTGTGTTTTTATTAAAATAATATTTATATCCTTACTGTTTTACTACCACCAGAAAATATTTTTGGAGAAATATAAATAATTTAAGTAATAATAAATAAAGCATTATTTTTGGATTAAGAAAACCCGGCCACTATTTATAAAATATCACGTTTTGTTATATGTATAATTCAATTATTTATCTTTGAAGTTAAAATATAAATATATATTCTGTGAATACTGCAAGCGTGTACCTGTTATCACGTCTGTTGTATGGGAGCCCCCTCAAATCTTTTTTTTAGATTCACGTTTTTATATTACATAGCCGTGTAGACAGAAAGTACCTGGTGTAAGGACACTCCATACTGATTCGTGTTGAACGGCGGTGGAACTCAACGCCGCACTTTGTGTTACCACAGAGAAAATAATTTAAATATACCGAGTGGAAATCTAACCTACAATCAGCCAACGTTTACAGTCCAATCACTGTCTTGGCCTCAAAATAATTATATTCTAGTTTTTAGTATTTGTTATAACGGCAACTGAAATACACCATTTGTGAAAATTTCAGCCTAGTGACAGACGAACGGACATTGAGTAGGGCACCCTCAAAATTACATGCAATTCCCAAATTGAAAATATTGCGTAATGACTTGCGGAATTCAACGCCGCGTTTAAGTTTTAGTAGAATGGCGAAATGAAAATAATTTATATAACAACATATTACCGATCAAGAATCGAACCTACAGTCAATCAATGTTTGCTCTCAGCTACTGGTCGTAATCACTTAATATAATTAATAGAAATTTACTATTTTTAAGGTGTTATTCCACACTTAGGAAAAAATGATTATAATTAATCGATTTTAAAGTAGGTACAACATTTTAACATTATAAAAAATCGATTAACAGATTAAACTGTTGACCGATTAATCGATTAATTAATTAATCGAGTAAGGAGCTCTTGGATGTACCTACCTTTATTTTTTTAAGGCAGTTCCATATTTTATTCTACATAGCATATCATATCAGTTTCATAATTTATATTAAAGAGTTTTTTTAAAAAGTTATTTAAGAGTAAGAGAAATATGACATGTTCTATAAAGAGTCAAAAATATTAATATAAATAAATAAAGAGGCCAGTTGTGGCGCAATGTAACAACATCTGATTTAAGTAAACGCGATCGGTTGTGGGTTCGATTGAGAATCGAGAAATGGGGTGAATGCTTGTATTTAAATTATTTTCATTTCCTCGCTCTGGTAAGACAAAGCGCGGCGTTGAATTTTGCCAGTCACCACGCAAGATCTCGAATTCAGCCGAAAACGACATACGGAGTGTCTTGACGTTAAGTATTATGTCTACCCCGCTATGCGGGATAACAGCGTGAAGCTAAAAAACCAGACAGATTGATTCAAACCCACGAATCTTCTAATATAGAGAAAAAAAACCAAACACTAACCACAAAGTCCATATAAACATATAAACGTTTTATTAGCTATTTTGAAGAGATAAGGTCAGCATAAAAATGTTATTAGAGATCATAAAAAAATTATATTACTTTTAATAATATGGTAATAAAATTGAAGATAATTTTTTTTTGTATATATACAGAAAGTATTTCAATGAGCCGATCAAAACTGATCTAATGGGATAAGAATAATATATAAAAAAATAGTGTAAAAAAATTGCACGCAATGGAATTCGAACCCGTATCGAACGACGCCGTCGCATGTGGAACTCACGTCTTATCGTTATCTTAACTCACGTTTTTCAAAAGGCACGGCTTCGAATCCCGCTGCATGTAAATTTTTATACGTATTTGTTTTCAAATATTTAGTAGTTTTTAGTGTGGAATAAAATTGTAAAAATTTTTAATATGTATTTTAGATGACATTAGGGAAAATATGATTTTTTGGAAAAATTAATATATTTTTTTTTCCTAGACTAATTTAATAGATCTTTCATATTTATCTGCGAGAATAAAGTTTGTAAGTGCATTTGTTACGTATTGTAGCAGGTAACTAATAAAAGCATAATAAAATCTTTGATTTTGCGATTTTTATACATTTTAAATCAAATAAAACTATATTAAACGGATTAAACGCAAATAATATTTTGCTTTTCGAATATACAGAGAATAGACAACTGACAGAGGTGTACCAGTCAGTCAGTGTCAGTGTCACCTGTCACCACGGACCACTGTAAAGTGTTTAAAACGTCAAGTTTCCAAAAAAGGTATTTTCTAATACGGAAATATACTCGATTATTCCGTTTGAAATAGCTCCAACTAAAAAAACCAGCTTCACGTTTTATCCCGGAAAGCAGGATAGTTAGAGACAACATAGTGTCCAGACACTCCGTTGACTGTTTCCACACACTCAACATTTAATGTATAAAAAAAATAGTAACTCCATTTTTTTGTTAATGTTGATTATTTATTTATATTA
Organism: Dryadula phaetusa; assembly: GCA_032432895.1. Lineage (NCBI taxonomy): Eukaryota > Metazoa > Arthropoda > Insecta > Lepidoptera > Nymphalidae > Dryadula > Dryadula phaetusa. The sequence goes on along the minus strand of JAOYRS010000090.1, from coordinate 977,340 downwards.
ATATAAATAAATAATCGACTATAATGAACATAACTTAATCCCATAATTACACATTATTGTTTTAATCGTATAATATTATAATTTTTTTAATGTAATTAAAAAATACATTTAAAAATATATTTTTTAAAAACGCATAAGATTCAATTTTGAATTGAGACCGGTCGTGGCATAGTGTGACAGTAAACGAGATCGGTTGTGGGTTCGATTCCCACTTGGGGGAATAATTATATTTAAAATCATTTTCACTTCCTCGCTCTGGTAAGATAAAATGCGACATTTAGTTCCACCACTCAACGCGCAACGTCTTGAATTCGGTGGAAAGCAAAGTACGGAGCGTCTTGACACTAGGTATTTTCTGTCTAACCTGCTATACGGAATAAAAGGCGTGAAGCTAAAAAAAACAAACAAAAAGATACAAACTCAATATTTATTATATGATTTTTAAATGATTGTCCATATGTTTGTACAGGCAAATCTTAACAATTACTGGACGGATTTCTATAAAACTTTTTAGTTGTATAGCCAGCATAGCCAGAATAAACTGGTTTAGCTAACCATTAGGAAAGTAAGAGACCCGCTTTAATAAGAGATGTTCAACTTGAAAAAACATAAACAAACGTCACATTTGTATAAGTATGTAGTTCAAAGTTATTATCATTCTTCGGTTGTGGTGCAGTGGGACAGCATATAACTGTAAACGCGATTGGTTGCGGGTTCGATTCCCGTTCGAGGGAATGCTTGTATTTAAATTATTTTCATTTCCTCGCTCTGGTAAGACAAAGCGCGACGTTGAGTTCTGCCACTAAACACGCAATATCTCGAATGCAGAGGAAAGCTGAGTACGGAGTGTCTTGACACTAGGTACTTCCTATGCTCATTGATAAGTGGTATAAAAGTGTAACGCTAAAAATGAGTAATGGCCATTTACTAATGTACAACAATTGATGTTAAATTACGATTGTATCAATCTTAATTTAACATAACAAACAGACGTACAAAATTTTTAATTTGTCTGTTTCTTAATTGATTATATATATAGTGTTTCCCAATAGGGATGGTAGGATTTTGACAGCTCACAGCCGCCATCTTGGTTGTTTAACATTTGACATTTGTGTTGTTTTGTGTTCAGTAATGCTTGCCATTTAATCATTAACAAGTTCACGTTGCCTCAATGTTTGGAAATTGTCCAAATTTTCTATCAAAATTCGAGAAGTATTGTCTCTATTCAAAGAGCATTTCGTACTAAATATGGTCGTCATGGTGCACCGTCTGAGCTCGCTATACGTCGCATAATCCAAAAACTGGAAAGTGGATATTCCTTGCACAATAGTAGACCACCAACACGACAACGGACAGGCCATAGTGAAGAAAATATTGCCAGTGTCGAGGAAAATCAAAATGATTCCGTTCCACGACGTGCACAAGGATTGGGCTTATCCAGAATGACAACCTGGCGGATTTTACGTATGGATCTTGGCCTACATCCATACAAGATTGTGTTGGCACAAGAACTCAAGCCAGCAGACCATCGATTACGTATGTTACGAATTTGCTGATTGGGCGCTTGAAATGATGGAAACGGACACCGAATTTCATAGGAAAATCATTTTTTCAGATGAGGCTCACTTCTGGCTCAATGGTTATGTGAACCAATAGAATTGTCGTTACTGGGGTGAGTCAAATCCAAGAGAGGTTCATGAAACACCATTAAATCCTGAAAAATTGACTGTTTGGTGCGGATTATGGTACGGTGGAATCATTGGCCCGTACTTTTTCAAAAACGACGAGGGCCGTACTGTTACTGTCAATGGCAACCGTTATCGTGACATTTTGAACGATTTTTTTTTCCTGAAATGTATGAAATCGATGCGGACGACATTTATTTTCAACAAGATGGTGCAACATGCCACACTGCGACCGTCACAATGGATTTATTGTGTGATTAGTTTGGTGAGTCGGTTATTTCTCGCAACGGTCCTCACAATTGGCCACCAAGATCATGCGATTTAACACCCTTGGACTATTTTTGTTGGTATTTTATTTTGGAGGTATGTTAAATCTCAAGTGTATGCCAATAAGCCAGCTACAATTCAAGACCTTTAACGTAACATTCGAGCGACTAGAGCGGCCATACCAACCGAAATGCTGCACCGAGTCATCGAACATTGGACCGATCGTATTCACCAGTGCAAAAAAAGTCGTGGCGGTCATTTGAACGATATTTTTTAAATCATAAATAGCATAAAATTTCCTATCGAATAAAGCATTGAGCCAAAGCCATTGAGCACGAAATTCGAACATATATTGCATGTTTCATTTCAATTTCAAAACATATCGTTCTTATTGGGAAACTCCATATTATTACGATTTTTTATTAAAAAAAAACACACTTTTTTCTTTATCCGGCGTTGCAGGTTATTCAGAGACAACCTGGTGTCTCTGAATAACCTTCAATGAGGAGGAGTGAAAATAGTTTTTATTATAATCATTTCCTTGAGTGGGACTTGAATCCACAACCACCCGCGCAAATCAGACGGTGCTCCACTGCGCCACGATGGTTTCTATTATCTTTACAATTTAAGGAAAATACATTTGAACGATAATTAAAATAATTAAAAAATAATATATTAAAATTTTTAATATATTTACCATCGGTACGTAGATTCAAATCCTGTTACATATAAAACGTTCATATTATATGGTCTCCAAAAAAAAATATAGAAGATATAGGACTCACCGTCGGTGTCGGGCCTGGTGTCGGGCGCGTGCGCGCCGCACGCCAGCAGCAGGCGGCACGCGGCGGCGGAGTCGCGGCGCGCCGCCAGCGACAGCGCGCTGCAGCCGCGCGCGTCGCACGCGTTCACCTTGGCGCCTGCGCGCACGCCGACACGTTACGGACGCAGGGAGAGCACTCGCGACTCGAGAGGAACAACGTGCAGAGCTCTCCGTGTGTCCGTGTTTAATTTGCATTAACGCGTACTTCCAACACAAGTACAAGCTCCTATGGAGACTTAATTATATGATCCTCTGAATAGCTTTAGCAAAAAGCCTTAAGATGTACCAAATTCTATAGTAAAGAGGCAAAATCAACATATCACATGCACCCCAGATATAAAACCTATATTATACAGTTGTAAAGGTTTAAAGTGAACAAAGATCAAAGAACATTCGGCCTATAATAATAAATGGCTACCAAGACTTAACAACTTGTTGACTTGTTTTTTTTTAACTCCCTTAAATATAAACCTAGGAGTAATGTCATAACAATAAGAAGGAAAAACGTACAGACGTAGCCCATAGTGTAATAAATTTAATATTATAAAAAAATTGAACAAAACTTAAATTTACTAAAAAATGTATAGAGGCCGATCGTAGCTCAGTGTGACAGCGTCTGACTGTAAACGCGATCGGATATGGGTTCGATCTCCACTCGGGAAAGTGATTATATTTAAATTATTTTCACTAAAGACAAAGACAAAGTACGGCGTTGAGTTCCACCACTCAACATTACGAATTGGGTGGAAAGCGAAGTACGGAGTGTCTTGACACTAGGTATTTTCTGTCTAACCTGCTATACGGGATAAAATTTAACATACTAAAATAAATAAGTTAAAACACCGTCTGACTGTAAAAAAACCATGTTAAAAACTAACCATGTCTTAACAGTAAATCCATGGCGTCCAAGTGTGCGTTCTCCGTCGCCACGTGTAGCGGCGTCTGTCCGTCCTTGTTCTTCTCGTTGACCCTCGCGCCTTTACGGATGAGGATCTCCATTACCTTTATAAAAAAAAAAAATAATATCACTCAACAGAAGGAATTTTAACACCTTCACGCTCTATCTCGCATAGCAGTGCAGTCAGAGGGTGGTGGAGGGGAGGCTTATCCAGCACCTCGCGCGGACAGGTCCGGACCTCTCGGACTGTCAGTTTGGCTTCCGCAGTGGGCGCTCCACTGTGGATGCCATCCTAAAGGTAAAGTCCCTTGCGCAGAAAGCGGTGGCCCGCGGTGACGGAGTGTTGGCGGTGTCTTTAGACATCGCTAACGCGTTTAACTCCATACCCTGGCCCTGCATCAAGGAGACACTGTTTTACCATCGAGTGCCTCCATACCTGCGTCGCGTCATCTCTTACCTCTCCGGGAGGTCTGTGACCTTTCCAGGGAGTGCCGGCTGGGGCTCTTGGGAGGTGTCGTGCGGTGTTCCACAGGGATCGGTTCTGGGTCCGCTCCTGTGGAACATCGGTTACGACTGGGTGCTGCGAGGCAGCACCCTACAAGGGGTGGGAGTCCTCTGCTACGCCGACGATACGCTGGTCTTAGCGCAGCAGAGGACCTTTCGCGAGGCCGCAGTGCTCGCAACGGCGGGGGTGGCCCAGGTCGTCGGGTGGATTCGGCGTCTGGGTCTCGAGGTCGCCCTCGACAAGTCCGAGGCAGTCTACTTCCACGGTCCGCGGAAGGGCCCTCCTTCAGACGGTGCCCACATCGTCTTCGGCGGCGTCAGCATCGACGTCGCCCGGACCATGAAGTACCTCGGACTCGTCTTGGACGGAAGGTGGAGTTTTCGGAGTTACTTTGCACCTTGCACCTTGGTTCCGAAGCTGTTGAAGACAGCGTCGGCCTTGTCGCGGCTCTTGCCCAACTCGAACGGGCCGAGCGCCTCAAGCCGACGACTGTACACCGGAGTGGTCAAGTCGATGGCACTCTACGGTGCCCCTGTATGGGCGGACGCCTTGAATCGGCACAACGTCACTCTGCTGCGACGGACGCAGAGGGTGATGGCCATTCGGGCGATACGCGGGTACCGGACCACCTCTGGCGAGGTGGCGTGCGTGCTGGCTGGAGTCCTGCCTTGGGATCTGGACGCGCAAGTCCTGGCGTCGGTCTATTGCCGGCGTCGCGGCACAACGTCCAGGGAACGGGCAGTGCCAGACGCACTGGAAGAGGCGCGGGAAGCCGCCATTGAAGAGTGGGAGTCCCAGCTGGCATCACCATCCGCCGGCCTGAGGACAATCGAGGCGGTTCGACCAGTGTTCCGCCAGTGGTTGGCGAGGCGTCATGGCGTCCTGACCTTCCGCATGACGCAGGTACTCACGGGGCACGGTTGCTTCGGGAGGTACTTGTGCCGTGTGGCGGGGAGGGAGCCCGACGCGCGCTGCCACCACTGTGACGACTGCCTCGAAGAGACGGCCCAGCACACGTTGGAGAAGTGTGCGGCCTGGGCGTCTCAACGCCGCGTTCTGCGCGGCGTCATAGGGGACGACCTCTCCCTGCCAGCCGTGGTGAAGGCCATGGTGGCTTGCGAGAGGTCGTGGGACGCGGTCGGAGCCTTCTGCGAGGAAGTGGTGCTCGCGAAGGAGGCGGCGGAACGGGAGAGGGAGGCCTCTTTCGAACTCTCCATCCGCCGATGGAGCTCCGTGAGGTTTTAGTGGGTAAACGGGGCGGCCTACATCTGCCAATCTGGAGTTCCACAGGAAGGTATCCGTAACGCGATTTCCTCACGCAAAAAAAAAGGGCAGTCAGAGGCAATCTAGTGTCACGTTGACACTACGTTGAATGCCCTCCTCCTGAACTTAAGATTGATTGCCGAGTGGCAAACTCAACGCCACGATATACAGGGCGGGTCAGAAAAGCGTGCGAATTTCAAAATTTTGGTAATGGGGATAGGTAGCTTGGTTCTCGGAAATTCAGTCACCAACTAACGCATCATAGTGCGTTGTGTGTACAAGTTTATTACAATGTCCTACTGAAAGTGTTATCAGATCGTGGTTTACAAATTTTGAGTCTACGCGTTCGACCCTGAAAACCTGCGGGGCGTCCAAGGTCAATAAGAACAGAAGAAACTCTGTACAGCGCGATCCCCAGTTATCAACCCGAAAGAGATCAACTGAGCTCACTGTATCAAGAACAAAATCTATAAGGCGTATTTTGCCAAAAGACCTTAAGTTACACCCGTATAAACTTAAGTTAGTCCAGGAATTGAAAATAAATGACAACCATAATCGCCGTGCTTAGAAAGAATGTTATAGCGTTTTCAAAGTTTGAACAATATTCACTTCTTGGAGGAAGCTCACTTTCATTTAAGTGGATATGTCAATAAGCAAAATTGCCAGTATTGGGCCTCAGTAAATTCCAAATTAAAACATCAAAGACCATTGCATTCGCTTAAAGTGACAGTTTGGGCAGCCATGGCTGAAAGAATCACCGGATCCCATTAAACCGTAATAGTAAATTCTGATCGCTATACAGACATGTTACGTAGCTTTTCTTCCCACAACTGCATACTTTTGAAGTCTACAACAGCAGGACCTGGTTTCAACAGGACGGCGCGACATCTCATATATCCAATGAGTCCTTGGCAGTTGTAAACGATTTTTTTACTGGAAAACTGATATTCCATGGTCTCCTCAGAGCCAGGACCTCATTCATGGATTCTTTTCTCTGGGAGTACCTCAAGAGCCGCGTTTATGCCAATAAACCGACCACCCAGCCCAGCCCAGCTCAAAAACAACGCTATCCGCTATCCCACGAGCGATGTGCCAGCGAATGTTTACGAATTTGAGGTCCAGCTTCGAGGATTTGTACGTTTGGATGGTACACATCTCAGTGGTGTTATTTAAAAAAAAAAACTAATCTATTTACTTTATTATAAATAAAAATTATCTTTCCTATGCCTTGCGTGTATTTTTCATGTTTTTTTTAAATTCTCATAACTTAATGACCCACCCGATATAAGATATAGAAAGAACGTCTTAAAAAAAAACAATGTCACGTTGCGTTTCATTCTCATTTCTTGTATTTTTCCCTAAAGTCAAGAAATTACATCTTGACTGATGTAACTGAACGCCGCGTTCTGTTATACGAGGTCGAAGAAATGTAAATTATTAAATATAATTATTTCTTCGAGTTGGCGACGATATCCCACTTCGACACGAAAGCCTCCAAGATGGATGACGGTGATTTCGAGATCATGTCGGGTGTGAAAAGAATTAATGGAGGCATCAATGCAATTTACAACCAATTATCAACCAAAACTATTATTTTTCATTATTTTTTCAGTTTGTCCGTGCGTTTGTGCTAACCTCAGAAACGGCTTCATGCAGTTTTCACTATGTATGCATTTTTTTCCCTCGCTCTGGTAAAGACAAAGAGCGGCGTTGAGTTCCACCACTCCACACGCAATGTCTCGAATTCGGTATGTATTTTTAGCAACTTTATAACAATTAGTGTTTGTTGAATTTTAATCAGTTCATAAATGAAAAAAATATCAGTTTAAAGTATTCTGTTGGAAAAATTTATTATATAATAACTGTTTACTTAAAGTTGCCGAAGCATTAGTATTTAATGTAGACATTTTTTTTAATACCAACAGGTATTAATTTCTATGTTTGTTTCTACCCAGCCACATACCTGTTTCCGTTTAGGATAGACACTCCCAGCAGCGCAGTGGAGGGGCCTGTCACCAGTGCCCAGGTGTTGGAAGTTCACCAGCTCGGTGATACGCTCCGCGGGCACGGGGTTCGAAACAGGCTGGGATATTGAGCAGTTCGATAGCTCCTGGGGTAGACGAAATAATGTAATATTAATGAATATATAATAGTAATGGGTATGTTTTTTATAATTTGTATTAAACTAATCGCTTTTTACTAAGCACATAAATATGTATACACGGTACATATACCAAAACACTTTTTTTTACTGTTTTTGTCTATCTGAATGTTCCGACTATTCTCTAGAACGTATTTTGACGGGACATTCTCTGGAAGATAGCTGATGTAATAAGGAGTAATTATGAAATATATATATATATATATATATATATATATATATATATATATATATATATATATATATATATATATATATATATAAACATAAGAATATGTCGAAATTTAAACAATTCAATAAATTTCACGGGTTTATTTGCTTATTGAGTTAAATTAAGAAAAAATTTGACATAATGACTTTTTTTTTTGATATTTAGTTACTTTTACGAACTATTTATCTTTAAAAAAATATGTATACATCAAAACATTTTTATACGTTTTTTCAAAAGATGTTTTCTAATTCTAAGTGTGGAATAACACTTTAAAAATAGTAAATATTTGAAATAAAATAGCAATCTCTCTTGTTAAACGACTACTTCTTAATAATCTTTAAGTAGTAGAAATTTGTAAAAAATCTCTCTACAGAGACGCTAACAACATAAATAAGTTGTAACAAAAACGTATAAGAATTTCGAAGCAGCTGGTAGTAGAACGCATGGCTTAGCGGTCAGAGCGCTTGGACGGTATCCAAGAGGCGCGGGTTCGAATCCCGCTGCGTTCAAATTTTTATATGTTTTTTCAAAACATGTTTTCTAATCTTAAGTGTGGAATAACACTTTAAAAATACTAAATATGTATACATCAAATCACACAATTGTATCACTATTTGTTGAGACAAGATTAATTAATAAAAAAAAATATTTTAACACACGAGTTGTGCCCGCGACTTTACATACAGAGTTTAACATCTCGGAATGCTTAAACTGTAATTGAAAACGCCTAAGTTACTTCTAATCACATCAGCTACTTGCCAATCAAAATCTCATCAGAATCGGTTCAGCCGTCGTAGAGATTAATCGGGACAAACAGGTAGACAGACGAAAATTGTAAAATATCATATTTTGATACACATGCCGTGTATACATACATATGAATTTAATGAGAAGGGTTTATTTTCATATTACAAACAGACACTCCAATTTTATTTATTTGTATATATATATAAAAAGCATACTTGCTGCCCCAAAGAGGATATTTGCTTTTTGACACGAGCCGGCTCCGCAAGCCTACACGCCTCCAGTAGACAATGACCGCGGTATTCAACTGAAATTATGATCATTATATAATATAAATTATTTTAATACCACCGCCATGATAAGACAGAGAGGATTCGGTGGAAAAGGCGAGTACAGAGTGTCTTGACTCTAGGTACTTCCCGTCTGCTGTAACTATAAAAGACTTTTAGACTTTTGATACTCGCCAGTTCTATTAGCTCAACTTGGCGTCACATACTGCCAATCATGTCAATATATACTCACAAGTGAGCCTGTCCCTCAGTTCCCTGGTGGGGGCCACATCTAACGCTGATTTCCCATGACAGTTGAGCAACGTTGGGTCGGCACCTTCGCTTAGTAGTAATGAGCAAACCTGAAAAAATATATATATTACAATACATACACACATACATACCAACATACATACAATCTCACTTCATTTATTAAAATAATTAAAAAAATTATATAATAAATAAATATTTTTTTCTGTTCACTGTCATCAGTATATGAGACCGGTCATGGCGCAATGGGACAGCGAGTGACCGTAAACGCCATTGGTTATGAATTCGATTACCACTTAGGGGGAAGATTACATTTAAATTATTTTCATTTTATCGTTCTAGTAAGACAAAGCGCGGCGTTGAGTTTCGCCGCTCAACACGCAATTCGGCGGAAAGCGGAGTACGAAGTGTCTTGACATTAGGCATTTCCTGTCTACTCTGTTATGTGGGATAAAAGCGTAAAGCTAAAATTAAAAAAAAACGGTATATTTATATTGTACACTAAACACGGGAGTCATACGAAGTGAGAAGAGGGGAGCGACTATCAAAAATAGAGTGAGAGATTAGTTAGCGCTATGAATTAGAGTGAGAGAGGAGCCTGCAGCCACGTACCGTACGTGTGAGAGAAAGACTCACACGTAGGGTAGAAGGGATTTACCCTCCCATAATAAGTTATTATTTGCATTATATATTTTCAAAACAACAATAAAAATGAAAACATAGGCTAAATCCACTTGGAAGATCGAACGATGTTTACTTTATAAGAACCCAGCTCAATTTCCTTACAAAATACAAACAAAATATGAACCCACTTACCTCGAGGCGTGCTTTACTAGCGGCCTCGTGTAGCGGCGTGAAGGCCCACAGGTCGGTCGCGTTCACGTCAGCCCCGGCACGCACTAACAACTCTGTGACCTCATAGTGGCCGTAGGAGCACGCGTTATGGAGTGGAACGAGGCCCCTGAAACGGGAAACGTTTGTTGATTTTCTGGTTTAGGGGTCAACTATAAATCACGTCACTCAGTTAGGAAGGGGACAAAGTGTGACTTTGTGTGACAAGATGTGGGAAGCGTTCCTAATTTTTTGACGTTTTTTTTATAGAAAAAAAGAGACAAACGAACAGAAGGGCCACCTGATGGTAAGTGGTCACCTTCGCCCATAGACATCTATAACGTTAGATTTGTAGATGAATTGCAGGGCTTGGGATGGAAGGGAAGGGAGAAGAGGGAAAGGATGGGTGGGAATGGGGAAAGCTGACTTACATAACATCGAACAGGAACACATCATCAGATATTTGGCGATTCGTTTTCATGATAGTGGTCGCAAGGCAATCGAAAGATTAACCTCCTATCACCAAATCACTCTACAAAATTCTAAAATTCTACCCGTCTCCTCTCGGAAAAACGTTAAACGAATTTATTTCAAATAAAAATAATTTCTGAACACTACTGTTTTAAGTAATTTGATAAATTTCTAAATGTAATATTTCCAAATACATGACATTACATTAGGTAAAGGGGAGATGTCTCAAATGTGATCAGTTGTGACAAGAACAGGGGAGGGGTCAAAAAATCATAAAATTCATGATGTAATTTATGGATGACCCCTTGTTGGGGTTTATGGGAAAGGACTTTGAATTTCACTTTAAAATCGGACGTCAAGTACCAGAAGAGAGGCAAATAAATTAAAAAAAAAACATCTATGCCATTTCCTCGTGATATATTTTGTCTTATCGGACCGGAGACACACTATGTTTAAATAAAACCACTTTGGTGTACGGAGATTCCTCTATCATTGTGTATATTATAAAACACAGATTTTTTAATTGTGTCAGTATGATAATAATTTTCAAATTTAAGAAATTATTTTATTATATTAAATATCTATATATAAATATTTTAATTATAAAAATATTATATATAAAAAACACTTTTCCTTAAAGTTTAAACCTTCACAAATTAAGTAAATGAGTAGATGTGTTTGATTATCACGTGTACCCCACAGGGTACACTAGTTCGCCGATTGTTCACACTTACCCCTTATCCTTAGCATGCACATCAGCCCCTCTTTGCAGTAGTAGGCGAACAGCGCGCGCACGATTATATCCCGCAGCAAGGTGCAGCGCGGTTGAACGCCGCCCGTCCGCCGCGTGCACGTTCACATTTAAAGGAGTTAGTAGCGCTGAGAGACGCTCGTCAGCGCCTGAGCGGGCCGCTTCTAGCACTTCTGCTGCACAGTACTCGCCTGGCGTATGGTATGAATAAGGATTAATGGAATGAGGGGTCAAATCTGTTCAGTGGGTCATAAAAGTACACTGAGTATTTATATATTTAGTAATATCGATAGTATTTTTGTTAGCTTCATGCTTTCATCCCGCATAGCAGGATTGGCAGCCAGTGTCTAATTTCAAGACACTCGATAATGACCTTTCCGCCGAATTTGAAGTTATGAGTTGAGTGGCGATCCACAACGCCGTACTTTGTTTTACCAGAACGAGAAAGTAATAATTTAAATATAATTATCCCTTTGAGTGGCGATTGAACCCAAAACAGATCGCATTTTCAGACGTTGTCTCACTGCGCCACGACTGGCCTTAATATCGATACATGTAGAGTGAAATATATCGATATTTCGACATTTTCTCTTCTAAAGCACGTATGGGTACCCAAAAAAAATTTCTCGTAACCTAATAATATAGATGTTTCAGATAGAACTCTGGTCTTCAAAATCATTTATATAGAAAACTGACCTGTCAGAACAGGCCGGGTAGCAGCATCGGCTAGATCAAGGGGGGTTTTGCCCTCCGTGTTCCTTATGTTCGGGTCGGCGCCGTGTTGGAGGAGCGCTTCAAGAGAAAACATAAATATTTTAAGATCTTTAAACAAAATCAATGTACCTAATATGTATAAAAGAAAACGTATATAAAAATTGAATATAGCAGAATTCGAACCTGTATCTCTTAGAATCCGTCAATAGTCAATACCGCACGCTTCTTACCGCATAGCAGGGTAATCAGGCACAACACAGTGTCAAGAGTCACTTCGTTAACTGCTTTTCACGGTAAATGAAATCATTGCGTGAACTCAACGTCGCACTTTGTCTTACCAGTGCGGAGATACGAATATGTATTTTTAATTTATTTTTGCCTTGTGAGAATCGAACCCACAACGAACCAATCGCGTTTACAGTCAAACGACTATACCACGATGGCCTCTAACATGTCTTTAATAGTATGTAAATTGTAATTCCACAAATAGATTGTGAATCCATACAGTCATCAAATGTTTTAATAATTCATAAAACCCACATATGGGGTCTATAGGGTCAGAAAGAACCTAGTGGCACTGAAGACACTGTGTATTGAGTGGCAGATCTTAACGCCACGTTAAGTCTTACCAGATAGAAATGATTATATTTTATGTTACGAAAAAAAATACAGCTATATATATATATTCTCAGTTAAGAATTTCCCATTAACTATTATATCAATACACTTGTAATTTTTAAAATTTCAATTATATAACTGGTTTTTGTTTCAAGCTTTTACTCCGCAAAGCAGGGTAGACAGAAAGTACCTAGTGTCACCGAATTCGAGACATTGCGTGTTGAGCGGTGGAACTCTACACTATGTCTTTTACCAGAGCGAAAAAGTGAAAATAATTTAAATATAATCACTCCCCTGTATGGGGATTGAACCCACATCCAATCGCGTTTACAGTCAGACGCTGTTCCACTGCACCATGACTGGCTTAACTATGTGCTATAATAATATAATAATATAATTAACAAAAAAATATTTCAGAATGTTTTCAAAGAAAACAGAATCTTAGTTCAAAAAAAATTTCAAATAGCCATGGAACAGACAACCAATCATATTCACTGTAAGGCACCAATGTGCCACAATTTCTTGATACTTTACTAATATATCATGCTCAAAATAAAAAAAAAATTAATATAATATTAACTCCCATAAAAGAAATATAATAAACAACACATACCAATACAAACATCCACTTTGCCCTTCGCAGCAGCTTCATGCAGTGGTGTATAACCCCAATTGTCTCTTGCCGCTGGAGGTGCTCCAGCTGTGAGTAGGGCTCGCACTACATCCGCATGGCCGAAGGAGCAAGCATTGTGTAGCGGTTGTAAGCCCCCTTCATCCCGTGCTTGTAAAGCTGCACCACCCGCTATTAGTATTTCCACTACTTCTCGGCGGCCATAACCTGTAAAATTATTACTTTTACGATTTTTTCTTATATATATTTTTTTTACCTTCACTCTTTTATCCCGCGTAGTAGGGTAGGCAGAAAGTACCTAGTGTCAAGACACTCCATACTTTGCTTTCCACCATGTTCAAGACATTGCATGTTGGTTGGTGGGACTCAACGCCGCTCTTTATCTTTATCAGATTGAGAAAGTGAAAATAATTTAAATATAATCACACCGAACCCACAACCAATCGCGTTTACAGTCACCATCTTATTTTGTATAATGTATAAATAACAGAGTAAAGGTTTATATTTAATATAGAAAATAAATAAATCTTTAAATATTTTTCTCAGTATAATTTATATAATTGTGTGAAAAATATGCTTAGAAGGTATATTAAAATAAGAACTTCTAAGAAATGTGGGTTTGAATCCTGCTAATTTTTTTATATGTTATTTAAATAAAAAGAGCTCTATTCCTTATCCTCTAAATATATGTATTTAGCAAAAATACTCTGTATAAAATTTAAATTTTAGATGGAAATCAGTCTAAGGAGTGTCTTGACACTGTGTTGCCTCTGACTACCCTGCTATGTGGAAAAAACTGTGAAGCTGCATTTGATTATTCAGTATATAGTAGGCACTTTCTTTAGCTTCACACTTTTATCCCTAGTGTCAAGACACTCCATACTTCGCTTGTTACCTTTTTAGACACTAAGCCTTTTAGTTTTAATTATTCAAATTAAGTTTGATAACTATAAGGTGATCAATTAATTTTAATAACAATATTAAAAGTAATTTATTTTTTGTATCACTAAAAAAAATCAGCTAGAATTAAATTAATATTAATGTTCTTTTATATATCATAAGCACACTATTAGAGTAGGTCAAATGAATTCTTTGTCTATTACTTTGAATAATGCAAGCAAAATTTTGTAAACAACTTTGAATAATATAAATATATTAATATATAAGTGTAATAAGTGAAGTGAAGTCATAATTAATTTTAAATAAACTGCATAATATTTAATTATATAATTATTCTTAAGTAATGTGATAAATTCATATCAACCTCTTTAAAGATATTATGAAAATTATATCATGATTCATGACCAATAAGAAAAAGCCAGGAAGTGATGGATTAGCTAACTCATGTCAGTATGTTACTAGGAACGGGCTATAATCAAAAATAACAAGGAACTAAAAACTAAAAGAGATAAATCACGACATTTGGTGTAACCACCAACCGTGAACAATTATGCAATTATCAAAACAATAACCTTTCACTTTTGCATTGTTTTCCTTAAATATATTTATGTTATGATATAATATATTAAGAAATATAACTCCTGACCTGCAGCGAAGTGTAGGGGTGTGGATTTACGTCCAGCTGTGTCCCTAGCGTTCACTGTTTGTGGAGTAATTAGCTTTTTAACTCGAGCTACATCGCCAACTTTGCAAGCCTCAAACAAATCGCGGAGAGGATCTGAAGGAGCCGGCAGGGAGTCCAACGCCGACCCGAGCATAGAACGGCGGCTCGACATATTCGTGTATCACATTTAGCACTCCTTCATTACACTGCCATTTCCGATTAAATAAAAATATCAGATGAAAACACGTACAATTACAGCTGCTTGTAGGTTTGTTTGACAATTAAAGTGTTGCCAATGCTACACTCATGTTTCCCTAAATTATTTTTTGTTTTCATTTATTATTTTCTTAATAATCCCTTTTATATAAATGTTATTTTATCATCAAATAATTAAGGAGAAATAAGCTTTAGTTAAAATATCTGAAGTAAAGACATATAAGTAGTATCTTGAATGTCAGCTTTATCTTAATTTGAACATATACACTGACATAAAATGCAACGTCCATTTGTAAATAAATTAATATTTAAGTAATTATATAAATTTTACATGAATGTAAGGCAAATTATAGTGTGGACTATTTCTTTTATATACAATATGAATATTTATTATAAATGATAAAAAAAACAGTGAACATAACTTAAGGGGAATGACAAGATTCATATAGCAATATATTCAATAATATTTATAGCAATTTATTTGCTGATTTTAAAATATGAGGTAAATTTTCGTTCTTGAATATTTGTCTCAAATTTAAAATCAGCAAATAAATTATAAAATTTCACTTTGTTACGTGTTATTCGTTACAAATGTAATAAATCTTTACAAAATGTAAATAAAATTCGTTTGTATATATTTAAAAAGTATTTCAAAATATATACTTTTGCTATATCTAATTTCTAATATCTTTCTAACGTGACATTTTAATTCAATTTATAATCTACATTTTATTGTCTATGGACGATAGTTGACGAAATCAAAATGGCGTCTTTCACGGGATAGTACATTTATCCGCCGCACACAGGATAGTAATAAAAATTACTGTGATTTGACTTTTAGTTTGTGCTTAAACGACTGGTGAACTTATATTCAGTGATTATTGTGATTATTTATATGTAATTGCCATCTGGAATAACGTATCATCGTATCCAAGTTTCCGCAAGGTATGTCCCCTTTCACTCATCGAATATTTTAGACGGTTAATTGGCAAAATATAAGTATAGGTACGTTCCTAAATGAAGAAAATGTAGACGCATATTTAATTGTTGATGTAAAATATTTTGATGCAGTCCGGAAACTGCGTTCTTTAGTTCAGTAGGTGAGTCAGATGAACTGGTTTTTTGTCGAGGACGCGTAGTAGGCGAGGCTGGGTCTTCACTTTTCATATCATTCATGTCTGCAGCAACGTAGAAACCTCGCCTCGTGCCGTATGATTTAGTCGTTGGTCCGTCAACGCGGCTAATTAAATTAGCTAGACGCGACCTCCGCAATTTTTCTAAACTTATTGTGTTGTGTGTTTTCATTATTGTTGTGTGTGTGATTTCACTGCTTATCGGATTATTATTGATATAAAGGTAACGTAATACATATCTATAGAAAATGCATTTAAAACAAATTGTATTTGTGTTAATTAAGTTAGGCCTGTGTTATTTGTGTCAATGTTGTTAATTATACTGTTTACCAAACATTTGTACCAGTTTAGTCGCATTCCATGCTAATTCACATAGAGATAGACTCAAATTACTAGGCTAATTAGAGGTTTGAATTATTTTTCTGAATTAATGAAATAATTTTTGCTATGAATTTTAATATAATTTTCATACTAATTTTTAAAATAAATTTTGTTTCTTTTTCCAATTTTCACTTTTAAAGTACACTTTACTTAATAATTTATGTGTTTCATACATAATTAATGATTTAATTCCTTTTGACATTTTAATTTATATTCTAAACTATATTAAGTTCTAAACTATATTAGCTAAGTAAAATATAAAAAATGTGTAAATAAGGTTAAGTGGGGTGTTGGGTTCTGACTCTCTATGAAATGTTTTGATATGTGGCAGGAAGCAGGGAGAAGTGTCTTGACACAAATTTACCCTGCTTTAATGTCTGAGAAAAAATTTGTTATTAAAATAATTCAGCTAAAAGCTTTAAATATTACTGTTTTTTGCACATAAAAGTTAATAGTTTAAATATAGTAATGTCAACAATATACTGAGTGACTTCTACTCAAATATGAATAAGCAAATAAAGTAAGTTATGTTAACTAATTAAATTATGCAAAAATATATAAGTAAATAAAGCAAGTTATGTTAACAAATTAAAATAAGAAACTTGGCAATCTTAAAATGATTATATAAACATTTTACAACTTTCCTCAGATGCATTATTATCTGTAGATAACAGATCTGATAACACTGTCTTATGACATGACTATCAATAAGGTTAGGATGTCTTGATAAGATAAACTAAACTGGGTTTGACATGTTTTTTTATATACATTATAGTTCAATCACACTTGTTAATGTACAGCTGAATGTGATGGTAACGGTTTCATATCTGACTTGAGAGTTGAGGCTGTGCCAAATTTCATACTCCTCCGTCCACTTAACATATATAATAAACTAACAAACATGGAAAAGAAAGATCTTTATAAGTAATATTTATCTGTTTTCAATGATTTATTTTATTGTTTATTAATTTACTGAAAATTAAACTGACTTTATAATAACTATACAACTACCTACCTGTATTTTTTATGACAGCACTTATATCTCTTAAGGTGCTAGACCAATTTTAATGAAACTCTACTCTATTCCCTAAGTTAGAGGTAACTTAAATTAAAAAGAATCATCTCAAAATGACTTTTAATTTTTTAAGTAATTTGTAAACAAAGAAATAAAATGCACACAAAATTAAGAGTAAATGCTTAGAAACCTAAATGGATCATCATGTTTAATCAAATGTAACATTTTTCCATACATTTATACACACTGAACTGATAACCTTCCCTTTTATAAAGTTTGTAAGACATCAAAGTTTTTTTTTTATATATAAATATGTACTAAGTTTGTATATAAGTTTGTTATCCATGTCGAATATTACCGAGATAATAATGTCCTGTTGATTACTTGCTATCATATTGGTGTTTGCAAAAGTTAAATATATTTACATATATATGTATATTTATTAATGCTATGCATTTTTTTATTACTTCATATACAATGCAAGTAAATTGTTACATAATAAAGCTTAACAATGGAGATTTTAATGTTAAGATATTTTTAATTTTTTTTATTTTTACCTATTATTTGGTAATAAGTCAATCTGATGTTCTTCTTTGCTCCTGCTTCTTGGTGGTGGAACTCTGTAATATGCTTAGGTTAGCTTTATTTTTTTTCTATATATGTATTTATCAATTGCTTGTGGTAAAAAATCCTGCAATAAAAGGAAACATGAACATATGTCCAGATAAAACATTTAAATAAATAAAAAAGAATTACAATTTGTTACCGCATAGAATAGGTCGTCATATCGAGCCTAGAGGAGCCTAAAATGGAGTGTCTAGACAGACACTCCATTTTACACCATGCACACTAAATAGAAATAATTCGTGTCGAGCAGTGGCACTAAACGCCGCGCCTCGTGTTACCAGTGGCAGTTAACGCCGCGCTATGTCCCACTGCGTCACTATGACCTTTTTTTTGCTAAATGATGCCTATCATAAATGTAATCTATATTTCATATTGATTGTTCTTCTTTTATGAAGTTGCCTAAGGTTAGGACTTGTAAGGCTTTTATTAATACCTTGTTTTTAGTATGGCTTTTATTAAAACCTTATTTTTAGTAAAAATCGTTGGTACCATTACATAACTAGTCTGTGGTAGGAGAGTATAGAAACTCGTTGTGTCAGCGAGCAAAAGGTTATTACGTTTTAGACGTTTAGTGTGTGCCATACAAACAAATTTTATTTGCGGACACGCGCAATATATCGCGTAATAGCTTAGGATTGTTTCCCATAGTAGTCGGAGCGATATTTATGTGTTTTCAGTGTGTAAAGCGTTTTTTATTTTTATTTATAATATTATTTAGTTTGCTAAGTTCATTTTTATGATTATAATTGCTTTTTTGCAAGACAGAATAACAAATATGTTTGTGATTGTTATTTTTTTTCTTTTTATTTGCAAAACATTAGTAAAGTTTATTGAAAAATAGTTGGTATACATACTCAGTTCCGCCACTCCACACGTATGTCTTGAACTCGGCGAAAAAAAGTATGGACTACGGAGTGTCTTGTCACTAGGTACTTTCTGTGTACCTTGTTACGGAGAGTAAAAGCGCGAAGTTTCCATCTATTGAGTGCCTGTTGATTACCTACTGCGTGTAAAAAGCTAATATTTGGCACAGGCTTTAGGTCAAGCTCTTAAAGGTGCACTGAGAGAGGATTTCTTGAAATTCTTTATGGAACCTGTAAAAAAATATCAATTGTTAACGCAAAGTGTTGAACGAATGTCATTTTTTTTTCGACTCTCTTTGTGAAGTATAAAAAGACATTCCAGGAGTATGATATCATGTTGTCATGTGCTGGCTCTTAGTACCTAAGTTTTGTCTATTGGGCTTAAAAAAAACATTCCTTTTCTCTTTTTTAAATCAACTTTCTTATTAAAAAAAAAAACTTATTGAAAAATTTACTAAATATAATTATAATTTATGATTATTTCTACTAATTTAACAGTTTTAATTAAAAAAATACAATTAAAATTTTAAAGATATAAGTTTTACAGTACACAGCTTATAGCATTTGGTGGATGCTCAGTTATGTTTGGGACATTTATAGCGGTCCCGGAATAGCGATATTTATGATTAGGTGGGTTGTACTTCTCATCCAACTTTCCTTGACTTTTGCATATTTTTGACGCTCGATGACGTTATTTCTAACGGACAGACAACTCGAAAGTGTTATGTAAATAGATCGTGTGGAATATTTTACGTGGAATTTTCTAATGAATTATTGTTGTTTTTTTTTTTGTTTTCATATTGATTGTCAAAATAGATATGAATAACTGGGAGAAGTTTAGAGGAGAGTTTTACCGTTTTTTGATTTAAGTATAATTGTGCTTAGAAGAAAGACCGCGGGTAATCTCGATTGGCCTTCGAGAAAACGGTGTGATACTGGGGGGGTAACGTACAAATCATAAGGATCCCCCGGAGGATATGTTTGAAGAGGTTAGTGACTGGATGAGGTGATAGAGGTAGCAGTTGCCTCGCTACAAATAAAGAAGCTGATCCAATAACTTTTTTTTAGCTTCACGCTTTTATTTCGCATAGCAGGGTAGACAAAAAGTACCTAGTGTCATGTCACTCCGTACTTCGCTTTCCGTCGATATTGCCGATAGTGATAATAATTTAAATATCTCATAAATCTAAACTCTTCCGTGTGGAAATCGAACCCAAAACTGATTGCATTTACAACCGGACGCTGTCACTGCACCACGACCGGCCCCAGTAGGTAGAGCCTACTTTGGATAGACAAACAGAAGAAATATCTAATATATATAAGTAATCAGTCTTTTTCATTCAGTCATTGTTATGATAAACAGATGCGTTAAGCTTCGCCATTCAACTTGCTATGTTTCGAATTTGTATGGAATGCGATAAGCAGAGTGTCGTGACACTGTATTCTTTCTGTATACCCTGCTATGAAGAAGAAAAGTCAATCCCCGCATTATATTTGAACTTTGTAACACAAATTTAAATTATTCACGATCGATCGAACACACTTAGAGAGCGTCGAGTTATACTGATTTTGATATTTTAAGTATTTTTTTATATATTTTTATATCTTATAATATGTATTTTACTGTTTAAGCAGAAACATTACTTTATTCTCTTGTCTTGCAAACAATAATATTACGTATATAGTGCTGGTATATGAGGCCGTCGTGGCGCAGTGCCAGAGCGTCTGACTGTAAACGCGATTGTGGGATTCCATTCTCACTTGGGGAAATGATTATATTCAAAATTGATTTGCATATTTCATTATTTTGGGCGGAAAGCAGTAAACAGAGTGTCTTGACACTAGGTTGTCTCTGATTACCCTGCTATGTGGGATAAAACGTGAAGACGTTTTTCTTTTAGCGGTAGCATCTACGTAATGTACGACCAGGAAGTGCGCACACGTGTCGCGGAATACTTGGGATTTATGACAACTATATTGGTATTTAACATATATAGACAGTTCTATATTTCTTGTTCATTGATTACTCATGTCTTAGTTATCTACTATATGTTGGAGCTACCGTTGACGCGTAAAATATATGTTGCTTATAGTAATGTGCCTTTAGTATGTCGCTTTATATAAAAGTGTACGTCGAACATATGATAGTGTATTGTATGTTATATATATATATATATATATATATATATATATTCAATATCTTCCATTATAATGTATTAAACATTGAGGTCTGTCATGGTGCAGTAGGACAGCGTCTGATTATAACGCGATCGGCTGTAAATTCGATTCCCACTTGGGACATTGCTTATATTCAAATTATTTTCATTTCCTCGGTCTGATTAGACAAAGCGCGGCGTTGAATTCCGCCAACCAACACGTAATGTCCTGAATTCGGCAGCGGTAAATACGCAGTGCTTTCATACTAAGTACTTCCTGTCTATCCAAGTACTCTAAAAAATTCTCTCATGTATTATTATAAGTATTACACACACTTATAGTCTATACAAGATTATAAGTAACCTCGCTATGGCAACTGATATTTTTTTTAGCTTCACGCTTTTATCCCGCATAGTAGGGAAGGCCGAAAGTACCTAGTGTCAAGACACTCCGTACTTCGCTTTCCACCGAATTCGATACATTGCGTGTCGAGTGGTGGAACTCAACGCCGCTCTTTGTCTTTACCAGAGCGAGCAAGTTAAAATAATTTTAATATAATCTCTCCCCCGAGTGGGAATCGAACCCACAACCGATCGCGTTTACAGTCAGACGCTGTCACAGTGCGCCTTGACCGGCCTCAACTGATATATTGTACGTAAATGGGGCCCATACAGTAGATATAGCTATAATAATTTTCGTGGGTGGAAATCGAACTTACAGTCATCGTGTAAATAGTCAAACGCATTGAAACGTATCAAGAGTATTAGGAAAAGAAGCAATAATTTAGTAGTATAATTTTGTGTTACCTAGCATCCCAGATGACGCGTTGCCATAGCAACGTGTATGTCACTTCATATAAACCTGTATGTCAAACACATGGTAGTGTGTGTTACATTTATTTTATTAATTTAATATATTTAAAAAAAATTAGCATTCTGCGCTTTTTCTCTATGTATTACCGTTATTTTCTTCTAAAATGGTGTACAAAGATTTCGCTGCAAATATTAATATATAGATTTAAACAACATGGTGTAACCTTAAAATGTACGACAATGACATTTCCTGCCGGAGAATCACGTGACCTCACGTCAGTGGTGATGTCGCCATGCATACTTGAAAATGTCGATTTTGGACGGCTAAATATTCTTATTTTACCAACCTTTTTTTTTAGCTTCACGCTTTTATTATCCCGCATAGCAGGCTAGACTGGAAGTAACCTAGTGTCAAGACTCTCCATATTCTGCTTTCCGCCGAATTTGAAACATTGCGTGTTGTGTGGCGGAACACAACACCGCGCTTTGTCTTGTCACCAGAGCGAGCCAATGGAAATAATTGAGATATAATCATTCCTCCGGGTGGGTATCGAACCCGCAACCGATCATGTTTACATTCAGACGCTATTCCACTAGTCTCATTTTTTTTTATAAATATTACGAACATATTATAAATTAGAAATGTAAATAGTACACACAATAACTATGTGTTTGATATACGCTTTTATATTAAGTGATATGTACGTTACAAAGGCAATGTTCATATTCGCATGTATTATATTAATATTAAAACATTAAATATGACTGGTACATCCGTATGTACCAGTCATATTTGATGTTTTAATATTAATATGTAAATAAAGTCTGCTCGCAACTTCGCCTACTGAGAATTATTAATTTATTATATTTAAGTATAGAAATATTTCGTATTGCTTAAATCACTGAGAGCATTGTCATTATATTGGCACTGCCATAGAGATGCGTTCAATAGATAATATATGAAAGAATATTTATCACGGTACTGTGCTGGAACTTTGACTTTACTGATAGTACGAATCGGCCCTAACAGGTTGGAGATGGCATTACGTGACATTTTTGTAAAGAAAATATTGTTAGAATTTTGCTAATGTAATGTGATTTATTTTTTTATGTTTTATGATAATTTTTCAATGGAGTCTACCGTATACACCGCAATGAATCTATTAACATATTATATAACTAATATAGTTGATATTAAGGTGCTCGACATATAAATATTGAAATTTTAATTACCCAGTGTATTTGCTTGAAAAAAATATTTGTATTGCAAATTTTTACACAGATCAACGAACATATATACTAACATAGACTAGACTTTATTTCTATATTTTAAAATGAAAATGTTTTAAACAGATTTCTTAATCGCTTATATTCTAGTGTTGGAAAATACATTTATGAAAAACCCAACGTTTCCAACACTACAGCTCTCCGTGGTCACAAGTAGGTGGTGTTAATTATCTATTGTAATGTATCTACTTTGATCTTCACTATGTACTGGTGATTTTAAAATCTATTTTTATATATATTTGTTTAGAATGAAAATCGAACCCAGTACCTCCTATGTATAATTTTTTTTTGCCTTCACGCTTTTATCCTGTATAGCAGGGTAGACAGAAAGTACCTAGTGTCAAGACACTCCGTACTACGCTAAATCAAATGGATTCAAAATTTACAAGTGCTACTAATATTATATCAGTAAATAAGAAAGTTTGTGAGGGTGAATGTGTGTATGTTTGTTAGTCTTTCAAGCAAAAATTAATAAACTGATTTGGATGAAACTTTAAAGTAATATAGTTTATTCATCAGAATAACATGGACTACATGGACAAGTTATAGTGATTTTTTTGTAATTTGCCATACAAAACGATATATGTCGAGTACTACAAGCTATATTTTATCAACACACCACGCGAGTTCGACCTAATACATATTTTTTTAAATATTTGTTTAACTCGTGCTTATATGTATACGTTTTCTACAAACAAATTAAATTCCATACCAGATATCAATGAGAGGCAAAGGGAAGGAATGCGACAAAGCATTAGAAACGAAAGCGTGTCAGACGTGTGCGTTTCGCTTACGCCAACAGACTGCGGCACTGTTGTACAAGAAAGTTCTATTTGATTTTTTTTAATCTGTGAAGAGAATCGAAGGAGAATTTTATTTGTTTTCTTTATTGCACACAAATTTGATTTGTACAAAAGGAGGGTTTAATGCTAAACAGTATTCTCTTCCAGCCCATACATACACACGTATACGTATAATATAATTTAAATAAATCATCAATATATAAATAATTACATACAGTATAATAAAAAAAACACATAATAAATACATATATACATATAATAAAAATATTGTTAAAAATACAGTGTCAATTTTTTTTAGTAGGTATGTTTTCTAAATTCTCTAAAAATCCTCTCAAGTATAATTTTGTTCGTTTCCATCAGCACACGTCACGTTAACGTCATTTTCATGACATAAATTAGTCATTTAATGTTGTATATGATTCATGTTAGAAATATTTAATTCCTTTGTTTACTTTGCTATAAGTTTGTCTTTTCTATGTAATTACTATTAGTTTTATTGATATCTGATTTAATAGCGAATATTTTTGTTGTAATATGTCGTTATAAATACTTTAATTCAATTTTATGTTTATTATACGCTTTTTTATGTAGTGATATAGCGAAGTACGGAGTGTTTTGACACTAGGTGCTTTCTGTTTACCCTATTCTGCGGGATAAAAGCGTGAAACTAAGAAAAATATAGCTACGGTGCCAAGGCAGCGCGAATTTTACGCGTCAAAGGATATACAAAAATTCCGTCTAAAATTCTTAATTATAGAGCTATTTCTTGAATTTTTATACTAATTGTATAAATTAATAGCAATCTATCCTTTAAAAATAATATTATTTAATATAAGTTTACTGCATTTAAAATGCCATTCATGTAATTAGAGTATTAAAAATAAAAATCATTTTTAGAAAACGTATATAAAAATTGATGTCATCAGGACTTGAACCTGCGGCCCTTCGTTACCTTCAGAGACATGACCACTCATGGCTTAGTAGTCAAAGTAATAATAAATATATTTTTCATATGAGTTTTCTACAAGCCTGTACCGTCTTCACAGACCGGAGGGCGTCTCTAGAACACGTAATTTCTCTAACGCAATCGCAGTTTCCACGCACTTCAATATATATCTATCTATATACTTGCAGTGTAACGAGCTATTGACGGGAAATATTGCGTGTTGGGCAAGGGACTTTCATGTTTGTACAAAATAACCAAAATCTAATGGAGTCCAGAATTCCTATTCTTGAACAGTAGGTATGATTTTTTCTATATATATATATATATATATATATATATATATATATATATATATATATATATATATACATATATATATATATATATATATACATATATATATGTGTGTATAAAAATAATTCAACCAAATGTTTGTACGTGCATAACTTCCAAATGGCTCCACAAAATTTCATAATTGTATCTTTTATGTGTTTGTTTTTCCTAAAAGAAGGTTTATGATCAAATATTTAAATAATATTAATATTTAATAGAATAACAATAAGAAATATTAAAAAATCTACAAAAAGTGAGTGAGGTAATGAGAGAGATGACTGAGACGTCTTTAATATACAAAACGTGGCGTTAACTTCCGCCACTCAACACGCAATGCCTCGAATTCAGCGGAAAGCGACGTACGGAGTGTCTTGGCACTAGGTGCTTTCTGTCTACCCTGCTATGCGGGATAAAAGCGTAAGATGTAAAAATGTAGTTCTGGCAGGCGTAGCTGCGTTTCAAACATAATACAGTCCATTTCAGCCTTATAGATACACAATTATAAGAATTTCCAATTAATAAGTGATCTATATAATTACGAACTGCTTCATGCGTTGCGCCTTAGGGGAGGGTTTTTTCTCACTTTCAATATCGCATATACATTGTTAATTGTGTAGTTAATTATTCTATTTAATAACTGGAGTCACTATTCTCTCCGTTTTCCTACAGAATACATTCGTCATTCAATAACAAGCAGTCCACGTTGATACGCAAAATACGCGTCACCTTGGCAACGTGTATGTCGCTTTTTGTTACTCCTCCTTGTGCATATTTTAAAAATATTAATATTGTTATATTAATATTTTTAAAATATACAAAGTCAACACGCAGTGTCTCGAATTCGGAGAGAAGCAGAGTACAGAGTGTCTTTACACTAGGCAGTTCTTGTCTACCCTGCTATGCGGTATAAAACGTGAAGCTAAAAAAATATATTACGTGCTTGGATAGTGCATAACGTCTAACACGCGTGTTATAAAAATAAAAGTATACCCCCTCTGAGCTTTGAGCCCACGGCCACCGTGTTAAGTCAGGCACGACTTAATTTCTACAAGAAATAAACACTCATTAAAAAAATTAAAATAACTCTTAAAAGTCTACACCTAGAGGGTTTCTTTTGTGGGGAAAAAGTCGTAAGGCCATTTTTTTCTTTTTTTTTAGTTTCACGCTTTTTATACCGCATGCATAGAAGAGTATAGACAGAAAGTACCTAGTGTCAAGACACTCCGTGCTTCGCTTTCCACCGAATTCTAGACATTGCGTGTTGAGTGGTGGAGCTTAACGCCACATTTTGTCTTACCAGAATGAATAATAATTTATATATAATCACTCACTCGAGTGGGGATTGAATTCACAACCAATCGCGTTTACAGTCAGACGCTGTCCCACTGCACCACGACTGGCCTCAATTTTTATAATATATACTTGTATTTTATTTATACAAATAAAAAACATTAGCGTGTCCGTTTGTAATATTACACAAACAATATGATACAAAATGATATAGCGCGGTATAATAAAATATCATTTCTTTAAATTTTTGACTGTCCGTTTCTTTCGATTAATCTCCGAAACGGCTAGGCCGATTTTGACTGGATTCACACTGTCAGACAGCCGATGTAATAAGAAGTCACTTAGGCTACTCTTGTTTTAGAATCACTAGCTAAAAACGCAAAGATATTGAATTCCATGCGGACGATGTTGCGGGAAAAACTAGTTTTCAATATGTTGGAAGCCGTATTCATTGAAATGCAAGCATGTATGAAGGTGATTTGTCGCTTTTTTTTTTATTTTGCACACCGGTGCGTAAATTAAGATTTTAAATTCAGTACATTTTGGTATTCGAAAATATTCGAATACTTTACAATAGGCCGTGATCACAGATAGACCAAAATATACGCGATTAATCCGTTTAAAATAGTTTCATTTAGAATGTCTTAAATTCCTTAAAATCAAAGATCTTTTTAAGTACTTTCCGCCTACTTGCTAGCCGGGATTAATTGGGAAGTGTAAAATAAAAAACAAATGTATACTTCAAAAGCTACCTTGAACACATCAAAAGCGTTTACATTGGGCGCTTTTTGACTTGTATGATATGCGGAATAAAAGTTTACGTTTGTTTACTAAACTTATTAATTTAATTTACTAAGCGCTGAGTTGAGTTCACCGCACTCAACGCGCAATGTCTAGATTTTGGGAAGAGATCAGTCAACGGAGTGTCTTGACATTGGCTTGTCTTTGATCCTACTGTGCGGGATAAAGCGTGGAATTGAAAAAAAGTTAAAATAAAATATATAAGCAGACTGCTAGCAGACCAACAAGACCGTTAGTCACGCGTCAAAATAACAGTGACTTAATAACACAATGACTTACATTCTATTTTTAGTAGAATTAAATAACGATAACGCGTAATGAACGCGCTAATTATTATATTGTTTTTAAAGGAAAAGTTCTATATTTTACATTGAAATAAATTATTTAACAACCGGCCAAGTGCGAGTTTGGACTCGTACACGAATTGTTCCGTATCATTATTTATAAAAAAGATTATCAATGTTGTGCTTTGTTCTACTAAAGAGGGGAAGTAAAAATAATTTATTAAATATAATCATGAGGACGGAGTTTGACTGTAAACGCTATTGGTTGTGGATTCGATCCCATCGATTCGATTCGGGGAGTGATTATATTTCAATTAATTTCACTTCCTCGCTCTGGTAAAGACAAAGTACGGCGTTGAGTTCCACCACTGTTAAATGCAATGCAATGTCTCAAATTAAGAGAAGAGTAGAGTACGAAGTGTCTTGACACTAGGTATTTCCTGTCTTTAGCTTTACGCTTTTATCCCGCATAACAGATACGGGATAAAAACGTAAAGCTAAAAAAATATATAATCACTCCCACATGTCGGAATCGAACTGACAACCCTCGCTTTTACAGTCAGACGCTGTCCCACTGAACCACAGTTACCTTGTTTATTTTTTTATTTTAAATATGTAAGGTATTTTTGAAATCTCTTTAGGATTATCTTTTAGGATTCTCCGGAATTCATTAAGCCACTTGTTTCAACATAACGAGATTCTGTTTTTATTGACAAGTGTTGATTTTTTCACAATGAAATTAAGATTAATAGGTTTGTATATATTTTTATTTATCAAAAAAAATACAGTACAGCCACTTACATGAGAAAAATTATTTAATGTTTACTCATTTAACGTTATAGTGAAGAGTAGTGAAAAGAACATAAATTGTTAGTATTAAATTTTAAATGATTTTTTTGTCAGAATTTCATATGTTTATATAAAATTCACGGCACACCCAATTTCAAAGTCGGTCATATCTCTATAATCGAACGGTACAAGCTGCTGTGTCACGAAACCGGTTCCTAAGTGTTAGATTCCTCTCGTTTACATGCGATTATAAATTAAATGCCACTGTGAGCTGAGTGGTCGACGTAGTTTTTAATGTAGTAGGGTAGTTGTCGATACAATTCCTGGTATATATATATATATATATACTTATACGTATATATACATATATATATCGCAAAATTTTGACATTGTGTGTTGAGCGGCGTAACTCAGTACCACGCTTTGTCTTACCAGAGCGGATTATATGTAAATAATATTCAATATAATTATTTCCTCAAATGGGCGTCAAACCTACAAATCCCGTTCCCAACCAGACGCTGTCCCATTGCGCCACTATGCACTCTAAATGCATTCGTATCAGTTCTCTCATGTATACTTTTTTTATTATTTCACATTGTGTGCAGACTATAGAGTAGGTACTTTACATATCGATCCGTTGCATACTATTATCGTTATCGGCGCACTATAAAGTAGAAAGGTGAACGATCCGAGGTCTGCGCTCTACCCCAGAAGGACCCTTGAAAATCGTCCTCAATGGAAAATGCTCACTCAACTACAACTTATACGTATAATATTCGATGTTTGTTCGATGATTTGTCTGTTCGTACATATATCCCTCTTGTGATGTGGCTTTTGTAGGTTGAAGTGGGTTCTATTCTCGTTTTTGTTATGAAAATTTAGGATTATATGAATGTATGTACGTGTCTATATGTCTGACTGTAAACACGATAGGTTGTGAGTTCGATCACCGTTCGGTGGTTATTTTTAAATTATTTTCATTTCCTCGCTCTGGTATGACGAAGCGCGGTGTTGAATTCCACCACTCAACTCGCAATGTCCTGAATTCGGCGAATAGCGGAGTGCAGAGAATCTTGACACTAGATACTTGCTACCTTGCTATGTGAGGTAAAAGCGTGAAGTGAATATTTAGGTGTTTGCGTGAATACGTAGTTAACTTAGTTATCGTTTATTTTAAGATGCTTTCTTCGTTTTATTTCATTTAATAAGATACTTACTAGACGAATATTCATCAATAGCTTCTTACTTTCCATTTACTTGAAAACCTTTATATCTGTCCAGATTTACTGACAGTGTTTCCAGGTTGATAGGACATGGATACTTTCAAAAAACGCGCTTACTCCCATCCCAAAGGCCGGCACCGCACCTGTAGCTTCCGGGGTGTTACACGGGGTCGTGGGTCGTGATTCGCACATTCGTTTGTCTTGCCTTTTCCTAAAAAAAAGACCCGGTACCTGTATTTTAATAGCATAAACCTAATGTCCTTGACAGAATGATCATGATAACATTGAGATTGACATTAATTGAATTATTTTATAAATATATTATATTATTTTATATATTGTATTATTTTATATATTATATTATTTTATATATTATATTATTTTATATATTGTAATTAAATCTCGAATGTCCATAGTACAAGTCAGACTCGATTATTTTTTTCCCGCTTTACGCTTTTCTCTACATTTTAGAGTAAACAAGAGATAATCTAGTATTGAGACACCTACACGGCCAGACCACCACCACCTGTCTTATCAGACCTCAAAGATTCCCCTAATGGAGAGTCGTACCTGCCACTATCGTTGTATATTTACAGGCAGACGTTTCCCCATTGAGCCACGATGGTCTCGATTAGTAATTATGTAAAGAAATAACATTGTTTTAATTTATGCAACATTTTAAAAACATGAAGCGATTCATTCACATTCGCGTTGACCTTGTCACGCGCGTTGCGAGGAAAACACCGCTAAGAAACTCGTGCCGTACCTGCTGTATATGGCCTAAGTGTGTGTTACATGCAAGCTACTCGAGTGTGTAACAACTGTTTTCGTCCAAAGAGGTCAACGTTTAAAGGAGATTTTGGCTGCAGTTGATGTTTTTAAGTTTTTGAATTTAAATTTCATCTTTTTTTTAACTTACAGAAACGCGCCTTAAAGTCTTTCGTTATTCGCGATGTTCTGACAAGAGGATCCGTCGGATCCGTTTTATAACAAAATTATTAATTTTATTAATTCAGATGTAAGAAAAGTATTTCTAGAAAACGTATAATATTTTGATGTAGTGGGGCTCGAACCCGCGCCTTTTGAAATCGTCCAAGCACTCTGGCCACTGGACTAGGCGTCCTATATCCTGCTGCATCAAAACACCTATTTGCTCTTTTTATTAATATTATTTAGGTAGCGGAAATTTAAGAAACATCTTTCAACAGAAATGACAAAAACTAAAATCATAATAACCAGCGCGTTTTTAGCTTTGCGCTTTTATCCCGTATAGCAGGGTAAACAGGAAGTACCTAGTTTTAAGGAAATCAGTCCGTCCGCCTTCATCCGCTTTCTGCCGAATTTGCCACGGAAATCAACGACGCGCTTTGTCTTTCCAGTGCAAAGAAATGAAAATAATTTAAATTAAACCCACAACCGATCGCGTTTACAAACAAATGCTGTTCCACTACGCCATTACCGACTTGAATGTAAAAAAATGTATGCATATTATTTTATTTTGTATACGATATGCATTTCTCAATATATTCTATATAGTAGGTAATAATAATAATAACGTTAGGATTAGCACAACAGGTAGCACCGAACACTGTCCTACCTGCCTACCTAACCTACTATCCGAAACCATAGTTAAAAAGCAGGGTAGGTGTTTTGTTATGTTAGTATTTTTCAAATGACTTCCTTTAATATATAACTATTAAAATCGAATGACGTCTCTTTGATTACCAATATTTAGGGATAAATATTCAATGTTACCTATCTACAGGTTGAGGCCGGTCGTGGTGCAGTGGAACAGCGTCTCATTGTAAACACGATCGGTTGTGAGTTTGATCCCCACTCGGAGGAGTAGATTATATTTAAATTATTTTGACTTCGTCGCTCTGATTGGTCAAAGTGCGGCGTTGAGTTTCACCACTCAACACGCAATGTCGGTGGAAAGCTAGGTACAGAGTGTCTGGGAACTAGGTACTTTCTGTCCACCCTGCTATGCGGGACAAAAGCGTGAAGCGAATAAAAAAAATTATAAATTAATTATGCTAACACAAGTTGGTTGAATAATTGCGTTGATATAACGCAGGAATGTTAATCCTACAAAATGTATACAATACGTGTTTAATTGAAATCGACAGAATTTATAGGTTTTCCTCCCTGTGGTTTGCTTTGACAATGGCATTAAGTTTATATATTTTTGTTAAAGAAACAAGTGGTTACTGTCAGTCTGTTTGTTTGTCTGTACGGGCTAAATATAAGGGCTATACATCTAATTCAATACACTTTTGCTCGAATTGAGACGGAATTTGAGAGAACGGAGTGTCTTTTCAATATACAAGCTTTACTATGAAACTTAAAATATTGTAGGTTAAAATAATAAGTATTATGGACACAGTAGCGCCTAAAATAATATAAAGGATATTAAATTTCTTGAAATATCAGGTTATTTCTATAAATTCCTATTTTTGTCTTCACACGACTTTACGTTAAGTTTTAATTTCCCTAACATGGCTAATTAAAGAGCTGTGTTGAGTTACGCAATCGCTGGAAAACATATTGTAATATTATTTCACTATCAATAAGTTATGGAGATTACTCACGACATACTCGTACACACGATAGGCGTTACTTAGCCTTAAAGGATGATGTCATACGTGCGGTCTAATTATAAAGATGTGATTGGTTTCAACAAATATTAACTTTTCATTATTTTGATAAAATCTTATAAGGCACAGTGTCTAACTGTATACCGCGAATTATTAAAATGATGTACATTACACTTGTCTTATACAAAGCGCTGCGTTAAGCTCTGCAATATAATGAAGAACGGAATTGGAAAACATTTTTAAAAAACGTATAAAAATTTGAACGCAGCAGGATTCGAACCCGCGCCTCTTGGAAACCCCGACCGGAACCCTAAAAAAGGCAATCAACACAGCTTTTTTTTTAAACTAATGATTTAAATTAATTTTAAGTTATAATTTCATTTCTTACAATATTTTGACAATCAATAATTAATGTATGTTATTTATATTATTAGATGACATTAGGCCGTAGGAATTTCAAATTTGTTTAATATTCTATGTGCACCATGTAATCTTACAATATAATATAGTAACAGCTGGTAGTATAACTTGCCCTGTAGGATCCATTCTTTGTTGCATTACATTATCATTTCATAGTGTAAAACGTAGTCGAGTCCGTTGTCGTGTGTGCGTTTAGATCTATCAAACTACGTAACGGATTTTAACGCCATTTTTTTTTAATAAGGTGACATATGAGAAAAATATAAATTACTAGATTTCCCGTTGACGCGTTGAAGTTGTATTTCACTTTATATAAACGTGTATGTCAAACACAGTGTTAAATATTGTGTGTTGCATTTATTTTATTGATTTAATTATATTTATATACATTTAAAAAAATATTAGAATTCTGCGCTCCTTCACTATGTAAACTATAATTGTGCCAAATTTTATACTCGTCAGTCCGTGTAATCTTCGTAAAAAGGGGTACAAAAATTTTGCTTCACGTATTAATATATAGATAATAAAGTTCCGGTTCTAAGGGAGAACGGGCGGGCGGTCGTAAAAACGAAATAGCCGCGAGCGGGCCGCTGGTAATTTTTCCTTATAAATCAGCGGCGCAGTCGACAGTCGCGAGGGAGGCTGGCAACAAATTTCAATTTTCTAATCGAATGTTTGTTGAAAGTGAAACATTAAGTCTAATTAGAAAGCTGCTTTATTTGAACTAGTTTGTATTACACGAAATCAAGTTTTATTGCTAATTTGTTAACATAATTGAGTGATAATTGAAGTTTTTTTTTTTATTTTACCTAAATAAGTTAATTACTATTTTTTATATATGTATAAGAACTAGATTTTAATTCGGGCTACATGACGTCACTTTCAGACAAGTTTAGTTTTTGTAAATAAAAAATTATTCACTTACCATATACGATTTTTGAGGAGTTGACAACCATTCACGACCTTTATAGCGTGAACCTGAGTTCGTTGTTAGGACAACCAGGATAACTATAGTGACCATGGCTGTATAATTTTTACATACAGCGCGACTGCAATCGATATTCGGCTGTGATTTTTCTGGAAGAGATAGCCGTTTTAGTGATTATAGGTCTCCTCTTGTACATTTCCAGGCATGCGGTTCAAGAGATTTCCCAGGCCTTTCTCTTGTATTGAAGACGGCAATCGTAGGGGTTTTGGTGGGTGAAAATCCCACATACTCCGGTTTCTAGGCTGAGTGTGTTCAGAAGATTTCCGATTAAAAACAAGGATAACACGAAAAAATAATTTAAAGCGTGTTTTGATTTTAAAGAACCGATTTTTTGTATTTATATCGAAATATCACATTAAAAGTACCAGATTTTTTATTGCTACAACCTTTTAGACACGTAAAATACATGTAACCTTAGCAACGTGTATGTCACTTTCACAAAAGTGTACGTCAAATGTATAGAAATGTATAGTATTTGTTTTGTTAATTTATATGTTTCTTATCATTTCCTATAAAATATTGATATCTAGTACATTTTCATATCTATATTTTAGTACGTGCAGCAAATTCATTGTAACCCATTTTACGAAAATATCACGAATAGAGAAGTATGAAATTAGGCACAATCGTACTTTATATAAAGAAGGAGTGCAGAATGCAAATATTTTTTAAAAATAATGCATAAAAATATATTAAATTAATAAAATAAATGGTACACACACTACCATTTGTTTGACATACACGTTGCTAAGGCAACGCCTTGTGAACGCGTCAACGGAATATCTAGTAATAAATTTACTTGAGCCAAACTTTGTTTTTCTTTGTTCGTCTAATGTTCGTAAAATTTAAAAATTTCGTACATATAAGTATTTTCCGCTTCGCCTCTGTTTTTGGACCACACATCGTAACAATTGAGACGCCTGTTGAATACGTGAGCTATACTAATTGGAATATGTTAGCGTTTAATTATAAGCCACGGTCAAGAGAAAAGGTTACAGCCATGGTTCAACGGTATCGCGTTAATGTGTCACTCCATAAGGAGGGAGAGGGGTGTGTGTCAATGTAATATTAAAAAAACAGTGAACACTTGCCCTTTTTTTTAATAAAAAATGCAGCTTCACGCTTTATGCTACGTAACAGAGTAGTCAGAGACAACCTAGACAATCAGATGTCTGCTTTCCGCACAAAATGGAGAAATTGCATTGCGTGTTGAGTGGGAATTCAACGCTTTTCGCTTTGTTTTTCCAGAGCAGAGTAAATATAATTATTTCCCCGAGTGGGGATCGAACCCACAATCGATCGCGTTTACAGTCAGACGCTGTCCCACTGCGCCATGACCGGCTGGAGTAATGAAAGTTATTTTTAAATATCATCAATCCCCCCAGAATTGAACCTACAACCAATCGTGTATAAAGACACTGACACGTGGAACAGCAAAATTAATTCTTCCTTATGAACTTATATGAGGGAAAATAATCTTTCATCCATGTTTTTTGTGCAAAGTATTAGTTGTTAATCATACGTGCTATAGGGGAAAATATCTATTAATTACGTCACTCGTTAAGAGCGGGGGAGAGGTCAAAAAGACATGGAATGTATGTGGCGTAATTTATGAGTGGGCCATTCATTTTAATACTGTGTAATTAAAAAAATAGAACCTTAAAGTAAATACTGAAGACAAATATTTCTGTCAATACTGCCGGAAAATGAGTGAAGTTATTGAAATTATGTCAGATATACATAGATAAGGGACAAAAGGAATGGCGATAAGATTAAGAGAAATGTAATATAGGTACGTATGTATATAGTAAAGATAATAACTGGCGTGATAAGATCTGATTTTGAAGTTGTTTTATCTGTGATACATAATATGTCAAAACACGCTCTGTTCGTCTCTCTCCGCTCGAATGTGAATTATTGCGTGTTCTGTCACGTAATTCGATGCCGAGTTTTGTCTTTCCCGCGCGGAGAAAGGAGGAGAAAATTAAAAGGTGTAGTGTCTGACTGTTATGTGGTGGTCGCAGATTCAACGTTAAAAAAGGCCAAAGATCTGAAACAAATTAGTGAAAATAACGTCTTAGTGTTGTCTTTTAGTGTAACAAATTGATTAGAGTGATAGACATCTATTTTTATACTTTCAGGCTTGTATGTTGTGGGTAGACATGAAGTATCTAGTGTCAAGGCACTCCGTACTCAGCTTTACGTTGAATTCGAGGCATTGCGTGTTGATTTAGACATTTTATTTAAAATATATGTTAAATTGATTGATTGAAAAATCTTGATTTAAAATATTTATTATAACTTTGACAGTATATCGGAAAATTAAACGTCAACAATGACAGCCAGTAGAGAATGACAAGTAAATATATGGTATTCGCAACACCTGCACGCACTACACCACACTTGGCGGGGAAAGGTGCATGTGGTAACGGGCCGTCATAGCTGATTGACTGGCCACCACGCGTGCGGTGTGACCCTCGCCGCCCGAGTGTTGGGTTACTTTCTACTGTTACTTTGGTAGTAGCAGTTTGTGTAAAATGATTTTTGCAAATGTGTTATGTCAAACACATGGAAGTGTGCGTGTGTGTGTGTGTGTGTGTGTAATATTCAATTTATTTTATAGTGCATTTAATGCGTTTTTATAATAAGAGTTAGAAGTTAATTAATAATATTGCCTTGTTATTTGTTATTATAGAGGCCATTATTGTGCGGTGGGACGGGGCGCGATTGTTTGTGGGTTCGATTCCCACTCCGGGGAATTCCGCTCTAGTAAAATAGAGCGCGAGGTTGAGTTCGCTGTTCAACGCGTAATATCTCGATTTCGGCGCGGAAAGCGAGTCACGGAGTGTCTTGACACTAGGTGCTTTCTGCCTACCATGCTATACGTGATAAAAGCGTGAAGCTAAAAATATATTTTTTTCCTTTATTAAAAATCATCAATCTAGAATGTAATGTTAAACGCGACTCGTAGTGTCGTAACGGTCCGTCACAACTGGACGGATGTATCGCTGACCCGTACACTTTGTTGCTGAAACACTCATATCCTGAGATAACCGCGGTTGTTAGTTCTCATGAAGTTTGAAGGAAGTATCTATGGTTGCGTGGTTATTTTTTTTGTTTTGTATGTTGGTTCTGGGTTCAAAACTTCGTTTGGTTAATTATAGTTTTATACTACAAAAATATGGCGTGTCAACTTATTCATAAGAAAAATAATTTGATTTATTCAATACTTATAAAGGTTCACGCTTTTTCCTGCATTCGTTCTCAGTCCGGAAATATAAATATTGCATTAGGTTTACTGGCGGAAATCAACACCACAATATAATCGTTTTTCCTAGTGGAAATCGAACCAACACCAATTCGCTTTAACAGTCAGACGCCTTGCCGCTGTACCATCTATCTGATTAAATTCAGTTTTCATATATATTTTTTTATTCTATTTTGAGTTTTTTTATTTTAATTTAATTAATCGCCTGATCTACAAATGCAGGTGATTGGTTTCATATTTATGAAAAATATAATAATATAAAGTAATAAAATATATTAAACAATAGTAACATTATGTCAGTATTGTCATATCAACGGAAATACACGCGCTGATAGAGTAGTCGTGTTAGATGATGACTAATGGGGCGGTGGGGAAGGCGAAATCGTTTTTTAATTATATTAATTTTTAATTATAATCTAAATAATAGTGTAAAATTGTCTGTGTATATATATACATATATATATATATATATATATATATATATATATATATATATATATATATATATAAATATACACATACATACATACTTATATATACTTATAAGAAAACATTCACAAAAAGGAATTAGTTTGATATGTTTGTCTGTCTACCAGTCTCGTAGTCGAAGTTGTAGGTGGCACAACTATAGGCAATAAGTTAGTTAATTATTTGTAGGTACAATGATTTTTTTATCTTCACGCTTTTTATCCCGCATAGCACGGTAGACGTAGATGGAAAGTAGCTAGTGTTAAGATTTTTCACCAAGATATTCGCTTTCTACCGAATTCGAGACATTGCGTGTTGAGTGGTAGAAGTGAAAATAATTTAAATATAATCACTCCCCCGAGTGGGGATCGAACCCACAACCTTTATGGGCTTTACAGCCGGATGCTGTCCCATTGTGCCACGACCGGCCTATATAATGAAATAGAAAATTATATAATTACATGATTATAATAAAATATTTATTTATTTATATTAAAATATATATAAAATATAATATTTTAATATATATATATATTAAAATATTTATTATAATTTTTTTTTAATATTCATATGTTATACGTAAACAGTACTCTATGTATATATTTATTTAAAGGTTGGTTGTTTCTTAGAACGCTACTTGATGATATGATCGGATAAAGCACAGTGTTGAGTTTCACCATTCAACGCGTAATGTCTTGATTGCGAGCAATCAATCGGATTGCCCTGCTATGCGGGAAAAAGCGTGAAGCTGCTACATACATAATAAGATTTTTGATTGTCGCGATTTTACCATATTTTAAATGAATCTATTTTAAACGGATTAATCGCGTATATTTTGGTATTCATAAATATACTTTTCAGACTAATTGTGACCACGGCCTTGTGTAAAATGTTTGAAACGTCGTGATTTTCAGAAATGTATTTTCGAATACCAAAATATACGCGATTAATCAGTTTGAAATAGTTTCATTTAAAATGTGCTATATATAATTATAACGCGCTATCAGAGGAGCAAGGACGCGAGGTCTTGTCAAAGGTCACGAGTAAGCGGGTGATGCGGTGCTAATTATTTATAAGCGTTGTTATCACCGTTAAAGGAGTAATTGTGTTATTTTTAGACGCACTTGTGGAGACTTAATAATGTTTTAAGCTTTTTAGGTTAAATTAATTGTTAACCCATAAACAAAATGGACATATGTGTGTATTTTTAAACAAATCCAATATACATAAGTAGTTCATATATGTTATATTTTCTTACCCTGATTCATAGATGCATAAGAAAGATACAGGTGAAATTAACGAAAGCATGGTTTTTTTTGTTTTGAGTTCTTATAATTAGAATATAGCACAGCAGGGTAGTCGGTGACAACCTGGTGTCAAGATACTCCGTTAACTGCTTTCCCCGGGAAATCGAGACATTGCGTGCTGAATGGCGAACCCAACGGCGCGCTTTGCCTTACCAGAGCGGAGATATGAGAATATATTTGATAATATTGGGAATCTAACACACAACCAATCGTGTTTATAGTCAGGCTAAGGCACTGTGCCACGATGGTATAAACCTTAATTAAATGTCATATATTTCAAATGGAAAATTTCAGGAAAATATTTTAACGTCGACGTTCTTGTAACTTTATTTATTTTTCCTCTGGCCTCTTCTCTGCCTTGCGTCGTCTCGTGCCTGAGATACATTTTAATATAGATTCAATGAAAGATGCCACCGCTGCTCATTTCCGTTATCGCATTACAGAGAACTGATTTCACTTCCGGTTTTCATTATCGACTGTTAAAAAACTATTACAGAATTTAATGATCATAAATTAATGAAAAAAAAAAACTTTTACACTTACGTAACGGCAAAGTGAATTAATTCTCTTAATATTATATAAAAAATGAGGCCATTATGACACAGTATAACTGTGAATGTTACTGGTTGTGGGTTCGATTATCAGTACTGCGTATGAACCGCTGGGTTCTAGTGAGACAAAATCGCGGCGTTGATCTCACCGGAGTGTCTTGTTACTGCTATGACATCCTAAAGAAAACGACTAGACTTTTTTTTTGCTTTGTAATTATTAAGCAAATTTTAAAGTCCCTATTCACGTAAATATATGTATTTTTATTATTTTATATGCATAGAAAGTGCAGGAATCCGATATATTCTATAATAATCTGTTATATTTAATTAGTTCATAAAATATGGTACCTTTCGAATCTACTACAGTAGATTAATTCAAAATTCTTATTTTTAGTAAACGACAAAAGAATGGAATTGCAAAAGCTATTTTTCAGTTATTCAATGAGAAAGAGATGAAAGATAGTACATCTAGTGTTTTCGTA
The DNA here is from genome assembly GCA_032432895.1 of Dryadula phaetusa. Taxonomy (NCBI): domain Eukaryota; kingdom Metazoa; phylum Arthropoda; class Insecta; order Lepidoptera; family Nymphalidae; genus Dryadula; species Dryadula phaetusa. The sequence goes on along the minus strand of JAOYRS010000090.1, from coordinate 937,623 downwards.
TATCAACGAGTCGGTATTGGTTGTAATACAAGTATGTACTGATAGAACACAAGCAACTTAGAAAAATGCAGTAATTTTTTTTTTGAAATCACTACAATACCGAAGTATGACTTACACTTTTGTGTTAAGTGACATACACGTTGCTAAGGTAACGAGCACATTACGCGTCAAAGTGAATTTTGTTTTACGTTTATTATTTATATATTTTGTTTCTTTCCAGAAATAGCAGAGGTGCGGCGTCAAAATGAATAAAGACGGTTGAGGGCCCTGCGCGTCGGCGACGACGCGCTCACTGACGTCATGTCTTTCTTTAATAATCTTAAAAAGGTATGTACTTAGGGCCGTTACGGCGCAGTGGGACAACGTCTGATTGCTATTGGTTGGGCGTTCGATTCCCATTCGGAGGAATGTTTAAAATTTAAGCTCTGCAAAGACAAAGTGTGGTGTCAGAGTAGACTATGATGCTGTGCGGGATAAAGCGTCAAGCTGCTTTTTTTTGTGATTATCCCTTCCAATAGAACAATTAACTCTGTACCAAAAAAAATTTCTACTATTTTTTTTAAGGACGAGAGATAAGAGGGTCGTGTAGATATAAAAACAGAAATTAAATTAATAAAAATTAACCTGTTTACAATAGAAAATGATTGGTTATTTCATATTTGCATACAAAAATGTTAATAGTAAAATATATTTCTATAGAAATTTCTGTAAATGGTTTAAGCAGCTAATTAAATGTGTCCCTTTTCTAGCAGATTTTCGTTATATTTAGTTACAGGAGAGAATAACAAACCCAAAAACGTATGTTAATTTGTCATCTTAAATCTTACTTGCTTTACCAAGACCCAGTCCTGCTCAACAGCCTTTCACTGATGTTCCAAATATAGATCGTTCGCTCCATGTTTCCTGCTTTTGTATAGTAAATCATCTGGATTGCGTAATGTTTTAGTCATAATTTATTGGTGTATCGTGGTGCAGTGGGATTGGGTCTGATCGTAGAAATGAATCGTTGTGGGTTCGATACGTGATCTGGTGATATATGTAGCGACATTGAGTTCCCCACTCAACACGCAGTGTTTCGATTTCGGGTGGAAAGCAGTGAACGGAATGTCTTGACGTTAGGTTTTCTCTGATTGTTCTGCTATACGACATAAAGCGTAAGAAAGGATCCGTTTGTGTTTGGTGTTCAAATAGCTTATAATATAGTTTTAATATAATTTTAAATATCCTTATATAAATTGTCTATATAAATATATATAGAGTTACCTGTATCTCATGGTGTTTTTTTTTTCGTTTTGCTTTTATGATTTGCTCTGTTCATATTATCCTCCTGAATGATCTCTTTTATCACGCCAGGTGCTGCACCTGGGCAGCGGCAATGATGCCAAAAAGAAGAAAGTATTTAGCAACATACGCGACAACTCCGATCCAAATGAGAACTGGGACATGGTGGGCGAGCTCGGCGATGGTGCCTTTGGAAAGGTAACCTATCGATATACCAGTGAACACTGTTTGTTAGGATTTTTCTGTCCGTCATACGTGAGTTCCATTCAATGATTCACATGTGATCTCACCTGTCCACAAATGACAAGTTGTGTGCACATGTGATTTTAATAGACAACATGTGATATCGTATTTGCACATGTGATTTTAAGAATCCACATATGACATTATATGTGCACATGTGTTCTTACAAGACCACATGTGATGTCATGCGTGCACATGTGATTTTAAGAATCCGTATATGATTCAACATACTTATAGGTATACAAAGCGCAACACAAGACAACGGGCCAGCTCGCCGCCGCCAAGATGTGTGTGCTGGACAACGAGGACGACCTCGCGGACTTCACCGTGGAGATAGACATACTGTCCGAGTGCCGGCATCCCAACGTTGTGGAGATGCATGAGGCGTACTTCATTGATAATAAGCTATGGGTGAGTTGGTATTATCAGTTACAGTGTGTTTTATAATATTTTAATTTAAATGTAGTGTAAATAATTATAAAAATAGACATATGTTAATTTAAATATTTTACATGCTAACTTGTTAAGACTTTCCAGCAAATACTCCAACATACGTAATCGTGTTGCCTCGTTTGTCCGTTAGGTTTTCGTTAGATTTTTACATAATACACGAAAATGACTTATTTAATAAGTCATCAAAGTCACTTCTAATTTGGTTAGTACTGTAAAAATCCTTTCTAAATCGAGCAATTTCTATGTATATTTTGTATTTCCGTAGAAGACGCTGGCAAATTTGCATTTTTACCTTTTTTCACAGCACATCACTTGATGAACATTAATGTGATTCATGATTATTTTTAAAAGCGCACCGTTAAGGACCGCCACTCAACCCGTAATATCACGAATTCGGTGGACAACGGAGTACAGAGTGTCTTGCCACTAAGTACTTACCGGCCACTAAGTTACCGGTTGCCTGGAAGAGATCGCTCTTCTAGCGATAAGGCCGCCGATTGTATGCTCTTTGACTATGTTTTTTTTTTCTATTTTAAAATTTTATTTATTTTCCTTGGTGTACAATAAAATATATTTCATTCATTCATTACTTCCTGTCTACTTAAAATAAACAGAAGAACATAACATCTTCCTTAATATGGGAGAATTCTGAACATGTTTGAATTTCAAAGCAATTTTGTTGACCCTGACGAAAGTAAATTTAATATTATAAGACGTAAGAAAATTTATACATCAAAAATAAAGCATATATTGCATTTAAAAATTCTCCCTCACTTACACTTGTATCGCAACTCCCGTTCACTGTTCCTAGCATATAATACTGAGGGGCTTCCCAGATTTTTTTCATAACAACCTGTTCCCTCCAGATGCTCCTCGAGTACTGCGACGGTGGTGCTCTGGACTCCGTAATGTCTGAACTGGAGAAGGGTCTCAACGAGTCCCAAATAGCTTACGTGTGTCGCGAGATGTGCAGGGGCCTTCAGTTCTTGCATTCGAGACGTGTTATACACAGAGATTTGAAGGCGGGCAACGTCCTCGCCACTATGACTGGTGGTGTCAAGTTGGGTGAGTTACATTTTATTAATTTTTTTTTGTAGCTTTGTTAATATTTTAAATTTTTTTTTGTTTCATTCTGAACATAACGATGTCTGATAAAACAAAGTGCAACGTTGAGTTACGCCACTCGGTACACTATGGTTTGAATTCGATTGGTAAGCGGAAAACTGAGTGTTTTGACAAAGAAATTGTTAATGTTTACTAATCCTAAGTGCGGAATAGCACTTTAAAAATAGTAAATATTAAAATAAAATAGCAATCTCTCTTGTTAAACGATTATTTCTTAACAATCTTTAGTATTTGTAAAAATCTCTACAGAGATGCTAACAACATAAATAAGTTGTAACAAAACGTATGAGAATTGCGACGCAGCTGGTAGTAGAACGCATGGCTTAGCGGTCAGAGCGCCTGGACGGTATTCAAGAGGCGCGGGTTTGAATCCCGCTGCGTTCAAATTTTTATACGTTTTATCAAAAATGTTTTTTAAAGAAATTGTTTTTATGTAGTAATTGTCATTTATGATTTAAGATGGACATTCGTGTTTTTTTTTAAGTTTATTAAGTAATTGTATTTTAGTGTTAATTAAATGAAATAGTTTATTGAGAATTAAAAATTTACAAAAGATATATAACAAATATGTGGAGTGGTTTTACAAGTAGAGCAAATTTATGGAAAATGAACATTGAAATGGATTAATATAGTATATTTTGGTATTCGAAAATTATATTTTTGAAAACACACACGTTTCGAATTCTTTACAGTTCAGGTCTACCTGTGACGAACTGTATTTTCGTATACCAAAATATACGCGATTAATCCGCTTAAAATAATTTTATTCAAAATGTGTAAAAATTCGCAAAAATCAAAGTTCTTCTTATTAAATAACAAAAAAATAATTTATTATATGATAACTGAATATAATTTTACAATGAAATGTTTCCAGCGGACTTTGGCGTGTCTGCGAAGAACAAGTCAACCCTGCAAAAGCACGACACGTTCATAGGCACGCCGTACTGGATGGCGCCCGAGGTGGTACTCTGCGAGACGTTCAGAGATCACCCGTACGATTTTAAGGTTATATATTTATTTTCTGTATATATATTTATATTAATAATTTCGTCGCAGTAGACGGTAAACTAGACTGAAACCATGTCTGAGTCATAAAACATAAACTGCGTTTTGTCTGTCAGCATCGTTAGAATTTGACATAACATTGACTCGAAACCATTATAAAAATTTTTGGCAAAACTGGATTTGAACCCGCACTATAACTTATAAGTCATGCGTACTTTACATACTTTTATAGTTTTTTTTAACAAATAAAATTCTAAGCTTTAGTGTAGAATAAAATTTTAAAAATACTTTTTTTTTGTATTCTTTTATAGATATATAAATTAAATTAGATTTGAAACCTTTCAATCTCCAACAGGTCGACATCTGGTCACTCGGCATCACCCTGATCGAGTTCGCTCAGATGGAGCCCCCCAACCACGAGATGACCCCCATGCGGGTGCTCCTCAAGATACAGAAGAGCGACCCCCCGACGCTGGACGCGCCCTCGCGCTGGTCCAAGTCGTTCAATGACTTCATAGCGAGAGCTCTAGTCAAGGTGAGTGCGCAGCGGGCTGGTCGGAGGCAACCTAATGTCAAGACACTGCACTGAGAAACAAAGAAAAACAAATAATATCATTATGTTTTATGATTTCTTATTTTTAACTTCACACTTTCATACCGCATAGCAGGGTAGACAGGAAGTACCTAGTGTCTAGACACTCCGTATATCTCTTTCCACCGAATTCGAGACATTGCGTGTTGAATGATGGAACACAACATCGCATTTTATCTCACCAGAGCTAGGAAATGTACATTATTTTGATTATAATCACTTCCCCGACTGGAAATCGAAACCACAACCGATCGCGTTTACAGTCGGACGCTGTTCCACTGCGCCAAGCGGCCTTTTATTTTATGATAATGCTTTTAATTACATTTATATATGAGAGATTTGACAATTGTACTTTTTATGTTTTTTTTTATCAACTATATTTTAATGACATGAATATGTTACAGAGTAAAAATAAAAATAGATGACAATTACGAAACAGACTACAATAATAATAATAATAACTTTATTAGGTTCTTCAAAAAATTTTATATGGTTTTTACGTTTAAATTTTTTTAAATATAAAGAAAAATATATATTCAACTATGTATGTATATAGTATGTATATACAGTGCACTTTATTTCACATACACGTTGTTTTGACAACGCGTTTTGTACACAGATTCTAATAATTTTCAAATACTAACATGCACCATTTTCATTCAGGACCCAGAGAAAAGGCCCACATCTTTGGAGCTCCTCAAACATGAGTTCGTCAGCGGCGACCTGGACTCCAAACCCCTCAGGGATCTCCTCCTTGAGTACCGGGCTGAAGTGGTTGAGGAGGAACTGCTGGATGATGATTCTGAGGTATGTGTGTCTGTGTGTTTTAGGTTATGTATGGCTAGTAAATTAACAAGAAAAAAAAATTACTATTATTTTTACATTTTTTGAGTTAGAAAGAATTTTATATATAGTTTGTTGTTGTTCAGAACATATTAGGAATTCACTATTTATTATCGACGAGCTTTGCCCGCGACTTCATCCGCGTGAAGTTTTACAAATCCGGATCTACATTTTATAATAGTATAGTAAAAAATAGCTACATCTTGTTATATCAGCTACTTGCAAGTCAAAGTCGCATCAAAATTGTTTAAGTCATTCTAGAGATTAAACGGAACAAACACAATCAAAAATTGTAAAAATCATGTTTTGGTATATGTACCGTGTACATATGCATTTAATAGAGAGTGGTTATTTTAATATTACAAACAGACACCAAAATTTTATTTATTTGTGTAAATTGTATAGATACATATTTAGAAATCAATTTAATAATAATAATAATAATAACTTTGTACTAACAAGCCGCTGTAAGTGATGCTTTTACTAACAAAATTATATTTCTATATTTATATTTTGGGATTAATTATATATATATTTACATATATATTTATAATACTAACCAAATAATACATAAATATGTCAATATCACACGCTTACAAACGGACAGACGCGCGCGCGTCGCAGTCGTCTGCGCAACAAGGAGCAATATCAGAGGGTTGGTTAGTATATATAGCTTTTTGCACTGGTTTTCATATATATATATATATATATATATATATATATATATTATTGTATTACTTTTTAATATATTATAGTTATATAACACAAGGTTCTCTATTGTTAGTGGCGGAACTTAACGCCGCGTTCTTTTATTGAAAATATATATTTAGTATATATAGTGTTTGAGTTGAGTTTGTGTGTGTGTGTGTGTGTGTGTGTGTGTGTGTGTGTGTGTGTGTGTGTGTGTTGTGTATTTATATCTATATAACAATACGTTAATGTGACGTATGTGTGTCGTTACATTGCTTGCGAACCGAACCAGCCGCGAGAGCCTCCGCCGTCGTCGAAGGTACTGTACTCCATACCATACGTTATCTATACTAGTCTTCATTTATTCTTATATTTATTTTAATCTATTAACAAACTAACCTTTAGAAATAAAATGACTTTGCTTATCAAAATTTGTTTTTAAATTGGCCAAGGGCGAGTTGGATTATTTGGAATGATTGACTTTGAAACAATAATATTTTGGAAGCTAGAAAGTCATTTTTAAAGACCTAATAATATGTAAACACCCTACACGTATAGAAAGACCTATAGGATTGATGATTTTCTTTCAAATGTCAATTCCATGTATGCAGAACTCCATTCTTATATTATTTGTTTTTATTTTTATAAAATTGTAACGTTAAAAAAATATATAAAAAGCGGTTAACAGAGTACATCTACTTACTAAGTTTTGGTTGTGTAGTTCTAATAATTTTGGAATACAGACAGACAGACAGACGAACATGAAAAATTTACAATAGTACGTCTTATTTTTATTTATTTTTAAAATATATTCTATTAGTTTATCAAAACTAATTTGACTCTTTTAGGCTGGAGAAGTCCAACTATAGTGCTTCTGTTTTTGTTTCTTGGAATAACTAAAGAAATGGCTAATTATTCAATTACTCTTGTGACATTTACCTTAAAAATAAGAATTTTGATTAAGTTGCTAGATTTATAAATTATCTGTATTTTATGTGTAAATATTATCTGTCTGTATTTAAAAATATATTTTATATGTAATTTTTATTTACTGGTTAGTATTTAAACATATCTATTTGTGTTTCTAATGGCTGCTATTTTATGCTTGTTTACGTCATATATATTGGTCTTTTTTTTTTTAATTTACATGAGTAGTTTTTTTTAGTTATATAGTATGATTACAAATGTTTAAAGCTTGTTATTATTAAAGATTTAATTTATTTTCTTGTAATGTCCATCAGGAGCACCGCAGCTCTCAGATGCATGCGGACATGGAAGATGACTCTACGTCGGTGAGGTCGGGCGAGACGCCAGACATCAAGAGTGAGTTATTTTATCTTTTTTTTTCTCTTAGTTCATTGATTATTTCTTAGTATATATTAATAAATTATATATAGTCATAATGAACAGACTAGACAAAACGCGGTGTTAGGTTCTGTAATCTAACACGCAATGTTTTGTCAATTGTCATGATAAATTAGCTTCTTTTTATTTTTAACAGTGATTAAAAATAATAGTTTTAAAAGGATTATGCTATACCGAATATGTATTGTAATTCTATGTATTCCACACAGTGTCAGAGGCGGAGCCCGCCCCGGGCACCACGCCCTCCCCCGCGGCCACGCCCGCCCGCGCGCCGCCCTCGCCCCGCGCCGCCTCGCCCGCCCCCGCCGCTCCCGCGCCGCCCGCCGCCGCCCACGCCGCGCCCGCCAAGCGCGCCATGCCCGACGATGCGGCCGCTGACAGGAGACCGCCGGTAAGACCATACGTTGTGACGATATTAAAAAATTAAATTAAACATATAAAACTGAACATATTTTACTGTGTGTATATATTTAATATTAGTAATAATTTATATAAACGCACCTCGTCCAGTTGACACTATTTGAGTTTGAGAAAAACTCGCACGACTATGTTGATATGTATAACAATAGGGGTAAAAGGTGTAATAAATTTTATATAAAACAAAATGTGTGTGTGTGTGTGAGAGTGTATGCGTGTGTGAGTGTATGCGTGTGTATTAGTGTTCAGTACAAGAAGTGACACTTCTTTATGACGTCATTTTTCGAAAAACAATCCACTATATACAAATTTACAGGAATTGGTAAAATAAAACTAAATTAAATAAAGTTTCAGCACAATAAATATAGCGCGTAATGAAATAATGTAACTTAGAAATAAAGATGGCGCGTAACAGAAAGACATTACTTTTTTCTATATATTTCTATATCATTTCTCCCATACGGTTATAAAGAAGTTCACTTCAAATAGGGTCTTGAAGGGTGTCGCCTTACACCAATTTATTTATATTGCCATATTGTATATTGCCAGGGTATTTCCAGAAAATGTTGTCATCTAAAAATAATAGCAAAATCAGGTATTAACATAATAATTTTAGAGGTTAGTTTCATTTATAAGTAAGTAGTGAATTTTAATCTAATTTGTATTGTATATATTTATTAAATTATGTTTATAAGTGTGTTGTGAATGCTTGTTTATGTATGTGTGTGTGTATGTGTACGTGTGTGTGTTTTATAATATTATAAGTTTCACGTAATCTCGAGACACTTCATTCGTTTGTTTATATGATTAAGATTTATTTTACTATTTTTATAGTGTTATCCCGTATAATATTTTGTATGTACATAATATGTTATAATATATTTTGTAAAACGTTATTGAAAATTATTGAAAGGAAAAAAATAATAAAATATTAAAATAAATAGCATTTAGCAAATTATTTCTTAACAGTCTTTAGGTACCAGAAATTTGTAAAAATCTCTTTACAGAAATGCTAGCAACGTAAATTAGTTGTAGCAAAACGCAACAACGTAAATAAGTTCCAAGACGCGGGTTCGAATCCGGCTGCGTTCAAATTTTTGTGCGTTTCTTAAAAATGTTTTATAATTAAGACTTTCTTTAATTAATAACCCCTTACTTTCAGGCACCAAAGAAAGAGAAAGGTCCCGCGCCCCCTCCCCCCGGCGCGTCGTCCCCTCCCCCGCCCTCGCCCCCGTCGCCGCCCTCCCCACCCTCGCCGTCGTCCACCGCGCCGCCCTCGCGCTCCGCCCGCAAGCAGCCCGCGCCGCCTCCGCCCCCTGCGCCCGTCACCACCACCTCCGCTGCCACCACGCCCGCCTCCACCTTCGCTGGACACATCGTGGAACAGGTTAGTGTTCTAGTTTTTTTTTATAGAGCTTCACGCTTTATTCCATATCCCAGAGTAGTTAGAGAAAATCTTGTTTTATCAATTTTTGGTCTCTCGAGATTGTAAGTAGTAAATAAATATTAAATATGGAAATATAAAAAAATATTCTGTTAAGTGGGAATCTAACACACTAAGCAACGATGGTTTTGTTTTACAGATTATAGAGTTTTGAAATGCTGTTTCTCGCTTATATTCCGCTTAGCAGACGAGAAATAACAACTTTCCACCAAATTTGAGACATTCTGTGTTCAATGCTGCGTGTTGTCTTGCCAGAGCGAAAATCGAACCCACAACCGATCGCGATCTCAGTCAGACGCTGTCACGCTGCGCCACGACCGACTTATAGTTATAGCTTATTTGCTTATTATTATGCTTATTTTGCAGGTATGTCGCGAAGCAGAGAAGGCTGTAGAAGACAAATCAGATAAAAAAGATATAAAACATGTTAATGATAAGGATGTTAAACCAAAGCCTGATGATAGAATAACCACTCCCGAACCGATGGACGACAACCGACCTGTCAACGGTACCACAGACGATAAAATGAACGACACCAACAAAACTAGTCCCACAGATAACAAAATCAGCTCGGATATCAAAATAGGAAACTCTGAAGCGAACTTGACAAACAAAGTCGTACAAGTCAAGCGATCCAGCTTAGATATTAGTGATGTCACCACAGATACAAAAGCTAAGGAAGATATCAATAAAGATAATAATAAATCTAATAAAGAGAATAGAGATGTCAAAACTAATGTGGACGTTTCACCTGTCAAAAAGACAAGCACAGATACAAATAAAGTGGCGACAGACAATAAATCCAAAATTGAAGTCAGAAAGAGCGCTGATGATGTCAGACTGAGTGAAATCAAGGACAGGCGGAATACTGAAATGAGTAAATCCAGTATAGAGATTAACAACGAAATCAAACCGGAAGTGCGCGCCATAACGGAAATTATTAAGAACGATAAAAAGGAACGCTCCAGGTCGAGTTCCACCGAAATATGCGAGAATAAGAGAGTTAGTGCTGAAGTCAGCCGCATAGAGTCCAGGTCCAGGTCTGTGGACGACAAGGACAGGTATAGTGTGGAAGTGAAGAGGGAGAGGGACAGAGCTAGCAAGGATTACTCGAGATCCAGCTCGATAGAAGAGAGTGGTGTGAGACAAGTGGAGATACGACCTGTCACGGTGAGCGGCTTGTGTTAACTTATTAATAAGTATCCTTAGTTCAAAAGGAAAGTCTTTAACTATATTATTTTATATTTCTTCAATCTGATAAGACTAAATGCAGCGTTTAGTTCTGCCACTTAATTCGAAATGTACAATTATTTCTCCGATTTGGAATCCAAACCCCCAATCGATCATCTTTTACAGTCAGACACGTTGGCCCACTGCGCCAAAACGGTCTCATAGCCTCTGGTAAGAAAAAGACGCGGCGTTGAGTTCGCCACTCAACACGCAATGTTTCGATTTAAAGCAAGCAGTTAACGGAGTTTCTTGACATTAGGCTATCTCTGACTTATTTTTTTTTCTCCAACAGCCCAGTCAAGCGGTCACGGTGGTGGCGGTGAGCGCGGAACCCAACTCCCTCGCTGCGGCGCCCGTAGGGCTCGTCACCGTCACCACTACACACCCGCCGGTGCTTAACACTGCAGCGCCGGTAATTAACACTCTACTGTCTTTAATTAATTTAGATTCAACAAATGAAATAAAGTCAACCGACAATGTATGCAATAATTTTATTGGTATTTAGTTAGTTCCAATTATTTTTGAACTTCGTTTTCGACATTTTGTTTTCGTAAGAACTTTGATCTATGCTTCAATATTTAAACATCAAATAGATTAAAAATAAAGTACAAAAACTTTATATTTAAAAATATAACTCGAAAATCCATAAATGTTTTTTTATTAAATAAAGTTCGCGTACTTAATTGTTACTAATTATTTACTTTTGCCCCACCAGCTCCCCCACAACGCAGTCACCATATCCACAACTCCCCCCATGGACGAGGTGGTAGTGGTACGAGCTGCCTCCTCAGACGACGATGATGCCTTCGCACCCTCCTCATTGGACTCGCTGGATTGCACTACTTGCTATAATGGTAAGCATTCAAAAAAAACATCACAGCGAGACTCGAACCTGCGACTCTTGATAACCGTCCAACCATTGTGCCATTTTTGTCTTAAAATTAATAAATTTTAGTTATAATATTAATTATGGGTCGGCCGATCAATTGTGGGTTCGATTTCCACTTGGAATAGCGATTATATTTAAATTATTTTCATTTCCTCGCTCATGTAAGACAAAGTGCGGCGTTGAGTCCAATGGCGCAATGTCTCGAATTCAGTACAATTTACAATACAAAAATAAAATAATAATAAAAAAGCGTTAAAAATGTTTTTTTTTTATTATAGTGATGTACTTTTATTTATTTATTTATGTTTTTTTGTATTGTAAGATGGATTAAAGGAAGGTGAATTAAAAAGTGATCTGATATGTTATAGTTTTATTACATTTGTTTTATTTTACTATATTAATCTTTATTTTATTTTATATGGAGCTTCACGATTTTTTTCCATAAAGCACAGAAGAAATAAGCTAGTGTTGTAACAAGTTACAAACGTAGCATGTTAATTGACGCTTTATATCTTACACAATAGAGAAAAATGTATTATGCAAGTATATTAATACTTATTTCATTTATTTGTTTATATAGAAAAGAGTCGCGGAAGAAGACTGGATAGCAGTGAAGTGCTGATACTGAGTCCTGGTGCCGGAGACTCTGGTGTCTTTGACGACAGCCAACACAACCATCTCAATTTGGTAAATATGTGGTTTTTTTATAATACCTAATGTCAAGACACCCAATTCGATACATTGGCGAAACTAAACGCCGCGCTTTGTTTCACCAGAGTGAGTAAACATAAATAATATAAATGTAATCCTTTCCCCCGGTGTCGAACCCACAACCACGATCGTGATTACGTTGCTTCTTTTACTTTTATATTCTTATAAGTTATGTTATGTACAGGACACATCGCACGTGTCAGTGGTGACAGTGGGCGAGGAGGTCCGGGTGCGCGACTCGGGCTCCGCGCACGCGCACGCGCAGGCGCCGCCGCGACTCAGTCCAGATAGCTTTGAGAGGTATGTAATATATATTTTTCACACGTGCAAGCAAAGCAGATGTCAAAGATTAACTGAACATTCAAAATGACTGATATTATCAGCATGAGTGACAGACATTAGTACCAACATAACGCCAAAAAAAAATAGAAATTTGAATATACGTAACTGCGAAAATTCTAAATTCGTGATATATTTTGAATATTTTTTCGTATATAAGAATTTATTGTACACCACAAAAATAGAAATACAAGAAAATAAAAAAAACACATACAAAGAGAGACACATACACACACACACACACACACACACGCACGCACGCACGCACGCACACGCACAAACACAATCACAAACACACACACACACACACACAAACACACACACACAAGAAAATATGACGCACTAAAGGCATTCTTGTCGCTACTTAGCTGTTTCTTCCAGGCAACCTTTTTGGGTTAATAGAATGTGGAAAAAGAACGAAGTGGTGAAATAAAAATAATAAGTATTGTTCTTCCAGTGGCAGATCACGGTCGGACAGTGGGTCGGTAGCTTCCGAACGGTCGCGACGCGGTGACGCAGATTCCCTGGCCACCAGCACCACCACCACCACGGCGTCGCACGAGTCCCACCACATGGTTAACGGAGCTGCTAGGTTGGTATTGTTGATTGATTTTGCATGGTTTTTTTTATAAACGCAGTCTTGATGAATTCATGCTAATAAGATAGATAAAATAGATATTATTACAATTATGCCTACTATATGTTAATAATTAATACGATCAAAATGTTTAAATTTATTTATTTATATTATAGTCATTATTGTTTTTAATGACAAAATGGCCGCCGCAACAAAACGTCGATTTAAATTTTTTTGTACAATCCACCCAATATGTTATATTGAAATATAAAATATATTAAAAAGATAAAATTAAAATATATTTAAATATTAAAAAAGTAAATAAATGATAGCTCTTGTTTTTGATTCTATATTTTTTATTTTACTTATTTATGAATTTAATATGAATATATATATATTTTATTTTATTATCTATAATATATTATTCCTTGTTAGAGTGAATTCCGAAAATCAAAACGTTGATACTGAAGAAGTGGTGCTCAGGAGGAAGCCGCAAGATGGACAGCCTAACAGGATACAACGGTGTGTTTGCTTTAATTTTTTTATATTATTTTTAACTTATCACGCTTGGTAAGTTGGACAGAAAGACCTAGTATTAAGACACTCCGTACTTCGCTTTCCACCGAATTCGAGATATTGCGTATTAAGTGTTAAGTAACTCAACGCCGCACTTTTTCTTACCAGAGCCTGAAAGAGAAAATAATTTTAAATATTTTCACTGCCTCGCTCTTACTATTTATGTATCTTTCATTATGCAATGACAGTGTCTGACAGTAAGCAAACGCAATTTGTTGTGAGTTCGATTCCAACCCGGGGGAATAATTATATTTGAATCCATCAGCAAAGTACCTCTAAAAACTACTTAGAAAAATAAATTATTTATTATTACTATTGTGGTTTTTTTTATAATTATTATTCTTAATAAAATTGATATTTTCCTATCTGTATACTTTTCTTGCAATGTTAGTTGAAAAGTTTAATTTTTTTATTTCATATGTTAATATATATACTGTCTCAACAGGTCTAAAGAAGACATCCACATGGCTAACCTAAAGAAGAAGACAAGGAAACGCACGAGAAAGTTCGAGATCGATGGCGTCATCGTTACCACTACTACGTCGAAGGTAATTTATATGAAATATTTAGATCATAGTAGCGCAGTGGAACGATGGAACTTCTCAATGTACGCGTGGTGGTTGCAAGTTCACGGGCATATATATATATATATAGGAAGGAATAATTGTATGTGTTGAATTGTTTTTCTGGTAGTACAAAATAACTCTAAAATTTCTTTGATGACGGTAATAAATATTTTTGCAATTGTGTTTTTTAATTATATATTTTTTACTTTTCTTTCTCCATTATATTTTCTATTTCTGTTAAAATTTCTGTTTTTGAACTGGTATATTTATTTTGTTTTTTTCATAACATTATTTTTATTTTATACAGGTAATATGGGGCGACGAGGAGAGCGGCCGTACGTGGGATGATCACGCGCTCCGCAAGCAAGAGCTACGCGAGATCAAAATGCTGCAGAAGCAGGAGCAGAAGCAGTTCCAGGACCTGAACGCCAAGGAGACACAGCTGAAGGAGCAGCAGGATAAGAGGTGGGTAACGGTATTTGAATCTATGGCTCTCGGATATCTTCTAATGATCTTATCGAGTTCTTTATTATTTGCTTTATTAATATATAAATAGAAGAAAGTATTATAAAAAAGTATAACATAATATTTTACTGTGTGTATAACAATTGAATATATCTTTCTTTTGGTTTATTTATTTTTATTTATATCCACTAGTGCCAAGTAAAAGAGTGATAATAACATTAAACAACAAACAAGGAGAAATATCATTTTAAAACTTAAATGTCAATCATCTTTCATAGTGGTTATATAAGTAGATATATGCATTATGGAATGGATATTATAACCATTTGTTTAAATCATTATTTGTTAATTCATATAATTAAGTAACTATATACATAGTTTGGGAATATTGCGATTTTTTAAAGAAATAATATCAAAATTTGAATATCGAATTACATAGAAAAAAATAAAAATATTAAATGAAATAATGGTGGGTCGCAGGTTCGACGCGGAGCTGGCGTCGCTGGCGCGCGCGCACGAGGCGGACCTGGACACGCTGGCGCGCGCGGCGCGCGGCGCGGGCGAGCGCGCGGACGCGCAGCTGGACGCCGAGCTGCGCCAGCACGCCAAGCGCCTGCGCGCCGACCACGAGCGCGACCTGCGCCACTTCCGCGACACGCTCAAGCAGGAGCTGCGCCTGCTCAAGCAGGTACACGAGTATTAGGTTACTTAATTGTATTTAGAGAAATTATTATATATACATTCATTTATCGTTCACAAAATTGCAAAATTATGCTGTTTGTTTTTATGTCATTGAAAATGAATAGCCAGACTTAAAAAATAAACTATTTATTACTTTTTAATTTAAGTATTAATTTCTCTTGCATATTTTATATATGTTAACTGTTTAATATAAATTATTGACGTATATTTATTTTGTTTCTGTATGTATGTATAGGTATGTATATGTACATGTATGTATATATGTTTATTTATTTTTTTCCTTACTTATACCACACCGTGTACTACCTTTACATATATGTTATATAAAAAGGAAGTACACAACCTAACCATTCAGCTTCTACGCCTTAAAATTGCTTACCAGAGATCAGTCATTGGAAGAAGACTGTCCGCTGTACTATTCCACCTGGCTATGTTCCGTCTTCCTGTCACACATGTATGATGACCAAACAATGCCCACCAGGAAGTGGAGCTGGTGAGCAAGGAGCGGCGCAAGGAGGCGTACCGCGCGGGGCGCGCGCGCCTGGACGCCGAGCACGCGGCGCGCGAGCGCGCCTTCGTGGCGGCGCTGGCGGACGCCGGCGACGCCGTGCTGCGCCGCGTGCACGACAAGCACCGCGAGCGCCAGGCGCTGGCCGACCGCCAGTACCTGCAGCAACGCCACCAGGTACACAGAAACTACCACCGGATTCGAGGCATTGCGTGTTGAGTGGCGGAACTTAACGCCTAACTTTGTCTCACCAGAGCGAGGAAGTGTAAATAATTTGTAATATAATCACTCCCCCGAGTGGGGATGTCGAGCCCACAACCGGTCATGTTTGCAGTCAAGCGCTATCACGCCGCGCCAAGACCGGTCTCATTCATAATTATGTTAGTGAAATAACTAAGCCAATAAATCTGTCTTATACAAGTTTCTTTCATTATTTTTGAAATTTGTTTCTTTGGTTTTTTTTGTTTAAAAACAAATTAAAATATATGATAGTTAAATAAATAAAAAACCACTTCTGATACGATGGGACAGCATCTAACTGTAAACCCGACGGTGGGTTCGATTCCCAATAGAGAAATGATTATGTTTAAATCTCCTCGGTGTGATCAGACAAAACGCGACGTTGAGTTCCGCCATTCAACACATAAAGCAAAAAAAATATTTGATTTCTACAATCTTAACTTATCTAATGCAAAAGTCTTATAATTCTAAATATAAGATATTATGATCAAAATAACGAAAACAATGTCAATATTAATATGACAATAATAATGTTCAGATAATGAGAACTCGAGAAGCAGCACTATGGGAACTAGAAGAGAAACAGATCCACGAGCGCCACCAGCTCGCCAAGAGACAGCTCAAGGAGGAGTTCCTACTCCGCAGACACCAGATGCTGGTGCGGCATGATAAGGAACTGGAGCAAATTAAACGGTGGACCGTTTGTTTTATTTTTCACCTTAACACATTATACCTAACAGGGTAGTCCACACCCATTACCCTCTTCATACACGCCCTCCGATGTGTCCTCACACTTTGTACGTGACGTTCCTCCAGTATCGTACATACTGTTTTCTCGAAAACCGAGGTCTCCCCCAACCTCTTGTAACACTCACCTTTAC
This sequence comes from Dryadula phaetusa, assembly GCA_032432895.1. Taxonomy (NCBI): domain Eukaryota; kingdom Metazoa; phylum Arthropoda; class Insecta; order Lepidoptera; family Nymphalidae; genus Dryadula; species Dryadula phaetusa. The sequence goes on along the minus strand of JAOYRS010000090.1, from coordinate 920,481 downwards.
TTGTATGAAAATTTTAAATATAATACGTACAAATCAGAAAATAAGCAGCTCCACGCTTTATCCCGCATGGTCGTGGCGCAGTGTGACAGCGTCTGACTGTAAACGCGACCTGTTGTGGGTTCGATCCTCACTCGGGGGAGTAATTGTATTTCAATTATTTTCATTTCCTCGCTCTGGTAAAGACAAAGTGCGGCGTTGAGTTCCACCACTCAACACGCAATGTCTCGGCTTCGGTGGAAAGCGAAGTACGGAGTGTCTTGACACTAGGTACTCTCTGTCTACCCTGCTATGCGGGATAAAGCGTGAAGCTAAAAAAAAAGTCTATAATTAAAAAAAGTATTTGTTCAACTTTAGTTATACATTGAAAAATATTACCCAACACGCTAACAAGAATAAAAATAACATCCACACGCCATTTACAGAAAAAACAGCCGCAAAGAGGAGGAGCTGGCCAAATGCCAAGCGCTAGAGAAGAGATCACTCCCCAAGCGCATCAGAGCCGAGCAGAAAGCGAGGGAGATGATGTTCAGAGAGTCCCTCAGGATAGGCGCCACCCCCACGCTGTCCGCGACCCTGTCCGCGCATGAGGATGATAGGGATAGGCTGAAGAAGGTATATATAAAAAATCTATTTATTTTATTTATATGGGAATATTATTTAGTTTTAGGTTGAGTAGTAGTGTCAAGGCACTGTTAGATATAAGCAATCGAATGAAAAAGAATTCGTATGTACTATCTTACTCAACTAGGGTAATGATAAATAATTTTATATTTATTCTTCCCTTAACTGGGAATTGAACCCGTAACTTCCACGATATCCTATATATTATACTAAATAAATAAACCTAATTGAAGATTCATGTGCTCAGTTAATTTTTTGCCTCTTTTGTGGAATAATATTATTAATTTGTGTTTTTTTTTAAATTGAATTAAGTTATAATGGCACAATGCCAATTATATTATCTGGAAATATCTATATAAATTATTTTTTCTGATCTCTTCTCTTTTTTTTTTAAGTAATACCTTTTTCTATTTACAGGCAGTTTTTTTAAAATAACTTTATATATATATTGATTTCATTTCAGTTCCAAGAAAATGAAAAGCGTCGTTACCGCGCTGAGCAACAACGCCTCGCCACCAAACACGCCAAAGCGAGAGAGGAACTGAAGGCGGCTGGGGAGGTAGGTTCATGTTGACAGAATATGTTTTGGTTGATGGAACTGCTAGAATTAGTTTAATTAGTTATTTACTTTGATCTATGTGCTTATAGTTAGTCAAATATGCACGCCTGCATCCGACCGTCTGACTGTAAGCGCAATCGGTTGTGGGTTCGATTTCAAGTAGGGGAAATGATAATATTTAATTTATTTTCATTTCGTCGTCGAAACTCAACAGTACAGAGTGTCTTGAGGCTATATACTTCATATTTTTATTGTTATGCAGAATAAATTGGGATGAGTGTTTATATTACGATGAATTGAAGGTTATTTAATATCAAACTGAGTGTCTAAACACTATTTTTTTTTCTATCGTCTCCAGGCTCTACTCCGTGAGCTGGAGCAGTACCAGAATGAGAAGCGCAAGGCCCTCATGAACCACGAGAGCAGCAAGATGAAGGCGATCGAGGAGAAGTACGCGCAGGAGCTGAAACTGTGGCGCGCCACGCTCGCTGACAGGAAGACGGTGAGCTTTTATATATATATACATACACACAGACACATATTTAGTTTATATATATACATATTTAAAAGCAAAATATATTTATTTATTGTACTCTTTGTTTTTATTTTGTCTTTTTAATTGGTTTATTGATTTTGATAATAATTTATAGAAATGATATAAAGTATTAATAATTTTTTATATAATTTTCTGTTTAAAATTGTTTATATAATCAGATTTCTTCATTTTAAGAAAATAAGTACAGTTAAAACAAGAAACGTACTTTGAAAAATACACACTTTTTGATAATTTTCACATCTACATCTCTATACTGCTTTAAAAAAATATATAATTTTTTTTTATTAGATTTTATTGAAGTATTAATAAAATAAAATATCTAGAAAAAAAATTTACACATATAAAACACACTCACACACAAACATACACTTGCAAATTTTATATGAATTTGCATGAATTATCATCGTCTTATAAAGAAATGAAATATAACTATTTAGTCACTGTTTCTTTTGTATCGAATTCTATCACTTTAGGATGGAAAGATAGTGATGTTTTAATTATAATGAAACTGTCTATTTCTGTATGTTTGTTGTTTAAAATCGCTAATATACTGATCTTATTTATATAGTAAATAGTTATATTTCACGTATTGCGCATGGCATGTCAAATTAAGCATGAGCATGGTTCGCTTCCAACTAAATTGGTGGTGGGTTCATAATAAATGTATTACAGGAAAAAAAATTGATAGGTATATTGTTTGTACCAACAATCACCAACATTAGGGGTACAGGGGTACACCGATGAATGTATGTTTGTGCCGTCCCACTGTCAACGCTGCACTAAACACACACACATTTTCAACAGAAACTCATACAAACGTTCGAGAAACAGTTGGACGATCACGAGGCCAAGTTTGGCATAAAAATACCCGACAGGAGTGTCTACCTCGACGCTCCGTGGCCCAAAAATGTACTCCAGCACGTCCTATCCGCGTATCACCACAGGACATCCTTCATAGGATCCCTATCCCGGTCCAGAACAAGCCTTAACCTGGTCATGTCCAATAACAATACGCCCAGCTTGGACAGACGCAGAAGCATCAGTCCCAATTCCAACTTCCGTCAGACGAAGTCGGCGGCGACGAGCGCCACCAGTACCACGAAACGTGGCAAACTGACGAAAGCTCAAAGATACGGTTCCACTTCGAATTTGAAGTTAGTCTCCGAGAAAATCTCCGGTTTCTCCGTCTTCAACGGGCCCGAGGAGAACAGAAGGAATCCAATCATGGCGTACGATGATGTGCCTATAGAAAGAGTCGGCAAGATAGACGAGGAGCCCAAAAAGTCCTTTGAAAGAACTAAAGTTGAACGTGTTCCGATTTCCATTAAAAACACTAAGAAGCTAAATCGGCAGAGTTTGAGCGATCATCTGTTTAAAAAAGTCAATGATGAACCCCTGATGAAGAGGAGTATTTCACAGCAGAGCCTGAAACAGGATATAGCGATGGAGGCGGTTGTGATAGACATGCCGTCCTTGGAAGGCAAATATGATACGTACAAAAGTGGCACGAGCACAGGAAGTGATGAGGACAAGTATTTCAGTAGATGGGGACCTGTCAGGGGGTCCAACAGCTACTCAAATACACCAAACGTGCCTGTCAGCCAGCTGTCAACGCTGAACCTAAAGAATATATCATCAGACAAATCCAAGGAACCTCCGGATTCTGTGGTTTAAGACCTTAATCTGACAGCCTTATGGTTGTTTTATTCTGTGGCGTTAACATTTTTTTTTACCTATATTGGGTATGAGAGCGGCATTTTATGTTTATATATATTTTTATATAAATGAGACTCATGCTTCCATGTTAGTGGCTATCGATATTACTCGATATGCCATCTTCACTTCCAAATTGTTAGCGTAAATTCATTTAGTGGGCGTGTCTGTTTGTTTTTTTTTAAACTTAGTTACTCGTTTCGCTAGTCTTGTTTATCTGTATTTTGTAGAAAACGTTTCTGGTGTTACCATAAGAATATCATTGAATATTCAAATTTTTTGATATTAATAAAAAAAAAGTAATAATCTTTTTATATGAAGCTATACAAAGTTTCCAATGTAGTTTCCTATTTATATGTTATCTGTCTTATATAAATACAGGTAATATATTGCTTGCGAAATCCTTCCAAGTCCTAAATTAAAAATATATGCCTAGTTTAAATTTAGTATCGCATTAGTGATGTTTTGGTCCAAATTTTAATAAATTTAGTTTTTTAGTAGAGAGGGAGGGTTTTAGCTTATTTAGATATAAAGACATTCCACGTGCCTAAACATAGGTTAACATATAAAATAAAAAAATATTTTTATTCTTGTTAAAATACGATAATATTTTAATGTTTCCCATTTAAAGTTGTAGAATTTAAAAAAAATCTCTTGGCGTTTAACATTTTAAGTAGCTTTTATTTAATCTGTTAAAAATATACAACTTTTAAATTATATTTAAATAAATTATTATATATCTGTTTTTTTTTAGAATAAGTTACGTCTACCAATCATGTGTTATCTATATTTTATCTGTATTCTTTTTTAATTCGCATATGTCTTTAACGCTTTAGATATTATTATGTTTATTTAAATTTATGTACAAATAAATATTAAATACTAACATAACTTTAAGGTATATTTTAAACATTTTTTTATTACTGGGAATAATAAATTGTCGTCTGTGCCACTTGCCAATGTTACTAATGTCATTAATTAAAAAAAAATAAAGTTATGAATAATTCCATAATTAGCATTTGTACGTATATATAATATATTTACGTTTAAGTCACAATTTAAATTATATAATATAGTGTTAGAATTGTAACTTCCAACCCATTGATGACTGTTTTTGGCTTTTAAAATATATTTAAACTTAAAATTGTTTTTATATTCAAATAATTATATAGAAACTACGTTTTATTACTCTTAGCTATTTTTTTTTATTATTTTATCATTTGTAAAGCTGTGACATATTAATATTCAGCCAAAAATAGTCTATAGAATTGTTCCAAGCATTCCGTCAAAGTCCTGCCTATAATTTTAAGTGTATTTTGAAGCCTTTTGCTAGAAAATACTGACATGCTTAATATTATTATAATAACCTTGTAAATAAAGACATTACGTTTTCAAATTTTGCATTATTTCTTTGGTGGTGGTCTAAGCCTGAAAAAAAACCTTCTTTGCTTTTCTTTAAGAAATTTTATAGATTAGTTATATAAAAAAAATATTATTATTATTTAAATTATCTTTCACAATTAGAGCTTTAAAAATATATTAATTAATAATTATTTTGATTTTATTAATTCCGCTCTTAAGCATGGTAACTAATAAGGTGAGGTGATGTAACGTGGACAGCGGAACCCAACGTTGGACCTGCATGGTATGTGGTGTTATATATATTTGCATGGAATGTATATTTTTGCTTTATCTATATTATTTTATTTTGGTTTGGACTAATGTCTTAAGTTATACAGCCATGGTTTTCTATTAAATGTGTGTGTGTTTTTTTAATATTTAAACTGTCTTTATATATGGTGAATATATTTTGGATTTTCTTGTTTTTCATACAATCGCAGGCTTTGGAGGATGAGTTTGCAGCACAGTTAGATGAACAGGAGAGGTTGGCGGCCAACGCTCGTCTACCGCCGCCAACGTCTAGTATGCCACAACACAGTTCCACATTGCATTCGTCCAGGACCAGCTTAACTTCCAGCCATTACGAATGACGACGCCGATTCTTTTAATTTATTATGAAAATTTTAAAGCTAAATCATTAATTGTAGAAAAACTTATCACTATGATAAATGTCGACTAAACGTCTACGATATTTTTTATAAAATACCTTATTTTTTATAATATTTAGCGATTTACTAAATTTTAAGAATCAGCCCTAATGGAAATTTGTAATTGTAAATACATATCGAATGACATATGTCACTGTCAAAATTTGGCGGCAAACGAATGGACTACGCGATTCAGGCTTTGTGCACAATTTTAAAGTTTGTCTTAACAGATTTCTCTATTTCTTATCTAATCAAATCTATGCATTTTTAAATTAAAATACAATAAAATAGTAATATTTGATCTATTTCAACTGTTTCTAAATATAGTAAGCACTAAAATTTACGCTGCTCTTTGTATTAGGCTGTATATTGTTTAACGTAGTTCATTCGATGGTAAAAAAAAAATAAGGAGATATTGTCGCGTTTTGAGGTTATTTTTACAATTGGTAGAGCACTCGTGATGTAAAAGTGCCAAATTTTAAAGCATTTAAATTAAAAAAATTTAACCAGTAGCTGACTACTTAACGCGGGGTGTGTTGTGTCGAATTGAAATTAAATATAAAATGTCAGTTCTTATGATTCTAATTAAGTGATTGAGGAATTGATATATATATATATATATATATATATATATATATATATATAGTCGCTTTTTTGAGTGCGTCGAGACTGCTTGCTAAACACCACGTGGTGCTTAACTAGAATTAAAATTGGTTTGGATTGTGCCTATGTTGTGTGGTCAGTGTTGAAATGGCTTGCTTCATATCAAATGTCAAGTAACAAAAGTGTTTGAAGGCAAGAAAACAAAAGATAGAAGTAAGTATATCGTTATATATAATTAGATATTTTAATTTGATGGTATTCAATGTGAAATTACTTAGTGTTTTTTGTCCTGTGATACTTTTGTTGTTGATTTACTATATTTATATATAGATATATAGCGTCCATTGCCTCTTGTTTGGAGAGGTGTCCGATATTTTATATTTAAAATGACCAATTTTATATATAAATAGTGTATAAGTGATTTTAAAACTGCCTCCGTTATATAAATTGGATTACATGCAAAACAGATTCAAAACGTCATATTTGTTTGAACGATTTTATATGTTTTTTTTTTATAAATATTATTAAAGACAGATTCTTATTTATCTGCCACTCAAATTATGAAACAAAAGTTCAAACATTACATATCCATAGTTTTTAGATTTCAAATACGTCCATTTAAAAAAAAGCCATTTCGCACTGACCCATGTCGTGAAGTGTTCGGCCTAACGTCTCTATGATTCGTGTTTAACGAGCTGTTTGGATATTCCAAGTGTAGGAATATGCTTTAAGGACAAAGACTTTATTTTAGATAACGCGTCTAGACTTTTTTTTTGGTAATAGTCATTCTAATAACTAATTGTATATTGTGTACAGATGTGTCAGTCAGAGCGAGCGGTGACTGACGTGTATAAATAGAAATATTTTTTCATGTACAGTATTTTCGTGTAATATTAATTAAATGTGCCTACTTAATTTATAAAAGACTTGTGTGGGTGCCCACGATGCGACAAAGTAGGTTTTATTATTTTGTAAAAAAAAAACTAACACTTTTTTTTTCTTTTTAAGAAAATGGCTAACTGTATGTTTTTAGTATATATATGGTCATACTTTTATTGTCCCGCCATATTTATGTACAGACCAAAGACACTTCCGATTTATATTGAGAGAATGGTTTCTTTTATCGATCTGAATTATAATTACTGATATACGTTTTTTAATATTTATAAAAGAGCAAGTTTAAAAAATATGGCGGGATTGTTTTTACAGTGTTGCCCCTATCCGCTGTCCGATACGCTTAAACGGTCTTATGTACAAAAATGTAGGAATATTCGCTCGATCACCGTTTATTGCATATATATTTGCATATTTTTACTAACTATTGTATGGGTGATATAGAATTGATAATCGTTATTTTTTTTACTCTATATTCATGTCACATGTCAAATGTCAAATGTCCGTAAAAAAATTATGTTATCTGTGCTCTTAATCATTTTTTTTAATCGTCAATCACAGATAATAACTGCATTTTTTGTTACGTTCGTTGATTTCTGAGATTACCGCAGTATTGCAAGTTTTTAACCGTAGCCATTTGTAATGTTATTATTATTTTTATTATAATATTTTTTTTTGCCTATAAAGTAAAGTAAATTATTGTTACATTACAAGATATAAAGATCTTACTTTGTACTAATGTGTTTTATTTTTAAAAATATTTACAGCTTCACGCTTTATCCCGCACAGCAAGGTAGTCAGACACAACCTAATGTCATGTTTCCGCCCGTAATTGAGACATTGCGCGTTAAGTAACAAACTCAACTCCGCTCTTAGTCTTACCAGAGCGGAGAAATTTAAATTAAGTTTAAATATCATGATTCCGGGAATCAAACCCACAACCAATTGCGTTTACACTCAAGATATTTTTATTTAATATTATGTGTAAGGTTGACACTCCAACATTGTTAATGCCAATAATAAAGAACTAATAATAAGATCTTTGATTTTCGCGATTTTTATACATTTTAAATGAAACTATTTTAACCTGATTAATCACGTATATTTTGGTATTCGAAAATACATTTTGGACACCTGACGTTTCGAACACTTTACAGTAGTCCGTGGTCACGGAATACCAAAATATACGCGATTAATCCGGTTAAAATAGTTTCATTTAAAATAAAGAACTAATGCCAATTAAAATTTAGAACTAATTATTTTTTTAAATCGATGAAAGCATACCTCCGGACTGCAAAAGAATGTACATGCCAAACTTTTTGCTATGCAATCTGTCAGTATACACCTTATGTATATAAATAAATAAAATTAGTGTCCGTTTGTTGTATTAAAATAACTAAGCAACAAACAAGACACTTTAAAATATTTATCTGTATGTTTGTTCTGGCTAATCTCTAGAAAGGCTGAACCGATATTAATAGGACTTTCACTGGGAGATAGCTGATATAATAAGAAATTACCTAGAGCACATCTAGTTATATATGTATAAAGAAAAAATAATTAATAATTAAAAAAAAATCTTTTTTTTTTATAAAACATTTAATACTATCGACTAGATGTGAATACAGTTTCTATTTATTACATACATTTTTCGATCATCAACAAGAGTATAACGTAACATTTATGTAGTAATATTTATATATCTATATAAATAAATAAAAATGGTGTGTCAGTTTATAATATTATAATAATCACTTACTAAATGCATATGTACTTTTTAATACATGGTGCATATAGAAAAATAATATTTTTTACAATTTTTGTCTGTCAGTTTATGCCGGCTAATTTCTGGAATGGCTTGATCGATTTTGAATATACTTTCACTGTCAAATAGCTAATTTAATAAGGAGTAGTCTTGTTTTAGAAATATGGAAATATAAATATGGATATGCAGATATGATAGATATGTCAAATTCCACGCCTTGAAATTGCGATCACAGTAATAAATAAATTTTATATAAAATCATTAGTCCGTGTTGAAATCGAACCCACAACCAATCGCATTTACATTCAGACAACAACTTTTCCAGTTTACAAATTAATATATAAACTTATACACATTCCCTAATGTATAGTTTAACAAAGAAAAAATAATTATAAATTCTTTATAAATAAACTAAGTTATTTGCATCTAATAAATATTAAAACAATCACTTATACGGTGCCAGTAACAAGTGACGTCACACATTCCTTACTATCAATCAAATTATTCTTTACTCTAATAGGTGTATATTCCATATGTTACAAACAGTTTTCAATCGTCAATCAACAAAGTGTCAGTGTTGTTAGTCCTATGACACGGTACCACCAGCTCGGCAGGCAGTTCCGCTGAGAAGAGCCACAGGGCTCTTTTCATATATAATTTCACAGTGAGTGCCTGACAATAATCAACGTCCTGAGTGAATACCATTAACATTTAATTCCACATATATATAAACACTATTTTTCAAATATTTATATTTGGTATTTGATGACTTGATAGAATTAAGGTTATTCCATTCCAATAATGAGATCTTTGTTTTTCATGATTTTTCCACATTTCAAATGCAACTATTATAAATGGATTAATCGCTTATATTCTGGTAGACCGGTATATATACTATACTGTAAAGTACTTAAAACAGTATTTTCATATACCACAATATACGCGATTAATCCGTTTAAAATAGTTACATTTTACATTCATATAAAAATTCTTTGTACAAAAAAAATTAGCTACTACGAACACAGCTTTAAATTCCACACAATCAATCAATCTGAATATAAACCATAAATATAAAAAAATAAATTAAGCACAAGGGTTCATATCCCCTGTCATGTTAACATGAGAACATGTAACTCGCTGTCCGTTGGGAACAGCTATCCTAAATAACTTGCCCTGTGGCATACAAACGCACACTTTAAACTGCCCCGTCCCATAAAACTTCTCCTTGCTCAGAGGCAAAGCAATGGGGAGATATCTAACATCTATATACACTCCCTCCTTTCCGCTGAGGACTACGGAACCATTGATGGACTTCAGATAGATGTCCTGGTCGGCGCTCCAGAACAGCTCCTTGGATTCCATGCGAGTGCCTTCCGAGCCTCGGAGGTAGGCTGACGTTTCGGAGCGGAAGGTCAGATCCTCGTCGACTGGTGATGATACACGTTTTGTGGAAACTTGCTAGAAAGAAATGTCCATATTGAATTTTACTTGTGACGAAAAATTTACACCAATGTTTGCATGCATGTTTGAATCTGATGACCAAATTATTTTTTAGCTTCACAGAAAGTATCTAGTGTCAAGACACTCCGTACTTCGCTTGCCACCGAATTCGAGACATTGCGTGTTGAGTGGTGGAACTCAACGCCGCCCTTTGTCTTTTTACCAGAGCGAGGAAGTGAAATTAAATTAAATATAATCACTCCCCGGAGTGGGATCCCACGATCGAACCCACAACCGATCGTGTTTACAGTCAGACGCTGTCCCACCACGCCACTACCGGCCTCTATTGTCACCATATTGTCATTTTCAAAATAATAAGAAATCATAATTAGATCTTTGATTTTCGTGATTTTTACGATTTTTTACCATGGACCATCACTACTTTGAAACGTCAGGCGTCCAAAAATATATTTTCGAATACCAAAATATACAAGATTAATCCGTTTAAAATAGTTCCATTTCAAATGAATAAGAAATCACATTTAATATGTATCTTTTAAGGTTTTTTTTAACTGTTTGTCTAGTGATTAACACAACTTGTAATATATAATCCCAACATTAATATCATTGTAACTATTATGAATATTTAGCATAATCAATAAACAAACAAACAAAAATATTATTATTCCATATATATTTAAACCTTCATAGGGTTTCAAAATAAAAAGCGTATATGTGTGTACATTTGTTGTGTATACGATTTAGTTGTTTTTTTTTGGCCTGGTAATAATGATTAAAACTTACCTATATATAAAATTAAACGAAAAATATAAATATTAAGTAATATAATTACAATACTTGAATACAACATTATGGATTTTAAGTACAGTGTCTGGCATAATGCGGCGTTGGGTTCCGCCCAATTAACTTAAATGGAGCTGGATGATTAGTTCAAAAGTGAAAAGTAGTATAATACCATAAAATGTGTTAACCTATGCTAAACAAATCATAGTACCTTAGCATTTAAGTTCTTCAATGCATCAGTAACGGTCATCTCTGGATTAGATGTGCTGAAGACTTGCTCCCCTGTCTCTGGATCCTTCAATTCCAAGGAGTTAACTCCTTTAATGAAAACACCTGATGTGTTCACAACTAGCTTCGTATCAGAACGCGATAGCCTAGAAATAATAATTTTTATTTCATACAGTTTAACCATTAGAAAAGTCAATTATTTGGAAATTATTTATAAATGAGGCTGGTTGTAGTGTAATGGGAAAGCATCTTACTGTAAACGCAATTGGTTGTAGGTTCGATTCCCTTCCGGAAGATGATTATATTTAAATTATGATCATTTCCTCAATCAGAAACAATAAAGTGCAGCATTGAATTCTGGCAATCAATCAGTCAAAAATCTAATTTCGCAGAAAGCAGAGTGACGCCAGGTATTTATAATACATACATAATTAGTTACAAGTAATTAAAAAAAATAGATTTTATTGAAATCAATCTAATAAGTAAGGAATAATATATAAATTCAATACAATGTGTTACCAAATTGAACTTTAAGTAACATGAATGTCTGTTACTTTTCCTCTAATATTTATCCTATAAAACATTACCAAATTAAAATAATGATAATATTGTATGCATTTATCACAAAAATGCAGAAACTTAATAAGAAGATTGCATGCCCATCAAATTAGCTTAGAAATGAAGAAGAGAAATATATAATTTATTACACTACAGGCTGTGTGTGTGCCTTTTTTCCCTTAATGTTATTTATATCATGTGAATGTAATTATAATCGGCTACTTAGAACTAAGATAAATATTTAAGCAGGTTTTTGAAACAATTAAAGGTGTCCCTTTAAAATGTACAATACCACTTCGTCACTGTCAGCTCTTTTGGTATCCAAAAAAAAACAAGAAGAAAAAAGAACATAGTATATGAGAAAAACCCACCGAGTCACCAGATTAAAGAGAACAGATCCATTCTCACTAGTGATACTCATTGGAACACCTTGGAAACTCTCAATCAAACCATCTCTTTTGTAAACATGATCCAAGTTTGCATCTCCAAAGAATTTTATGGCATTGTGCTCCGGCAGAAACTCCATGCTTTCAAGACCTGGAAAAATTATTAAAAATTTTCTATATAGTATTTATGTGGCCCATACATATGTAATTCATAATTTCTATCCTTACCAATCTTTAATCCAGTAATAAAGTACGAAAACTAATATAATGATTGTTTAATTTACAATCTGTTATAATTTTTTTATGATTAAATACTGAAAAATATATATTTTTTTTTACATTATTCGCATTTACTGAATAAAGTTAAAACAGTTTTAATAATGAGAGAAATTCAGTAATTACCGTGTCCAAGTCTCAGAATAGCTAAAATAGTAAAAGTTAAAATTAAATTCCCAACTGCCAATACAAATAGCAGGCAGACGAGAGTCCAAAACGCGAACGTCTTCCGCCCTTTCTGTAAAGACTTCGTAACATCATTGCCATTTTTATCTGAATAGTTCTTTATAATGCTAGTATTAGTTTTATGTAGGAATACTTGGCTGTGCGAAGGCGTTTTAGTAAGTTGCGCCTTTTCTCCACGATTTATTTCCAAGGTGTCCGACATGGCTTCGGATAATGGCGAGGGTCCGCGGAAATTCGACATTTTACACTTAATAACGAAAGTGTATTCTTTATTTATGGATTAGAATTAAAAATAGCGCAAATAATTTATGTTTCCGTCAAAGCTTGAAATATTGAGCGAACGATATTGACTACTATTGGCCCAATTTTGGACCAAATACCAATTGACATTTTATTGTGTGGCATCTTACGTTTTTATCCAATAGTGGAATTGTATTAAAAGAAAATAAATAAAATTTTAATGTTGCATTTAAAATACACATGAAATAAAAAACTTTTCTTGATTTTAATGATAAAAATTTAAATTTTGTTAAATAAAATAAAAATATTATTTTTCAAAAAATGTTTTCTCATTCTAAGTGTAGAATAACACTTTAAAAATAGTAAACTATTGAAATAAAATAGCAATCTCTCTTGTTAAACGATTATTTCTTAATAATCTTTAAATATCAGAAACTTGTAAAAATCTTTTTTCAGAGATGCTAACAACTGTAACAAAAGTAGAAGAATTTCGATGCAGCCGGCAATAAAACGTATGGCTTTGCGATGAAAGTGTTTGGAAGGTTTCCAAGAGGCGTGGGTTAACGATCATGAAATTAAAAGAGTTGAGTTCATTGAGAATAGTTGTATTTATAATGTAAACGTTTCTTCAGATTGATAATTAAATTGTGGTACTAAATTTCGAATATCAACATGCAATTCTCTGAGATACGAAGAAAGTTGAGATAAGAAACATTATTCGTAGAGTAGTTTAAAAAATACTACGATATGGTTATGAGTTTCATACGACTACTTAGAGTAATGATTAATTCTAAGCAAAACGTGACGTTGAACTCCGCCAATCCTCGCAAGTCTAGCATTTGGGTGAAATGTGGATGACTCATAACTGAGTGGCAACAAGATTCTCTCTGCTTTTCTTATTCTAGAAAACAAGAAATTGCTAAAACAATTATTTGTCATTCTTTAAAAAATCTATTTCTAAACGAAACATAAAGTGACAAACAAAGCTGGCAACATTAGAGAGTGAATTTGACTAATTCTGTGTTTTTGACAATTTGCTTTGTAATCATGGCGTCTGAACGATATAGTTTCTCGCTAACAACTTTTAGGTAAATATTAATATTTGTATAAATACAGCATGCTTAAAATAACGCTTTAAGTCATAACAATAATATAATATATATTTAATTCCATAATATTTTGTATTTATTTCATAGAGCCGGTGTTTGGCAATTGTAAAGTAAAAGTGTTTGATGTTTTAAAAAATAAATAATTTGTCACTAATTTTCAGTCCGTCTGGTAAATTAGTGCAAATCGAGTATGCTTTAGCTGCTGTGGCCGCTGGAGGAACCTCTGTGGGTATTAAAGGTGGGTTTCCTATTTACAGGTTACTTTTGCTTACTCATAGTTGGAAACAGTATGAAATTGTATAAATATATGAAAAACTATTGGAATTTGAAGAAAATATATATTTTCCGTTTTCAGCTTCAAATGGTGTTGTGATTGCAACCGAAAATAAGCACAAGAGTATTCTTTATGATGAACACAGTGTTAACAAAGTGGAGATGATAACTGGCCATATTGGTAAGATACACATATAAATGTAAAAGAGTTTAATCAAATAAGGGCAAGGTTAAAGGTTTATTGAGTTTTGTGATGCTCTGGAATGTTATTTTTGTAGCTTCACGCTTTTATGTCACATAGTAGGGTAGACAGAAAGTACCTAGTGTCAAGACACTTCTTACTATGCTTTCCACCGAATTTGAGACATTGCATAGCTAGTGGTGGAACTCAATGCCACACTTTGTCTTACCAGAGCAAAGAAGTGAAAATAAATTAAATTAACCACTTTCCTGAGTGAGAATCGAACCCACAACCAATTGTGTTTACAGACAGACCTTACTTACTTTCTCTTACTGCTCCACAACCTACCTGTCATACCGACCAACCTCTTACAATCTGATCTACAATTTTGAGTATATGAAATGTCACCAACTGTTATAGTACATATAACATATATTATTATTTTAATTATTTGTTATAAAACAAGTGAAACTAAAATGTAAGATATACCAATTATGATTTTTTTTTAATAATAAAGTCATTTATTTGCCAGTTCTGGAATCTGGATTGTCCGTCTGTCCATTGATATGGGCCTCCTATTTCTTTCCATTTTATTAAAATTACAAATTTGCGCAACACTTAATATAATTTATATTAAAAACTAAAATATATCATTAATTTTCTTAGTAAATTGAGAAAAAATATTATTAACAAAAGTTATTAGTTATAACAGTGTTTATTGAAGGTTAAAAATTTTCATTAAAGGCATGGTGTACTCGGGAATGGGACCAGATTACCGTCTTCTAGTAACTCAGGCCAGGAAAATGGCTCAGCAGTACTACTTGATGTATAAGGAGCCCATACCGACGGCCCAGCTAGTGCAACGAGTGGCGACAGTCATGCAGGAGTACACACAATCTGGGTGAGGTTACGATTTTAAATTATTTTTCTAGATTAAAGAATTTGTAAATCAGAAATTCAATTATACATAAGTGTACATCAAACATGTAGTAGTGTGTGTAAATATCTATTTATTAATTATTATTTTTTTTAAATTAATATGATTACTGTTTGAATGTGTTTTCTAGAATTATATATAAACATAAAAAGTACAGGTTCACATCTTATCCCAAAGATATCCTTATGTTTAGTTTATTAAAAATCAAGATACTGTGTGTTCTGTGACAGAACTTAACGCCGCGCTTTGTCTGACCAGAGTAGAGAAATTAAAATAAATTTTAAATAATTTAATATTATATATTTACTATTTTTAAAGTGTTATTCCAGACTTAGGATTACAAACATTATTGAAAATGTTACGTTTTTTCAATAATATTTTCTAATATATTAAATAATATATAATTAAATTTTAATACCTCGAAGTGGGAATCAAACCCACAACAAATCGAGTTAGTTGGACCTATCTTATCTGTCTATTGGTTTGTTTGTTGGTAATATTAATATTAACATTTTGTAAATACAGTACATATCTCAAAATATTTTCTTTCTGCCCCCTGTCTGAAAGGGCTGGACAGGTTTTGATAGGACTTTAAGGCTCCTTTTATTTTAGCATTATAAGTATATATCTGGTTTGAAGTATTCATATTGCTTAACATTAAATTTCTACTTATATATTTTGCAGTGGTGTCCGTCCGTTTGGTGTGTCTCTCCTCATATGCGGGTGGGACGGAGACCGACCCTACCTGTTCCAGTGTGACCCGTCCGGAGCTTACTTTGCATGGAAGGCCACAGCTATGGGCAAAAACTTTAACAATGGGAAAACTTTCTTGGAAAAGAGGTTATTAATATTAATTTCCTATATATTTCAGTTTGTTTATATGAATTTAATTTCGGCTAAGAGAAATATTTATATTTGAATTTTTTTTTCTACTGTGTTTATACAAGAATGCTTAGAAATCACGGCGCAGAGTTCCGCCAGTCAAATTGCAAGTGTATAAAGGAATGTCTTGCCACTAGGTTCTGTAAATTCTATTCGAGATAAAGTGTTGAAATTTATTTTGTTTTTCATGCCATCATCCATATTAATATTAGAGACAAGAATTTATTTAAGCCGCGCCTCTTGGACGGTTTAAGAGGCGCGGGTTCGAATCCCGCTGCGTTCAAAATTTTTATACGTTTTTTCTAAAATGTTATTTAAGTATTATTTATTATATTCAAATTATTTCTACATGCTCTGGTATGACAAAGTGTTGAGTTCAACTCAACGTTCTGTTATCAGTTCCGCTTGCTTTTTTAATATATAACTAAATAACAATTCAATATTTAATTGAGGCCATTGTGTCTTAAGAGACAACATCTAACTATACACACGGTTAGTTGTGGGTTTGATTCCCAGAATTTAGGGAATGATTATATTTAAAAACTTATTTTCACTTATCCGTTCTGGTAAAACAAAGCACGGCGTTGATATAGCCAATCACCACTCAATATTTTAATGTCGAACGGAAAGCGGTCAAGGGATTGTCTAGACACTGGGTTGTCTCTAACTACTTTGTTATGTGATTTCCAGGTACACAGAAGAACTGGAGCTAGATGATGCAGTCCACACAGCTATACTGACGCTCAAGGAGGGGTTCGAAGGTCAAATGACAGCAGACAACATAGAAGTGGGCATCTGTGATGCCAGCGGCTTCCGGAGACTGGAGCCCGCTCATGTTAAGGACTACCTCGCCAACATACCATAATTGTAATAATTAATTTTATATATATATATATGAATGAATATAATGGCTTATGTGTTTTGTATTGTGTGTTTTATTTTATGTTTTGTGTATATTTGAATTATGGAATTGGGCGCCATAAAGCGCCTAACAGACGGGTCATTGCCGTAAGGGCAATACCATACCAATATTACTGTTTATTCTTTTACTCATTTATTTATTTATTTGGGAAACACAATTTTAAAAACACTAATATAAAACAAAAATAACATAAAACACAAATCAATCAAGTTTCCACTTAAAGCTAATACACAAAAAATATATATATAATTAAAATTAAAAATAAAAACAGCATATAAGTATATCATCAATTTAGAAACAGTTAACATTTTAAGATATCACGAACTGCTCTTTTATATACACCCATTTTTGGGCAAAAAATGTCTAATTTTTTAAAGTTATTATTATGATTTAAACAAGAACGGTACAAAAACACATTCTTTGTAAATTTATTTCTATATGAGGGTACAAAGAACAATGGATTATTTCTAGCACTAAGACGAGGAAATTTCAATAATATGTTACGTATAAACTACGTTATAATAATAACATACAAGCTTCTTTGAAAAAACGTATGAAAATTTTGAACGCACCGGGATTCGAACCCGCGCCTCTTGGATACCGTCCAAGCGGTCTGACCGCTAAGCCATGTGATCTACTACCAGCTGCGTCGATGTTCAAAGATGTTTTCTAATCCTAAGTGTGGAATATAACTTTAAAAATAGTAAATATTAAAATAAAATAGCAATCTCTCTTTTTAAACGATTATTTCTTAATAATCCTTAATTAGGAGAAATTTGTAACAATCTCTCTACAGAGATGCTAACAACATAAATAAGTTGTAACAAAACGTATAAGAATTACGACGCAGTATTAGAACGCATGGCTTAGCGGTCAGAACGCTTGGACGGTATCCAAGAGGCGCGGGTTCGAATCCCGCTGCGTTCAAAATTTTTATACGTTTTTTCAAAGATGTTTTCTAATCCTAAATGTGGAATAACACTTTAAAAATAGTAAATATTAACATACAAGCTATAATTTATAATTATTTTAAAATTGTCTTATAACGATAAATAGATAATTTTAATTAATACACCAGGCGTGCGAAGCCGCGATCTGAATCTAGTATATTGAAATTGGCCTTTTATAACGTATATTTTTGATGGGATAACACGTGTAGAGACACACAGGATACAAAATATGAGAGGCTAGGCTAATAATAAGAGAAGTAGGCTTGTTTGGCAGCAAGTAAGAAGTATCGACTTAACAAGTCAACTTGCTTCGCTATATCTCTAACACGCAATCTATCTAAACCTAACCTAACTTTCACTGTGCTATCTCCTTTGTGTGTTTTCCATTCAAATTTGACATTGGCGAAGTGATTTGTTCAAGTTATCAATCAGTTACAAGCGTACAAAAGTGGTTAGTTAGCTCACTTCACATTAAAGGAGTCCAAATTGTATCTACTGACTATTATTGACATCTTTCTCAGCTTCACGCTGTATCCCGCATAGCAAGGATGCCATAAAGAACTTAAGGCATTCCGCTCTTTGGTTTTCGCCTGAATTATAGACAATGCGTGTTGATTGGCGCAACTGAGCGCCACGTTTTGTCTCACTAGAACCGAAAAATTATATTTTTTTTAAATATAATTCCTCTGACTTGGAATCGAACTCACGATTAAACGTTTTGATAGTTTGACGCTGTTCCACTGCGCCACGATGGCTTCATTGAATATATTTGAATTAAAAATGTTAATCGAGTTACTAGTTTTCAGACTTATATTAATTTCAATCAATTGATTAAGTGTTTAGTTATTTATAATAAAATTGAGCGTTAAGCAACGCGTAAGAGCTGATTTGAAATATGTATTGGGTTTTAATATTATTATAGTAATCTCCAGGAAAGAAAAATATAAAATATTTAATAATTTGGTAACACAAGTAGTGTCAGCGATGATGTTTAAATTGAAATATAACGGTTATATCCCCCTTTTTTATTAACGCCGTTATAACGCATAGCAGGATAGACCGGAAGTACCTAGTGTCAGGATACTCCGTACTCCAATTTGCGCCGAATTCGAGACATTTCGCGTTGAGTAGTGGAACTCAATGTCGCGGTTTGTTTTACCAGAGCGAGGGAACGAAAATAATTTAAATCATTACACTGAGTGGAAATCGAACACACAACCGATCGCGTTTACAATCTCATCCTATTAACTAATATAACACTATAAAGGGAATTATTATGTTTATTAATTAATATAAGGTACCTCCAGGTGACCTAGAATTATTTACTTTGAGAGCTAACATCTACAGGTAGGTACTAGTTCAAAAAAAACATCTGAAAACAATGCATTTGTGGTTATATTCTAAAAAGTAGCCTAAAAGGCAGGTAATTTTATGTTTTAAAGCCGAGTTGTCGAAAGAAAGAGCTTGGAGTGCATGCTGTAATATATATTTAATTAATTTTTTCAGAAAAATATCACGACCTTGACATTTTGTACGGAAGCCTCGGAGCCTCGGTGGGCTTTTAAGCGTTCTCGCGCTTGTCCGGTTTTTTTTATTAATTTAACTTGAAATGTGGCATAATTCATACGTCTAAACGTATGTATAATTATTATGTTCATTATGAATGGAGGGAAAACATATAGATAATAAAACACAAGCAACATATATATATATATATATATATATATATATATATATATATATATATATATATATATATATATATATATATATATATATATATATATATATATATATGAAATGTTGACATTTCACTAGTGATGCCAATGATTTATGTCGATATTTGAAATTATTTATTTAATTTTTTTTAACACATTAAAAAAATAATGAAATTGAAATTTACTAAGTTTATATTTATAAATTATGATCTTTTTCTAATATTTTAATTAGATTTCTTTTTAATAAGTATTTTCTTCCAATTTTTTTAAGGCCTTCATTTTATTTCTTTGTATTAACTAAAGTTAATACAAATGTAATAATAAATATTTTTAGTCACATACTCAAGTTGCCACTTTACCAAATTTTTCAGCTTATAATAAGGTTATATATTTTTTGTATTTTCTAAAAATCAAGCAGCTTCTCGCTGTAACCCACTTAGCAAGGTAGCCAGAGATAACCTAGTGTCAAGACACTCCGGTGACCACCTTGCACACGAAATATAGGGATTGCGTGTTGAGTGCTGAACGTAAAACCACGCTGTGTCTAGCTGGTTGAGAAATGAAAATAATGAACTGAATGAAAATTTTGAATATAATCTCTCAGGCTCTCTTCATAAAAATTTATATTTTAGAAGTAATTTTAAATAGTACTATTCTACTTCTATCATATACGTAATCGCTAAAAATCAAAGAAGTTGCTTTTTAATAAATATCTTTAAAGGAAACACTTAAGCATTTTTAAGATTTGTATCTAATCTGTCTAAAATATACATATTATTCGTCTTATTAGATATTTATCAATTTAAGCCCCTTTACGTCAACTAAATGTCGAGTCTATACAATATAAATTGAATATTTAAAATTCGTTTCCTTTGAAAAATAATATATTTTTAATATACAGGTGGATCAGAACGGCGTGCGAATTTTAAAACCGTGAGGATCTCGAAAAATTATAGTTATAGTCGCCATGGGGGCTTATTACAAAAATGGCGATTCGTGCAGTTTAATTCTCATGTTTTAAAGCAATGTCCTAGTGAAAGTGTTATCAGATGTGTTGGTCAAAAAGTTTTAGTCTACGAGTTCGAAACTGAATCCAATACCTGCGGGGCGTCCAAAATTGTCAAGAAACTAAGCAAAGTTGCGACGTCTGTACAGCGCGATCCCAATAAAGAATCAACTGAGCTCACTATATAGAGAACACTATTTTTGGTGTATTTTGGCAAAATATCCTAAATTTAAACCGTACGAACTTCAACTAGTTCAGGAACTGAAACCAAATGAT
Source organism: Dryadula phaetusa (assembly GCA_032432895.1). Lineage (NCBI taxonomy): Eukaryota > Metazoa > Arthropoda > Insecta > Lepidoptera > Nymphalidae > Dryadula > Dryadula phaetusa. Next base: position 899,350 of record JAOYRS010000090.1, on the reverse strand, counting down.
AACTTGGTAGTTGTAATCGAAATGTTTACTGGAAAATTGGTATCCCGTCGAGGGGATATTCCATAGTCATACATGGCAGACATGGCAGTCCAGATCTCATACCACTGGATTTGGCGGTACCTCAAGAGCTGCGTTTATGCCAATAAGCTGACGACAATTGTCCAGCACAAGAATAACATTTGCGAGGAAATTTCCGCCATCCCATGAGCGATGTGCCAGCGAGGTGCCAGAGTCGAGGAGTGTGTACGTTTGTATGGTACACATCTCAGCAATGTTAATTTTAAAATAAAATTCCCATGTGTTTGCTTTTTTAAAAATAAAGATTCTCTTTCCTAAGACTTCTAATTTTTCTATGATTTTTTACTGATACGCACTGATTAAATAGAAAATAATAGACTAATAACGCACTATTTACTCATTTTTTTTAACTTAGGATAGGGTAGACAGAAAGTACCTATTGTCAAGACACTGTGTACTTCGCTTTCCACTGAATTCGTGCCATTGAGTGTTGAGTGGTGAAGCTCAACACCGCACTTTGTCTTTATCATAGCGAAGAAGTTAAAATAATTTAAATAGAATCACTCCCTGAGTGGAATTGAATCTACAACCGATCGCGTTTACAGGCAGACGCTGTCCCACTGCGCAACAACCGACCTCTAGATTACTGTTTTGGTACTTAACCGAGGCAGTTCTATTGCAAACATTTTGAATGTAGAAAGACTCGAACCAGCGCTTTTTTCAAACCGTCCAAACTCTCAGAGGAGTTGGTATACATTTTAAGACCCAGCTGCGCCAATAATAATAATCTGTATATCTTTTTAGAGGGATTTTTCACAGATTTTTGCTACCCAAAAATTATTTTTGTTGTTTGTTTTACAAGAGAGATCACTTCTTACCAGCAAACTATGATACAAAAAATCACTTGCCACATGAATTACATTTTATGTGATATGTATTTTTTATTTAATCACTTATCTGAGTTTTATTATATGCACATTTAGTTATGTTATTTAAAAAATAAACATATAAGCTTGACGAATAAATGTATAGGTTACATTTATTCATCAAGTGATATAGTGGGCTAGTACAGTAAGCTGCTTGGCGCCGCATATTTGGACGTTTTATACGTTTGTGGACATATGTACACCTTGTATATATATAAATAAAACATATATAATCTATTGTTAAGACACTCCCTTCTCCACTTTCCTCACAATATTCACCAAACATCCCTGCCAGTACGATAAACTAAAGCAACTTAATGAATAAATATTCTGAGGATTAGAAAACAATTTTAAAAAAGTAGAAAATTAAAAAATTAAGCGCTTTTAAAATGTCTTTGAATCCTAAGATTGAAATAAAATGTGAAAAATAGTAAAATAACTATTTTTCTGACTTGAAACCGGTCGTAGCACAGTGGGACAGCGTCTGACTGTAAACGCTATTGGTTGTGGGTTTGATTTCCACTCGGGGGAATGATTATATTTAAGTTATTTCCACTTCCGCGCTCTCGTAAGACAAAGTGAGGCGTCGAGTGGAAAGTGAAGTACGGAGTGTCTTGATACTTGGTACTTTCTGTCCACCCTGCTATGCGTGATTAAAGCATGAAGCTAAAAAGACTATTATCTTTTGTGGTTATTAGATTATTACCTTTGCAACGGGATACAGCAAATTCCATATTTATTAATCATACACAGTTTTTTTTTGTATAGAAAAGAAATAACTACCATTTCATTCATTTAATTTTATTTCAGAGCAGTATTCGAACAAGACAGTAGTTCAGAGCAGTATTCGAACTTGCTATCCATGGCTTAAGATGTCTCAGTGAACGTACATAATGCAACTTGCAATCATCGATACACACACCAGAAATCATCTAACGAAAATTGTAGACAGGGTGATAATATTAATAGATGGGCTTAAGGAGTATTTATTTCTCATGGAACTTCTATCTATTAGACTCGCAGCTAAATTATTATAAAACTGTTAAAAAGTATGTTACCATATTGTAAATATTTTCTAAAAAATAAAAAAATATTTTTTTTGTTTATCTATTTGCCAGTGTATCTTTTTATCATTCATATTTTTCATAAGACGACTTTGATATGTAGCTATTACGCGTCGGCTTAATATAGATTTTTGTTTTGTCAAAGATGGCAATCATACACCCGGATTTCTAGACTGAGTATCTGCACAAGTCCTGTAATCACCATGAATATCTGGTGCACTGTTTACACCAAATATAAAGGACAAATATAAAGGAAATCCTTTATAAATATAAGAAATAAGAAATTGACGCCTACGGTAGCTAAGCTCCTTTCCTCCTTAGTTGGCTTTCGACACCCCAGTAAAATAATATTGGTATGGAACGAAAACATCTCTGAAGTCGAAATATTTTTTACAACAATATTACTAATTTTAAGTAACATTACATATATATATATATATATATATATATATATATATATATATATATATATATATATATATATATATATATATATATATATATATATATATACATCAAAAAAATTTACATTACCACACCAATGATTAACGTTTAAAAGTCAACGTGATAGTGTAATAAAAATAAGTTACGTAACGTGTTTAGTGTCTGTTTATTATTTTTAAATCTAAATTATCGAGAAATCTACGATTCTTACACTATGTCAATATGTCATAATGTAATATAAACTGATTGACTATTATCACACTGATAATTTTTAGTACCGACACGTGAACACCATTCAAGTATGTACATACACACACACACACACATATATATATATATATATATATATATATATATATATATATATGTGTGTGTGTGTGTGTATGTGTGTTTATATCGTATTTATAAGAACATATATTACTTACATACTACTTACATTTTGGTTACTCATGCTCTCAAGTAAACAATGCATTCTCTAAACGAAGTGTAGTGCTAGGAACATTCTGATTTATTTGCTTATTTTCCAAGTTATAAGTACCCTCACGTGAAAAAGAAAGAGTTTGAAAAACCATCCATATTACTCGCTGTATGTGGGAGATATTTGATGTACGATTCCTAGTCGAGTTTAATTTTACGCACATTTGTATTAATAAAATGAATTTACTTGTAGTTGATAATAATGACTATTGCCTTGTTATTCAGATAGACTATTATGGGCACTTTGAATTATTCAATTAATATAACGACATTCAAATTTTAGTATCGTCAGTCTGTTAAGCCAAGAAAAGCACTTTTCAAATAAAATTTTATAATAAGTTTATTACTATCCTACAATTACATTTAATTAGTATTATATATTTGTATAAGATAATATACTTTCTTCAACAGTTACTTAAAAATAATTATTTATCTATGGAAACAGTTCCTAATAAAATATTGGAGTTAATTATTTAATTTATTATATTTACCTTCTCTTCTTTTTATTATTATTTTACTTCTTGATACCATACACAGTCGGAAAATATCTGTAGGCTGCAATGGTAGCTAGTTTAGTTCATGCCTACCTGTTTTTTATTACCTAGATGTAGTTTAATATAACAGTGTCAAGTTTCCTTATCTTATAAAAATATGACACTAAATTTCCAAACCCAAAGGCAGAAAGTTGATTTTTATGAACATTGTGCATATTTGGGGCTTAAAAAATAACGTATAATTAATTTAAGATGACCCTCCAAAAAAAGCATAAAATTTATGAAAAAGAAAATGGATTAAGAACGAAGCCATGATACTTGATTCATAATATATGATGTTTTATAATAGATCGAATTTGTAATGATCAACGGAACAGCGCCCCATATAGAATACTATCTGTTACTTATAGCCTTTTTCAAGTCAAAACATTTACGTAGCGAAAACAAACAATTACCCCACACGCGAATGCAACTTACGACTTCCGTTCTAATATATTTTGCTAGTCATGTGCACAGTTACTATCTTATCAACATGATTTTTAGATTAAATGTAAATGATTATTGCAGTTAATCATTTAAGCCTTCATATTGTAAGATAATTACTTAACGATCATAAATTAGATAATAAATTTAAAATATCTTTTTAAATTACTTATCTAGTTAAAAATGATAATAAACGTAAAATATAGCGACAATAACGGAGCAACACTGGTTATTATTACATTATTTTACGAAATTATCAACAATATTAAAATTAAATGTGTTATATTTGATTTGATTAATTATGTTCTTACTGTTAACCCAAGGGCAGAATAAAAATTAACTCACTCAAATTCATCAGAATGGGTCGTATCAATATTTTTAAAAATACCAATTTATGTCCATTCCTGACACAACTAGATATACGGTAAAAAATTTTAAACCAATAATTATTTTTAATAAATCATTAAAGTAGAAGCGAAGAACTTATTAAACTTGGTTTTTGTAAAGTTAACATACTATTCATAACAGTGTCGTAATGTAATTCTATTAGTAACTAAGAAACAATGCATCTTTAAAAATTTATAACGTTAAATAATAAAATAAAGCGGAGAACAGAGAGTGTCTTGACACTAATTTATCTCTACCTCCAACTGCTCAATAACAATAGTTGCATAAATCTTTAAATAAACGATAAATTAATAATAATTAGAATGAGATAACCGTCTCTAAACAAAACTAGCAATACCATTCATTTTTATGAACAATAATATAATCGTATTCATAACGATAATATTTAAATATATGTTATTAGAGCTACATAATCCTTCCAACTATTAATACGATAAAGTTTATCTTTTTCAAATCTTATCTAAAATCGTCCTTGTCTTGTATATGTCGCAAATATGATAAATAATGTTTACGTAAGCACGTGAAGGTATAGTATGGTTACGTAATTTATTTATTTTTTATTAATAACCATTGTTGATAGTCGATAGTCGATAAAATGTATAATGTTCATCCCTAACCTATTTAAGCTAATGTTGCAATTTAATTATTTTACCTCTTTTTGAGGGAATTCTTGTGTGTTAGCTTAAACGATATTTATTCATTATTTATTAATATGAGTAGTAAAATCCAATGTCAAAGTTCATGAAACAAAGAGAATAATGCATAATTGTATATTTGGAATGAATTATAAAAAATCGAACATATTTTATAGCTATTGTTCATTGTTATATATACCATATACCGTTGCATTATAATTTAAAAATTCATGTGTACCTTAGTATCATATTAAACGTCAAAATGACCTTTATCTCTAAATTTAAAAAAGAAATTTACAATACTAAATATCAGAACCAAGAGGACATTTTAATTCATAATAAATTATATTAGGTCTCAATTTAAAAGAAAACGTATAAATATAAAAAAATCATAAAGACATAAGGTAGGCGCTCACCTCGCAGCGTGATGTCTAACCTTAATTACTAGTTAAAGTTCCAAAACTCAAAATATAAATAAAACATACATATAAAACCTCTTTCAACATAATTCATATGCTTAAAAACAAAAAATAAATAAATGTCAGTTGGCAACACTGTCAACTGACAGGCGGGCGCCTCGCGGCCGCTCCACAGGGCACGGTGTAGAGGCACAAGTTATTACATTCACATTTCACAAATTAAACAGTCGCGGCAGCAATGGCTCGTGTGCGCGGTTTACGGACTAGTGGTATAATTCTATTATTATACCTAACGTTTATTACATCAACGCCATTGTTTTCTGTTAATGTGATTAATAAAAATTGTGATATAAATAAATGTGTTTACCTTTTAAATGTTGACGGCGATTTTGAACGGTGGTCGTTGACTTCAGTACCGGGCGTGTGTACTTTGCGAGATTTACAATCTAATACTATAGGAAAAGATGTTGAAATTGTTGTTGGGAAGTCGGAAAAGTTGTATTTTTGTGCTGGAACCGCCAAAGATGTTTGGTTCCCGCTGGATTACTATTTGGAAGGTGACGTCATCGCTGCTCAGCGGTGAGTTCGACTGTTGATTTCGAATGTATATATATTTAATTAGTTTATTTAATTATATGATTAAAATATGTATCAACTCTTTTTATAATCTACACGCATATTATGTATCATATATCACTGTTTATTTTATTAATATATTAGGTGCTGTACAGAGAAAGTTATCTCATAATTTCCTCCCATTTTAGTATTTAGAAATTACATGTATGTTGGCGGCACCCAACGCAGCTTGTATTACAATCAGATCCGAATAATAAAGTCAATTAGATATTAGGGGATCGAACTCGCTACCGATGTGCGCACTTTCAAAGAGTACTACAACCACTAAGCTTTAAACACAATCAGCATATAATTTAATAGATATTTAAGGGTATTCTTATTTAAAATGGCAAGCTTGCTTAATAATTTATAACTATGTTTGTACAAATGTAACTTCGAATACTAAATGTTATTATAATGAAGTAAAGGAAATGGTTGACATAAGAACACGACTGTTATGTTTTATTTTAATTTTTTAATTAAATAAATTAGACTAATATCGTCAATTATAATGCCTAATATAAAATACATTTTTTTAAATATTTAAGAGATTATGCCAAAAAGTGTTACATAATATTCTGGAATTAATTTTTAATCTACAATTAACTTTAACATTATTACTCAACTCAAATATATTTCCTTATTCAGTTGGTTTTAATAATATTTAAAAAATATAACAATTGATTTTGTCCTAAAATTGAATTATTAATCATACTTTAAGTCACGTGTTGTCACGACATGAGTCATTTGGCCAACTCAAGAGGTAGTGGGTTTTTTTTCATCTATGGATATGCGATCAGAAGTGTGTTTCTGAAGTACGTACAAAATACACAGAGATCGGTCACTCCGTTATCTTTAAAGTTTCAGCCAATTCTGGTAGCTTTCATAATTTTTATTAATGCAACAAGGGTTGATTGTGGATTCAATTCCTACTTAGAGTGAATGATTATATTTAACATATAACCATTATATTAATCTGGTAAGGCGGCGTTGAGTACCGCAACTCAACATGCAGTGTCTGAAATTCGGCGGAGCGCGGACTACGGAATGAGTCTTGACACTAGGTACTTCCTGTCTACCCTGCTACGCGGGATAAACGCGTGAAGCTAAACCAAACTAGGGCGTGAAAAATATTATTTTTAAATTTTTCAACTGCTGCTTGTATATACAGCCTTACACTTATGCGGGTTTCGTACTATTGTTAATTTATTTGTCTTTATCTGAATTGAGGAAAAGACGCTCGTCGTAAGAAAACTATGAATAATTGTTTATTTTAACTTAAATTACGAAATATTTATGGATAGTGCTGTTCGCGGCGCAGTGGGTCAGCGTCTGACTATAAACGCGATCGGGTGTGGGTTCGATTCCCACTCGCCATATTGATTATATTTAAAATATTTCCATTTCCTCACTGTGGTAAGGCAATGTTTTGAATTCGGCAGAAAGCGAAGTACGGAGTGTTTTGACACTAGATAGGCTCCCTGTTTACCCAAGTATGCGAGATAAAAGAGTTAAGCTAAAAGATAATAATAATAACATTTAGGTTACCATTTTAATTAAAGTAAACAATAAAATAATTAAATATTTTTTTATTAGCCAGTATTTTGTTTTATCTCTATATGTTCGAAGCATTTTTGGAAGTACATAAACACTATGTAATGGTCAGTCACTCCGTTATTTATTTTGTGTTTATCTGTGGTTTTTTTTAATTTTTTTTTAATGTTCAAGTTTGAAAACATTATTGAATATACAGCCTTATATTTATTTTATTTATGTACCATTGTTAATTTATTTGCCTTGCCAGAATTGAGGAAAAGGCCTTTGCAACAAGAAAAGACTATGAATAATTGTTTATTGCAATTTAAATATGTATAATATTTGTAGGTTAACTACTTGCGGATTTTTTTTTTGTTTTAGCTTCACGCTCTTATCCCGCGTAGCGGGGTGGACAGAAAGTACGCCGATTTCTAGATATTTTGTGTTGATTGGCGCAACTCAACGCCTCACTTGCCAGAGCGAGGACGTGAAAATAATTTAAATATTAATCATTCCCCCGAATAGGAATCGAACCCGCAGCTAATCGCGTTTACAGTCAGACGCTGTCCCACTGCGCCTCAGCCGGCCGTATTTTTTTAATATACACGTTGCACATGCTATATTTATTGTACTTTGTATAGAAAGGCTTGCCATGAAATGGTGGATAAAAAAAAAAATTATTTTAATTATTTTAATTATTATTATTATTTTAATTTCTAATTAATTCTTATACAAATATATAACTGGCTGCGTTTTCTCTCCGTATAAACTCTAATTGTAATATGGCGGCTACGGCTTTTTATTAAAGAAAATAGTTTTAACTATCTATAAATATTATAAATGCTTGTTTTTTTTATTACAATTATAATAAGGCAACTCCCACATCTACTGTTGTATATAAAAATATATTGATAATTTAAATCGTTATTTATTTTTAAATTTCATCTGGAGGTTGGGTTTATGTTAAGTATGTAGTTTATTTTACTATTAACATTTAAAATTAAAAATATGTATTATTTTAAGTATTATTTGAACGTTATTCAGTTTGCTATATAAAATGACACACACGTTGCTAAGGCAACGCGTTGTTAACGCGTCAACGGAACACCTAGGACTTTTAGTTATTCGTATTATTGGCTGAGAATAAATATTATTATTGGCTGAGAAAAAAAGATATAATTATGTGTTCTTATCTATAATCGATAGCAAGATCTTTTAATTTAAATGATATCAAGATATATATAAACTATTATAAAAACAATTCATGGTTATTTTTTTAGTATTTAGAATAACTAGATGTCCTTTCGATTGAATGACGCGTAAACAACGCGTTGCCTTAGTAACGTGTCATGTCACTTTATATGAATGTGTATGTCAAACATATAGTTGTGTGTGTGTTGTGTTTGTTTTATTAATTTAATATGTGTATTAATTATTAAGAAAAAAATTCCCTGTCAAATTTTGCGTTTTTCCAACCTTTTTTAATTTATGTAAAACGCAAAGTGTTTTTTACGTAAATTAAATTATTGCTTTTATTCATGATATAATGTTGAATTTATACAAAATAAATAAAACTTGAGCGTCTGTTTGTAATATTAAAAAAATCGCTTTTTAATAAAGGCATGTGTATCTATATATATACGGTGCATGTATCATAATAACATTATTTTATATTTTTTGTCTGTTTGTTTGTTCTGGCTAATCCCCAGAACGGCTGGACCGATTTTGAATGAATTTTCATTGGAAGATAGCTAATTTTTTTAATAAAGAATAACTTGGGTTACTTTTTAGACTAATTTACATAAGCGTGAATTTAATAAAAAAAATCTTATCTCCCCATGACATGCGAGTCATCTTTTATCAAAATGGCGTCGTGCAATGCCTGTTATTTAAATGTTTCTCGCTCTAATTCACACCCTATTATAAAATTTTATACTATTGGCTATATTTACCATATTTTTATATATTTCTCGCATGTTTTCATATATAAACAGGAGTATAGCTCGTTCATTGTTTATCTAACTGTACAAGGGCACTTACCTGGGAAGCCAGGCATATGTGAACCCGGGTTCAATTTAAAGAGAACAGGTTCACGTATTTTTTTCGCGTAACAAGCAAGGTTGTCATTACAAACCGCTTTCGGATATCAACGCCGCACTTTGTTTTACTAGACCGTAGAAATTAAATTAATTTTGAATTATATATATAGACGATGTTATTGTATAAATCCAAAAGATATTTACAATTATTATATAAATAACTACTTAGTTATTATTATTTAATTGTATTCATACAAAAAAATCTGAGGCCGGTCGTGGCGCAATGGGACAGTGGACGTGGGACGGTTCTGGTAAGACATAGCGCGGCGTTGAGTTTCGGCATTTAAGAAAGCGAAATACGAAGTGTCTTGACACTAGGTATTTTCTGTCGCCCTGCTATGCGGTAAAAATATAAAAAAAGAAATAAATTCCTATAATTAAAATATGCAGGCGCCATTTTTAAACACAATGAGTGATTGACGCACAGTCTACTATACAGTATGTATGTACGTACGTATGTATGTACGTACGTATGTATGTACGTACGTATGTATGTACGTACGTATGTATGTACGTATGTTAGGATGTTGGCAGCTAACCAGACGCCCAGCCAGACGCTACTTGAAATTAGGTTATGATAATTGTACACTAGGTAAGAGTAAGGAGAGTGTTGAGATTTACGTTGAAATCATTATATTTTTTTTCTTATTTAATCCCGCATTGCAGGTTGACAGAAAGTACCTATACTGTTAAGATACTCTGTGCTTCTCCTTCTACCTATAATTTATTTTTTATATATATATCTGTCTGTCTGTCATTTTGATCGGATTAATCTCCAGAACGGCTTAACCGATTTTAAAGAAACTATTTCCGATGGATAGCTAATGTAATAAGGAATAACTTAAGATACTTTTCTTTTATTTTTGTAAAATACAGATCGAGATAAAGCGGACAAAGTCACGGGCACGGCTAGTATGTAATATTTATGAATAAACTGTTGCTTTCTAAGCTCATAATTAAATTCCTAAGATACCCGACTATTAGTCTAGATTCGATTTTAAACTCTATTTACGAGGTAAATAAAGTATATATTATCTCGTACACCTACGTCGTACATTTCTCTAACAAGTGTAACAATTGAAGACTTGCATGTCAAAAAAAATGTCACTATGACAATAAGAAAAAGAAAACTATTTAAAACATTAAAAAATATATTAATAATTATATAAATTAATAATAATATTATTATAAAATATATATTCCCTAATAACTATTTAATAATTAAATATATGTTATATTATTAAATATATATTAATATTATTAATATCAAAAAAAGATATGCATGTATGGATGAAAGTGTTGAATTCCAATTTTTAAAGGTATTTGTGGCACAAATATATATATATATATATATATATATATATATATATATATATATATATATATATATATATATATATATATATATATATATATATATATATATATAAATAACTTTAACGCAGGATGAATAACAATAGGTTCCTATTATTATATTTTGCGTTCGATAAACGTTTTTACCTAAAACACATAAATATTTATAAATTATTCTGCTGGTGTCTGTCCATCATCGCGTGTACATAAGTTTTTTATTAATAGACTCTGTCAGGGAAAAACTGAGGCGTCTGTTCTGGTGTATAAATAAAAAAATGGTCTTTATATTTCATTTGAATTGAACCTTTCCTAAACTACGTTGTGGGTTCGATTCCCACTCGAGGGAGTGATAATTTTTAACTTATTTTCACTTCTCTCGCTCTGGTAAGACAAAGTGCGGCGTTGAGTTCCACCATTCAACACGCAATGTCTCGAATTTGGTGAAAGGTGAAGTACAGAGTGTCTTGGCACTAGATACATTCTATTTACCTTGCTACGTACCTTGCTAAAAAAACCTAAAAAAATATGCATGACGTATGATATCGTTGTCATATTTTATTCGTCATTTCTTCGCTACGGTCTACTACTTAGCGGTCTTTTCATGGCTATCATCATCGACGTAATGGCCTCCCTCTTTTTCTTCTGAGTGTCTTGACAAGATTCTCTCTCAAAGTGTCACTCTATGCGGGAAAAAGCGCAGAAGTGTAAAGAAATAATTAGTACGTAAATGGTTTGGGGTTTTCTTCATCGTGGCGCCGAGGAACAGCTTAAACACAATTGGTTGTGGGTTCAATCCCCATTTGGGGGAATGGTTGTATTTAAAATCTATCTTCTATATATTTTTTTTTGTTCAGATAAGACAACATTGACTGTACAACTTAGTACGTAACGTCTCGATCACGGGCGGATAGCAATCTTGGACTCTTTGTTTCTGACTACCCTGCTATGCGGGACCAAGCGTTTTGGTGTTTGACTGTCTATAACTGTATTATATTTTTAATCGGTGTACAAGCCATAAAATACGTTAAATTAAATTAAATCCATATATTAAAATTTGAATGTAAACTTTTATTGAGAAAATTACGAGGACACGGTAGTATGGAATTTGGCACAGTTACAATATATATGGACGAGAAATGCAGAATAATATACTGGAAATATATAAGCTACACTCTTTTTATTTAGTTTCACTTTTTTATTCCTCATAGCAGGGTAAACAGGAAGTATCTAGTGTCAAGACACTCCGTACTTAGCTTTCTACCGAAGTCGATACATTGCGCGTTGAGTGGTGGTACTCAACGCCGCACTTTGTCTTACTAGAGGCGAGAAAGTAAAAATAATTTAAATATTATCAATGACTGTGAATGCGATCAGTTGTGGGAAACGAACCCACAACTGATCGCGTACACAGTCAGTTTCTGTCCCACTGCGCCAGGGCCGGCTTTATGTATATTAAATTAATATAATAAATAATACACACACTACCAAGCGTTTCAGGTACACTTTTGTGGGAAGTGACACACACGTTGCTATGGTTACATATATTTCGTTTTTTTATGTCGTTTACTATCGAACAACGGAACTTCGGAATTTTAAGTCTTTTAACGTCGTTTTACACTTTAATCTCTAATTGGCTATGAATGTACCGTCTAAGATGTTGATCAATATTTGTATGTGTATTTTACGTTTTATTACAGTCAAGTTACACACAATCTATTTGAATAGTATGCTTTGTGTTATTTTGATATATAATCTATGATTATTTAAATTTTCATCTAAATCTGTTCAGCAGTTTTTGCGTAAAAGAACAACAGACTTATTTTTATATCTCAAATTTACTCCTTTTTATATCTATACTTACTTATTTATATATTGTATTTCGCAAATATATTTAAGAGTGAATTAACCACTTGATGGTAATTAAACCTACGTCCTCATTTTTTTTTTATTTTTAAAGTACGGCTTTGACCTTCGCTACTCAGCACGCAACATCTCGATCTATATTTGTAAGTTAATGGAGACCGGAGTGTCGTGACACTACGTTTTCCCTGATTACCCTGTTACATGCTGCTTTTTTAAACATGAAAATATGGTCTGTACTTTCCGTTCAAAAGATTATCTCAATAGAACGTTTTATTTCAATTGTTAAATATTTTTTTTATTACCAAGTCGTGTTGAGTTCTTTCCGCCTACCATATCAGTTTAGCTCAATATGTGTCAGTAGATATATATAGAACTACGTCACACTTAACGCTGATTCGTAAACGCTTGTGTTAGCTGCAAATGAGGCGATTGTTTAATTTGACAGGGTTCTATACATTGTTTTGGTGTTTATCTCCCCCGTAGCTCAGTGGACGTGTGCGTTTTTTTGATTGATTTTTTGATTGATTTATTTAGTTAGTTTCACTAACAGAACATATATTTGTATATATAAATAAATATATATATACAATACATAAAGATAATCACAATGTGCAATCAACAGTAGGTGAAACAAATAAGATATCAAAGTATTTGATAAATGTCAAAAAATTAAAAAAAAATACGTGTAAATGTCAAAAATGTTGATCGAGTTACGGAATGTCAACCACCATTGTAGATAACAGATCCGAACTATCATACTAAATATATTAGAATACATATTCATTTGATTTTTTTCTGCATATATTTTTTTTTATTAAATAATATTTTTTGGTACGTTTTCAATATAAGCTTTACTTACGTATTTCTTCTAGTTTGTTTTTGATAACTATTTATTAGACAAAACGGCGAACGGCGTCATTTCCGCCACTCAATACGCAATGTCTCGAAATTGACAGAAAGCGGAGTGCGGAGTGTTTTCATAGTTGCCAATACTGTACTTCCTGTCTATCCTGCTAACCGGGATAGAAGCTGAAAAAAATAATTAACTTTACGTTACGAACACTACAAAACAATGAACTACCTCATTGTTTTCTAAATATGTAATCAGATGACAACTATATTGAATAGCAACTAGTAACTATCATGGTTGGCATGGTTTAGTGTTCGGAGCGCTCAGATGGTTTCCAACAGGCGTGGGTTCATATCCCGTTCGTTAAAATGTTTATATGTTAACTAAAATGTGTTTTTTTTGTATTCTAAGTGTCTGAATGACACTTAAAAATATATTATAGATACACAAATCTGTTTATAAAAAAGATATGCAAATAAAAAATAAAAATTACCTTCCACGCTCCTCGCGCAATTCATACTCCTTCCAAAACTCCTTTCTCCCACTCCCATCTCCCACTCCCATCTCCCACTATGGGGTGGGAGAACTAAAATTGCAAAATAGTCGCGTTTCGCAGAAATGTATACTAGGCTGGCTTCCCACGTTATTTTCCTTGACATAGTGTGTGATACGAATCTTAAATAGAAGTCACAGTTATCAGTACATACAACTACAATATGATTATATAATTATAAAACGTTCAATGGAAATTACGACCCTTGTGGCTCAGTGGAACAGCGTCTCTAAACGTAAGGAGTGATCATTCTATTGTGAGACGAAGCAGCAGCGTTGAGTTCCGCCACTCAACATGTTATCTCTCTCGTGGAAAGCGGGTAGTGGAGTGTTTAAACACAAAATAGTCTTTAAAGTTGTTTATTAATACAATGGACATACATTACCTTTAATTATTATAAAGGCCGGTTGTGGCGCAGTGGGAAGGGGTCTTAATGTAAACGCGATCGATTGTGGTTTCGGTTCCCACTTGGGGGAATGATTATATTAAAATTGTTTTTAATTCCTCGCTCTGGTTAGTCAACTTGCAACGTTCCGGCATTCAAGAAAGCTGAGTACGGAGTGTATTGACGCTAGGTACTTCATGCCTTCCCTATAAAAGCGCGAAGCTATAAAAAAAATAAGTTGAATATTTCAAGTAATGTATAACTGACAATTGTAAAATATCGTAGTAAATAACGATATCATATAGTATTTTAACGATATTAATTTATTTAAAATATTTTGATATATTATTACCTTAGATGGATATGGAACCCACTACCTTCGCGTATACAGTCTGACCATTGTTTCTTATTTCGGCCTTGGCAACGACGACGTCATTCATACATACATACATACATATGCAATGTTGTTTATTCCGATTATAATAAAGCATATTTTGCCATATATATATATATATATATATATATATATATATATATATATATATATATGGCAAAATGATGACCAAAATGACATGAGTGGTATAATTGAGACTTATTTGGTAGATTATTTTGTTTGTTCGTCAATTAGCCGTGTCCAAACCGAGTGGGGGTGGACTTTGCCTAAATGATTTGGATGTCAGATGATTTGGCTACTGGTTGACGCAAATAGAGGCCGGTCGTGGCGCAGTGGGACAGCGTCTGACTGTAAACGCGACGCAGTTGTGGGTTCGAATACCACTCGGGGAATGATTATATTTAAATTATTTTCTATTGGCAACATCGTGATATTGAGTGGGTAGAGGCACTTTAACGGTGATGCGAGGAAAAGGAGGCTACAGACCACTCTTTCCTGAGCAGCTTAACACGATGGACCTCTTTTTCAGTTATTAACAATAAGCGTTAATTATTTGTATAAGTATTATTATTATACTTTATCTACTTTTATATTAAAGCCTTTCGTTATTATTTGCTCCTTTGTTACGTTTTGTTAACATATGATTTCCACGATCCGATAAAACAAAGCGCGGGATTGAGTTCCGCCATATAACATGCAACGTTTCGTATTTTGGCGAAAAGTTATGCGGGATAAAAGCGTAAAGCAATTAATTCAATTCAATATATAATATTGGTTTCACTTCTATGTTATGTTAATAATAAAAGTAAATTTTGCATGTTTGTTTTTATTCACTTGAATATATGCATGTGTACACCTCGGGGGTATGCAGGGACCCGGAGCGTTTAGCGCTCCGTCCTCTCTGACCACCCCGCGAAAGGAGATAAAGCGTATAAAATCCAATGTAAAAATACAACAGTTTCATAATATAAACCCGATGCCATGCTGGGACTATGGGGATAACAACGAAATAATTTTAAACGTATTTCCGTTAGTTGTTGTTTTCACCAAATTTGTTACTCTGTGGACTAGTATTATACCTTTACTCATTTATTATATTATATATAATTACGCTTTATTCCGCATTATAGGATAGTCAGAGATAGCCTAGTGTCAATATATTCAATTGACTTGCTTGTCGTCCAAAATCGTGACACTACATATTGAGTGTTTCTTTAAATCTTTTATAATCTTTACCTCGAGTGGGAATTGAACCCACAACCAATCGTTTTCAAAGTAAGAAGATATATAATAATTATAATTTTATTAATGTTTAACAAATATGGAGCAAAACCCTAATTTTAGATAAATTTTAATTAACGTCTTATGACTACAACAGTTTTTTAACGTGCCTTAATCGTGCCTTTTTTGTATTTGTATTACAAAATGGCTCTAAATTATTCCTAGGCATTTATATGTAGATATTACCACACAAAGTCGGTTTCAGGCAGAACCAGTTTGTCCTAGGCCGAAACGGTTCGTCCTATACATATCAAGATATGTTTCTTCGTTCTAGATGTCAACTAAATATAGGGACTTTTTATTTTCAAGGTGTGAGTAGTACGAAATGGGCGAGAATTCCGTTTTATAATTTATTCTCTTATTTCATAGAAATGGACGCCTCCCTAGCGCAATGGGGTAGCGCCTGATTGTAAACGCGATTGGTTGTGGGTTCGATTCCCACCCCAGGAAATGATTATAATCGGTAAACAATCAGTCAATACGCAATGTCTCGATTTCTGGCGAAAAGCAGTCAACTGTCTTGACACTAGGTTGTCTCTTACTACCCTGCTTTGCGGGATAAAGCGTGAAGCTGCTTTTATATGAATCATATTTTGTATAGAGAAACTGAACGCCATTGTTATTTAATGTTAGGTACATTAAATATCTTTGAGTAATAGCAACTATAAATATTTGAATGGCATAATAACCCCCTACCATGGCGACCTTTGCAAAGCACCTTCTAATAACCTAATTCATCGCTTTGGTAAGATAAAACGCGCCATTTAGCTCCGTCACTAGACACACAATGTCTCGAATTCAAACGGAGTGTCTTGACACTAGGTTCTGTCTATTCACTCTGTTATGCGCGAAAAAGCGTGAAAATGACAAATATTATATGTTTTGGCAACCGTTGCGAATTTTTATTTAGTTTGTTGGTTCGTTTAAAGTTTATTTATAGGTTCGGTGTGATATGTCCTTACGGTTTAATATTGGATCGTCGCCAGTGCTGGAGAAGAGAGACTTAAATATTTATACTAGGAATTTTATTATACTGACCAGTAAGAGCTATGAATTATATTAATTATTAAATAATTAATTAATGTGGCCGGTCGTGGCGCACTGTGTCAGTGTCTGACTGTAAACGCGACCGGTTGTGCGTTCGATCCCCACTCGGAGGTTAGTTATATTTAAAATTATTTTCACTTCCTCGCTCTGGTAAGACAAAGTGCAGCGTTGAGTTCCACCACTCACACACGTAATGTCTCGAATTCGGTGGAAAGCGAAGTACGGAGTGTCTTGACACAAGGTACTTACTGTCTACTCTGCTATGCGGGACAAAAAACGCAGCGTCTTAACTACGACCGCGATTGGTTGTGGGTTTGATTCCCATTGGAGAGAATGAATATATTTAAAATTCATTTCCTATTCTTCGCTCTGGTGAGATAAAGTGCGGCGGTGAGTTTGCGTATTAACACGTAGTGTCTCGATTACGGACGGAAATCAGTCAACGGAGTGTTTTGACACATGGTTATCTCTTAGTATCCTGCTACGTGGGATAAAGCGTGAAGTTGTAAATATTGTAACAAGTATATTTATTTTTTCTAACTGATCTCCTACGGTTTTGTTCGCGCATCGACATAATATGAATATTTCTCTTAGGTTATTTGGTAGAGGCTGCAACTACCGCTATCGACCAGACTTTCGTCCACTGCACCACAATGGTCTCAAATAGTATTAAATTATTCCATAAATTTGACCTAAATATTGCAATGACGCTTTTAAATTAAACGGTCATCTTACTAAATGGATATCAAATAAAAAATTATAGTGTAATTTCGCGCCTCGCTCGCCGCCATCTTAGTTTTATGCCCGCCATAAACAACGTCTGGGATGTGTCGTTTTTTTTTAGTGTTTCAATTGTATGACTAATGCTTCAATTTAATCTGCCTATCTCAATTAAATTTTTATATTGTATTATACCAAAAAATAATAATTTTAATTTCTTTTTTTTTGTTAAATGTTACTTGTATACAATACATAAAATGTTCGTACATGTTTGTAATGTTCCGCTGTCTTTTTAAGTGTTTTTATGAAATTGTTGCTCTATAAATAAAAAAAAAGGCGTTGAGTTCCGCCACTCAACACGTAATGTTTCGATTTTGGGTGGAAATTTAGTCTCGACACTACGTTCTGTTCTCTCCTATTGCCATGTTATACTATAGGTTATATATATATATATATATATATATATATATATATATATATATATATATATATATATATATATACCCAAATATATAAATCGTTTCCGTTACTAACTGATAA
Source organism: Dryadula phaetusa (assembly GCA_032432895.1). Taxonomy (NCBI): domain Eukaryota; kingdom Metazoa; phylum Arthropoda; class Insecta; order Lepidoptera; family Nymphalidae; genus Dryadula; species Dryadula phaetusa. The sequence goes on along the minus strand of JAOYRS010000090.1, from coordinate 880,746 downwards.
AATATCCACAACTGAATACGCGGTGAGCTGAAATTTAACAATAATGTTAAACTCTGTATAGCGTAGAGCTGTGAAATCTTTTTTTTTTGGAAACTGTCAAAGCGCTCTGATCGCTAAGCCATGTGTTTAAGAGGCAAGGGTTCGAATCCCACAGCGTTCAAATTATATATACGTGTCTTTTTTTTCAAAAATGTTTGCTAATCCTAAGTGTGGAATAACACACTTAAAATAGTTAAATTATAATATTTGGAGTTTTGTAAGCGATACTATGGATATTCCACGTACCGGCTATAACTAGTTTAGTGTAAATAACAAAATTAAGCCATTTTCGCTCAATTATTATCTATAAATAACTAAAATTATATTTTCATTATGATTAAGGCCTTTTATTATTTTATTTTTTATTAAATAACCTTTTAAAAACAAGCTTATTTCATAATGTGTCGTGTTGTATGAATCAAGCCCTTTCATTTGATATCCAGTAGGAGGTGGGTTGTGCAAAAATTTACAATCCACCATTTTGTGGCAGCGGCCATTTTAGATTGACAACAATATAGATTATATGTAGTTTCATTGTCATCAGAACCGAAATCGTGATTCAAATTTCATCTCAATCTGACTGACACTGGGAAGTTCGTCAAATTTAGGTGGCAAGATTTCACACACACCAACTAACTAACTAACACGGAAAGTTAAATAGAAGCTTGTAATTAAACGTAGCGAACCTGTGTCTGTTGGAAGAAGATTGCCAAGTCACCACTAAGCTGTGTGGTCCTGTCCAGCTAGCTCTATAAGGTTTTTTTTTAATCTAAGTATGAATAATACTAAATGTATTAAAATAGTATAATGATTTCCTATGTAATCATGTATTCAGGAATTTAATTTGTTTATATCGATTTCCAAACATACAAGCTTCAATTGAATTCATTTCGTTTGTTTACGATTGAAGATAAACTAACAGTGTTGTGTTACGAACTTGAATTTTTATGTTTGATTGTCTTTTTTTGTTGTTCTTATTTGCTTGCTTTATGTTTAGAGTGATAGAACTCAACGCCGCGCTTTGTCTTATCAGAGCGGGGAATTGAAAATAATTGAGTGAATACATTTCGTACTCATTTATATGGAAGGCTTTAGTACTCTCTCTTTCCCTCACTATCTCTCCCCCTCACTATCTCTCCCCCTCTCTCTTTCCCTCCCTCTCTCTCTCCCTCTCTTTCCCTCCCTCTCTCTCTCCCTCTCTCAACAATGTATTATATAAAAAAGTTTTTTTTTAATATTTGATGGGTTTATATTTGACTACATCAAGTCTGGTGTTGACGGTGACACTCGCTTGTCTAAATCGTATTTTTTAACTTTGGATTTTGAGATCACTGGATTGTATGTTAACGACGAGTAAAATGGCGTACATAAGTGGGTGGATTTGGCTTTTCAGGAAGGAATCAAGGATGGTGGGTCATAAGTTACCCTCCTAGAACGTCTCTCGATTGACTTCAACGCTTGCAATTGATATTTGGCAGACTTATAGTTTCGATCAGTCAGTCAGTTACTCGGTGTGTAACAGAAGCGTCTTATAAATCTATATATAAATTTTAGTGACCTAATTCAAAATTGGCATTCTGTTTACTATTATTATTTATTTGTCTATCAACTTTGGTGGTGACTGAGACCAAGTCTTTACACGAACAGTTTATTTATGACTGACTATTGGGACACTGCTTCAAATTTCGATGGGAAAATTTTTCTATTGACAGCAATGAACATATTAAATGGATTTTTAAAAGTATGTGTAAGTAGGTGTGACAATGACTGATCAATCAAACTGTCAAAGTAAAAATACTGTTTGTACTCGCTTGGGGCAATAGTGGGTCTGCGTTTGACTGTAAAAGGGTTGATTATGAGTCTGATCTCTAGACGAGATTCTGAGTATATTTAATTTATTTCCATTTTGTCCGCTCTGGTGAGACAGCGCGCGGTGTTATGTTGAGCCATTTAGCACAATGTCTGGAAGTTGAATGGAAATACAAGAACTGAATGTTTTGACACTAGTTTCTCTGCCTGCTCTAAAATTGCACCAGCATCTGGAACCTCATATACGAGAGCATTCTGTTCAGGTCAGGTTGGTCGTGATAGGCCGTCTAAAGAATCTGTGACTGGAACACCCACGTCCTGGCAATAAACATATAGTGACGTCCAAAAAGTGAAAGTGTAACGTGCAAATTACAGTATAATTCATATGCTTAACTCTTAAAATATAATATGACGTCATAACACTGGCAGCCCGCCAAGTAGACGTGGCATGTTCGTCAAACAGATGCGATTGGCAAATTTTGCGAAAATTTTTCTAAGACATTGACGCCGTCTCGCCGGAGTTTGGACGTTTTCACTGAACTGGTTCTAATTCCACTTGGTGTTTAAATATATATAGATTATCCGCAATCGATTTTCTGAGATAAAATGCGGCGTTAAGTTCCACGTCCAAGCGTAATTTTATATTCTTCTTTTTTTCTGATGGTATTCCAGTTTTATCCGTGATATTTATCTGTCTGTGTCTGCATTATAATGGGTTAACGAGGTGCTCATTAACGACTTACAGGCAGATAGGATTACGTTCGTATATGCATATAGTATTGTAAACCTGACTACACACTATAGTCGTGGATTCGAATTTCACTCGAGGGAATGTTAATTTTCCTGTTTGTTGTTCTTTGTCTTTCTTATTGGAAATTGTGATGCATGGTGACACTGTTATACGAAAAAATGTACTATTATATTAGTTTCTTTCGCAAAAATTCGTGAAAATAAAGTGCACGTGATATGGATAATAATTTCAGTTATAAGGAGTGTTTTTCTCTCTTGCAGTCAACGGAGTGTCTTGACACTAAGTTGTCCTACTAAACTACTATGCAGGATAAAGCGTAGGGAAAAAGCCGAACATGTATATTTATCCCAAAATTCAATTTTATACTAACTATCTATTTAACACTAATAATCGAGATCATCATGAGTTCGATTCCCGCTTCTTTCTAATTTTTATAGGATTTCTAAACACATATATTATTATATATTGTGACTGTGATTGTGAGAGACAGAGATACAGTCAGCTCAGTTAATTTTTGTATCGATCAACAGACAAACGCCACCTCAGTACTACTGTAAAATGTTCGAAACGTCAGGTTTCAGGTCGTCAGAGTGTTTTTATTTTCTAAATACTTACATCACTACTATCATTCTTACATCAAATTGCACAATATATTAAAATATGGGCCAAAAGATACACTTTCCCAGCCCTACCCTGAAAGTAAAAAATTAACCAGTAATGCTGCATTTATTTTTATTGCCGCTTGTGTAATAAATCGGGACAGCGACTAAATGGTATTCATCACGCGATGGCTAGCTTCCATTTTGTTTATTAATCTATGACCTTCCCATAAAACACCATGAAAAGATGACGGACAGGGTTCGGACTACACGAATTTTTGTATACTCTACTTATAGGCCGGTTGTGGTGTAGTGGGACAGCGGCTCACTGTAAACGATCGTTTCCGAGTTCGATTACCACTCGGGGGAATGATTGTATTTAAATTATTTTTTCTTTTTGGCTCTGGTAAAGACAAAGCGTTGAGTTTTGCCACTCGATACGCAATGTCTTGTATTCGGGGGATAGCGAAATACGGAGTGTCTTGACACTAGGTACTTCTTGCCTATATGCGGGATGAAAGCGCGAAGCTAAAATAAAATAAATGCTTATAGAACAAAGACTTGCATAGTTATGGCTGGAATTGTAAAATTGACAATTCAGATAGGTTGTCAATGACTCCGGAGTGACAATATATAAGCCGTCCATATCCATATACCCTTGACTGCTAACCCGGGCCATAGAAATCGTATCGAATTGAATGCTTCCAAACGCCTTATTTATAGTGTTTTAGTTTATTTTCTTTGTACAATTTGACAAAATTAGTGGAATTTTCCTATGCCTGGCTTAATTAACACTCCATGAATTAAAAGAGAAAATTTTATTTATGAGGGGAATTGATTTTATTGTGTTGGCTGGGAAATTTAGATATATTGTTAGCAATGGAAGAGACTAGGCAGGTGGTGATTGTGAAACGGGTAGCGTAGGAGTTAAGCTAGTATGGAAAGTGAAACGAGCAGATTACATAAATATATAAAACTGGAGGGTAGTTTTATAAATTTAGGAAAAATAAATAAATTATAAAATTATTTAATATCTGTTCTTTAAAATGTAGGATCTTAATAAGTTATGCACAAGAATTATTAGCTTAATGTGGGTTATGATAACGTTCTATTATTATAATAATCTCGGATACCCGTCCAAGTTAGTCATAAAACATTATAGGCAGTTGAAGACGGTATCTTATCTGATAGGAGCATCTCGTATCAACACGTACGTATGCTTAACAACGTGTCCTTGTACAGTGCTATTTACATTTTTTTTTTAATATTTTTACACATATCTGGCATCATGGAGTGTTAGATAAAGTGAAACCTCTTAACGGATCATATGATTTTATTTAATTTTCCTTCTACCGTTCGAATAACAGTAAACGGTGTTTAGTTCTGCCAGTAAGAAATATTAGATTTGAGTAGAGAAGGTGTGTCCTAACGTCAGAGGCGTAATGTTCATGCAACACTGACTCCCATCGGGTTACCTTTTGTAAATGTTAATTAATTTATCATTGAGTTAGTTAACTAAATGAACTCCCACCAAAGTCATAAGGTTTTAAATGATAAATAAATGATCTAAAAAAATTCCAATATGAAGTATTTCATTCATAATATCCTAAATATACGGATTTTAGTTCACCCATGGCCCTTCGCCACTTCTTATTGCCAGGTTCTCTTTGAGTATCCTTTTTTTAAAGTGAGGAAATCGCATTACGGATACCTTCCCGATTGGGGACAAGGGACAGGTTATATGGGAGTCCGGATTGGCAGATATAGACCGCCCCGTTTACCTACTATAACCTCACGGTGCTCCTCCTCGACCACCACTAGCCAGGACCTCGGGTACACCGCGGTCCTTCCGTTAGTCCCGGTGGGTCTCCGAGTTTCCTGAGTATTTCTTAATTATCATCTCCAACTATGGATATGGACTGCTGCTGCGAAGATAAACACAGCATCACGTAATAGGATGTTATGGAATATTTTTTTTAACACTTTATTAAAAAAAATATAATATTTATATAAAAAGAAATATGTTATAACTTTTTGTAAGTATAGTAGATATGGTTAAATTTAAGTTTTATATTTTTTTTATGATTGTTATACACATGGAAGTGCGAAGTGTCCTGGTACAGGCTTAAAGATATTGAAATTACAAATAAGTTTTTATAAGAAACTTGTTTAATAAAGAAATTATTATTGTTATCGATTGCTTGTGGTGACAGACTTATTTTGCTCCGTACTCTGTTTTCCGCTGAATAAGTCATATTTCGTGTTGACGGAACTTAACGCCACGCTTTGCCTTATCAAAGCGAGGAAATAAAATTAATTTAATTATGGGTCCTCCGATTGGGCATCGAACACACAACCTATAGTGGGACACTGTCCCACTGCCCCACGACTGACCTTTACCTGTTTTCGAATACAAAAATATATGAGAAATAATCCTTTTGAGATACTACGGCCCCGTTTTAATATTGCACTATCCATAATTACTAAGTACATATTAACAGAACGTTAGATAAGTCAGTCGGTATACAAATTGTGTCAATTATACTATCAATACAAATGGTATGTTATTCTGGGTTAAGTGTTCGTGTAATAACGAGATGCGTGTCTGTCTATCTCTTTGTATATATATATTTATATATTTATAAGGAAAGCATAAACTTTGTGCTCCGTTCTACGAAAGCTACGCAGGAGTATAATATTTGGTAGAGAACAAGGGCAAAATGATAATGTTTTTATAACAAATAATATATTAAATTAATGAAATTCATGTATCACACTACCGTTTGTTAGATATACACGTTTATATATAGTGATTTGCACGTTGCTAAGGCAACGCGTTGATAACGCCTGATCTAGTGTACGAGTATATATGTGTATGTACTCTATTTTTTAATCAATATGTTTCTTGCATTTAGCTTAAATTGCTACACACACTGTCATGTGTTTGTAATATATAATTGAGGCCGGTTGTAGCTTAGTCTGACTGTACTCGATCGGTTGTGGGTTCGATTCCCACGTGGGGGAATAATTTGTTAACTTAAAACGCGGACTTGAGTTCCGACAATCAAAACCGCAATGTTCCGAATTTGGCGTAAAGCGGAGCGGAGTGTCTAAGTACTTACTGTCCACCCTTCTGTGCGGTATAAAGCCGTGAAGAAAAAAAATATAGTAACAACAATTATTTACGTTTTTATTAAGTCTACGTATTACTTATAATTATGAATATTGGATGGATTTAGTCTAAAAAAAGATTTAAGAACTCCTAACACATGTAGCTTTAAAATCTATGTATTTAAATAAGGTTTCTTTGACTTTACAGGCAATCTGACAATGAAATCGAAGAAACACCACACGATGAGATAAACGACTTGGAAGATGACGAGGTTAAAAATTACTACAGGGATTTAGCTGTTAATAAATATGGGGATCAAGTAGACGATGAAATGATCGAGACGTTCGCGGATGAAAATCCAAGTGAAAAATCTCTTAGAGTTAAACGTCAAGCTGGAGATATGGTGACGGAAGCCTCACCAATCTCCGATATTACCTATAAGAGCAATGTTACCGTCGGAATACCGCCATCTGAGTCTGAAGAACCCGCCCAAGCAAATGCTGTCCATGTGACTACTGCCAAGTTGAGGATCATGGGTTTGAGGGTCGAGGAATCGGAAAAGGAGCCAAAACTTATAGAAGAAGTGATACCGAGTGTGCTAAGAAATACCAAATTCACATTGAGGCTGTTTGGAGAAGGCTTCACTAAAGATACGGTGATAGCATTCACACATGTGCCAGAGAATTATGGTACCAAATGTCACTTTATGGTGAAAAATGAGACCTACCAGGTAAAGAATATGAGAATTTTAATTTTTTTTTATTTTAGCTTCACGCTTTTTATCACGCATTGCAGGGCAGACAGAAAGTACCGAGTGTCAACACACTCCGTACTTCGCTTAATTACTTAATTTTTTTTATAATAGTTAGAAATGAAATAGTTTATAATAATAAAAAATAATGTATTAATGGAGAATATTCAATGAATAGGTATTTTTGAGGTATAAAAGAATGTTAAATAGTAATAATTTAAATTTCAACGAAGACGGATGTAGAACGCATGGCTTGGCGATCTGAACATTTGGACGGTTTTCAAGAGGCGCAGGTTTGAATCCCGTTGCGTTTAAATTTTTATATGTTTTTTTTCAAAATTATTTTGTAATCCTGAGTGTGGAATAGCACTTTAAAAATAGGATTTATGTTCTTTTTAAGCCCCCATGCGAAATGTTATAGCGCCTTTCAGTTTGGTCAGTTCGGCTCAGTTTTATACTGTTTTTTTTTCTTTCAAATTAGTTTAATTCTTGTGGCATTTTGCAGTTTGAACTAAAATACCTAAAAATTTCATCTTTTTTTTATTTTTTTTAATTTGTCTGTCCCAAAAGCAATCGTTATTATTATTTTTCATGTCTATTTTAATTTTATATTAGAGTTCAATTTAGATGAATGTACTTATTATAATATGTTACATCTATCAACTTCATTGTTTATCCCGCAGTGGTAGGATTGTCAGAGAGAACCTAGCCCCTGGACACACTTTTTATTCTGCTTTTTATCCAAATTCGAATTATTGCGTACGATGAGTGGCGAAACACAACGCCGCGTTTTGTCTTGCCAGAATCCAATCTCGACTCAGAACCGAATCCACAATTTATCGCCTTTATTGTTAGATATTGCCCTACTACATCTTTTCGAATTTATCCCAAGGGCCTTCCAATGGTTTGGATACTCTTATGTTCTACACCGAAATCAGGAAAAAAGCAATACCAGATAAAAAAATCTATGATAATACGACAACTTGCATTGTATAATCTAGTATGAGTAATATAAAAACCCCGAACTTTACGTTACGTACGTAGAATAAAATATTAGTTTGCGTTTAATTTAAAAGTTCATTACTACCGTGTATATGTGATGGTAGTTTGTTCGAATCCTATTCGTGGGGGATTTTAATATTATACCTATATTCAGTGAAGCCACCATGGTACAATCCGTTCGAAATGCAATTGATTGTGGGTTCGATTCCCACTCGTTGAAATTATTATATTTAAACGAATTTCGTTTCTTTGCTCTGGTAAAAAGATCACGGTGTTGTGTTCCGGCTAATGTTTTATATTCTGGCGGAAATAGAAGAAAGAAGTGTTTTAAGAAAACCTACATATATGCCTTCCATTACGTGAGGCCACCACGGCGCAGTGGGACAGCGTTTGACCGTAAACGCCATTGGGTGTGAATTCGATTTCCACTGGTGAAATGGTCATATTAAAATTGGTTTTATTAATCCGCTCTAGTAAAATAACTCGCGGCGTTATATTCCGCACAACGCTCAATGTTTTCGAGCGGAAATTAGAGAAAGGAGTGTCATAAAAAAACCCTACGCTACAAACTCTACACCCTTATTTGGCCAAACCCTTTGAATAAACAATTGTTGATCGACACTAATGTTTGTATCCAAATAGTAATAGCGTCTACTTTGTTTGCTTGAAAAAGGTCTAACGTCAGTCACTTTGTGATTTGTGGTGGTACTTCCTTTGCGCAAATAAATCTGGCTGTTTTTTTCCTTGATTTGAAAGAATATATCTTCGTTTGTATTTATCAAAATATCGTGTCGAAATTGGGCAGTGGATTCGATTCCCAGCCTTGCGTCCTGGTAAGGTAGACAATACGCTGGGTTGAGTTTCGTCTTTCTATCCTCGCATTGTTTAAGGTAGCCAATACGATACTCCATTTTCTGTCCAAACGCTGTAATCTATCTGTCTGATCTAACGAGGGTAGTTTTTTTTAATTATTAAATAAGTAATCAATCTCTTACCTCTTCTTTAAGTCTCGCAACCACTGAACTATAACGGTTTTAGTATATTAAAACCTTTTTTACAGTATTATTGACAGAACACCTTGCTCCAATTCCATTTAATGATTTTGCGTTTATTTAAATATCAGATAAAGGTTAAGATAAGATTACAATAAAATTATCGTAATTAGTAAACAATAATCAATTATTATGAACGTCATTGTAGCACACTCGGACTTTAAACTAGATGGCAGTGGGTTCGTTTCCCACTTTGGGGATTATATTTCTCTCCCTGGGGTAGCAAGATGTAGAGAAAATTGAATTAAATAATTGAAAATCTCGAATTTGAGCGACAATGGAAAATGGATAACGGTTTGTTTTTAACACAAGACTATCTCCTATTATAAGGCATTGAAAAATTATATAAATCTATAAATTTATATTATTTTTATTTGAAATTAGAAACTTTCTTTGCTGAATTGTCTGAAATTTGGCGGAAAACGAAATCTTGAAACGGAGGTCGTGATATTAGGTACTTCCGGTCTACCCTGGTATGCGGGCTTAAAAGCGAGAAGCTATCTAGTTCCTTGTATGTGATTATAATTTTATTATGCCATTCATATAAAATAATACAATTTATATTGCCACATATGTTAGCTTATATTAATTTACGAATGCCCGACGGAGGTTTTGTATGATAGATTTTTTTTATCTGCTACTGCTTTTATAATATTTCTAAACCTGTATTTACCTGTATTATATATAGGTTCCGTTATCCAAGGATATATTAGGTTTGCCGATCGTTTTATAATAACTCCAGCTCCAGTTTTTACATTTGATCTTCTCTTGCAGGTCAAATTAACAGAATCTGACTCGGCACTCTTCGACCTAATAGCCCCTCCGCCTTTAGACGATAATATGTTCTACATTTGCGCTAAGAACTCGCCCGACGAGGAGTTTGTACATCAAGGAAAAGAAAAATGGAAGGTCATATCTACACACAACAAACTTTTGCCCCTCTGGGCCTCTCTCATCCTGATCGTTATACTGCTTATGTTGGCTTCACTCTTTTCGGGATTGAACCTTGGACTTATGGCGTTGGATAGAACTGAACTCAAAATCATTGCCAACACCGGAACTGAGAAAGAGAGGAAGTACGCAAGAGCCATCATGCCAGTGAGATCTCATGGCAACTATCTTCTTTGTACGATTTTGCTAAGTAATGTGGCCGTGAACAGTACATTTACGGTTATTTTGGACGATTTGACTTCCGGTCTAGTGGCGGTCATAGGTTCGACTCTGGCTATTGTGTTTATAGCGGAAATTACGCCTCAAGCTGTTTGCGCGAGACACGGGCTGTTGATTGGTGCTAAGAGTATTTGGATAATGAAGGTAAGTTGATAGATTATTTTTTACCTTATTATAAATAAAGATCTATATGACTATAATATGACTGTAATTCAGGATTATTGTTGGTTCCCTCGGGTTCCAGTCGGGAAAATGAATTTATTAAAAAAATATTTTCATTTCCTCGCTCTAGTAAGACTAAGTGCGACGTTGAGTTCGACCAACACGTAATGACTGGATTTCGATCGGAAAGCAGTTGACGAAGTGTCTTGACACTAGATTGTCTCTAGTTTGTATCTTAAATAATTCATTTTTGTCGTAAATGTGGCACAACTGAATATAAATATTGGTAAGATAGTTGGGAGTACGATTCTTGCTCAAAGATATATTGAATTCTCTTTATGTCGTCAGTTAGGCAAAGTACGGTTTGGGCATCGAGCTGGTAATCTTTTAATTACTTGGAAAATGAAGATCAGAGGGTCATAGGATCTCTCTGTCTATACTGTAACATACAGAATGTCGATCTTCTCTCTCTCTATCTCTCTCCTTTGTTTTGAGGAGGGCGGAGAGGGGAAACTTCTAGCTTTTGCCGCCCTAGAGTGACTTCTACACTGTAAGATACGATGCGTGGATGTATATGTTACATTATTTTACTATATTTTGCCTTCAATTTTTCTAACGTGTTAATAGATATATATTATTTTTTGGTTTGAATGTGGTTTTTATTTAATTTTGTTATGATTACTTCTATAAGTAATTTAATACTAAAATATTCAACGACTAATTGTACTTTAAAAACTTTTTTGGGGCATAGTGGAGCAATAACTTCGTCTGACTGTAAAAGCGAAAGTTGTGAGTTTGATTTTCACTAGCAAAATTGACTATGTATAAATTATGTTTTGTTACCCAATCTGATAGGACAAAGCTCGGCGTTGAGCTCCGACACATTATAGGTAATGTTTAGAATTAATAGAAAATGCCGAGAAAAGAAAACAATAGGTGCTCTCTAAGTACCCTCCTATGTGGACAAAAGTGTAAAGCTGATCTATTTTTTTAAATCCTTCTAGATTGTAATGGGTATCTGTGCGCCACTTGCGTGGCCGACTAGCAAACTTCTGGATTACTTCTTAGGAGAAGAAATTGGTACACACTACAACAGAGAGAGGTTGAAGGAGTTGGTGAAGGTTTGTGGAACTGATGCTTTCATATATTCTTCAATATAATTAGTGATTATAAACACAGTATATTTCTAGTTAGGTGTTTATAATAAGGAACGATTTTTGATGATTGTAATATTGTACGGTAACATGTAATATTGCACCACAGTTGGTATATTTTACAAACAATTCTCGGACAGCTTCCTAAGCACAGATTCGAATCCCGCTACGTTCAAATTTTATACGTTTCTAAATGATATATTTTTGGTGCGGTTAATCTGCGTCTTGGAGATTTGCTAAAGTCGTATGATTACAACTTCGTGTTCTACTTTGGAATGTAAAACATAAAATTTCCCTTGTTGCATCCTCGAAGGAATTCAGAAAAATCCTTTTATAGATATTACGGTTACTTTACTTACCAAGAGATCAACGTGAGTAATTTTAGCTTTTTGTGAGTTTTAGAAGAATTTTAAATAGAATTAGATAAATTAGCTAGACTGATGATAAATGCGTGATTCAAGTCTTGGTCAAGGATGGTCCAAAGCTGTAATATGAATCATTATTCTTTTTCCATCATACCTGTTGTAATAGGTTGGAGGGACCGTTCTATTTACTATATTTTTAACCACCAGATCACTAACCACGTAAACGACCTGGACAAAGAGGAGGTGAACATAATTTCCGGAGCCTTGGACCTTCGCAAGAAGACCGTCAGAGATGTGATGACCACACTGAAGGACTGCTACATGCTGCCAATCAATAGTGTGCTGGACTTTGAAACTATGACCGAGATTGTTAAATCTGGTAAGTTTTAAATGGTCACTGGTTTGATTCTTGGTTAGAGTAATTTTATAAATATATATTTGCTTCACAATACAATATATAATTCAAGATTTCTCGATTATTCGAAATATAAAAGCACATCGATCCCTATATTCTTCCCCAATTCTCAAGGTTACTCCCGTATCCCGGTGTACGAGGGCAACCGCGGCAACATAGTGACGGTGCTGTTCATCAAGGACCTGGCGTTCGTGGACCCCGACGACAACACGCCTCTGCGCACGCTCTGCCAGTACTACCAGAACCCGTGCAACTTCGTCTTCGAGGATGTTACGCTTGATGTCATGTTGAAGCAGTTTAAGGAAGGTGAGTTGGTTAAAAGCGGTGTTGAATTCCGCTATTTTTTTCTATCTCAATTACTTACTGTCAATTTGTGTATGAAAAACTCATGGCAAGTTTTCAAAGGGAACGCTAGACGGTGCTCTGACAGTTATCGCAAAAATATAAGGAGAGTTGCCAAAAATTTTTGTATGAAAAATAACATTTCTATTATAATTTCGACTATTTTATTTATGTCTGGTCGCTTTTAAACAGTTTTGAAGTCAAATTTAATACTGGTGGGATGACTGATTGACTGACTTTAGTAGGAATGCTTTAGTAGGCAAGTCGGATAAATATATCGATATTTGTAAAAATATCGTTTGATGTTTTTTTTTTATATTGTGTATATATAATGCAAAAGTGTTGATATTTCGTTTTATTTGATGATGATGCCAACGTGGCGCAATGGGATTCACGTCTGACAGTAAATGCGATTGATTGTGGGTTCAATTCCCACTTGGATAACCACACAATGTCTTAATTTTAGGCAGAAGACAGAGGAGAGAGTGTCTTAACACTTAGTTGTTTCTGACTACCCTGCTATGCAGGGTGAAACGTAAAACTGTAAAATAAAAATTTAAGGCTAGCGATTACTCTAAAATAAAATATTGATACAACAATTTTAAACAAATCGATTTTTTTAACAATTATCGATATTTTATGCACTACCTGTATATATCACTTATGGTGTTCACTCTTATATAGGGATGATTTAAAATCGATAAAATTAATGTGCCCCCTTCTTTTTAACCCCCAGGCCACAAAGGCCACATGGCGTTCGTCCAGCGCATAGAGGAAGGCGACGGTGACCCGGTGTACGAGACGGTGGGGCTGGTGACCCTCGAGGACGTCATCGAGGAGATGATACAGGCCGAGATTGTTGATGAGAGTGACGTTATTAGTGAGTGCGAATTTTTTTTTGTTGATTTTTTTTATAACTAAGCTAACTTGGAAAATAATTTGTTATAAGAAGGAATGTTATAGTGAGGTTTGATATATAGGGGTTAAGTTGGTCTACGATTCGTTAAAACGAGGTGAAAATTATAAAATTGAATGTGGGTAACTGATAGAATTTGTTATGAATGAATATAAATTTATATATATTTTTATTATATTTTACAAGAACACAAAATTCATTTTGAAAATATTTGTGACAAGTGTATTGTATTTAAACGGTTAAAATGCTTTTTTTTATTTTTTCAAAATATAATATAAAATATTGTTTACCTCTATTTAACGATTTTTATCAAATTACAACCGCTATATAACATAAATATTTAATTATTATAACGAATCGTAAACTAAACTAACCCCTGTATAACGCTAACCCGCTATAACGAATTACTTGATATATAAAGATTTTTTTTTGGTTACTTCATATTTCTCATATCAAGATTTGCATGGTATATATTAATAATAAAATTATTATTATACTTATTTACTCAGTACTTTGCTATTTTACGTTATCTCTCCTTTACCAAAATGGGGATTAACTTGATAATATTGTTGATTTTGGCGGTTTTTACACATTTTAAATGAAACTATTTCAAACTGATTATTCGCTTATATTTTAAACAGACGAATGCCACCTCGGTGTACCCGCGAGTGACCACGGACTACTGTAAAGTGTTCGTAACGTGAGGTTTCCAAAAATGTATGTTTCGAATACCAAAATATACGCGATTAATCCGTTTAAGATAGTTTCATTTAAAATTAACGATTAACTTGTCTATTGTACTATTTTACATGTTAATTTTTGTTTTTTTCTTAACAGGCGACAACCGTACAAAGAAACGTTTGATGCGTCCGATGAACAAGTTGCACGACATAGCGGCGTTCGCTGGACACCAGCACCAGCGGGTCCACGTGTCTCCTCAGCTGGTGTTGGCCACCTTCCAGTTCTTGAATACCAGTAAGTGTTTTGGTGGTCAGAGACAACCTAGTGTCATGTTTTTTTTAATAATATTCCATGTACAGACAGCAATCAAGTTATCTTTTTTACTATATTGTGTATAAAATTTTTTTTCTAGGTGTCGACGCGTTCCGCCCAGACATGATCTCCGAGACGGTCCTCCGCAGACTCCTGAAACAGGATGTCATACAGCACATCAAGCTGCGAGGAGATGAAGACAAAAACGATCCAAAGAAATATGTATTCCAAGAAGGAAAACCGGTTAGTGCTGGTTTTTTTTATTAATTTTTTTTTTCAGCTTACTTTGGTTGTTTAGTTGAGCTTAACGCCGCTCTTTGGTTTGGAACCAGCGTCTTTTGGACACAAAACGCTGTGACAACTAAACTATACGATCTTATCAAGTACATGGAAATCTCTAATCATAAGTCAAAAAATCTTATTTTTTTTTAGCTTCACGCTTTTATCCCGCATAGCAGAGTGGACAGGAAGTACCTAGTGTCAAGACACTCTGTATTTCGATTTCCGCTGAATTCGAGATGTTGAGTGGCGGAACTCACGATGCAATTTGTTGTACCAGAGCGAGAAATTGAAGATATTTTAAATGTAACCCTTCCCCCGTGTGGGAATCGAACCTACAACCGTTGGCATTTACAGTCAGATGTTGTGCCACTGCGCCGTGAGCGGCCTTAATGTAACTTTTATTTAATCACTAATTTATAACTATTTTTTTTCTATTCCTATCTTCAGGTGGACTACTTCGTATTGATCCTAGAGGGTCGCGTGGAGGTGACGGTGGGCAGAGAGAACCTGGTCTTCGAGGCTGGACCCTTCACGTACTTCGGAGTTCAGGCTCTTACACAGAATGTTGGTCTTGGTGAGTTTTAAAAATAATATGTAACTTGTAACAACAAGTATAACAATTTCGACAGGAACAAGAGTTGTTGGTTTGAATCCTGCTGCGTTCAAATTTATTATACTTTTTTTTTAAATACAAACAAATAAAAAATTGTTTTAAAAACAAATGTTTGTTTTCCTTTGCTTGCATTGCTAATGAGGCCTCGTGGCGCAGTGGTATAGCGTCTGACGTAAACGCGATCGGTGGTGGGTTCGATTCCTACTCGTGGGAGTGATTATATTTTAAAAAAACAATTCTCTGCTCTGATAAGACAAAGCATGGCACTTGACACCAGGTTATCTCTGACTACCCTTCTATGCGGGATAAAGCGTAAAGCTGCTTGGTTTTTCAGGACTCGTTTTACCAGGACTTATCCATTGCTTACAATATCTTAATTCTTCCCAGCGGAGTCCCCGGCGCCCTCCACTCTTGGCTCTCTTCAAAATCTGAACATGGACTCCATGCTGCGTCACACCTTCGTACCAGATTACTCCGTGAGGGCCATCGCTGAGCTCTACTACTTGACCATTAAGAGGTATGCAGGATGTTATTAAAAGTTCTAGGTGTACTTCTTGAAGTAGACCTTCACTATTGGATCTTTTTCTTTTCAATATCTAGTCTTTTAGTTTCTAGTCTTTTCTAGTTATGCAATTGGTCTTCTTAATGTACTGTATGAAGAAGAACACATTGATATGTCTCGTCTTTTAGGTCTTTTAAATTTTATAGGTATACAAGAACTTGTTGATTTTGAATTTTGCCTTCTTGGCCTTTGACGATTTTTTTTTATTTCCATGTAGACTACATACTATTTAAATTATTCAAAATTCTACAGGTCTCGAAGAAGACCTTCAAAACTATTAGATAAAGTCTTTTAGATATTTTAGGTCTAATATTTTTTCTAGTTCTAGGCAAAGAAGAATGTTACCTTTAATTCCCTTAGATATAATTATAATTAATTATTAATATATAATTACTTCAGTTTGATAGAAAAAGACTCGAATTTTAGGTGTTTTTTTTTATTTATTTTAAAAGGCTAATATATATATATATATATATATATATATATATATATATATATATATATATATATATATATATATACATATATATACATATACATATATATACATATATATATATATATATATTTATATATATATATATATATACACATGGCTTCAAAAAGGATTCATCTCTTTTATTAGTTCCTTTTGGTCTTCTAAAATATTTATAAGTAAATGAATATAATTAATATTGTTTTAATTGGAATTTAAAAATTACTCGGATAATAAATTAAACAACCTTCATTGTTTTAAACACAGATCTATGTACTTGGCGGCGAAACGTGCCACCCTTATGGAGAAGGGGGCCCTCAATAAGGGGGGCACCAACGAGCAAATAGAACCGGAAGTCGATAAGGTAATTTAATATATTCACGCTATATCCCGAACGGCTGGGTAGTCGGAGACAACCTAGTGTCAAGACACTCCGTTGACTGCTTTTCGTCTGAAATCGGGAAGTTTGCGTGTTGAGTGGTGGGCTTTTTGACATTGTCTTATCAGAGTAATTCTCTCGAGTGGGATTCGAACCAGCAACTATTAAATTTATCTATTATACCTAATCAAAGTACAAAGTAATTGTCAGTATAAGAAAAAAATGATTAATTTAAATGAATATATTTCTGTTTTTAAATGCGTAGGAGGTAAACGCGTAGTTTGTGGGTTCGATTCCCACTCACCATTCGGGACAATGATAAGATTGAGTGCCACCGCTCAACGGCCAATGTCTAGAATTCACGTTTAAAGTGAATAGAGCGTGGAGCTTTAAAAAAAATAGATTATTTTTTAATATTCTTTTTTAGCTCTTACGTGAAGGAGATAAGCTTGAGGAAATCTTGGAGAATGCAAACGATAAAGCTCCGCCTAAACAGGTATATATTTTATATTTTTTGGTTATTATAATAAAATTAAAATCTCAGATTCTTTCTTATATAATTATAAAATAAAACAAGCCAAGTTATTCCTTATTACGTCATTTATCTTTAAGTAAAAGTCCTATCAAAATCGGTCCAGTTGCTCCTGCGATAAGCCGGAACAAATAGACAGACGAATGGACATAAATAGTCTAAATTATTATTTTGGTATACATACATATATGCATTTAGTTAAGTAGCCGTTATTTTAATATTACAAACAGACACTTCAATTTTATTTATTTCTATGGACATAATTAATGTTTTTATATATTTTTGTTTAAATCTTTTTATTAATAAACTAGATGTGCTCGCAAATTAGAAATCGGTACATTGGTTCCATAGATTAGCCGGAACAAACGGATAGACAGAAATTATAACACATTTTGTTTTGGTATATGGTTTCACATTTGGTTGTACCGTGTGTAATGTACATATGAATTCAGTAAAAAAAAATATTCCAATTTTATTTTTCCTTATATAGATAAAATACATATTTTTAGTTAATTTTTTTTTTTTAATTGTTAACTTTAATTAATTTCACGCTGTCAGACGATGGATTCTCCTAAAACTAGATATTAAGTGTGGTGGGTAATACTCTAAAATATAATTATTTTAATTGGATGATATAAATAAGGCCAGTGTGGCACAGAGAGACAATCTAACTGTAAAATAAATTAGTTATGAGTTCTCTTCCTGCTCAAAGGACTGTCGCATGGTCTGTGATAATATAAATGCGGCGTTGAGTTCCGCCAGTCACGTCAGTCAGAAAATGGTAATATATCTTTATTTTCCCCAGTTTACACCGATGTCGGCCAGTCTCTTAACAAATTCCAATTTCAAAGCACACGACAAAGGGGACTCCAACCCCGAAGAAGAGAAACTACTAAAGTAATTGAACCCGCTACAACCTCTTCAAGATGCAACTGGCAGGCAACACTGCCACTAAACATATGACAATTTCGCGGTGAAAGCTTAATTTTTTTTATTGTATTTATTTTTCATCTGATTGTTCGTTTTTTTATCTGTAAAAAAAATATTTCAATTTTTTCAATTTCGAAATTTTTGGTACTTTTTTTATCAATTTTGTATAAAAATGAATGATCAGTTAATAAATAGTTATTTTTCTTCTAGTATTTATAACAGCATTTGCGTTTAACGTTAGTTTTAGTGTAGTTTGTAGGAGACAGTACTTATAGCTTATTTTTTTATATGGCAACTCACACTGGGACGCGACATTTGTTTTTGATAATGTCCATAATATTCATCACAAAGTAATTTTTAATTTAATTTTACACATATTTTTTTGTAAATTCTAGTCTGAACTAGATTTTTTTTTCTATCTTTACAATATTTTATCTGTAATTGTTATTTATAAAAATCTTTGCATTTTTTTTAAATTGAAAGTAACGTCCCCTTTTTAATAGGTTTTATTTAAATTTTGATAGTGTTGGTTTTTGTAATTATATTTTAACATGCGATAGTGCTTAAGTAATTGTTAAAAAACGTATTTACTTCTACCGAGAATGAACTTGATACCTGTTGATGTTAAACACCATTTCTGAATGCATATAGTGTAAAAATTGTACGACTTGTTTACCTTTTATTTTTAATTAGAACAGATTAAGAAATTTTTATCAATTTATGCATTTAGAAGTTATGACAATGTTTTTTAATGTTCATTTTTTATATTCTATATTTTATTACATTAGAGTAATTGTAGATTATCTGTGTTTTAGATTTTATAGTTTTTTTTTTTTTTTCGAATTTTATACCATCCTATTTCCCTCCAATTGTTAGATGCTATGTATGTTATTATATAAAAAAAAATATTATGTATATCGCGTTATCTGTGCAATTAAGAAAAAAAAATTTAGAATGTTTACCCAAAAATTGTGCCTTAAAACCGGTGCTGTCAGACCTTTACCTATTTTTATATGGTAGATTGACGTTTTTTTGTGTGTGGCAACACGCGAGCACTGTCAGAGTGACAGCTGCCAGATTTGACGCTTCGAATATTTTCGAGTAGATCGCGTTGAGTGTATCAAATATGTGTATGTGTTTTATTCTCTACCAAATACTGTTTAATTATTTGTCACATTTATATTTTATAATTATATATATTTATGATTAATGGTGCAGTATTTTATATTGTTTTATTTCTTCCTTTATAAATATTAACACAATATGAGCTAATGTCATTGTGACATTGACATTTCTACAGATATACATACAATTATATTTATGTAAGCTTATAAAATATATAACAATAAGAGAAAAAAGATACAGATTATAAAAATATATATATAATGACGTCATATTTTTTTTGCCTACTCAAATAATAATGAGCCGTTTGCAGTGTTTGACTATAAATGCGATGTGGGTTCGATTTCCATCGAAGAAAATGTTTATATTCTGGTAAGACATAGCGCAGCCTTCTGCTCCGCTACTTAGCACGCAATGTTATCAATTTGAACGAAAATCGGAAAAACGAGTTCAAGACACTATTTAAAAAAAACGCTACATATTTTTTGATATAGGAAAAAAAATGTCATGGAATCTAACTTTATATTAACTCACCCAACAATTATATTTTTACAAAAGAAAAGTAAGTTAGTAAGTAAGTAAGAAAAGTAAGAGCCCGGTGGCGCAGTGCGACAGTATATATATGTAAATGCAATCAGGACAGTATATATATGTAAATGCAATATATATAAATGCAATCAGGTGTGGGTTCGATTCCCACGCGGAGGAATGATGTTTAAATTATTTTTATTTCCTGGCTACGGTAAGAAAGCGCGGCATTGAGTTCCGCCACTCATCACGTAATGTATCGAATACGGAGTATGTTGACACTGGGTATTTTCTGTCTACCCTGCTATACAGGATAAAAGGGCGAAGCTAATAAAAAAGGAAATGAGGATACAAAATTAAAAAAAAATAAACATTTATTATCTAATAAATTCATGAAATAGCAATTTTACTTATATCTTCGTACTGAACACCTTTAACAAGCCTGCCTTTGAGTAGTCCTCCGGAGATCTGCAAATAAATATTAACAAAATTAACATTATTAAATTACCTAAAGTTCTGTTATATATAACACAGTACCGAATACTGGAGGAAGGTCACGTACAAAGCGTGAAGACACCATGAAGGGCGTGTATGAAGAGGTCAATGACTGTGGATAAGGCGAGGCAAGTATGCAGGGAGAACGTAGCGTTTAACTGATACCCCGCTAGTAATAAAGTGTTAAATAAAATAAATAAAAAAACTTTAAGAATATTAAATAATACATTCTATATATATGGTTTATTGGTAGTTGGTGGTGGTGGTAGTCGAATATAGAGTAGGTTCGATTAGTTTCTAGAAAATATTAATAAATATAAAATATTTTCATTTACACATATACATATACATACATTATATAAAGCTGCGTTTCTTTAAAGCCAAATTCTCTAAATATATAGTAAATTAGTCTAAATTCTTATACGCTTGTTCTAATTAATCTATATTTTAATATAAGGAGCAAAAATTGTACCCCGTTTTACAAAAAATACTTGAACAAGACAGTATGAAATTTGGGACAGTTATAGTTATATAGAAGAAATAAAATACTCGAGGCCGGTCGTGGCGCAGTGGGACAACATCTGAGTGTAAATGCGATCGGTTGTGGGTTCGATTCCCACTCGGTGGATGGTGATAATATTTAAGTTATTTTCATTTCCCCGCTCTGGTAAGCGCGGCGTTGAGTTCCTGCACTCAACACGCAATGTCTCTGATTTGGCGGAAACCGGAATAAGGAGTGTCTTGACTAGTGTCAGGCATAGCAAGGTAGACCACAACGTATGCGGGATAAAAGCGTGAAGCTAAAATACATTAAAATACAAAAAAAATAAATGTAACACACACTACCATGTGTTTGACATACATATTAATCCAAAGTGACAAACACGTTGCTAAGGCAACGCGTTGTTTACGCCTCAACAAGGCCTCTAGTTGCTATAAATATACTCACTACAACATCACAGCAAAAATTATTAGTATCTATGTCCTGGAGGAGTCCACTCTGCCCCCGATAAGCTCCGTTCACAAATCTGACTAAACGTCCCGGGGATGGTATCACTGTTTCAACGTGGTTCTGAAAAAAAAATGTATTCATTATATTTACACATATTTTATTATTTTTAAAGTGTTATTCTAGACTTAGGACTAGAAAACATTTTGAAAAAAAAAACGTATAAAAATTATTTCTTGTTATACTTTAAGTAGCAGAAATTAGTAAAAATCTCTACAGAAATGCTAACAATATATATAAATAACGTTGTAAAGAATTCCGACGCAGCTGGTAGTAGAACGCATGGCTTAGCGGTCAGAGCGCTTGGACGGTATCCAAGAGGCGCGCGGGTTCGAATCCCGCTGAGTTCGATTTTTTATACGTTATTTCAAAAATGTTTTCTAATCTTAAGTGTGGAATAACACTTCAAAAATAGTAAATATTAAAATAAAATAGCAATCTCTCTTGTTAAACGATTATTTCTTAATAATCCTTAAGTAGTAGAAATTTGTAAAAATCTCTACAGAGATGCTAACAACGTAAATAACGTTGTATCAAACGCTGCTATGCGGGATGTCGCGTGAAGCTGCTTATATATGTAGTATATAGAGACTATAGAGAGGGAGCTCGTCTGGTTTCAAGCAAGCCTGGTACAACTCTCTTATTTAATATATAAGCAGTCAACGGAGTGTCTTGACATTACTACTCTCTGTCTACTCTGCTAAGCGATATTCGTTTTTAATATATTATATTATAAATAACTTACTTGGTCCAATTTAAGTTTGGTTCCTTCGTCTATTAATTTCACTTGGGCTGCATATTTGTCGATCACTCTCTCCACGACCGCTTTCCGCTTGTAAAACTTATCACCGAGGGATTTTGTTACAATTTTCACTATAACGCCTTCAGCCAGCCAGTAGTCTTTCCTGTAATTGTATGCGGGTTAGCATAAGTTCGATTTTTTGTTTGATGAATGAAGTTATCAAAAATGAACATAAATTCTTTTTTTTTTTTAATAAAGTACTAAACTTTTAATATGAGAAAACTTGATAATATACCAATATAAAAATCTATATAAATAAATTAAATTGAGAGTGTTTATTTGAAATATTAAAATAACCACATCTTATAAATTTTTGTCTATCTGTCTGTTTGTTCTGGCTAATCTCTGGAACTGTCTCGGCTGGACCGATTTGGATACGATTGGCAGATTGCTTATGTAATAAGAAGTAACTTGGCTGCTTTTATTGTATAATTTTAAAATAAATATAATATCATTCTTTGTTGTAACAAATGTATAAGAATTTCGACGCAGCCGGATACAAAACGCATGGCTTAGCGGTCAGAGCGCTTGGACGAGAAACATGAGGCGCAGGCTCGAATCTCGCTGCGTTCAAAATGTTTATATACTTCTTAAAAATGTCTTCTAATCCTAAATGTGGAATAACACTTTAAAAATAGTAATGAACATTATTCTTTCCACCTGTTAGATTTCTCCTTTTCCCTTTCCTGCATCGCCATTATTTCATCTAAGGCTGATTGTTTAGTTTTTTCTGTTGTTTTTTGCTTTTTGCTCGTCGATTCTTCTTTGATATCTTTAAATTTGATTTTGAAAGCTGTCTTTGTTGATTCCGGTTTTTTTTCTATAACACATTGAAATCCATTTGAAACTCGAAAGTCGAAAGTGAAGGCAGAGGACAAAAAAATGAAGTCTTCGCCTTACGGCTTTCTATCCCGCACAGCAAGTACCTAGTGTCAAGACACTCCGTCCTGTCCCATTGACCCATGACGGCCTCAAAGCAAGATATGTTTTTTTTTCATAAATAATTGCATAAAAAACACGTTAACGGTGACATGATTATATTTAAATTACTTTCATTTCCTCGCTCTGGCAAAACAAAGCATGGCGATGAGTTCCACCACTCAACACGCAATGTCTCGAATTCGGTGGAAAGTGAAGTACGGAGTGTCTTAACACTAGGTACTTTCTGTCTACCCTTGCTATGCGGGATAAAAGCGTGGAACTAAAAAAACACTTGTAATTTTCATCAAAATGTAGTATTATGTTTAGACATAAAAGATGTTCATCTTACCATCAGTTTTCCTTTTCAAATTAAGATTCAACGTCAGCCTCTCTTGACTGCTCTCTCGTTTGAACTCGGTGTAAGTTGGTTCATCTTTACTCGTCTCCTTCTTACCTTTTTCCACTTGTTTTTGTATAAATTCTAACATTCTTTCCTTAAAACAAAGAATTTGTAATATTATATAAAAAAAAATATATATTTATTACTAAGAAATATTTGTAATTTCTATGGGAATTCTTAAAATCCACATAAAAAAAAGTTTAATAATGAATGATTATTTAAAACACTTTCCAATCAATTAACATAAATGTGTTAGTATTGTCAGTCCTGCTAGAAACAACCACCAGCTTAGTACGGAAGGCAGTTCCGCTGAGAAGAGCTGGTGAGACACTCAACAGTTATTCTTTACAAATGTAATTTTAAAATTTGTTTATATTATATTATATTAACAATGCTTAAACACAAGAAATAATACATTTTTCCTAATATTTTTTTTTAATCTTAAGTTAAAATTATTCCAGTAATAAATTTATATGTGTTATATTTATTTGTAAGTAGTAAATTATGACAAAACTAAATAGGAGTACAAATATCTATAGACATAAATAAAATTGGAGTTTCTGTTTGATAATATTAAAATAATCATGTTTAACAAAATACACATGTACACATTGGTACTCGTACACAGTGCACATCAAAAACAACAAGTTTTGTACCATTTTACATCTGTCTGTCTGCTTGTTTGTTCCAGCTAATGGTAGATAGCTGAAGTAATAAGAATAATGCTCTAGAAATGTCAAAATTCATACATCCAATTAAAAAAAATGTGTCACCCATATATAACAGGGTGGACTTTAAATAGTTAAGAGAGTTTAAAGATATATGTATTTTAAATGTGATTTTTTTTTAAATTTGTTTAACATAACTCTTAACAAGACCTTCAGTGCCTTGCACACACAGAAAATATGTATCTCAAACACAAGTAGGGTGTAGTATCTGTTTTAATAATTCAATGTGTTTTTAATATATTATTATAAAAAAAATGACTTTAAACAATACTTCTCTATATATGTAGTAACTGTGCCAAATATCATACTCCTCCGTCCAACTAAAGTTGGTAGAAAAGGTTCAAAAGACATATATTTAGATATTACCTGATCATCTTTATCCAATTTTTCTTTTTTAGCCTTAGCTTCCTGTGCGGCAATGGTAGCCGGGTCCCGGTCAATATATGCCACGAACCACCCCTTTTCAGTCTCGTCAACTACACATTTGCCTTCTCTGCCGAGCCACTTTACAAAATCTGTAAGTGTCTCCCATTGAGTGGCGTTCATGTGGAGATGGTCTCTGGAAATTCATTTATAATAAGTATATATATATAATATTTATTTATGTTACTTTATCCCACAAAGCAAGGTAGGCAGAGATACCCTAGGGTCATGGCAGTCCATTCTTAGCATACCACCTGGATTTTAAAACATTCCTTGTTGAGAGGCAGAACTTAATAACAGGAAAATGAAATTAATTTTTGATGTAACCACTCCCCGAGTGGGAATTGAACCCATAACCATCACATTTAGTCAGCTGACCCACTACTAAATTAACAATATATTCAAGTGTTAATGCTTGTTAAGTTATTAGTATTTTTTTATACTTTTACACTTTATCCCATAGTATTGGTATGGTAATCATATACGTATCTTATGATCTTAGGATGTCCTAATATCAAGACACTGTAGACAGCTTTTCGGCCAAAAATTGACATATTCACATTTTTGAGTAACAAAATATATACAATGCTTTTTCTTACCAGAGTGAAAAGAAAAGATTAGAATGAATTTAATGTATAATAATTCCCTGCAGTGGGAATCAAACACATAACCGATCAAGTTTAAGAGTAAGATTTCCACTATGTCAAGATGACCTCTATAAGTGTGAAACTGTAATTATTAGTATATTTGTTAATTAAATTAAGTGAGACTACATTGTAACAGAACTCCATATCCATATTTACTAACAAAAAATACAATGTAATTTAAAATATTATTATTCATTATATATAATTTTAAGTTATAAATCCAATTAAAATAGAGGTTGGTCGTGGCTCAGTGGGACAGCATCTCACTGTAAATACAGTCGGTTGTGGGTTTGATCCTCACTTAGGGGAGTGAATACATTTAAATTATCTTTGCTTCCTCGCTCTGGTAAAGACTAAGAGCGGCATTGAGTTTCACCACTCAACACACATTGTCTCAAATTTAGTGGAAAGCGAAGTACGGAGTGTCTTGACACTAGGTACTTTCTGTCTTTCCTGCTACGCGGGATAAATGCGTGAACTTAAAAAATCCTGTTAAAATTTGCGCCTATAACACATCACACATAAAATTCACCCATAATTACCTATTAGCAATGTAATCTTGATACACTTTGTTGGCGTTCACCCGTTTAGTACCAAATTGTCTTTTTAATAACTCCAAATAACCATCAGAAAATTCTTTTGAAAACTCGTCTATGTATTTTGAAGCGTTATCAGCAAACAGTAGGAGCTGCCTCTGATGTGATTCAGACATGGTGTGGCATTTAAACCCGTTTTCGTCGCGACATTGTTTCTGGCACATTTGACAATACCACCGAAGCTTTTGTAGGCCTTTGGCTTTTATTTTGTTTGCTATATATTTGGGTGTTCCCTTTTCAGCCTTTCCCATTTTGAGGGTTTACTTTGATATTGTTATTGAAATGTTGACATATACAGTTTTTGTTTGAAAAGGTTTTGTATTGATTTTTTCTACACTATTTAATAGAAAATATTATTTATATGTCCTTTGTATCCTTCATGTACTCAAGAACTATGAAATTAAATTAAATTATTTATATTCACAAGCACAACAACGACTGAACTTCAAATACGTCAAATATATGACTTCTTAGGGATGTCCGATGATCATCGATTTTCGATGAACATCGATGTGACAAGATAAGATCGATGTTTTAACATTGATGTTGCTTTAAATAAAACATCGTAACATCGATGTACGCAGAAATACACAATACAACTGAAATTAATAACTCAAAGTAATTATTAAATCTTTAACGCTAAGAAATTATGGAAAAAATGTTGTTCTAGTTAGTCTATGATGTATGATTTTGTGCGTTTGCGATTTATTTGTAACTGAAATGTGTAATGTTCCTCCGTTGAAAACAAAAATATTCTTGCTTTGTTTATACGCTAAGCTTTGTGTTAGCAATTTGTAAGTAACTACATAATATAACTATTTGTCACAACATTCGTCTCAAAAATCCCGTAATTGATCTAAAACAAGATCTTATGCAAATCTGGCATACTGTCTTTGGTTCTACTTACTCTAAGAGGAGATATTTAAGTACTATTGTGATATCGACGCCATCCGACCGATTATTTTCGAAAGTTGGTACAACTTTATACCAACAGCGAAACAGGTAGAAAGGTTCAGTACTTTCAAAATAATTATTTTTACAGTCGATTGACAAAAAGTATTGGAAGATATAATGTGCTTTTATGATTCTTCTTTTCAAGTATAAATGGCTGGTTTATTTAATGACGACGAATTTTGCAAAAAAATATCGGAGTTGGCAAACATCGATGTTTTTCTTTGACTAAATATCGAACATTGAGGTTTTAGCTTCGATGTTGACATCGATAACAACATCGATGTTTTTCACAGAGGGCATCCCTATAACTTGTCCGTCATAAGTCACTTGTTAATTGTCAAAATTGAAATGCACATGACATAGACAATACTTTTTTTAATTAAGCATGGATTACCAGAATGTGCCATTATTTCATTTTTAAAATGTATAGATAATAATATAATCATCTATACATCAAATAGGATAACATTATTTCCATAAAAAAGAAATAAAGTTTTGCCGCATATTTATGTAAATAATTCCTCACGATAGTTGCAGCGGCTATCGTAATTGCATGGTAAGACTTTGTTGAGAACAATTGCGGGTTCAAGAATAAGGAACATTTTCTTTCTTTATATTGGTTAATCTGCAAATGTTCTTCAGTAACTAAGTCCAGATAGTCCAGAATATATCAAGATCATGTCGTTAGCTATAAAAATAACTAACATAATTCCATGCGAATTAAGTTATATGGGTTTGATTCATGATTTTCCTTTAAAGTAGTTGTAAAAATTAGCTTTCATGAATTAAATTTGACTGAATGTCAAATGAATTTTTATTATTAATATAACCAATGGAGCAATATTTGATTATTTTTATTTTAATAATAAGAAAAATCTTACTTTAATATTTTTTTTGATGAGGATTCTAATTCTTCTGAAATCTGAAAAGTATTATATTATTAACTATTTTGAATAATTGTGAAAAAATATAAATACTTGTCATTTTGTAACATCGAAGTGTCGTCTACGAATGTATTCTAAATTAGTAAAGTTGGCTTATTTAATTACTTCCATGCTCTTCTAAGAACAAATTATGGACAAAATGGATATGTTGTGGTCTGAAGAAAGATTACAGAAAATTTTTAGTAAAGTAATTATTAAAATATTATTATACTATTATTTTTATATTTTTGATGGTATTAAATCCTACATTTAATTTTAAATATTAGGATTCCCTTCCATTAACGACGGCACATGCATCCGGTGACGCGGGTGTGTCAATACGTTGCTGTCGATTATGTAACGGAAATGAAAATCTACATAGTTTCTCTGATAAATGTTTCTGGGAGGGAGTTGAACAGCGATATGACCAATTATTGTACGACTGCTTTGGTATTCGGGTACGGTCTCATATTTCTTTTATCTTTTGAACACTTGCATTAAATTATAATTAGATAGATAGAGAGAAGTTTCGTCAGCGTATGTATAATCCATAGGCTCACACTGTAAGTCCAGGGTCTAAATAGAAAATTTAAATATTTCATTTAGATGTCTGTCTGTATTACTATCGCACAATCTCTAACTGTACTAAAATTCATGATAAAATTGACTTAATTATATACTCTCTTCACTTATATAACTTCACAATATATATTTATAACAAGTATTTTTAAAATTATTATTGCATTATTAAGCAATTTTTCCATAGGTCGTTCCAATAGACAGTATGATATGTGAGAGTTGTGCGCGACAGTTACGAAATGCACAACGTTTCCATACTCTCATACAAGCAGCTTTCAAACGACCACTCAGTGAATGTGAGTGAGCTAAAACTTATATAATCTATTTATACTAGAATATGTCCTGACTTTAATATAACTATAGAAATATATATTGCAATATTTAGTTCAGTCAACCCATCAATCGCAACTGGGTTCAACTTATCAATCACAACTGGGTGTTAGTGAAGGCTTCTCAACTAGTACAACGAAGCGTATATTGACACATGAACTCTTGAAGAAAAACACCCATACTACTATCGTTGGCGCCAACAAAAAACGAAAACTTAATGAACGCAAACGAAATTTTAACTCTAACACACAAGTCAAACGAATGAACATTGCCTGTACTGTATGTAATCATAAATATCCAATGATTGTACCGTTCGAAGGATGGAAAAAGTTTGTGTGCTCCAGGTGCAAGAAGAACAGCGAGCCTCGAATTATTAACTACAGAAAATATACTAAGACATTACCACCTAATAAAAAGGATAATCAGAAATTACAGGCAAAAACAGATTTGAGAGCAAAAAGCAGGTATAATAAATTCTAGAATATTTTTTTAATCTTTACGCGTCCCTTTTTTACTGGTAGGAAGAAGGAAGGTGTACCTAATCTAGTTTAAGTCGTTTAAGACATACTGCGTTTTTAATAGTGGAACCCAATAAAACACTTCGTCTAACCAAACCTAAGATTTTTTTATAATTATAAAGATAAATATCTTTTAAAATATAAACGATTCTTCAAGTAGAACGAACCCACGACCTTTCGTGATGAAACCTACGAACTTAATATCATTTTTTTCATATTAGAACTTTAAGCAAATTGTAATTTTCTATTAATATAACACCGTACTACTATAAACATTACAGAATCTGCAGCTTACCAAAGAATCCTTCCCAAATCACAAAGGAACAAAGCTTCTTGAAACCGAAATATCAATGTGATCAATGTAATAAAAAATATTCTATCGCTCAACATTTAAATCACCACGTGGAGAGTGTGCATAGTAATTTAAAAAATATAAATTACATATGCGCCGTCTGTGGTAAAGATATGAATAGGAAAGATTTGTTAGAGAAACACATGAGAATGCATACTGGTCAGCCAATATACCGATGTGATGTGTGTATGAGGGTCTTCAAAGGCAAAAGAACATTTCAAACACATTACTTGTCCCATGAAAAATGAAATAAAAGAAAGAACTAAAAAAATGACGAATTTATAAGTGTATTTTACGATATTGTTATCGTGCACAGATTAAAATTTGTATATGGAGGCAAACGTCACATTACATGCTCTATGGTCTTTAAATATTTTATCTGTATTCCGTAAAAGAACTAAACGGCGCTAAAACATTTTTAAGCCAACATTTGTGAGACATCAACTTTGTGTTTTTATTATATTTTATTATACAATTATATTTTTCGTGATGTGGTCTCATTTAGACTCTGTTTTCAACTCGTAAACTGTTTGCAG
The DNA here is from genome assembly GCA_032432895.1 of Dryadula phaetusa. NCBI lineage: Eukaryota > Metazoa > Arthropoda > Insecta > Lepidoptera > Nymphalidae > Dryadula > Dryadula phaetusa. Next base: position 850,478 of record JAOYRS010000090.1, on the reverse strand, counting down.
GATAGGAAATAATCAAAGGTCATGTAAGAAGAAATAATTAAAAATGGTATTTAATTTTTAATAACAGTATACATACACGTTATATTATACAATTTGAACTGAATTCTTGAAAACTCAAGAGAAGCAGGTTCGAATCCTGCTTGATCCATTCAAATTTAAATATATTTTAAAAATAAATACATTATAATTGCTAACAAATCTACATATCTTGATGCTAACTTTAACTCCTAGACAGATACTAGAGTGAAAACTCTACGTTGTCCATTTTCCGTCTAATATCATACATTGAATGTTAAGTAGCGGAACTCAACGCTGTCTTTTTATGTTATACATATGTATGCAGCGTAAATGATCATATAAATATAAATTAGATCAAGTCTTCGTTTGATAAAGTATCTAATAAGTACATATATCTACACTACAAAGAATATGGCGACCCATATAAGTCGTTAAATAATAAATGTTATAATTTTAAAAAATACTCTATTTATTGAAAAAAAATTACAATATATTTTTACTTTTCAAGTGAAAATCGATAAAGATCAACGAATGGAAGAAATTTTATAGCAATGAAAAAATATATAACGACTTTCTGGTTCACGCCATCTTTATTTCTGTTACATTTTACCGTTACGCGCTATATTTAGTTTTATGCTTGAATTTTGTTGAACTTGGCTTTATTTAATCAATTCCTGTAAAGTTGTAAAAATGATCCACCATATTTCCATGACAATTAATCTCGGAAGAATCCCAAGCCACACGAAGCTGTTCCTTTCCTTCTCCTTTTCACTCTTCTTTCTGTTTTCTAAGCGAATTTAGCACAGTGTTTCCTTATTGCGGGCATCCGTAGTGACGCGACACAACTCTTAGTTGATGACAGCTCCTTCCTCAATCGCATAATGTCGATCTCAGCCTGCCGTTTACGCTAGAAATACTCTGTTCAATTATTTTTATGACCGTCATAGTCAAGTTGGGTCAATGATATTATTATTATGAGTGGGTTTCAGGTTCAAATCTAGTAAAGTAAATGGTTCTGTAGAGGTTGCTTGAGGTGTTTTTCTTATTTTTTTATCTTCACGCTTTATTCCCGCGTAGCAAGGTAGACAGGAAGAATTTAGTGTCAAAACACTCCGTACTCCGTTTTCCGCCGATTTGGTTGTCTTACCAGAGCAAGAACTTGAAAATAATTTAAATATAATCATTCCCCGAGTGAGAATCGAACCCACAATTTGTTCTTATTAAAAAGATCCTTTTATTTATTATTATTATTATTAATTTTCCTATGGAAAACAATAGTTTGAATTTACATTAAAATATACTTTTTTTAAATTTATTATTTTTAAAGTATTGCTCTACACTTATGATTAAAAAACATTTTTTTTAATTATAATATGTAAGAATTTCCATCTAAATGGTATGGCTAAGCGGTTACATGGTATGCACGGTTTAAAAGAGGCGTTGGTTCGAATTCTGCTGTTATTATTACTTAGTGTAAATATTTTTTTAAATAATTCAAATAATCTCGTTTCCCCACCTTAAGTTCATTTGCGAGTCTAGCCTCAACCTGCGCCACCCGCTGCCTCAGCTCGGCGATGTCGCGCATGAGGCGCGCGGCTGCCAGCTTGTTATCTGCCTTTTAAACATATAATATACATACAAAAAAATAAAAAAAACTTAGTCTGTAGCTACAAATATTAGTTTTAAAAGTTATTAGAGGCCATCTTAGCGCAGTGAGACTGTGTCTGACCGTTGTGGGTTCTATTCCCACTCGGAGGATTGATATTTAAAATTATTTTTATTTCCCCGCTCCAGTGATCTCTAGTAGCAGCGCTGAGTTCCGCCACTCAACACGCAACGCGTTGGATTCAGGTCGCAAGCGGAGAACTGAGAATAGTTACTATAGTATTTTAATAAGATTCTTATACTTTAAAAATCCAGTTTGTACAAATAGAAAAGTTTAATCAGTAAAAGAAGAACATGCCGTTCTCCTTATTCTTATATCTTTCTTCCTTTCGCTTTTATACCGCATAGCAGGGTAGACAGAAAGTACCTAGTGTTGAGACACTCCGTACTTCGCTTTCCATCGAATTCGAGACGTTGCGTGTTGAGTGGTGGAACTCAACGCCGCACTTTGTCTTACCAGAGCGTGGAAGTGAAAACAATTTAAAAATAACAATTCCCCCGAGTGGAGTCGAAGTCACAACCGATCGCGTTTACAGTCGGATGCTGTCCCACTACGCCACGACCGGCCTTATATCTTTCTCCTAATTTTCTTATATTGAACACGGAGAGTTCTATCACTAAATAAACTATATATTGTATAAAATATGAAAAAAAATAGCATTAAATATATACCAATAGGATAGGATACTTCTGTACTGTATGCTATACTTACAATTCTTGATGGCGCATTTTTTGCCACATTTCTGCTCACAATATTGGGCAGCTCCGCGACTGAACACGGCGTGAATAGATGGTCCGCAGTTGCCTTTGTCACTCCTTGTATTGCCTAAAATGATTATTTTTATTATTATTACGTTATTAGTACACGATATTGTATATAAAATTTTATAATAGATATGATATTTACAAAAGGCTGCCTTTAAGGCGAAAAGAAAACATTGAAACAAAGAGGTGGTGGTGTTAGTAATTTAAAATATATATGTATATATACATATACATACACAAATACATACATACATATACATTACACATAAAAATACAATACTAAGTAAATAATATATGTAATTTATACAAAATATAATTGGAAACTATTTATGATGCCGACTCAAATTGTATGTAATAATGATGCAAAATAAGTATACCACTGTTATATATAAAATAGTATAAAACATCCTCGATAATAGTATTCTCTCTCGACAAGCTACTAGATATGTTTCTATAGTGATTTTTTGTATTTCTTTCTACCTATACATGCTACAAATAACATTTTCTAAGAGCTTAAATTATTTTGGCAAGACATGACAAGTATTGGCGTGACATGACAAGTATTGGCGTGACATGACAAGTGTTGGCGTGACATGACAAATATTGGCGTGTCATGACAAGTATTGGCGTGACATGACAAGTATTGGCGTGACATGACAAGTGTTGGCGTGAAATGACAAATATTGGCGTGTCATGACAAGTATTGGCGTGACATGACAAGTGTTGGCGTGAAATGACAAATATTGGCGTGTCATGACACGCCAATATTTGTCATTTGTCATTTGTCATTTGTCATACTTGTCATGTCACGCCAATACTTGTCATGACAAGTATTGGCGTGACATGACAAGTATTGGCGTGGTATGACAAGTATTTGATTAGGAAGCGGATTAATTTTGCTCCATGCAATTTTAATGCCGAATGCTCGAATTTGACATCACAAACACAAACTGAAACTCGGTTAACCGTACTACCTATATAATCGAAATTTCGGATAATGGAATGTATGAAGAAGCGCGTTTATATGTACCTAATTTGAATCTGATACATAAAGTTAGGTAAATATTAAAAACAAAATATGTCAAGCAAATTATTAAAACAAACTATAAAATATATTTTCTTAAATTATTAAAATACTGCAACGTTAACCGTCTGTATACAGTTATTTGTTAAAAGTTGATAGTCCGGATAATCGTGAGTCGATATAAGTGGAGGCCGGATAATGGAGTTTCTGGTAATTACATAAATTGATAATGCAGTCACCTGTGCAACAGCAGCTCGAGCGTGCTGCAAATGGTGCGCTTCCTCTTTCTCCAAATGCCTCTTCAAATGCTCTATCTCTGACACTATGTTGAATTTCTCTCTTTCCAATCTTTGATTCGCTTGTTTTAAAGCCTGTTTAAAATTATGACATTTTTTCAAGCTTCACGCTTTTATCTCGCACAGCAGGGTAGAATCTGAGACATTGCGTGTTGAGTGGCAGAACTCAACGCCGCGCTTCGTCTTACCAGAAAGAAGAATAAATATCATTTTAATTTAATCATTGCTTTTCAAGTGGAAATCGAACCCACAACCCATCGCATTCACTGTCAGATGCTGCGCCACGACCAGTCGCTACATATTCTCATATTTTTCAAGAACATTTTTATAGCTAGTGACGTTTATCTTTTCGTCTTTCCAGAAGACTATCAGGTTTTTTTAAATGATACTTTACTATATACTTTACAATATATGCATATGTACATTTCTAAACCGTTTCTAATCATTTCCCAAATTTATATTCGCAATTAAAATCCCTTGTGACACACTTATAATTTAACCATCGGGACACTTGTTGGGAGTTCATATCCCGGGGTGTTTGAAATCTTTATTTAACTTCTACATATTTACAACGTAGTAGTTGTTTGACAAATTTTATGGAATTTATCAATTTAGATAAAAAGGCGAAAATAAAGTATGACAGCACAAGGAGATATGAAATCTAAATTTATATATACAAAACTGTACCGTTACTCATTTGGTAATTGAGAGACAACGCATTTGTAACTGACATTTGCCAAGAATTTGGCTCCATAAAGAGAGTTGGCGAGATTGTCTACATCAAGGTAACAGTGGTTTCCTGAAAGAGTGGTTTCGAAGGTAAAGAGAAAATTGGCATTCTACTAAAATGCAGTTGCTTACGACAAGCTTTAAAAGAAATAGGAATATTAAGATGGATCTGAACGTCTCTGGATCCAGAAGAAGACCGAAGATGAGATGGACAGAAAGACGTTAGAAAAGATACGAACACCTGCAACGTTACCGTACACGTGTCCAATAGAGCGAAGTGCAAAGAAAAGACGAGGCAGGCAAACTCCACAACCAGATGGCAATAATAATACTTGGGAAAGAGAAGGAGAGAAATATTGGAAGAGGAAGGAAAGAAACAGGTTGTGGCCGAAAGAGGAAGGTCGTGGCGCAGTTTGAAAGCTTCTGACTGTAAACGCGATCGGTTGTGGGTTCAATCCCCACTCGGGGGAGTGATTATTTTTAAAATTATTCTCATTTCTTCACTCGAGTAAAGACAAAGAGCAGCGTTGAGTTTCACCACTCAACACGCAATGTTACGAATTCGGTGGAATACGAAGTACAAAGTGCCTTGACACTAGTTACTTTCTGTCTACCCTGCTATGCGGGATAAAAGCGTGAAGCTAAAAAAAACGAAAGGAAGAAACAGTGAGTTAAAAATTAAAATTACCTTCATTTTCTCCTTCTTATCCAAATGACACTCTTCGATTCTCCGTTTTAGTTTGCGTCTCAATTCATCCAGCATACTCGATAGAGTTGATCTGTTTGACTCTAACTCGGCACGTTGTTGCACGATTTGATTGATAGCGGTCAGGAGTTTGATTCCTGGGTGAAACAAAATTCTTATTAAAGAAAAAAACCTTATTTTATATAAAAAATCCTATTATATCCTCAGTATAGGATTTAGGTGAAATTGGTCTAGAATTAATTAAAAATAGTATATTATCATGACCTCAACGTATCTCGTGGTAGCCAATAAGAAACTTAAACATGGAATACTTGAAGATCAGAAACTGAAGGTAATTCCCCGCTGTAAAGAGCAGCTAAATGTTTTTACTTTGTTCATTTAGCCGGTATCGTTGTGCTGCCGGCTGGAACACACAGTCGGGACTTGGAGCACCCGAATCCACGCTTAGCATCGAGTGTGTGGCGAACGGGCCGTTACCATCGGGGGAATCCTGAAATATGTTTATTTAAAAAATCATAGAGCTAAGGCCAGTCGTGGCGCAGTGCGAAAGGGTCTTACTGTAAACGTGATCGGTTGTAGGTTCGGTTTCCACTCGAGTTAATGATTATATTTAAATTATTTTCATTTTCTCGCTCTGGTGAAACGCGGCGTTGAGCTACACCTCCCACAATGCTTTGTATTTGGCGGAAAGCGGAGTACGGAGTGTCTTGACACTAGGTACTTCTTGTCAACCTTATTATGAGAGATAATAGGGTGAAGCTAAAATACCTCTGGCTTCATAAAAACAAGCTTTTCTAATCTCCGTTCACGATTGGCTGTGGATTCGATTCCCACTTGTGTGAATGATAAATAAAATTTATTTTCATTTCTCCACTGGTAAGACAAAGCGCGGCGCAGAGTTCTCAACCAGTAACGTTTTGATTTTGGGTGATAAGCAGTCAACGGAGTGTCTTAAAACTAGAGTGTCTCTGGCTATCCTGCTATGCGGGATGGCGTGTGAAGCTGCTACATGTATATTACGTATAAAAATATTACCAAAGACTTAAATTTAGGCATATCTTCGTTGGAGAACCTGACACTGTGCAAGTTACGCGGCTTCTGCGATGCGGAACTTAATATTTTCAAAGACATCTTCTAATTCTAGCAAAGACCGGAAGTTAACGCCGTGTCTTGACACCAGGCTCTTCCTGATTACCCTAGTATGGAAGAAAGAGTGTGAAACTGGTTTAGTTAAATGTACTTAAATTTGAAAACTCTAAAAATTTCTATTATATATAACACAGATACACGAACCACAAGGGGTCGGTCGTGGCGCAGTGGGACAGCCTGACTAAACGCGATCGGTTGTGGTTTCAATTCCCACTCGGGGGAATAATAATATTTATATTATTGTCATTTCCTCAGACACAGCGCGACGTTAAGTTCCACCACTCAACACGCAATGTCTCGAATTTGTTGGAAAACGAAGTACGGAGTGTTTTGCAACTAAGTACTTCCTCTCTACCCTGCTATGCGGGATGAAAGTGTGAAGCTGAAAAAATATAAAACTAACACAGACACCAAAATATACATCTACCTACAAAACTCACCTCGTCTTCGCGAACCAAGTAATGACTCCAATATGGAATTTTGCATTTTCGTATATCGAGACTGAATGGTAACACACAGGTTGATCTAGCTTCTTTAGAAAAATTATTTTTGAATCCTTATGTTTTTGTTTATAAGAAAATAATTATGCATTAGGAGGTCGTGACTTCGATTCCTACTTGGGAAAATGTTGATATTCCAAATAAAAGCGAGAAGCTAAAAAAAATATTAAGTCGATCTGCTTATAACAATTATTATTAACAATTATTAACAATTTGAGGAATGATCATCTAGCTTCAAAGTGTTATTCCACACTTGGGATTGAAACAACGTATAAAACGTTGAATGTAGCGGGATTCGAACCCGCGCGTCTTGGAAATCGTCCAAACGAGCGTTAAGCCATGCGTTCTACATCCGGCTGCGTCGAAATTCTTACACGTTTGTTACAACGTTATTTACGTTGTTACCATAATCTTTAGATTTGACTTGATCTCTGTAGAGATTCTATTTGTTTAAGTATTTTACTATTTTTAAAGCTTAGTGCCACTTTTAAGATTTTTGAAAGCAGCGGGATTCGGACCTGCGCCTCTGAGAAAAGATTCTACGTTTTTTTTTAAAAAAAAGAAGTATTAAGTCAATATACAAATTATAGAAATTATAGAAATAAACTTTATATTCAAATAACCGTCACTCACCCATAACTTATACCTAACTTATGGGTGAGTGACGGAGCTCTCCACCATATACAAAAATTGCTGATTCAAGCTAGCTCCTGAAAACTGTTTAAGAATTTGCCTTAAACGTGTGGTATAAACATTTGTGAACACGCTGTATATAGGTCCTAACGAGCCGTACTTGGTACGGGCGCGTGCATCGTAAAAAATAAAATCATAACCAGAACGTTTGCCAATGATCTGCCATTTGGATGTTATTATGCAATTGTATATCGAAAAATTATTTTATAAGAATTTCAGGCCATCGTGGCGCAGTGGAAACGCGATTGGTCCTGCATTCGAATCCTACTCATAAGAAATTGTTAACTATATATGAAATTTATTATCATTTCTTAACACTGGTAGCAAAGTGCAGCTTTGAGTTTGGCTCGACACATTATGTCCCGATTTCGAGTGGAAAGCGGGAAACGGAGTGTCTTGACCCTAGGTTGTCTCTGATTACTCTGTTATGCGGGATACAGCGTGAAGCTGTAAAACAGAGAATGTTTCTAGAATATGTGCTTTTAATATTGAGATTGGGAACTACAGTCTTTTTAAGCTCAAATTATATATTAAATTAATACGTACAGTAAAATATTTGTTCACTTTTAACAAAAAAAAAATAACATTGGTGTTAAAGGTTAAACAGAGATGATTAATGCCAACAATAATGCTTTAAAAATACATTAAATAAATATTATCAACACAACCACGTTGCTATGGCAACGAGCGCTTTACGCAACGGCTTTCCTAAAAGCAATGTGTGACGTGTACTAGGTTCTCTTTTTTTATATATTAAGTATAAATATATATAAAATTATAATTAAAAATTTGTTATTAGAGTTTTGATTGTTAGTATAGGGATCGTCTGACTGTAAACGCGATCGGCTGTGGGTTCGATCCTCACTCGGGGGAGTGATTGAATTTAAATTATTTTCACTTCCTCGCTCTGGTAAAGACCAAGTACGGCGTTGAGTTCCACCACTCAACACAAAATGTCTCGAATTCGGTGGAAAGCGAAGTACGGAGTGTCTTGACGCTAGGTATTTTCTGTCTACCCTGCTATGCGGGATAAAAGCGTGGAGCTAATGTATATAAAATTATATAAAGTTTGTAGTAAATTAACAACATTTTCCGTTTTTGTATTACATATTCATAGCAGTCGTGGCCGAGTGGTTAAGGCGTCTGACTCGAAATCAGATTCCCTCTGGGAGCGTAGGTTCGAATCCTACCGGCTGCGGTCTTTTTATTATAAAAACTTGTAACTTTTTTTGGAATTATTAATATATTTATTTATTTAGATGAACTTTGTGTTAGCAAAATTTAAATCATTATATTTTAATAATTTTGATATTTTATTATTAATAAGAACCGCTGTAGTATAGTAAGACTGTACATGTAATATTCTGGGTTCGATTCCCATTTGGGGGAATGATTATAATTATATTACTTTAAGACAAAGCTTTTTGAGTTCGACCACTAAATACACCATGTCTCAAATTCAGCGAAAAGCGGAGTACAGAGTGTCTTGACACTATGTACTTCCTGTCTATCCGGCAATGCGGGATAAAAACGATAGCTAGTAAAAATGAAGCTTAAAAAATGTATTTTGTGTGTTTTATGTGTTTATGTGTACAAATTTAAATATATATTGAGGCCGGTCGTGGCGCAGTGGAACAGTAGACACTGTAAACGTGATCGGTTGTGGGTTCGATCCCCACTCGGGGAGTAATTACATTTAAATTATTTTCACTTCCATGCTCTGGTATGACAAAATGAGAAGTTTAGTTCCACCACTCAGCGCACAATTTCTCGATTTCGGTGGAAAGCGAAGTACGGAGTGTGTTAACACTAGATACTTTCTGTTGACAAAAGTGTTAGGATAAAAAAAAATATATTTTTGTGTACATATGTATATGTTATAGTTTTATATATATATATATATATATATATATATATATATATATATATATATATAATTTGTTTTTCTATGTGTGTGCAATAAATCTTAAAATAATGTAAAATTAATATATCAAGTATTCTAGCATAATATCATCCGGAGCTATGACAGTAGTCGGTAACAACGAACGATTTCCGAACACGCGACCTCCGACACGCATGCAACTGGCTTGTAAATCCCAATTTTCAGCCAATTTACTCAAATTAATATTATTAGTATCTACTTATATAAAAACAGCTTCACGCTTTACCCCTAATAGCAGGGTAGATAGAAAGTACCTAGTGTCAAGACACTCCGTTAACTGTTTTCCGGCCAACTAAACGCCGCGCTTTGAATTACCAGAGCGGATACAATAAATTAATATTATTTTTTTAGCTTCACGTCTTTATCCCGCATAGCAGGGTAGACAGAAAGTACCTAGTGTCAAGACACTCCGTACTTCGCTTTCCACCGAATTCAAGACATTAGTTAATTAAGTTCTAAATTTAAACATTCCTCCGAATGGGAATCGAACCAACAACCAATCGCGTTTACGGACAGGTAGTGCCTCACTGCGTCCCGATGCGCTAATTATATATGTACATGTATTATAGTATGCGAAGACAACCTAGTGTCTAAACACTCCGTCACCTGCTATCCGCCCGAAATCGAGACATTGCGTGCTGAATAGCTAACTCAATGTCGCGCTTTGTCTTTCCAGAGCTGAGAAAAGACAACATATTTTATTAATATTATCATTCCCCGGAGTACGAATTGAACCTACGACTGATCCACGTTTACAGTCAGACGTTGTCCCATTGCGCTATGATGTCTACTTACATATGTTATCACAAATAAGTTTACTTTAAAGTTCAAATTATTTTACCGTCTACAGTGTGCCTGATTATCTGACTGTAAACGCCACTGGTTTTAGGTTCGATTCCCATTTGAGGGATAAATCATATTTAAAAAATATATTTTCATTTCATTGAGTTAGCCACGCCACATGTCTCGATTTCAGGCCGAAAGCAGTAAATGGAGTGTCTAGGTTATACTAGGTTGTTTACGACTACCCTGCTACGAGGGGTGAAGCGTGAAGTTATTTTTTTTATCTTCACGCTGTTATCCCGCACAGCAGGGTAGACAGAAAGTAGCTAGTGTCAAAACACTCCGTACATCGCTTTCCGTCAAATTGGAGACATTGCGACATTGTGTGTTGAGTGGCGGAACTCAACACCGCACTCATCTTACCAGAGCGAGGAAGTGATAATAATTTTAATATAATACAGGTACTTTCTGTCTACACCGCTAAGCGGGATAAAAGCGTGAAACTAAATTAAAATATCTATCCCTTATCATATTTATCTCCTATATGAAAATTATTAAGATCAATAGGCCTTCAGGTCCTCATGCTTTTAACGTGACCTTCGTCCAGTACCATGGATGTGCTCTCGAAGGCCAATACAAGTCTTCCAACACCTGGTTTTCTTTCTGTCAATGGAGTTTCATGCTGTTGACCATAATGGTATTTACAGCGACACCGGGAGGGGGAGGGAAGAGAGTGCTCTAGCCCTGCAGGCCTGGTATATATACCTTATCTATTTAGCATTTATTATCAAAACTGTTAAAATTTACGAATTCCCATATCTTTTCTCCATACATTATTAAGTATTAAAACAAAACTAATGTTTATCAGAATTCTATACATAAATCTATAGAATTACTGTCTGTACGTGGAACGTATATGAGAATAACTACTATTGTAGGTATTTATAAACGTAGTAGAGAACTCAAAACAATGATTTTAATAATTCATTTTATAAATAAGAAAATCATATCAATTTAAAGCATTTTCTTTAAAAAAAAACTATTTTCTTTGAATTCATTGAAAAAAATAAATTTTGACAAATTATCAATATAGACAATATAGTGGACGGTCGCGGCGCAGTGTGACAGCGTCTGACTGTAAACGCGATCGGTTGTGGGTTCGATTTCCACTCGGGGGAGTGATTATACACCACACTCCACATCGTCTCGAAAATGTGTAAAGCTTAAAAAAACGAGGTTGCAAACATCCACTAGTTACAAATAAAACACATAAAACACATAATTTTTATAAATTTATTCTTAAGTTTATTCATTCTCCTGGCTGCGGAGACGGGCCGCTGCGTTGGTCACTCTGATGCTGAGCTGCTGGGCCCTCTCTACAATGGTCTTGCGTTTTTTGGAGGACACACCATGGGCTATCTCGGCGCAGTACTTCCTGTTTTGCATCATCAGGATTTCCAGTTCCTTTACATTGTGGACGAGGACCTGGAAGATGGGAATAAAATTACAGAAGCCGGTCGTGACGCAGTGTGATAGAGGCTGACTGTAAACGGGATCGGTTGTGGGTTCAATTCCCACTTGTAAGTGATTACATTTAAATTATTCTCACTACCTCGCTCTGGTAAAATAAAATTGCGGCGTTGAGTTCCGCCTCTCAACTCTGCTAAGCGGTATAAAAGTGTGAAGGTAAATAGAAAAATATATATTACACTATGTTCATGTAGATATCTTGTTGAATGCAAATAAAATATAAATATAATAATATTTATATAAAATGTACCTGCCAGTATGATCCAGTTGCAATTATATTACAACTGGGAATAGGAAAGCAGAGTTGGTTTAGCAAAGTAACAAATTGTAAATAACGCACATAGGCATTACCACAGAGTGCCTTTGCATTAAAAGTGTAATTAAAAATTTTAAAAAATAAAAAAAACAAAAAAAATATAAAATTAAAAAAATAAGAAATAATAAACTGTATGCTTTTTCATTTGTACTCTCGGCTCTGAACTTAAGACTGATATCTGCATAAAGAATGACAGAAGTCGAGGAAATAATCATTTTAATACAATAAGTTTCACAGGTTTGAATCAAATATACCACTTATATATACCGTTATGTTATCTGTGTCATTTGAAGATCTAGACATCAAGTTAATATCTAGCATAGCATATAATAAATTTTCAAGCTAAAATCTGGAGGTAAGTGGTCTAGTAAGAGAAAAAAAACAAATTGCAGTGTAGTTAAAAATCTAGACATAACTAAAACTTATACTTTAATCAATATATAAATAATTAAAAAAAAAGAGTTATTTAGTTATAAAAATTATATATTAAAATGTATGTATGTATATATATGTATATGTATATATATGTATATGTATATGTATATATATATATATATATATATATATATATATATATTTATATAATAAACATGTAACTGATCCCTGCTCGTACAAGATATGTGAGAGGAACTGTTATTGGAGGAATTTATTAATGTAAAAGAATCGTAAATATTGATATTCCTATTTTTTGATCTGTTTGTCTGTGCATTTGTAGATACTAATCTCGGAAATGCTAAATTTATTGAAATTCAGAGGTTACTATTGTATTTTGGAAACTTTATCTTATCATTTAATGTTTGTTTTATTTTAAACAGTTGATAAATAAGAAAGTTATATTAATTTAAAACATTTTTTTTTCAACAATAATAACTATTTTTTTGAATTTGCTGAAAGTATGAAACTCATTTAAAAAGGTGTATTCCCTCCCCTCACCTTACGGAAACCATTGGGCAGCATATGGCGGGTTTTCTTGTTTGATCCATAACCAATGCTTGGCATCAGGTACTGGCCCTTGAAACGCCTGCGCACTCTGTTGTCAATACCTTAAACATAATAATAAAAATAATATAAATAAATATATAAACCATCATAAAGATGGAACAATGGAAATAAACAATCTTAAATATATTTTTTACATTAAAAGAAACAGAAGGAAACTGAAGAATTGAGATTGGGTGGTAAAAATAAACATAGTATTTTTTGATACAAACCAGAAAGACAAAAGTAAATTTAATTTTTTATGTTAATTAGTGTGATTTCTATATATAACTGTCACTTCAATTAATAAATTGTTATTAATAAATATATTATTAATAAATTATGTTCTTATTAAAATTTACGATAACAAAAATGTTTTTATATTTATTTTTTTGTGACGTCCTCATGGTATAAAATAGATAATATCCAAAAGTAGACTGTACTATGTTCAAGAACACTAATCAATCATTTTGATATAAATAAGTTTAAGTTCTCATGTTTCCTTCCATAGACGAGAGTAACATTAGCAATTCAAAACAGAAGACAAATGCAGTTTAATTTAATTTCAGCTTTTAGGCAGGCCAAGAGTGTTTCTAAATGGATAGGAAGTAAAAAAATTAATTCCTACAAATAATTTAAAAAAAATTGATAGAATTCAAAAACAGGCATGCACCACCAATGTCCATGGCAATAATTAAATTTAAAAAAAAATACCTATAGATTGTAATTAACGCTGCAATATGATTATAATAGGAATTTAATGTTTTTTCTATCATGACTAAATAACTATTTATGGTTATTTAGAATAGGGTATAGAAAAATTCACTATGGCAAGGTAACAAATTGTGATTAACATATTAAAATATATATAACACAGAGTGCCCTTGCCTTATATGCGAAATGTATCATTTAAATAATGATTAGAGCTAAATTTAACATAAATATTGTACATATTTAGTTGATTTCAGTTTAAATCAGTTGTCATTTTTTTAACAAAACATGTATATTTTTTTATAATTTATATACTTTTAATATAAGTTACTTCAATGCTTCATTGGAATGTAATAATATATAATTTATCTAATAGCCCACACATTGGAACACACTGACATTATAACCTATAAAAGAAATCGGGCTATTTGTTTTGTTTTTATAATAAAAATATCCAACGAATATAAAAATTAATACAGTAAAACATGTGAAATATAATAAATTATCATTTTATTTCATAATTGATAAAGAAAATACAATCCGTGACAAGAATTATTTTACATACCTCTAGGTTTACGCCAGTTGCGTTTAAGTTTGTCATATCTATCAGATTGATGTCTGATGAATCTTTTCGTCCTCTTTTTGACGATTTTCGGTCTATACACTGGTCTTATAGCCATTTTGGATTATTTATATGTGTAACCGTATTATGGGTTAACGCGATTGCGAACCACGCGGTGACACGGTCGCACGAAAAGGAAGAAGGAATAGACAAGCACAAACATGTCTAGATGCTACGTTTTCTATGTCAATGGTTATTTATTTGTTTTTTTATTTCAAGTTTTATTATTTATTTTCTTATTGTTTATTTAGATTTAAATATAGGTTTATTTCTTGTTTTTAACGTTTTATTCGTAAGTTGGGATTTAATTTTTTTTATTTGTAATGCTACTTGTAGGTAGTTATTACCAAATATTAATGAGAGCATTTTAATTCCTCAAATGTATATGAATTTTGAAATTTTGTTAAAGTATTTGGTATATATAATGATATTTTACTTGAAACTCCGTTAAGGTTTACTATTATATTATAAGTAAGTAACGTATGAGTTTTTCTTCTGTGGAAAATAGTAACAAATATTTAATCTGTACCCACCATAGACAGATGAAAGTGACAATTCAAACGAAGCGCTACATGTAATTGAGAACAATCCGATTTCTCTATGCCACAGACGCCAAATGTCGCCATCGATCAATGACATTTTGTGAAGTTGAATTTATTGATATAAAGCGTTAATGTAAATAATAAACAATTTTAACATAAACGTCGGCTTCCAGTCGATATGTATGCCAAGGGCAAAGGCTCTGCGGTACCTTCGGACGCTCAGGCTCGCGAGAAGTTGGCTCTATATGTCTATGAATACTTACTACATGTCGGAGCTCAGAAAGCGGCGCAGACTTTCCTCTCAGAAATCCGATGGGAGAAGAACATAACACTCGGTGAACCGCCCGGGTTTCTTCATTCGTGGTGGTGTGTTTTTTGGGACCTGTACTGCGCGGCGCCGGAGAGGCGGGACACATGTGAACACTCATCAGAAGCTAAAGCGTTTCACGATTACGGATTCGTTAATTCTGGCTACGGCGTCAACGGAATCGGTCACAATGCCGGCCCAGCGCCTCCAAACGATGGTACGCCAGCTTTTTTATGTGTAAAACAACATAAAATGACTTTGTATAGTGTGATAGCCAACTTTCTAGGGCACACTGCCTCTTATCTTTTTGTGTAAATATTGTAGTGATCTACTATGAAAGAAAGAGGCCCCACACTGTTACTAATTTATTTATCAGTTTCAATCTCATAAACTTATTTTGTTTTTTTTGGTGAAAATCAAAGAACAATTTGCAAATAGTTTTTTTTTATTACTATATATGATATATACATTCTTGTTAAGTTAATGGCTTTTTTATAAGGCTGGCTGTCAATTGCTTGAAATATGAATATTTACAGCAAATATGTGAAAGTGTTAACATTAACATATAATTTCTTATGTATATTTTTTATGGCGGAGTACATATATAAATATTTTATCAAACCAGTAATATTTTTTTAATAATTAATAAATAACTATTTTTCCAATTAAAGCAATTTTTAAAATTATATTTTTATACTTATGTATAATGATACATTACTCAACTAAGCAAACCCAAACCGCACATTCCAGGTATGGGCGGAGGAGGTATACCACCAGGTTTCTTCCCCAACTCTTCACTCCGGCCGTCACCGCCAGCTCCACATCCAGGATCACAGCCATCGCCTCACGGACCACAACCACAGCTGATGGGGACAGGACAGCCATTTATAGGACCATGGTATTCAGGTGGACCGAGGTCAGCCGTCAGGATGGGCATGGGCAATGACTTTAACGGACCTCCAGGTATTGATTTGTAGAATTACTTAATTCTATCAATTATAAAGATTTTGTTAGAATTTGATTGATTTGTAAATGATTAAAGCATTAATAATTTGTTTAATACAATTATATTTTATAATTTCTAACCACAAACAATGTAATTGTAAAAATTGTTAATTTTTGTTATCAGGCCTCTATGGCAAAACTAAAATTATAATAATGATTTTTTATGTATGATAAAAAAATATACATATTTGCTTTTTTTGGAATATTTTAATAACTATTAAGAGAACGGGCTCTTTATTATATTCTTATTTATTTAGTGAGTTTGCAATTACATTAAAAAATTCTCTGTACTAATAAAAAATAAAAATACAATACATTTTTTTATGCAAAAACACCCAGAAATATTTATCTTTACATAAAATCTTATCAAAATATGTTTAGTGCAATTTTATCTATTAATTTATTGTTTTTAAACTTGTTTTGTAAATTAATATGAAATGTAAAGTTAAGTAAAAGACCTGGTACTAGGTTTTCCTTCTTTTGACCTGATTTTTTTCTCATATATATGAATTGAAATTTAGTTTACTTCAAGTGTATTTAATACATTATAGTTTTATTGATTTTGTTTTGATAAAACTATTTTTTATATGATGTTTAAGTTGATAATATATGATAATATATACATTTTATATATATATACTTGCTTGGAAGACTCACATATGGACAATTTAATTAAATTAATTTTATATATATTTTAAATTCCCTCACCAGGTCAAGGCATGATGGGTAATTCGCTAGAGCGCGGCGGGGGAGGTGGCGCGGGTATGCTAGGGGGCCCCCGCATGACGCCCCCGCGCCCCGGCATGGGTCCCATGAGCCCGGGGGCCTACGCTGCCGGCATGAGGGGCCCTCCGCCTCAGGCGCCAGGTAATATTGTATTTTAGTAAAGATTTGCTGTTTTCTTTTTCTAAATATTAACTATTAATTATTAAAATTGATTTTTTTATTAATTTAATATTAAAAATGATTTTAATAACACGTTACTAATAACATTTGTAATTTTTGAAAAGTTCTAACAAAAAGTTTCTATGTTTTTACTTTGGTTGAGAAAAGTAAAGCACTCTTGCTTATTTTGAGAACAAAATAAGAACTATGCTTATTTTGAGAACAAATTAATATGTCATAAATATTTAAAATAAATCTGATAACATATGAGAGAAATAAAAAACATAACAGATGTTCATACTTTGCTTTTTATTTTTTTATTTTTATTTGTTTTATTTGTTTACCTTTTTCTGTAATATAAGTATTTTTTATATACCTTATTAAAAAGAAATTTAATTTAGGTATGCCACCAATGGGTATGGGACCGAGGGGGGCATGGGCGGGGGGTAGCGGAGGCGCGGCGGGGGCCTCCGCCCCTCTAAACTACAGCGGGGGTTCCCCGGGGGCGTACGGGGCTCCCCCGGGGTCCAACGGGCCTCCGGGTCCCCCCACGCCGATAATGCCCAGCCCGCAAGATTCATCGAATTCCGGTAAGTGTGGTGGGTTTTTTGGTCGTTTTCTTGTTTGATTGGTATTTTTTAGGTTGTTTGTTTTTGGGATGTAGAGGAGTACATAAAGGATGTAACTATAGTAGCTTCTAAAATTAAAGTGTTTTAAACGGATTAATCGCGTATATTTTGGTATTCGAAAATAAATTTTTGAAAAAGTTGACGTTTCGAACACTTTACAGTAGTCCGTGGTTATCTGAACAGATACAATTAAGAAACTTTTTGTATCTATCCATAGACAATGCCACCTCGGTATACCTGTGACCATGACCTAGTGTAAAGTGTTTGAAATGTGATGTTTCCAAAAATGTATTTTCGAATACCAAAATATACGCGATTAATCCGTTTAAAATAGTTTCATTTGAAATTTTTAAAAATCGCGTTTATCAAAGATGGTTAGTTTTCTTTTACTACTGTCAAAGTAAAGTATGGAAAGATTTGTATGTACATTTCAAAAATTAAAATAATTACCTGAAAAAGGACAAATGAATATCTAAATATTATTTATTGTTATTTAAGTTATTTATTTAATTTAAAATGTGACAACACACGTTTTACAAGCCTAACTGTTGTGTTATTAATTGTTACAATACTTTACTTAGATGTCATAGATGTGTTAAAAATAACTTTTAATTGTATGTTTAAACTATTTCCTTCTAGAACTCCTTTGTTGAATTTAAATTTGGAATTACTTATGCTTTTTTACAATCAAATTTTTCAGTTTAAATTAAAAAAAAATAACTGAATTTTTTTTATTAAGAATTAAATTTGATTTATAATATGGACAATTTTGTGGTTTTAAATTAAATAAATATTACAATACATATAATAAATATATAAAAATCCATCCGTTATATTTCTAGGTTATGACAATAGGTTATAAAATGTCAAAAATTAATATTGACTGTGGCACCATTTTAAATGTTTTAATCGCCAACGTTTGGTTTTTTACTACTATATTCGGGTAAATTGCGTATATCAGATATTCAAAAATATGTTTACAAATCTCTCTTTTTTCTTAGTTCTACTTAAAAATAATATTTATATTAAAAAAATACTATCTTTTTTTGGTTCTGCTTGCTTCATTCTAGCTTACACGCTTTTGGTCATAGACATTTACTGTACACCTGTCATAGACAATATCTATAGAATGTATTGGAATCTTTTCTTTTTATAGTTATCTGTGAAATACTTTTCGTTTTGTCTATGGATTTTCAACTGGATTGTATTGTGGGATTATTTTATTGCTGAAATAGTTATTAGCAAGGTGTGTAAATAAAATAATTAGCCATTTTTTTCTTAGTAAAATCCAGTTAGAAATCTAAATTCATACAAAATCCCCGGCTAGAAGTCATAAAACCGATTTTGTTAATGGGGATTGTTTTGACATTTGCTTTTTTTAAATAACGCTTGACATTATAATGTTTTTTTTTCATCGGCTTCAATCGGATAGGTAACTGCGTAGCTGACACTGTTAGGCACAGATTATAAAAGCGTAAAAAAAATATACAACTGTCGGAACATGTTTTATGACTTCTGATTGTGGTTTCGATGTTTAGATTTAAATATAGATATGCAAAATTATTTGTTTACAAAATTAATTATTTTCAAAAAAAAAATAACAGCTTTTCAAACAATATTGTGAAAAAAACACATATAGTAAGTACCAATAACATTATTGTCTATGGTGTCGATTAATAATCTGTGTAGGTTAGATTCGTCTGTTGCGAGATAATAGCAAATAATTTTGTTCATAACAAAAAAAAACCAGCCATTTAAATGTTAATTAAAACATAAATTGCGATTAATTACATCGTTCTGACGCGTATATTACGCGGCAGGCGGTGACAACATGTACACGCTGATGAAGCCGGTCGCTGGGGCCCTAGGGGCGGAGTTCCCGCTCGAGCACGGGACGCCTCACCTGTCGCAAACTACACCTGAAGGTTA
This sequence comes from Dryadula phaetusa, assembly GCA_032432895.1. NCBI lineage: Eukaryota > Metazoa > Arthropoda > Insecta > Lepidoptera > Nymphalidae > Dryadula > Dryadula phaetusa. The sequence continues at coordinate 830,754 of JAOYRS010000090.1, read as the reverse complement.
CATTATAGGGATAATTGTCAGAACAATAAATTATAGGTTGACAGTCATTAAAAAAGAATCTTTAACGCTTTATCCCGCATAGCAGGGTAGTCAGAGACAATCTAGTGTCAAGACACTCCGTTGGCTGCTTTCTGTCTAAAATTGAGACATTGCGTGTTGGGTGGCGCGTTTTGTCTAACTCTGAGCGGAGAAAATATTGATTATTATGTTTAAAGTAATATTTTTTTTCACGTCTCGTCTGTCAAAGTCAAAGAGAGAAAGAGAAAGTTCTTTCCTGAGACGATATCGGAGAGGGCCTTTCCCTCAAAAGGTTGGGTTAGGTTTAGGTTTTTATATGTGATTTTAGATTTGAGCGTTACTTTCAACCTTTTCCTTTGTAACAAACAATATCTGTAAAAAGATTTAATTCGGGCGTTATTGTCAACATTTTTTTTTAAATATAAAAAAGTTAATGTCAAAACAGTGTCTCTACGTAGTTGTTTATTTTTAAGTGCGTTTAATTTTTAAATAATGTAGCGTAAAGTATATTTTATTAAAAATATATTATTTGAATGAGTTTTGTTGATTTTTATGAAAAGAATGAAGCAAACTGAACGTTTTTTAAAATGGTGTGTGGGATTTGACATTTTGTTTTGTTTTTTTTTTGTGTTACTAGTTTATATAATATATAATTATTAAGTATAAAAAATTAAAATGGCACTTTTTTTGATGTTTTCCATTTTTAGTTTTAATCAGCAAAAAAATAAATATAAATAATTTTAATTTGTTTTGATAAAAAGTAGATAAATCGCAATAAGTACTGTTTTACTATAAAGAATTCTATTAAACGTAATAAAATTCACAGGATTGGGGGGTGTGGACGGCATGAAATCATCACCAGGCGGCGTCGGGGGCGGAGGGCCGGGGACGCCCCGGGAAGACTCGGGCTCCGGTATGGGTGATTACAACTTAAGTGAGTATTACTAAATAAATATATGTTCCCCAAAAACGATATGTTCAACAACAGATGTGATGTTTTTTTAATGTGACAGTTTTTTTTTTGGTAACCATTATGATCTATTTGATGTAAATAAGTTTTTTAAATTAAATATTTGAAAGAAGTTGTAAATAAACAATATAAGTTACTTCTTTGTTTTACTATGAACAATCCGATAATAAAGAATTCCCTATAATTTGGAACATATTATGACAGATTAAAAAAGTGAATTTTAAAAAAAGAATATTCAAATGCACAGATAACAAATTTAATTAAATCAAACACTTATATGTGACCCTGAACCAATGTTTTTATTAAGAAAAAAAATATATTTTGTATTAAGACACAGTGAAATTTTATTATTTTGATGTGCATTTATTATTTAATATATTTTAATTTGATAAAAATATGTTATTTTCCTAAAGATATTTTTAATAAAAATGAATTTGTGAAATGATGAAAATGATTTTATTATAACATTGATTCAGTTTCACATACAAGCAGAATTGTTTTGTTGTATTTTATTTATTATTATTATATAATAAACACTACCAAAGAGAATTTAATATAATTTCTCTTCACTCTGTTATTCCGTCTAAATAATTCAAAATTTAAATTTGCAAAATTATATAAAGAATTTAAAATAGCTTAGTCGTTTAAAGAAAACTATTTTAAACGGATTACTTTTTATTTTTATAATTTTAAGCGGTTCTCAGCAGAACTGCCTTCCGAGCTGGTGGTTGTTTATTGTAGGACTGACAATACTGACATTTTATGTTGACTTACACTATTATATGCTTATTATTCGATTGTGCTTGTAACAGCCTACTTGAATAAAGAAAATTTAGATTTTTTTTAAAATATATTTTAACAAAGATAATCCAAAATAAATCCGATTGAAATAGTTTTATTTGAAATATTTAAAGTACGCGAAAAGCAATGATATTATTATTAAATTCACTAAAAAAGTAATATAATAACGAAAGAATGAAGTTAAATATTACCGACTCCATTAGTTTAATCTATAAAGTGACAGCAAATAACTTGACAGGCAAATAGTTCTATAAAACCATTCCAATATAAGTTGTTTCGTTATTATTTTTCTTTTTTTTTTTTAAATATACACATATAATCTGTCAGTTTCAAATATTTTGACAGACTATAGCACAGGCCACAGATAATAAAAGCACCAACCGATCATAGAGCAAATAGGTAATGTGTACAAAAGTTTGATTTATCGCCCAAAGGTTTTGGAGGACCAGGCGGTGACCAAAACGATCAAACGGAATCGGCGGCCATTTTGAAAATTAAAGAGAGCATGCAGGAAGAGGCGAAACGGTTCGAGAAAGATCCAGACCACCCGGATTATTTTATGCAGTAAATATTGATATAGTAGTGTCTACCTGATGGTCGCCAATTTGCTGGTTTCTTTTTATGGTTTGGGAGGTTTTTTATGGGTTCGAGCTGTTCGGTTCCGTAGTAAAGGTGTTAAGTGTCAATGTAATTCAAAATTTAAATAATTGTCTCTTTTTTTAATTAGGCAATTGTTTTTTTTTTAATGCCAATGTCATAAAAATTGTTTATAAAGATTATATTTATTTTATTTATAATAAATTGATGACAAACATATTAGTAGTTAAATTAAAACAAACTGATAGTTAAATAAAAAAGAAATAAATTGCAAAAAAAAGGATGCGGAACTTGACAATGCTACATTTTTTATATCAAAAATTTTAAAAAAGTAAAACGAGCTTATAATAATCAACACCAGTTTCTTTATATAGATATATACCTGTCAGTTATGTGTCACTATGATTTTTTTTAATATTTATATACTGTATAGATTAAAAAACAACCTTAACCAATTTGAGTGAAACTAGGGGCAAATTGGCGATGGAACGATCTGAATGGGTAAAAAGCTCTCCCTCTGCGTTCATTCTTTCATTCGATTATTTATTAATTATTTATCGCACCGGATTTCCTTTTGAATACTTGTCTTGGTCGTTTTTCAAAAAAAATTAAGAAAAGATATTATTAAAAAAAATATTTTTGTTTCCTTTAAAAGAAATTATTGACATTTTAATTTGCTTTTTTTATTGAAATTTTTTTTTGAAAAATGATCGTCTAAGTATGCCAGCACTTAGCAATGAAATAGACAATGACCTTTCTCATTATGCCCATAAATATTCACTTATAGTTGTCGAATAAATTATATTATATTATATTATATTATATTATGTATGTATACATAGACGTTTTATGGATATATTATATTTTTTTATTTCTTAATTTTTTTTCTAAATGTTTTAACTGTAATATTTGGACCACAGATAATTATTATTATTATATTAATTGAAAAATGATGTGAATTTTTTTGTTCTATTATTTAATTAAAGTATTATGTAATTATGTCAGGATTTAATAATTTTATTAAATTAATTTTAAATTAATTATTAATAATTTTTAATAACATATTGCAGTTAAAACATCTTAATCGATTTTAAGATGCGCACCGAATTCTGTTGATGTTCGTGCGTTAGATATCTAATTGAGCTGTAATAGGCGAAATGACAGATGATTAATTATTTTAATTAATTAAAAACAAAAAGATTTGTCTATTAAAGTTTAACAAACGCATAATATACAGTGTGTGATATTTTTTTAAAATTAAAAATCTGACTTATTTTTTTTTAACAAATTCTGACAGTTCTTAGTTTTTCTTCTATGACTTTGACACTTTCTTTTTCTTTACTAGATTTTGCAAAATATCACAGACTGTACATTAAATGTAAATGATATTTTAGCGGTATTGTATTAATTACATCTTCCAAGTTTTTATTTTATTTTAAATAAATTATTTAGCGTACATTTTGATTTAAGCTCTAATGTTCCTAGATGTGTATTTTTTTTATATTAAGTTCAATTTCGCAAGATTTCGGTGCGTCGCGTGTTGTACCGGCTTACGTTGGATTATTTTTTTTTGGTAATTTTTTTTTTTAAATCTTAGGTGCAAAGGTAAAAGTATTCAAATTGAATACATAATGAAATTATTTGACTGTAGGTCTGGTATATATATTAAATATTTAAAAAATCATTTTTTTATATTATTTTTTTATAGTACCTTATTGCTATTAAATGATAATATTGTGTATATAATATAGTTTTTTTATTAATAGAAAAAAAAAAACTTTTTTACTATTGTACCTAAGATCTTTTATTTTTTTTTTGTATAAACACAACACGGTATTCACGTTTAAGTTCGGATGTGTGACAGAATTTTGTTTTTTTTTAATTTGAAACTAATTCCTCATTCATCTGAATTAGCATTTATTCATGTTATGAAGGTTTTTTAATATATATCGCGCGGTAAAGATATCTTAGACGCATTAGTGGCGTGGTGGGCAAAAATTTGTAGAAAATTTGTAAAGAGAGTGCGAGTTTCGTACGTTTTTTTTTGTACAACCTTTTTGTATAGGCGCTGTGGTTTTGCAGATTTTTAATCTGTATTTTTGAGATGTCAGCTATTTTCGTTTCGTTTTTGTAATGTCTGTATTAGATGGAGTTAATGAGATAAAAATAAAAAGAAAAATATTGGAAAAAACCTGCAAAACGATGGCTGTGAAATTTTTGACCACCGCCTAAAAAAAATGAGAAAAAAATTTTATACCATGCAGATAGTTGTAATAGATTCTTTTTCTATCTGGTAATATTATATAGTATAGGTATTTTTTTTTCGGGGTGTACGGAAATTTGTAAAAATTAGAATTATTTCCTAGCGAGAGATAGTACTAAGGGGGCTTCGCCCTGTCCAAAACTCTGCGTACTTTTGGATCTTTTTGGTTGCATAAAAAAAAATATTATTTTTGTTCCTTTCAAACATAGAATCTCGGATATTTACCGTTTTTTCATGTAAATAAAATTAAAACAGTTTCATTGCCGCCATTTTGTTTTTGTTTTTCTTTTTTTTTTAATTTTAAATGACTAAAATTACAACTGAACAGAGCCAAATTTATATGCAGAGTAAAAGATTAGTAATAAGTGGATCTTAGTTTAAAAAACAAAAAAAAAAATGGTAAATAGATTTCGACAGTGCGTTGGGAGCGAAATTTTTTAAATATGAAAAAAAAAAATAATAATATTTTAATTGATTTTTAATTTAAATTAAAATACGTGTAGTGTGAGGTTGTATGTTTTAAGGTATATTATGTTTATTTTATTTTTTGTGTTAGGTAAATTTTTTATTTTGTCATTGATGTAATGTTTATACACTTACTAAATAGTTATCATATATTATATAAGTGGTTTTATTGAAGTACCCTATTTCATTTTAGACAACTCTTTGAAGTAATTCGTTAATATTTAAATTGTATTTAACTGAATATAAGCAGGATTAGAATAATAAATATTTACTATTATAGATATTAAATTTATAAAATAATATAAAGGGAATTGAAAAATGTTTATGAACAAAAATATCTGATAATCATCGTGGTACAGTGTGACTGCGTCTGACTGTAAACACGGTTGGTTGTAGGTTCTATTCTGATTCTGGGTAACGATTGTATTTAAACAATATTTTCATTTCTCCGCTCTGGTAGAAAAAAACGCAGTATTGACCTTCTGGAGGATAGCAATCAACGGAGTGTCTTGACACTAGGTTGTTTCTGATTACCCTATACGCTGCTATGCGAGATACAGCGTGAAACTAAAAAAAAAATATATTTTATGATACCTTCTCTAGGTGTTGCTATATTATTGGTTGCCAAACTATCAATTACTGAAGGAACCTTATCACACTTATATTATAAAAGAAAAAAATCAAGGATCTATGAATGCTTGTACCCAGGCTTTTCCGTAAAAACTGATACTGAACATATCTACGTAGATGATTTTTAATCTGTAAAAGGCTAGAGACAGGCATTGCTTAGAGATGGTTCCTCGTTGTGCCTTCTCTACCGCATTTATCACGGGGTGGGTTCTGGTGTACTGTTTGATCTAATTCCTGGCTACAGGCTGCAATACCATCTGGATACGAAGTGCTTTAGTATTGTGGTGTTTTATAGGAATTTTCTTCCACTTGCCTCCCAACCGTGGAATGATTTTCCCGCTGCAGTATTTCCAGGTCGATACTACTTTGAAGGTATCCTCTTAAAAGCGTGTTTATACCCATATTAAAGGTTGTGGCTATGGGCGACCGTGATCACTTGCCAGTAAGAAACCCCTTTGCTTGTCCCATTTAAAAAATCTATAGAATAAGGCTTATACATCAGAATAACACATAGACTACAGTATATAAGTGTCCATATATATAGTGATACGAAAGAACTCGTATTTCTTGGCTGTCTTTGCGCTTGTTGCATAAACCGTTCGAATTTCTAGAAGATAATGTATTATTAAATTTATTTAGTTACTTGTCGTTTACTTTACTTTCATTTCCTCGCTCTGGTGATAGACAAAGAGCGGCGTTGAGTTCCACCGCTTAACACGCAATGTCTGGAATTCGGTGGAAAGCGAAGTACCGCAAAGTAGAAAGAGTATGAAAGCTTGATACAATTTAGGGTAAGACGGCTCAAGTCATATTTCATCTGATTTATAAATATAAATAATCATCTAGCGCTGTCCGTGTGGAAGTATTTAGTCGACCGATTAGCCGTTTAATCCAAAAATAATTAAAAATTCATTTTGAACTCATTTGTAGGCTTATGGCAGGAATATGTTCCTTACTTTATCTGTTATTTCTATAGACCCTTTATTTGGAAATTGTTAAGGTATTTTCAAACAATAGTACATTTTTAGGATATTTCATGATTTTAGTTTGAAATTTATAAAACTTCTCTGCTTAAGGCCTATAGTCTTAAGATCCATGAATCATTCATGAAACAAGAATATTTTTATTTATAAGGAATAAGCCCAAGGAATAAGACATTGCGGAGGGCTTCATGGGAGGTTAATGACTGTGGAAGAGGAGAAAGAAGTTAGCAGGTAGCGTAGCGTTTCACACTCTGTTCCCTCTGAATACCCAGCTAGGGGTAAAGCGTGAGGTTAAAAAAATAGGACTTATGTTTTGCCTAAATAGATATCAGATATATATAATTATTAAATTTCATTTATCGCATACTGATATGAATATTGAATGGCAGAACAGAGCATTTACAAGAATAGGTGAAATAGGTACTTATAAGTATATAATACAAATATCTCGCGTCTCGGTTATCGTGGCGCAGTGGGACAGCGTCTGGCAATAAACGCGATTGGTTGTAGGTTTGATTCCTATTGGGGAAATGATTGTATTTAAAGAAACTATTTTAACTTTTTGGTTCTGGAGAAACAAAGCGCGGGATTGAATTCGCTATTCAACACGCGATGTCTCGATTTCGGGCGGAAAGCAGTGTCTTGACACTAGGTTGTCTCTGACTACTCTGCCATGCGGGATAAAGCGTGAAGTTAAACATCGGTGTGTCTTAAAACTAAGTTTCTAATTTTAATCCTACCTTGATATGAGCGAGGAGGGATAGAAAAAAAAATACTATTTTTTTCCGTATAAAACTTTGTAAATATATATATAATTTAGTTTTTACATGAATATATTCGGATCGCGTGTCAGCTTTAGCTTTAATATATTATTCATCTACCCCGTGCCATTTCTCACGGTTGCTTCACAAAGCATAAAATCACGAACCTTACGTGGCTTGTCTTATATTAATGTTTAATAACCATTAGATACACTCGTATAGAAAAAATATATATATTTTTAGTAAAACTATAGTTTTAGACTTTCTTACTTATTTTGTCTTGTAAAATATGATCATTCCTTCGAGTAGAAACCGAACCCACAACCATCTGCACTCATAAAACGCCATGATGATCCCTTAGGATTTTTTCCCCGCATAGCAGGGTAGATAGGAAGTATCTGGTGTCAATGGAAGAAAAATTTGCGAGCTTACGTGTGCAGCGGCGAAACTCAACGGCGAGCTTTCTATTGCCAGATTGGAGAAATGAAAATAAATTGTAAATTTAATCATTCTCCGAGTGGGAATCGGATACACATCGCATCGCGTTTGCATATTGAAATGTTATATTTTTTTAAAATTTAAAAACAATATTTCTTTATGCTTTGATACATACATAATTATTAATAATAATAATAAAATTTATTCAATATAAGGTTAGGTAAATAATTATAACATCTTACATCGATAATAACTGCATTAGTATGAAAATCAGTCTCTTTTATCTGAGTTCATTTAATTCGACTATTTATTTATTTCTGTTAACAATATTAATGTAGTAAAGTTATAATACATTTGTAGATAACAGTACTGACATGTCCACTTGTTAAATCTAATAATGGTAAAGATGCTTTGTTTAAGCGCGACTCACCCTTTATAATTTCAATAATTCACAAATCGAGGCCCCTGATTTGTCATTGTCAATAACAAGAAATATCTTGCGGGTAACGAAACAAAATAACACACATTAAAGCTTAAGATTTCAAAACTAAACAGTCATTTTAAAGAGAATATATAAAATAAAATATTAATTACAAAAAAATATTTCAAACGAATAAATTGACAGCAAATTTTCGTTTCCCGCCATTTTACAGAAAGCCGCATGTCAAAATGCATTCAGCCTAATCTAAATAATGTTTGAAAAATTGAGAATATTATTTTATTTACTTTTGACGTTACTAATTCCATTTTTACTCCAAGAATATATTTCAGCCATTCTAATAAATAAGGTGCGGGATTGTAATAGCTGTAGGTGGTGTAAGAATTAATAAAATGGATTTGCAGCTTTTGTTTCTTTTTTTGTTACTAAATTTGGGCTGCGTAATTTCAGAACTCAGCCTAAGATTCGGTAAGATATTGTTTTTAATTAAAAAGCTAACAAGAATTTTAAATGTAATGAATTAGTATATTTGTTGCCGTTCTGGCATAGTACAGATTTCTCGAAAGATTTTTGGTTTTTTTACGACCAGATGTGCCTGTTACTTAGTTCGTAAGAAATTAAAAATCTGTGGATGTTTATTTTATATTTCTAAAATAATTCATTATATCAGATATCTTTTTGAGATTAGCCGGTCCAGACAGACAGATAGATAAATTGCAACAAAAATATTTTGGTATATTTACCGTGTTAAGCGCAGATTCACTATAATCGACTTAATGCACTTAGAATGTCAGACATTTTGGTCTTTTCTCAACTCCACGATCTTTTGATATTGCGTATCCTACAGTATAGACGGCAAAAATTATTTAATATATAGAATTTTTTATATTAACTAAAGACTTTTCATTAATTTCTAGTTTTCATAACGGAAAATCATGAAACAGAGTTACCCCAAGAAATCATACGCGCGATTAAAATAACAGAACAAAATTCTCCAGGTTTATTAATTAACGAAGATATAATACAGCTAAATAGAGAGAACGATGAGGACAGTTCCAGTAAATGTAAGATAGTTTCTAATAAGGAGTAGAGATTATAACCCTTGTATGAAATAATAATACAAGAATCTTAGATATATTTGTATTGTTTTATAAATAGCATTCTGTGTGGCGTTTAACACTGCGCCTTGTGACATAAAATATATAAATTATATGTATTTAAAATGAAACTATTTTAAACGGATTAATAACGCGAATATTTTGGTATTTAAAATGTAACGTTGGAACATTTTACAGTGGTCCGTGGTCACACTTGCGGGTAGGCCGAGGTGGCATTCATCTCTGTTGATATAAATATTATAATATTAAACTACCGTCATCTGTTTCTTAACTGTTCCGCGTACTGTACTAGATTAATGAAGAAAATGACTTAAAAAAGGAAGATATATAATAAAAACTCGTTTAAATAAATTTGCGCCACTTGAAATGATCAATTTCAAATATACGCAAAATTTTAGACGGATTAATCGCGTACATTTTGGTATTTGAAAATACATTTTTAAAAACTCGACGTTTCAAATATTCCGTGATCAGTCTATCTGTGATCATGGACCACTGTACTATTGTTTTTGTAACTAGTTTAAAATAGTTTATTTTTAAATGTTTAAAAATTGTTTTAATTATAAATATTATTATACCTATAAACAAAACATTTTAAGATTCTAAAATATTTACTATTTTTAAAGTGTTATTCCACACTTAGGATTAGAAAACATTTTAGAAAAAACGTATAAAAATTTGAACGCAGCGGGATTCGAACCCGTGCCTCTTGGATACCGTCCAAGCGCTCTGACCGCTAAGCCATGCGTTCTACTACCAGCTGCGTCGAAATTCTTATACGTTTTGTTACAACTTATTTACATTGTTAGCATCTCTGTAGAGAGATTTTTACAAATTTCTACTACTTAAAGATTATTAAGAAATAATCGTTTAACAAGAGAGATTGCTATTTTATTTTAATATTTACTATTTTTAAAGTGTTATTCCACACTTAGGATTAGAAAAAATTTTAGAAAAAAAACGTATAAAAATTTGAACGCAGCGGGATTCGAACCCGCACCCCTTGGAAGAGGCGCCTCGCCAAGGGGCGCGGGTTCGAATCCCGCTGCGTTCAAATTTTTATACGTTTTTTTTCTAAAATGCTTTCTAATCCTAAGTGTTCAAAAAACTAGTAAATATGACATGGATACCTTTAAAAGAGCTGTAAATCTATAAATATTCTTAAAAGCAACGCGCGTGGAGCTCTCCTGACGCTATATCAGGGCTCACGCTCGTTTTCCTTGCCTGTCCCTTAAAACAGATTATTGATACAGCGTATGGCTTAAAGACTGAAGCGTTTAAGCTGTTTCCGTTAAATCCGTTACTAAAATATTATATTTCTTTAGTGTGAATAACGCAACGAATAACAAATTTAGAGATTTGAAAATTAAATTGTTTTGCAGTATGCGCTTCATTATCCAAAGGAGTATCCTCTATCATTGATTTATCCTGGTCACCGTGGGAGAGGGTAGATGAGTTGTCCTTATCCGCTGGGGTGGTTGTAGTCCGTTCCTTACTTGGGTCCCAACAGATGGTTCGTGCGTTAGATGAATACCTGACGTCCAGAAATGCTACAGATGCCGCCATTATAACGGAAAGCGAGAGTGGTTTGTATTTAACTATATTTTTAAACGTAGGTAAGTTGGCTCAGAAATAAGATTCTTAAGGATTATAAAAATGTAAAATTTAAATTAGCTATGCTTTATCCCGCATAGCAGGATAGTCAAAAACAATTTACTTTCTGACGGAAAGCTCTCCGTCTGAAATAGACAAGACATTGTGTGGCAAACTGAAATATTTTTTAAGCATCATTCCTCCGAATGGGAATCGAACCCATAACCTATCGCGTTTATAGATAGACAATGTATGACAATATGACCTGTATTATATAGTACATTAGTTATTCTCATGGAAATCTGTTTTCTTCAATAAATGATGAACGTTGTTTGAAATCCATGTCTTTGCTAGATGTGGATCAAGTGCTGTACGAGCTCCTCGGCCGGTCCCACGTCCGTATTTGGGTGCACGCCGGCCTCACCAGAGATTCCGCAAAAGCACTGAAAAGCATGAAACCGCAACCAAGTTTCTATATAATAGTTGGCGATAGCAATTTTGTTAGCACGACTTACAAGCGGGTATGACTGATGTTATATAAACTTAATTCTTTTATTGACTGAATTGAAATATATGGTTGGTATCTAGGGAAGTGGGTTCAAATTTTCCTACGTTAAATTTTTTTTTACGTAAGTTGTTTTTTAGATTCACACTTTAAAGGTGCGAAGAGGTTTCGTATTCAGCTTTCTGCCGAATTCGTGGCATTGCGAGTTGTGTGGCGGAACTCAACGTCGCGCTTTGCTTGACCAGAGCGAGGAATTAAAATTATTTACATATAACCATTTGTCCGAATGAGAATCGGATCCACAACCGATCGTGTTTAAAATCAGACGCTGTCTCACTGCGCTACGTTTGGCTTCTAGAAATTTTTGTACTGACATATATTATAAATATAATTAGATTAGTATAAAGTAAATAAATTTAAATTTTTCTATAGGCAGCAAAAGAAAAATTAGTTAGACGACCATATCGATGGAATCTGATAATAACTGATTATAACGACTTGGACCCTTCTATCCTTGTCTTACCTACTGTCATACTGCGATCTGATGAAGCTGATTGTTGTAAATTACTGGCAATGAAGGATTGTAGCTGTGCTGCGGATATGCAGGTATCCCGTATAGCAGGGTAGACAGAAAGTAGGTAGTGTCAAGACACTCCGTACTTCGCTTTCCACTGAATTGCGTGTTGAGTGGTGGAACTCTGGAGATATAATACTATAATAATTTAGATATAATAACTCCTTCGAGTGCGAATCGAACCCACATCCGATCGCGTTTGCAGTCAGACTCTGTTGTATGACTAGATAAGAGAAAAAATACTTAAAATATAATAAATGGTAAAATAAAAAAACTAATTCAAAATTTATGTGACGTTTGTTTTTACGTTTATTTTTAGATGTATTTGTATAAATTCGCACACAAAAAATAAAAGCATAGTTTCCTATTTTTAAAGTTCACACTTAGGTACACACTTACATACATTGTAGAAAAACCTATAAAAATTTGAACGCAGCGGGATTCGAACCCACGCCTCTTGGTAACCGTCCAAGCGCTCTGCCCATGAGCACCATGATGTTAGCATCTCTGTAGAGAAATTTTCTACAAATTTCTGCAAATTTGCAATTTATTTCAAAAATGAAATACTATGTACAATTTTTAGAAAAAACAACACATTCTTAACAATTTATTGAAATACTTGACCGAAGCTCTATCTAGAATAGATTCGGAACAAATAGTAAATGTGGACTGTGACAACCAACAAGGACAGATGAATAATACAAAGGACAAACTGCACCAAATATTTGAGGAGGATAATCTGAGCAACGATACATTGTTCTATTGGGATGAGGAAAGGCAAGTGTTTTATACAAGGATTGTCTTTCTATCCTATCCCACATTCTCCATCCTAAATGAGAGGTCCAGGGGGAACTTCCCTAAACTAAGAGAGCCCTTGAGAGTTTTGCATACTAATTGAATTGTGAAAGTCAGATGTAGCAGCAGTACATTTACGCAATTGTACAAAAACAAAGGTACGATCAGTACAAAACCATAAAGTCAATTTGTTTGCGGGTTCGATTCCCAATATTTTCATTTTCGGCTCTGGTAAGCGATGTAAGACGTTGGGCTCGCCACTTCAACACACGATGTCACGATATTTGGCGGCAAGCAATGTTAACAATAGGTTTTAAGGAAAATACGCAAGCTTTAGAAGAAATGTTGAAACCGCCATCATTATTCAGACCTTCATTTGCGTTAAAAGTCTAGTAAAGAGAATTAACCTCGCTTAGCTAAGTAGAACCTATCTAATTAAGGAATATTCTGAACAATAAGTATATCTTCCGGTTTTTCCTTTGAGTGAGATTGCACACCATCATGCGCTCTCAGAGACTTCAAGAGATATAAAATGGCGCATTATATAAATATTTTTTTAGCCTCACGCTTTTATCCCGCATAGTAGAGTAGATAGAAAGTACCTAGTGTTAAGACACTCCGTATTTCGCTTTCCACCAGATTTGAGATTGGCGTTTTGAGTGGTGGAACTCAACGCCGCACTTTGTCTTTACCAGAGCGAAGAAGTGAAAATAATTTAAATATAATCACTTTCCCGACTGGGGATCGTTCACAACCAATCGCGTTTACAGTCAGACGCTGTTCCACTGCGCCAGGACCGGCTCCAAAGGACAATTATTTTTATATATTTTTTTCAAGCTTCCCGTTTTATTCCTTGTGGAGTAATCAGAAAGGACGGAGCACCAAACGCTACTTTCTCTACATACCTCTTTCTCTTCGTTCATTCATTTACCTCTTCATACATGCTCTTTGGAGGGGTCTTCATGCTTTTTACGCGACCTTGCTCCAGAATCCAGTGTTTTCAAAAGTCAACCCAGATATTTTCTTAATTCAGATCTGGTATTTTTCTTCGATCCCACTATATCCTGTCCACGTACAAACCTGATAGTGGTCTTAAACTAATTGCATCATGGCCTGCTAATGAGGAGTACAAACTGTTACCTGGTGTGCTTTTGGAACCGTTGAAGAATTACTTCCGAATTGGCACTTCTGCGGTAAGCAATAATTTGATTTAATTCTGACATTCTGATTCAGATTTCTGATTATAATGTCACAAATGTCACAACCAGCTGGAAACCATTCAATATATAAATAACGGGCGTTTGTTCCAATCTCACACATTCAGACTACACACACAGACACAACCAAATTAGTAATATCATACATCAACAACTTGCATACAAATATAAACTCATTGAGAATAATAATACCCCATATTACAAGTATACCCCTGAAACCATACTAGAAAGTTCAACCCATAGATTATATTACGACCGAGCTGTTCTTACCGATCGAACTATACATTTTAACAGACCAGACATAATATTACAAAATAAAACAGATAAAATTACTTACCTAATAGATATCGCCTTACCTAATACTCATAACCTCCAAAAGACAATAACCGAAAAGAAAGATAAATATGAAGAGCTAAAAGAAGAAATAACAAGAATTTGGAAATAGAAAATAGTATATGTGGTACCTATAGTTCTTTCTACTACTGGGGTCATACCAAAACACCTTCACCACAGCCTACATATGTTACATTACATTACAGCGAGCAGCAATTCTAAACACATGTTGATTAGTAAGGATTTTTTTGCAAATAGACGAAGACCAAAACGCGTACATACCTCAAATACAACAACAAACAATGCAACAATACTACCATTATATTATATCTACTTGGTTACTAACCCGTAGATATAATTGAACCCAGTTTAGAACTGAGTAAAAAGTACACTTAAGGAAATATAGATATTTATTTATTTTAATATATCTTATAAAAAAATTCTTTGCAGTAAAAAAATAACACGTACTTATTTTGATTATTGGCATATTTTTTATTATAATTAAAAATATAACTAAATATATAGATTTAAATGTTATGTTTTTATACATTTGATATTTCTATCTCATTGGTTAGTGTATATATATACGTTAGGAGTAATTCTGACGAGGTTTGTCGGTCGGTTGGTCCGTCCACATTGTGGGAGGCAGTCTTCTTTGTCGTCTTCTAGGTCGTTGCCGCCACTCGAGAAACTTTGCTCCTACAAACTGATTATTGTGGCCAGTCTATTGCCAATTAGACTTAGTAATTGTGAATCTTCTTTTAAATTTTATACTTCTCTATTATTTTTTTAATTACAATCTCAATAAATCCTACCAATTTAGTTCAATATTATGTATATAAACAAACATACAGAATTAGTACTGATTAGCTTCTTCCCATAGGCCGTACCCTGGACGCTGCCTAAATATGATCCAGACTCTGGTCAGCCGATGTTCACTGATGATGGAAATCCAATTTACGAAGGTTATTGTATTGATCTCATAGATAAAATAGCTGAGGTAAGAATATCATTTTTTAATAAATGAAGATTTTTGATAATTTCTATTTTATTTTGTCTGTGAGGCCGGTCGTGACGCAGTGTGACAACATCTGACTGTAAACGCGATCGGTTGTGAGTTCGATCCCCTCTCAGGGGAGTGATTATATTTAAATTATTTTCACTTCCTCGCTCTGGTAAAAAACAAAGAGCGGCGTTGAGTTCCACCACCCAACACGCAATGTCTCAAATTCCCACCGAATTGACACCACGTGACACTAGGTACTTTCTGTCTACCCTGCTATGCGGGATAGAAGTGTGGCTTAATCCTGAATAGCCAGGTCACATATAACCTAGTGTCTAGACACTCCGGTGACTGATATCCGCCCGAAATCAGGACAATGTACATTGAGTGTGGAACTCAACGCCGCGCTTTGTCTTAGCAGAGTGGAGAAATAGAAATAAATCTTAGATATAGTCATTCTTCTGAGTGGGTAAACTCTATTCTACAAGAAACGATGGCCTGACTCAGTTTCTAGTTATTGGTGAAAATCATATATCATAAATAGTTCTTTAGCTGATTAATTGTTCAAGTAGACCGAATACAAACACTTCTTTTAATTGTTTTCACACCTTCTATATATATAAACTAACTAACTAACCATGTACATATATAAACTTATTTTCTCGTTTTGGTAAGACGAACCGCGGCGTTGAGTTGCGCTACTTAGAGAATAGAATATGGGCGAAAATGACAACAGAGTGTCTTAGCAATTAAATTATAAACAAATCTACCGCCCAAAGTCAATAGGTTTAGGACAAGCCCACCACAAACAGGGTACACAAGGCTCACAGGTATGTTCTAAGTTCATGGATTCCTTTTGAGGTCTCCATGCCAGAGCCTCGGCCTCCCACAAAACCCGGTGACGCTGTTAAGGCCAGTAAGGTCAACAGCATACAGCATACGTCACAGTCGAAAATAATGTAATAATTTCACTATGTTTCAGGCAATGGATTTTGATTATGAAATAGTAACGCCAAAAACCGGAACATTCGGGAGAAGACTACCCAATGGCTCTTGGGACGGTATTATAGGAGATTTAATGACAGGGGTATGCTTTTTTTATTTCATTTTTGAATTAAGTACAGTATTTGTGAATTGTTGGTAAATTAAAAAAATACTTTAAAATGTATGTAGTTTAAGCCAAACATAAGTTATATTATTTTAAAACATCCTTCTTGGGCGATACCTTGGTTGATCCCCACAGCAGGAAGATCCCCCGAAGGGCATGTATGAAGAGGTTAATGACTGAGGACCGTAGCGCTCCGTTCTCTCTAACTAAAAAAAACATTCTTGTTTCACGCGATTTTAACAAATTTTTATTTAACTTGCCGTGTTAGTTACTTGTTTAGTTAGTTAGTTAGTGCGTCAATCTTGCAACCTCAAGGAATTTGGACAACTTCCCAGTGTACAATTGAGATGAAATTTGGCATACACCTTATTCCCGATAACATTGCAATTATAATCTATATTGTTTTTCTATTAAAATGGCACCCGGCATCGAAAAAATAGGTAAGTGATTATAATTAAATAATTTTCATTAACTCATATTAATAAAATAAAAGGCGGCGTTGAGTTCCGTCACTCTATATGCAATATGTCAAATAGATAACAGAATGTGTTGACACTAAGGCCGCAACAAAATGTCGGTTTAGATGTTTTTGTACAATCCCTCCAATATGGGTATCAAATAAAATGGTTTGAATAGTAGAATACAGTAATATATTAAACAATAAAATATAGACAGCTCCAAAAACTTAATATTAAAAAATATATTTTACAGAATCTCTCTACAGAGATGCTAACAACATAAATAAGTTGTAACAAAAACGTATAAAAATTTCGACGCAGCTGGTAGTAGAAAGCATGGCTTAGCGGTCAGAGCGCTTGGACGATATCCAAGAGGTGCAGGTTCAAATCCCACTGCGTTCAATTTTTTATACGTTTTTTCATGTATTTTATATGTTTTCTAATCCTAAGTGTGGAATTACACTTTAAAAATAGTAAATATTTTACATTTTATTTATTACATATATTAAATAAAACTTTATGGCTGGCAAGTTACCGTGAAATTTATATTTGAATACCAAAATTTAGGTAATTTTTCTAGTTAATATTAACCTACTCGATATAAATACAACAAGTGTTTATCACACTTAGTATCCATGAGGTGTGGGTTCGATTCCTGTTTTCTAAAACATAATATTGTGTATATGGGTATATATTTATAGTATTATATATAAATGAAATTTCAAAGGAAACAGATATAGCAGTTGCAGCACTTACCATGACGGCTGAACGAGAGGAGGTCGTCGATTTTGTTGCTCCATACTTCGAACAAACCGGTATACTTATTGGTATGTAATTATTGTGAATTAATGGTTATTGTTTTATTTTATAGCCAGTATATATGTTGAAATAGAAATAATTTAAATGTAATCACTCTCCCGAGTAGAAATCGAACCCACAACCCGGTCTCTTTCATAGGAAGTCAATTTACTTCGCTTCCCACCGAATTCGAGACATTGCTTGTTAAGTGGTGGAACTCAATGCTGCACGTTGTCTTACCAGTGTGAGGAAGTGGCAATTATTTAAATTTAACCTACAACCGGTTGCGTTACCGTCAGACGCTGTCCCACTGCGCCACGACGGGCCTCAAGTTCTTTATACATTTTTGTATAAAATAACATACACGTAGCTATGGAAACGCGTATTATTCGCGTCAACGAGGCTCCTGATACAGCCTGATTGTTATATATATATTTTTTAATTAAAAAATACATATTAGTTATCAGAAAGCCCCTCCGAAAGACGTCACTCTTCAAATTCATGACCGTCCTCCGAACAGAAGTGTGGCTTAGTATAGTAGCTGCTCTATTACTGACTGGCTTCATGATCTGGTTGCTAGAGAAGTACTCGCCTTACTCCGCGAGGAACAACCCTGACGCATATCCATATCCTTGCAGGTGATGATTTTGTAGATAGCATTGTGAAGATACCAATAATTTTTATTTGAATAATCATTTCATTCAGTGGGATTGAACCCAGTGCCTATCGCGTTTACAGTTAGACGTCTGTCTCTATTAAGGCTTTATCATGACCTCATTGTACAGGTCTTATATTGTGGGTTCGATTACCACTCGGGGGAATTATTATATTTTATTTATTTTCACTTCCACGTTCTGGTAAGACAAAGCGCAGCGTTGAGTTTACCACTTAACGCGTAATATCTTGATTATGGGAGGAAAGCAGTCAACTGAGTGTCTCGACACTAGGTTATCTCTCACGACCCTCCTGTACGAGCTAAAGCGTGAAATTGTTTATATTATTAATACGCTGAGGAAAAATTTGTCACCGTTTTGAGAAAAATTATGCGGTAATTCGATATGGAAATTGTGTAGAAAGCGGAGTACGGAGTGTCTCAACACTAGGTACTTTCTGTAATAACATATTTATGTGGGAAAAGCGTGAAAAATGTGTACCGAATAAGTACATTTAACATAGAAACAAGTTATATTAACTAGTTCTGTTGCCGCGTTCACAACGCGTTGCCATAGTAACGTGTATGAACTTTATATAAACGTGTATGTCAAACACATGGTAGTGTGTGTTCAGTTACTTTATTAATTTAATACATTTTTTTATGCATTGTTTTTAAAATATTAGCATTCCGCACTCCTTCTCTATATAAACTATAAATGTGCTAAATTTCATGTTATATTCATGAAAATGGGTTCAAAGTTTGTGCTTCACGTATTAATAAATAGATATAACATATATTACACACACTACCATGTGTTTGTTATACACTTTCGTATTAACATACAAACTTTTTGTTCGAATTATAATGATTATTTCTAGGGAATTCACACTCAAGGAGAGTTTCTGGTTTGCGCTAACCTCATTCACACCGCAAGGAGGCGGGGAAGCCCCTAAAGCTCTGTCTGGAAGGACTTTAGTGGCGGCATATTGGCTGTTCGTTGTATTAATGTTAGCCACATTTACGGCTAATTTGGCTGCTTTTCTGACTGTTGAGCGGATGCAGGTATTCATTAAATTCCATATGTTTTTATAGACTTTCCAACTATTTCCAGATAAGTCAGAATTTAAGGCATTGCGTGGTGAATGGAAAACTCAACATCATGCTGTCTTATCACAGGGAGCTAATGTACTGAAACACTGCTACACACATTTTAATGCAGCGGGAATCGAACCCGCGACTCTTGGATACCGTCCAAGCGTAGTGATCTGTTGATGCTAACAACATAAATAAATTGTAGCAGAGGTATAAGAATCTTGACGCAGCCGGTAGTAGAACGCATGGCTTAGCGGTCAAAGCGCTTGGAGGTGCGGATTTGAATCCCGTTGCGTTAAAATTCTTATAAGTCTTTTCGTAAATGTTTTCTAATTCTAAGTGTGGAATAATACTTTAAAATAAATACTGAGACATTAATTCAGTGTTCAATAATTTATTTATTTATATTTTTATTTTTAATTCATATTTTATTTTTAAAACTGAGCTGGATGAAACCTAAAAAAAGGAGCTGCTTTTTTAAATATATAACTCTATATCTTTATCCTCACGCTTTATTTTACATTGTAGGGTAGTTAATGGCTAATATTAAGACAATCTGTTCATCACTTTAAACTAGTCTTTGAAACGGCAGAAGAAAAGTAGCAGAATCCTCCAGAACAGAGAAATGAAAATAATTATAAGAATTTATTTAAAAACTGTGTTAGTTATTTAGCTAGCATGTGAAAGCTTGCAAACAAAATTTGACCTTATTCACAGTGTACGATTGAGTTGAAATTTGGATTACGACTTCAGTTCTGGTGACGATGAAATTACATATAATATCTATTGTCGTTCATCTAAAATGGCTGCTACTACAAAATGGCGGATTATAAATTTTCGTACAACCCACCTAATATGGATTTTAAATTATAGGGCTCTTAGAATACATTAAAAAAGGCTTTTTCAATTAATCATTTTAAATATTTTATCTAACATCCATATTATATATTAGAATCAATATATATAATTTCAACCAAATATTTACAGACTCCGGTGTCATCATTAGAGCAATTGGCTAGACAGTCGCGTATAAACTACACGGTGGTAGAGAGTTCGACAATCCACCAATATTTTATTAACATGAAGTTCGCTGAAGACACTCTGTACAGGTAACAGTGTTAGGACAATTCATTTTCAGAAGGCACAAAAATGTATAATATATTATATAAAACAACAATGTATAATACATTGTTTTTTTAGCTCCACACTTTTATTCCGCCTCGAAGGGTAGACAGAAAGTACTTAGTGTCAAGACACTTCGTACTTCGTCTTCCGCGGAATTCGAGACATTACGTGTTGAGTGCTGGATCTCAACGCTGCATTTTGTCTTACCACGACGATGAAGTGAAAATAGTTTTATTATAATAACTTCCCCGAGTGGGAATCGAACTCATAGCCGATCGCGTTTACAGTCAGATGTTGTCTCACTGCGCCACGATCAGCTATACATTAATGAATTAATATATTATTGATATAGTATATTGGAATTAAGATAAAATCAATCATTTATCAACTACGTTTTTGTTATATACTACGAAAATATGGATTTATATCTTGTTTAGGCATCTCGAGAGTATGAGTGATGAAAGAATGGTAAAAAATAAATATGAAGTAAAGTGCTCAAAGGAGACCTTAGTTGACCTTCGAAAACACAGTAGTCGTGATACTGGAGGAAGGTGAAAAAAACCCTGGAGCACCCTGAAGTCCACAAAGATCGCAATAGGCGGACCGTTCACCTAGGCTTCGGATAAGTGCAGACTTTCTTGTCATATTGGTGAATAGGGGTTTCCTCTGGGTTTTAGTAGACAGGTTTATATGGTGAGCCCCATAATATCATCTGTTTATAAGGCACATCTGCCTTATCAACAGGTGATCTGTGTAAAAGGTATTTCTCAGCTTTAATAAAGGTATTATAGTATATAATAATATTACTTTTTAACGAATTCATATTCCCGCTTCCCGCTTAATCTAGTCTACATTATGTATTCCTTGGCGAAACACAACGCCGCCTATAAAAAAGTATTCCGCGTATAAGCAGTTCAAAATTATATATATTAGGAATAAATACGCTAAAAATTAAGTAACAACAAAAAAAAATATTAGTATTAAATGTATTAAAAATAATTTTAATAAATTTTGCAACTTATCCATAATATCCAGAGTATGGAAGGAAATAACTTTGAACGCGACATCCGATCAGTCACAGTACAGAGTATGGGATTATCCGATACGCGAGCAGTATGGGCACATCCTGCTAGCTATTAATGCTTCAGGTAAGAATTTTTTTTCTTAGCTTCACGCTTCTATCCCGCATAGCAAGGGTAGATAGAAAGTACCTAGTGTTAAGACACTCCGTACTTCGCTTTCCACTGAATTCAAGACACTGCGTGTTGAGTGATGGAACTCAAAAACCGCACTTTGTCTAAGAAAATTAAAAATTAATTAGTTAATACGCTAAGTATTTTAAACTAAATCTTTTTTTTAATTTTCGTTTGGAAAGTGAAGAGAATTGATTAGATATGTATGTATGTATGTTAATTAATAGGGGATTCTGAAATAATTTAATGCTATTTGCTAGCATATTTTTCTTGCCATACAATACCTTGAAGTTATTTTTCTAGAGTTTCATACTTTCCTGCATAGCACGGTTCCTATTAAGGTTTTTTTGAACATCTCACTGAGTGTAACCAAACCAACACCGTATAACAGTTAGACCCTTATAAAATCAATTACAGACACCCCTTCAAATGGGGGATTTGGATGGGTTACGTAGAACTCCAGAACGCTTCACATAAACATTAACACCTCACGGTGCTCCTCCTCCAGTGCGTTTGGCCGAGGGGTGAAACAGTTAGACCCTGAGTCTAAGACACTATGGCCTCTGGTTTTTTTTAAAAAATACATATTTTATTCATAACTTCAGGACCCGTACCAGATGCTAGAACTGGTTTCCAACAAGTAAACGATCATCCCGAAGCTGATTTTGCGTTTATACACGATTCCGCTGAAATTAAGTGAGTTTTATACAACATTACCAACCTACTTACATATGTAATACAATATTTCTTTTGTTTGCTGAATGACTGACAGACAACGCAAATGAAATTAGGGCTAGTTTTTTTTATGTTAATTAGTATAATTCAGATAACTTGCCTAAAAAAAAAATATATGTTAAATTAATACATAATATATGGAGCCCGTTGTGTAACAGTCAGAACAGTCTGATTGTAATCGCAATTGACTGTGGGTTCGATTCTTACTCTTCAAGGAAATAATTATTTATTATATTTAAATTTAATTTTCATGTCACCGCTCTGGTAAGACAGTGCAGTTGATAAATAGAGAAAGCCTAGTATTAAGACACTTATTTGAAAATAATTTTTGAATATAATCATTCCACCTGAGTTGGAATTGAACTCAATATTGAATAACCAATGGCCCGCTTTGCCACGACAGTGTTTTGGATTTTGGAACTTCCGATTTAAAACAGCTTTGTTAATGTTACTATAATTTATGTCGAAATATTTTACAATTTTTAAAAGTGTTATTCCAGAGTTAGGACTAGAAATTATATTTTAAAAAACGTATATAAATTTGAACTCAGCGGGACTTGAACGCGGGACTTGAACCCGGGCCTCTTGGAAACCGTCCAAGCATTCTGACCGCTAAGCCATACGTTCTACTACCGGCTGCGTCGAAATTCTTATACGTTTGTTACAACCCATTTAGATACGAAATAACTCGCAATTGCAATTTGACTGAAGTGGGAGAAGTCTTCGCAGAGCAGCCCTACGCTATAGCTGTACAACAAGGGTCTAGATTACAGGAGGACTTGTCCAGAACATTGCTGGATCTGCAGAAGGAACGATTTTTGGAACAAATATCTTCCAAGTAAGAAATTCAATTGAAGCTGATCGTGGCGCAGTGTCTGACTGTAAGCGCGATCGGTAATGGGTTCGATCCCCACACGGGGGAGTGATTATATTTAAAATTATTGTCACATTCTCGCTCTGGTAAGACAAAGTGCGGCGTTCAGTTCCACCACTCAACATACAATGTCTCGAATTCGGTGGAAAGCGAAGTACTGAGTGTTCTGATATTAGGTACTTTTAGTCTACCCTGCTATGCGGGATAAAAGCATGAAGCTAAAAAAAAACAAAATATACTTGACTAATGCGTTTAAAATAATTTAATTTAAAATAATTATACTTTTGTCCATATTCCGTATATAGATATTGGAACGAATCGGCAAGACAAGCCTGCCCTGACGCTGATGAATCAGAGGGCATTACTTTGGAAAGTTTGGGTGAGTTTGACTGTCAAGTTTTATTAAAAAAATTATGATTTTTTAAATCATCACTAAGCTCTTAACATATTGCATAGGCAGAGAGCTCAGCAATGTCCATATATATTAACAAATATATTTTGCTCATGTGTCCGAATCCACTAAAAATATAAATATATATATATATATATAATATAGGATGACCAGGAAATCGAGTCAATGCTCCCTTAGCCTTATCAGAGTGAAGAAATGAAAAAAAAATACATATATACATTGTCACGAGTGTCAATTGAATCCACAACAAATCTCAAAAGTCAAAGTCGAACCCTGTACCACTGCGAAACCACGACCTCTGACTCTCTTCTCCCTCTCTTTTCAAGTTTCAAGGGTTACTTTTTGATTTTTTATTATGCTGTAGGAGGCGTATTCATAGCCACTCTGTTCGGATTGGGCCTAGCCATGATAACCTTAGCGTGGGAAGTGTTTTATTATAAACGCAAAGAAAGAAATAAAATATTAAACATAGACGCAACTTTAGCGAAGCAAAAGAAGGAGGCTTTCGTAGAGAAAATACCTAAAAAGTTAGAAGGAGTCGTTAAACTGAGGAAGAGGAACAAGAAGAGTGGCAACATTGTCAAAAACGTTACCATCGGAGATCATTTCAAGCCTGCCGATAAAGGAATATCGTATATAAGCGTTTACCCTAAAACAAGTGATTATAGGCCATAAATAAAAAAAATGTATTAAAACTAACTAATAATTATATGGATTTAGAAAGAGAAGTTCAACACAGTGTTTAAGACCCAAGTGTAAACTTGAGGGGCCCTTTAAAATATATTAAATCGCTTCCACTGACCAAGCTCCTCTCTCTAACCTAACTAAATTCAAACATATCAAACTCACCTTCAAAATGAAAGATTATGAACTGTACTTCATATTCACTACTCAGCACGCAATGACAGAATTTCAAGTGGGATGCTATCAACGTAGTGTCTAGACACTAGGCTATCTCTGATTCAAGCTGTTTTTTCACAAATCACTATTATTGTGTGTGTAGTCAATTTTTTTAATCACATGAGTAATCAAAATAATATTTAATTATATAAAATTATATTTAAATTGTATTTAATTTTTTTTTAAATAAATAAATTATTTTATTTATTGTATTTAATTTTTTTTTAAATAATAAATAAATTATAAATAAATTAATCCAACTAAAAAGAGCATTTGTAGTTTATATGGAGCACAGATTATTATATATTAAAAAAAACCTAACCTCTTTAGTTTATTATTTGCCCTTCCTTTGTTTGACGTCTATATAAAACGTCAGATGAAGGTACAGTAAAAAATTTTACTTGTTAACTTTCGAATACGCTGTGTTCAGTGCAACTTTAAAACTCTCTGTAACGTAATCACGTTTGTTTTCTCCATCTTTGATTGTTTGGTATTTGGTGTTATAGCGTTAACTATGAATGTTCATGAGATACAACAGCCTGGTGACTGAAGGACAGACAGTCCTAAAGTTGTACTGAACACCGCCTTTTCGAAAAATAACAAGTAAAATGTGTTTTATTCCTTCGACTGACGCTTCATATAAATTTTTACTCGTTTTTCGACATTAATAAAGGCAACAGATACTTTAAACAATCGCGTTATAATTAGTTATATATTGCCTTTAAAAATAAATAATTAAATTAAAATAGTTCAAAAATTTAAAGGCTGCCATACATAAGACATGTTTATTTTGTTATTTTTATAAATATATTAATAGAACGGAAACCTTCGTTCGCGAGTCCAACTCGCACTTAGCCGTTTTTTACTAAATGTTCACGCTATTATTTTTTTAATATACAATCAACTTATAAATTCGTATAACAGATTATTGTAAAGTAATTTTAGCCCAATAATAAAAATTAACATTAAGCCTCTTCTTTGAAAAAACGTATAAAAATTTTGAACACAGCGGGATTCGAACCCGCGCCTCTTTGATACCGTCCAAGCGCTCTGACCGCTAAGCCATGCGTTCTACTACCAGCTGCGTCGAAATTCTTATACGTTTTGTTACAACTTATTTATGTTGTTAGCATCACTGTAGAGAGATTTTAAGTTTTTTTTTAAGTTGTAACAAAACGTATAAGAATTTCGACGCAGCTGGTAGTAGAACGCATGGCTTAGCGGTCAGAGCGCTTGGACGGTATCCAAGAGGCGCGGGTTCGAATCCCGCTGCATTCAAAATTTTTATACGTTTTTTCAAAGATGTTTTCTAATCCTAAGTGTGGAATAACACTTTAAAAGTAGTAAATATTAAGACTCTTGTATAAGCTTCACTTGTGTCTAACTACCTACCTACCTACCCACCCTACCTACCTACCTACGTGCCTACCCACCTACCTACCCACCTACCTACCTACCTATCATTATCAATGTAAAAATAGTATCATTTCTATTCACTTCTGGCATCTCATTTACTTGAAAACGTCTCTCCGTGTAGAATAACAATGCATTGTTTTCATATGACCTTTCTAAGTCAGCCAGATATAGTATAAGAGGAAATAATTTTAATTATTTATTTTTAGTTTAATTTTAAATTATTTCATTTAATCACATTCTAATAGTTTTAAAGTAGATTAAAAAATTACTTTATGATAAATTATTATCATAATATTATAGAAAAATAAAATGTGAAATTAATTTTACTCCTGATATATTCTTTGCGCTAGACCTAACATGATTTACTTTGATATATGTATAATTTAATTCCTAAATATTAGTAATTAAGGGGACCCCATTAAATCATATTTATATGGGTGAGTATATTTTCAATGGAATTTTCAGAGGCTTACAACTAAATCTATACACCTAAAATTTTCCTATAATGACACTGACAACCAGCTGTATTCTAAAACATATATATATATATACTTTAAGTAAAAAATTCCTCAGTCTCCTGGCACGCAGTCTTCCGCACAAAACAAAAGCTTAGCTTAGTTGTATGAGATTATCTCCTATAAAAAAATAACTCCTTAATATATAAAATTTTAATATTTTAATATTTTAATATAATTTGGCTTATTGTGTTATGGACGTGGAATTTAATTTAAAACAATAGTTTTATATTCTATCCCTTTGCTATAACATCAGTCTCCTGGATCATCAAAAATTGTCAAAGTGTGCACGATATAGTTAGCTGGTGTTATACTAAAATAAACGATTGGAATTCGAATCGATACAAATCTTGTGATCAATTTGGCGAGTTGAATAAGATACGTGGATATAGGAAAGTGAAGTAAGTATGGGAAAGGCAGTAATTATTCAATATTTTTTTTCATTTATTAATTCCAGTAAAATTATGAATTCTAGTATTTATATGAATTTGGTTTAATGTAAAATTAAAAAAAATGTTTAGATCTTATTATATTATCAGTCCCCTGCTAACTTTACAGTCAGGAGACTGATATTGTACCAGGATCAGTATCCTTAGAAAGTCTCAGTAGACTTAGATTCATTTTTGAAAATTGTTGATTATATTTTACGGGCTTACGGAAGCATCGAGGTGTTCCCGAGGTCCCGGCTAGTGGCGTCCGAGGAAGAGCACCGTGGGGTTTTAGTGTATAAACGGGGAGGCCTATATCTGCCAATCCGGAGTCCCACATAACCCGTCCCGAGTCCCCAACCGGGTAGGTATCCGTAACGCAATTTCCTCACGTAAAAAAAAGGAAATGGAAATGCGCGTACGCTGTTCGTGTTCCGAAGCGTTACATCGAGGTTAGACTGTATATAATCAAGGCATCGAGAAATAAAAAAAAACATAGACTATACTAAACAATGAATTTATTACCAAAACACTCTAGACGTGGGCTTTTCTATCAAATCAATTTTGGAATCAATAATCTTCTTACCAAATTCTATTCTGAAATGATCTTGATTAAGATATTCTCCTTCGTTAACTTCTAGAAGTAACTTCTGAACTTTTGCTTTGGTCTTCTCTACGAAGCAGGCTGACAGTTTCATTTCAAGTTCACCGTTCCGAAGACCAATACAATATGACCTGATAGAATATGTAAAAATGCATGAAATAAAACGTCAAATTCTAGATTGGTCCCTCCCTTATGGCGCAGTTGATTGTGAATTCGATTTTCACTTGGGGGAATGATTATTAGTATTTTTAAGCTTCACGCATTTGTCCCGCATAGCAGGGTATATAGAAAGTACCTAGTTTTATAGTCCGCTATCCACTGAATTCGAGACATTGCTCGTTGAGTGGCGGAACTTAGCGCCGCCCTTTGTCTTACCAGAGCGAAAAAATATTAAAAAAATAAAAATAATTTTAATATAATCATTCCTTCATGTGGTAATCGAATTTACAACCAATCGCGTTTATATATATCTATATATCGCTGTCCTACAACCGGCCTCATTATTGATTATTTTTATTTCCCCGTTTTAAGTAAGGCGAAATGCGGCGTTAAGCTCCGCCAATGGGCAATATCTCTTTTCTTAACGCTACCACATATATACCAGCACACTGTAAAAATGATATTATTATAAAAAAATATATATAGATTAAAAATACCTGGATGCTCTGGCTAATACAGCTGTCATGGCCAATATTTCAGTTGCAGCTTCCGCTAATCTTGATAGTTCCCTTAAAAAAAAGTTATTAACTTGAAATGTGATAAGACAAGACGCGTCGTTAAGATCCGCTAATAAACATACAATGATTTATATTTCCTAGACATTTCGTTTGATTTGCCAAAAAAGGCAAAATCAAAAGAAATCCCCACTCTTATACCGCAAAACGCGGCGTTGAGTTCCGCCATTCAACAAACCACCCATAATAATGTTAAAAAATAAAGAATAAAACAATTAAAAAAGATACAAAATAAAATAAAAAAATAATATGAAAAGAAAACAACAAAAAAAGGACACATACGTATATAATAATACAAAATTATACAACGTATGATAGCGGGTTCAATTCCCATGCGGAGGAGTGACTATATACAAAACAAAATCAGTTCCTCCGGTCTAGTAAGACAGAGCACGGCGTTAAGTTCACCATTCAACACGCAATATTGACATTCGAGCAGAAAACAGTGAACGGAGTGTCTTGACACCAGATCCTTTCCTACTATAGCCCGCTCGAGGAACAGAAAGTATATCGTACAACGACCTCTTTACCTAGTAGCAAGAGTCAAGCACATTTGATTTACGAATTAATTTGAAACAACGGTGAAATATGAGCTTTTCATTTTGAATTCATTCCAAAACTGCCGCGCTCTGTTGGCGTTGAGCGTTTTGACAGATTTGTATTCGTACATATGTTATTAAATTCAGTAGTAAATAGTAGTTGTTACGATACAGACCGTGTCTTTCAATGTTAATTTACTCCAGAGTATCTACTCGTGTCATTGAGTTACATTCCATACAATTATAGAATTTAAAAAGGTGTGTCGAATACTGTTCGATCCAGATATAAGTAAATAATAATTTCCAGCTAAGCCAAAAGCAATAATAAAGATAGAGAGAAATAAAAAATATTTTCAAACTAAGCAAAACAAATTTTATAAATTCAGATACAAGGTTTACAATTCTGTAACACTGCGGTCATTGATGTGTGCGAGCGAGATACACTATATATTTGTATAGGAGAGACAAGGACGGCGAAAGGGACGGAAGTGACAGGTTAATGTGAGACATTCTTTCTTCGGGCTATACCATTTCATATACACATAAAATTACACATAATTACACATAATGACACGTGTACAATTAAATTACACACTCACGTGTAAGCCTTGACGGCGTCAGCGCCATGTCTACTCATAATCGTCTCACATGTATACCGCATTCTAACGACACAGTACTCCAAACTCTCCGCCGGTTTTTGGAGTGTTGGGTGCAAATCCTCCGCTAAGTGAAGGTCGAGTTTTGGTTGATCTTTTTCCTGTTTAAATTTGAATATTAAAAAAAATAGTAAACTACAAGTCCAGCGCAGGGGGACAGCGTACGATGGTAGAAGCGATTGGTTGTGGGTTCTATTCTCACTCGGTGGAATGTAGACAGAAAGTACCTTGTGTAGACACTCGGTAATCCACTTTCCGCCGAATTCGAGACATTGCGTGACGAGTAGCGGACTCCATGTCACACTTTGTCTTACCAGAGCGAGGAAATTAATATAATTTGAATATAATCACTCCCTCGAGTGGGAATCGAACCCACAAATGATCGCGTTAACAGTCGGACGCTGTCCCACTGCAAATATATATATATATATATATATATATATATATATATATATATATATATATATAAATAAAAAAATCACCTGATGTCTGTCCGTTATCATTTTCCTTATAATAAAGGACGGGTTGAACAGTGGGTTGCGCATTTGCCTCACCTCACTGGCTATAGTCTTGCCGGCGTGATGGAGACCGTTGTGGGCTAAAATATACGTTTTTTTTTATTTTTATTTCTAATTCCTTAGCGGGATAGCATCTGAATGTGGAGGCGATTAGTTTCTAGGTTCGAATCCCTATCGATACAACCATTATAAGTAAATCAAAAAAGCTTTATCCAGCACAGCAGGGTAGTTAGAAATAACCTAGTATCAAGACACTTACGATGACTGTTTTGCGATCGAAATCGAGACATTACGTGATGAGTGGGGAACTTAACGCCGTGCTCTGACCAGCTATTGCCAAAGCGAAAGAATGTTTTTTTTTTAAATATAATCATTTCCCCAAAACAAGGTAAAGCGCGACGTGGTGGCATATGCAGGTGGAAATCGGCTAACAGAGTGTCTTGACACTAGTTTCTCTCTTAATACTTTGATATTATTTTAAATGAAAAATCTTACTTAAGCATCATCTAGCTATCTTAGATCTAGTTAACCATTTATATTAATGTTAATTTTTTTTTTAGCTTCACGCTTTATCCCGCATAGCAGGGTAGACAGAAAGTACCTAGTGTCAAGACACTCCGTACTTCGCTTTCCACCGAATTCGAGACATGGCGTGTTGGGTGGTGGAACTCAACGCCGCTCTTTGTCTTTACCAGAGCGAGGAAGTGAAAATAATTTAAATATAACCACTCCCCCGAGTGGGGATCGAACCCACAACCGATCGCGTTTACAGTCAGATTTATGTAAAAAATCTGTCGGTCTGTATTTGAACTAACTGCCCGCAACTATGTATATGTAGAATTTAACACTTCTGGAGCTTTATTTTGTAATTTTTAAATATAAGTAGAATAAGTTACTCCTTGTTGCATTAGCTATCTTCCACTGAAAGTCTCCTCAAAATTAGCTCAGCCATTTCAGAGATTAGGCGGAACAAACGGACAAAAATTGTAAAGAATTTTATTTTGTTATATGTATGTACCGCGTATAAATACTTATGTTAGTATAACAAACCGACACTCTATTATTTTTATATATAGATAAAAATATATATGTATAAAGATTTTAAATGAAACTATTTTAAACGGAATAATTGCGTATATTTTGGTATTCGAAAATATATTTTTGGAAACCGTGGTCACAGGTGGAAACTGTAAAGTGTTCGAAACGTGAGGTTTCCAAACACGTATTTTCGAATACCAAAATATACGCGATTAATCCGTTTAAAATAGTTTCATTTAAAATGTGTAAAAATCGCAAAAATCAAAGTTCTTATTATGTATAATGATATCAATTTTAATACAACTCTAACAGCTTAACAGTGTATTTGTAAAAACAATAAGTCATGTGCTTCTCTGTTTTGTTCAAGACTAAGCGCGGCGTTGAACTCCACCATTTATTACGCAAGTATATAATAATTTCCATTAGATAAACTAATTTAAAAAAGCATACCTATATACATATTAACACTTTCCACGGATTCACCCCGTAGTGTCAACATCCTGAGGTCCTCTAGGAGTTGGAGGCACTCGTCCCTCTGTTCTATGCCCGGTATTGCCAGGATTTTGAGAAGTTGTTCCTCCGCGTGTTTTGCTATGAAATTCCTACGGACAGAAATTGCTATAGACTATATATTTATTATATTTTAAAGTATCTTTTTCCACGATGTATGAACAAAAAATTTCAAAAATTCATAATCAAAATATTTTTTTATTCAAATCAGCTATTATAAGCCAATTACTCCTAGTTTTCGTCATCAAAAATAAAATAAATCATTTATGGCACAAGGTAATACGTATGTATAATAAAATTCCACTAACAATGTCAGATCTGCCGCTAGAGAAATTTAAAATTAATATTAAAAATGAGGCCGGTCGTGGTGCAGTGGAACATCGTCTGACTGTAAACGTGATCGGTTGTGGGTTCGATCCCCACTCGGGAGGGTGATTATATTTTCTCGCTCTGGTAAAAGATAACATGCGGCGTTGAGTTCCACCATTCAACACGCAATGTCTCGGATTCAGTGGAAAGCCAAGTACGGAGTGTGTTTACACTAGGTATTTCCTGTCTACCCTGCTATGCGGAATAAAAGCGTGAAGTTAAAATAAAATATTAAAAATATATTATTGAAAAAGGTATATTATTCTATCAACGATTATCATACTGATGTCCATGTATGTATGGAATTAAATGCAGTTGATACTCAATCAGGGTAATTATTGTCATAAACTCATTATAAACTATGTATCAAGAGAAGAACTGCTCAAACTCAGCAGAGCTGCCTCCCAAGCAGGCGGTAGCTTCTTATTGGACTGTAAATACTGTCACTTGTGTTGATCGACGATACGGGAGTGCTTGCAAATAGCCTATTTGAATTAAAAATCGAACCTGCACATGGCGATCTCCATCTCGGCATCAGGTTCCAAATAGCCATCTAGGAGACCAGCTGTGAAATAGTCTGCGCTTTCACTGGCATAGATCTTCAACAACGTGTCGCCAATGTTGGCCCGTATTGTAGAAACCTCGCCTAATGGTTTGGCTAGTTGAAAAATAAATGAATATATACATATATATTTAAAAAAAAAACGTATAAAAATGTTTTCTAATCCTAAGTGTGAAATAATACTTTAAAAATATTAAAATATACGTTTGTTTTATTATATTATATTTTTCCCATATAGCAGGGAAGTAGGAGGTCGTCCAGGTCAAGCGAATATGGGGGTTCCCATGGCTTAGTTAGAGACGGTGAAGGGGGAGCACCGTGAGGTTTTGGTGGGCATACAGATAGCTTACGTCCCCTAATCCTGAGTCTTATATAACCCATTTAGAGCCCCAAATCAGGCGGGTTTCCATAACAGGGTATCCTTACATAACCCAACCATAGAGCTCCAAATCAGCCGGGTTTCCATAACACGGCATCCTTACGATAAAAAAAGAAAAAGAATGGCAAGAGATAATCTAATATCAAAATACTCCGATTTCCACTTAGTCAAGAAATCGAAACATTGCGTGTTGAGAAGCGGATCTCAACGTCGCGTTTTGTATTATCAGGTATAGAAAAATATCTGTTAAGAAAAAGCGTTATATAGTCTGACATGGATTGACCGTAATTACTTTAGTGTCCCCACTGATATCAATTATTTTCATATTTCCGTTATGGTAGGTGTAAAAAGTGCGGGGTTGGGTTCCGCTACTCAATATCCAATGCCTCAATTTTTGCAGTAGCACTGCTTTCCGTACGTTGAAACGGAGTGTCCTGATATAAGGACAATGGAAATGTGAACACTCTTCAAATATACTTATGATATTCTAAGTGATACATCACTATTTTTTATTTTTGCAATCAAATTAATTATCAAAACCTCAATTATGTAAACGCGTTAAACGGTTCTGGAGATATAAGGTAATCTGGAGATATAATGAGGTATGTTACCAAGGCCAGAAAGCATCTGACTGTAATCGCAATTGGTGGCGAATTCGATTCCCACTCGGCGAGACGATTACATTTAAATTATCTCCATTTCAATATTTACTATTTTTAAAGTGTTATTCCACACTTAGGATTAGAAAACATTTTTGAAAAAACGTATAAAAATTTGAACGCAGCGGGATTCGAAACCGCGCCTCTTGGATACCGTCCAAGCGCTCTGACCGCTAAGCCATGCGTTCTACTACCAGCTGCGTCGAAATTCTTATACGTTTTGTTACAACTTATTTATGTTGTTAGCATCTCTGTAGAGAGATTTTTACAAATTTCTACTACTTAAAGATTATTAAGAAATAATCGTTTAACAAGAGAGATTGCTATTTTATTTTAATATTTACTATTTTTAAAGTGTTATTCCACACTTAGGATTAGAAAACATTTTTGAAAAAACGTATAAAAATTTGAACGCAGCGGAATTCGAACACGCGCCTCTTGGATACCGTCCAAGCGCTCTGACCGCTAAGCTATGCGTTCTACTACCAGCTGCGTCGAAATTCTTATACTCTGTAGAGAGATTTTTACAAAAGTGTGGAATAACACTTTAAAAATAGTAAATATTAAAATAAAATAGCAATCTCTCTTGTAAAACGATTATTTCTTAATAATCTTTAAGTAGTAGAAAGTTGTAAA
Source organism: Dryadula phaetusa (assembly GCA_032432895.1). Lineage (NCBI taxonomy): Eukaryota > Metazoa > Arthropoda > Insecta > Lepidoptera > Nymphalidae > Dryadula > Dryadula phaetusa. The sequence continues at coordinate 796,338 of JAOYRS010000090.1, read as the reverse complement.
AATCTCTCTACAGAGATGCTAACAACATAAATAAGTTGTAACAAAACGTATAAGAATTTCGACGCAGCTGGTAGTAGAACGCATGGCTTAGCGGTCAGAGCGCTTGGACGGTATCCAAGAGGCGCGGGTTCGAATCCCGCTGCGTTCAAATTTTTATACGTTTTTTCAAAAATATCTCCATTTCCTCGCTCTGGTGACACAAAGTGCAGAGCTGAGTTCTACCACTCAACGCCTAATGTCACCAATTCGGTGGAAAGCGGAGTACCAAGTATCTTGACACTAGGTACTTCCTGTCTACCCTGCTAAAAATGTATATAACATCCATATATACAAGATTAAGGCATAGCCGTTCACTTTATGGCAATCGGGCAAATAGTTAAAAAAAGTTTGCTTTTAGGTATTTTTTATAGAACAAGCACGAGCAGAAGTGAATGATGCTACCTGATGGTACGTGGTCACCTTCGCCCATGGACATCTACAACAGTAAAATTGTGAATGCGTTGCCGGTCTTGAGACGATGGTAGTGAGAGGAGATATTTTAATGGCCATGGCAGTCAGAACTACTACCCTCTAGGAGAAAGAATGGGTGGAAAGAGGAACAGCTTTTCACTTTTAGGTCAATATTAAATGAAAAAAAAAAATCACTTACCACAAAAGAACCTAGGTCTTATGTAGCTTATACACGCGTTCAAAGAATTCAGTAAGCTGTTCCGGCACAGTGACGCTGTGTACAGTCTCGATATACCGAACGCTGATGAAAGATCCTGTTCAGATATGTCATCGAGGGGTGTCGCTGGAAAATAATATCTATATTTTATGTTAAGGTAATCTGGTGTCGAAATTAAATACTTAAGAACTGCTGGTTCACGCTTTATCCCACACAGCAGGGTAGTCAGAGACAACATAGTGTCAAGACACTCCGTTGAATTCTTTATGCACATAGTTATACACACACACACACACACACATTTGTCTATTAAAAGGCGGTGTCTTACTAGAGTAGAAAAAACAAAATAAGTTTGAGATATATCATCACTTCGCATGGGACTCCACTCCATAACCAATCGCATTTACAGTCACAAGCTATCTCATCGCTCTATAATCCAAGTATGGAGTGTCTTGACACTAGGTACTTTCACTGTACTTTGCTATGCGGGACAAAAGCGTAAAGCTAAAAAAAATAATTTAAAACAAGACTTTTGTAAGAGTTTAACAACTAACAAATGCCCACAACTTTGTATGTGTGGACTTGACTCTTCCTATATTTTTGTCAAACAAATTACTTCTAACCTTTTTTAAGCAGCTTATGACATAAACAGAACAAAATGAAGGCACAAACATACAAGCAAACAGGTAAAACAAATAATAAAAATCATTACTTAAAATATTTACAATCATAGTTTTTCTCATATATTTTCCATGTATGGACAGATAGTGATCATTTATGTTTTTATTGTATAAATAGATTGTACTTAGAATAAATAAATTAATTTGTTAAGTTTTCCAGAAGGTAAAAGCCACTGTACGTCATAATAATGCACAAAACTAATTAAATAAATATTATGCATACTACTAAGCATTTTTCATACAATTTTGTATAAATTTAAGGTTTTAATTTTCAATGAATTTTTGATGACAGCTCAATTGTAAAATATTCTCTGTATATATAAAACATATATAACTAATAATATATAATATTTATATATATAATAATATATAACTTTATATATATATATATATATATATATATATATATATATATATATATATATATATATATATATAATAAATTCTCTACATATATTACTTACCAGGTGTACTTTTGAATGTGATAAAATTTTTGCTACTGTATACGCCATCAGCTCCGGGATGCACCAAAAACGCTTTAAACCTACTTGCTTCAACAAGACATAACACTAGAAGGTATCCAGTTATGTTTGTACATATTTTTTCACCGCTTATATGCCATATACCTAAAATATATATTTATTATTTTATGAAAATGTTATATTTTTTTTTGCTTTACACTTTCATCCCTCATAGCAAGGTAGACAGGAAGTACCTAGTGTCAAGACACTCCATACTCCACTTTTCCCCCAAATTGAGATATTGCTTGTTGAGTGGTGGAACTCAATGCCAAACTTTTTCTTTCTAGAGCAAGGAAAATGAAAATAATTTAATGGCATTATGGCCCAATTTTGATATATTATGTCTTATTTCACTTGTGTGTAGAAATTGAGTATGAAATAAGGTATGACAATTACAATATTTTTTAACTAAAATAAGCTATTGTAGGCATTTTTAAATTTTCAATTAAAAATTTAATATTACAAAATTAAAATCTAAATTATACCTTTCCCATCCAGTTCAGCAACAGTACGAAAATCTGTTTGCAATATTCTTTCACTTAATCTTTCTTGTATACATATACTGATAGTCTGGTCTCCGGAAGTCAAGTCGCTTATTAATTTTTGGTATATATCTGCACTTAAGCCAGCTTTTAAGACATTGAGACCAACCCAATGATCACTTATCTCTTGTGCTAATGAGAGATCTGATGATATAACGTCTAAGTATCGTAAACTTTCTGTGTAATTCATTGCCAAGCCACCATCTGTAAGACTCACTGGTGCACTGTACATGCCTGTTTTTATTAACATTTTCCTTTTATCTTCTTTTGTTTTTTCTTTATCGAAAAATATATTTTGTAAAGCAGCGACTCTATTTTCCAAAGCAGTAGATTCTTCTTTGTTTAATATCTCAGGATAAGCCAATAAATCGCGATTAAATTCAGAAACGAATATGTCTTTCATGAATGGAGGTATTTTCGCTTTTCTCCGGTCAACACGTTCTAAAACCTTCAAATCTTCAAAGTCGAACTTTTCTTCTTGCACTTGAGGCTGGGAACTGGCAGAGGAATCGCAATTTGCAGTGGAAAATCTAAACTTCCTGTATATATTTTTCCGGGCATTTTGATACGGTAATATCGAAACAACTTTACGAGCAATATTCATTATTTATAGATAACTTAACAATGCAACGAATTAATATAATTTATTTAAATAATATTTTATAATTCTTATATAACTTCTTTTTATTTAATTTGTTTTTCTTTTAAGGTTATTGTGAATCTATGACATATAACCTTATAAAACCTTTGACATTTGACATTATATTATTGCCAGGTATTGTATAAGAAAAAATGTAACTTTATTTATTTTAAAAAACAATATTAAGACGAAATAAAATATTTAAATTTATCAAAATATTGAGGTACTATGCTCTTAGTTTTTAAATAAAAACTCTTACTAAAAAGACAACAAAAGTTTACTTTTAATAAATATATAAGCACAATATGTAGTAATTTTAAAATTTTCTATTTAAAAAAAATTAAAATAATAAAGGATCGAAATTATTTAATATTGTGCATATCTCTAACATAATTTTACTAACAGTTGGCATGAATATACTTAAAATTATTCCCGACGCTTGTAGAAGATATATTATAATAACGCAAAAAACAATTATCAATAATTTCTTTATAAAATATATATTAAGTTTTAATAAAGCATGCAAATTGGTCATAAAGTAAATCTAAGATCAAATAGGAGAAGTAAAAACAAAAACAAAAACACTATTAAACAGAATAAATAAAAATATGTAAATGAGGAAAAGTTAAATTAAACCACGTAATGCCGTAAGTTTTTGGGGACATTATGTTATTTTAATGGAAAATTATTCAAAACAATAAAGCTTCTTAGCCTCCTAATTTATATTCGGTCATTCTACCCTCATCGTAGTTCAGGAAGACCAGGTGTTTTCCTGTTATTTTTTCTATTTATATTTATATGTACATATGTATATAATAATAATGTTACGAACATCATGCTTTTTTAATTGAGTATGAATTTTAGTACTTGGCAACTCAGAAAGGAAAATTAGTGATGTGCGTGTAAAATTTTTATAGTTTACAAATATAATAAAAATATACAAGACGTTGATTCAACAGAAAATATATTGAATGTTTTAAATATAATATTTTTTATTATGTAAAAAGTATAGAATGATGTTCAAAGTTTTAATTAAAAAAACCCAAAGATTTTTACAAAAAAATGTTATAACTGAAGTATAAGTTAAATACTTTAAAATATTTAAATAAAATACTTAAATTAAGTACTTTAAAAATAAATATGCAGGCGCAGCAGGTTTTGGGATAGATCCCCACTCGGGGGAGTGATTATATTTAAATTATTTTCACTTCCACGCTTTGGTAAAGACAAAGTGCGGCATTGAGTTCCACCGCTCAACACGCAATGTTTTGACTTCGGTGGAAAGTGAAGTACGGAGTGTCTTGACACTAGGTACTTTCCATCTACTCTGCTATACGGGGTAATTTATTACATATAAGAAATAAAAGTTGATATAGTAAGCATTTATTAAAGAAAATATGTAAAGATATTTTTGTTTCACAGCCCTATTCGCCCTTAGATGGAGGATAGTAGATGCCACCCTATCTATGATTACAGGAATACTAACCCACCGCAAAATGATTTAAGAATCATATTCGCTCGATCCAACAGAATTTACATTATTTTATATAATGATATCTATGTGTTCGGATGAAATAATCAGTAGAAGCCTCTCTTTCGCGGAGTGTGTGTGTGTTTCAGGACTTCACAACACTTTAATAACACAAAAATAATGTGTAAAGTGTTTTTTTATGTGAAATAATGTGTAAATATACGTTTAATCTACATTGTGAAAATTATTATCTGCGTTGCTTCGCTACATTATTATGACTATGATATATCTGGCAAACGAATTAGTGGTTCCATGTCGTTAAGATTAAAAGGAAAATTATTGATGGTATGTCGCCTAAGCTTTACATTGTTATATTTTAATTTTTATTATTGGATTTCGATAATTAGTGACTATAATTGGATTTGTGACATCTGATTGGCGCATGGTCGGGCTTTATTTTTTATGTAGATTAAAAACGTTGATATTAACATCATATTGATTAGAAAAAAATAGAGACTTCTCACGCTTTAAAACAAAATATGTGAATTGATCCATATCATTTTATTTACTAAAAAACATATTTAAATATATTAAAATACGATGTTCATTAAAATTAATATAATAATAATTATATTAATAATACTTAAAAGACACTACGCCATGTCAACATACGTGTATTAAAATAAATAAGCACGAATAAAAAAAAACAAATTGGCGGTATATTTTTTGTCATTTTTAACAATACGTAAATATAATTTATATGTATAATTATAAAAATATAATTTAATAGTTCTTACTAAATAAAAACGAAAACATGAAAAAAATATTATAAAGAAACCTAAATTAAGCATGACATAATTAAACAAGTCGTTGTTGTGTTCTACTTTCGCTTGACGAAAAAAATGGAGTAAGTTTTTTTTTGTAGTGTCTGCTTTGTTTAAGTTAAGTCTAGTTAAACGATGTTTTTCACATCATATTTAGGACAAATGATATTATATTATTATTAAATTTGTATAACGTTATTTTAGTAACTTATACGGTATTTTTAAGTGTTGAATTACTTTACTGTATCGAATATGTATATATTATATGTATTTATATAATTTATCATTAATTTAGTGGAAGTTGAGTATTAAATATTTTTAAAATACATATAAATTCATTAAAGGGCTAGAGGCTAGGAAAGTCGTATCGAACTGTTGCCGTATTGGTACAAGGAATTGCTTTTTCAAAGTAAAAAAGGGTGTATTTATTACACGCATTTGTTTTGAAATTGGCGGAGAGTGAAAAACGGAGTGATACTAGGTTCCTACACTATTATAGAGAAAATACTGTTAATCTGCTCACTTTAGTAAATTAAGATATAAACATTTCTAACATAATTTTCGATAATTTTTTTGGCTTTGGAAACTATGTGTTAAATTAGGGGGGATTCTCATTCTGTTGTTTGTTAATGTACCGTTTACCAGATATCAAACCTACTAGCATTGTATGCAATAGGACTATACTTAGGATATATTAAAATTGTCTTTCATTTAATATAAGTAACATTTAATATAGTCACGGGCTATCCCGCATAACAGGGTAGTCAGAGATAACCTAGTGTCAAGACACTCTGCTAACTGCTTTCCTCCCAAAATCAAGACATTTCGTGTTGATACATGAACTCAACGCCACTTTTTTCTTACCAGTGTGAGGAAATGACAAACTTTAAATATAATTAATGGGATCCAACCCACAACCAATCACGTTTGCAGTCACATACTGTCCCACTGCGTCGCAGTGGCTTAAATATGTAACGATTTTAAACTTTTATACTGTAATTAAAAAAAACCGAATTGAAAACGAGACCTTTAAAGGCATCAAATATTTTTAACATGTCTTAATAGGATGACAGGGCCACGGAGTGTCATATTAATAAATTCATAATATAGTACCATCGTGGCACAGTGGCAAAGTGTCTCACTATATACTAATTGGTAGTAGATTCTTCTATGTTTACGCGGAAATATAATTATATATACTTAGGTCATTTTCATATTACTGTCCTGACAAATGACGGCGTTAGGTTCCAACACCCAACACGTAACGTTGGCCGAACAATGGAGAACGTATTTTTCTTATTTTTTTTACAATAAAACTGTTTTCCTTATTATTTCTTAAATTACATTAAAGTAAATTAATATTTAAAATTAAGAGTAAGTGCACGTTTACGCTTCATCCCGCATAACAGAGTCAGAAACAGCCTAGTGTCAATACACTCTGTTGACTGCCAGAAAACATACAGAGATAATGCGTGTTGGGTGGCGAACTCGACCCCGTTTTTTTTAGAACTAAGGCTGATGAACACATTTCTCTGCTTTCCTTGTTTTATTACAGTAAGATGCGTGAAGCTATCAAAAATCTTGAATTGCGTATATCTATATCCAATTGGGGAATGTTCAAAATGAATGTCTATGGAATTTCATTAGATCGACTGAGCAGTTAGGCGGGTACGGCCGTATGATGGGGGCTTTTATGCGCACGTAAAATACTTGTCCGTCTCCAGGCATGCTAACTTCGTGCCAATTTTTTTTCAGATTGGGTTACGCAATTCATATAAACAGACAAGACGGTAAATTTTACCATGTAGTTATAGCTGAAATATATTTGAGAACAATTACGATGATTGTGAGTTCAAATTTGTTGACTGACAGCTTCTGACTGTAGGCGTGATTAGGGGTTTAGTATCATTTGAGGAAATTATAATATGTAAACTATTTTCTATTTTGCTAGTAAAACAGAATGCAGCGTTTTGTTCCGCCACTTAACATGCAATGTCTCAAATTCGGGCGGAAAGCAATCAACGCAGGGTATAAGTTATACACTGACTACCCCTCTACGCGGAATAATGCGTTACGTTACCTAATTGATTATATATAAAATAACAATAAATAGAAAAAAGGTGACATGCACATTGAATTATTATAATGTCATGTTAATCGAATTAAAAATGTTAATTTTGTAATTAAAAATGACGCTACGAATTTATCCACACACGAGTGGTCGACCGCAATTTAGTTTACGTGGATTTCATGACTTTAATCATACTATTTTCACTTCTCAGTGTCATATTTTTAGTGTCAAGTGTAAAATCTCATTTTCCCTTTTCCCATTGAAATTTAGGAAAATCTTTTCTTAGTTATTTCCTACATCTTTTTAAGCAAAATTTTAGTTTTCCATTTCCAAATTTCCTCTGTACGTTATCAATCACACACTCATTACAATTATATTTTTAGCTTCAAGCCTGTCAAGACACTCCGTACTCTGTTTTGCGCCGATTTTGATACATTGCGTGTTTAGTACTTAACTGGTAAGGAAAATAATTTAAACATAATCATACCCCCGAGTGGAATCGAACCCACAGCGCTACGATCGGCTATACAGACGGAAATTTTATACATATATACATACATATATAGATTGATAATACAGAATATATAGACCAATCAATAGGTAATATTTGTGGATTACACAAAAATGTCAAAAAAAATATACACCTTGAAATATAAATCAAGATGTCAACCGTAAAGAATAAAATGAGACCAAAAATACCTCTCCGTGCCTCCATTCCATATCTTCATAATTTACGACACACATTTAGAATCGTGTAGTTCCGTTTGTAATAATCGCTATATAAATATTGTTCGTAGGTACGTATAACTGTTGGTGTTATAAATCAAATGGTTGATGCGAAAATGGACTAACTCGAAAATAAATTATTTTTACAAATAAATAAAATTGGAGTGTCTTTTTATAATGTTGAATTAACTTTTTTTAAGCTTTTAAGTAAATGCATATGTATATGTATATAAATAGTACATATACTGAAATAATGTTTTTTTTTTACTTTTTTTGTCTGTTTGTTTCTTCTGACTAATCTCTGAAATGGCTAGATTAATGTTAACGGGACAGATTTCTGTCTGTGCATAGTTAATGTAATATGGAGAGATGTCAAGTTCCATGCGGATTAAGTCGTGAGCACAGTTTGAAATAGAAATACCGATGAGTTAACTTGCCAAAAAAGATATGTTTAGTTTTTTTTTAAAAGTAATGTTGTTGAACAAAGTAAAAAAACAAAACAAAATACTTTTTTGTAAAGTGGACGTCGTCCTGGTTAGGATGTCAAGTTTGTGATAGATTCCGACAAATATTTTAATTTTCCAGCAAACGAGATGGTGAGAAATAGGTTAAAGTAGAGTTGCAAACTTCTTGACATTGATAAATATAGGTGAAATTTTAATAGGCGTATAAAATATTTTTTTTTAATAATATTTCGTCCAAAAACCGACTCATTTTAGATAGGTTCATTCTAATAACTCTTAATATCTTAAAATTAAACAACTCTGTCAAATCAATGTAACCATTTATTTTAAAGCACAGAATATCGACTTAAAATTTCAAGCTATACTAGTGTTATTATATTTGTAATAATATTTTTATATATTCATATATTAATGTGGAATTAAGAAAATTTTGAAAAAAATATTTTTTTTAATTGAGATATTCAGTACGTATATAGATCACGAGGTCATCGTGGTGTAGTGTTTAAGTTTGTTTAGTATTTAAACGTGGTTGTATATCCGATTCCCCCGCGGAAGAATGATTATATTTAAAATATCTTTTCATTTTTCCGCTCCAGAAAGACAAAAGGCAGAGTTGAGGTCGCCATTTAGCACGCCATGTCTCAATTTCGGGAGGAAAACAGTCAACGGAGTGTTTTGACAATAAGTTGTCTCAAACTACCCTACTACGCGCGATGAAGCGTGTAGTTGTAAAAATATATGGATAACAAATTAGAGCACTCCTAGATTAAAACAATTCCATCTTAAGACGAGCTATGTACTTCTTTATAAAAATGCAAGAATTGGTTAAATATATTATTTATGGCAAAACTCTACTTGTACCTACTTTGCGTTTGACCCATCAATAGACAAACGAAAATAGGCGCCCATTTCTTTTTTGAAAGTAAATAAAAAAACCCTTATAACACCTTTTTTCATAAAAACAAAACTAGCGTAAGGCTCAATGTAAGGAGCAAGGAGTAGTTGTGGAGATAAAGTGGCCACAAAAGCTATGAGTTTTTTCGCTCAGCTCCACTGAGATTGGGTTCGTTTAAGTTGAAATTTATGTCAGTATGTATGGAAACACTATCACAAGGTGCGTTCGGGCAGTGATTTTGTTAACACGATTGTTGCCAGTTCGATTTCGTTCGATGATGAGGGAATTTCATTTAAATAGCTTTTAATTTCCTCGGTGTAATAAGATAAATCGTGGCGTTGAATTTCATAGACTAAACCAGCAGCAAGGTAACACTAGTTTTTCGGTTACCATAATAAGTAATATATATATATATATATATATATATATATATATATATATATATATATATATATGTATATATATATATATATAAAGTAGGTTACTTGTACCTTGTACGTACTCTTTTTATCATTCAGCTAGATCCAAGAAGTTTGCGAAAGACTAATTAATGCTGTAAAAGTTAGCTTAAACTTTTGACGAAGTTAAGATGAAAATGATCTATCTGGTTGCTTAGTTGTCAAGTGTCTCACAGTGGTTTGGGATTGAAATACTAAAAAAATCGATATCACGTCTACTATATATATGTGTTTAAATATATGTTTTTTATTTTGAAACTTATTACGAAAATGGCTGATCGCTTTTAACGCAAATGGCCGTTTGCCTAAAAGTGTAGAGTATGAAAACAAGGTGGTTTTTAGTTTTAATAGAGACGGAGTTCAGAATGCTAATAATTTTTTTTTAAATGAATGCATATGATACTTCTAAAAATATAAAAAAAAATATATTAGATTACGACGTGTTAGATTAAAACGTATAGTCTAAGTAGCATGTTTTTTAGTCGGCATACAATGTCTTCTACATACGGGTTCAAATTCTAAATTTTCTTCACTCAAATTTTACTTACGCCGTGTGGTGTTTTATTACACAAGTAAAGCTATTTTCAAACCTTCATATTTAAAGAAGATAGTGATACTACGATAAAAAATAACATTAATCATATATTAAAAAATTGAAACGAAATTTAAAAATAAATAACAATCTTTTAAAGACAACTTATATGGCAATTTCTATCAAATATAGGTCCATTTGTATCTCAAATTATTGGCCACTAACACTTCATACTGGACTTGACTCTCAATTTCTTTTTTTTTTGATGGAGAATTTCCATAGAAAGCTTCTATCTATATTTACTTTCACAGCCATATGTATATTAAGTAAATATTTATATACGAGTTATTACTAAACAAAGAAAAAAGAGAAATCGAAAGACAGTAGAAGACCTAGGTTGAACTTAATAAAATACGATATTTATGTTACTATAGAATACCATGTAAAAAGCTTGAGGACTCCCGGAGCATGTATAAAGAGGTCCATGGTCCATGGACGAGGCGAAAGAAGTAGATAGTGTAGGTGTTAGCGTAATTTATTTAACATAGATATTAGTCCTAAATATTAGTAAACGACGGGACGTCATTCCATCTTAATAATTATTATTCTAAAGGAAACCATTTGGATAATAATATTATTACAAAACGTCTACCCTCCTTTTTAGCTATAATTTGCCTTCCTTTGTTCGACGCCTATTTAGTAGGCAATTAAAGCCTCCTTGACTTTCGAATAGTAGGTTGTCTTCGGTGCTACCTATTTTGCTAATACTTACTTTATTATTATTATTTCGATATATTTCACGTGTGCATTCTAACAGTAGGCAACCCTCCAGGTATAAAGCGTGAACTAAAAAAAAGAAACATTAGTTACACCCACATCGCCAGATTCTTATAATGGTATAGAATTTTGTTACACAAGTCACGTTTAGACGTCTAGGTTTCTTAGACTCTATGCTCAGTGTCAATAGACAATTGCCTGTGGACTACAAAACATGATATTTATCTATCTATATCTTTTAGATGTTTAAAATAATGTTTCTGTGTGTTTGTACATTAATATAATTTTTTGAAATTATACAAACATTGACGCATGACCTATGTGTTACCATAGCAACGTTTATATCACTTTATACAAAAGTGTATGTCAAATATGTGGTAGTGTGCTAAGTTTTATTTGTAAGTATTTATTACAATGGAAGCTTTCTACACATTTTTTCCATATAAACATTTTGTATGTCATATTTCTAACTCCAAACGGGTCCAAATGTTTCCTTTATGTATTATTAAATGGATATATAAAATGACAAAATTTTAACTTTTAACGCATTTTCATTATCTTCACGTCTGATTGCAATGCAATTGCAGAGTTGATTCTCACACGGGAAAATGATGATATTTAAATCATTTATTTGTGGCATATTTACTGTCGTTTGTTTTTTTTATTTTTTTAAATTATTATTTTTTATAAAAATGTTGAACTTGTTCCCATGGTAATACAGGAAGTGTCATATTCATTTTATACAGGTGTGTTAGATAATAAGAGGTAGTTTTTGTTAGTGTTAAATTTCTTTATTTTTCTAATAACATGTGGATGTGTGCGTGAGTAGGTATGATAGGAAGAAAGGATAGAATTTTTGAATGACGTCACATGTTGTATATCTTAATTAATTTGTATTTTACCTATTTCATTATCGCTAAAAAAAATTCTATAGCATTCCGTGTATTAACAGTGCGGTGACCTAACAGATAGAAAAGCTCGGTGTATCTTTTGGACTTCTACCCAAGTGTAGGTATAAGGGCCCCTTTGAAATGTGCTTCAACATTGGCCTCCATGATCTGACTTCCTCTAACCTAAACAAATTTAATATATTCTACTAAATCGAAATGCAAGCTAGGATCGACGAATTTGATGTTATTTCTAGATAAGTCGAGATCTATCGGTCTTTACGTCAAGATCTATGATTTTTGGCAAGCGACGTGGAAAACGCTTTTCACATAGTAAATAATGTCATTTCAAGGGTTCCAGTGTTCAGTCAGTATATTTTAGATTTGAACTAGCGTGCTTGCCCGCATTTTGGTTGCGTAGATTTTAGTTAAAATTTGTTTATAACCAAAGAAGTTTTAAAATACTTAACTTAAAATATTGCACAGAGTGGTTGCTCTTCTAAGAATAGAACCGACCAATTCGTCCCGTGGGTGTCGTGATCCAACTAAAGGAACAAAGCCTCTACATATATAGTACCTAGGCAAAAGCATCTTCTTAAAAATATTGGCTTGTAGCCATTGCCAACTCATGCCAAACACCAACACACACACAAACACTTTAGAAAAAACGTATAGAAATTTTAACGCTCCTCTCTCCTCAGATCCTCGACATATAAGAGCAATAGTGAGATAAAGTTACTTTAAGTTTTACTATTTTAAAGTGTTATTCCACACTAAGGATTAGAAAAATAATTTGGAAAAACGTATAAAAATTTGAACGCAATTTGGGATTCGAACTCATTTCGACGCAGCCGGTAGTAGAACGCATGGCTTAGATCAGAGCGCTTGGATGGGTTTCAAGAAGCGTAGGTTCGAATCCTGCTGCGTTCAAATTTTTATACGTTATTTTTTTTATACAAAAAAATTTAAATAGTTTACAACTTAAAGTAACTTTATCTCACTGTTGCACTTATATGTCGAGGACATGAGATGAGAGGCTGAGATGAGGTAATGAGACTCCGGAGAAAAAATATTAGGTATGTTAAATAAAGATGCATATACTACATTCGTGGTTCGACTTAAGTTATTATTTACTACTACTACTAAGTATCAAATACCAAATAGAAATTAGCTGGAGGCTTAAATAAATAAAGATAAAACTAGAAGTAATTGAATTATATATATATATATATATATATATATATATATATATATATATATATAGAGTATATATATTATATATAGGTATTTACAAAATAACACTTCCTGTATTACAGACTGGTGGATGTGTATCTCGGAGCGTAAACTATTAAAGTTAGACCCATAAACTTTGGTCTGTAGAATTATTTACCCATACCCACTTTGAAATATCCTTTAATTAATTTGATATTTGGTTGTTAACTTGCTTGCTATATGATATGATTTTTTTTACTGATAAACAAAGCGTTATGCTTTATCTTGCATTTAGAAACAACCCAGTGTTTTGTAATTTGACTGCGTTGGCTGCTTCGTCTTACCAGAGCGCAGAAACTTGACTGACTGATTTATTTTTCACTCACAATTACAATCGGGCCGGTCGTGGCGCAGTGGGACAGCATCCGACTGTAAACGCGATCGGTTGTGGGTTCTATCCCCACTCGTGGGAGTAATTATATTTGAATTATTTTCACTTCCGCGCTCTGGTAAAGACAAAGTGCGGCGTTGAGTTCCACCACTCAACACGCAATGTCTCGAATTCGGTGGAAAGCGAAGTACGTAGTGTCTTGACACTGGGTACATTCTATCTACCCTGCTATGCGGGATAAAAAGCGTGAAGTTAAAAAAAATACGATCGGGCGCTGTCTTACTGTGCGAAAATGGCCTTATTTCTATTTATTACCATCAAAATGAATAACGATTATAAATTTCTTATAACATACTAGAAAAAACCACTAAGGTTTATTTTGAGTACCGAACCATTCGTTTTATATCATCATGTTGTGCTTAAATAACATTGTTTTATCAATTTTTTTAAGTTTTTGTCATTAATTTTTGAGCGTTTAGTATTATGTAAGCCATTCTTTAAGTAAGGAATTTCCTAATAATATCTTTGATTTTCGCGATTTTTATACATTTTAAATGAAACTATTTTAACCGGATTAATCGCGTATATTTTGGTATTCGGAAATACATTTTAGACACGTGACGTGACGGCGTCCGTGGTCACAGGTCGACTGACCTACCTGTGACCACGGATTATTGTAACGTGTTCGAAACCAGGTAACGTGGTCAGGTGTCCAAAATGTATTTTCGAATATCAAAACATACGTAATTAATCCGGTTAAAATAGATTTGATTCCTATTTGGACGAATGCCGTACTTCACTTACGTTCAAGTTCAGACAGAGGGCATCCACAGTCACTCTCTTCCTATCGATCTAGAGGACAATGTATTATATCAATCTTCTATTAGTTATTCAATCTTCATCGCCTCCTAAAATGGAATGTTGGTAGGTCGGTTTTGGGCGACCAAGTCTACGCTTTACTTGGGGATACCAACCATCGTCTGCTTGTGTATACCGACGAGGCGTATTTAGTTACACTCGCGGGTCCGACCCGCTTGCCAACCGGTGTTTTTTGCCAAAGCCCCCAAAATTATTGGCAAAAAAATTGCTTAAAGAAGAAACTGCTGAAGTTGATGACAGAAATGCGTAAAGGTTGCTCGGGCTCCTCTATTCACTATGGTAAGACTAAGCGCGGTGATGAGATTTCTGCTCTCTGCATGATTTTGGACGGATAGCAATGAATGCATTCCCTCTACCTTGCTGTGCTCGATAAAGCGTGAAGCTGCTTTTTTCTTGATAATGCAATTTTAACTCGAATGCAATTTTTATTTACGGTTAGATTTACTGTTCAGACTTCATCTTCTTCAGACTTCTTTCTGTTCACATCTCCTACGTTTTATTCGGAAATTGGTAACCGTGTTACAGAATTTAAAGCTTTGTCGGATCAGATAGCAAGCACAAATTATAATCAAACATAAATTCATACGATTTTATATTAATTATTTGTTTCACACTGCTTATTGGTGGATATTAACATCTCTGGATAAAGATAATCTTTATTTTATAACTGTAAACTAAAAGTTATTCTTAATGACATTAGTTATTTGCCTGTAAAATAAAATTTATTCCTAACAACATCAGTTATTTGCCCCGTTTAAAACATTGCTGGAAGAAACAGACGGACAGATAATAATAGTAAAATATGTTATTTTGGTGTATGTAACTAGCATTTTTTTGTTATATTCCTGTATGGAGATATGCTAGAAAATGTAAAATACACACACACACACGCGAGCGCAAATAAATACACACAAGCACTAACGTAGTTATAAAACGTTATTATTTTAAAATATCCCCAACTTGATACTGGCATTAAGTTAAGAGCGAGGCATTCTAATACAAGTATAGAAATTACTTCCTGGGATCGTCTCACACACATTACTGTATGATCTGGGAAGTAAAATCATTTTTATTTTATTTACTTATTTACTATTAACATATATATTAGTGCTATAGATAATTCGTTTTCGATTATTCATAGTAAGCATTAATCAAGTAGAAGTGTCAAGTTATCTAGAGAGACACTCCGTTATCCAGTATAAAGGTCACACGCTGTCACTCTGCGCCCCTGTTTTAAACTATTAAAATAACAAGCTAATTTCAAAACGTGGCGGGATCGGATTTAGAGGTGTTAGTTTCGTACTATTTTTTGTTTTTAAATAATAATTTTAAAAAACTGCTCCGTTTTGCAAGAAAATTATTGGATATCCCGGATGGGGTATAAAATTTGGGATAGTTAAGTTTATATGAAGATATTTCCATAATGTTGCACGGGTATAAAGAAAAACGTCTTTAACATTTCACTATTTTTCTAAGAGTAGCTCGAAGCAGTGCCTAGTACTACATACTTGCAGTATAAGCGAAGGCTTGAGAGATCCCTTAAAATATGCATTAACGCTCGCCTCTAGTGTCTGACCAGTGTCTATCTAATAAAATAAATATGACACACACTACAATGTCTTTGACATATACTATATAATTCTTTTGAAATATACGACCGATACGATTTTATTCATACTTATTTTTAGCCAAATATTGACGTGGTCTGAGACGCCCAGACCAAATTCCTATGGGAAAGGAAGAAAATAACATTTTTATTGTATAGACAAACGAAGTTGCGGGCTCCCGTTTATATCTGGACCGATACGATTTTATTCATATTTATTTTTAGCCAAATATTGTTCAAATTCAAAAATATCTTGATTTGCATAAAAATGTTGAAAGAATCTGTAAAAGATAACACTTTCTGCAAATATACTCGTAGTGGTGTGAAACACTTCAAAACCCCTTTGAGCTACGCTTTGAACTAAGACATAATATAACTCTTAAGCGTTGGCGTTGAGACACATTAAAGTTGCATCTAGATTTGGGTCTAGATTTTAATGTGTTTCTTTTTTTATAAAAAAACTGGTGATTATGATGACTATACAATGAGCCGTAAATTACTGGTCGATAATTTTTTTAAAACTTTTATAAAAAGAATTTGGTGTCAAATTACTATGTAGGAAGAAACGGCGGCGTCTGCGGCGTTGAATTCGCCATTCACCATGAAATACATCAATTTTCGGTGAAAACAAGTACATTGTCTTGACTCTAGGTTCTCTCTGACTACCCTGATAGATTAAGGTATTTACTTCTTATTCTTCTTAAATTTTCACAACCATTGACATAAGAACTCTAATGTAGTTGAAAAAAATTATAGCTAAAAAAGAGAGTATGGACACTCTTCAATAAACCACTTGACAGTCTAAGTGACATATCACTGGTGTTTATATTAGCATCGCAAATTTAGAGCAAAGAAAAGTGAACATAGCATAAGCACGTACTGAGCTTATGGAACGATTCACTATTAAAAACAAACAGATTAAAACTTTTCAAATTAAATATTTTGCTCGAAATAATGGAAGTTAGTAAAAATTAATTTGTATTACAAATATTTTAACACTCGCCGTCTAATTAATTGTAATTTTGAAGTAGAAATGCCGTAGCAGCTTCACGTTTTTTCCGCAGATGAGGGTAGTTAGAGAATTTTGTGTAAAGACTATGTTTTTCACTTTTAGTCTACTAACGGATTCTAGAGCTAAGTTGAACTTGATTTTTTCTTTTAGGTTCAATTTTTGGGGGTATTTTTATTTTTAAATGCAGGAAGTGTATAAGTTTTAAAGAATAGGTGAATGCACACGGCCCCAGCCTTATAACGCCCACGCAACATAGGTTTTTTTTTCAAAATTTTTCACCGCGATCTATCCTGCGCTTCTCACATCCAGCAGCTGTCTGTGGCTTGATCTGATCATCGGCCTTGTAGGGCCTTCCCACTGAGCGTCGCCCAGTTCGCAGTCGCCAGTCTAGAATCTTAATCCAATAGCCGTCGATTCTCCTCGTCATTGACTGCAATCAGCTAAGCAATTCTTCGTGCAATGTGTGTTTTTCGACGGATATCTCAATTTCTGATTATACCACGTAGACATATACCACGCATTGTATTTTCCACTATTCTCTCAATGACTTCGAGCAATCTGCATATTGAATGCACACAATAGATAATTATTTTAAGGGCTTTGCATTTTCCAGCAAAGATATTAGAGACAATCTAGTGTCAGAACACTACACTGTTGACTGCTTTCCAACCGCGATCGAGACAATACTTGTTGAGTGTCGAAGTGATCTCCGCGATAGATATTATGAAAACGATGAAATGCGGGAATCGAAATTATAACCCATCGGGTTTACATTCCGACGTTTTTCCACTGCGTTAGAATGGTAATTTAGGTAATAGGTATAAAGACCAGGCTAAAGCGTACTAAAAAAAATCCAACAGAAGTCTTAATAACGAAAGTTGTAACAAGCGTATAGAAGTTCCGATATCAGCTTTATACCTTAGACGCGATATGACCTACGGTGTAGTTGACAAGATGCTTGAAACGGTTACAAATAGTATTGGTTCAATACTGTTGCTTTCAAATTTTTATATGGAAGCGTAGTGGGTGAGAATAATTTGTTTGTAGATATATAACATTAGATATTTGTCCTAAATATGAATAATTAAAATAACATCTTCGATCCAAATAAATAAAACTGAAGTGTCTGTTTATAATATTGAAATAGCTATTTTAAATGAAACTATTTTAACCGGGTTAATCGCGTATATTTTGTTCGAAACGTCAGGTGTCCAAAATATATTTTCGAAGACCAAAATATACGCGATTAATCCTGTTAAAATAGTTTCATTTAAAATGTATAAAAATCGCGAAAATCAAAGATCTTATTATGAAATAACTTAAATAACGAGTTTTACTACATGTATATGTGTGTCTACACGATACATATGTCAAAATAACATTTTTACATTTTTTTTTCTGTCGGATAGACAGTTTCTTTAGTTTTTGTTTATTCTGATTTTGTTTATTTTTACGATACTTTTACAGTTTAAGTAGCTGATATATGTAATAAGGAGGTAATTAGGCTACTTTCATTGTGGAATCTAAGAATAAAAAAAAAACGTCGAAAAATAAATTATGTTAATGAAATAATTAAGAAAAGTTTTAATGGGTATGTTAATATGTAAGTAATAAAAGTAAAAAAACTAAACAGTAGAATTTTTTTCTGTCTGTTATTTTTCGTGTCAATCTATTTAAAAACTTCTGGACTGAAATGAATGAATTGTGGTATGATAATAGCTTATTGTCTGGAGGTAACGTAGTGTCAAGGATGATGGGTCCCTCTCGACGGTCTCCTCAGAGTCGCGCACAGCAGTATCCTGCTCGCGCCTATTCGGGCCAGGAAACTGTCCTACTAGGAGGAAAGGACGTGGTCGTGGTCGTGGTCGTCTATTAATGGGAGATAGGTTATGAAGATTAAAGTTTATAATTAAAAGAAGGAAGAGGGAGAGCTAAAACTCAATATAATTGTGTAGTTTAAGATACGTGGCGGCCAAGACGCGAGCGGGTCGCTAGTTATAAAATCGAAAGATTAAATTCCAAGCGGATGTAATCACGAGCATAGCTCGAATGATCTTAATAGTTATGTTTTAAGAGAAGTGATTGGAATAATAATAGTATTATTAACAACTATTCCTTAGTTATTTTTGTGTTACTTTGTTACGTGCCAAACATAGGTCGCCAATTAAAGCTCCATTTTACTCGTTGACTTGTGAATATCTGTGTCTGCCTTCCTTTTTCTGTGTAACTTACTTTTGTAATATTGACGTTATTATTGTTATTATTTTAAATAATTTAATAAAAAATATTAAAGTTTGTTATACTGGTTATCCTGACAAAGGAACTATATTGTTGGATTATCACCGGGTATATACCGGGATACGGGTGCAAGTATATATATATATATACTCTCACCCAAGTATATATATATATATATATATATATATATATATATATATATATATATATATATATATATATATATACACTTCACTTCACGTTTTTATCCCGCATAGCAGGGTAGACAGAAAGTACCTAATGTCAAGACACTCCGTAATTCGCTTTCCACCGAATTCGAGACATTGCGTATTGAGCGGTGGAACTCAACGCCGCTCTTTGTCTTTACCAGAGCGAGAAAGTGAAAATAATTTAAATATAATCACTCCCCAGTTTACAGTCAGATTTATGTAAAAAATAATTTACTTTAGTAATTCACATTTAGACATACGAAAAACATTCTTATATAACGTCAAAAAATGTGAATGGAACGGAACTCGAACCTGCTTTTTTAAACTGTCAAAGCGTTACAGTCACTAAGCCATACGTTCTATATCTAGCTGCATCGAGACAATTATAATGCTTCTTACAAGTTATTGTTCTTAGTTTTTTTACATTTTTGAGATTTTTACAAATTTTAACGGACCAAAAATTATTTCCGCTAAACAATTGTCTAAATATTTTTTGTTTCTTTTTTTAAATAAGATCTTTGATGTTTGAATTTTTTATATGAAACTATTTTAAACGGAAACGCATATATTTTGATTCCGTGAAGCCATTGAAATATAATAACATCATAATTTCAATAAAGCAGTTGGTGGGAGCTTCCTTTCACTTGGGACCCTCTTCATATAACCTTGAAATAAAAACCAAATGAGCTGAGTGAGCTGACTGTATCTTACACTCCGGAGAGCAAGATACAGTCAGCTCATGCTGCAAGGAGTCGGGGCAGTATGCGAGGCAATTAAGAAACAGATGGCGGTAGATTGATATAATTAATCTTTGTATCAACTGACAGACGAATGCCTCTTCAGTCTACCTGTGACTACGGACTACTGTAAAGTGTTCGAAACGTCAGGTGTCTAAAAATAATAATATTTTCGAATACCAAAATATACGCGATTGATCCGGTTAAAATAGTTTAATTTAAAATATTGTCTTATCCTAAATGTAGAACAACACTATAAAATAGCACAGTTAAATAATAAAAGCATGTTAAGAATATTATCTGAATTCCTAGTGTTAAGTAAAAAAAAAGCTCTCAGTCAATGTCTACATCGCGGTTGTGTCGTTCCGCGTGCAACATTTTTCATTTAAGCGTGACAGCAAAGCGTTTGATTCAAAAGGAGTTTTCATATTTTTGTGATATTTGTTTTTTTATCACTATACCATTGTAAGGCTTGTAACTAGCGTGGTTGAAGTGAAAAATTTAATTAGTACATTGAATATGTTTTTTCTAGCTTCAAGCTTCTTCCCATTTTACTTCGTTTTTCGCCGAATTCGATATATTTTTGAATATATAGCAGAAAAACCTAGTGTCAAGACATTCCGTTCTCAACTACTAGCTATTATTCGAGACATTACGTCTTGTTTAGCGTAACACAACGCATCATTTTGTCTTACCAGAGCGGGAACAACTATCGGGTTCCCTCTTGTAACTAAGATAAGTTATAAAAAAGATATTAAAAACAGTAGTTAAGTTAACAATAGTTTAGCAATTTAACTTCTCCTATAATTTCCTTTTAAGTAGATTTTTATTGTTTCTGATAACGCTATCGTGGCACAGATTGACCTTGTTTGAATGAATGAGATAGTTTTTGATTCAAATCGGGGTTATAAAATATATGGGTATATAATATGTGTTATGTATATAATAGAGGCTGATCTTTGCGCGGTGAAAAAGCGACTGCAAGCGCGTTCAGTTGTGGCTACGATTCCCACTCGGGGGATTGATTATATGAAAAATTATTTTCACTTCCTCGCTCTGCTAAGTCAAAGTGCGGCGTTTAGTTCCATTACTATTTCTGTGTGTAAAGCTATAAAATAATTGCATAAGGAAGCTAGAAAAAATTGATACTTAAAATATGTGTAGCATTAGTAGCCTGTGTGCTACTGTACACAAAAGTGCGTGTGAAACACACAATATATTTTACACAACATAATTTGTTTGTAGCTTCCCGTTTCTAATCCGCAGAGTGGAGTAGACAGGATGTAACTTGTGTTAAGAAACCCCATATTCCGCTTACCGCCGAATTCGAGATATTGCCTGTTAAAAGGCGGCGCTTTGTCTTACCAGAGCAAGGAGATAATAATAAATTAAATATAATCATTCCCTCGAGTGGGAATCGAACTCATAACCGATTGCGCTTATAGTCACACGTTTTTAATGAAACTATTTAACCGGATTAATCGCGTATATTTTGGTATTCGAAAATACATTTTTGGATACCTGACGTTTAGAACACTTTACAGTATTCCGTGGTCACAGGTAGACTGAGGTGGCATTCGTCTGTCAGTTGATACAAAAAATTAATTATATCAAACTACCGCCATCGATTTCTTAATTGCCTCGCGTACTGCCCTGGATTCTTGCAGAATGAGCTCACTGTATCTTTGTCTCTGGTGTGGTGGATTTGGGACTTTAAATTTTTAATACCCTAACCCCGATGCTCCTGCTGATGTTAGGGTGAAAGAACACATATCCGATGTCAAGAATGGGCGTGTATTGCAGTCAGCTGTGTGTGAACATACAATGAATAAGTCCAACCACTACATCAGGTTTGATAAGCCACATATCCTCGCTAGGGAAAGTAGATATGTTCCTAGAATGATCCGCGAGGCTATTGAAATTCAAAAACATCCAAATTTCAATAGAGAAGATGGTTGGAAACTATCTACCACCTGGGACCCACTTATTAAAAATTTAAAGTCCCAAATCCACCACACCAGAGACAAAGATACAGTGAGCTCTTCTGCAAGAATCCAGGGCAGTACGCGAGGCAATTAAGAAATCGATGGCGGTAGTTTGATATAATTAATTTTTTGTATCAACTGACAGACGAATGCCATCTCAGTCTACCTGTGACCACGGACTACTGTAAAGTGTTCGAAACGTCAGGTGTCCAAAAATGTATTTTCGAATACCAAAATATACGCGATTAATCCGGTTAAATAGTTTCATTTAAAATGTATAAAAATCGCGAAATGTCACACGTTTTCCTACTACATCTAGACCGGCCTCAAAGTGTTTTAATCTATACGTGTAATAACGCTTTCTGCAGATCGATGGATATACGAATATATATGAGAAATTATTATTAGGAGCATTTATGTTGATAAACTAATTTCTTTGCCTCTGTGTCTGTTTGTCTTTGCGTTTATGTGGCTTAACTGATTTGTATGTGAAAACGTTTCACTGTTATATTTAGTTTATTCCTTATCTTAACATTTAGTGTTTCTTATTAGCTCCTTTTCTATATTATATATACATATCTTTACATATATATCTTTCGTTTTGAAAATGGGTTAAAAGATTTTCCTTAAGGTATAAAATATTTTTAAAGATATTTCACCGGTAATTTTTCAAGTTTGTATAAAGTGTTTCACACAATGAAGCGAGGCATACTTCATCCTTTACTTCCTGCTTATCTTATATTATATAAAAAAAACATATTTAAGTTTCTCTTTATAATTTTTTTTCACATTTTTGATGTATTGTATTCTACAAGTTAAGAAGCTTTACCATAAGAATATCGTTGTTAGTGCGTTGTATAAAAATATGTAATCCGCCATTTTGTTGTGCGGGCCATTTTGAATAAGCAATAATATTGATTTAAATCAATGTTTACATGACCAAACGCCTAGAAATATATAATAAGAATAGAAATAAAACACTGATACTGAATAAGGCGCGATCCCAAACAGCAGGATAATCAGAGAGAACCTAGTGTCAATATATTCCGTTCACCGTTTACCGCTCAATTATAAGACCAACCAACTATCTAACATGGTAAGTTAAACATATTATAAATTTTAATTTCATTGGTAACTTTTGTACACAATGCTTTATTCTATTAAGGAGTTTCATTTTTTAAATGAAACTATTTTAATTATTAATTTCAATATTTGAAAGAACGTTTTTGAAAATCGGACGTTTCGAAACCGTAACAGTAGTCCGTGGTCACATGTAGGACTCTGACCACGGACAAGGTTTAGAATACAAAAATATACGCGATTAATCCATCTAAAATAGTTTCATTTAAATTGGGTAAAAAATACGAAATTCAATGATTTTAATACACTTCTTGCTTATCAAGAAAAATGGGAATAAAGTTGAATATATAGTAAAGTAAAAAAATATCTATTAGATTCATCTCGTTCCGAGAACATTGTCATGTAAAATTTGAGTATTAGAATTAGGACTAATTAATTATATTAGAATTAATTAATTTGAGTATTAGTAAATATTAGTATTTAAAATCGCGCCTTCGGGAAACGGTTTTACGGTCTGGTAATACTGTGTTGATGCTGATATGCCTACGCTTGTTGCAACTTTTATATTCTTACAATCTCTGTAAGGCTTCACGCTTTATCCCGCATAGCAGTATAGTTAGAGAGAGTTTCAAGACACTGTTGTCTAATTCGAGATATTCTGATATTGGCGGTACTCAACGCCGCGCTTAGTTTGTTGCTTGTTTGTATATATCAGAAGGGAATTTTTAAAAAATATTCTGTTACTAAGAGATTTCAGACTTTTCTGCATTTCATCCCATAACCAAAGCGTGTAGATAGATAGTTCTACCGTGCCACCATAATGTCAATATTTTTTAGAAGACCCCAAAGGAATTTAAAAAGGTTTCACAATTTGTTTGAAAACAGAAAATGCTCGTCACAACATATGAGAAAGGTTTAAGTGATTAAAAAAGTCGTACTATTTTTTTTTTTCGCGTACATTTTATTTTTACAGCTTTAGGTTTTATCGTGAATTGTAGGGTAGTTAGAGAGAAACTAGTGTCAAGGAACTCCGTTGTTTGCTTCTCGCCCGAAAATCGAAACGTTGCGTGTTGAGTGGCCAACTAAACGCCGCGATTTGTTTTACCGGAACGGAGGAATTTAAATAATTTTATACCCGAGTGGATATCGAACTCCCAACCTCTTCTACTGTGCAACGGTTGTTTCAATATATCTTATAGACAAAGTGCGGCGTTGAGTTACAGTGGTGCAATACACGCAATGTCTCGAATTCGGTGGAAAGCGAAGTACGGAGTCTTGACGCTAGGTACTTTCTGTCTACCCTGCTATGCGGGGTAATATATACAAAAAAATCATCAACTTTTTTCATTTCGTATGGAAATATGTGTTGTACTCGCGGGAGTTGAAACCATTTTGTTTATCTATCTGTACCTATACGTTAATACGTGAGGGAAAATCTATCGACCCATTATTATGAAAATTTAAGCGTATGTAAGATATATTGAAATTGACGCATTTTGAATTTCGTTTTTGATAATTACGTATTAGAAATACTTTAAAATGGTAAAATAAATATCTACTACACACACTGCTACGTGTTTGACAAACAATTGTGAATAATGTTGCTAAGATTACACACGTTGCTAAGGTTACGTATATCTTACGCATCAAAAAGGCCTTTAAATCTTTATTAATTTAATATATTTCTAGAGTATTAGCGATAATATATTTCTAGAGTATAAGCGTCTGACCGTGCATTCGCACAAAGCGGAGTACATAGTGTCTTGATACCGTGTTTGATTTACGCGGGATAATACCGTGTAGCTTAAAACAAGAAATATTTAGGCTATCATGGCGCCATAGGACAGTCCGACTGTAAACGCGATAAGTTGTGGATTCGATTCCCATTCGGAGAATGATTATATTTATGATTTCTTTTTTTACGCTCTGGTAAACCAAAACGCGGCGTTGAGTTCGCCACTCTGCATGCAGTATCAATTTGGAACAGAAAGCCGTCAAAGGAGTGTCTAGACACTAGGTTGTCTTTGACTACCCTGCTATGCGGGATAAAGTATGGATTATAAAAATATACATTCCATACAATACATCTGAGAATTGATTTCACAATCTTAACACGTAAAAGACAACCGTTTCAAGTTTTCTAAACTTAATTTTACAGCGTTCGATATGGAAGAGGTTTTCTTGGTTTTTTGTTTTAACGTGTCCCAAGAGAGACATACGTGTACCGTAGCCTTAAGCGTGTAGAAAAATAATTGTATATATAAGAAAAAAAACAGCGTTAATTCGCATAGCAGCATAGTTAGACGCAACCCAGTGTCAAGACATTATGACCAATGCTTTCAGTACGAATTTAAGACATTGCTTGTTGAGTAACCAACTCAACGAGAGCGGATCTCGCGGACCGGAGTGGTGTGTCGAGTAGCGGAACTTAACGTCGTGTTTTGTCTATAATTTAAATGCATTAAATTACACTAGTATTCATGTACACTTTCGTTTACGTCACTGCACTACGACGGTCTTCACTTTTATTTCACCAATTTTACAAAATTTAAATAATTACTACATCCATAGATTGAACCTCCAACCTTAGTTGAGGACAACTATCAACGTGTAAATGAAAAAGAAACAAACGATTGTTTTTTTTATGTTAATTTAATTTTCTTTTTTTTCAGGATATTTTTATCTTCACGATTTTATCCCGCGTAGCAGGAAGTACCTAGTGTTAAAACACTCTGTACTTCGCTTTCACCTAATTCGAGACATTGCGTGTTGAGTGCTGGAACTCAATCAGAGCAATAATAATTTTAAGAATAATCACTTCCCCGTGTGGTAATTGAACCCACAACCGATCGCGTTTACAGCCAGACGCTGTCCCACTACGCCAAGACTGGCCTCAAGGCTTTTTATTATAAAAATAATATTTTCAACGGGGATTCATCAAGAACAGAATGCGTTAAATCTAGTAATCTAGTACTTCTATGTAGGTCGCGTAGAGGACAATAGCCCGTTGTAATATCACAATTGAATAAAATGCTTAGAAAAATACTAACTGTACTTTGTTATTAAAAAAGTGTGGATTTTTTTTCTCATTTTGCTAACATATATACAATTCACTCATTCGGACTGGGGCTTGGTTGACTGATGGAGTAACATATGTGTAGCCATGGCAACGTGTGTGACACTTTATACTAAACTAACTACGTACGTAGTATGGCAAACGTATCTAGTATACGTTGGACATACTACATACATGATATAGTGTGTATCGGTTCCATGTCATTTAAAAAAATATATAAAAATTTGAACACAATGGCATTCGAACTCGCGCTTCTTGTCCAAGCGCTCTGACCGCTAAGCCATGCGTTCTACTACCAGCTGTGTTAAATTTGTATACATTTTGTTACAACTTATAAACGTTGTTAGCATCTGTGTAGAGACAAAGATTATTAAGAAATATTCGTTCGGCGAGAGAAAATGGTATTTGTTATAATATTTTCCTATTTTTAAAGTGTAATTCCTCACTTAGGATAAGGAAATATTTTAGATTTGATATATCATGACGCCGTGTGATGCCGGCTACGCCGTGTGATGCCGGCTTAGAATAGCATCACCCCATATCCTCCCGCGGGTGTCGTAAGAAGTGACTAAGGGAAAAATCAGGGCATGGGCAGCAGCGTGGCCCTGTCTAACATAAACACCTACTGCGGTCACCAACCCGCCTGCCAAGCGTGGTGACAATGGCAAGATCCCCCATGGACACAGCGCCAAAAATACGGCCCTCAGTGCCCGGCAGCCCCGCTATTCCCGGCCAAGGCAGCGGTCGTGGTCACGGCGGGGCCGAGGGTGCTAAGAATCCCCGGAGTAAAGGCTGTCGAAAACAACATATGTATTTGGCAACGTACAACGGACGTACGATTCGGCTGGACCATCACCTCACAGAACTGGAAGTAGAGTTAAGTCATATAAAGTGGAGTATTCTGGGGTTATCGGAAGTCCGAAGAGAGGGAGAGGATACAATAACCCTTGACTCTGGTCACTTGCTCTACTTCCGGGAAGGTGATAGGGCCTCCCAAGGTGGTGTCGGTTTTCTGGTCCACAGAGCTCTTGTTGGCAACGTTGTGGAAGTTAGTAGTGTGTCGACCCGGGTAGCGTACCTCGTAATCAAGCTTACCGACAGGTACTCTCTGAAGGTAGTGCAGGTATATGCGCCGACCTCGACACACTCCGATGAAGAGGTTGAAGCCATGTATGAGGACATTACTAAAGCCATACATGGTACGACCTCATGATTCTACAACGTGGTCATGGGAGACTTCAACGCTAAAGTGGGAGTACAGGAATGCGACGAATCGAAGATTGGACCACATGAGTTGGGGTGCAGAAATCACAGAGGGCAAATGCTGGTCAACTTCCTCGAGATGCAGGGGCTTTACTTGATGAATTCCTTCTTCAAGAAGAAGCCCCAAAGGAGATGGACCTGGCAAAGTCCAGATACTGTGACAAGGAACGAGATAGATTTTATCATGGCGGACAGAAAGTATATATTCAAAGATGTCTCTGTGATCAACAGGTTTAACACCGGCAGCGATCACCGACTCGTACGAGGCACTCTGAACATATGCTTCAAAGGCGAACGAAAACGCCTGCTGAAATCTACTCTCCGACCTACGCCGCCCCAAGTAGATCGTGTGTCCAAGCAGTTCCAATTGGAACTGCAAAATCGATTCGACTCGCTGGAAACCACTGACGATGTGGACGAGATAACCGACAGCGTGGTGAAGACAGTGTGTAAACTGGGCCGTAAGCATTTTCCGCCGACGAGTACCACTAAGCAGTCCAAACTTGCTCCCGAAACCCTGGATCTGATGAGGCAGAGACGGGAAATGCCATTCGCTCAAGCAGCTTCTCCAAATCAACGGGCTCTCTCTAGGCGGATAAAGAAACTCACGCGCCGGGACCTCCGTTGCTCAAACACGAGAAATATTACAACCCTCATTGAGCAAAATAGGGGGTCCAAAGTTTTCCAAAGACCGCTAGGGAGAAGCCACCTTGCAAAGCTTAAGACAGCGGATGGCACAATAGTCACGTCAAGACCCCAGATCCAGAATGAGGTTGAGAAGTTCTATGGGCTGCTCTACTCATCGCGCACACACAAGCCTATAGCTCAGGACACTGAAGATCCACGTGCACCACTGACGCGCCATTACTCGGAAGACATCCCGGACGTTGACGTAAGTGAGATTAGTGCGGCTCTTAAACAGCTCAGGAATGGGAAGGCCCCGGGTGATGATGGCATTACCACTGAGCTCCTAAAGGCTGGTGGACTACCGGTCCAAAAGGCCTTAGCAGAACTCTTTAATG
Source organism: Dryadula phaetusa (assembly GCA_032432895.1). Classification (NCBI taxonomy): domain Eukaryota; kingdom Metazoa; phylum Arthropoda; class Insecta; order Lepidoptera; family Nymphalidae; genus Dryadula; species Dryadula phaetusa. The sequence goes on along the minus strand of JAOYRS010000090.1, from coordinate 767,473 downwards.
CCGTCATCCGCCAAGGCATGACGCCAGAAGCGTGGTCCAGGGGTGTGGTGGTCTTGTTCTTCAAGAAGGGTGATAAAACCCTCCTAAAGAACTACAGGCTGATTACACTCCTCAGCCACGTTTACAAGTTGTTTTCAAGAGTCGTCACGAATCGTCTCGCCATCAAGCTCGACGAATACCAACCTCCGGAGCAAGCCGGGTTTCGAAAAGGCTACAGCACCATAGACCACATACATACTGTTCGGCAGATTATACAGAAGACCGAGGAGTATAATCAGCCGCTGTGTATGGCATTTGTGGACTATGAGAAAGCGTTCGACGCCATCGAAACCTGGGCTGTTTTGGAGTCCCTGCAGAGATGTCAAATCGACTGGCGATATATCGAGGTGATGAGATGTCTCTACAGCGCTGCGACGATGACCGTCCAAATCCAAGATCAGCGGACAAGACCTATTCGGCTCCATCGTGGGGTGCGACAGGGGGACGTGATATCCCCGAAACTGTTCACCAACGCGATGGAGGACGTCTTTAAAACCCTGAATTGGATTGGACGAGGCGTCAACGTCAATGGAGAGTATATCTCTCATCTGCGTTTTGCCGACGATATAGTCATCTTTGCAGAGACACTGGAAGAGCTAAATCAAATGCTGAACGACCTAAATGGGTCCTCCCGACGTGTTGGTCTTGGTATGAACTTGGACAAAACAAAAGTTATGTTCAACAGAAACGTCATGCCGAGACCAGTGCGGGTCGAAGGCGTTCTTCTTGAAGTTGTACAGGACTACACCTACCTAGGCCAGACAATACAACTTGGCCGACACAACTTCGAGAAGGAAGCGGATAGGAGGATTCAGTTGGGTTGGGCGGCATTTGGCAAGCTCCGTCGAGTCCTTACGTCAACAATTCCGCAAAGCCTAAAGACGAAGGTTTTTGAGCAATGTGTCCTACCTGTAATGACATACGCTGCCGAGACGTGGACACTGACAGTAGGGCTGGTCCACAGATTTAAAGTCGCTCAGCGAGCTATGGAGCGAGCTATGCTCGGGGTCTCTCTCAAGGATAAAATCAGGAATGAGGTTATCTGTGAGAGAACTAAAGTAACCGACGTAGCTCGCAAAATCAGTAAGCTGAAGTGGCAATGGGCCGGTCACGTCTGTCGCAGGACCGATGGCCGTTGGAGCAGACGAGTCCTGGAGTGGAGACCGCGTCTTGGCAAACGTAGTGTAGGACGCCCTCTGGCCCGCTGGACTGACGACATACGCAAGGTTGCCGGAGCGGGCTGGATGAGGGTTGCGGAGGACCGGGATGTTTGGCGCAAACTTGGGGAGGCCTATGTCCAGCAGTGGACTGCAATTGGCTGACGATATACGATACGATATCATGACCATTATGGATCAACATACGACTGTAATCGCAATTGGTTGTAGGTTCGATACGCACTCACATTAACAGAGAGTTGATCTAATAAGCAAGTTACTATACTTAAATTTAAATAGAAAATAGAAAATTCTTGAGTTTTGATTTCTCATATTGATAAAATATTGTACTCTTTATATATTAAAACACACAAAGTTTTTTCCTCGAGCCCTTTAAGTGTTTCTTATAAAATAAACTAGTTTATGTAAATGGCATTCATATGAAAAATGCTCTCGCGGGACAGTGTGTCTACCAACTTATGTCCCTTAGGTAATAATAAATTGAATTATGTTTAAAAGATACATTTGGAGCTATCGTGGCACAGTAGGACAGTGTCTGACTGTAAACACTTGTGGGTTCTATTCCCACTCAGTGTAATATATATTTTATCCTAAATTTGGACGGTTTTTATTTATCATTGTAAGACTTTATCTTTTCAAGTCTTTATCTGGCATAGCAGTTTTGATAGGAAAAGGCGTAAACCTGTTAAAATAGTCATAACCGGAACAGATACCGGCCGTAGTGCAGTGGGACAGCGTTTGACTGTAAACACGTTAATGGGTGCGATTGCACTCAGGGGAGTGAATATATTTCACTTAGGGGTATGAAAATATTTAATCTATTTTCATTTTCTCGCTTTGTAAGGCGGAACGCGGCGTTGAGTTCCGCCACACAAGCCGCAATGTCTCGAATTAGACGGAAAGCGGAGTGTCTTAACGCTAGTTACATTCTGTCTACCCTGCAAAGCGAGATAAAAGCCTGAATCTAAAAAATAAACATCAATTTGAATTGGCTAACCTGCAAAATAAAAATTTTTAACTAACCACTGCGCTACTAGGACGTATGTTGCTATACGTATCGGTGACGTAGGTTACATCTTGAGCAAATCGGATTTGTACGCGGCACAGTATTAGACGCATCGATTATTTAATTATGTATTATATTATATGGAAGTCAAGATTTTTCTATATAAGTAATGTTTGAAGAAACGATACAGTATTTTTATTTCCATTTTCAAACTAATATCTTTTCTCCGTTTTGACAAGACTAAGCGCAGCGCTAAGTTAGCTTATTCAACACGCAATTGCAAATTTGCTTGCTAACATATCAAACCATTCTCTTTCTGCGTTAACATATAACAAAAATTGATCTGCTTGCCATAGTTCGGGTGAAAAATTAAAAGAAACACTGTAAAAAACTAAACGAAATCATTTTAAACGTGTGAAAGTACATTTTTGAAAATTCGGCGTTTCGAAAACTTCACAGTAGTTCGTAGTCAAAAAATTCGAATTAGAAATTTAGACTAAAACATACACGATTAATCAGTTTAAAATAGTTGCATTTAAAGCGCTTTAAATATTTTTCACGCTTTGATTTTTACGCTGGACTGCTTGGACTTGGTCTTTGGGAATTCTAGTATCTTCAAATTTTATATGTTTTCTAAAATTATTACTATTTGTAATTACTGTTTAAACTTATGGCGAATAAAAAGGATTCTGTATTAGAACTAATTTTGTTTTCAACTTCACGCTTTATTCCGCATAACAGGGTGGTCCCAGACAGCATAGTGTCAAGACACTTCGTTGACTGCTTTTCACCTGAAATTCAGATATTGCGTTTTGAGTGGTGAACTCAACGCCGCCCATTGTTTTACACGAACGGAGAAATGTACCTATATTTTAAGTATAATAATTCACTTAATTACAGCCAATCCCGTTTACAGTCAGAGGCGGTTCCACTACGCCATCAAGGCGCTTAAAATGGAATTGGCTGCCACCAACCAATTATTTCAACACTACTAAGCTTATAGGGTTTTAATATACATCCCGAATAGGGGTCTCTTCGTATTGCCTAATTTCAAGGAAAACTTTCAAATTTAAGTAAAACTTCCCTCCTGTCATTGTATAATCGGAGTGCAGCTGTGGCTCGCTTCTAACTGATCTGACATTCTTTGGGGCTTTCAAATTTTTTAATTCTTGAGTCTTTCTTGGGCTTGAAGAGGTTGGGTAGGTTAAATTTTAAAATTTAAGTTTTATATACGAATTAATATATACGTAAGTGGTACAAGAGGTCGGGGGAGACCTCGGTTGACGTGGAAGGTTCAAAGCATGAGAACCCCCAGAAGAGCATGTAGGAAGTGGTTAATGACTTTGGAGAAGGCCGTAGCGTTTGGCGTTCTATTCTTTCTGACTATTTCGCAAGGGAACGTCAGTCTTACACTGAGAAGCACTGGTTCAAGCAACTATGTACGCTCTAATATTTTTTTACCATATATACACATATAGGTGTAATATGGTTAATTGGAAAGTATAGTAAAAGGCAAGTCTCAAAAGTGTTGTAACATTCCATTCGCTTATTAACTTAGTATAGCTTCACGTATTATCCCGCATAGCTAAATAGTCAGAGATAACCTAAAATCAAAGCCACTCTCTGTTTTATATATATTTATATATAATCATTCTCCGTGTTTGGAAATCGAACCAATTGCGTTTACAGATAAATGATGATTCACATCCATCCACTGCGCCACGATGGCTTTCTAATTTGAAGAGACAGTAGAATATTATCACTATATGTACATATCTTAAAATGTGAAGCAAAAACTAAATGAAAAATAATATGTAAAAAATATTTCACATTAATAAAATTAATATAACACACACTAACATGTTTTTGATGTATACACTTATATAAAGTGACATATACATACATACCTTGCTAAAACAACCTGTTGTCAACCCTTCAATTTAATTTTGTTAATATAAAAATGTCCCCAAGTGAAATTTGAACCGGCGACTAATACACTGGTAGACACAAATTCTACTATATGTATATACATATGTATGTATGTATGTATGTATGTATGTAATACTTGTATATAGAAATAGCGTTTCCGACTATGTAACAGCTGAATCCCGTCAAGTACAGTGTCGAATAACTCGGTCAATCCCTTTTTGATTATCTTTACTTGTAAGGTCACAAGTTTATATACTATACTACTTTGTCTACGTGGAATTCCCTACGGAAAACAGCAAAGTGAAATTTATCTTGTACAGTCAAAATTATTTAATTGTTCAAAAAGTAGGTCGTGGCGCAGTGGATCACCTGTTAACGCGATTGGTTGCGGATTCAGTACTCGCTCGTGGAAAGTTCATTGAATTACACCACTTTACACGCCATATCTCGAATTGAGAGGAAAGTGGAGTACGAAGTGTCTTGACACTAGGTACTTCTAGTCTACTTTGCTGTGCGGGATAAAAGCGTGGAATTTCTTAAATATTACAAATAGCCTTAGTTCTAAATAACCAATTATAATAAAGTTTGTTGTACTACATATTCCTTCTATATACTTAATAAAAAAATGCATCTTTGTAACACGAATATAATGATTTAGCTACGACTAACGCATTATTAAGATGCATTATGCGTGGAAACCAACCATCCAACGCGATTAGTTGTGGGTTCGATTTCCACTCTGTGAAATAATTATATTTAAATCAGTTTAATTTACTCGCTCGGGTAATATAAATTGCGGCGTTGACTTCCGCCAACAGGTCATGTCACAATTTCGACGTAAAGCGGAGCGTACTTTGTTATGGGAGATAAATTGTTAAAATAAATCAATAAAAATAATAATTCAGCGCAATACTTTTAATACTAATTAGCTGCACCTTTCGTTAAGAAATATATACTTTAATTACAATGAGTACAAAAAAAATATATAGAAAATTCATTTTACTGGTGGTCTTGAAGACAAATGAATATTATGAATATAATCTAAACGAATCTCACACACACGTGCACATTTTTAAACAAACCAGACTGTTCAAAATACAGATAAAAAAGATAAAAAAGATAGAAATAAACATAGATAACGTAAAGAAATTTAAAAAAAAGTGTCACAGATCTTTTAGCAATACAAGTTAAGCAAACGGTACAGAGTACGGTACGGTACAGAGTTGTACGTGGCGTGATGTTTGCGTATCGCTTAATTGGCGAGAGGCTCTTGGACGGCATCCAAGAGGCGCGGGTTCAAATCTTGCCAAGAATATGAATTAAATTTGTTTGTAGTCCCAAATGTTTGAATGTCAAGGAGAATTTAAAAATAATATTCTGTCATTGCGTATTTCAAGTCGAATACTGAGACGACACTAACTCCAGCTAGATTAGTAAAAGAAAGAAGTAAATTAAAATTTTAAGCGGAATTTAACGCCGTGCTTGGTCTTACCAGAACGGAAAATAGTGTCGATCAAAAATAAATATCATTGTCCACAGCCATGCGCTGTCTCATTGCGATACGATGAATTTATCTTGAGTAAACATTTTTGAATGTTTGCACACATAGGTGGAATTTAGGATATTTTGTTTTTTCTTTTAGCTCACGTTTTATTCCTTCAGGGGTAATCAGAGAGTACGGAGCGCCAAACGCTAAAGTCCCTGCATACCTCTTTCGCCTCGTCCACAGTCATCATCCTCTTCATACAAGCCCTTCGGGGGGTACTCATGCTTTCTTTACGTGACCTTTCTTCAGTATCTTCGATACTGAGTTTTCGAAGGTCAACCGAGGTCTCCCCCACTTCTCTTACACCTCACTTACACTAAATTTAGGATTTCATTTTATAAAAATTATGCGCATGGAAGTAGGAAGTATGTCCGCAGGAAAAAATCAGCTTCACGCTTTATCCCACGTTGTAGAGACTATCTAGTATTAAAACACTCCGTTAACTGCGTTCCGTCCGAAGTCGAGACGCTATGTATTAAATCGCGAGCTCAACGCCACACTTTCTTACCAGAGTGAAGACATGACGATTAATTTTGAATATAATGATTTTCCCGAGTGGGAAACGAACCCACGACCAATATTTCTTACAATTTAAATTAAATTTATATAAAAATATAGAACAAACCACAAGCTTTTGTAACAAAGTAACACACGTAATATACGTTACTATGGCAACGCGTATTTGACGCGTCAACATAGTAAAGCATCACCATTTTTTTTCTGTTTGAAACATAAGAACAAACAAACAAATGTACATAAAATAAAAATTCATATTAAACGATTTTTTTAGATTCACGCTTTTATCCTGCAATGCAGGGTAGATAGGAAGGACCTAATGTCAAGACACTCTGCTCTCCGCTGAATTTGAGACATTACTTGTTGATTGGCATAACTCAACGCCCCACTTTGTCTTACTAGAGCGAGGCAATGGAAGTAATTCAAATGTAATCATTCCACCGAGTGGGAATCCATCTCACAACCGAGCGTCCCACTGCGCCACTAACGGGCTCGAATATAATTGACCACATTTCATAACGCTATTGTAACCACAAATGAGACATACGAATGGTCAACGTCGGTTAAGTGTCCGTATAATTGGGACAAATTTAACTCAACACAGAGCGATTCCTAGACACGAATTTACTATGAAATGGTTAACTTACTTTAGCTTACTTTAGCTTTGTCTGGTATTTATAGACAACCACTTTACTTTAGCTTTGTCTGGTATTTATAGACAACCATATGTTAAGACACTCCACTGTTTTATGTTCGATATCGAGACATTGCGTGTTGAGTGGTGAACTTAACGCTGCACTTTGTCTTGTCGGAACGGAGGATATTATAATATTAAATTTATACCAGTATTTGATCAATTTTAAATAAAGTTAAAATAAATATTATATTTATTTGCTATCTGTGACATAAACGTTACTAAGGCAACGCATGTTTTACGCGGCAATTGGCCTGCAAGTATTTTACTAAGGTATGTTTTAATATCAAATGTTATGGTTATTATATAAAAGTATATATAAGGATTTAGGCCGGTCGTAGTGTAGTGAGACAGACTGTACACGCGATCGATTATGGGTTCGATTACCACTCGAGGGAGTGATTATATTTAATTTAAATATTTTCATTTCCTCGCTCTGGTGAGAGAAAACGCTACGGTGACCACCGCCACTGAACATGCAATGTCTCGAGCTCATCAGAAACCGGAGTAGGGAGTGTCTTGACACTAAGCACTTCCTGTCTACGCTGCTATGCGGGATACAAGCGTGAAGCTAAAAAAATATCACTTAACATTAGTTATTAATTTACGTACGTTATAACATTAGTACAATGTGAAAAACAAAAATAGTGATACTTTACTACGTCACGAAGCATTGGACCAAACAACACCCATCCAAATAACTATTAATTACTTGTTGATCCGTAACATTATTTACTGTTGAATGATCACACTTGACGTTTCCGGCATCCGCTTCGTGTTAATTAAACTCGTACGTTTATATCATTTGTGATTATGTAAATAGAATATCTTTGGGTAAGGTTCACCATGAACACGTAGTGGTGAATTGTAATTCCACGTGGAATTTTTTTTTTATAAAAATGTCATGGCTGTATGAGCTATGGATTTTTACTTCTATATTTGTTTTTAAGTTTCACGCTTTATCCCGCATAGCAGGTTAGTCAGAGAAAATCTAGTGTCAAGACACCTGTAGCTTTCCGTCTGAAATTGATGTTGTGTGCTGTGTGGGGAACTCAACGCCGCGTTTTGTTTCACCAGAGCGTAAAAAAAATAATTTTATTATTCCTCTGAGTGGGAATCGTATCCATAACTTATGATTTACAGTTGGACTGTCTGTGTAAATATTTATTTTTTTAGCGTCATGCTTTTATCCCGCATAGCAGGGTAGGCCAGAATGTAACTAGTCTTAAGACATTTCGTATTGCTCTTTCCGTCGTATTCGAAACATTGCTTATTGAGTGGCGAAATTCAACGCTGCGGTTTGCCTACCAGTGCGAGAAAGTGAAAATAATTTAAATATAATCACCCCCTTGAGTGGGAATCGAACCCACAATTTATCCAGATTACAGTCACACTGCGCCACGACCGGCCTCGAGTGGAATGTTTGTGTTTCGGAATATGTCTTGTTATACATAGTGCGGTCGTGGGGCAGTGTGACAGCGTCTGACTGAGTGAAACGCGATCTGTTGTGAGTTCGATCCCTAATCGAGGGAGTGATTATATTTAAATTATGTCCTCGCTCTGATTAAGACAAAGAGCGGCGTTGAGTTCAATTACTCAACACGCAATATCTCGAATACGGTGAAAAGCGAAGTACGGAGTGTCTTAACACTAGGTACTTTCTTTTTACCTTGCTATGTGGGACAAAAGCGTGAAGCTAAAAACAAAATTAAGAGAATTGACTTAAATATTATAATCACTCTAGTTTAACAAGACAAAAAAGTCGTACATAAGGTGCTGGTCAGTAGCAGTCAAGGTTTCTTAAAGTAAAGACTGGAAAAAATGTCCTTTTTTTGCTTACCTTTCTAAAAGCACAAGAAACTTGTTCAGTGTAAATTGAACATCGACAGCTACTACGCTTTTATTTCGAATAGCAGTATAGAGAGGTAGTATCCAGTGTCAAGACACTCCGTACTGCTCTATCCGTTCTATATCAGATAGTATGTTGAATGGCGTAACTCAACGTTGCGCTATCTCTTACCGGAGCAATCATTCCCGAGCGCCAACTCATAACCAATCGAGTTTTTTTTTTAAAAAAAGCAAACGAAATGAATGGATTTATGGTAAAACAAGAAATTGTTTATGAAATCGGATCATAAAATATACAGGATTTGGTTTTATCATATGAAAAATGCAAAACTCACCGTCGAATAGCGTCCAATTGTGAACTCTGAAAGCGTTTTATTGAATTATTGGTTTTAAATTCATTTAGCAACGAGAATTTCAAGCTTAAATGAAAATTCGTGAATCTCTTGATGGCCGCTAACGAGCGCTCCAAGAAAAGTGCTTAAATAAGTCGTCGTTTTGAAGTAAAGAACTATGATATCGTTATGCAGTTGGTATTTCTTATACAAGACGTTTTGGTTTCAGGCTGACGCTTTTATCCCGCATAGCAGGGTAGATAGAAAGTACCCAGTGTCAAGACACTCCGTACTTCGCTTTCTACCGTATTCGAGTATCAGCAGAGCGAGGAAGTAAAAATAATTTAAATATAATCACTCCCCCGAGTGGAAATTGAACCTACAACCAATCGCGCTCACAGTCAGACTATGTCCCACTGCGCCAGGACTGGCGTTTGTTACATTCGACAGTCCTAGTAGAAGCTCAGAAGGTATTATTGGTCTGTTTATATAAAACGTTAGTTTGCCTCATGTCACTAAGATGATTTCGAGGTAGGCTCTTCATAAATACGAGAATTAAGAGTAAATATATTTTTTTTAGAAAGAAAATGTATTTCTAAAAATATGATAGAGGCAGTTTGTTAACGCGACAGATTGTGGGTTCGATTCCCATTCGAGGGATGATTATATTTAAATTATTTTTTATTTTCTCGTTCTAATAAGAAAACGCACGGCGTTGAGGTCCAACACTCAACCCTCAATGTCTCTAATTCAGTGTAGTGGTCTCAAAAGTAGAGTATGGAGTGTCTTGACACTAGGTACATCTTGTCTACCCTGTTAAGCGGGATAAAATAGTAAAATTAAAAAAAAAACTTAATGCCCTTGCTAATATTTGTTTATAGCAAATGCTATCTAATCCTGACATTCTGTTTTAGAACTAAATTTGTACAAAACTATAAAAACGAGGTGGCAAAGCATAGAAAATAAATGTGTTAAAATAATAAACTCGAGCAACGCCAAACACAATCATGTCAGAGACAAACAAAGAAATCGGGCGTTTAATAAGAAATCCATGATTTAGAAAACTATTGAATTAGTAGTATTATTAATAAATGAGGCCGATCGTGGCGCAGTGTGATACCGTCTAACTGTAAACGCGGCGGTTGTGGGTTCGATTCCCTGTCGAAGTTATTAAATTTAAATTATTATCACTTTCTCGCTTTGGTAAGACAAAGTGCGGCGTTGAGTTCCGCCACTCAACTCGCAATGTCTCAATTTCGCCGGAAAGCGAAGTACGGAGTGCCTTAACACTAGGTACTGCCTAATATAAAGTCTTGTTTTGCCACACGCTTCAGTCCGGACATCGACTTGTTTATCCACAATAAAGTATATAGGTATTAAATATTGTTCCACAACACAAGCCAAATCCACAATTTAGACCTGGCTCACCTCCTTAAGCTACGACTTCATTGAAAACTTCATATCACATATACAATTCCTATTAGATTTCCAATAGGGTATTTTTTTTCTTTTTTTTTTAATTATTATTGGTAAGTTGGTAAGAAATGTCATTTATTTTTTAGTCTGTGTTTTCTTTAATGTTACATAGTATGTTGGTACCTATGAAACAGGAATACCTAGTGTAAGCTGAGTGACTAACTACTTTTGTTAGTAAATACTTTTTTTATTGTTTTTTTTTTTACTTTTTGTCTATCCTGCTATTCGGGATAAAAGCGTGTGCTAAAGAATATATATTAATAGAATTTTTCGTATTTCATAAAAGCCCAGATGAAATTTCTACCGTATTCAAGTGATTCATAACAATTATATTCGGGATAACCAATTGTATTTTATATGCGTGAGGCAAGCAGCTATTCCAATTTATATGTATCGTTATAACACGACCAAATTATGTAATTTCGTCGTATTATAACGTTGTATTATATAAATTAGGTAATTAGGTAATATTGTAAAGTTTTATCAAAACCCGTTCAGTAGTTTGTTCGTGAAAGAATAACAAACATATATATGTACGTACATCCTCGTTGATTTTTGTATTTATTATATAAGTAAAATTAAACCTAATATATATTAAATTATTATTAACTATACTTATCTATATTTTACTATTTTCAAAGTGTTATTCCACACTTAGGAATAGGAAATGTTTTTAAAAAAACGTATAGAAATTTGAACATATCGTGATTCGAACCTGCGCCTCTTGGAAACCATCGAAACGCTCTGACCGCTAAGTCATGCGTTCTACTACCGGCTGTGTCGAAATTCTTATAAGTTTTTGTTACAACTTATTTATGTTATTAGCATGTAAGTTGGAACAAAACGAATGCGAATTTTGACGCAGCTGGTAGTAGAACGCATGGCTTAGTAGTCAGAGCGTTTAGGCGGTTTACAAGAGGGGCGGTTTTGAATCCCGCTGTGTTCAAATTTATATATATTTTTTAAAAATATATACTTATCAATTTATGTAACCAGAAACGTATTTAAAGAAAACAACTTTACGTTTTATTATACATAGTAGGGTAATCATAGATAACCTAGTGTTAAGACGCTCTGTTGACTGCTTTCCGCGACAACGTCTCATTGTTTTTGTCTAAGTTAGCAAAGAGATATTAATATAAATATTAAATATTTAGTCCCCTCAGTGGGAATCGAACCCACTAATAATCCCGTTTACAGTTAGACGCTGTCCCACTGCGCCACAGTGGTTTGATACATTGATCAATGTATCAATCTATCTATATAAATATGTGAATCTAAAAAATCCTTTCCACACTAGCTTCTGTTTTCTTCCTTACAAAAATTACATTTTAAGTAATATAACATTTGTTAAATATAACTTCTGTTTACAAACAAGACTCTGGTCGGGTTTTTTGTAGTTTAATTATAATATTTAACCAAGCGTTGCACCCAGAATAAAGCGAGCTAACATTTTAATTTAGTTTTAAAGAATATAGCTCCAACTGCAATCCCTTCGGGGAGTGCATTTACCTAATTATTTTGGTTCGGAGGCCGGTCGTGGCGCAGTGGGACAGCGTTTGACTGTAAACGCGATCGGTTGTCAGTTCGATTACAATTCGGGTGAGTGATTATATTTAAATTATATTTACTTCCTCGCTCTGGTAAGACTAAGTGCGGCGGTGAGTTTTGCCATTCTACACGCAATGTCGCTAATTCGACGGAAAGCGAAGTACAGAGTGTCTTGACACTAGACACTTCCTGTCTACTCTGCGATGCGAAGTTAAAAAGGGAAGAGCGAGGCTAAAAACATATTAGGTTACGAAGAAACTATTAACAAAATTATGCCTATACATTTCTCTCAAGGTTTTTCAGTACAGATGTTGAAGTTAAATTTTCCAGTCGATAAATACAAAATTAATCTCGGTGTCAAGTCGAGTGGCAAATTTATAAATTTTCTTTGAGCTCTACAGAAATATAAAATAATCGCCTATTGATTCAGTGGTAAGTTGCTCTTTGAGTCTGTGTCCTTGTGTAGGATCCGAGTTCGAAGAATAGATATTGTATCAAAATTTGTTCTATTTTTTTTTTACTTTTTTACTTCACGCTTTTATCCCGCATGGCAGGGTAGACAAAGGTACCTAGTGTCAAGACATTTCGTAGTCTGATTTTTTAATACACATATTGCTTTGAAAAAGTGTCATATGTTTGAAATACACTTTTGTGCAAAGTGACATGCAAGAAAAGCATAGTGTCAAGACACTCCGTTGCCTAATTTCCGCCCAAAAATTAAAATGTGGCACGATTTGTTTTACGAAAGAAGAGAAATGAAAATACATTTGAATTATTATTCATTTCCCCTACTGTTATATATTGAGATAAGCTCTGTTTATTATATTAATTAATCTATACAAGTAAAGCAATTGTGTATACATGATACATATACCAAAATATTTTTTTTGTCTGTTTGTTCTGGTTAATCTCTGAAACGTCTCGACCTATTTTCATAGGACTTATACTCACAGATAGCTCATGAAATAAGCAATAACTAAGGCTGTTTGTATTTAACATTTATAAAAGAAAGAATTAAAGATGTTATTTTTCACATTTTATTATTAGCTTCGAGCTAATATCCCGCATCGTAGGGTTGGCAGGAAGTATCTAGTCTCAAGACACTCTGTACTCCGTTTTCTGGGGACTTTGAAGCATTACGTGTACCATTCAGGCCAACACCAACAACGCTGACGCTTGGTCTTACCAGAGGGAAGAAATGAATATAAATTTCAATATATTCAACACCCCGATTAGGAATCGAACCCACAACCGATCGCGTTTACAGTCAGACACTGCCCCAGTTCGCCACGAACGCCCTCCGCAACTAGTTAATAATATACGAAAACACTTTCCCTTGTCAATTTTAATATAGGTGATTAATTATGAACGACAGATTGTCGATTGCGGGTATATACACAAACTTTTACAGCTTATTACTTTGAAAACGGCTTAAAACGTTATAAAGTTTTATATAACTGACAAAAAAGGTGTTTTAAAGTTAAAACTGTAAATCTTCTTTTGTAACATTGATGTAAAAATATTAAACAATATCAGTAAGCGTCGCTGGTGGATTCGGTTCTTTTGCTTGCTATGGCTAGGTAATGTGCGGTGTTGTGTTCCGCCATCGAAAGTATACGTTCGATGTTAGATTTGACAGACAACCCCGACTATTACAAACAAAGAATTACGAGAATCTAGTACATCTATACATTAAACAATATTATTTACTAAAATAAGCAAATATAATGAAATTAATACAATCTTAATTGTGTATTTTGAAATATAAGGCCAGTGTTTGACTGCAAAGGCAATTGGTTTTTTTAGCTTCACGCTTTTATCACGCATAGCAGAGTAGACAGAAAGTACCTAGTGTCAAGACTCGCACTCCGTACGTCGCTTTCCACCGAATTAGAGACATTGCTTGTTGAGTGGTGGAACTGAACGCCGCACTTTGTCTTTATCATAGCGAGGAAGTGAAAATAATTGGAATATAATCGCTCTCCCATATGGGAATCGAATCCACAACCAATCGCGTTTACAGTCAGACTCTGTCCCACTGCGCCACGACCGGCCTCAACGCAATTGTAGGTAGTATTAAATTTGCTACGGTATAAAGCGTAAATCGGAGTACGGAGTGTTTTAACACTAGGTACTTCCCGTCCACCCTTTTATAAGATAAGCGTGAAGCTTTAAAAAATCTTTCTGGTTTTTTAACATTCAATGTAATTTAACAAAACTATTTACTTTCAACACTATATAAACTATAACTGTGTTAAAATCCATACACCTCCGGCGTAATTTTCCACAAAAAACAGGGTTGATGTAACTTTTTACATATCAATATAGAGGTATACCCATTTGGCTCGGAAAACATCAAGAAATATCTCGTTAACAATATTTATATAGGTTTTACTGTTTTTAATTTTTGATTAAATATTAATGAATCAATTTATTTTCACTTCAGATTAACGAATATTTTTTTACAGCGTCACGCGTTATCCCGCATAACAGGGATAAATCAGAGACAATCTACTGTCATGATAATCCGTTGACTGCTTTCCTCCCGAAGTCTGGACTTAACGCGATGAGTGTAGAAACAGAACGCGTTTTGCCTTACCAGAGCAAAGAAATAGAAATTTTAAATGTAATAGTTTCTTCGAATGGGAATCGAACCCACAACCAATCGCATTTACATTAAAGCGCTTGTCACTTAGCCACGACGGCCTCCTGATGTTAATCGAATATATTATGAAGTATTCGATTAACTTTGCTCACGTTACCCAAAAATATTGGATAATATTATTTTTCTTTAAAATATCCTTTTAAGCTGTAGAGGCCGGTCTTACTCCGAAACACGACCGATTGGCGCGAACGCGATGGGGTACTTGCTTATATTTAAAATTGTTTTGAGATGATAGTGAGACAAATCGCGGCGTTAAGTCCTGCTTTTCAACACGCAATGTCGAATTCTGCGGAAACTGAAATGTCTTGACTCTAGGTACTTCCTGTCTACCCTGCAATGAGGGATAAAAAAGTCGAGCAAAAAATTACAACTTGTCATACAGACGTAATTTCAGGTATGCTACCCTTTAATATTCTACCGTAGACTCAAGTTCTACCGTAGCAAGTCACCCTGTTCCTTTTAACCTGACATTCGACTGACATATTTGCTACTTCACGCTTTTTCCCGTGTAGCCTTTTGTATTCCGTTATCAATTTTACGGCCAAAATAAAAAAAAAGTTGATTCGCAGAACTCGACGTCGTTCTTTCTCATGAGGAAAATAAAAATATAATCGTTACCTCGCGTGGAAATTGAATTCTCATTCATTATTGAAAGAATTGGATACTGCCCCACTACGCCGATGACTATTCCTTCTAAGTTCAATTTGGACCCACAATCCCGTTTTTGGCCGTTTGATCGTGGCGCAGTGGGACAGCGTCGGACTGTAAACGTGATCGGTTGTGGGTTCGATCCTCACTGTGCGGCGGCGGCCACAAAGTGCGTCGGTGAGTTCCAGCACTCAGCACTTTCTGATACTTTCTGTTTACCCTGCTGGGGATAAAAGCGTGAAGATTTTTTTTTGTGAAGAATATCTTTATGGATAAACGTCTAAATCAGGCGTCTATCCGTAACGGATGGAGACGAATGACGAGGACTCGGGTTTGGTTACGTGGGATTCGGCCTGTTGTAGACCATTCAGATACCTACTAAAACCCACCCACCATTCTCTCTCTCAGTAAAAAAAAAACAATTTTTGCACTGCCTAAAGTTAAAACAAAGTTTACATCAAATAATTTTGTAATGCGTGCTTGCAGAATTTCAACTCAAAATATAGTCACTTGGTAGACAGAAAGTACCTCCTAGTTTTAAGACACTCGGACACTTTGCTTCCCTTCGTTGAGTTGTGGAACTCAATGCCGCATTTTGCCTTATCAGGGCGAGGGAGTGGAAATAATTTAAATATAGTCACTCCCCCGAATGGTATTAGAACCTACAACCTATCGCGTTTACCGTCAGACGCTGTCCCACTGCACGACGTCGTCCTCTATACAATATGTAAAAAACATTTTATATCTCAAGGTACTGTAAGTTTCCCTTAAAAATAAATAAACAAATAAAAATATAATATTAAAAGCCGACCATTTTGTATTGCACTCGTCGAATTAGCTTAATTCCATACTAGTCAACGTATTGCGGAGGACTTTTTTTTTAAATTCACTATTTTCGACTCTGTCAAAAGGAAAAATCTCGAGGGGATGAACTTGCACAAACGTTGAAGGACCCTCGCCTCGAGAGCATATAACCTCACCACTTGGCTGTCAATTTAATATGGCCTAAAGCTCGGTATATGTTTTCGGATTTAAAATTTGTAATAATCCCTAATGGGGCTATCTCTAATGGGGTAGTTAGAGAACGGGGCGTCAAACGTTACGAGCTCTATATTTTTGCGTGATTTAGGTATTTAGTGCGGATTACAATTACAATATTTAGATATATTCGGATAAACGATAAATTGGTATTTTTTTTAAATATAATTTTTTTTGTAGTCAATAAGATAGCAGAAGTTAATGTAATAGCAGAAGTAGCAGCCGAGCTCACAGAAGCAGTTGAGGTTTTAGCATGTATATCCGCGAAGCTATTGAAATTCAAAAACCTCCTTATTTCACTAGAAATAATGGTTGGAAACTTTCTAATAACTGGGACCAACTTATAAGCAACATACAAAAAATTAAGTTTTAAATCCATCACACCAGAGACAGTCAGCTTATTCTGCAAGAATCCAGGACTGTACGCGAGGCTATTGAGAAACAGATGGCGGTAGTTTGATATAATTAATTATTGTATCGACTGACAGACGAATGCCACCTCGGTCTACTGCAAGTGTGATCACGGACTACTGTAAAGTGTTCGAAACGTCAGGTATCCAAAATGTATTTTCGAATAGCAAAATATACGCGATTAATCCGTTTGATATAAATAGTTTCATATAAATTATGTAAAAATCGTGAAAATCAAAGATTTTATTAGGCTATACATCATTGATTTATAACGATTAGTATTTAATGTAAAATTTTATATAGTATTTTTTTTAGCTTCATACTTTATCCCTGGCGGGGTAGTCAGAGAGATCCCTGTATACCTCTTTCGTCTCGTTCACAGTCATTATCCTCTTCATACATGTTTATAGTATGTATAACATTTTGGGCGATTTTTTAAAATTTGCAAGGTAAGGACGTACGTACGTGCTAAAAACGTTGGTTCGTTTTTAAAAAACCATTGAAAATTCGTATACGAATTCCTATAGGAGGTATTCCATAGATATTCCAAAAATTCGGTTTAGAAACTAGATATTCTGAACACTTTACATTAGTCCGTGGTTACAGGTAAATTTTAGAATTAATTAGTTTCATTTAAATAGAGGTCACCGTGGCCCAGTGGGACAATGTCTGACTGTTAACACGATTGGTTGTTATTCCTACTCAGAGAATGATTACATTTAAATTATTTTTAATTTTTTCGCTCTGGTAAGACAAAACACCGGGTTGAGTTCCGCTTCTCAAGAAGCAATGTCTTAACCTTGAGAGGAAAATATTGTTGACACTGGGTTCTCTTTGACTATCTTGATATGTAAGATTAAACTTGAAGCTTAGAATAAAATCTGTTATACAAACCTAACAAGCAGCTTCACGCTTTGTTCTGCATAGCAGAGTATTCAGAGACAGCCTAGTGTCAAAACACTCTGTTAACTTGTGCTTGAGTGGTGTTGGAATAGAAGTGGAATATTACATATAATCATGCCCCTGAATGGAAATTGAACCCACAATTCAATCGCTTTTACGCACTCTGTCCTATAGCGCCATAGCGTGCTAAAAACTAAGAATAAATTACTGTTCCCACATCACTTGAATGTATTGCATGTAAACAACTGCTATCTATAGTCTGTTGTCAAACGTAACTCAGCTACCTGGTTGGCATTTTTCGTAAATAAAAGTTTGTATTGGACTATGTATTTACGAGGGTGAGGCCGGTCGTAGCGCAGTGGGACAGCGTCTGACTGTAAACGCGATCGGTTGTGGGTTCGATCCCCACTCGGGGCAGTGATTATATTTCAATTATTTTCACTTCCTCGCTCTGGTAAAAACAAAATGCGGCGTTGAGTGCCACCACTCAACACGCAATGTCTCGAATTCGGTGGAAAGGGAAGTACGGAGTGTCTTGACACTAGGTATTATCTGTCTACCCTGCTATGCGGGATAAAAAGCGTGAAGCTAATTTACGAGGGTAGCTAACTTTATTTTAGGGTTAAAAAACTCATTCATTGATATTTTAATGGTATTCTATTTTTATTAACTAAAAAGTAGTACTTAGCGGCGAAACTAAACGCAACAGTTTGTCTTAAGAGAGATTTTGGGCAATGTAAAATGGATTTTAAATAGAAGTCCAAAACAAAACTATAGCCGTTTAGATTTTTTTTCCCATTAAATTATGACGGAGAAACTGCACGTCAAAAACATATTTGAACAATATTTTACTAGTGCTTTTTTCTTTTTTTTCGTTTCATGCTTTTTATCCCGCATAGCAGAGTAAACCGAAAGTACCTAATGTGAAGACACTCCGTACTTCGCTTTTCACCGAATTAGAGACATTGCGTGCTAAGTCGTGAAACTCAACGTCGCACTTTATTTTAGCAGAATGTGGAAGCGAAAATAATTTAAATATAATCAGTTCCCCGAGTGGGGATCGAACCCACAACCGATCGGGTTTACAATTAGACGCTGCCCTACTGCGCCACGACCGGCCTTATTAGTGTTCGATTTCTATTTAATTATTTTAATGTACTTCAAAACATCTGTACTTCTTTCTCCATATAAGCTTTAACTGTGTTAAATTTCACCCTCCTCCGTCCGTATAATTCACTTAAATTTAAAAAAATCAATTCAATTAAATTAAAAAAAATGACTTTCAAAATTTTCCCTTCATGTGTGAATAATATAATAAATATCCTGATGACGCGTTGCCATAGCAACATGTATGTCACTTTGTATAAACCTGTATGTCAAACACACGGTAGTGTGTGTTACATTTACTTTATTAATTTAATATATTGTTATGCGTAATTTTTTCATACCCTTTTTTATTTGCCTTATTTTCCGAAAAGGTGGGTACAAAGGTTTTGCTTCACGTATATATATATATATATATATATATATATAGAAATGTATATACAAAAATTATATTCGTGTCGTGTACACCGGCTTTACATCGATCTACGTTTTTTTATGTTTGCGAATCGTTCTCAAAAGTTACGAACATGCAGACAAAGGATGTCTCAATAACAAAAAGCATGCATAATGGAGCAGTGGTTTTTGCTTGTTGTTTTCTCTGTTTACTCAAAAAATCAACTTATTTTAACGGTGTAAGGTTTATATTTGTATGACATCTTGCATTTTGATTCGTCTGTATTTAAATTCGTAGGCTGTGGAAATCATAAAAAATGTTTTTTTCTTTTTTTTTATATTGAAAATAGTAGTTTTTGGATTGTTTGTAAAGGAGGTGTTTACTTGTTGTATGAGTTTCTTTTGGGATCTTCTTTCTTAATAAGGATAAATAAATTAAAATAGATATCAACATCAGATATTATCAGCAGTTATAATGGCGTAGTGGAACAACGTCTAAATGTAAATACGTATTTGGGTTCGATTCTCACTCAGGGGAATGATGATATTCGAGTTTACATATATTTGAGTTCACCATTCAACACGCAATGTCTCGATTTTAAGCAAAAAGCAGTTACTAGAGTGTTTTGAAACTAGGTTGTCTCTGACTACCCTGATATGCGGGATAAAACTTGAAGCTGCTTTGTAAGCAATTTGGTTATAGAAACTGTATTGTGTAAAAAAAGACTTTATTATTTTCATTATTGATTTCATAATTTAAGCCAAAGACATTGTACTGATAGAGACAAGTTATATTTAAAATATTATCTCCATTTCTCCGCTCTGGTAAGACAAAATGCGTTGTTGAGTTCCGCCATTCAACGTGCAATGTCTACGAAAAACGGAGTACGGAGTGTCTACACTATTATGTCGAATAAAAGCGGGAAGCTAAAAAAACTAATAATTTTTAATAGATAAATAGATTCTGCAGTGAGTCTAGAATTGCTTGTATTGGAGAAATTTATTATATGGACTTCTTTGAGCCAAGTTATTTTTTTCTCTTTTTTCATATAAATGAATTAAATTTACAGAGACTGTATATAGTGGCGCGTCTGACTGGGTGGGTGGGTGTCTGACTGGCTGGGTGAGCGTGGGTTTGATTTCTACTCGTTGGAATTATTATTATTCGAATAGCAGTCAAAAGTGTACATAGACGCTAGGTTTTTTCTGTAACATTTCTGAGGAATATTAATAAATTTCGATAAAACTAATAATTAGAAATTAATTTTCCTCAATGACAAGGATAGCAGGAAAAGAATGCTTATCAGAATTAACCCTGCCTATTGGTAATTTTTGTGCAACGAAAAATATAAAAATAAAATAAATCCTTCTTTTAACTGTTTTAACCGGATTAATCGCGTATATTTTGGTATTCGAAAATACATTATTGGACACCTGAAGTTTCGCAGGTCTACCTGTGACCACGGACTACTGTAAAATGTTCGTAAACGTCAGGTGTCCAAAATTGTATTTTCGAATAACAAAATATACGCGATTATTCCGGTTAAAATAGTGTAATTTGAAATGTGTAAAAATCTCGAAAATCAAAGATCTTATTATAAATACTTCTTATTATATCAGCTATTTGCCAAACTGTCACCAAGTTTCGTTAGAATAGATCCAGCCGTTCTAAATATTGGTCGGAACAAATGGACAGTATTGTAAATATATTATTTTGATATATGTACCATTATGTTAATATACCGTGTATACATATATTTATTAAAAAAAATGTTATTTTTTTAATGGTAAAAATAGACACTTCAATTTTATTTAAATGCACTCGCTACTTGTTTGCGTGTAACATATCTAGATCTTTATTTTACTATTTCAAAATACTAGTACCTTAAGTTACTGCTTCTTACATCGGCTATATGCCTGTCAAAGTCCCATCAAAATCGGTCAAGCCGTTACAGAGATTAACGAGAACAAACAGTCAGACAGTGATTGATAATAATTAATGATATGATATGATTTTAGACTGTGCACACATACATATGCATTTAGTAAGAAGCGATTCCAATTTTATTTATTTGTATATATGTATGGATTTAATAAGTGCTTGAAATACTCAATCTTTCAAGTTTATGCTAATTTTTATGTTATGTTTAGTGTAACTGTTATTAACGAAATATGTCGTTAAAAAAAACCATCGTGGCGCAGTGGATAGTGCGCTAGTTAGGTAAGATAAAACGCGGTGATAAACTCCGCCATTAAACACACGTTATATTGATTTCGGGCGGAAAGTTGGGAAACTGGTGATTTGACACTACATTCGGCTACTCTACTGTGGGATAAAATTGTAATTTAATAGAAATTTAAATATATTGTTCATTTTTTAAAAATATTATTCAACACTCAAGATAAGTGATATTTAAAAAAAAATCATAACAATAGGAATAATTTCGTTTGTATGAACTTTAACACTACTGCATGTGGATCGTATTGCTTAACAGACCGCTTGGGCGGGAAACAAGAGGCGGGGGTTCGGATCCGGTTGTACACTATATAATTAAAAACGTCATCAAAGTAATAATGAAGCTTAATTTGACACGACTCGGGATTCAAACCTAGTATATGAGAGCAAGCCCGTCCCGCCCGTCGTTATATATTTATGCTGAAGCGCCATTCAGTCGATCAGCATATTCTCCGACCTCGCTTCAAGTTGCGTATGTTTCATTTGCATAAATGTCTCGGCTTAGGGGGACTTTTTTTTTGAGAGCGGTCAACAGTGTCTCGACACTAGGTTGTCTCTGATTACCCTGCTATGCGGGATAGAGTGTGAATGTAATCCTGATTTTTTGATGAGATTGGGCATTTATATTATGAATATAATATATTATTTGCTTGTAAGCCTTGTAAGTCAATTGAACGCCCGACCGGAGTAAAGAAATTAATTAAAATAATATAGGATTTGAAGCCGGTCGTGACGCAGTGGGACAGCGTCTGACTGTAAACGCGATCGGTTGTGGTTTCGATACGTACTCGAGGGAGAGATTATGATTTAATTATTTTCACTTACTCACTCTGGTAAAAGACAAAATGCGGCGTTGAGTTCCACCATTCAACACGCAATGTCTCGAATTCGGTGGAAAGCGAAATACGGAGTGTCTTGACACTAGGTATTTTCTGTCTACCCCCCTATGCGGGATTAAATCGTGAAGCTAAAAACATAGTTTCCTAATAAGATCTTTAATTTTCACGAATTATTTTATTCGGATTAATCACTTTGTTTGAGTATTCGAAAACCCCTCACTTATAGGACTAACTTATTATAAGCGAGAAAGTGAAAATAATTTGAACCCCCCCAAGTGGAAATCGAATCCACAACTGATCGCGTTTACAGTCAGACGTTGTCCCATTACGCCACGACCGGCCTCCTTATAACTTCAATTAGAACCCAAATGGCATCATTCATCTAAGCCATCATGGAGATGGACGCTTAACAAAGATATCTTATGTCAACGTTATGAGATGGCAAATATGCTTTATATTAGAGCACATTTAAATATTCACCATTAGCACCGCCATATTAATATACATGACCCAATGATGGAGGCAATCGTATTTGCATATAACGGGCTAAATTGCTCCACGTGTCCCGTTTTGTGTGTGATAGCAACTCAACCTATCTTCTCCTTTCTCTTCTTTCTCTTTCAAAATCAAAGTCGAAGACTTTGAGGCCGGTTGTGGTGTAGTCTGACTGTAAACGCGATCGGTTGTGGGTTCGATCCCCACTCGGGAGAATGATTATATGTTTGCCGTTTACCTGTTTCACAACTTTTAATGCAGACAAAGAGAGCTCAATTATGGTTATTCGTTATATATCTGCTTTGAGATATTCCTGTGGGGCCGTAACTCAACGCCGTAGTGTATATATGTTTATAATGGTATTTATTTACAGGTGGTGAAGGCTGTATGGTGGAGTGATGCTGCAATATGTGGAGGGAGTGGCGCTGGCTCGTGGTCACCTTGAATGCTGTAGCTGCTCTGTCACCAGTTGTTAAAATTGGTAAGTAAAATTGATAAAAGTGAACATATTTTGATGAAACTCTTGTAATGATAACGTTTTTAACAGAACCTTTTAAAGTACTATAAAATAAATTGTTCTCTCTAAGCTCTATACTTTGAATGCCACTAAGATATGCATATAGAAAGCATTTTCACGCTTTATCCTGAATAGCGGGGTAGTCGGTGACAACCTAGTGCCAAGACACTCCGTTTACAGCTTTCCATTCTACTTGGAAAGCCAATATATTATTTTTAATGTATTGTTTTTTATATCGACTAATATCTGAAAACCAGACAACCTGAGAAGAAAGACACTCCGTACTTATCTTGAAATAAAAACAAGCAATATGTATGTTTGGTATACCAGTTTTCATTATGTTTTGACTCAAAACTAGCATTTTTAGAGGTGAATTGAAATTAAACCGTACTCCAATATTTTTAAATTGTTATTTACCACTTAGGATTAAAAATAGTCTTTGAATATCAGAATTTTTTTAAAAATTTTCTACCAGCATACTAACAATAAAAATAAGAAACGTATAAGGATTGCGACGCAGCTGGTTAAGGCCGTATGGCTTAATGGTCAGAAAGGTTGGACAGTTTCCAAGGGTTACTGCTTTGAGTCCCGTTGTCTTCAATTATTAATAACTTTGTTCATATATACGTGACGTAGTGGAACAACGTTTGACTGTAAACGCGATCGGTTGTGGGTACGATTCCTACTCGGGGAATCAATTGTATTTAAAATGAATTTCATTCCCCTGTCTTAACAAAGCAGGGCGTTGAGTTTCGGCACATAACTCACAATGTCTCGAATTCGGCGAAAAGCGGAGTACGGAGTGTCTTGACACTAAGCACTTCCTGTCTACCCTGCTATGTGGGATACAAGCGTGAAGCTAAAAAATATATATATACAAATTTATTTTACAATTTCAGGAGCTATCTTCACAGAGGAGTCACGAGGCGGTAGCGCAGAACTTGCTTTCAAGTACGCCGTATACAGAATTAATAAGGAAAGAAGTCTGTTACCCGAGAGTACCCTCGTGTATGACATCCAGTACACTACAGCGAGGGATACATTTAGGACTTACAAAAAAGGTGGGATATTTGGGCTAGAATTTTTTACAAAATTAACTAAACTAGGCCTATGGACTATGATATTGGTCACTTGAGGCCATCGTGGTCACTTGAAGCCACCGTGGTCTCTTGAGGCCACAGTGAGACAATGGTTAACTGTAAACACTATTGACTGTGTTCGACTTACATTCAGGATTCAGGAAATGATTATATTTAAAATTTATTTTCATTTCTTCGCTCTGGTGAGATAAAGCGTGGTGTTGAGTTTCAACGGAGTGTCTTGACACTAGGTTGTCTTTGACTACTCTGCTGTTTGAGATAAAGCGTGAAACAAATGGTAGTGTTTATAATATTTATATTATTAATTTATTGTATTTTATTAATAATAATGATTTTCTTCACTGTTTCTATCCCCAATATTATGCTTCATCTGGTTTTTTTCGTATCCGCTATAGTTTTATTCCGGTAGCAAGGTAAGTACTCCTTAGTACCTAGTGCAAGACACTCCATACTCCGGTTTCCGGCATTTGATAATTCCGCTATAGTTGTTATAAAAGTGCGTTTAGTTAAGTTCTTAATTAGGTTTTTGTAAACGGATTAATCGTGTATATTTTGGTATTCAAAAATACATTTTTAGAAATCTAACGTATGTATGTACAGTAGTATAGTTTCATGTAAAATGTGTAAAAATCGCAGAAAATCAAAGATTTTATTATGTTAGTTGAGCTGTTTCTGAGGAATTTTGAAAATCCATACACTCATATATATATATATATATATATATATATATATATATATATATATGTATATATATATATATATATATATATATATATATATATATATATATGTATATATATATATATATATATATATATATATATATATATATATATATATATATATGTGTGTGTGTCCAATAGTTCTGTGCAAAAAAAATAACATGAACGCAACTATCAAATATAGATTAAAATAATACGTCAGAGCGCGAAACAGGAAATTCTCGGACGCCGAGTGGCGGAAACGCAATATGGCTACCGGAAGTGGCATACTCGAGGGCACTCGCCAGTTTTTGCTAACTTAAAAAAGCGTAGACCGAGTCCCGTTGAAATTGAGAAGTGGCCAGTACGTTTTATAGCTTACGACGCGATTTGAAATACGATTATTTTTTATGTTTTTCTTTATTAAGATGTCAAAAAGGATATTTATAGATATATATATATATATATATATATATATATATATATATATATATATATATATATATATATATATATATATATATATCGGTGCAGTGGCACGTCTGACTGTAAACGCGATCGGTTATGGGTTCAATTTCCACTCGTTGAAATGATTGTATTCAATTTTCTTTACATTTCTCGCTCTGGTAAGACAAAGCGCGGCGTTGACCGTTCGCCACTCAACGCCGCGCGTACAACACACTGTCTTAAAATCTGTGTAAAGTTGAGCAGGGAGTAATAATAACAGACTATATATTAGTAGTGTGTTACCAGTATAGACAATAATATAACAATGGAATAAATATTTATTTAATATTTAAAAAATACTTGAAGAGATACTCTATAAATGTAAATTTAAAAAAAAGTTACTTAAAGCCTATTCCACACTATAAAGCAAGTTTTCGCATATATGTATATATATTTTACATGAAAATTAAAAAATATAAGGAATTTATTTTATAAAATACAGGACTAAAATTTAAGAGAGAGATATTTTACTACACTATTCGCCGAATTCGAGACATTGCGTGTCGAGTGGTGGAACTCAACGCCGCCTCAAATGAATATAATTTAATTCCATATATAAATTTTCGATGTTGTAACCATATTATGGTCTGTATCCAAACCTCAATACCTTTGTCCCTCGGTATTCTGTACGTTGCGGGAAAATAGGAAAGCGAGAAAGCGGGTATTATCTTACTCGAGCGAGAATCAAACCCACAACGAGTGGCATTTACAGTTAGGCGTGGTCCAACTCCATTACAATGGTTTTTTTTATATCTATACAAATAAAAAAAATTACGTGTTTGTTTGTAATATTAAAATAACCGCTTTTTACTTATTATTTATGTATGTATACACGGTACATATATGAAAGTAATATTTATTACAATTTTTGTCTTGTCTGTCTGTTTGTTCTGCCTTATCTCATGAACTGCTTAACCGATTTTAGCAGGACTTTCACTGGCTGATAGATGATTTAATAAACAGTAACACTACTTTTATTTTAGAATTATTAAATAAAGATCCAGAATAGTTAAATTCCACGTAAATGAAGTCGCGGACACAATACACTATCCACTTATACAATATAAATTATATACAAAAATTTATATTATTTTAATATCTTCTTAATAGCCTTAATAACTTACAGATCAAACTTTACTTATTTTTATTTTTTTTAGCTTCACACTGTTTATCCCGCATAGCAAGGGACAGAAAGTACCAACTGTCAAGACACTCCGTACTTAGCTTTCCAGCGAATTCGATACATTGCGTGTTGAGTGGTGGAAGTCAACGCCGCTCTTTGTCTTTACCAGAGCGAGGAAGTGAAAATATTTTAAATATAATCACTCCCCCGAGTGGGGATCGAACCCACAACCGATCGCGTTTACAGTCAGTCGGTGTCCCACTGTGCCACGACCGGCCTCCTTACTTATTTTAGAGCAGTAAATTTTACCCGCACGGTACTGCTATCTTTAAACGGTTTGGTCGTTTTAATAAATTTATGTATCCGACTGTACTTCTAAGTTTTTGTCATGGTTAGTTTAGAGACGTATATATAATTACGAGATACTCGAACTTAGACAGTGTGTAATTTGGTACAGTGAAAGTTTTTTTTTTAAATTTAAATAAAACAAATTTTTTTTAGCTTCACGCTTTTTATCTTGCTTAGCAGGGCAGGCAGGTAGTAGGTACCTAGTGTCAACACACTCCATACTTCGCTTTCCACCGAATTCGAGATATTGCGTGTTGATTGGAGGATCTGAACGCCACGATTTGTAAATATGATCATTCCTTCGGTAGATTGAACCCACAATCGTTCGCGTTTACGCAGTCAGACGTTATCCCACTGCGCCATGACCGGAATACAGAAATAATAATAAATAATTTAAAAGAAAATCAAGTTTTTCTGTGATTTATAAATCTTGTTTGTCTGTCACTATCATTTGATACACATATTGGGTCGAATTAGGTGAAAAGTGGAAGAACAGAGTGCCTTGACACTATGTTCTCTGGCCACTTGCTAGGCGGTTAAGTGTAAAGCTGATTAAAGGTCACTTGTATTACTTTTTAAACGAAACTATTATATTTTAAACGGATTAATCGTATATATTTTGGTATACCAAAATTCATAATAAAAAACACGACGTTTCGAACACTTTACAGTAGTCTGTAGTCTCGGGTGGCAATTAGATAATTTAATACATTTAAAATATGTAAATATGAAGAAATTTTAAGATTTTATTATCTTTATCATTACTTAATCTAAAATTACACGTTGATACGTCTTTAGATAATCAAACAATAATTAACTAATTATTCCAACAAGGCAATACTCTCAAAATAATTTATGTTACAGTAGTCACTTAATGGAACACGTGAAACTGATTGGCTTATACATTATGGATGTTTAGATTATACATTGGCGATGTCTGTTTAGTGTTCCGACTGACAGTACTGACATTTATATACTAACTGACGATTTGAATCGGATTTCTTAAAAATATTTTGAGTTTTTTTTGTATTGAACACAATTATATTAATAAAGAGAAGGAGTTTCTATTTGATTATTATTTAAGTATTATAATTTTTTTAAATATATTTCCTTTTTAGAAACAAAAAAACCATTTTTGGCTTATTTGGAACGACTGTATGATGTATCTTGTTTATATAAGAATTAAAATTTGGAATATTAACTTTTTGAATCCTGTATACAAGAGTAGCCAAGAGGCGTGGGTTCGAATACCGTTTTGTTTAAATTTTGATGCGCTTTTTCAAAAATGTTTTCTAATCCTAAGTGTGGAATAACACTTTACAAATTGTAAATATTTAAAATATTAGTTTCTACTAGCAACCAGCTCGTTGCTTGACCTGCCAGAACTACACTATTATATTTCAATATACATAAATATTTCGTTTTGCTTAAATAACTTAAAGCACTGAGAGCACTGTGCCATTAGTGACATTGACACGGATGTCGTAATGTACCGAAAATTTGATTTTACTGATAATGTGAATCTGCCTTAATGAATTGAAGATGGCATTACGTGTGAGTGACGTTTTGCTAAAGAATATATAGTGAGTGTCATTTGTCTGTTAGCATCGTTAGAATTTAATATAATTCTCAACAGGCGGTTATATGTCAACTCGATTTTCTTAATGTTTTTTGATCTAGGTAACGTTTCGGTCTTGTCAATCCTTGGACATAATTATTAATATATATATATATATATATATATATATATATATATATATATATATATATATATTGAAAAGAAATATTACATTTGAAATGAAACTATTTTAACCGGATTAATCGCGGATATTTTGGTATTGGAAAATACATTTTGGACACCTGACGTTTCGAACACTTTACAGTAGTCCGTGACCATAGGTAGGTCTAAAATGTATTTTTCAATACCAAAATATACGCGATTAATCCGGTTAAAATAGTTTCATTTAAAGTGTATAAAAATTGTGAAAATCAAAGATCATATTAGAAATATTACACTCATCAGCATTATTGTGTTGGAGGAACTCTTTTGCGTAAAGTGTAAAGTAACATACACGTTGCTAAGGTAACCTGTATTTAGAGCTCTTACTATGCGCTTACGCAAGTAGCAATCTATAAAAACAGATAAAATTGGAGTGTCTGTTTGTTATATTAAAGTAACCACTTTTTACCACATGCATTTGTATGTATACTCGGTACATTTACCAAAATAAGATTTTCATTCAATTTTAGCATATCGATCTGTCTCCTTGTTTGGGTTAATTTCTAGAACGGCTCGACCGATTTTGATGGCGCTTTCACTGGAAAATAAAGTATAATAAGGAGTAACTTAGGTTTACTTTTATTTTAAAAATATGTTATAACATAAAGATCCAGAAGCTAAATCCCATGTGGACGAAGTCGCAAGTACATCTTATTTATATTATATTATTATATTTAAAAGTAAAAGAATTATGTATGAAAATAAGTTTTTATTCAGATGTGAAGACAAAACCCATGAATTATGATTTTTTATTATCTATGAATAATTAATATAAAAGGACTTTTTCACACCATACGATATGTCGTATACAATATTAATGAAAAATTAACTCTACTTTTAATACCACATTGTAGCCTTTCTGGCTACAACATGCTTTTCTCTCTTCCTCTTAAAAAGCGGAACTCAACGCTTTGTTTTAATTCTCAAATTCTCTTCTCTCTTCTATTCTCTTTAATTATTTTTAATTATCAAATGTATCACATTTGATAATTATAAATAATTCAAACTAATCGCGATTACAGTCAGATCCTAAAACTTAATAAATATATAAAGATCAGTCAAGAAGATATTTTTTATTTATAATATAACATTTATTTTTTATATTCTGGTAACACAGGGTAAAGATTTCTTTTTCCTACCGGGTAAAAAAATACTTTACTCTCATATATATTTACCTTCACTCTGTTTATCCCGCATAGCAGGGTAGACAGAAAGTACCTAGTGTCAAGACACTCCGTACTTCGTTTCCTACCCAATTCGAGACATTGCGAATTTAGTGGTGGAACTCAACGCCGCACTTTGTCTGCACCAGAGCGAGGAAGTGAAAATAATTGAAATATAATCACTCCACCGAGGGATCGAACCCACAATCGATCGCGTTTACAATCAGACAATATCCCATTGCGCCACGATCGGGCTTAATAAGTAACAAAGATCTTTATCCCATACGATATATCGTAAACGATATTGTAAACGGGCTTAATTATAAATTTATTTATTTAAAAGCAACGTTTAAGTTTAAAAAGCTTTATCTGTTATTCACTAAGTTTTGGAAGTTGTTGAATCTCAGATGTTGAAAGGTTTTTAATAACTTTTATTTTAGCACTAATTAGAGTTGTATAAGTCAAATTTCTGCCATTTCCGTATAAAGAAAGGGTAGTCGGAGATAATCTAGTATTAAGACACTCCGTTCTCCACTTTTCATCTGAATTCGAGATTTCGAGTGATTTTATTTAAATTATTTTGACTTCTTCACTCTGGTAAGACAAAGTGCGGCGTTGAGTTCCACCACTAAACAAGCAATGTCTCAAAATCGTTGAAAAGCGAAGTACGGATTGTCTTGACACTAGGTACTTTCTGTCTACCCTGCTACGAGAGATAAAAACGTGAAGCTAATATATATATATATATATATATATATATATATATATATATATATATATATATATATATATATATATACGCAATAAGTCCGTTTAAAATAGTTTAATTTAAAATATAACATTTCAGCCTGTACACAAATAAGGTCGGGAGCCATAGCTATATTCAGTAGCGCGGGTCCGCTCCTCGGATCCTCCTTGACTGCGATGTGCCGCTCTCTTCACGCACCACATCTGACCGTGTCACCATATTTTGGAGATTGTAAGTATTTTATATACATATATTTTTTTATTTTGTTCTTAAAAATGATATTAATTGCGCTGTGAGTATTTTTTTGTTGCCATTTATATATATTAATATTTAGTTACATTGTTTTTTGTTATTATTTTTTGTGGTCGGTTGGCGCAGTGGGACAGCGTCTGACTGTAAACGCGTTCGGTTATGGGTTCGATTTCACTTGGGGAAGTAATTATATTTTAACTTTTTTGAAAAAAATATATAAAATTAGAATGCAGCGGAATTTGAACTCGCGCCTCTTGGATACTGTCCAAGTGCCCTGACTGCTAAGCCATGCATTCTACTACCAGCTGCGTCGAAATTCTTATACGTTTTTATTATAACTTATTTATTTTGTTTTACGTTTTTTCAAAAATATTTTCTAATCCTAAGTGTGGAATAACGTGGCTTTAAAAATAGTAAATATATTTAAATCTTTCACTTCCTCGCTCTGGTGAGATAAAGTGCGGCGTTGAGTTCCACCACTCTTCAAGGCGTCTTGAATTCGGCGGAAAATGAAGTACGGAGTGTTTTGAAACTAGTTCCTTCCTGTCTACCTTGCTATGCGGGATAAAAGCGTGAAATTAAAAAAATATATTTTTTATCTTATTATTTTTGAATATCGTTATTATTATTGTTTTGATGCGATCTTGTGGAATGGAACCCACAACCGATCGCATTTACAGTCAGACGCTGTTCCAGTGCGCTACGACCGGCCATAAATTAATATTATATTTAAATAATTTCTACTTCACCGCTCGGATAAGACATAGCGCGGCGTTGAGTTCCTAACTTAACACCACATTCACTCGGTTATGTGAAGATATCATATTAATATTAAATTTCTTCTCCTTCCAGCTTTCAACAGTTCCGATTCTTTTACAATAAATCTATATCCGTCTCGTATATTAATGGATCAAGCATTCAAAGACCTCACCGCTTTTCTGAACTGGACAAGAATGGGAATTATTTATGAGGATTATGGCTTTGGTAAGTAACTAATGCTGTTTGTTATTGCTGCTTTATATGGTAACTAGACGTCCGGTTGATGAGTACACAACGCGTTGCCATAGCAACGTGTATGTCACTTTATGTAAACGTGTATGTCAAACACACGGTGTATTTTTGTGTATTATTTTTAAAAAATATTAGCACATAAAATTTCTTCTCTATATAAACTATAACTGTTTTATATTTCATACTCGCGTTATTTTCGTAAAAAAAGGTGTATATAGAATTTCTTTCAAATATTAATATATAGATTTGGTATTCGAGAATATATTTCCAAAAACCACATATTATAATTTTTTTTACTATAATTAGGTATATAGTTAAAAAAAACGCGATTAATTTAGTTAGAGTTTCATATAAAATCAAGCAAAAATCGTTAAAATTAATGATTATATTGATTTTTTTTTTTATTTAAGATAAATAAGAACGTATAGTTTATTTGGTGACAGCGTTTATATTGTAATCAAGTAAAGTAGGTTCAAATCGGTTTATTCTATGAGATATTGTGATACTTTATGTAGTAGTGGCTTCGCGTTTTATCACGCATAGCAGAGTAGGCAAAGACAATCTAGTGTCAAGGTACTCCGTTGACTGCTTTCCGTCCGAAATCGAGACATTACGTGTTGAGTGACGGAGAAAGGAAAATAAATTTTAATTATAATCATTTCCTCAAATGGGAGTTGAATCCGCAACCAACCGCGTTAATAGCCTCTTATTTACTAACTAATTGGTATTGGTAAAATACGTGTATATAAACAACTAATAACCATATTTACCATTTTTAAAGTGATTTAAAGGATTCGAACGTAAGGCTTAGCGGTCAGAGCGCTTGGACGGTATCCAAGAGGTGCGGGTGCGAGTCCCGCTGCGTTAAAAATTTTTATACGTTTGTTCAAAAATGTTAACTAATAACCATGTAAAAGTCATGTTCAGCAAGATATCTAAGAGAAAAATAATATTTAATCATTATACAATAAGTTACTTTTAATAAAATTGTTTTGATTTGACCGTTGCAGACTTTTGGCATTATATGTGTAATTTTCGTCTAACCACGCTAGTTCTTTTTTTTGAGTGCCAGGGCGCTCCGTTTCCGCTATCCGCTGAAATTCGAAACATTGCGTGTTGAGTAGCGGAACTCAACGCCGCGCTTTGTCTTACCATAATGAGGAAATGAAAATAATTTTAAATATAATCATTCCCTGGAGTGGAAATCTAAACCAGCTAACTAGCAATAGCGTTTACAGTCAGATGCTATCAGCTATTTAGGATTATTCTTAAAATTAATCTAAAAATAGTCCCTGCAAATATAGAGAGTTTCGTGCCCGTAGCTTGTATAGTCCAGGAGGAGATAGTGAATTGTGGTTGATTTGACCAATAAAGGGAGATAGATTAAAAAAAAAGTGTTTTACGGTATTTTTGGTTTTGTTTTTCCATAGGGGAGTTGAACATTGTACGTTTAGCTCGAGATGGCCGTGATATGTACGCGGTGAGGTGCGAAATGCGTGACTACAGACGTGCTTTGGCCCAGTTGAAGGCGCAAGGCATCAAGCATATAATTGTAGACACTGACCCCAAGCATCTGAGGCTGTTGTCGAGAGCTGTATGTATTTTTTTTATTTTCTAATTATACTCGCGATTTTTTTTAGCTTACTCACCACTGTACTTAGTGTCTAGAGATTCTGTACTTCACTTTCCATCGATTTCAAGACATTATGTATTGAGTTGTGGAACACAACGCCTCACTTTGTTTCACCAGAGCGAGGAAAGTAAAATAATTTTTAATACAATGACTTTCCCGAGTGGGAATCGAACCCACAACCGAACGCTGCGCCACTGTGCCTCTTGTATAAAACAGCGGTAAAATTATGGTTTGTGCGAATGCTCAAGAAAATAATTTCAACAAATTGCCTTAATTTATATTATATAATTGTCTTATTAATTGAACGTTTAGCGAAGGCTATTGATAGATAAAACCGAAAACTGTATTAAAATTAGTTAAGCCCTTTCGGAGATAAGAAGATAACAAACCCACAGACAAACAAACATATAGATTAAAAAAAAAAAAATAAGAAAGTTGCGTTCCG
The DNA here is from genome assembly GCA_032432895.1 of Dryadula phaetusa. NCBI lineage: Eukaryota > Metazoa > Arthropoda > Insecta > Lepidoptera > Nymphalidae > Dryadula > Dryadula phaetusa. The sequence goes on along the minus strand of JAOYRS010000090.1, from coordinate 733,298 downwards.
TTCACCAGTATAATATATATCTATATTTACATTTCAGATATTACAACTGCAGATGAATAATGAGGCCTATCACTACATATTTACGTCTTTTGTAAGTTTCTTTAACTACCCTCATCTCCATCATCTCTCGCACAATCTCTACTGCAGAAATGATCAGAATATGCGAGTATCTTCATTCATAAATCACTTTCCAGGATATGGAGCTCTTTGACCTGGAAGATTTTTTCTACAATCGCGTGAACATGAGTGGCTGGAGGCTGGTTGACCGGGATTCGGACAAAGTGAAGGACGCTTTGCAGGTCATGGAGAAGTTCCATCCCATTGGTGGATCTATCCTCAGTGGAGGACATATAAAGGTGGGTAGTAGGCTCGATTTCAGCTTCTGGTTTCATTACAAGCTTCTTATAGCAGGGTATACAGAAAGTACCTAGTTTCAAGACACTACGTATACGTACTTCGCTTTCCATTGAATTCGAGATATTGTGTGTTGAGTGGTGGAACACAACGCCGCGCTTTTTCTGCACCAGAGCAAGGAATTGAAAATAATTGGAATATAATCACTCCCCCGAGTCATGATCGAACCCACAACCGATCGCGTTTTCAGTTAGACGCTGTCCCACTGCGCCACGACCGGCCTCAAGATAATATGAATGAAGATATAATGAATGCTACGATAAATGGTTTCTAATATTGTCTTTCCTTTACGTGTGTTTAACTTCACGCCTTATCCCTAGCAGATTAGCAAGAGAGAACGAACCACCAAACCTCCCTGCATACTACTCTCTGCTCGTCCACAGTCATTGACCTCGTCCATACCCATTTAGGGATCCTCATGCTTTTTACTTGACCTTCCTCCAGTGTCATCGATACTATGTTTTTGAAGGTCAACTGAGGCCTCCTCCTCTTTTTAGTTTTGTTATTTTAATACTTAAATTTAAACTTATTTAATGGACAACCAGATCTACGTTTGGTAATTTTTAAATATATATTTTGAAATAGTTGTAATATATGTTCTTAATGTCAATTAAGTAGGTTCTGTTGCCAAGAGAGCAAAGACAATGCGGGATAAAAAATCCTTATAGATTATAAATATTTAGAATATATATATATATATATATATATATATATATATATATATATATATATATATATATATATATTTAACACTAGAGTAGTGAACGTTTCAGTTTCAGTTCAGATTTTGAATAAGCTTTATATCTCGTTGTTATGAAGACAAAGGGCGGCGTTGAGTTCCGCCAGCAATATCTCAGGCTATTTCAAATAGATTATACAATTATTGTAATACGTTACAGACTGAACCCGCACTTCTCTACGACGCTGTACAAGTATTAGTTTTAGCTCTAGCCTCTACTAAAGAGGTGCACTCGTCTAACGCATCGTGCGAGAGCGAGACGCATATATCTCATGGAAGGACTTTGATGGAAAATATTAATAAGGTGAATATGTTAAACTAAGATGCAAGAAACCCCATATTGGTGTCTTAGCTTCACGCTTTTATCGCGCATAGCAGGGTAGACAGAAAGTACCTAGTGTCAAGACACTCCGTACTTCGCTTTCCGCCATTGACATTGAGACATTGCGTGTTGAGTGATGGAACTTAATGTAGCACTTTGTCTTATCAGAGCGAAGCGGAGGTGAAAATAATTTAAATAGAACCGTTCCCTAAAGTGGGAATCGAACCTGCAACCAATCGCGCTTACAGACAAATGTTACTCCACTGTACCACGACTGGCCTAAACTTTTTTATTTCTAGAAATACATTAGAAATTTTTTTGTATATCTACACAGTAAAATAAATAATTTCAACAGGTCCAAGCCCACGGTCTCACAGGCCCCATATCGTTTAACAATGGCATCAGAACCACCTTCCACCTCCAACTCATGAGGCTATCTGGGGGTGAGGATGGAGGGGCTGTTCTGGCTGGCACCTGGTCCCCGGATAATGGACTGGAGGTCACTGACCCCGCTGCCTATAGGCGAGACCCACCGCCTAATGTCACTTTGACAGTTGTTACAGTCGAGGTATGTTTTTTTTATTTCTAGAGACTGCACTTTCCACCTTAAATTAAATCACTGTATGTTGAGTGGTGAAATTGAATCCCGTACTTTATTTTACTACCTATTGAATAAGAATCAAGTTAGAGAAAGCTGGACGTCATCTTTCTTTGATGAGAGGGGGGATTAATTAGGGGGAGGACCATGTTAGGTAGTCTAGGGAACGAGATAGCGGTTCAACTCCAAGCCCTTCGCCATCCTCTTATCAGATCACTCCCTTTTTCAAGTTCAGAGTCAGTCGTATTTGCAGTTTCTTATTATATATTCTTATCTCCACGCTTTATCGTATAGCAGGTCAGACTCCACTTACCGCTGAATTCGAGATATTGCGTGTTGAGTGGTGGAGCTCAAAGCCGCACTTTGTCTTAGCAGAGTTTGTCTTGTCCTCTATATTAGTATAATTTTAATATAATTGTTCCCCTAAGTGGGAATACAACCCACAATCGGCGGCGATTACTGGACGCTGTTCCACTATACTACAACCGGCCTGAAAACTATTAATATTCTATAATAAAACAAAATAAATCCAAATATTTCTTTATAATAATTTATATTATAATTATTATCATATATTAAGTTAAAAACAAATAAATTCTATTTTTTTTTAGGAAAAACCGTACGTGATGGTGAAAGAAGGCTGGAATCTCCAAGGCAACGCCAGATTCGAAGGTTTCTGCATAGACCTGCTGGCGCGAGTCGCAGCAAGAGCTGGCTTCCACTACCGACTGAGATTGGTTCCAGACAACATGTATGGCGCTTGGGACCCTGAAACTGGACAGTGGAATGGAATTGTTAAAGAGCTTATGGATAGGGTGATTAATGGTTTTTTTTAGTTTCACGCTTTTATCCCGCATAGCAGGGTAGACAGAAAGTACCTAGTGTCAACACACTCCGTATTCTATACATTGCGTGTTGAGGTGGTGGAACTCAACACCGCACTTTGTCTTTTACCAGAGCGCGAAAGTGAAGATAATTTAAATATAATCACTCCCCCGAGTGGAGATCGAACCCACAACCAATCGCGTTTACAGTCAGACGCTGTCCCACTGCACCACGATCGGCCTCAATGATTATTGATTTATTTCTAATTGAGGCATAATAAAAGGATTTTTTTAAAAAAATCTATAAAAATTTGAACGCAGCGATATTCGAACCCGCGTGTTTCTTTTTGTTACAACTTATTTATGTTGTTAGCATCTCTGTAGAGAGATTTTTACAAATTTCTACTACTTAAAGATTATTAAGAAATAATCGTTTAACAAGAGAGATTGCTATTTTATTTTAATATTTAGTTTACTTTATTTACTATATTTAAAGTGTTATTCCACACTTAGGATTAAATTCAGCGAGAATATTTAAAATATGAATTTGTTTTGCCCCAGAACGCGGACATAGCGGTCGCGTCCATGACGATAAACTACGCGAGGGAGGCCGTCATTGATTTCACCAAACCGTTCATGAATCTGGGCATCGGTATATTGTTCAAGGTATTATTATTGTTTTCTACTAATTTTTCGTGCATTATACCTCATTTTATGTATATTCTCATAATATTCAAGCTGTTTATCCAGCAGTGTCCAGTGTCACGACACTCCGTACTCCGTTTTCCGCCGAATTCGAGACATCTCAATGCCTTGCCAGAAATGTCTTAGCAGAGCGAGAAAATGATAACAATTTAATTACAATGATTCCCCCGAGCGAGAATTGAACTCACAACCTTTGCGTTTATACTCAGACGCTGTCGCACTGCGCCACGATGTTCTCTATATTTTTCGTCCACAATTGTTTCAATATACATTAGAACTAAATTCATTGAAATTAGAATGAAATATTTACCCCAATTTTATATGCCATATTTACCCTAATTCTGTTCGCAGGTACCCTCCTCGCAGCCGACGAGATTGTTCAGTTTCTTGAACCCCCTGGCTATAGAGATATGGCTCTACGTGCTAGCTGCTTACGTGCTGGTGTCGTTCACTTTGTTCGTAATGGCGCGGTTTTCCCCATACGAGTGGTATGTATCTATTTAATAATAGACTCTTTTAAAAAGCTAGTTGTATTCGAGACGTTGTGTGTTGTTTGGCGTAACTCAACGCCGCGTATAGTTTTATTAGAGTGGGGAAATGAAAGAATTTTAAATACCATAACGTGTGGGAATCAAATCCACAACGATTGCCTTTACACTTAGACGCTGTTCCACTGCAATGCAATGGCCTTTATAGGTTTTATTTATGTATATACATTAATATTTTATTGTTTTTCCAAAAGAGTAAACCAATTAATTCTTTTACTGACATAACTGACGTTTGTGTACTTCCAGGTCCTCCAGCACTCACGTGTGTGGCCATGAGACGAAACTCTTAACTAACCAGTTTAGTGTATGCAACTCCTTTTGGTTCATCACTGGCACGTTCTTGAGACAGGGTTCGGGTTTGAATCCGAAGGTGAGTTTTTTTTTATATTTCATTGTTTTTTAGATATGTGTGTGTGTGTGTGTGTGTGTAAGAGTGGATAAATGAAAACAATTTATATATAATTATTATACTAGCAGGAATTGAACCCACTGTCAATTGTGTCAATTAGACGCTATCACACTGCGCCAAAATGACCTTATATATTTCTTAGTTACCTATTTTTCATTAAAAATTGCGAAATAAGTTAATAAAATCTTAAATAAAAAGGTAAAATAAATGAAAATTCTCAATTGTCACTAGAGCAAGGAAATTGAAGGAGATATTTTAAAAATATATATTAAAAAAACACTCAAATTTCCATTTTTTTTAATACAATTATTTTACTCTTGATTAATATAAGGCAAAATAGCGAATTAATTTGAAAAAGAGAAATTGGAAAAGGCGTTTAACTCTATTTGCCTGTTTCTCCTGGCCCTACATATATATACCTTTGTATAGGTATATACCTTCAATATAAACCCATGCCAGAATTATACTGACATGTCTTTTAGATAAATTTGCGACTCTAACTCGTTATTAACAATAATAATAATAATAATAAAATCTATTTCTAATCTACATTTTTTTATGCCTAGAAAAAAGCATTTTTTTTTTTTATTTATTTATATTTTTTTTTAGCTTCACAGTTTTATCTTGCATAGCAGGGTAGACAAGAAGTATTTAGTGTTAAGACACTCCGTACTTTGTTTTCCACCGAATTCGAGACGTTGCGTGTTGAGTGGTGGAACTCAACGCTGCATTTTGTCTTACCAGAGCGAGAACGTGAAAATAAAGTAAATATAATCACTCCCTCGAATGGGAATCGAATTTACAACCTGTCGCGTGTACAGTCAGACGCTGTACCACTGCGTCACGACCGACATCTATTTCACATATATATTGATTAAAATAAATATTTAAAAAATTCTTTCTAGGCAACATCAACCAGGATAGTGGGTGGTATCTGGTGGTTCTTCACCCTTATCATCCTATCCTCATACACTGCCAACCTCGCCGCCTTCCTAACTGTTGAACGCACTGTATTGCCCATACAAAGTGCTGCCGACCTAGCGGCACAGAACAGTGTGCAGTATGGGACACTGAACGGGGGTTCCACTATGACGTTTTTCAGGGTACGATTTGTAAATAATATATAAATTATTGTATTGTTTTTGATAATGTTTTCGTTATTGAAATCTCATTTATAAGCAATGTATGGATTTAAAATTGTTATATTTTTTTATTAGAATATTTTATGGTGTTCAAGACAATATATAAATATTCTAATATAGTTAAGACCACCTATGAGGAGTATTTGATATTAGAAAATAGAGACTCTATACTTTTCACTGCATAGTAATTTAGGCAGAGAGTACATAGTGTCAAGACACTCCGTTCCTCCAGAATTCAAGATATAACGAGTTGAATGGCACGATAATGTATCATTATCATTATTAACGTGATAATTGAACCCGTAACAGTGTGCGGGTCCACTGCGCCACAATAGTCTCTACACTCGAAATATATATATTTCTTTCTAACGGATATTTGAACTATAACTTGCAACTTTATAATAATCCCACATTTCTCAACAGAAATCATAGTCAATGTGGAATGGTTTTTTTTTAGCTTCACGCCTTTATCCCGTATAGCAGGGTCGACAGAAAGTACCTAGTGTCAAGATAATCCGTACTTCGCTATCCATTTAATTGGAGACATTGTGTGTTAAGTGGTAGAACTCAACACCGCACTTAGTCATTTACCAGGGCGAGGAAGTGAAAATAATTTAAATATAATCACTCCCCCGAGTGGGGATCGAACCCTCAACCGATCGTGTTCACAGTCAGTCGCTGTCCCACTGCGCCACGAGCGGCCTATATAGTTGTTCTGTTATTCTTATAATTATCGTTTTGTATGTTTTGTGATGATTCTTTTATTTTTGACTTATATTAATTATTATTAAAGTGGTGTTAATTGTGATATAAGAACATCTATATGCGAGTTGAATTTTTTTTCTACAACTGCCACCGGTTCTCTAATGTGTTAATGCTTCGGACCTGAGAAGAACCAGACAAAAAAACTGAACGCTGTTTTCCTAAATTAATAATTTCCAAATAAATAATTATTTATTAGTGGAAATGATACAAATATTCCAGGATTCCAACATAGACATCTACCAGAAGATGTGGCAGCACATGTCTTCAGCATCACCACCAGCACTCGTCTCCTCTTACGAAGAAGGAGTAAGACGAGTCTTAGCTGGCAACTACGCCTTCCTAATGGAATCAACCATGTTAGATCATAGAGTACAGAGAGATTGTAACTTGACCCAAATTGGTGGATTATTGGATTCCAAGGTTAGTTTTTAAAAAAAAAAAAACAGGAAATATAGAGTTGTGAACGCGCCAGGATTCGAACTAGCGCCTCTTGGAAACAGTACAAGCGTTCGGTCCGCCAAGCTATCCGTTGTATATTCAATTGGGTTGAAATTATTATACACTTGTTGCAATTTTTGGCTATTGTGAGGTTTTTACTGATTTGTGCTGCCCATTATTTCTAAAAAGAACTATTTGGTATAAAAGGAAAATGCATTTTTAATAAACTTATTAATTTCAACATATTTCAAAATTTTTATATGCAAATTTAAAAATTAAGTACTTCAAAGAGTTTAACATTTTGCATACTTTATATAAACGATCTTCTATGAGCTTTTAAGTGGTGTGTGTCTGTAAACTAAAATAATTAGTATAATACAAGTAATAAGCATTGTTTTAAAAAAAAGGATATTGGGAACTTGTAAAAATACGTGAGCTCGGGGAAGACCTCGGTTGACCTTCAAAATCGAATAAAAAGCATGAGGAACACCCCAAGGGCATGTATGAAGAGGATAGGAAAGAGGTATACAGGGACTGCAGCGTTGTTGTACTCTTTGTCTACCTTGCAAGAGATAAAGCGTGAAGCTAAAAAAAAATGGATAAGAATAATTTAACTAAATGCAATAAATATGACATTAGAAACTACTGTTTCATATGCTTAAATTAATGTTAATTTCTTTGAATAGGGTTATGGGATAGCCACGTGGAAGGGCAGTCCGTGGCGGGACAAAATCTCGCTCGCCATCCTCGAACTCCAAGAGAAGGGGGTGATTCAGATATTGTACGACAAATGGTGGAAGAACACTGGGGACGTTTGTAATAGAGACGGGAAGGATAGCAAAGCTAACCCTCTGGGAGTTCAAAATATTGGTAAGTTATATGAGACAGCGTCTGACTGTAAAACATGATCGGTTTTGGGTTCGATTCCACTCCGGGGAATGATTATAATTAAATTATTTCCATTTCCTCGCTCTGGTAAGATAGTGCGCGGCGTTGAGTTTCGCCACTCAACACGCAATGTCTCGCATTGGGCGGAAAACAGAGTACTAAGTGTCTTGGCATTAGGTACTTCCTATTTACCTGCTATGTGTGAAGTTAAAAATGAAAAAAAAGCCAACAATATTTGAGGCCACCGTAGCGTACTGGGACAGTAAGCGCTATTGGTTATGGATTCGATAACCAGTCGAGATATTAATAATATATAAATTTGCATGTAGCAGGATTCGAACCTGCACTTCATGAGTATAATCTGTACGCACCCATAGAGCTACGTTGATTTTATTGTACACTTGTTGTTAGCATATCTGTAATAAATATGTAAAGTATTAGTAGAGCCTATACCTGGTCTGGTAAGACAAAGTGCTGCGTTTAATTCCGTCCATAAAAATAGTCCCAATCATATAAATATTGGTAAACCGAATTTATTTCAAGGTTTTCATTTCCTACAAACCCTTTTTTTCTTTCAGGTGGTGTTTTTGTCACCTTGCTTTGTGGTTTGGTTCTGGCGATAGTGGTGGCCATTTTAGAGTTCTGTTGGAATACCAAGAAGAATGCATCGCAGGGACGTCAGTCTTTGTGCAGCGAGATGGGACAGGTGAGGCGTTTTAACATACTTTTGTTACTCCCATGTTTCTTATTTATATTCTTCTTGTGACACTATTTTATGTGCACATGTGTCCGGATTTAATGATTTGCATATCATTTTCTTACCAGAACACCAGGTACAAGCAGTTCTTATATTTAGGTTTTTGGGTTAGGGTTAGAGGGGTTGGGAGGGTTTGAGGAGTTACAGGGAGGGGTTGGAAGCTCTCCACTGACAAAAATTACTCCAGATATTAAATTATACTTATAACCATAGTAAACTGGATACATGGTGTTTGGAATGTTATTGTTTTGTTTGTCTTATATACTTCCATTTTACATCTAATTTTAGGGATGGAAGTTAATACTGTAACTATTTAGAACTCGTTCTTCTTAGAACTAGTTCTTCTTAGAACTGCTTTCTGAATTGGTGATAGCTTCCAGTAGGACTGTATGTACTGACAAATTACGTTGATGGGCGATTAGAAATGGCTTATAATTAGGGTTTTTGCAATAAGAATATTGTGATTTTTGATTTTATTACTACCCTTTTTGTATACTTCCAAATGTCCTCAAGAAATATACCTCCAGTGACTACCTTTTTCCTTTTCTTTGATTATTATTTTTTTTGCTCTTCAGGAGTTAAGAACTGCCATGAGAGGTGGTTCTTCGAGAACAGTCCTAAGACCTGGATGTTCCAGGTGCTCTCCTGGGACACATGTGCCTCCAGCACCTTCTAGATATGAGGTATTGGTTTGTTGTTTAAATTTGAATATTGGATATCATGCTACAAATATTTAGTCTCTGATATTTTTTTATCCCAATGGCCGAAAATCGGTACAAACTTTACATTTTCACAAACGGTAAATTCTAAAATGATGTCGATATTCACATATAGACAGACGCATCAAGCACGGTAGAGCTAAAGGAGCTCCGGTGGTCGTAGCGCGGGGCGCGGCGTGGGGCCTCCGCGCCCGCCACGCCCGCGCCGCGCAGGCCCGCCAGGCACCACACCAGTGAGTAGAGAGAAGGAGATAGAGGCAGAGAGAGTGTGACATGAGAATGTAGCTTCACGCTTTTGCGATTTTATCCAGTATAGCAGGGCAGACAGAAAGTACCTAGTGTCAAGATACTCTGTACTTTGCTTTCCGCCAAATTGCTTGTTGAGTGGTGGAACTGAACACCGCACTTTGTCTTGTCAGAATTTAGTTTAGCAATAAATAGATTTTGGTTTTAAAACTTATGTATTTAAGCAATAATAAATGAAGAAATCTATAGAGCAAAGCAAAATTGGAATTCTATAGTTCTCATTGTTCAGTTTAGTTAACGAAATTTAAGTATTATTATAACTATTAAAATATGAATTAATTATTAATAAATAAATTTAAATTAGATTTTTTTTAAAAAGCTCAAGGTCTTAGTGACTTTTACATTCCATCATCCCATGTAAAGGTCACTAAAACTCCCAAGTATTCATAATATAACCTTTATCTATCCATACATTTAAATGATAATATATAATCCCTTTAAGTGGGATTCTAATCCACGACCATCGCGTTCAAAGTCTGAGACTATGAATCCACAGCATTATGGCACCTATAAATCCATAAACACATACATTTACAACCCAAAATCCTACAATACTTACATGTTATACCCCTTTTTTTTAGATTCAATTGGAACACTAAGAAGAACGACGTCATACGTTCTAAAAGAGCCCAGAGAGAAGAAACACGTGCAGATTGTAGCGTAGAGTAGGTTTTATATACTATACGTATATCTATGTATGTACAGATTATATATATGTTGTAAATGTCATTTAACTGTCAAAGTCAAACTGTCAAATCTTTATTTAGTGGATTGTTTATAGTATGATATGCTTTTAGATGAGAGATGAGAGAAATAAAATGGGGATTTTATGTGTTTTTTTATATATTTTTTTATTTGATTAAATAAAAAAAAAATTGTGTTCAAAATAATAATAATAATAATAAAGTGTTCTTCAATTGTACATAATACTTTTAGTGTTTAAAAAAAAACCTATTAGATTATTAAAATTGTAAATTTAAAACCGTTTGCCATAAATTAGATACATAGGTATGTATAAAAAAATATATATACATAATATTTATTATTTGATGTATTTTGTATCTGTATTTAAATTGTTTGTGGTCATCTTCTCTTTTTTTATTTTAATGTATTAGTAGTGGTGCCAAAGTTAGCTTATTTTTAATTAATAACCTTCATTATCATTCTTAGAAGCTAGATACATAAATCATTGTGTAAACAGTTGTATGTATGTATTTTATTAAATAAATATAGATTTGTAACTTGAAATATATATTTTTTTCATTAAATTAGTACATTTGTATTCCGAATTCAATTATTTTAATAACGAAATTAAAATAATTGAATTTAAAATTGAATTCAGTTCATAGAAAAATTGAATTTGATATTCAAAATTATGTTCAATTATTTTCATAATTTTATTAATTCAATTTAATTCATAAAAAATTGAATTTGCAATTCAAATGATGAATTTAATTTCTAAAATAGATTTGAAGTTCTATGTATGGGGTGGTTATGATCATAAAATATATAGACAAACGCAAATACCTAAATAAATAATTGGATATTTTTATTGTTTGGCTTTTAATGTCTCTAATAGAAAAATATATGCTTTTTTAGTTTATTTTTAATAATAATTGTGATATTTTTATAAATAATTCAAAAATATATTAAGTATAGTTTTAATTTATTTATTATTTTAACCCTTTGTTTTTAATAAACGATTTAAAGCTTTTTCTATATTCGCTTTGTCTATATATTATATAATCAGTATATCTATGAGTATAGATTAAAATAAAAATATAGATTAAAAAATTTTGTACCTAACAATAAATAAATTTAAAACATTTGTTAATTTATATAATACGTGAGTGTATTTTAATATTAAGTTGCTTGCTAAAGAATTAAATAAATAATTTTAATTTAAAAAAATGTATGTGAATTTAATTTTAGTTTCTATATTTAGTCAGTTTATTTATATATTTAATTAGTTGTTTATTAAATAGTATATTTTAGTGTAAAAGTGGTCTAAGTAAGTTTTAAAGAACTTTTTTTCATATATTTGGTAAGTTTTATAAATATTACATATCTGTTATTGGTTATTTCTGTTACGAATATATATTCTGATACGAATATAAACATTATGGAAGAAAACACAAACTTTTCACTATATACATGTATATATATGTATATACATAATATATATAATATAAGGACGGCGTTGAGTTCCGTCACTCTACACGCAATGTCTGGAACTCGTCTTGATAATAGGTACTTCCTGTCTAGCTTCCTATACGGGATAAGAAGAGGGAAGAAACCATACCTATCTTTGTCTAATCGCACATGAAGAAAAGAGACAAATGGTTAGAGGCAGGATAGGATAGGCTGGTTCGCCTACTCTACCTATATATAATAACTTTAAGATGAATACTAAATATATGTCAATCTTTTATATACTTTCTTACCAAACAGCTTACAAGCCGAGTTGCGTAACTCAACGCCACATTTCCAATAATTATGACTTAGAAACAGATTTACTCGAATTATAAAAAAATTAAAATATCTGTTTGTCATATTATTATATGTTTTTTATATGGATTAATGTTAAGAGTTAATAAAAAAATATATATTTTATTATTCAACACGCAATGTCTCGAATTTGGTGGAAAGCAAAGTACAGAGTGTCTTGACACTAGGTACTTTCTGTCTGCCCTTCTATACTGAACAAAAGCGTAAAAGCGTGAAGCTACATTCTGATCTCACACTCCCTCTGCCTCTATCTCCTTCTCTCTACTTTGCTATGCGGGATAAAAGCGTGAAGCTAAAAAAAAAATATAATACTTTGGTTTTGAATAAAAATAATTTCAAATTAAACTATTTTTGACCACTTTTACTAAAACAATGTAAATATTGTATAATATATATTTATAAAACATTATATATTTAAATGGATTGTACTGTTTTGTAATTGAATTAAAATATTTATCAAAACCTAGAGATCATCGTTGGTTGCGGGTTTGATTCCCAAAATATATTTACATTTTTCCACTCTGGTAAGACAACACGCGGCGTTGAGTTCTCCACTCAACACGCAATGTCACGCAATTTCGGGCGGAGAGTAGTCAACAGAGTGTCTAGACATTAGGTTGTCTCTGACTAACCTGCTATGCGGGATAAAGCGTGAAGCTGTAAAATATATATATATATAAATATATATACATATATATATCTATATATATATATATATATATATATATATATATATATATATATATATATATATATATATATATATATATGTCTGTTTGTTTCGTATATCGTGTGATGTGGATTTGTTTGAAATAAAACAATGTTCATTCAGAAAAGTATTTTTATTTCTTTCCTTATAAATGTATAGAAAAAAAATAAGATAGATATTTCTAGATATAACCAGCTCTTAGACCATTTGGATTTGAACCCGCGCCTCTTGGAAGGCGTTAAACTGCTCGAAACAATTGCTATATATTCCCATCTCCTTATTTGTCTAGAGTCTAAAGAGATTCCAAGAGTAGCAGGTTCTAATTCCGGTTCGTTATAATTTTTATACAATTCTAAAATATTTTGTTTCCTTAGTGTTATAGTGAATAACGTTTTTAGAAAATTAAATAAGTATAACTCTTACATATTTATTTTTGTGGTTTTAACTGCAATATTTCAAGTCCCATTATTTCCTATAGGAATTTCGAGGAGCATTTTTTTAGCTTCCCTATACTCCCCGAGGAATTTACATAAGAAAGGGTAGCCTTTGTAACTACTTTTTTCTTTGTTCACGGTGCATTGTTAACAGAGGGAACAGTGTTAAGACACTTAGTTTTCCACTAAATAAAAACGATTATTTAAACTATCTGAGGCGATGGCCTCAGATAGTTTAAATAATCGTTTTTATCGTTAAATCGATTTTATCGTTTAATCGTGGCGCTGTGGGACAACGTCTGACTGTAAACGTGATCGGTTGTAGATTCCCATTTGGGGGAATGATTATAATTAAAGTTTATTTTCATTTCTTCACTCCAATAAGACAAAGCGCGGCGTTGCGTTCAACACTCAACACGCAATATCTCAAAGTTATCAATGTAATGTAATGACAATAGGTTATCTCTGACTACACGGGAGCTGACTGACTGACTACATAGAGCGGGAAGGTGTTTTTTTCTTAAAACTAAATAATTTTTAACATTGTCAACACCCTGTAAACTGTTTACAGGGTGTTGTGAGAAGGCAAACACAAAAATAATGCAATTATATATATGAAGTGTTAAAGAGATCATTTGAATTTAAAACCTTATTTTATTTAAAATTAGTTTTAATAGAGTTAAACCATCACCATATTAATAGAAAAAAAAACCCAAATATTCCCTTAAATATGATGTTTACTTAAAAATGTAAAAACAAGCTTGATCCAATAATTTATAATTTAAAAGTTTTTAACTTGTTACGTATACGCAATAGCTCGCCGATTTTATTATGTGGTATTATATTATATCGGAGAAGCTCTGAAGCAATTGGCTGAAAGGAAAAAAAAATAGAAATAATTTTGTTAGAATATTTAGATAATTATTTCACGCTTTACATACTCTTTGCCTTTTTACAATGAAAGCCACGTTTTGTCTTACCAGAGCAAGGGAATGAGAATGGGTTTAAACATAAAGGTGTCACAATATTCTACAATTGAACATATTATATATTATTTTATTAATTATTTAATATATAGATGGACAAAAAAATTCAATAACAAAAAAGTACCTATAACTATAAATAGAAAAAATTATGATATATATTATTTATCCCTCATAGTATGGTAGACAAGAAGTATCTAGTGTCAAGACACTCCGTACTCCGCTTTTCGCCAAATTCGAGACATTGCTTGCTACGCGGCGGAACTCAACGCCGCTCTTTGTCTTACCAGAGCGAGGGAATGAAAATAAGTTAAAATATAATGATTCCCTTGAGTGATAATGGAACCCACACGTTTACAGCAAGCGGCCTCAATGATTTTTTTAAAATATTTATATATTTTTTTACTTGAGAAAACCCTTTTACTGGTCACTCACTCGGGGACTTGGTAAGAGTTATACTAGTCTCCCGTACCAGCAGATGTAAGCCGGCCGAATACTGATTTAAACTTGGCGATATCCCTTCTCGAATATATAACGGAAACGTAACGGAATAGTGCAAAACGGAGTGTCTTAACACTAAATTCTCTCTGATTTCCATGCGGGGAAAAAGAGTCAAAACATCTCTCACCTCAGAATCTTTTGAGTGATTTTTTTCTCCGAATATTCTGCCGCGACTCCGGTCATAGTCGTCGTTGTCTGTGTCATTGCTGTCATTATAAGTTCCAGATTGCTTCTGGATTACTATGCAGCTGAAAAAAAATTATAATGTATAAAGTTTTCGACTTGATAATTGACCCTATAGAAACGTTAGATATCTACGCCTGCAAGGTCTTCACGGGACGCAAGTTCGACCTATCCCGCATAGCAGGGTAGTTAGAGACAATCTAGTGTCAACACACTCTATTGACTTTTTCGTTTCGAAACGCCACGCGTTGCCTTGCCAGAGCGAGTTTATTGTAAGCGCGAGTGGTTGTGGGTTCGATTCCCAGTCGGAGAAATGATTATATCTAAATTATTTTCATTTCCTCACTTTGGTAAGACAAAGCGCGGCATTGAGTTTCGCGAGTCAACACGCTATGTCTCGAATTCAACGATAATAATTAATTCCTGTCTACTCTGCTATAAAAAGCGTGAAGACGTAAAAATAAATTTTAAAGTAATTAATTATTCCTTCGAACGTATATCGAAGCCGCAACCAATCGCGTTTATAGCCAGATGATGTCCCACTGCGCTACTGTGGTCTCATATAAAAACTAATAAGACCTCCATTCAAGTTAGAAGAAAAGTCTTTACCGTTTTTGCCTCGACACAGACGCTGTATTAATCTGTTCAAGAAATATAATAACGAAAATGAAACACACTCTATAACGACACATTTTGAAATGATATTTTTTAAAATCAGTTACCATTTATATAGAAAATACTATAGTTTAAAACATATATATAATATATAAAATAAAATCGCAATTTATAGTTGTTTGTTTGTTTATTTATTGTTTTTTTTTTTTGGAAACAAGGAAACAGCTTCATGCTATATCTTACATAGCAGTTATCAGAGAGAACCTAGTATCAAGATATTGCGTCGTTTCGTTTGAAATCATATTGTGTTGAGTTGCGGAGTTAAACGCCGCGTTCTACCTTGTCACGGCGGATAATAGACACTCCGTGACTTTTCATCTGAAATCAAAATGTGTTGAGTGACAGAATAAAACGCCGCCCTTTTTCTTGTTAGGTTGTTAAAATAAAACTATTTTAAACGGATTTATCGTGTATATTTTGAACACTTTGCAGTAGTCCAGTACAAGTAGACAATTCACGAACAGAATTTTTTTTAAATCAAGTATGTTATTAAATTAAATTAATTGAATAATAATCAATCCCCCAAATGAGGATCGAACCCGCACCTAATGGTGTTTACAGCCTCACCATCCCACTATGCGAGCAACTCCGCATGTTATTATAGTGAATCAGTTAAGCAAATATGCGGGTATCATTACGTTGATATGATACGTTTATCAAATACCCTACAGTAATACTTGCGTTATGGCGCAATCGTTACTAGTTTTTCAGAACATAATGGTAGCTGGTTCAAGTTTCGACTTAAGGTAAGGGAGGTATTGTTAAGAAGAATCTCCTAATATTTCATGCATTCACTCATAGTTTTGCAGAATGAGTTGGGTGCAGTACCTGGAATACACGACCTATGTGTAGACTCGAGGGGCCTTCTAAATTACTTATTAAAGTTTATATCTCTCTACCCTCTTAACTTTTATTAAACAATTTTTTTTATCCCGCATAGCAGGGTAGACCTAATGTCAAGACACTCCGTACGTCGCTTTCCAACGAAGTCGAGGCATTGCGTGTTGAGTGGTTGAATTCAACGCCGTTTGTCTTCACCAGAGCGAGGAAGTGAAAATAATTTAGATATAATCACTCCCCCGAGTGGGGATCGAACCCACAACCGGTCGCATTTACAGTCACACGCCGTCACACTGCGCCACGACCGGCCTCATTAAAGAATTTCACTTTTTGAATTTATGAATAAGCCACATAGAAACTTAGTTGATATTTTCTAATATAAATGTTACGTATCAAAGTAAAGTAGGGTAGTCAAAGAGAACCCGGTGTCGCCACATTCCGTCCTCCACTTTCCGTCTGCTAACCAAAACATTATGTGTTGAGTCGCGGAACTCAACGCCGCGCTGTGCCAATCACGACGGAGAAATTAATATAAATGTTATAATTTTAAATACATACCAAATAAGTATCGAACTGACAACCTTTACGTTCACAATCAAACAAGCGCCAAATGTGCCATAATGTTATCTAAAACAAAGATCCACCATCTAGTATATTTAGTTTTAAATGGCGGCTCAAATTACAATAGTCAGGTATTAATGAATCTTTAATTCTAGAGGTCAGAGTGCAAGTGAGTTGTCAATGTACGGAGATAAGGCCAACGCAAAAGTGGAGTAACCAGAAATTTATATAAAATTTATCAATCATTTAAACTGACAAGAATTTTGTCAATCTCTTGTGTATATCAAAGTACACAAATACTTTATAAATAGGTAGCCTATATTGTGAAGTTTCAACAATAACTGTCCAGTATATTATTATTATTTTTATTATTGTTGCATTGTTATTATTGTACGAAAAAGTCACGAACATACATACAAACATAAATTTTAATATCTACTTGTTACATACTGTATTTAATTATTTTTAAGACTAGAATATGAAAGAAGCTCGAGTTGAAAACGTAAAACACAAGCAAATCGAAAATGATTTCAAAATTTTAAAATATTATCTACATTATAATTTAATAATACAATTTGAACATAGAAATGAAAATAACGCTGTGGTAAGACAAAGCGTGGCGTTGAGTTCGCCGCTCAAGTGTCTTGACCGCCAAGTCAAGGAAGTGTCTTGGCACTAGGTTTCTGTCGCCCTCCTGAAACTGATTATCCTGCTATGCGGGATGAAGTTGTAAAAAATATTTAACCAGACTAATAATCTTAATCTTATCTTAATCTTAATTCCCAATTATCTTATAATAATAAGTTATGTGGAAGTTTTAATTTTCCGTTTTTTTTTGGATGAGGCGTCAGCGTGCCTCATAGTTCCGTTATTTTTTTATTGCGTGAATATTTCTCATTCAATTAAATTCCTCAAGTTATACCACTTTGCTCCAAATCCATTTAGTTCGAAGAATTATTCAAGCGTCGTCCGCTAGAGGAGTGAGTGTGTAATTATTTTGGTGCAAGCCATTTCTATAAATGTGTTAAGGTTATAAAGAAATAGCGTATAAGCTATTGTCTTCTGGAATTGCATGAATATACGTGATTCTGTGTCAAAAATTGACTAAAACGGTGTTATTGCGTGAAACAGTAAGTTTAAATGTTTATTTTACTACGGACGGGGTAATCTTCTTTTACTTGTTCCTTTGCTGGTGTAAAAAGCAGCTTTACGCTTTATCCTGCATAGGATAGTACGAGATGACCAGTGTCAAATCACTCCGTTGATTTAGTCAAAGAGAACCTAGTGTCAAGATTGCTTGCTTATATATTAAATAAGTATATCAAATAAATAAGAGAGCTGTAACAAGCTCGCATGAAACTAGAGGAGCTCCCTCTCTATAGTCTCTGTATACTATATGTATATATAAGCAGTTTCACACGTCATCCCGCATAGCAGGGTAGTCAGAGAGAACCTAGTGTCAAGACACTCCGCTGACTGCTTATATATTAAATAAGTGTATCAAATAAATAAAGGAGTTGTATCAGGCTCGCATGTAACTAGAGGGGCTCCCTCTCTATAGTCTCTATATATACATATATAAGCAGCTTCACGCGCCATCCCGCATACCCGCACCAGGGTAGTCAAAGAGACTGAGTGTCAAGACACTTCGTTGACTGCTCAGTGGAGTGTTTTCCACGGAACATTGTGTGTTAATTACTCGTACTATGCTACCAGAAGCTTTAAATATAATCGTGAATGGAAATCAAATTCACAATGTATACAATAAAAACACTATAATTTTTATAATATACGATTGTTATATAAATGTGAGGCCGTTCCTGGCGCAGTGTGACAGCGTCTGACTGTAAACGCGACCGGTTGTGGGTTCGATCCCCACTCAGGAAATTATTATATTTCAAATGATTTACATTTCCTCAATTTGGTAAGACAAAGTACGGCGTTGAGTTCCACCACTCAATATGCAATGTTTCGAATGGAAAGCGAAGTATAGAGTTTCTTGATATTTTATATATATATATATATATATATATATATATATATATATATATATATATATATATATAAAATATCAAGAAACTCTATACTAACGCCGTACTTTGTCTTATATATATATATATATATATATATATATATATACATAAGACAAGTATATATATACTTCTATGTTGTATCGTTCTATTTTTTGTCTCATTTCTCCACTCTGGTAAGACAAAGCGTTGCGTTGAGTTCGTTGAGCAGAGTGTCTTGACATTAGGTTGTCTCTGACCACCGGGATACAGGGTTAATTATTTTGTTTTTTTTATTTCTTTCCAGATAGCACAATGTTTTTATGTTTGCTGTTCCTGACTGGTGAGTGCTAATTTTTTTAATTACGAAAAGCTTAAATTAAGTTTTTATTAAGGTATATATTTCAAGAAATAGTTATTTTGAATCCTTTAAAATATTTATATTCTTTCACAAAAGAGATGAAACAGTCTTGGCGTTTTGTTTCTTTGCAGTGCTTTGGGTTAAATTGTGTTTAGCTTCACGCTTTAACCCGCATAGCGGTGCAGACAGGAAGTACTTAGTGTCAAAACATTCCGTACTCCGCTTTCAAATTTGATACGTTGCGTATCGAGTGGCGGAGCTCAACGCCGCCGCTTTGTCTTATGTCTAAGGAAATAAAAATTAATTTAAATATAATATCGGCCGGACCGGCTTTAAATTTTTAATTTTATATCTTAATAGTATTGTAAGGATATCAAAAAAATATTGTCATGTGATTTTGCTATTTAAACAAAATTTTTAATCTTACAAAATATAAACAAAAAGGCCGGCCGTGGCGCAGTGTGATAGCGTCTGACTGTAAACGCGATCGGTTGTGGGTTCGATCCCCACTCGAGGGAGTGATTATATTTAAATTATTTTCAACTCCTCGCTCTTTTAAAAGACAAAGAGCGGCGATGTGTTCCACTACGCAACACACAATGTCTCGAATACGGTGGAAAGCGAAGTACGGAGTGTCTTTCTGTCTACCCTGCTATGTGGGATAAAAGCGTGAAGCTTCTCGACTCATGTAAGACAAAGCGTGAAGCTGCAAGTGATTTTTTTTTATTTTCCAGGCCTCTCGTTCACATCTGGCACTGGAATCCAGCTGTTGTTTCCAGAATTAAAGCAGTACAATTATGTGTTAAAAACAAATGTGTCTACTGGAACGCTCAGTAGTGCCAGCTCCTGGACCCTTGAGGGGAGGCTGTTAGTTCTGGTGTATGACAACTTTACCAAAGTGAGATTCAAGTTGGAAGATTTGAAGGTATCATTTATTTATATATACATATATAAAAATTAGAGTGTCAGTAATATTAAAATAATCGCTTTTTACTATATGCGATATGTCTATACATAAGACGGTAGATTTTTTTTAGCTTCACGCTTTATCCCTTGCGGGATAGTCAGAGTGTACGGAGCGCCAAACGCCACGGTTCATATATCTAAATAATATTTTTTTACAATTTTTCTCTGTCTGTCTGTAAGTTTGTTCCTGCTAATCTCTAAAACGGGTGGATTGATTTTGACAATATTGAAGTTTACATAAAATTTGGTAGGATTTCTGGAGAAATAAGAAAATATTAACAAACATTAGGCGCTGACTTGACTATATCGTTATCATCTTCAGCGAGGTGATAAAAAACAGTAGAATTACAATGTAATTAGGAAAACCAAGTGTAGTCTCAAGTTTTATCGCCTTAGAAAACATTTTTGAAAAAACCTATAAAAATTTTGAACGCAGCGGGATTCGAACCCGCGCCTCTTGGATACCGTCCAAGCGCTCTGACCGCTAAGCCATGCGTCTACTACCAGCTGCGTCGAAATTCTTATACGTTTGTTATAACTTATTTACATTGTTAGTTTCTCTGTAGAGAGATTTTTACAAATTTGTACTACTTAAAGATTATTAAGAAGTAATCGTTTAACAAGATAGACTGCTACTTTATTTTTTAATATTTACTATTTTTAAAGCGTTATTCCACACTTAGGATTAGAAAACATTTTTATATGTTTTTTCAAACCAATTTTCTAATCCTAAGTGTGGAATAACACTTTAGAAATAGTAAATATTTTATCGGTTCTCTCTTTCCGCCCAAAATCGAGATGGCACGACATTCTCTTGACTAGAGATCAATCCCAATTGCCATACTGTCTTCATGTCATGCTACCGAGACGAAATCACTTCAAGCATAACTATATCTGGGCCAAATTTTCATAAATTTTATTTGAACCTAGAACTATCGCATTTAAGAAACCAAAGCTGCTGTAGTTGTACGTGTTTTACGTTTAGTTTTCACGATTTGTTACTTTACTTGTTGATTTCACCACTCAACACCTAATGTCTCGATTTTGGATGGAAAGTCAACGGAGTGTCTTGACACTAGATTGCCAAGACACTCCCATTTCTCGTGAGATAATTGTTCTTGTTACAAGAATTATTCTTACCAGTCTAGATATAGATCTAGTTACGCAAATCTTAATTGCTCCTGACATATAACCTTTAATTGAATAAATGACATAAGTAGACTAATAAATGGTATTAGTCTACCTGAAGAGGACTGAAGGGCGAATCCATTGATCATAATTGTATGGAAGTAACTTCGCATGTATTTTAATATATATTATCAATTTTTTTTAATCTCCACGCTCTTTATCCCGCATAGGAGGGTAGACAGAAAGTACCTAGTGTCAAGACACTCCGCACTTCGTTTTCCGCCGAATTCGAGACGTTGCGTGTTGAGTGGTGAAACTCAATGCCTCTCTTAGTCTCTACCAGAGCGAGGAAGTGAAAATAATTTTAAATATAATTACTCCCCCCAGTGGGGATCGAACCCACAACTGATATACGAATTGATTTCATGAGTGATTATATTTTAAATTATTTTATTATATATAACATAAATCGTGGCGTTAAGTTCTGTTATTTAACACAATACCACGAATTCCTGCTGAAAGAGGTGAAAGTGTTTTGATACTAAGTTTTCTCTGACTACCGTGCTGTCTAAGTACTTTTCTACCTGTCTCTAACACCAGGTCTACTGTTCTCTAACACCAGCTACTATATACGATCATATATAAGCTATATATCTATTTATATGAAATATACAGGTTTCTTAAAATTGTTTTGAGTGTTGAGTGTGATATTGGGGTGAAAAGCTTTCTCCATAGAGCCTTAACATTACTTCTTTGACTATACTTTTATGCGGTGTAGCGCTGTTAAATATTTCAAAGCATATATATATATATATATATATATATATATATATATATATATATATATATATATATATATATAAAATTTGAATTTATTATTTATTCTCTACTTTAATATATTACAGATATCACTATACAGCAAAAGTTCAGGATACTTCGTTAACAAAGAAGAATCTTCAAGTTATTTAGGAGAACCTTGGGAAGCTGAATACCAGGTACTAGATATATTGTAATGAAACCTATTATTAAGTTTACCCAATTGGTTGTGGGTTCGATTCCCACTCGGATAAATGGTGATATTTAAAAGTTATTTCAATTTAATAAGAATCTTGATCTTGACTATTTCAAATGGATTAATCGCGTCTATTTTGTTATTTTATTTGATATACCTGTGAACATAGACGCTGTAAAGTATTTGAAATATTATGTTTCCAAAAATGTATTTTTTATAACAATATATACGCGATTAATCCGTTTAAAATAGTTTCATTTAAAATGATTTCCATTTCTCCGCTTTCCATCTCCATTTCGTATCTTCCAACTCTACTAAACATACTTTCCAAATATCACTCATTCACTTGTTCTAATATCTTTGTTCGTAATGTTTTTATAATACTCAAATATGCGATTAGTCGACTTAAATAAAATAGTTTAAAATTAAAATTCATTATGTAGAAATGTTTCTATGAACTAAAGCTAGTTCCACAATTTCATTCATTCGCCATGCTCGGGATTTCCACGTCCCGAGCATGGCGAATGAATGAAATTGTTTGACTTTTGATTTGTTTTGACTTATTTTACAGGAAAACGGCTTCATTAGCGCGCTGTATGTGAGCTCTGAGCCGGTTTGGTCGACGAATGTTAAACGAGCTATTGCCATAAACTTTCAGTTGAAGAAAGAAAGCGGGTCGTATACAAACGAAGAGGTAGGTAGGAAGTACCTAGTATCAAGACACTCCGTACTCCGCTTTCCAACGAATTCGAGGCATTGCGTGTTGAGTGGCGGAACTCAACCGCGCTTTATCGCACTAGAGGAAGGTAATGACAATAATTTAAATGTCCCCCACGTGGGAATGGAACCCACATCCGATCGCCTCTAAATCTAATTTGAAATGCTTTAGTAAAACCAAAGTAAAATTCAGTAAAGTAAATAAAGTGAATTTTGTAGTATTTTTAAATTAATTTGAAAGTTAAAAACGAAAGAAAGCTAGAAGGCCTTATGAAATTATGTAAGTTTTGGAAGTATATTTATCGGTTAAAAATAGCTTAGTTGCTACTTTTCTACTCCAGATAATGTTCTATACATTTTTTATAAATGAAATTATAATTGTTATATTCTTTTCTTAGTGTCACGCTTTTACCCTGTATAATAGGGTAGACAGAAAGTACCTAGTGTAAAGACACTCCGAACTCCGCTTTCCGTTGAGACATTTTATATTGAGAGGTGGAACTCAACGCCGTCCTTTTTCTTAACAGAGCGAGGAAATGCGAATAAATTAAATTTATTTATTTTATTCCTCTGAGTGAGAATCAAACTCACAACCGTTTACAGTCAGACGCTATTCCATTCGCACCACGATCGGCCTCTATATAGATATATCTATAGTATTTTTAAAATAATTATATTATAATATTTAAAAAATTAGTAAAATAGGTAAACTGCTACCCTTTACAGGCATGTCTCTACGATAGCTGCGTGATGGTGTACACAGAACATGATAACATTATAAGGAAATACACTTCCTACCAAAAACCATCTCCAGGCGCCCAAAATAGTTGGAGTTCCGTTCCATGGGAGAACTATGGAAGAGGAGCGGTGAGAATATATATTTAGTTTCTTTTTAGCTTCATGTCATTTATCCCGCATAGCAGGGTACACAGGAAGTACCTAGTGTCAAGACACTCCGTACTCCGATTTCCACTTGAATTCGAGACATTGCGTGTTGAGTGGTGGAACTCAACGCTGCACTTTGTCTTTTACCAGAGCGAGGAAGTGAATATAAATTAAATATAAACACTCCCCCGAGTGGGGATCGAACCCACAACCGATCGCGTTTACAGTCAAACGCTGCCCCACTACGCCACTACCGGCCTCAAATTTCTTATTTGAATAAAATTATTTGACTCTGACCATCTGAGTTTACAGTCAGTCAAAGTAAAACTATGAAAACTTGACGGCTAGATAAAGCCAAAATTTTCTTTTCTTTAACCCTAGGTATCTTTTGTAAATAGTAGAGTAAAGGAGTTTACAGAAGCACAATGTAGAGTTTTTTATCTTATTTAAAGAGATTGTTTTTTTTTTTCGCTTCACGTTTTTATCCCGCATAGCAGGGTAGACAGAAAGTACCTAGTGTCAACACACTCCGTACTTCGCTTTCCACCGAATTTGAGACATTGCGTGTTGAGTGGTTAATAAAGAGATTGTGTATATCCTTATTAGTATTTATCACATAAGAATGTTCGTCGTGATGCTGCCACTTTATAGTGGAGCAGTCAGAGAGAATTTAGTGTCAAGACACTCCATTCGTCACTTACCGTTCTTATTTGTTAAATAGTTTTTACTTTATTTTTTATTAAATACTTTTTTATCATAGCGCTGAAATAAAAAAAAATATAATTATACTCGAATAAGGGTAGAGCCAGTAAGTTGATATTTACTGAGTTACGCCATTCAACGCATAATGTCTTAAATTCGGAAGGATCATACAGAACGGTTCAGTTCAGTTCAGTTCAGTTCAGTTCAGTTCAGTTCTTTATATATGGCGTCCCGAGCATGCTAGTAGAGCACCATTCAGTTCGCCAATGTCACGTTATATGGAAAATACACAAAGGAGATAGTACGTAAATACAGAATAGTCTATGTAGGCTATAAATAATTTCTGACTACCCTCTTAAGCGAAGGAGATCGTGAAGGCAAAAAAGAAATTATTTACAATATTATAATTTCCTTTACAGCCCGAAAGTATAGCAACTAGTGAACGAATATACGATACGAATGCAAAAGGGCTCAACAATTTGGATATGCATGGCGTTTTTCAATACAAAGTGAACGGGCACGTGTTCTCTGTATCATCCGAGTAAGTACTAAATAATTATATTTGTTTTTATTTTATTTACTTATAACTCTATATTGTTCACAACTTAAAGAAAAAATAGGACGCAAAATAATTATAATTGAAAAACATCTTTGAAAAAACGTATAAAAATTTTGAACGCAGCGGGGTTCGAACCCGCGCCTCTTGGATACCGTCCAAGCGCTCCGACCGCTAAGCCATGCGTTCTACTACCAGCTGCGTCGAAATTCTTATACGTTTTGTTACAACTTATTTATGTTGTTAGCATCTCTGTAGAGAGATTTTTACAAATTTCTACTACTTAAAGATTATTAAGAAATAATCGTTTAACAAGAGAGATTGCTATTTTATTTTATTATTTACTATTTTTAAAGTGTTATTCCACACTTAGGATTAGAATAGATCAAATCAAATCAAAAATGTTTTCTAATCCTGAGTGTGGAATAACCCTTTAAAAATAGTAAATAATTATAATTGATTTATTTGAATAAATATTAACTGTGGCCGGTCGTGACGCAGTGGGACAGCGTCTATAAACTTGATCGGTTGTGGGTTTGATCCCCACTGAAGGGGGAGTGTTTACATTTAAATTATTTTCACTTCCTCGCTCTGGTAAAGACTAAGAGCGGAGTTGAGTTTCACCACTCAAACACGCAATGTCTCAAATTCGATGGAAAGCGAAGTACGGAGTGTGTTGACACTAGGCACTTTCTGTCTACCCTGCTATGCGGGATAAAAGCGTGAAGCTAAAAAAAAATTACCAATTCCTTCAATATCCGAGTGATTTAAAATACAATTTTAATTTTGATGGCGTACATTCAACCAACTACCCAACCGACCCATCGACCAAACAACTAACCAACCATCCATTATATATAATTCTGTCTACTTTACTCTTTAAAATGCAACTGGCATAAGAAAATCCCAAATTTTTTATATTAATATTTTCTTTTTCAGGTTGTCCCTATATTTCGATACTGCCACTCCCTCATCCATAGTAGAAAAATTAAACGTGACTCGAACTGGTATACAATATGAAGCTGGTAATTTTGATGACTGGACTACAGGGATACAAACTATCACTCAAGCAGAACTGGGAAATAAGACTTTCGAGGTTATTTTCTAGTTTAGTAGCACATAGCAGGGTAGTTAGAGACGAGTGTCAAGACACTCCGCTGTCTACTTTCCGCTCGAAATCGAGACATTGTGTCTTGAGTGGCAAACTTAACGCCGCGCTTTGTCTAGCCAGAGCGGAGAAACGTTGACTATGGCCACGAGATTTTTCAATATAAATTTTTAAATTGTTATACTTTGAATAAGGTAAACTATATTACTCTAGGTCTAAATACATACAAAATATTATTTATTTTACAGTTACTTCTAAAAATTGCACGTAAAGGTATTGACACATATAATATCGAGAGAAACGCATCTCTCATACACAGTATGGATTTTATAGATCTTTCAAAGTAAGTGTGATTTAATAAGATCTTTGATTTTTTCTATTTTTACATATTTTAAATGAAACTAATTTAAATGGATCAATTGCGTTATCTCAGTCTATCAGTGAGCGGGGACTAATGTGAAGTTTACGAAACGTCATTTTCAAAAATGTATTTTTGAATACCAAAATTAAAAAAATCGTTCATTTAAAATAGTTTCATTTGAATAAGTGTTTATTTAGACGTAATTGCCTTGTGGTTCAAAGTCTGGCTGTTTTGGCCGCCGATTGCATGTGGGTTCGAACCCCTATTCGGGAAAATGATTTGAATATGGGGTGGGAAGGGATTTTGTTTTCGTAAATATATTATTAAAAAGAATATTTTATAACTAAGGTGGCATTTGTCTGTCAGTTGATGCAAGTATTATGATATCGAAATACCGCCATCTGTTTCTTAATAGCCTCGCGCACTGCCTTGGTTTCATGCAGAATAAGCTAACTATATCTTGGAATTTGAATTTAAGGTGGATGATAAATATTGACGTCACAGTCAGACGCTGTCCTACTGCAACACTGTTGTCTCTACACCTTTATGTCACATTTCTATATATTTTTTCAGCTTGGTTACTCGACTTTCATATAAAAATTTAATAAAACTCTTCGAAGACCTAGTTCTGGGCACTAGCTATGAACTAGAGACAGCTAGAAATATATTTTTGGAAGTACTACCTCATGGTAGGAGCGACGCGTGTGCACGTTTCATTAAGTACTTAGTGGTTGAAGAAAAGGTAATATACTTTCAAAGTCAATACAATTTTTAACTGATTTAACATATCCCAAGGGAAAAAAGCAGTCTCAAGCTTGACTCCTCACAGCAGGATAGTCAGATAAGTTAGGGTCAACACAAACTGACACTAATTAAAATTTAGTTTTCATTTCCCCGCATTGTCTTACAATGCGCGGCGTTGAGTTCACTGCTCAACTCGCAATGTCTCCATTTCATAGAGAAAGCAGTTAATGGAATGTCTTGACACTAGGTTCTCTATGACTGTCCCACTATGTAGAAATATGAAAAATCTCTCCTGTATCCATGACACCGTGATTTTCTATATACGTAGTAAAAAGAGAAAATATACAAACACATACACACACACACACACACACACAAACACACACACATACAAACACATATACATACATACATACGAATATATCGTATATCATCATACTACTACTACTTGAATAAGTATAATATGTGTAATAAGTTAAAAAAATGGTAATTTAAAAAAAAATCAATTTTTTTGCCTGATTTCTAGGAAAAAATTGAAGACGCCACAATTGTATCCATTATCAGAAAAATACCATTCAACATAGCTAATCTGAGTCAAAGTCTTCTTGAGGAGTTGGAGACGTTTACCAAGTTAGGCTTGGACTTCCCAGCTGAGATACGTCATGCTGGTATACTGTCTTTTGCCACTTTGGTCTCTAAGGCAGCGGAAATCATGAAAGTCAAGCAGGACTACATTGACACTATAGTTGTCAAGTATTTCAGGATGTATAGTGGTAAGTCAAAACCTTGCAATTAGTATGAAATAATTTAAGAATATTTGTTTACAGCTTAGCGCTTTATCCCTCATAGGAGGGTAGTCAGAGACATCTAGTGTCAAAACACTCTGTCTAGTGTTTTCTGCCTTTTTAATTTTTTTCTGTGTGTCTGTTTGTTTTGGCTAGTCTTTAAAACCTATTTTTAAATTCCACACGGATTATGTCGCAGGCACGGCCAGTCTTTAATAAAATGAAAGCTACTCTAAATTTTTTTACAGATTGTCCCCAGTACCAAGATCGTTTGGTTTGGCTGCAGGGTCTATGCACATTGGGGTACACTGCTGATTCATATATTCGCACTATTTACGCGGATAAAACCAGGAACCTCCATGAAAGATTGTGGTCATCTTTGGCGTGTGGGTTGGAATCCAGAGGATATTCGGTAAGTAATATTTATTACAGTTTCACGCTTCTTCCCGCATAACAGGACTGTCAGAGAGAACCTAATTGTTAAGATAATTTGACACTTTCCGAAAGAACACACACGGCCACGGAGTTCAAGCGTGGTGTTGTATTCACCATTCAATATGCAATTTCTCGATTTTTGGTGGAAAGATATCAACAAGTATCCAAGTATCCTAATACTAGATTGTCTCTGGATAACCTGCTTTGCCCGATGAAGCATGAAATCACAAATTTATGAAGTATTAAAATAGAATACACAATATAAAAATACCAAAGTCTTTAAAAACGTTTTGTAAATTATTCTTTATTAATTTCTTAACACCATATCTATTCTCTAGCCTAGTCTAAGATTTATAGCATCCACTGCTAAGCATATTACTCCCATAAGATTTCCACGATAATCGAACCTGCTCTTATCGTCTAAGACCTTATCTATCATCACAATATATTCCAACAGACATTAGAAACAACACTACCGGTACTGCTCGATGAAGACGAGCACATACAACTTCGCATCGCGTCTTTACACGCCATCCTCTCCTCTGGAATACGGGAGAGCGATTTCCTGTTCATCCATAACTTTATTTCCACAAGCAGCAGCAAAGAACTGCAAAGGTTTTGGTACACAACTGTGAAAAACTTAGAAAGTAATAAGTTCTTTAGCAGATATAGGACTATGTAAGTTAACTATAGATATAGTAAGAGAATATGTAAGTAATCATCTGAAATTTGACAATATAATAACATGACGAGGGGAAATTGAGGCAGGTGGTGGTGCAATGGGACAGAGTCTGATTGTATATGCAATTGGCTATGGGTTCAATGCCCACTCGGGGAAGTGGTTATTTTCACTTCCTCGCTCTGTAAAGACTAGGTGCGGCATTGAGCCCCACCATTCAACATAAAATGTTCCGAATTTGGTGGAAATCGAAGTACAGATATGAGAGTTAAAGTGATAAAAAACAGTGCCAACAAAAAATTAATTTCAAAATGGTTTCAAAAGTTAGTTTTTAAAAATATATTTAGGAATTTCACACACTGTCTCATTTCTTTTTCCTCATTTCAGTGCTGATTTTATTCCATTCGTGGCTCAAGATGTCAAGAATCCAGACACTACTTTTTGGGCTACCAATAATTATATAGTATCAAATGCGGAGTTAGGACCGTGGATACAGATTCTTAGTGTAGGGTCAGCACCAGCTCCTAGTCTGATTGAGCTCTCCGTAGCAAGTGGTGGTAGACGGCCTTACCAAGCTTCGGTGAGTGGAAATATTCTGATGAAACTGTTCGCAGTTCCATTTGAAACTTTTTTTTAGCTTCACGCTTTTATCCCACATGGTAGTGAAGACAGAAAGTACCTAGTGTCAAGACACTTCGTACTTCGCCTTCTACCAAATTCGACTGCGTGTTGAGTGGTGGAACCCAACGCAGTACTTTGTCTCTACCAGAGCGAGGAAATGAGAATAATTTAAATATAATCACTTCCCCGAATGACGATCGAACCCACAACCGACCGCGTTTACAGTCAGAAACAGTGGCACTGCGACACGACCGGCCCTCTACTTTTTATATAACTTAAATAAAAATAGCCTAAGCGACTTCCTAATATATTAGCTATTTGTCTGTAGAAGTATCATCGATATTAGTCCTGCCGTTACAAAAATTAACAGACAGGCAGACAAAATTGCATAAAATGCTATTTTGGTAAATATAAAACATATATATGTATGTATTTAGCAAAAAGCAGTCATTTTTTTATAATTATTTATATCACAAACAGATACTTTAATTTTATTTATTTATGTCATATAACTAGATTTTTGAAGGAAAAACAGGGTGACCATTAATTATAATAACAAATTGAATATTTTTGACGAAAACACGATGACTTGCGTCTGTCTATATATTCTTTTGGTTGGAAGTTCGATTCCCATTGCGTGGAATGAAAATGTAACTTATTAAGTTAGTTTTCATTTCTGTGGGCTGATTAAAAAAATTGCGGCGGTGAGTTCCGTCATTCAACACGCAATGTATAAATTCAGACAGAAAATGAAGAATGGATTTTTCACGCTAGAAAAAAAAGCCTGAAAAAGGAATTCTACCTGAAAAAAGCGTGAAGCTGTATGTTATAAAGATCTATTGATCTTTATAACATACTAGATACTGCTCGCAACTTCGCTCACGTGGTGTATTAATAAGAAGTACCTCAGTACTTACGGAATTTTCCACAAAATCATTATATGTTGCTACATATAATGATTTTGTGGAAAATTCCGACAAAATATACATTCAACTCATTCAAATGGCAACAAACATACATTCTCACAAAGTATCATAGTTATAATATATTAGAAGGATTGAGATTTTTGTCATACTCATAGACATCAATTAACATTTAAATATTATTAAGCTTAAAAAATAACCTACGTACCAGAAGTTAATGCAATTTACCATGAATTCCAGGTCTACATCATAGCAGAGGGCATATCATCGAATCTGTTCAAGAAAATGCATAAATTGAATAGAAAAAATTTGAACGTCAACAGGCTGGTGGAAATCTTGGAGAAACTGAAGGTGACCAGCTTGAAGTCACCGGAAAAGGTAACAGTTCTTTTATGATGTTTTTCTAATAAGTATGTGGAAATATTTGTTGAAAACATTTCAAAAAAAATGATCACAGCGGGATTCAAACCCGTTGCTCTTGCAAACCATGTAAAATCTCGTTTAATTTTTAAATTTGAATCTATTGTCCCTTTAAAGACCAATGTTTTTACTGTTTTACACACATGTAAACGATTTCTTTTTATTATTTTTATCTTCACGTTTTTCTCCCGCATAGCAGGGTAGACAGAAAGTAGACAAAGACACTAGGGTGTCAAGACACTCCGTACTTCGCTTTTCAAGATACTGTGCACTTTTTCTTACCAGAGCGAGGAAGTGAAAATAGTTTAAATATAATCAGTGTACCACTGTGTCGCTACCGGTCACAAAAATAAATTAACCTTGAATATTCTAGTATCTGAAAATGCAGTTTAGGATGTTTTTACAGTAATTCATGATCACAGGTATCTAGTGACCATGGACTACCAAAATATACGACATTAATCCTTATAAAATAATCCAACAAAATGTTTATAAATTATATTTTATCTTTATTACTGTAAAGTTTCATCTAGATTCGTTTATTAAGTTTGCTCGAAGAAGTAAAAAGTTAATTTAAAAATATTTTAAATGTGAGGTTGAGTTTAACACTGAACACGTATTATCTCGATTTTGGGCGGAAAAAAATCCACGGTATGTCTTAACACTGGGTTGTCTCTAACTACCTTGCTATGCAGGATAAACAGAAAAGTTTTTTATATAATATTTTTTTTAATATATTAGTTGCTAATAAGTAAATAAAACAATTTCCCAGGTGCATATCGACATCGTGATAAAGATACACGATAAAACAGTGTTCGCCAGTCACGTCAACCAAACGCGTTTCGACAGTTGGAATGGACGAGATTGTAAGTATTTTTTTCTTAGAGTTATTATATATAAAGAAGGAAAGGAAGATGTGTCCATTGGCAAAGAAAAGAAAATGAGGCTACCTCTCTTTCTCTCTTTTCTTCATATGTGATTAGACAACGATAAGTATAGGCCTCACATGTTCTCTATTGATTATTTCTTGGACATTCGCTTTTAAAGACGTAATTATGGTTATTTTATGGTTTTTCTGCTACGTATTTGCAAAAATACTATTTTATTATTTTGAATGGCAGAATTTTAAATGGATTAATCGCGTATATTCTGGTATTCGAAAACACATCTTTGAGACCCGACGTTTAGTGTATTTTATTGTAGTGCGGGTAGACTGAAATGGAATTCGTCTATCAGTTGATATAAAAAAAAATATATCAATCTACCGCCTCCAGTTTCGTAATTACCTTGCGTATTGTCTTACCTATTTATTTCTTAGTAAGCTAACTGTATCTTGCTATCTTGCATGCTGGATTTGAGGCTTCAGAGTTGTTAGTGGGGGTTCCAGGTGGCAGGAAGTTTCCAACCATCTACTCTATGGAAATTAGGATATTTTGCGGAAATCAAAGATTTTATTTACTATATATTCTTTAAAGTCTGTATTTTGTAGGCAAAAGCTATTTAAACGGACTCGCACTACATATATGTC
Organism: Dryadula phaetusa; assembly: GCA_032432895.1. Taxonomy (NCBI): domain Eukaryota; kingdom Metazoa; phylum Arthropoda; class Insecta; order Lepidoptera; family Nymphalidae; genus Dryadula; species Dryadula phaetusa. Next base: position 700,390 of record JAOYRS010000090.1, on the reverse strand, counting down.
ATTCGCGTAATGATTTTAACAATTTTAAAACATCAAAAAGGTAAGATAGACATTTTTTTTTAGCTTCACGCTTCATCCCTGGCGGGATAGTCAGAGAGTACTGCATACCTCTTTCGCCTCGTCCACAGTCATTATCCTCTTCATGCATGCCCTTCGGGGGGTCCTCATACTTTTTACGTGACCTTCCCCCAGTATCTTGGATACTGTTTTCTAAGGTCAACCGAGGTCTCCCCTGACCTCTCGTACCCCTCACCTTGGCTTCATAAATCTTTCAATAGATAGATAAATATTGTTTTAAATAAAATTTACATATAAGTTTACAAACAAACAATTTTTAAAAAAGGTCCTTATTAAAAAATCAAGATATATGTTTTTTTATAATTATATAATTTTAATATAATTAATTTATAATTAAATATTACACACACATTACCATGTGTTTAATGTAACAAATTCCTTTAAATATTTATTTTCAGTGACAAAGTCTATAATGGAGTTCTTAAGATTCGGCAGTCATATTAACCAACAGATGGCATACTACCCCGTACAAATGGATGTACACCTACCCACCGAGTTAGGTGAGTTTTTTTTAGATTAACGCTTTATCCCGCAAGGTAGGGGCAGTCAAAGGCAATATAGTGTCAAGACACTCCGTTGACTGCAGGTTGTGTGTCGAGTAGCGAACTCCATATTGTATTTTTTCCGCGAGTGAGTAGGAATCGAATCCAAAACCAATCGCGTTTACAGTTAGCCGCTGGGTAAGTTTAAAATATTTTAAAGCCATGTCCAGTACATGATAAATTTAAAGACCACCGAACTGATTTTATTATAAAAATATATTTCAGATCAGATATACATATTTCAAATATAAGTTAAAAGAAATAAACCTATATATTTAGTCAACCAATTTATAACAGAGAATATGAGTGTTTGTTTGTAATATTAAAAAAAAACCGCTTTATGCTAAATGTTTATTATATATATATATATATATATATATATATATATATATATATATATATATATATATATATATATATATATATATATATATATATATATATATATATATATATATATATATATATATATATATATATAATACATGGTACGTATAATAAAGTGCCAATTTTTACAATATTTATCTGTCTATTTCTTCCGGCTGATCTGGAGCGGCTTGAACGATTTTGATGAGACTTTCACTGGTAGATAGCTGATTTAATAAGATATTATTAAGTTTGATCGCTCAATACATACTATATTGATATGGGGCGAAAAGTGCAGAACAGAGTATTGCGACACTAGGCTCAGTATCCTGATACGTTAGATAGTGGCGTGAATCTGCCAAAAATGGCCTATTTTTCATTATACTTATGAAATATTACCCTAAGATTTTATTTCCGCCTAAACATAGCCGACTGTATTTGGAGCTGTTTTCTCTAACTACCCACACGAGGTAAAAAGTGTAATGCATTTTTTTTGAACAATAAAAAGTTTTAACCTACATCTCAGTTTATACATAAGGTCCGTCCCAAATGTGCTAGGCAGAAAACTCTAAAATTCCCTACAAACTCCTAGAAAAAGGGATAGGGAAGGATTTTTATAAACGTTTTGTATATACTGCATAGGAACTCCAATACGCCTTCAATCATCTGTAACTACCTTCACATCGGTCAGAGGTAACCTGACAGCACCAGCTGATACGACTCACGCATTGGACTGGGAAAACGACTTGCATATACGGTAAAAATTACAAAAAAATTGGTAAAATTGTATTTTACCAAAATTAATTAAAATTAATGTTTCACTACAGAGATGCTAACAACAATAGTAAGTTGTAACAAACATATTATTATCTCCACATATACCTGTAGTCAGTGGTAGTGGTCAACAGTAGTGGTCAATATATTACGTGGTCAGTAGAAATTGTCAGACCACTGGTACGTTTTTGAAGATTTTTTCGCACGAGTTCAAATCCCGCTGCCTACAATTTTTTGTTTTTTTTTTTTAAATGTTTATTATATATATTTTTATTGCAGTTATCAAGGCACCGCAGTGACGTCTCTATCAACAGCGGCACCACTGTTGGGATCTCAGCATACAATCCGCTTACAACGATCCATTGTAGTACAGATACCAATAAAATTCAATGTGACTATGGAACCCAATGCAAAGGGCGTTGCGTAAGTCACAATAACCATACAAAACAAGATATATATATATATATATATATATATATATATATGTTTTTTTAAGCTTTACGCTTTTATCTTGCATAGCAGGGTAGACAGAAAGTACTTAGTGTCAAGATACTCCGTTGACCGCTTCCTCCCGAACTCGACATAATCTAACCCCATTCTTTGTCTTACCAGAGCGGAGAAAGGAATTGTGGGATTATCTTAATTATTTTTTTAATTATTACTTTCATTTACTTCAATATTTTTAACTTTATGCTTTCAAGACACTGTCTGACTTTCAAAAAGCTGTCAAGACACTCCGTTTTACGTTTTTCGCGAGAAATCCATTTGAGGCCGATAGTGGCGCAGTACGACAGCGTCTCAGTGTACGCGATGAGTCCTGGATACAATTCCCACTATGGGGAGTGATTATAATTAAATTATTTCCATTTTCTCGCTCTGGCAAACAAAGCGTGGCGTTGAGTTCCGCCACTCAACGTTACGCAGGATAAAAGTGTGAAGTTCAACAAAAATTTTTTATAAAATTAATTTAAGCTTTACGCTTTTTCTTTTATAGCATAGATAATCAGTGAACACTTAGCATCTAAATACTTTTCACCATTCTGTGTCTGAAATCCAGATATAACACATTAAGTGATGAAATTGTGCCTCGCGGTTTATCTTGCCAAGACGGACTTAAATAATCATTCCTGAAGACTTAAATACTTGGACTTAAATAATCCTGAAAATTGATTGGGAAAGTAATCCATAAAGAATCCCTTTAGTCCCACCACTCAACAAGCAACGTCTTAAATTCAGGCAGGAAGTACATAGTATGTCAAGACACTCTTTACTCTGATTCCTGTAGAATTCGAGACATTGCATGTTGAGTGGCGGAACTCAACGCCGCCCTCTATCTTACCAGAGCGAAGAAATGATTTTAATATTATCATTCTCCCTAGTGGAAATCGAACCCACAACGAATCGCGTTTATAGTTAGACGCTGAGCCTCTGCGCCCCTTCCGACCTCTGAACTAAAATTATATTTATTTTCAGACTAACCTGGCTGAACCCGTTCGCGCAACACGCAGGCATGGCTATACATTCCCACGTGCAAATTCAGACCGTTTCACGTCGAAAGTCTTATATTTATACAGTGGAGACGGGAACTGCTGATGTAAGTATTTTTTTTATTAATGTCATAAAAAGCAAAGAGAACATATTTTTTTTAGTATTTCATAAATAAACAATGGTAGCATCAGGATATGTTAGTCATCCTTTTATAATAGCTTCACGCTTTATCCCGCATAGTAGGGTAGTCAGAGATAACCTAGTGTCAAAACACTTCGTTGCCTACAATCCACCGTAAATCGAAACAGTGCGTATTGAGTGTCGAGAATAACGCCGCGTTTAGTCTTACCAAAGTACATAAATAAAAATATATTTTAAATACAATCATTTCGTTAAGTGAGAATCGAACCCATAACCAATCTTGTTTACAGTCAGTTGTTGAAGATGATAAAAATGATATATTTTTTTAGCTTCACGCATAGCAGGGTAGACAGAAAGTACCTAGTGTCAAGACACTCCGTACTTCACTTTAAACCGAATTTGAGACATTGCGTGTTGATTGGTGGAACTCAACGCCGCACTTTGTCTTACCAGAGCGAGGAAGTGAAAATAATTTAAATATAATCACTCCCCCGAGTGGGGATCGTATCCACAACCGATCGCGTTACAGTCAGACGCTGTTCCACTGCGCTACGACCGGCCTGATGATATTAGAAACAACGATAATTTTAGTGTTATAAACATACACTCCAATCTTATTATGTATAGATAATTTTTTTTTTTTAAATAAAGGTGGACGATAACGGCATTTTCTTCGACTGTGATCGCAAAACATCAGGAGCGGAAGTGATAGAAAAATATATAATGTCAAAATTTGTCAGTTACGAGTAAGTAATGAAGAATGCGGCGAAAAAGTTACTATTGCAAGCGCGGCGTTGAGTTCCGTAACTCAAAATGCGAACGCGGAGTTTTGAATTTTTCATTTATTTTTAAATGCAACGTGATGTACCCCAACTTTCTTTCGAACCCCAGGACTTCAATATATGTGTTCATTTAATATAATGTACCAAATTAGCAAACTAATAGCTTCATGCTTTATCTCGTATAGAAGGGTAGTCGGAGAACTAGTGTCAAGAAAAGGTCTGCTTTCCACCCGAAAATCGAGTTATTGCGTGTTGAGTGGCAGAACTCAATGCTGCGCTTGGTCTTACCAGAGTGACGAAATGAAAATAAATTTAAATACAATATTTACTCCAATTGGGAATTGAACCCACACCTAGTTTCGTATACAGTCAGACGTTATCTAACGCACAGTTGCGCATTGGCCTCATTTTCAAACTATTTTTTTTGTTAAAAAATATAAATTATTCTCTCTACATTCCGATAATCTCACAATTACCCAATTGTACTAAAAAAAAAGAACTTAAAAGTTTCCAGACATATCGCAATCCACAATAGAAATTGTGTTATACTTTTAGTATGGCCGTCGTGCCTTGTGGAATGTGAAACCGGAACGTTAATGATTGATTGTAGGTTCGATACCCTTCCAGGGGAAAAGATAATATTTAAATTTGTTACGACGTTATTTTTTTTACTCACCGCCACACTTTATCGTATCATAACAAGGAAGGAAGGAACAAGGAAAATAAATTAAATATTATCATTCCCCAAATGGGAATCGAATCCACAACCGATCGTGTTTACAGTTACACGCTGTCCCACTGCGCCACGCTCAGCACCAAACGTTACAACATACTCAATGTTTTTACGTTCAGTAATTCCAGCTGTGCGTTGTCTGTCAGTCACAAATAGATATTAAAGCATATTATTCTGACTTATACTCTAGTCATTTTGTTTGGACGATTTTCAAGAGGCGCGGGTTCGAATCCCGTTGCATTCAAACTAACACTATTTTCTTTTACAGTATATTGCCAACGCAATCAATTTTGAATTCCATACAACGTTTCACGTCGTCTCCCGGCTGTGGAGTAATCATACCTCCCTCAAGACCTCCGCAGAAGGAGGGCAGAGATGAAGTTATACACGCCAGTGTGAGTTTAGGAGATATAGTGGTATTTGACAGAGTGGACAGGATAGAAATCAATTTTGATTTCACTTTGAGCTATTATGGGTGAGTTATTAATTTATAATTTTATTATATTTATCGCTGCGTTGGGTTCCGCAACTTAACACCCCTTTTAATCCTAGTGAGAAGTAGAGAACGAAGTGTTATGACACTAAGTTCTTCTCTGACGGATTTTACAGATATGGTTTTCCCAGTTTTATTACACGACTAGCTGTACCTGCGAATTCGTCCGCGTCTAGTTTAATATATATGGATCTTTAGTTTATGATTCTAAAATAAAGATAGCCTGAGTTACTTCTCATTATATTAGGTATCTATGGGGTTTCCCAATAAGAACAATATGTTTTGAAATTGAAATAAAACATGTAATATATGTTCGAATTTTGTTTCGTTTATTTGATAGGAAAATTTTCGATGACTCGTCGCAGCATTTCGGTTGGTATGGCCGCTATAGTCGCTCGAATGTTGCGTTCAAGGTCTTGAATCGTAGCTGGTTTATTGGCATGCACTTGAGATGGAACATACCCTCACAAAAATAGTCCAAATGTGTTAAATCGCATGATCTTGGTAACCAATTGTGAGGACCGTTGCGAGAAATAACCGACTCACCAAACTTATCACGCAATAAATCCATTGTGACGGTCGCAGTGTGGCATGTTGCACCATCTTGTTGAAAATAAATGTCGTCCGCATCGATTTCATACACTTCAGGAAAAAAATCGTTTAACATGTCACGATAACGTTCGCCATAGACAGTAACAGTACTGTTACTGTTACTGTTACGGCCTTCGTCGCCAAACAGTCAATTTTTCAGGATGTAATGGTGTTTCATGAACCACTCTTGGATTTGACTCACTCCAGTAACGACAATTCTGTTTGTTCATATAACCATTGAGCCAAAAGTCAGCCTCATCTGGAAAGAAGATTTTCCTATGAAATTCGGTGTCCGTTTCACGTAAGCAAATTCACGACGTAATCGATGGTTTGCTGGCTTGAGTTCTTGTGCCAACACAATCTTGTATGGATGTAGGTCAAGATTCATACGTAAAATTCGCCAGGTTGTCATTCTGGATAAGCCCAATTCTTGTGCACGTCGTGGAACGGAAACATTTTGATTTTCTTCGACACTGGCTGATACGGCGGCAATATTTTCTTTCGGCCTGTCCTATCATGCAAAGAATATTCACTTTCCAGTTTTTTTAATATGCGACGTATAGCGAGCTCAGACGGTGCACCATGACGACCATATTTAGCACGAAATGCTCTTTGAGTAGATACAATACGTCTCGAATTTAGATAGAAAATTTGGACAATTTCTAAATGTTAAGGTAACGTGAACTTGTTTATGATTAAATGGCAAACATTACTAAATACAAAACAATACACATGTCAAATGTTAAACAACCAAAATGGCGGCTGTGAGCTATCAAAATCATATCATCCCTATTGGGAAACACTGTATAAGTGGAAGTCCTATCAAAATCTGTAAAGTCGTTGCAAAGACAAAAATTGTAAAAATTATTGTTTTGGTATACTTTATGGACGTTTACATTTCCCCCATTTCCAATTCACACTATCAGTGAAGTCACTGCTTCGGCGCAGAACTGTGATATTTAGTTTATATATTATATATTGAACATATCAGAACGTACGGGGTCAACGATGAAAGACTTGCGCGCATTGACCTCTGCTATCCTTACATAACAGCAATAATTGGATAAGGCTGCAATATTCCATCCACTGCCCGCTGGTGTGAGTAGTGGCGACGAATGCGTCGTTGGGGGCCGCCACCCAGCACGCCTTGTCCGGGACGGTGGGAAGTGAAGAACGGAGCTACAATTAGCTACGTGGAATGTAAGAGGAGGGATGGGTGGGAACAGAAGATGAATAAATTATTAGATGTGATGAATGAAAGAGATTTAGATGTTGTTTGTGTGACTGAAACCAAAAGAAAGGGCAATAGCATGACGGATATGCCGGGCAACCGAGTTGCCTTCTGGGCGGGAGTGTTGTATCTTCCATTTCTACTAACATAATTCCCAGATATACCACCTCATTCACTTATTTTAATATATTTCGATTTACTCTAATTTTGCATGCCGTTCTTTCTTCGTCTCTTTCAAATACTAGAATCTTAGTTTTACTCGCATTCAGGTTTAGACCATTACTTTCACATCCTTCTTTCAGACTGGTGACCAATGCCTGTAACTCGCATTCTGATAATGCAATTAGCACTGCATCATCTGAATACCAAGAATATTCTTGTTAGTGGCATATGCGCCGGTATTCTCAGCTACATCAAGTGAAATAGAGGAGTTCTGGGAGAGTGTCAGAGAAGTTCCAGGTAGTGTAAAAGGGAACAATTAATAGTATGTGGTGATTTGAATTGATGGGTCGGAACATGACATGGTTACGAACGCGTAATAGGGAAGTATGGTGATAAGAAAGTAAATGAGGCTGGTAAGCTCATATTGGAATTATGTAAAAAAAGGATTTGTTTGTGCAAGCACTATGTTTGACCATATGGAAAGTATGATAGTAGAAATGGAAGATACGAAATGGATGTGGAAAGGCGTATTGCTGCCGGAAACAAAGTTAACGGTGCTCTTGCTGCATTGATGCGACGGCAAAACGTCAGCGTACCTGCACGTTGTTCGTTCTTGCCGTTCACAATGCAGTATTGACACCGTCGTTGTTATACGGCAGCGAAACGTGGGTGTGTCAAAAGAAGAATGAAAGAAAGATGGTTGCAGTAGAGATGAGATCTCTTTTTCAGATATGCGGAATCAGTTTAGCTGACTGTATATGCAGCGAGGAGATACGCAGAATGGCAGCTGTAAGCGCGAATGTCATAGTAAGAATTAAGATAAACGTGCTTAGGTGGTTTGGGACCGTTAAAGAATGAGCGATGAAAGAATGGTAAGAAAAATTTATGAAGCCAAGGTGAGTGGTACGAAAAGTCAGGGGACACCTCGGTTGACCTTCGAAAATACAGTATCGAAGATACTGGAGGAAGATCACATAAAATGCATGAGGATCCCCCGAAGGGCGTGTATGAAGAGGATGATGACTGTGGATGAAACGAAAGAGGTATGCAGGGACCGTAGCGTTTAGCACTCCGTATTCTCTGACTCTCTGCAAGGGATAAAGCGTGAAGCTAAAAAAAAGAACGCATCAGTAATGACTGTGCTCTCAGTGTTTTAAGTAATTTAAGTAGTCTTCAAGAGCGAAGCCACGAGCAGATCGTTAGTTGATTTACAAACACACGAATTATTTCTAAAGATCATAATTTATAAGAAAATTATATTTAAAGTTATATAAAAAAAGTGAAAACCTTTACTAGACAAGACTTTTCTCCTTTACCAGATAATTCCCGCGGGATACTTACTTCAAAAGGGAATGTTCAATAATTTAACACTTTTAAAATTCATATTTTATTATAAAAAAATATGATAATTTTATTCCGCAACATTAGATATTCCCGCGGGGTGGAAATTATTTATTATTTTTAATTTTTGGGACCATCGCTGGGGCAGTTGGACTACGTTTAAGTGTGAACGATGGTCGTCGGTTCGACTCCCATTCCGAGAATGGTCACATTTAAATAATTTATATTTATTCACTATGATAAGATAGAATATGGCGTTGAGTTCAAGATAGAGCTATGATATCATAATATAAATAAAATCTAAATTCTCTCTGCCTTAATTATTTTACGCGAAAATGCATTTTACACTTAAAAAGTTGATATTCTTGTAAAATATCTCTATATAGTTTCTCCAAAATGTAAGTGTTTTTATCTGGCGCCTGAAAATTATGCGAAATTATCAAATTCCAACCAAATATAATTGACCGTGAGACAGATAATAGTTTCTAAGACATACAGATACTATTTACTATTTAAAAAGTGTTATTCTACACTTAGGATTAGAAGACATTATTAAAAAACGTATAAAAGTTTAAACGCAGCGGGATTCGAACTCGCGCTTCTTGGATACCGTCCAAGCGCTCTGACTCTGACAGCTTACAACATTAATAAAATGTAACAAACGTATAAGAATTTCGACGCATCCAGTAGTAGAACGCATGGCCTAGCGGTCAGAACTGGATGGTATCTAAAAGGTGCGGGTTTGAATCCCGCTGCGTTCAAACTTTTATACATTTTTTCAAAAATATATACAGATATATTGTTGCAACAGATGTTACATTTTCTTAAATTGGCCCGATATTAAATTCTGTTTCAACCTAGGCACATAAAACCCAAGACTTCATATAAACTTGTGAGATTATGAACCTTCATACCTAACACGAAAATAATGACATCATGTTCCACACGTGATTTTGCACGTCCACATATGACATCATCGTCCACATGTCGTTTTCCTCATTCACACATGACATCTTAGTCGACATGTGATTTAACTCGTCCACATATGACATAATGATCCACATGTGATTTTCCTCGTCTACATATGATATTATGGTCCACATGTGATTTCACCCATCCACACATGACAACATGGTCCACATGTGATTACAACCATCCACACATGACAACATGGTCCACACGTGATTACAACTATCCACACATGACACCATGGTCCACATGTCATTTTCCACATCCACATATGACATCATGACACACATGTTATTTTCCTTGTCCACATATGATGTTATGGTCCACATGTGATTTCACCCATCCACACATGACAGCATGGTCGACATGTGGTTACAACCATCCACACACGACAACATGGTCCACATGTGATTACAATCATCCACGCATGACACCATGGTCCACATGTCATTTTCCACATCCACATATGACATCATGACCCACATGTGATTTCACTCGTCCACATATGACATTATAGTTCACATGAGTTTTCTCCCATCCATACATGACATCATAGTCCACATGTGATTTTACTCATCCACATACGATATTATAATCCACATGTGTTTTTACTCATCCACATATGACATCATGATCCACATGTGACACCATGGTTCACTTGTGATTTCAGCCATCCACACATGACATCATTGTCCATATGTGATTTTACATGTCCACATATGACATTATGGTCCACGTGTGATTTTAGTCGTCCACATCTTATATCGTGGTCCGCATTACATTACGGTCCGTATGAGATTATTTCTTGTCCACATATGATATCATGGTCCACATATCATATTCTTCATTCACATATGACATTATGGCTCACATGTGCTTTCACCCTTTCACACATGTCATCATGGTCCACATGTGATTTCAACTATGCCCACATGACACTACCTACCTATCCTATGTCTACATGGGATTGGTTGTATGTTTCATTATATTCAGGGAAATGATTGTTTTATAGCTATTGCTTTTTTGGCGTTTTAACTTAAATCATAAGCATTTTATTTTATTATTATTTTTCAGATGCATGCTTTATCCCTCGCGAGGTAGCTAATGAGGACAGGGCGCCAAACGGACAGTACAGGCAGTAGTCTCTTCATACCTTCTTCGCCTCTTCCAAGTTATTAATCTCTTCATACATGCCGTTCTGCCCTAATTCCTTTTACTTAACCTTCCTCCGGTATCATTGATATTGTGTTTTCGAAGGTCAACCCTGTCTCGTAGTGCTCACCATTCTTTCATCACTCATCCTTTGGATATACTCGAACTACCTGATCAATTTCTTCTTCATTCTCACTGTTATTTACGCTTACGCTTGCCATTCTGTAAACCTCTTCCCTGCATATACGACCAGCTAAACTGATTTAGCATATCCGATTAGTGCTGTTACCGGCAGCATTACGCCCCCACATTCATTTCATATTTTCTATCTCTACTAAACACACTTCCCAAGTATACCACCTAATTCACTTGTTCTAAAACCATTTTAATTATTCTAATACTGCGTTACGTTCTTTCTTCATCTCTTTCAAATACAAGAATTTTAGTTTAACTCGCGTTCAGGCTTAGACCATTACTTTCGTACCCTTCTTTCAGAATTGAACCAATGCTTGTAACTCGCATTCTGATGATGCATTAAGCACTGCATCATCTGCGTTCATTAGGCAATTAACCGTCAAATCACCTACTTTTACTCCTATGTCACTTTGTTTCGTACCTTGGAGAACAGCCAAGCTGACATCAATTTGAATATCAAACTGATGCGACATGCAAGCTCCTATTCTTACACAGGTGGAGTGGTCTCGATAAAGAGATTTTACAGCTTGCAAAAAAGAGTCTTACAATCCCACCGATTGTTGAATTCCACTCATTGTTCCAAAACATGTGTTCTTTCTGTATTTATTACACCGTCATTAAAGCTTCTCACTCATTTTACAGATTGACTAACAACGCCAGAAATCACTATATTCTCGACAGAAAAGCTTTACCGGATGTTGATCGTCAATCTTTCATCTCTTTCATTCTCTGACTTTTTAGGTGTTCATCTTTATCAGTGTATGTAGGTGTCCTTTTCTTCTTAATGTGTCATCTTAATTCTTATTCTCTCTTATACTTTTGCTTTTACTCGAGGCTTTTTAGTCCTGCCACGTTTTCTTCTTTCTTTATACTTTATCCTTCACTTCACCATCTCACAATTCATCACTTTAGTAAACTAAAGCATTTTGCCCCGACACCACACACCTCTGTTGCAACTTCAATCATATAATACTTAAGATTGTGCCAATATATTTTAACACTTTAATTTCCTATTTTACAGGTAGCTTCTTGGAAACCCTTTCTTCATACTCCTCTCTAACCAGTGGATCTAGAAGCTTCTAGCTTCTTGTGTGGTTATTTGTCTCCAAACTTGGACAAATCGCGTGGCTTGATGAGGATGAGTAGCCACTTGATACTGGTCTGTCCCCAAGTGGGCACACCTAAACACATGCGTGTCCTTAGCTTGTGTGCGAATACGCTGATCCACTATTAATAGTTCAGAGATATAAAATAGAACCATGCTTTTCTCTTCCATTCGTTTCCACGTATACATGTGAATTTGTTTGTGGTCAAACATCGTGAATGCCACAAAATATCCGTCTCGTTATATAATTCCAATATGCTTACCATCCTCATTTACCCTCCAAGCGCCATACTTACCTAGACTATGTTCGTAACCATCTCGTGTGGTTCCGATGCATCCGTTAAAATCATCACTTTGTATTAGTTTTTCATTCTCTCTTAAACTACCTATAACTCTCCCAGAGCTCCTCTAGTGTTCTTAATAGAGCTGGTAATATTTACACATATGCCGCTAACAAGAATATTCTTGTTATTTCCAGCTTGAAGCGTACTGAGAGCGGCCACGAGTTCGCTTTATATTTTACAGTTGCACTCACAATGACAATCGAGACGATAATTACACATCTACACCTTGCCACCTTCGTTTATCTTTTTAAACTCCAGCCCAGAAGGGGACTTGGTTGCCCGGCAAATTGACCCTGCTGTTGCCCTTTCTTTTGTTGTCAGTCACACGGATAGCGTCCAGATCTCTATCATCTATCATATCTACAAGTTCATTCATCTTCCGTTTTTTTTTTTTTTTCTGTCTTTGAGTTAAATGCGGTTGACCTAAATGGTCTTTACAGCGACACCGGGAGGGGGAGGGAAGAGGGTACTCTAGCCCTGCGAAATATTAGCAAGCACTGACGTGTCTGCTTGAGAGGAAGCCGACGACCGCAAGGGCGCCCCCTGCGGGGCTCGAACCTCGGCTTGCGGTCGGCGAGCGGGCGGGGGATTTTTCCCTACTCTAAAAAACACAAGCCAGCCGCGGCGTGAAGTCGTGACTGGGGGAATTTTTAACTATTCTAAGGGAGCCTATTACAGTCCCTAACCGTTGGACCCGGCCGCGCCAACGCGCGGACGGGCCGTGACGTAAGCTGGACTTCGCCGTCGTTTCCGACGACGGCGGTGTTTATGTGTAGTGTTGGTGGAGTGTTTCCTACCTAACATTTTCCCGTTTGCTGCCGTGATGGGGTCGTCGGGGTCTAATAAGACGCTACGCGGGCGTCTAAGTTTAGGATGCGCGGACGGGGTGTAATCGCACGCCCGTACAACGAGGGGATTTATGTGAGTATCTGCGCGCTCGTAATAGCGCTTGGCTAGGCCGTTGCAGAACTCTTTTATCGATTCCAGTCATCTTCCGTGGCATCCCTCCTCTTATATTCCACATAGTTATTTAAAGCTTCACCATCCTCTACCTCCAGCCATTCCGAACATGGCGTATTAGCTGGCGGTCCCTTATGCCACCTACAACTTCTCACATCTGCGGGAATGAATCCGTGCGCGTTGCCTCGCGGGGATGCCCTTTTTTTCAACAAGAGGAAATCGTGTTACGGATACCTGACCGAAAGGGGTCTCTGGGCAGGTTATGTGCGACTCCGGATTGGCAGAATTATACCGCCCATTTACCCACTAAAATCTCGCGATGCTCCTCCTCGACCGCTACTAGCCGGGACCTTAGTGCATATCGAGGGGGACTCCCTAGCACCCTGGTGCTTGTGGCTGATAGAATGTTACATTCCACCTATTCCTTATACAAAAGATTACCACTGACATTCTTATATCACTTTGTTTCCTACCCAAAAACAAATTGAATAGCCAGATTTACATGGCTCAACTCTATTTGACACCCATTTCAATAACAAACCGAGGCAATATGCTACTTCTTCTTCTTATTGAACCCAGGGCGAGTGATCTCGATAAAGAGATTTTATAGCCAGACAAAAAGGGTCCGTTCATACTCATATTCACTCTATGTTCTCTAGTCCGAGATATTGCACACTGAGCGAGTGAGGCGGAACCCAATGGCATGAAATCCCTTAATATTTCTTGGCCTTCACTATTAGAGCAGTGTTATACATCGCACATACATTTTTCGCTTGGAAAAATACATTGGGGCGCGTCTGGGATTTCAATCTTTGGATTTGAAGGCGGATCACTTAAATTTTCACCGACTTAACCTAATTCTCACAAAATATATATAATTGCATCAATTTAGTTTATTAATGTATGTACTAGTGTTCAGCATTTAGTTTTAAGATACTTACGAAAATAGCATAACGCACGGTGCATCTATGATTCTCATATATCAAAAGTATAAAAAATTAAACATATCCAGCAATAAACAACTTGTTGGAATCATTAAAACTCCATAAAATACGTGTACACTGAAAAAAAAACAATCTTTATTACGAATTTTGGTACACAATATCAACAACTACCGTTTAAGAATAGAATTGTTCAATGTCCCGTCTTAATTATCACCTTCATTTAAAAAAAAAACCACATAAGTTTTAAAGTTGTAAATAGAACTATCATTTAAAGTTTTCAGATTCATACAAATTTTTATTCCGGAAAACTAATCTCATAGGAGTTGAATTTTGCAATATCTTACCTTAGTGATCACCTATGTCTAAAAAAGAGGTACCACCCAAAATCTGACACTCCTAACTCCTGCTTGCGGTAAAGAAGTTTCATATAAGCTTTCAACCCCAAATACAACCTCTTGAGGGGAGGAATTTAACAAAATCCTATGTTAGCGAGCAACTAGGTTCTAAAGATAACTTCCTATAGTTATGCACCTATAGTTTCATGGATTTTGTGAGACGTGAGGGAGTATCATGTATATATAGAGATAATAAGTAACGTTTTTCGTATCTAATAACGTAGAGTCCCGTTACTATTATTTTTTTGTATAGCTGTTTTATAACCGAATGCCAAAAGCAGGGTTATGTTTTTATCTCGTATGAAAGTATGTATGCGCTGGTAAAGACAAAGCGCGGCGTTGAGTTCCACCACACTACGCATCATGTCTCGAAATCGCTGGAAAGCGAAGTACGGAGTGTTTTGACACTAGGTACTTTTTTTCTACCTTGCTATGCGGGATAAAAGCGTGAAGTATGTATGTATGTTCGTTTCTTTGTTCCCTTGTAACTGCTAAGCCTGTGAACCGATTTTTCATCATTGGATTCATCTTAAAGGCGCAAGTGTCACTGAATATATAAAATTGCTATAAGAAAACTGTTTGAAACTTAGTTTATAACCGCATTCGAGTTAAGTATTTGTTTTAATTATTATTTATTTACATATATATTTTAGAATCAACGAGCAGAATCGTGATATTTTCCTAAAAATAGATTCAAATAGCAAAATAAAATGTGCTGGACGAAACGTCTCTGTGGAGTGGTTTTTGTATGTGGAACAGCCTTACGTATTTGACCCTGATAAGAAGTATTGGAAGGTAAGCTTGGATAACGTATAAGATAATATTACCTTTAGAAATTTAAAAAAAATATTTGACATTCTTTGTAGTTAAGAAGTGATGAACGTGGTAGTAGTGTTTTTAATTTCAAATAATGAGATGGATACACCTATTTTCCACTAGGAGCTACTTCGAAAAAGACTAAACTGCGGCCTTATGTTTCGCCATCTAGCTAGAATGAGAAAGGACGGAGTGTCCTTGTGAGTAGAGAAGATGTCCTTGAGAGGAGAAAGAGAGAGAGAGAGAGAGCAGAGAATTTCCTTGATTTAATATATCAAAGTTTTCTAAAATTCTTTTAAATAAGAGAAAAGTAAAAGAAAAAGAATAATA
Organism: Dryadula phaetusa; assembly: GCA_032432895.1. Classification (NCBI taxonomy): domain Eukaryota; kingdom Metazoa; phylum Arthropoda; class Insecta; order Lepidoptera; family Nymphalidae; genus Dryadula; species Dryadula phaetusa. Next base: position 684,458 of record JAOYRS010000090.1, on the reverse strand, counting down.
TGTAAATTTAGAGATCGTTGTAGAGTAGTGAGACTGCTACTGCCTGTAAACGCAGTTGGTTGTGGGTTTAATTCCCACTCGGGGGAAAGGTTTTGTTTAAAAAGAATATTTATATTTCTTTGCTCTGGTAATACAAAACGTGGCGTAGAGTTCACCAGTTAGCACGCCATGCATGATTTTGGAAGGAAAACAGTCAACAGAGCGTCTTGATATTAGGTTTTCCTATTACACAGGATATAACATGAAGCGTTTGTTTTACATAAATTTAAATTTTAGTAAGTTTTACAATAAAAAAAATCATAACCATTTACAATAAAAAAAAAACAAAAAAAATTCCAGCTCTGCTATTTCGAACAAGACATAAGCCATGCTCCAGCCGACCAAGACCTGACCACTCACCCAGCGTCGTACCACGGTCACACCACCTTGACCTACCACACGTCTAACGCCTATCAGAGCTGTTACAACAATGAAAATGTCAGCAAAATAACAATGGAATACAGAGGGACACCAAAAAATGTTTACGGAAATGTAGAGAGATACGTAGAGTTTGAAATTAAAGGAGAAAGGGTAAGACCATTTCAAATGAAATTATTTTAAACGGATTAATCGTGTATATTTTGGTTAGCTTCTATATGTAAAGAGAGTTAGAATTAGAAAGAAGTATTAAATATATTACAAACTATATTATACCGCTTTCTACAATAAAATTAAAGTTACAAGAAATACTCATTGCACTAGTGTTGTCAAATCGAAAACATTATATATATATATATATATATATATATATATATATATATATATATATATATATATATATATAATATATATATATATATATATATATATATATATATATATATATATATATATGAACCCTAATATATATGAGAAAAAGAACACACTTCCCACTCGGGGGATTGATTATATTATAGCGATTATTCACTTCCTCGCTTTGGTAAGACAAGGTGCCGCGTTGACTTCCACCACTCGCAAGAGGCAATGTCTCGAATCCGGTGGAAAGCGAAGTACGGAGTATCTTGACACTAGGTACTTTCTGTCTACCCGCTATGCGGGATAAAGGCGTAAAGCAAAAAAATAAAAAACTTCTTATTTATATATACATATACATACGTACATAAGAATAAACCTGTCAGCATTCCATATATTTAGCGAAAAGCTCTGGGCAATGTCTTCCACTGGTGACCCAAATAGAGGCTTAGGGAGTTTCATTAAAATGCATTAACGCCCTCTCGTACAGCATTAATCTTCTCTATAATATGAGTACTAGAATACATATGAGTGCTATAATAAGAGCTCTATCAGGCGATAGCTCTTGATTATTGATGTAAAAAGTATATAATTTTCTACCACAAGGAAGTGGTCATGTTTTAAAAGAATTAATCGCTAACATTTTGGTTATCGAATACATATTTACAAAACCCAACCATTCGAACACTTTACAGTAGTCCTTGATCACACTTGCGGGTAGACTGCAGTGGCACTCGTCTGTCAGTTGGTACAAAAATTAATTATATCAAACTACCGTCATCTGTTTCTTAATTGCCGCGCGTACTGCCTTGTAAACTGGAGTAAGCTTCTATGAATAACATTCTTGCTTTATTTAAGATGAAAATGGGATATTAAAAAATTATTAAATGGAAATTTTAATGGGATAGTTGGCGGTCTCAGCTTTTGTATTCGAAAATAGTAAAAGGGGACTATGGTAAACGTTAAGAAACGTCTAGTTTTCTAAAATATACTTCGAATATAATTTCGGTTAAAATAATTTAATTATCAAAAATCCATCAACACAAATTAAGTTTCATTATAAAAGAGACCGGTCGTGACATAGTTGGACAGCGTCTGACTGCAAACGCGATCGTTTATGGGTTCGATTCCAACTCGAGGGATCGATTATATTTAAATTATTTTCATTTTCTCGCTCTGATAAGACAAAGCGTGGTGTTGAGTTCCGCCACGCACGCTATATCGTGAATAGGCACTCTCTGTCTATCCTGCTAAGCAGAATGACAGCGTGAACCTAAAAAAGAAGTTCTGACCTGCCTTCTATGGAAATTATTTTTATTAGCAAGTTTTGTGTCCTTTAACTATTTCCAAGATGTAGGTTTGCTTTAAAGCATTGCCAATTTGTTATAGAGGTCATTTGAAGGGTATATATAGTCCTTGAAGTGCACTACTTTAGACCCATTGGTTCTTTCTAACCTTAATGATAAGGTTTTTTTTAAAATATTCTTTAAATATTACAAACAAAAACGATATTAATTTGTTTTAATACAGTTTTGTTAAAACAAGCGGAAATAAAAAAATATTTATTTGCCTTTTACATATAAACGCAATTGATTTTAAAAGTAATTTAATAGATCATATATTTTTTAGCTCCACCAATTCGACTTGTTGTCGGTACTGGGTCTCGGAGCAGGAACCCCTGTAGCTCAGTTGTTAGGTAGCCTGGACAAAGATACAATCAATACTACTGCTGTTATTCAGGTAAGAAATAGAAATCTTGTTATTTTTATAATATTTCTTGCAGTGGGAGAGCGTATGACTGTAACCTTGATTATGGATTCGATTTCCCAGTGAGGAAATGATTCATTTCTCCGTTTTGGTAAGTAAAAACGTGATGTTGAGTTTAGACGTGAGTTGAGTCTCGATTGTAGGCTGAAAGCGGTCAGCGGAGTGTCTTGACACTAGATTGTCTGTGACTGTATATTTGTATGTTATTGTGAGTCAATTTTTTCCAACTAAATTACTTTTCTTCTATTGTATAAATAAAATTGAGGCCAGTCGTGGCGCAGTAGGACAGCGTCTGACTTTGAGCGTTACCGGTTGTGAATTCGATCCCTACTCGGGCGAGTGATTATGTTTAAAATTATTTTCACTTCCTCACCCTCCCAAAATAGGATATCCGTAATTTTAAATATATGTAATCCACCATTATTCATTGTAGTTCTATGACACTGGGAAGACCTTAGCATGACAAATTAAATAAAAATTTGCAAACAAAAATGAAAGTCAAACAAACACAAATTAAAAAAAAAAACTAAAGATAATATTTTTGGAATCTATTACATTGCTATATAGTTTTTTTTATTGATAATTAGCATAACATATATGTTTTATAAACAGACAACGATCTGTTAAATTTTTATTATATTTATTAATTTTACTTAAAAAAAACACGAAAATATTAAATATATTATTAATAAAATCCCACCCCCTTTTTATTTTTAACAGGAAGTAGATGGTATAGCCTCTATAAGGGTGAACAAGGGTGCTGTAATACAGTTCGAGTCGGACAGCTTCGCCTGGCTCTTGGACAGCTGGACGGCGATGCAGTTAATGAAACGGTTTGGCGTGTATCGTAAGTTAAAATTAGTAGTTTTTTTCTTTTTCTTTTTAGCTACACGCTTTTATCCCGCATAGGTAGGTATAGGGTAAACAGAAAGTACCTAGTGTCAATACAGTCTGTACTTTGCTTCCATCGAATTCAAGACATTGTGTATCGAATTTCGTAACTCAACGCCGCACTTGGTCTTTCTAGAGCGGGGAAAGGAAAATATTTTAATTGGTCAATGGCAATCTTACTTAATTGTCTTAACAGTCAGACCTTGTCCGTTTGCAATACAATTCCAATAATTTAATCTATTTCTATTAGGGTGTCATTTTTTTATAGTTTTAATTTTAATTTAATTTTTTTCTCTAATTACTTTTTTTAGGTGAATGTCGTCTCCAAGAGTCAACAGTTCAAACTCTATCTGGTAACGTAGACCAACTCAACCCACTTCAATGTTCCGAGAGTTTGGTCCTTGCTGATTGCTCCGAAACGCCTAGGTAAGATAAAAAAACCTATAGCGTAAATACGCGTTGCCTTAGCAACGTGTATATAACTTTATACATAAGTGTATGTCAAACACAAAGTACAGATAGACAGGAAGTACCATAAAGACACTCTGTACTCCGCTGTTCACCGAATTCGAGACGCTGAGTGTTGGATGACGCAACTTAACGCCGCGCTTTGCTTCATCAAAGCCAGGAAATGAAAATTTAAATATAATCATACCTCCGAGTGGTATTCGAGTCCTCAACCGATAGCGTTAACAGTCAGGCGCCGTCTCAGTACGCTTTGTTTCTAATGTAGCTGTCCATATATATGCTTTTAATTAAATATTTCCTACCTATTTATATGATAATATTACGATTATACATCTTTTACTAATAGAAAAAATATTTACCTAAATATATGAATATTGATATATAATGAAACTATTTTAAACGGATCAGTCGCGTATATTTGGGTATTCGAAAATACATTTGTGAATGTACGGCGTTTCGAACACTTTGCAATAATCAGGTTACGGGTAGTCTACATTTTACTTGTATTGTCGAATTTCAAAATATTTTATATTATTAATAGATTCATTTCATAGAAATAGTTTCATTTAAAATATTTAATAATCGCATAAATTATCTTATATCTATAATATCTCTATAATACTCTAAAATGTATTTTTAGAGGCATGTCCCTTCTGCGTAAAGTGTAACGTATATAGATTTTTGTTTTATAATTCTAAAATGAACGTAACCTAAGTTACTCCTTATTATATAAAAATTTAACCAGTGAAAGTTTCATTAATATCGGCCAAGGTGTTTCAGAGGTTAGCCGGAAGAAACGGACAGACTAACGATAATTATAAAAAAGTATTATTTTGGTATACGTATCGTGTCTCCATAGATATAGATTTCGTAAAAAGCGATCCAATTTTATTGAGTTATGTAGATAGATATTTTGCTTTTAGCATTGTATATTAGTCAGTTGTAATACATATTATGATATATTTTGTTTGTTTTCTATTTTTAAAGTGTAATTTTACACTTAAGATTAGAAAATATTTTAGAATAAAACTTTTTTTTCTAATCCTAAGTGTGGAATAACATTTTTCAAAAATGTTTTCTAATCCTAAGTGTGGAATAACACTTTAAAAATAGTAAACGATTATTTCTTAATAATCTTTAAGTAATAGAAATTTGTAAAAATCTCTCTACAGAGATGCTAACAACATAAATAAATTGTAACAAAGCGTATAAGAATTTCGACGCAGCTGGCTTAGCGGTCAGAGCGCTTGGACGGTATCCAAGGCGCGGGTTCGAATCCCGCTGCGTTCAAATTTTTATACGTTTTTTCAAAAATATATTGATATTGATTTTTTATGATAATATATCGCTAACTACTACTAACTTTACTTTTAAACCGACGTCATTTTGTTTCAGTTTCGTGGTCACCCGTCTACAAGATGGCGGAATCAAAATGTACGACGGTGACCACAACTTGTATAATACCACAAGTGATATAATAGAAAACTCTCCGTAAGTATTTATTTTTCTATAAACATTTTTCTTAGCTTCACGCTTTTATCCTGCATAGCAGGTTAGCAAAAAAGTACCTAGTGTCAAGACTCTCTGTACTCCGCTTTCCACCGAATTCAAGACATGCGTGTTGAATGGCGGAACTCAACGCAGCGCTTTGTTTTACCACAACGAGGAAATGAAAATACTTTTAATATAATCATTCCGCCGAGTGGGAATCGAACCTACAACCGATTGCGTTCACAGTCAGATGTTGTTGTAAATTCATAATTCCATCGTGTATATGTAGATCTTTGTTTCATTTACATTCAGGGGTTAAGGATTCAATCCCTGCTAGAAATAATTAAATATTATTAAAATATATTCATATGTTCCCTGGTAAAACAAGCTACAAGTAAGGTAAGCTTTGGGAAGAGAGAACGGTGCTGTGTTCCGTCATCTATTACGTTATTTCTTTGATTTAGACGGTAAGTGGATAGTCTGAGTGTCTTGATACTAGGTTCTCTTTGAGAACGCTGCAATATGGGATAAAGCGTCTAGCTGTTTTATTGATATTTGGTGGTAGGGTTCAAATTCTGCTCGTGGGAGTAATTATAAATATATTGCTTTTATTTCTCTAGTTCTCTTAGAGTTGTCTCTTAAAGTACCTATAAGTAACACAACTCCTTGTTTGGTGAAAAGCGATTTCATATATTAAGTTACATAAAGGTAAAAAATCGTTAATAATATATAAAATTGTTTATATTCAATTTAGAATTAGTTTTAACGGTACTTTCGGTACTCGAAAATCCACTTTTAAAAATATCACGTTACGAACACTTCACAGTGATCCGTGGTCACAGGTAGACTTCATACTGGTTTAGGTCTGGTGGTAGTATCTTACTGTGACCACGGACCACGGACCACTGTTAATTTTTTCTAATTTCAAATTTCATTTAAAATGATAAAACGAGAAAATGTATAATAGAAACGAAGTAAACAGTGTTACAACTCTATCATATGAGCTCTGTCCCCTTCAAGCCGAAGATAAAAAAAATCTACATATTTAAAGGGAAATTGATTTGTTCAAACCACTGACAATGATGGATGGTTGTATTATGATTTTATGTGAATATATTTTGAATGGAAAATTCATTTAAATATCATTTGACAACTTTTTGGAAAAAACCGTGTAAAATATTTGGACGCGCCTCTTGGACGGTATCCAAGAGGCGTGGGTTCAAATCCCGCTGCGTTCAAAATTTTTATACGATGTTTCAACAATATTATTTAATCCTAAGCGTGGAACACTTTAATAAATATCATTTGACAATATTTTAAATAATACGTTTCGATGAACTTGATTGCGTACAATTATTGTTTTAATTTAGCTTCACGATTTTATCCCGCATAGCAGGGTAGACAGAAAGTACCTAGTGTCAAGACACTCTGTACCTCCCTTTCCACCGAATTCGAGACATTGTGTGTTAAATGGTGGAACTTAACGCAGTGCTTTGTCTTACCACAGTGAGGATAATCAAATACTTTAAATATAATATTTCCGCCGAGTGGTAATCAAACCCACAACCTATCGCACTTACGCTGCCCCACTGCGCCACGACCGGAGTTTTTTTGCTTGTCTAATTCATATCTCGTCGTCTACGTAATAAAAATATATTCACGCTTTTTTGACATTAGGGTGGGCAGTCTCAAGACATTCCGTTGTCCATTTTCCGTTCCGTTGCACTTCATTTTACTAATTACCAAGAAATGTCAAAAGTCAGAGAACACCTAGTGTCAAGACATTGCGTTTTCCATAATCCAACAGAAATCGAGACATTGTGTGTTGAGGCGCCAATTTTAACGGCGCACTTTATCTAATCAGACAAAAAAAAAACAAATGAAATTAGTTTAAATATAATGTAATCCATTCCGCTTATATTATTTTTAATTGTTTAATTAATTCTAGAAACAATTAGATATAGACCTAAATCTAGATCTAGATATTTTTGCGGCTTTACCTCTTATAGCAGTTTAGTCAAGAACAATCTAGTGTCAAGACACTCCGTTGACTGCTTTCCACCGGAAATCAAGATACTGCGTGTTGAGTTGCAAACTCAACGCCGCGGTTTGTCTTACCAGAGCCCACAATCAATCGGGTTTACAGTGAGACGCTCTCCCATGGTGCCATAATGATCTAGATCTACAGATCTATAGATCTACAGATATAGATCTGGATGTAATAGTATTTTTTTTTCAGCATTTCATCAATCGCAGCTGGTCTCAAAGTGCAGTCTGACGCAACCGGAGTGGTTATTTACAAACGTTTCAATGAAACAGTCATACTAATCCCGTCTTCATACATGCCGTCTGTTTGCGGAGAGTGCGTTGGGGACAATATGTACAACAGATGTTAATTTTTTTGTTCATTATTAATATAAAGTAGTGATTGTTCTCTCCTTTTTTTGTTCTTTTTTTGGATTGTATAAATAACTATATATTAATACATATATTGATTTAAAGGAATTGATCTGTTTTTGTAAACGATTTTTACTACTTACTAATAATGTATACAAAAAAGATATACATTTTATGTTTGTTTGAATTAAATTAAAAAAAAACCTCCATAGCAGAATAGTCAGAGACAACCAAGTGTCAAGACACTCCGTTGATTGTTTTAAGGCCAATATCAAGAGGAGAGTTTAGCCTTTAGACGCTAAGTAATATAACTGTTAGATATAATTAAATATTGTGACATTATCTTTATATTAAATATTGTATATAAATAAAAAGATATTTAAAAAAAATGCTTTTTTCACTTTACCAAAAAAAAAATAAACCCAAAAGTAAATAAAAACTAAACGTATTCCCATCGGCGAAAGATTCCTTTCTAGACAAACCAGGTTTTCATAACCCAAGCAAGTTGTCTAAATATGACAGAAAAAATAAACTATATTTATATCGTGAAATAGAAGTAGTCTAAGTTTATATGAAATCAGGTATATGCCAGTGTAAGTCTTGTCAAAATCGCTCCAGCCGTTTCTGAGATTAGCCGAAGCAATCAGACAAACATACAAGCAAACAAAAATTGTAAAAAATTTTATGTAAATGTACCGTATATACATATACATATGGATTTAGTAAAAAATGTTTATTTTAATATTAAAAACAGAAACTGCAATTAATTTGTATATGTATATAGTAATAAAAATCATTTTTTTACCAAAGTACTGCGTTGACTTCTTTACACCCAAAATCGAAACATTGAGTTTTTAGTTGCGGAATTAAACGCCGCGCTTTGTCTTACCGCTCTTACCAGAGAGGAGAATAGAGGAATAATTTAAATAAACCATTCCCCTGAGTGACATCGAACCCACAACCAATCGCGATGGTCTATAGACGTGTCAATACCAACAATCGTTTCTATTTTACTAGACAGCAAATAAGTAATTTTCCGGACTTTTTAAATATGTTAATAGTAATATTTACTATTTTTAAAGTGTTATTCCACACTTAGGATTAGAAAACATTTTTGAAAAAACGTATAAAAATTTGAACGCAGCGGGATTCGAACCCGCGTTGCGCGCGCGCGTTGGACGGTCCAAGAGGCGCGGGTTCGAATCCCGCTGCGTTCAAATTTTTATACGTTTTTTCAAAAATGTATGTTAATAGTATATAAACTTTAGGCGCAATGGTTTTTATTATATTGAAAATTCACGAGACGTTTAAAAACACGGTTAGTGAAAAATATAGAAACGATAGTTTAATTTTATTTTAATATATTATGATTTTAATAAATAATTTCGGATGTAAGTACTGAGATGAACGCAGCGGAACTCGAACCCGGGTCTTTTGAAGACCGTCCAAGTGCTCTAACCAGTAACGCTAAATCAAAAATTGGAATATTATCTATTCAAATAGGTTATTGCAAGCATTTTCGCAAGCATAAAAGTGTCAGTATTGTGCTGAAAGCTACCACCAGCTTGGATGGCAGTTCTGCTGAGAAGCATTGCCTTTCGAATTTGTCTCTCGCCTTTCGACTATATGATCTTTACTTAAAGTATAGTAAACATTAAATTAGCTACTGAGCTGTTAGAAGATTTTTACTATTTTTTTACCAACCACATATAACTAGCCAGAGCGTTTTCTAAGCAGTGCGGGTTCGAATCCTGTTACGTTCAAATTTATGTGTGTTTCTAAGTAAGAATTTATTTTAAATGAAACCACCACATGAGTGACCACGGACCACTGTAAAGTGTTTGAAACGTCAGTTTAAAATAGTTTTATTTAAAATGTGTAAAAACAGCGAAAATAAAGAGAAGATCTTAGGAATTGAATTATTTAATTTCCTTTAATATAAATCAAACACTTTAATATAAATAATACGTAAAATTCGAGCCATCTATAAGAAAATAAGTCGTCTTATAGAAGAGGATGAAATTTGACATAGTTACGTTTTGCATCCAAAATAAGTGCAGAAATCATTATTATAGAATTATATTAGAAATATATTTTTTTCTAAATATATTAAATCAACAATATAAATACAACACACACTACTATACGTATAACGTACACTTATATGAGAAGTGACATACCGGTTGCTATGGCAACATACTTTTTACGTTTCAAGAAGGCCTCCAGTAAAAAAAAATCAATAAAAGACAATCAGGTTGGAAATTAAGCTTCATTAGCTAATTACTACCTTATATTTTTAAAATAATAAGCCTCAATGATCAAAAGATCGCAGAGTCCACCGCTCGAGTGACCGATGTGACGCATTTTATACAGGGTGGTCATATGGCAGAGTTAATATAATATATTCAGTGAACATAAAGAGGCTTTGATCACTCTCACGCTTGGATACCTTAATCTTACAAAGGGTTTAATGGATGAATAGTTTGTTTAAAAATAATAATTATATATGTGGGTTACTTTGTTTTTTATTTATTTTTTATTATGCAATTGACATCGTTGATGCGTTAACAACGGGTTGCCTTGGTAACGTGTTTGTTATTTGTTTAAAAAATGTATTCTTTTTCTTTTTATATATAAACTATAACTGTGCCAAATTTCATACTCCTCCGTAATAATCTAATTTATTAAGAATTAAACTAACTTCATTATAACAATACCTATCTATATTTTCTTACAAGCAATTTAACTATATCTCCGAAAGTACTGGATCGATTTTAATGGAATTTATACGGTTATATAAAATTGAAATATACTTAGTGTAAATTAAAAGAACTATCTCAGTGTGATTTGTAATTTTAGAGAAATTTACGGACAAAAACGTACAAACAAATATATACTTACCATATACTTACCATATTAAGCACATGAACTTGGAAGCCCAATTGGATCATCATAGTAAAATATTATTCAATTCTAACAATATTAAATAAAGGTATGAACCTTTTTTTGTGGAAATCGGTTAAAAAGACTTACAATATATTTCCTATAACGTCTTTAAGCAAAGCTCTACATAAGTATCAGAAATCATAAACATTATGCTTGTAACTAAATTCTAATATTTAAATTCATTGCTGAAATCTTCTAATATTTACTATTTTTAAAGTGTTATTCCACACTTAGGATTAGAAAATTTTTATACGTTTATTTCAAAAATGTTTTCTAATCCTATATATCTGCCTACTTTGTTATACAGGAAACGGGATAAAACACACACACACACACATATATATATATATATATATATATATATATATATATATATATATATATATATATATATATATACATATATATATATATATATATATATATATATATATTGTAGGTGCTGTTCGTCTCTACGCTGTTTGAAAGAATTTAATTAACGCTGATATATCCATTCTGATTAACAGTTAAAGTATTTGCAGCAAATGTTGCATACAAATTTTTAAAAGAACTTTACTTTGGAATTGGGGCTTCATCGCCAACAATTTCATATTTTTCTTTTTAATGGGTAATAAATGACGAAGTGGCGCAGTGGGACAATGTCTGACTGTAAACACGTTCGGTTGTGGGTTAGATCCTCATCGGGGGAATGATTGTATTTAAATTATTTTCACTTCCTCGCTCTAGTAAAAAGACAAAGTGCGCCGTTGAGTTCCACCACTCAACACGCAGTGTCTCGAATTCGGTGGAAAGCGAAGTACGGAGTATCTTGACACTAGGTACTTTCTGTCTACCCTGCTATGTGGGATAAAAGCGTGAAGCTAAAAAATAACTAGTTTTTTTAAATTTATGCTCTTATTCCGCATAGCAGAATAGACAGGAAGCACGTAATGTCAAAACACATCAAACTCCGCTATCCGCCGAATTAGAGACAATTCGTGTCAAATGGCGGAACTTAACGCCGCACCTTATCTTACCAGAGCGGTCAAATTGAAAAACAATCTAATATTTTTAATGTAATCGTTCCAATGAGTTAAAATCAAACCCACAACCAATTTACAGTCAGATGCTGTTTCTCTGCACCACGATGGCCATTCTTTAGGTCATATATAATGATATGAGATCAGATTTTTCTTGTAGATTAACGCTTTTATCCCGCATAGTAGGTTAGACAGAAAGTACCTAGTGTAAAGACACTCTTCGCTTCCACCGAATTCGAGACAATGCGTGTTGAGTGGTGGAACTCAACGCCGAGCCGACACTTTATTATAATGCCATGTACATACTAATTATAATATACCCGTAGATATTACAATTATGTTATATTTAATATACTTACTATAATATATTTTTAATATTTTTTAAGTAACAAAGGAATATTTTTTTTGTCTTCACGCTTTTATCCCGCATAGCAGGGTAAGCAGAAAGTAACTAGTGTCAGAACTGGCGGTACTTCACTATCCACCAAATTCAAGACATTGCTTGTTGAGTGGTGGAACTCAACATCGCATTGTGTCTTACTCTACAGCAAGGAATTGAAAATAATTTAAATATAATCACTTCCCCGAGTGGGCGTCGAACCCAAAACTGATTGCGTTTACAAGCAGACGCTGTCCCACTACGCCACGACCGGCTTCAAACCCTAAAATTGTCAATAATATTTTGTATTCAAGCCCCCTACCATTGCGAATGTATAAGGTTGACGTGTTAAACTGAGCGTGTAGGAGGGTTGCTTGGTTATGAAACTCGGTTTAAATTATTTTTAATTTTAGGTTAATATGGTTTTGGTAAAAGTTTGGTATATTAGTTAAAAACCACTGGCACAGTGGGACAATATATGATGATGTGTGCGTTGATTGTGGGTTCGATTTACATTAAGTTCCTTATAGGCAACGTTCGTTAGGTTGGTGCTAACGGAACTCAACGCCGCGCTAACTGAAGCGGAGAAATTTATATAGTTTAAAAAGAATTCCCTCTTAGGATTAGAAAACATTTTTGAAAAATTTATAAAAATTTGAACGCAGCGGGATTCGAACCCGCGCCTCTTATCTAAGAGGCGCTTGGTCTCTATGACTCTGAGACTCTATGAGTCGCGTTTACGTAAAACTCTATCCCACTGCAATATATATTATTTCTTTAAAATATATATATTTTTAATTTTAATATATATTCATATTTACTTAATGTATTATTTAAATGCTGTTTTATATTATCTTAAGACACGTTACTTCAGCATCAAGCTTTATCCCGTATAACTAAGTAATCAGAGATAAGTAAGTGTCAAGACATTGATTACGTGGCGGAACTCAACGCTGCGCTATATCTTTCTCATTGATTTTTGGTTAAAAATATATTAAAAAAAACATTCTAAACAATAATTGGATCCATAAAGATAGGTAACAATTACTGTCGCAAACAGTAACTAATTGAGTTCAACTAACTAACACTGTGTTTTTGACCCGAATATTTCTCAACAGCAAATTTTCTTACTCTAACGTCGATTTTTAAACTTCATTCCCCTGATCTTTCTTTCATTAAAAGTTAGAACATTTGATACCAAAAGCTACCCCATTTCACCAACTTTTTGAATATTTTAACTTCCAATCGTTTTATCATAATGAGATGGCCAAGTAATAATATTGGGATAGCAGTGTAGTTAGTGAAAACGTAGTGTCAAGACACTCCGTTATCCACATTTCATACTACACGAATATGCTGTACGTATAATTCGTATAAACTATAAAAGCAAGCAAAGTGTGATCCACAAAATTCTAACATAAACAATTGCGGCGTTGAGTTTCACAACCCAATACGCAATGTCTCAAATTAACACGTTAATATATCTAAATTTATACCTATCAAAGTTTTTGCCAGCATATTAGTGGAAAAATTTTAACACTTTTAAGAAATACTTGTATTATATAAATATGAAATTGCAAACGTAGTAAGACTTGAATCCACACTTGGAAACTGTCCAAGCACTGTAACCACCAAGCCATATGTTCTCATCCAGTTACGTTCAAAACTAACTTAAATATTCAATAATCTTATTAATAACACGACTAACACATGCTAAGTCGGTCAACTCACCCACGCTTAATTTACTAAAGCTTGGAGCTCAATGCGTTTTACATACTTTGATGGTTACCTTTGATCATTCACTGCTCTGTTGAGTTACTTATGCTAGTATTAAAAATTATTCTTATTTATATTATTATATGTTTATATGGAAAAACTAGTTAAATTATATGGTTTTGCCTATAAAAAATTATATAATATGGAAACAACGCATCTTGAATCCGAGAAATAGAAAACCGTCCCAGAGTTCTGATCATTAAGCCATGTTTTATTATAAGACCACAATCACCATATTAGGATCCATTGGAGGGACACTTTCAGTTTATCAGATAAATTAATACTCTACAAAGGACCCTCCACTATTTTCTGATTTCCTTGCAGTGTGTTGGGAGCTTTCCTCCCTTCATCGTAAAAAAATTACTTTAATTAAAGATGAAATAGGATTGCAAAAAATCATGGACACCATATGGACCGTGGCTTAGCAGAAACCTCAAAAAAGCCATGATTTATATAAATATTTTATCATATATAAATAAGTAAAATTGGAGTGTCCGTTTGTTATATTCAAATAAATGCTTTTTAACACGCTTTTATTAGGTCCAAATTATATGTATTATAATTTAATGTAGTATAATGTAAGAAATTGTATAATTATGTAATATAATGTAAGAAACTGAATCACACGTGCCTCTAATTATCGTGCCGATTTGAAACTTTACATGGATGTACTTCCATGATAATAGAACAATTTGGTATCTGATCTGATGATGAAACTGAAAGGTAATCACTGGAACTCCTTAATGGAACGGCATATTATTGTCTGGTCTGGACTTGTTATAAGGGTCTAGGTCTGATGGAGGAGCAGATAGAAGGATTGTCAATGTTCATAGTGGAACAGCGCAACCGAATCACAGTTGAACTTTTAATAATGGTCTTGGCTATTTGTTTTGATCATCATGGTTTCCAGGATCCAGGCAGGCAGAGCAGGCCATCGAGAGTGACCCACCAGCCTTGACTCTGTGACGTGCCTAGCTGGCTCCCACCACCAGAAGTTATGGAATGACCGGGGTGTAACAGGGATCCCGGCTAGTGGCGGTCGAGGAGGAGTACCCTAAAGTTTTAATTGGTAAACGTGTCGGCCTATATCTGCCCAATCCAGAGTCCCACATAACCTGTCCCAAGTCCCCAAACAGGCAGGTATCCGTAACACGATTTCCTCACGTAAAAAAACAAGACTCTGATGATGGAGCTGATATGCAAATTTGAAAGAAAAACAAAATAATATTCTATATCTCTTTACTGTATTAGAGTCTTAGATAAAGCCATCTTTGTAGGTTGTATAAACATATATACTCGTATGTGTACACTAAAAAGCGTAGGGCCCATCGTTAAAAAATTTTAACTATAATGTTGAGCATAATAAGTCTTTCACGCTTTTATCCCGCATAGCAAGGTTAGATAGGAAATACCTAGTGTCACGACACTTCTTACTCTGCTTTCTGCCAAATCCAGACATCGCGAGTTGAGTGGCGGAACTCAACGCCGCACTTTGTCTTTTACATTTGATGGTAAACATCATTTGTTTAAATCAAAATGTTGTCACAATGAAAATTGAACCTCCAACTATCGTCATTTTAAATACTTGCTAAAACAAAACTAACTAAAGTATAGCCGATATTCTAATTTTGTTACATGCTTAAGAAAACTTGAGGTCAAAAGCTCTATTCATCGATTAATTTGAAGATTTGACCCTTAATCTGTCCTCACTTTGAATGAAACAGGGTTTAAAAGGCAAAGGTTATATACAAATACGTATGATATACATATAATAAAAATATAACCTATCGTCGTCTGTGCATGGAAAATTTATGAGAGAATCTATTATTAGGGGCAATCTTAATAAAAAATTTTGATGATCGAAACAATTTTGATGCAGTTTTCACTTTAGTATTTTAGTAATCTTTGCATAATATTTAGTGGTTGTTTTATTTACATTGATTCATAACTACGAAGGATAAATCAACATTTTAACGAATTTTTAAAAGCAATTGTTTCACGCCGACGAAGTTGATACTAAAACGGAGTAAACTACGCGTTGCCTTGGTAACATGTGTTAAAATATTATTAAACATAGATGTACTAAGTTAAAATAAAAACCACTTTGCGCTACAGTCTACGCTTGGCCTACGTCGTAGCTCGTAGCAATATAAGTAAATTTTCTTCATTATAAGTACTTTTTATGCCTTTTCAGGGTAAGGAGATTAAAAATAAAATAACTTTTAAGCGTTTAAGTGTATCATATGTGTATGTGTGATATATACTATACACTTTTCTCTCATAGAGATTCCTGCTTATGTAATCAACAATACAACACTAACTACGTCACTTACCTCTACGAAATTGAACTAAACTTTCTAATAAGAATTGTTAAACGTACCATGTTAATATTTCGTAACTAAAATATAAATTTTAGTTTCCTTAACAACTGGACTAAAGTTACCCACAAACGTTGTTTAATTAAATCAAAATGGAGATTAAAGATCTGATACACTGAGGATTTTATTAAAAAGCTTTATTTTATACATCGTTATATCGCGGTTATAAATTCGAATCCCGCTTGAAACGTCTATATCTACAATATTATTGCTTTACTGGTCTGATAACAAAGTATAGCATAGAATTTTAGTATTCAACATGAATATAAATATTTCATACAAATATAAATAATACGTTGAATTCTAATATTTTTGAGGCAAATAAATATATAAATTTCTTGTGACGATAATGATAAGTATAACATTAATTTTCAAACGTGATATACATAAAAATGGAGTTTTCCGCTTTAATTCGAATAGTAGAGTACTCAGAGATAACCAGTGTCAAGATACTTCGTTCACCGCTTGCTACCTGGTTTTACCAGAGCGGAGATATGAAAATTTTTTAAATATATTAATTAGCTAATGTGGGAATCGAGTTCGGTATATATCGCGATGACAGCTAGGCGCTGTACCGTAATGGTCTCAAACAACTCATTTATCCTCTACATTCCCGTTTACCTGTTTACGGACCAAAATGAAGCAATATGTAGGGTTAACACTCAGTACACCAATATCCTAACCAACCGCGATCGTTCTCTTCAGTAACATCATTATAATCAAAAACTCCAATGTTACCAGAAGTTTTCCTTTCGTAAACCCTTTGAACCCCCACTTCTTGAGTCTCTATAGGTCAAGTGATATGGTCAATTGACCTTGGTCAATTTAAAGTAACGTATGCCGAAATAGTCTCCGTTATGAGGTCAAATATTTAATATTTGTATCTTTACATACGAGTATGTAGGTATAATATTATCTCATTTCTCTAGAAGTTTTTGTATCGGCAATCTCAACAATTTTCTGTTGGGTTAGTGACTATATGAAAATCATATGAATTTCTCTATTCTGCTAAGACTAAGTTCGACCACATAGCATGCAATTTTCGATTCACTCTGAAATGCTTGTGGAATAAAGAAAGCGGCTGGTCATTTAGCATTTATTTAAAATAAATTCCTTAACAGGATATAAACTCAGTACCACCTCGACTCACGTGATGTAGAAAATACATAATTTTAATCAATAAGAGAAATACATATGTTTCTATTTGTTTTATATTATGAATGGCATAATAATTTATTAGATCCGAATAGTATGTGACCTTGGCAAATTTTTTTCACCCTCAGGGGTTCGCGAGATAGCTCCCTTAGGGTGGATCAAAGATGTTATTGTAAAGCTTAATGTATGATATTTGTACAATGTCATTTAAGATCTATGACGTTTCGAAGCCTTTGCTTTACTTGTTTACTTGCTTTCAATAATGAGTACTCTCTCTACATAGATAGTAGGTTTGATTAAAATATTATTAGCATATTTAATATTATTTTTATATTTTTTATTTTAAAGTACCTAGTGTCAAGACACTCCATACTTCGTTTTCCACCGAATTTGAGACATTGTATGTAAAGTGGTGGAACTCAACGCCGCACTTTGTCTTAGCAGAGCGAAGAAGTGAAAGTAATTTTAAATATAATCACCCCCCTCCCCCCAAAGAGGGATCGAACCCGCAACCGATCATGTTCACAGTCAGACTCTGTCCCACTGTGTCCACATTTTTAATATTATAAAATTCCATTAATATGAAAATATTGCATATATGTGGCTGTTTTCTCTTAGCTTATCTTCCAAAAGGCTACACTCATTAAAAATGCTCCGCAGTATCGTGTTAAGTCTCTCAAATAAATATTTAAACGCGTCGCTTCATTTAACTTTGCAATGACCATCCGAAAGTCGAGCTTAATAAGTTGCCATAAGCTTTTTAAAGTTACACTATCACTTACTTGCAATGAAGACCGAATTTGTTTCGAAACATCTCTATTTATTTTTGTTCTCTTTCTCAATATTGTCTCCTCTTCACTCACATTTAATAATCAAAAAAATATATCAACTTAAATTACACATCGATCTTCACCGTACCACCAATAAAATGTCATAAACCGAAAAAATATTAATTCAACACAGAAGCTCTGCCAGACGTTTTTCTAAACAGAATGTTCCTAACAATAAATTTTACGGAGCAAAAACATTATACATTGGTTACCCCACTTTTGCCGACCTCAGTATTTATATATATAGCGTCTACGCGTTTCAGGCTTAGTCGATGACAGTGCTCTACCGAGAGCAGACGTGTCGCCTTCAAATAAACACCACGCGAAGTATTATTAGAGAAAATATATTATTTTTATGTTGAAGTGTGTTATTTTGTGCGATGGTGGAGTACTGGATGGAAGGTGAGTGGCGGGTGATATTTGTTTAACCTCAAACATGATGTAGAGATGTTCAAAACGGGCTATGTCTATGTAAAGTTTTCGTATTCTTGTATAGAGATCGTTGAAGATGCAAGAATCTGCGTAATACTTATTATAATTATAATAAGAAATTGGTTGTGTGCGAGATAGAGTCGATTTATACATTTGATAGATATAAGTGCAGTGGACTTTTTGGCTCAAATCATACACAATTTTACAGTCATATTAAAGGTTTTTTTTACAATATAATTACATATAGTCACATTTACAAAAATTCAATATGAAGTATATATATGTTTCTATCAAAGAGAACGGTTATTTTTAGAACAAATGTTTGGTTTATATGATCATAGCTTTTCTACGAAAAATGTAATATTTTAAAACTTTTCTCATTTTACGTACAATATTCGTGAAATTTGTTTTACTGACTTTCAGTGGTTTTCGTATTGTTTTAGGTACATTTTAATAAAACAAAAAATATTTCTTGGATAAATTAAATATTAAATTCGATCTGAAAAAGACAAATATATTTCAAATTATGTCCTGTCCTGAAAATATATGTTATTTATATATTCTTTAGTCAAGAGCTTCTTTGTTTCTTAACTTCTTTCTTCTTCACTCCTAAACTTCTTAACTCTCCTTTGCTTCATGTTAGACTAGAGCTACAGTGCTACGTTATGCGTAGCACTATAATAACAGTTTCTTTAAAAATATATAATCGAGTAAAAATATTGGTATATAATTTTTTTATGTTAAATATTTTATAAATCAATTATCTTGCAATAACATTTTCGACTATAATAATTACTACCTACCATTATCTACTGCCTACTCCAATATATGTATAGAAACAAGAGTGATAAAGAACACTGCGTTCTGCATTTAAATTACCAAACTATAATAATTTACATAATATGAAGTTATGACTGGATTGGAGTATCAATTCACTGCTATCGGGTGCTTTCATGCTTTATCCTGCATAGTAGAGTAGTCGGAGAGAAAATAGAAAGAAGACACTCCATTCTGCATTTTCTCCCACGAAATCATTTGAGAGATATTGCGTATTGAGTGGTTAATTCAACGTCACGCATTGTCTTATGATAGAGAGATAAATATGAAAATATTATCAAAAAAATTTAATTACAAATTATTTAATAAAAATCATATTTTTAACACCTTGGTGTTTTAATAAGATTTAAAATATTATATTCAATACAAAAATTTGAGGCTAAACTAAAATTTGATGTTTTCAGTGATGTTTCAGAAAATGCTACGGCGTTCGTGTAATAAAATTTTTCGAGATACTTAAAGTCGTGTTTCGTGTTCAACTCGAAACTCGATTCTTTTCGTTAGATTGAAAAAGAAATGGATACTTTATCGATATCAAAATAAGGGAATGTAATAAATTATTTATTTAATATTAGTAACGTATAAATTTGTGAACATAGTAGATCTCGAACCTGGGTCTCTAGGGAACCCTCGAAGTTCTTCAGGCAATAATATTTAAATGATATAAACTATTTAGGTATGTGTAAAATATAGGTATATTTTTATCAGTACAAAAAAAATAATTTCATATTTTACATAAAAACATTGGAAGTCACCTCTTCGTGATTGGTAAACATAAATCGTTTCTTACTACAATAATGCCGAAGACACGTGTAGCTTATTTTAATTTATTAAATAAATCGATTGAATCTGTTTTAATCTCTAACTAAATATAAATGAAGCTAGATATGAATAAAGGCTTGGTAGAGACAGCTCAATGCCATCGCGATATACCAGCGCTAACGTGGCACAGATTCAGTGTCTGTAAACGCGATTAGTTGTGGGTTCGATCCCCATTCGGAGAAATGATTTAAAATTCATATCCATTTCTTTGCTCTGATGAGACAATGCCTTTGAGATCTCCACTCACCGCGGAATGTCTCATCTTCGAACGGAAACCAGTAAACGGAGTTTCTTAACACTAGGTCTTCTCGAACTACCGGACTATGTGGGATAAAGCGTAAAGTGTATCATATAGCCTGATCACAATGCCTATAGATTGTTACTAAATTTATTATATTTTCATATCACGAGCAATGAATCTAGAGTAGCAATAACTAGCTCCGAACTTTGGCCAACTTACGGAAACCTTCTAAATATTTACCTACCCTAATATCCTCTTGTAATGCATTGTATTCAAATTGTTCTTATTTTCTGTTTCTCTTGGCGAACAATAAAAAAAGACATATACACACTATATATATATATATATATATATATATATTTCCCTGTTTGTTTACCTATATACGATAATGGCATAAAGCTAAATAAGCTTCAATAATTGGGGTTGATAAATAAAATTTAGTATCCAATTTCAACACTCCATTGCATATTAAGTCCGGTATCGAGCACACGAAGGCTGTATCACAGCAAAGTTAGGAGTGGATGGAGGCTTTGTAATAAGGTGCGATTACTACCTTTTAAGGTACCTCGAAAAATGTGATTTCTTCTATGTTGACTTAGTCAAGGTACGAGTAACAATAAGTCCAGAGTCTACAAAGGATTTGGGGTTTCTTTGTTGATTAAACAAGCGTGCGGCTAAATTGGTTCCATTCAAAATATATTAACTCGATAACTAGGTTTTACCTGCAGCTTTACTTAAGAGTTTTAATTGTTCTGAATTATACTCCAAAATTCATATTTGAAGAACTGAGGACATGGACAAGGATATGAAGAGTGTAAAAAACATCACTACGTCTAATTTGTAAATTCTAGCGAAGACGTTCTTTCTGTCTAATAACAAATTCTTAAAATGCTCTTTTCGCCCAAATTGGAGATATTGCGTAAATGACTGAAATCAAAACCAAGCTTTAACTTATTAGAGCGGAGGAGGTAAAAATATTGAATATAATCATGTCTCCAAGTTGGCTTGGAAGCCCAAACCAATGGAATTTGCAGTCATACATTGCCCAACTCCCGTGATGGTGTCCATATACAGTAAATATATATGTACATACATATATACATAGATTATTAAAATTGAAATCGCACCCATGTTCTTATAGCGCAGTCAGATGCCCCTTTTAATAGTTAACAACGACAGGCATGCCCCATAAAGTTTACTAACAGGTTTAAGCTTAGTGTCGCTAATTGAGTACCGTTCACAAAAAAAATCTTATATTACATATATTTCATATATTTCATCATTTTAAATGAAACTATTTAACCGGATTAATCGCGTATATTTTGGTATTCGAAAATACATTTTTGGATACCTGACGTTTCGAACACTTTACAGTAGTCCGTGGTCACAGGTAGACTCTACGGACTACTGTAAAGTGTTCGAAACGTCAGGTGTCCAAAAATGTATTTTCGAATACCAAAATATACGCGATTAATCCGGTTAAATAGTTTTATTTAAAATGTATAAAAATCGCGAAAATCAAAGATCTTATTATATTTCATCATGTCATATTAAATATATTTAATCATGGCCTATTCCTGTGGTGTTACTTGGTAAATATTTACATCAAGCAATATATACATACGTCAAGACGCCTGGCAGCGTCTGACTGTAAACGCGCATATTGTTAAAACGACGTGCGACATGGATTTACGTTGAAAATGGACAACGGAATGTTCTGATACTGACCATCTTGCTGAGCAAAAAAGAGTGAATTTAATTTTATTAAATTTATGGAAAAGCCAAACAAAAAACGCCGGTCTTAGCATAGTGGGGCAGCGTGTGACTGTAAACGCGATCAGTTGTGGCTTGGATTCGGGAGGGCGATTATATTTAAATTATTTTCATTTTCTCGCTCTGCTCCTAAAAGTGCTGCGTTGTGTCCCACCTCTACATGATAAGTCTTAACTTCGGTGGAAAGTAAAGAACGTAGTGTCTTGACACTAGATACTTTCTGTCTACACTGTTAGGTGGGACAAAAGCGTGAAGCTAAAAAGTTACGAAAAAAATATATCTAATATATAAGTCTTCTCTGTTAGTTTCTGAAGTTTTCACACAAACGAAACTATAGCTTCCTAAAAAAAAAAAAATTGGCATATTTACTTCTTTAAGAAAATAGGAAAACGTCGAAGGTATATTTCCAGAAATTCTTATTGCAACTCGAAATAATAGAATTTTACGTTTTACAGTTGAAACTCTACAATATAAGTACAGTTATTGTCTTTGACTTTGTATTATGTTAGACTTCGCTATTAAATACAGAGATTTTCAACGCTTTTGCAAATTAGGACAATCTCAGAATAAAAACTAATATCGTTACATTTACTGTTTCAAAAAAATGTTTTAAATATATAGTAAAATCTCATTCTAGAGACTCCTCAGTTTTTTTTTTAAATGTACATAAAAAATGAATATTAATATTTTTATAGCTAAAAACATCAAATTAAAATTTATTATTCTGACAGTACAGTGCTTAATTTATAATGTCTGCAAATTCTGAGACTTAGATCTTAATTTATATGTAGAGCTATATAGATGCAAACTCACTCGCTCCTAAGGTATCTGTTCTAATAACCAACATTTGGGATCATTATTCTGTTTATAAATATATAATTTAGTGACTAACAAGGTGCAATGGGACAATATTTGGTTTTAAAAAAAGCGCGGCGTTGAGTTCCGCCAATTAATCCAACGTCTCAAATTTATGTGCAAAACGCAGAGATAACTTAATTTCTTTGCTTCCGTTTCCTTGCAGTTTTGCGGATGAAAATGTGAATTTATTATTATTTTTTTAATTGATACTAAATAAAAAATCCTTGAGAAGCTTAGGGATGACATATTAGTAGTCTAATCTTATAATTTTTCAAGTCTACTATAATCTGTTCTTGAATTGTACAATAATATGGTATCCATCATTTTGTTTTGCCGCCATTTCTATTAACATACTGACAGGGTAAGTTGTAAAAATCAGTAATAAAATCAATCAATTGGTTGTGGTTCAATTTGTACTCAGTGGAATCATTATATCTATACTCCGATAAGACAGCTTTGGTAAGACAAAGCACGGCGTTGAATTCGCAATGTCTCGATTTCAAGCAGAAAGTAATCAACGGAGTGTCTTGACACTAAATTGTCTCTGATTATAAAAAAAATCGGACGTTGTAAATATAAAAAAATATCAGCATCTCAACAATTTAACAAACGTTTACTTAATTCGTACAACAAAGGACTCATTGAAAAGATTTCTTTATGTTAATTAATTATAATAAAACGGTTCTGTTCGTAAAGCTTTACATGATACGATACGATATATCGGTTTCTAGAAGTTTCTTAAGAAGAAATAGTCTTTTCGTAAAAATACATTACTAAAAGGTAACACAATTGATTGTGGATTCGAAACACACTCGGGGGTTTGATTATATTTAAACATTTTAGTTTCTCCGCCTTGGCCGTCCGTTGAGATCCGATCGCGTTGAGTTCCGTCCGGTGTGAGTATCTGTTTATATATATGTGTATATTAATTAATACGTGAAGCAAAATATTTGTATCCCTTTTTAAAAAAAATACCCAAACAGAGGCCTATCTGTTTGTATAGAGTTCGTCTCTTAATATAGAGTCCCTCTCACTTTATATACGTATCTGTCTATTTATATTGATATATATATATATATATATATATATATATATATATATATATATATATATATATATATATATATATATATATAGACAGATACATATATAAAAAGAGAGGGACTCTCTATTAAGAGACGAACTCTATACAAACAGATAGGCCTCTGTTATATATATATATATATATATATATATATATATATATATATATATATATATATATATATATATATATATATATATATATATATATATATTTATATATATATATATATACATCATTCTGCATCATAGGGACAGTATTCAGAGACAACCTAGTATCAAAACACACCAGCTATTTTCTTTCCTGAAATCGAGAATTGCGTGTTAAATGAACTCAACGCCGTGCTTTGTCTTAACGGAGCGAAGAAATTAAAATAAATTTTAAATAATCATTCTCAAATTATTTCTAGATTGTATGTTTGAACTTTTGACCATAATTACACCAAAAAATATTTTCATATAAATTAAGAAACATATCGAAACACATCTTGCCCTCGGCCTTATCCTAATTAGGTAGTCCGTTTTCGTTTATAAGTAGCATTTCGCCTCCGGTTTTGATTTGTATAAGTAATATTTATCTATATATTAAAATATTTAGCTGATTATTTTTCCCGCATGACAGAGAAACTAGTGTCAAGGCACGTTCTCCATACGAGTTGTAGATATTGCGGCCGTGTGGTGGAACTTAACGCCGCGCTATGTCTTACCAGAAACAATTTATCGATTGTTTTAACTATATAATTTTATAGTCCATTTGTATGATATATCTAATTAACTATTATTAATTTGATTAAAATGATTATTAATTAATCATTCATTATATGATCTTTGCGTATAAAAAATTATAATTAGAATTTCAAAGTTATCTTGAACTTTTCTGCTGCAACACGACCGTTACCAGAGATACTTTGTTTCTTAGGTTAGATAAAGTGCGGCGTTGAGTTCCATCCCACGTGAGACTCAAATTCGGCCCAAAAGTGGCAAACGGAGTGTCTTGCACCAAGTTCTCTAAGTACCTTAAACGGGAAAAAGCGTGAAGCTAATTTTTAACCTGTAGATAAAATATATCTGTTATAACCAGAAGTAATTTAGAACGATCGGTTGTTGGTTCGATTCCTACTCGGGGTAATGATTCCTTTTCATTAACCAATAAGTATCACGTTTGTATACGAATGTATAACAGTTTTATACTTTATCTCACTTAGCAAAGTAATCGGAGATAACATAGTGTCAGGACACTCCATTAATTCTTTTCTGTTTAAAATCGAAAAGTTAAGTGAAGGAACTCAACGCCACGTTTTGTCTTTGCAGGGCGGAGAATGTAAATAAAGTTTAAATACAATCATTCCTCCAAACTGTATAATAACTACTAAGTCAATTTCATTATATTCATTCCTATTTTAAACACCCTGTAAATATATACAGCATACACCGTAGTATAAAAAACACTAAAATATGACCGTTTACTTTGAAAAACCAACCAATAATGTAGCTTTTTGCCACTTAAAAAGAAACAGTAAAAATATTCAAACACGATCTAAAGCTTAGAAGCTACTTGCATGAAACCTCACATTAAGTTGAATTATCTTACAAATTAGTTAAAAGCATAGTATACGACAACATGAGCTTTCAAAAACATTATACGTAGCGGTGCTACGCCGTAGCTTCGTAGAGTTAATTAAAATAAAATATACTGTATTATAACAGCTATTTCATTCGCACCAAATGTAATGTGTTTTTGTAAATGATAAGTCTTAGCTGAGTGGTGGAATTGTCATGCAAATTGGGTATAAGCTATGTTGAGTGTGGTGAAATGTGCATGGGGCACACCCATGCGCTTTTGACCACACTCAACTTTGACTGACTGACTTTTATTCATTGGAGAGATATATATATATAGCACTAGCGGCCTACTTGCAGCTTTGACTGCGAGAATTCACTATTAGCATCACATTTTAACCCGCATAGACAGAAAGTACCTAGTGTCAAGACACTCCGTACTTCGCTTTCCACCGACATTGTTGAGTGGTGGAACTCAACGCCGTACTCCCTCGAGTGGGGATCGTACCCAATACAACCTACAACTGACACAGTCAGATGATGTCCGCTGTGCCACGACTGGACTATTATATTTCAATATATAATTATTCAATTTTTATTAAATTACTTAAACCATTGAGATAATCGTTGAAATCGTTGAGGCATTACTGCCACTGATAATGATACGGTCAATAGATAATGTGTAAAAAAGTAATTGTCATGTTCCGGTCAATATATATATATACATATATATATATATATACATATATATATATATATATATATATATATACATATATATATACATATATATATATATATATATATATATATATATATATATATATATATATATATATATATTCGGTTTTCTTATACTATTTATATAATATTAATATTTCAATATTATCAACTTATTCCTACATGAGCTTCGGCGGGTCCTCATACTTTATAAGTGAGCAGATTCATAGTTAAATAATTTTACATAAAATAAGAAGTGACTTGCTTTATTTTTTGAACGTCAAAAAATGTACCACTTGTTAGGTCTCAGAAGTTAATGCCTCGGATCTGGGAAGACACTTAGCAGCACCAGGCACTTAGCAGGACCTTCATATCCTGATTTTCCACCAGTGTCATCATAATCAAAATCATTTGTTCATAATTTAATAAATTTAAAATTTGCCTATTGCTAAAATTTAAAAACAAAAAATGGTATCTCTAAGGTACTTGTTGGACGTGTGTTCCCACGCAAACCTTCCCAAGACACGGGTTACTTTGAACCCGACAATGTTATCACAAGCAAAATACTTTTGTTTAACAATTACAATTAACATTGAGGAATTTAATATAATTATTATCCCGCATAGCAGGATAGTTAGAGATGTACTAGTGTCAAGACACTCTGTTTTCTGCTTTTCATCGAGTGGCAAGCTCAACGCCGCGCTTTCTCCAGAAACAAATTTTAAATATAATCATTCTTCCGAGCGGGAATCGAACCCACAAACAATCGCATTTACAGTTAGAAGCTGTATCATGCGTCACGACGGATGACGGCAACATTTATTCAAATATAATTCAAGCTTTACGTTTTTACCCTTCATAGTAGGTTAGACAGGAAGTATCTAGTGTCAAGACACTCCGTATTCCGCTTTCCGCTGATTTTAATATGCCTGAGTGAGAATCGAACCCATAACCGATCGTGTTTTCAGTCGGACGCTGCCGACCGGTTTTCAAACTCGATTTTATTTATATTTAATTAAATTTATACGTTTAATTCACTTTATATGTTACATATATACATTTCCAAATATAACATTATTCGAACGTTTTGAATAATTTAAACTCACGCACCAACTGTAATTAGGGTGAAAGAATCGATAGTTTGGTGTAGGGTCGCGTTCGACAGGTTGGAATTTAGTACATTTTTTTTATCTTTATCATTGTTTTGTTAAAGACGGAGAGACTTCTGTTACTAACTGACTGACCTACTGACTGATTGGCTGACTGACTGACTGACTGGCAATACATAATCGCAGACTACTATCTCTAATAATCTGAAATTTCACAAGAGATCAGGGGAAGAAATGAGAGAGAGTGTTAAGAAAATCTCACTGGAACAATTGTGTTAGATTCTTTCTATCTTCATAACTGTTGGGACGATCGCAGATAAACTAGCTCACTGTTATAAGTGCTTGACTGACATACAACGTACATCAAGCCTTCCTTCAATTTACCTTCAAGAAGCGCGCTTATTCCCACCTTAAAGGCCGGCAACGCTCCTGTAGCTCCTCTGGTGTTACACGGGGCCGTGGGCGGCGGTGATCACTTACCATCACGTGTTCACAAGCTTGTTTGCCCTGCCTATCCTATAAAAAAAATCAACGAACAGTGGTCAAAGATATCGGAACTTTTTTTTTACGTCCACGCTTTTATTCCGCACAGCAGGGTAGACAGAAAGTACCCAGTGTCAAGACACTCCGTAATTCGCTTTCCAACGAATTCCAGACATTGCGTGATGAGTGGTGGAACTCAACGCCGCACTTTATCTTTGAGAATCAGAGCGAGGAATTCAAAGTAATTTTGGAATTCCCCGGGTGGGGATCGAACCCGCCACCGCTCGCGTTTACAATCAGATGCTATCCAACTGCGCCACGACCGGCCTCTCTCGGAACTTTGACATGTAGGCTATTTAAGGATTTTAGAGGAGTACTAGAGGAGGATTTCCAGAAAAAATATCACAGGAATAATATAACACGGGATTCTATTTTTTCTGCTTCACGCTTTATCCCTTGCAGAGAAGTCAGACAGGTCAGACTCCAAACGCTACGATCCCTCCTTCTTTCGCCTCGTCCACGTTTATTAACTTCTATTTCTCATTTTTCTCTAAATAAAATAGTTATATTGGACAATTATATTCTATTCAATTTTCATTGAGTAAAATGATTGTATTTAAATATTTATTAAAAAAATATATTTTTTACCTCGCTTTCTCGTTTATCCCGCGTAGCTGGTTAGTCAAAGACAACATAGTGTCAAGACACTCCCTTGATTGTCTTCTGTCTAATAATAAGACATTGTGTGTTGAGTTCATTGACATAAACACAAATGATTTTTATTTTTCCGCTCTAGTAAACGTAAAAGCGCAGAGTTGAGTTCCGCCACTTAACACGCAACATCTCTAATTTAGACGGAACGTGACGAATTGATTGTCTTGACTGTGCTAATTCTAATTCTCTGCCTCCTGATTTAAATAGCGGCGTTGAGTTCCGCATATCAATACTCTATATAATACAAACGTTCTACAACAATTATTTCTTTATACTTTCAAAAAGCAATAAACGTACTTGTATAGCAAAGTTTACTTAACATCGTCGACTCTATCTATCAGTTTATTTTTATTAGACAGACTCCTTTATCGAAGTCCCAACTCTATGAATGTGAAACATTGTTACTTAACCGATTATTTTTTGTTTTTTATTATCAATCATTTTAAACACTTTTAGGAAGAGTTGAGTTCAAAAAAATACCTTGCCTTACATTATAGGATAGTGGGAGGGAACCTAGTTATTTGACTTTGAAAAAATATGTCCGTAGTGGATATTATGGTTATAGTGGTACAGTGGGATAGTGTTTGTAAACGCGATTGATTGTGGGCTCGATTTCCTACTTAGATAGAACGATTATATTTAAAATTTATTTGCATTGCTCCGCTCTGGCAAGGTAATGCAGTGCGTAGAGTTCGCAAATGTCCACGCAATATCTTAGTAGAGTGCCTTGACACAAGGCTATCTGACTATCACTGTTATATGGTATAAAGCGTTAATCTACTAGTTAGATATGGTCTGTTTAAATATTGTATTTATACGTTTTTTTATTTATTAGATTTTCATTGTTTAAAACTAAGTTTAACTTATATAGAGTTTAGTATTTCATATATTCTTGAAGAGTTCTGGAATTGCTAAATATTTTTCGCAATGTAATTAAATAAACTGAAATGTATATGTATATATATATATATATATATATATATATATATATATATATATATATATATATATATATATATATATATAAATTATCGTCACGCAATGTTTCCAATTCGGCTGGAGAAGGAGTATGGAGTGTCTTGATACTAGGTGCTTTCTGTCTACCCTGATATGCGGGATAAAAGCGTGAAGCTGATAAAAAATAGATTTTACTATATTTAACTCTTACAAACATATTTCAATGAATATCTAGATTACTTAACGATAATATTTTAATATCCACCCCGTCACCACCCCTAAGTTCGTTTCGGACGCTTAATTTATTTGAGACCACACCCCGATAATTAGTCTAATAAAAATAATAGATTATGACTTGTGATCTACTTTACTATGTTTTTTTTTAATATTTATAATGTTGTTATTCCCACAGTGAAAACAAGAAAAAAAAACATAAAAGTCAAATGCGGAATTTGAAGCGGCGCCTCTTGGGAACCGTCCAAGCGTTCTGACCACTAACCCATGTGTTTTACATATTCTTGTTAAAACGTTATTTATCTTGTTAGTATCTCTGTAGGGATTTTTTTTTATAAATTTCAGCTACACAAAGATAATTCTCAAGAAACAATCGTTTGGCAGGAGAGAATGCTGTTTGTTGATTATTTTACTATTTTCAAAGTGTTAAGACGTGTGAAATTGACTGACTGTAAACGCAATCGTTTGTGGATTCAATTCCTATTCGAGGGAATGATTAATTAAATTATTTTCTCGCTCTGCTAAGACAAAGCGCGGCGTTGAGTTCCACCGTTTAACACACAAAGTCTTTAATTCCGCTGAAATCGGAAAACGGAGTGTCTTAGAATACAAATTCGATTGAATTGGACGAGTTGACTGTAAACACGATTGGTTGTGGGTTCGATTCCCACTCGGAATAAAGAGTACAAATATTTTTTTAACTCTTAAGACAAAGTGTAGTACGATTTTCCTCGCTTAAACTCAATATATGTCGATTTATGATACCTTGAAATAAGCTTCTCTATCTCTCTGTATCTCTCGAGAATATGAAAATTTTCAAGTACATTTCCTATTGTGTAGCAAAGCCGCGGATTTTAACTAGTTTAAAACAACCGATGTACATAAAAGGCAAAGTATGTACAGGCTTTTAGGAACCAAATCTCAAACGTACTTGCGTAGTTTGATATAACGTTGTCAGGTATAGGGTGACCATGAATTTTGATTATTTTCATATATTTTATGTTTTCTAAGCAAAGCAATAAGCCAAAGGGAACCTAGTGTCAAGACACTGCGTTCGCTATTATGTCGTGTGTTAAGTGACAGAATTTAACGCCGCATTCTGTCTCGCTAGAGCGGAGAAATGATAAAAGCATTATATTTTTATTTATGGTGAATGTTCGATGTTACTAAATGGATTTGATAATTATATTTCTAATATAAAATAAATAATTATAAGAACATTTCTAAGGAGATCTACGTACATAATCTAATTTTTAAACCTGCTAAAAACATATTAGAAACAACAGAGAAAATCTAGTAATTTAATAATGCATTTTTTTATTATTTACTATTTTTAAAGTGTTATTCCACACTTAGGATTAGAAAACATTTTTGAAAAAACGTATAAAATTTTTTTTAACGCAGCGGGATTCGACCCCGCGCCTCTTGGATACCGTCCAAGCACTCTGACCGCTAAGCCATGCGTTCTACTACCAGCTGCGTCGAAATTCTTATACGTTTTCTTACAACTTATTTATGTTGTTAGCATCTTTGTAGAGATTTTTACAAATTTCTACTACTTAAAGATTATTAAGAATAATCGTTTAACAAGAGAGATTGCTATTTTATTTTAATATTTACTATTTTTAAAGTGTTATTCCACACTTAGGATTAGAAAACATTTTTGAAAAAACGTATAAAAATTTTGAACGCAGTGGGATTCGAACCCGCGCCTCTTGGATACCGTCCAAGCGCTCTAACCGCTAAGCCATTATATATTTTATTAGCCTTATTATATTTCATCATGTCATATTAAATATATTTAATCATGGCCTATTCCTGTGGTGTTACTTGGTAAATATTTACATCAAGCAATATATACATACGTCAAGACGCCTGGCAGCGTCTGACTGTAAACGCGCATATTGTTAAAACGACGTGCGACATGGATTTACGTTGAAAATGGACAACGGAATGTTCTGATACTGACCATCTTGCTGAGCAAAAAAGAGTGAATTTAATTTTATTAAATTTATGGAAAAGCCAAACAAAAAACGCCGGTCTTAGCATAGTGGGGCAGCGTGTGACTGTAAACGCGATCAGTTGTGGCTTGGATTCGGGAGGGCGATTATATTTAAATTATTTTCATTTTCTCGCTCTGCTCCTAAAAGTGCTGCGTTGTGTCCCACCTCTACATGATAAGTCTTAACTTCGGTGGAAAGTAAAGAACGTAGTGTCTTGACACTAGATACTTTCTGTCTACACTGTTAGGTGGGACAAAAGCGTGAAGCTAAAAAGTTACGAAAAAAATATATCTAATATATAAGTCTTCTCTGTTAGTTTCTGAAGTTTTCACACAAACGAAACTATAGCTTCCTAAAAAAAAAAAAATTGGCATATTTACTTCTTTAAGAAAATAGGAAAACGTCGAAGGTATATTTCCAGAAATTCTTATTGCAACTCGAAATAATAGAATTTTACGTTTTACAGTTGAAACTCTACAATATAAGTACAGTTATTGTCTTTGACTTTGTATTATGTTAGACTTCGCTATTAAATACAGAGATTTTCAACGCTTTTGCAAATTAGGACAATCTCAGAATAAAAACTAATATCGTTACATTTACTGTTTCAAAAAAATGTTTTAAATATATAGTAAAATCTCATTCTAGAGACTCCTCAGTTTTTTTTTTAAATGTACATAAAAAATGAATATTAATATTTTTATAGCTAAAAACATCAAATTAAAATTTATTATTCTGACAGTACAGTGCTTAATTTATAATGTCTGCAAATTCTGAGACTTAGATCTTAATTTATATGTAGAGCTATATAGATGCAAACTCACTCGCTCCTAAGGTATCTGTTCTAATAACCAACATTTGGGATCATTATTCTGTTTATAAATATATAATTTAGTGACTAACAAGGTGCAATGGGACAATATTTGGTTTTAAAAAAAGCGCGGCGTTGAGTTCCGCCAATTAATCCAACGTCTCAAATTTATGTGCAAAACGCAGAGATAACTTAATTTCTTTGCTTCCGTTTCCTTGCAGTTTTGCGGATGAAAATGTGAATTTATTATTATTTTTTTAATTGATACTAAATAAAAAATCCTTGAGAAGCTTAGGGATGACATATTAGTAGTCTAATCTTATAATTTTTCAAGTCTACTATAATCTGTTCTTGAATTGTACAATAATATGGTATCCATCATTTTGTTTTGCCGCCATTTCTATTAACATACTGACAGGGTAAGTTGTAAAAATCAGTAATAAAATCAATCAATTGGTTGTGGTTCAATTTGTACTCAGTGGAATCATTATATCTATACTCCGATAAGACAGCTTTGGTAAGACAAAGCACGGCGTTGAATTCGCAATGTCTCGATTTCAAGCAGAAAGTAATCAACGGAGTGTCTTGACACTAAATTGTCTCTGATTATAAAAAAAATCGGACGTTGTAAATATAAAAAAATATCAGCATCTCAACAATTTAACAAACGTTTACTTAATTCGTACAACAAAGGACTCATTGAAAAGATTTCTTTATGTTAATTAATTATAATAAAACGGTTCTGTTCGTAAAGCTTTACATGATACGATACGATATATCGGTTTCTAGAAGTTTCTTAAGAAGAAATAGTCTTTTCGTAAAAATACATTACTAAAAGGTAACACAATTGATTGTGGATTCGAAACACACTCGGGGGTTTGATTATATTTAAACATTTTAGTTTCTCCGCCTTGGCCGTCCGTTGAGATCCGATCGCGTTGAGTTCCGTCCGGTGTGAGTATCTGTTTATATATATGTGTATATTAATTAATACGTGAAGCAAAATATTTGTATCCCTTTTTAAAAAAAATACCCAAACAGAGGCCTATCTGTTTGTATAGAGTTCGTCTCTTAATATAGAGTCCCTCTCACTTTATATACGTATCTGTCTATTTATATTGATATATATATATATATATATATATATATATATATATATATATATATATATATATATATATATATATATATATAGACAGATACATATATAAAAAGAGAGGGACTCTCTATTAAGAGACGAACTCTATACAAACAGATAGGCCTCTGTTATATATATATATATATATATATATATATATATATATATATATATATATATATATATATATATATATATATATATATATATATATATATATATATATATATATTTATATATATATATATATACATCATTCTGCATCATAGGGACAGTATTCAGAGACAACCTAGTATCAAAACACACCAGCTATTTTCTTTCCTGAAATCGAGAATTGCGTGTTAAATGAACTCAACGCCGTGCTTTGTCTTAACGGAGCGAAGAAATTAAAATAAATTTTAAATAATCATTCTCAAATTATTTCTAGATTGTATGTTTGAACTTTTGACCATAATTACACCAAAAAATATTTTCATATAAATTAAGAAACATATCGAAACACATCTTGCCCTCGGCCTTATCCTAATTAGGTAGTCCGTTTTCGTTTATAAGTAGCATTTCGCCTCCGGTTTTGATTTGTATAAGTAATATTTATCTATATATTAAAATATTTAGCTGATTATTTTTCCCGCATGACAGAGAAACTAGTGTCAAGGCACGTTCTCCATACGAGTTGTAGATATTGCGGCCGTGTGGTGGAACTTAACGCCGCGCTATGTCTTACCAGAAACAATTTATCGATTGTTTTAACTATATAATTTTATAGTCCATTTGTATGATATATCTAATTAACTATTATTAATTTGATTAAAATGATTATTAATTAATCATTCATTATATGATCTTTGCGTATAAAAAATTATAATTAGAATTTCAAAGTTATCTTGAACTTTTCTGCTGCAACACGACCGTTACCAGAGATACTTTGTTTCTTAGGTTAGATAAAGTGCGGCGTTGAGTTCCATCCCACGTGAGACTCAAATTCGGCCCAAAAGTGGCAAACGGAGTGTCTTGCACCAAGTTCTCTAAGTACCTTAAACGGGAAAAAGCGTGAAGCTAATTTTTAACCTGTAGATAAAATATATCTGTTATAACCAGAAGTAATTTAGAACGATCGGTTGTTGGTTCGATTCCTACTCGGGGTAATGATTCCTTTTCATTAACCAATAAGTATCACGTTTGTATACGAATGTATAACAGTTTTATACTTTATCTCACTTAGCAAAGTAATCGGAGATAACATAGTGTCAGGACACTCCATTAATTCTTTTCTGTTTAAAATCGAAAAGTTAAGTGAAGGAACTCAACGCCACGTTTTGTCTTTGCAGGGCGGAGAATGTAAATAAAGTTTAAATACAATCATTCCTCCAAACTGTATAATAACTACTAAGTCAATTTCATTATATTCATTCCTATTTTAAACACCCTGTAAATATATACAGCATACACCGTAGTATAAAAAAACACTAAAATATGACCGTTTACTTTGAAAAACCAACCAATAATGTAGCTTTTTGCCACTTAAAAAGAAACAGTAAAAATATTCAAACACGATCTAAAGCTTAGAAGCTACTTGCATGAAACCTCACATTAAGTTGAATTATCTTACAAATTAGTTAAAAGCATAGTATACGACAACATGAGCTTTCAAAAACATTATACGTAGCGGTGCTACGCCGTAGCTTCGTAGAGTTAATTAAAATAAAATATACTGTATTATAACAGCTATTTCATTCGCACCAAATGTAATGTGTTTTTGTAAATGATAAGTCTTAGCTGAGTGGTGGAATTGTCATGCAAATTGGGTATAAGCTATGTTGAGTGTGGTGAAATGTGCATGGGGCACACCCATGCGCTTTTGACCACACTCAACTTTGACTGACTGACTTTTATTCATTGGAGAGATATATATATATAGCACTAGCGGCCTACTTGCAGCTTTGACTGCGAGAATTCACTATTAGCATCACATTTTAACCCGCATAGACAGAAAGTACCTAGTGTCAAGACACTCCGTACTTCGCTTTCCACCGACATTGTTGAGTGGTGGAACTCAACGCCGTACTCCCTCGAGTGGGGATCGTACCCAATACAACCTACAACTGACACAGTCAGATGATGTCCGCTGTGCCACGACTGGACTATTATATTTCAATATATAATTATTCAATTTTTATTAAATTACTTAAACCATTGAGATAATCGTTGAAATCGTTGAGGCATTACTGCCACTGATAATGATACGGTCAATAGATAATGTGTAAAAAAGTAATTGTCATGTTCCGGTCAATATATATATACATATATATATATATATACATATATATATATATATATATATATATACATATATATATACATATATATATATATATATATATATATATATATATATATATATATATATATATATTCGGTTTTCTTATACTATTTATATAATATTAATATTTCAATATTATCAACTTATTCCTACATGAGCTTCGGCGGGTCCTCATACTTTATAAGTGAGCAGATTCATAGTTAAATAATTTTACATAAAATAAGAAGTGACTTGCTTTATTTTTGAACGTCAAAAAATGTACCACTTGTTAGGTCTCAGAAGTTAATGCCTCGGATCTGGGAAGACACTTAGCAGCACCAGGCACTTAGCAGGACCTTCATATCCTGATTTTCCACCAGTGTCATCATAATCAAAATCATTTGTTCATAATTTAATAAATTTAAAATTTGCCTATTGCTAAAATTTAAAAACAAAAAATGGTATCTCTAAGGTACTTGTTGGACGTGTGTTCCCACGCAAACCTTCCCAAGACACGGGTTACTTTGAACCCGACAATGTTATCACAAGCAAAATACTTTTGTTTAACAATTACAATTAACATTGAGGAATTTAATATAATTATTATCCCGCATAGCAGGATAGTTAGAGATGTACTAGTGTCAAGACACTCTGTTTTCTGCTTTTCATCGAGTGGCAAGCTCAACGCCGCGCTTTCTCCAGAAACAAATTTTAAATATAATCATTCTTCCGAGCGGGAATCGAACCCACAAACAATCGCATTTACAGTTAGAAGCTGTATCATGCGTCACGACGGATGACGGCAACATTTATTCAAATATAATTCAAGCTTTACGTTTTTACCCTTCATAGTAGGTTAGACAGGAAGTATCTAGTGTCAAGACACTCCGTATTCCGCTTTCCGCTGATTTTAATATGCCTGAGTGAGAATCGAACCCATAACCGATCGTGTTTTCAGTCGGACGCTGCCGACCGGTTTTCAAACTCGATTTTATTTATATTTAATTAAATTTATACGTTTAATTCACTTTATATGTTACATATATACATTTCCAAATATAACATTATTCGAACGTTTTGAATAATTTAAACTCACGCACCAACTGTAATTAGGGTGAAAGAATCGATAGTTTGGTGTAGGGTCGCGTTCGACAGGTTGGAATTTAGTACATTTTTTTTATCTTTATCATTGTTTTGTTAAAGACGGAGAGACTTCTGTTACTAACTGACTGACCTACTGACTGATTGGCTGACTGACTGACTGACTGGCAATACATAATCGCAGACTACTATCTCTAATAATCTGAAATTTCACAAGAGATCAGGGGAAGAAATGAGAGAGAGTGTTAAGAAAATCTCACTGGAACAATTGTGTTAGATTCTTTCTATCTTCATAACTGTTGGGACGATCGCAGATAAACTAGCTCACTGTTATAAGTGCTTGACTGACATACAACGTACATCAAGCCTTCCTTCAATTTACCTTCAAGAAGCGCGCTTATTCCCACCTTAAAGGCCGGCAACGCTCCTGTAGCTCCTCTGGTGTTACACGGGGCCGTGGGCGGCGGTGATCACTTACCATCACGTGTTCACAAGCTTGTTTGCCCTGCCTATCCTATAAAAAAAATCAACGAACAGTGGTCAAAGATATCGGAACTTTTTTTTTACGTCCACGCTTTTATTCCGCACAGCAGGGTAGACAGAAAGTACCCAGTGTCAAGACACTCCGTAATTCGCTTTCCAACGAATTCCAGACATTGCGTGATGAGTGGTGGAACTCAACGCCGCACTTTATCTTTGAGAATCAGAGCGAGGAATTCAAAGTAATTTTGGAATTCCCCGGGTGGGGATCGAACCCGCCACCGCTCGCGTTTACAATCAGATGCTATCCAACTGCGCCACGACCGGCCTCTCTCGGAACTTTGACATGTAGGCTATTTAAGGATTTTAGAGGAGTACTAGAGGAGGATTTCCAGAAAAAATATCACAGGAATAATATAACACGGGATTCTATTTTTTCTGCTTCACGCTTTATCCCTTGCAGAGAAGTCAGACAGGTCAGACTCCAAACGCTACGATCCCTCCTTCTTTCGCCTCGTC
The DNA here is from genome assembly GCA_032432895.1 of Dryadula phaetusa. NCBI lineage: Eukaryota > Metazoa > Arthropoda > Insecta > Lepidoptera > Nymphalidae > Dryadula > Dryadula phaetusa. Next base: position 646,016 of record JAOYRS010000090.1, on the reverse strand, counting down.
CACGTTTATTAACTTCTATTTCTCATTTTTCTCTAAATAAAATAGTTATATTGGACAATTATATTCTATTCAATTTTCATTGAGTAAAATGATTGTATTTAAATATTTATTAAAAAAATATATTTTTTACCTCGCTTTCTCGTTTATCCCGCGTAGCTGGTTAGTCAAAGACAACATAGTGTCAAGACACTCCCTTGATTGTCTTCTGTCTAATAATAAGACATTGTGTGTTGAGTTCATTGACATAAACACAAATGATTTTTATTTTTCCGCTCTAGTAAACGTAAAAGCGCAGAGTTGAGTTCCGCCACTTAACACGCAACATCTCTAATTTAGACGGAACGTGACGAATTGATTGTCTTGACTGTGCTAATTCTAATTCTCTGCCTCCTGATTTAAATAGCGGCGTTGAGTTCCGCATATCAATACTCTATATAATACAAACGTTCTACAACAATTATTTCTTTATACTTTCAAAAAGCAATAAACGTACTTGTATAGCAAAGTTTACTTAACATCGTCGACTCTATCTATCAGTTTATTTTTATTAGACAGACTCCTTTATCGAAGTCCCAACTCTATGAATGTGAAACATTGTTACTTAACCGATTATTTTTTGTTTTTTATTATCAATCATTTTAAACACTTTTAGGAAGAGTTGAGTTCAAAAAAATACCTTGCCTTACATTATAGGATAGTGGGAGGGAACCTAGTTATTTGACTTTGAAAAAATATGTCCGTAGTGGATATTATGGTTATAGTGGTACAGTGGGATAGTGTTTGTAAACGCGATTGATTGTGGGCTCGATTTCCTACTTAGATAGAACGATTATATTTAAAATTTATTTGCATTGCTCCGCTCTGGCAAGGTAATGCAGTGCGTAGAGTTCGCAAATGTCCACGCAATATCTTAGTAGAGTGCCTTGACACAAGGCTATCTGACTATCACTGTTATATGGTATAAAGCGTTAATCTACTAGTTAGATATGGTCTGTTTAAATATTGTATTTATACGTTTTTTTATTTATTAGATTTTCATTGTTTAAAACTAAGTTTAACTTATATAGAGTTTAGTATTTCATATATTCTTGAAGAGTTCTGGAATTGCTAAATATTTTTCGCAATGTAATTAAATAAACTGAAATGTATATGTATATATATATATATATATATATATATATATATATATATATATATATATATATATATATATATATAAATTATCGTCACGCAATGTTTCCAATTCGGCTGGAGAAGGAGTATGGAGTGTCTTGATACTAGGTGCTTTCTGTCTACCCTGATATGCGGGATAAAAGCGTGAAGCTGATAAAAAATAGATTTTACTATATTTAACTCTTACAAACATATTTCAATGAATATCTAGATTACTTAACGATAATATTTTAATATCCACCCCGTCACCACCCCTAAGTTCGTTTCGGACGCTTAATTTATTTGAGACCACACCCCGATAATTAGTCTAATAAAAATAATAGATTATGACTTGTGATCTACTTTACTATGTTTTTTTTTAATATTTATAATGTTGTTATTCCCACAGTGAAAACAAGAAAAAAAAACATAAAAGTCAAATGCGGAATTTGAAGCGGCGCCTCTTGGGAACCGTCCAAGCGTTCTGACCACTAACCCATGTGTTTTACATATTCTTGTTAAAACGTTATTTATCTTGTTAGTATCTCTGTAGGGATTTTTTTTTATAAATTTCAGCTACACAAAGATAATTCTCAAGAAACAATCGTTTGGCAGGAGAGAATGCTGTTTGTTGATTATTTTACTATTTTCAAAGTGTTAAGACGTGTGAAATTGACTGACTGTAAACGCAATCGTTTGTGGATTCAATTCCTATTCGAGGGAATGATTAATTAAATTATTTTCTCGCTCTGCTAAGACAAAGCGCGGCGTTGAGTTCCACCGTTTAACACACAAAGTCTTTAATTCCGCTGAAATCGGAAAACGGAGTGTCTTAGAATACAAATTCGATTGAATTGGACGAGTTGACTGTAAACACGATTGGTTGTGGGTTCGATTCCCACTCGGAATAAAGAGTACAAATATTTTTTTAACTCTTAAGACAAAGTGTAGTACGATTTTCCTCGCTTAAACTCAATATATGTCGATTTATGATACCTTGAAATAAGCTTCTCTATCTCTCTGTATCTCTCGAGAATATGAAAATTTTCAAGTACATTTCCTATTGTGTAGCAAAGCCGCGGATTTTAACTAGTTTAAAACAACCGATGTACATAAAAGGCAAAGTATGTACAGGCTTTTAGGAACCAAATCTCAAACGTACTTGCGTAGTTTGATATAACGTTGTCAGGTATAGGGTGACCATGAATTTTGATTATTTTCATATATTTTATGTTTTCTAAGCAAAGCAATAAGCCAAAGGGAACCTAGTGTCAAGACACTGCGTTCGCTATTATGTCGTGTGTTAAGTGACAGAATTTAACGCCGCATTCTGTCTCGCTAGAGCGGAGAAATGATAAAAGCATTATATTTTTATTTATGGTGAATGTTCGATGTTACTAAATGGATTTGATAATTATATTTCTAATATAAAATAAATAATTATAAGAACATTTCTAAGGAGATCTACGTACATAATCTAATTTTTAAACCTGCTAAAAACATATTAGAAACAACAGAGAAAATCTAGTAATTTAATAATGCATTTTTTTATTATTTACTATTTTTAAAGTGTTATTCCACACTTAGGATTAGAAAACATTTTTGAAAAAACGTATAAAATTTTTTTTAACGCAGCGGGATTCGACCCCGCGCCTCTTGGATACCGTCCAAGCACTCTGACCGCTAAGCCATGCGTTCTACTACCAGCTGCGTCGAAATTCTTATACGTTTTCTTACAACTTATTTATGTTGTTAGCATCTTTGTAGAGATTTTTACAAATTTCTACTACTTAAAGATTATTAAGAATAATCGTTTAACAAGAGAGATTGCTATTTTATTTTAATATTTACTATTTTTAAAGTGTTATTCCACACTTAGGATTAGAAAACATTTTTGAAAAAACGTATAAAAATTTTGAACGCAGTGGGATTCGAACCCGCGCCTCTTGGATACCGTCCAAGCGCTCTAACCGCTAAGCCATGCGTTCTACTACCAGCTGCGTCGAAATTCTTATACGTTTTCTTACAACTTCTGCTGCTGCATTATAACTACGCTGCGTTCAAAAAAAAAATTATACGTTTTTTCAAAAATGTATGCATTTTTATATTTATATTAATTTATTAAAAATATTATATATATCAATATTATATTTAAAAAAATCTATATTAAAAACAAAATTAGAGTGTCTGTTACAAAAAGATATTTAAATAACTGATTTTCACTAAATACATGTGTATGTATATTTGTTTGTCTGTCCGTTCCGACTAATCTTTGCAAAAGCTGGACCGATTTTGAAGAGTCTTTCACTAACAGATAGCGAGTGTAATAAGGAGATTAGGTTACTTATATTATAGAATTTTAAAATAAATATCAAGAGATATTGTATGCCTCACGAGCACAGCTCTTGATAATTTGAATTTTTTACTTCAAGTAAGATTTGAACCTGTATTCATCACGTTGGTACAGGTAGGAAGAAAATTAATTGAGCCTTCGAGTGTGTCTATGTATAATAAAACATACAGTTTCTTATAGAAATATTAAAATATTTTAATACTGAGCAAGATTTCTTTGATGTAAAACGTAAATTCCAGAAGAACCGAGTAAGCAAATATTATAATAAGATGCGGGAATATTTAAACAGGGATCCTTGTAACATATTGTGTTTAGTTGTACGAGATAAGGGAAATAGGAATGAATATAGGGAAAAATGAAAAAAAAACAAAGTGTTTAGTCACTATCTATATTTGAAATAAAAAAACATGAATATTCCTCCGTTATGGTAAAACGAAACTTGGAGTTGAGTTGCGCTACTCAATACAGAATATCTTGATGTAAGGCGGGAGGCAGTCAATTGTGTATCTTGACACTAGGTTGTATCTGACTATCTATCTATCGGTGAAGTTGTTTTTATAAAAAATTAATATAAATATCTTTACAAATACGTTCTTTTTTTTTAGCTTTATGCTTTTATCCCGCATAACAGGATAGGTAGAAAGTAGTAGTGTCAAAACACTTCGTGCTTCGTTTTCAAGTGATGGAACTCCACGCCGCACTTTGTCATACCAGAGCGGGAAAGTGGAAATTATTTCGTAATATAAGCACTTCCCCGAGTGAGAATCGAACTCATAACTGATCGTATTTACTATTAGAAGCTGTCCCATTTCGCCACGACAGGCTTCTTTGATATTTTTAAAGCCACTTATAAAGTGTGAAGCTAAAATTAGAATTTTTACATTAAAATATTTTTATATTGTTTTTTCCACCAGCTTGAATTATGATTGATTTTTTAAAATTATTTTAACATGTCTTTAGCTTTTAATTTATTTCTATTTGTTTGTAAATTTATTTTCATTTCTCCTCTCTAGTAAGAGTCTCGCCTTTAGGAGGAGTGTCGTCAACGAAGTGTCTCCTTCTTGATATTTTATATGTTTGAACGTATTTTCAATGGACTAGTCGCGTGTATCGCAGAACGTCAGATTTTCAAAAATGTATTTTCACGTACGATTTAAAATGGTTTCATATTTTGGCTTCAATTAAAATGTGTTAAAAATGCAATTTAAAATGTTCTACTTTAATTTTTTTTTTTTAATTTTAAATATATTATATTGAAAGTAGGCCTTCATATTGCCATTTATAAAGAACTACAATAAAATGTTAACAAAGCACTAGTAAGACAATCCACAGCGTTTAATTCCACCATTCAACACACAAAGACTACACTAATCCAAAAAACGTAAAACTTAAAAAAATAATAATAATATCCCATATTTATCGAACACCATGGTCTCCCTACACCACGAGAGTGGATCCACTCTACGTAGCACGCAGTATAACTCAGTTTGTTTAATACCTTTTAAACTACCTCCATTGCGTTGTTACAATAAAATTATGGAAAGACGAATATTGATGTTAGGAAATTTGATGTCTTGTACGTCGGCACTTTGTGTTTTATTGGTGAAGTTGTCCTAAATTTTTTCGATGGATACTGCTCAGTAGTTCCACTGAGAGGTCGAAGTTTATTTATATATATATATATATATATATATATATATATATATATATACTATTCACGCTTTTATCCCGCGTAGCAGGGTAGACAGAAATTACCTAGTGTTAAAACACTCCGTACTTCGCATTCCACCAAATTCGAGATATTGCGTGTTGAGTGGTGGAACTCAACGCCGCATTTTGTCTTACCAGAATGAGAAAGTAAAAATAATTTAATTATAATGACTCCCGCGAGTATTAATCGAATCTACAACCGATCGCGTTTACAGTCAGACGCTGTTCCACTGCGCCACGACCGGCCACTAAGAATTATATTAAGATAATAAACTACTTGTTATACATACTACCAGATCTTTGAATATAGTGACTTATGTGCGTTGCTATAACAACGTATATTTAACGCAAGAGTGAACTGTCCCCAGCGACACCAGTTTCTTTTCTATAATAAAACGTGCAAACCCAAGATAAATTCATAGGATTTTTCAACTGAAATTAAAATATTGTTCTTACTTTATTTAACTAGTAATTTCTAAGAGAGAAACCAAAAACACATTTCATAACTTTTCAATTTGAAAACTTTACGAATTCTTCCATTCTTCGAGAACTTTTGAGGCAACCTTTATTGATTTATACTGTCTGTATTATAAAAATTGTAAGCTTTGAATATGACGCTCCATTCACTACTTTCTACCCTTAGTCGGAACTCAGTTGCGAAACTTAACGCCGCGCTTAGTCTTAACAGGGCCGATAAGCGTAAATCTTTTTAGATATTCCACTAAATGAGGATGAATTTGAAGCTATAACCTACATTGAGAAAACCAGCTAACGAAACATGGAGTAGTATAGACTACACGCACAGTAGCATGCGGTAGATAAAAAATACTAAATGCTAGACACTCTGTACTTACCTTTCCGCCAAATTCGAGATATTGCGGGTTGAGTGTCGGATCTTAACGCCACATTTTGTCTTTTTGTTTTTGATTGTATATATTTCGAAAGATGTTACTATTAGGGTCATGAGCCCACAAGCTCATCAGAGGCTAAGCGTTGTATGAAAAGACATACGCTCGAATAGCCTCGTGGGCATTAGTCCGAAGACATCACACAAACAATAAGACTAGAAACAATAGTCTTTTATACACTCAGAGTTATTGCTTAGATGATTGTTTGTTCTCTATAGCCTGTTGGTTGTAGTTCTCGAGTTGGAAGCGGAAGGAAGGAAGGATAGTGAGATCGATTCCTGTTTAAAACAGCAGGTTTACACTTTATCTCATATATAATACTGTTGAGTGGCAGAACTCAACACCGAGCTATCTATGTCTTCGCAGGGTTGAGATGAAAAAAAATGTTTTTGGTTTTTTATTTAAAAATAATCTATCTATACCTTTAATCAAATAAATTTCCATCTCCAAAATGTACTTGTGTTCTTTTTTTTAATTTCAGGTTTTTATCTCGTATAGCAGGGTAGCAAGGAGCACCTATTTGGTACTCCACTGTTTTAACAGAACGAGGAAATAAAAATAATTTAAATATACACATTCCCCCGAGCGGGAATAAAACCCGCAACCGATCTCGTTTACAGTCAGACGCTGTCCCTGCCCTTTTTGTTCTTATACTTAACTAACTATCCCTTATATTCGTCTTATAAGCTTTTGCTTCTGACCGTAACCGCCTTTACTTAGCTTATACACGGGTCGTTAAGTTCCACCAGGTAACAATCTAGCCATCTCGTTGAATTTTTTAATATAAGATACTGATGACATCCACATTGCACAGTGATAGGATAGTACTATACTGTACGATGGTCAAGGGTTCGATGCCCATTCATGACATTTTTACTGATGTAACTTTATTTTCTTAGAGAGAGCGATAGAAAGAGAGTTTTAAGGATGTTTCTTTTTGTCTGATATTTTAATCTAAATATTATGTTTAACTGTTTTTAATTAAAGATATGATTGTTAAGAACGAAACAGGCGTTAAAGTGGCGCAGTGGGATACCGTCTATCGTAGCGATTAGTTACGGGTTCGATTTTTAGATGAGGTTATGATAATATTTAAAATTTATTTTCATTTCTCCGCTCTGGTAAAACTAAATGTGATATTCAGTTCACTATTCAACGTCTCGATTTCGAACGGGAAGCCAGTCAACGGAGTATCCTGACAATAGCTTGTGTCTGATTACCCTGCTTGGTGCGCGTGAAGTTGCATATATATGTAGTATATAGAGACTATAGAGAGGGAGCTCCTTTAGTTTCATGCGAGCCTGGTACAACTCTTTTATTTATTTGATACACTTATTTAATATATAAGCAGTCAGCGGAGTGTCTTGACACTAGACTGCCTCTGATTATACTATGCTATACGAGATAAAGTCTGAAGCAGTTAAATACAACGTGCTTTGAGACTATAGAAGTGGAATGATGTTACCACTGGTCATAAAAATTACAATTAAATTATTTTCATTTCCGTACAAGGTAAGACAAAGATCGGCGTTGAGTTCCGCAACGTACACATTTTTTGTGGACAATAGCGTATCTTGACACTACGCATAGTTTTGGTAATTTAAACTCCAGAGTTCCAGATAACATAAAAATTAAAAATAATGAAGATTGTCATATATTACCAAGCACATATTCAATATTAAATATGCTGATTCATATATATTAAACTAGAAGTATGAAACGTTTGGCGAAGTATTAGAGACGATTATGTAGAAGGGTTCGTTAGGCAGTACCAAGAGGTTATATGAAATTTTTATCGTTATTTTACTTACATGGTAGGTACCACCTTGAACCCCTTTCTTTTCAAATAATGCAAAAAAAACACCCTACTATGTGTTTGACATACATCTTTATATGAAGCATATATATATATATATATATATATATATATATATATATATATATATATATATGTGTATGACACACGTTGCTATGGCAACGCGTTGTCAATCCGTCTATGGGACATCGTATTATACTAATATTTGAAGGAATATCTTTGGACCTAGTTTAACTAAGATTTATCGAACAGGGTATGTAATTTGGCACAGTTAAAGTTTATATGTAGAAGAAGATCATTATATATAATACCTGGTTATATAATACCTGGTTCCAACTTTGAACAGATTTTTACAAAAAAAATATTGGACGAAGCGGTATGAAATTTAACACAATTGTACTTTATATAGAGAGTAATGTAGAATGATTTTATGTTTTTATTAAATAATGTATAAAAATATAATAAATTAATAAAATAAATGTAACACACACTACCATGTGTTTGACAAACACTTTTATATGAAGTAACAAACACGTTGCTAAGGCAACGCGTTGTCAATCCGTCAACGGGATCTCAAGTTATATTAATACCTGAGGACACATCTTTGGACCACTTTTTACGAAGATTTATCGAACAGGGTATGGAATTTGGCACAGTTAAAGTTTATATGTGGAAGAAGAGCCGAAATATATATTACACGTACCGTCATATATTTGATATATATTTTTGTATGTATGACTAAAGCTAAGGTAATGGGCTAGAGGTAATGTATTATATAAAAAATGTTTCTTCCAATTTTTAAAAAAAAAATTAAGAAAGAAAATATATAAATAAGAAGGTAAATATTAAATTGAAAAGTTTTAAAAGCATACGATTTGGCTATGTATCACTATAAATTCAATAGTCAAATAAATAGCAATAATAATACAATAATAGACAAAGCGCGGCGTTCAGTTCCACCACTCAACATGCAATGTCTCGAATTCGTTGGAAAGCGAAGTACAGAGTGAAAAAAAATAATACTTTTTTTATTTATGATATCATCAAACTGTGGTTTTAAGAATTCCTTGTTTTAGTTTCCATTTTTTTAGGTTTACGTTTTTATCCCGCTTAGCAGGGTAGACAGAAAGTACCTAATGTCAAGACACTCCACACTTCGTATTTTAGTTAAAATGTCTAAATGTCTACTCTAGGATCCGCTTACTGTCAAATTCAAACAAGAATTAGAAAACGTTTCATTTTTGTTTGTAATAGACTCGATATACGTACGCACGCACACACACGCAGCATACATCGTTACGTGACGGTTTCGTAAGCCACGTTAGGGAAGTTCCTTTCAAAAATATTTTTTAAGCAAATGCAATAAATACACTAAACTCTCCGTAATTTCGCAAAACAATGCCAAAAAATATTATTTATAAAAAATTAAACTCACTTCATAATAACTATACAACTACCTACCTATATTTTCTTACGAGTTATTTATCTATATCTCTGATACTACTTGACCAATTTTAATGAAACTTATACTGTTCACTAAGTTGAAATATACCCAACTTAATTTAAAAAGAATTATCTCAATATATTTTTCTGGTTTTAGAGAAATTCGTTGACAAACATACACTAAGCAAATTAAGCACAAGTGCTTGGAAGCCAAAATTTATAATACTAAAATATTATTCAATTCCAACAATATTACATACAAATATATCAAACAGATAATTGCCTTTTTTTAAAGTCGGTCAAAAATGAGACAGAGTGTAGCAACATTTTTCACATACATAGCAACATCTAAGTGAATTTATAGGGAGAAAATGGTATCTTTTAGTGAAAACGTGATTTTTATTCAATATATCGTTTCCGCTTTGGGCTCTCACGGTAATGGATGGTCGGATATATCAATAACCTATTCATAATCTGCCTGTTGGTATAACGATTGGCTCGTTGCTATATATCTGGGGTTCGGTTCACGTGTGTAGTAAAATAATTGGGCCTTAAGTTTGACATTGATGTTTCGTACACAAGAAAATACAACTTGTTTATTCTATAGTAAAATGTATTTATTTAATACAAGTATACATAATGATTATAAATGCGATTGATTGTGAGTTCGATTCCAATTTGGAGAAATGATTATATATCTAAAAATTATTATGATTTTTTCTCTCTATTAAGACAAAATGCGGCGTTGAGTTCCGCCACTATGCCTACAATGTCTTGATTTTGGGTGAAAATGGAATGTTTTAACATTAGGTTATCTTTAAATACATTGCTATCCGGCAGAAAACGTGAAGCTTAAAAAAATGCTAGATTCACTGTATGAGTACGAGAATTTTATTTAAATATTATTACTACCCCGGTTGGGATCGAACCCACAACGATAGCGTTTACAGTCAGACGCTGTCCTACTGCGCCACAATGACGAAAGATGCGTATAGATACTTCAAAATGATATATATTTTTTACTTTTATCGTACATAAATATATACATATATACATACATATATACACACATATATACATACATATATACATACATATATACATACATATATACACACATATATACATACATATATACATACATATATACATATGCATAAACAGCAAAAAAATTTAAGATCAATATGGCAAAGGGTAAAATTTATATCGCAAGCTTAGGAATTGTGCCAAGAATAAGGCTTGGATAATGTCCAATATGGTATACCGTAGCTCACTTATTATTTTGTTTGAAAAAAAAAGGCTAACATATTTATAGTATGAAATATTTATTTTGAATCCTTCGCGGCGCAGTGGGACAGCGGTTCACTGTAAAAACGAACGGTTGCGGGTTTGATTTTTCTGCTCTGATAAGAAGCTGAGTGTCTCGATATAGGTTGTCTTTGATCCTGCTATGCGGAATAAAGTGTAAAACTGCTGTAACATATTTATTTCAGTGTTTTTCTATATACATACTTTTCATGTCTCCAATTAAATGAGTATCTAGAAATATTACGAGGCCAGTTAGTACTCTAATACTTTACGCTTTATCCCACATAGTAGGGTACCCAGATAAACCTAGTGATAAGACACTCCATTCGCTTTTGGAATGAAATAAATGCATTATAGAACAATTTAAATATAATCATTCCCCCTATTCTGTATCGAACCTACGAACTAATCGCGTTAACAGTTACACGTTGTCCCATTACGCCATGATAACCTCTAAATCACGTTATTTTAAAAACATATACTATTTCCTATATACATAGCACCTTTGACCCCACGTAACGAGGTATGTCAGAGAGGATAGTGTCAAGACACTCTATGTTCAAACATCAAACAGAGATTGTGAAGCTGAAGAAGCAACTATGATAGTAACTGATTTCCTTTTAAAATATGAAAAAATATACATTTTTCTTAGAATATAAAAAATTTAACGTAGCTGCATAACGCATAGCTTAGTGGTTAGAATTCGTGGACTATAACCAACAGGAGTGGGTTTGAATCCCGCAATTCTAATTCCTATTCCAATTTAATATATATTCTCAAAATTTCCCTCATTCGAATTCAATCAAAATTATTAGATTATTTCAAAAATATACACAACAAAAATTAAACAATTAAAATATACGCGCTAGTTTTGAAATTTCTAACAAGTAAAATCCGATTTAAACCAGATTGTACCGCTTTAAACCTTAACAATGAAACTTTTAAGTGTTATTAAGCATAGAAATAAAAAATGCTTTACCCTTTTTATTCTGCCATTTGCTTTTTATATTACTGGGATATAATTCATTGTAATATTGCTATGAAAGTATAGACTATTGTTTTTTAAGTGTGTTTGGAACATTTTTTTTAATTATTCTCTATCATATCTGTATATCGAAAAATTTCTGGTAAGTCAAAGCGCCGTACTGAATTCCGCCACTCAACGTGCAGTGTCTTAAATTTGACGTTTATCGCAGTTCGAAGTGTCTTCACCCTAGGTACTTCCTGTCTACCCTGCTTTACGAGACAAAAGCGTGAAGCTAAAAAAGACCATAAAAAGAAATCTTCCAAGCAAAAGAGTATATATGTCATATCACTCCTATTCCTTAATATTATGAATCTAATTTATATAGGCCAATCGTGGCGCAGTGGGATTATCTGACTGTAAACGCGATCGGTTGTGGATTCGATTCCAATTCGGGGGAGTGAATATATTTAAAATTATTTTCATTTCCTCGCTCTGGTAAGACAAAGTGCGGCGTTGAGTTCCACCACTCATCACGCAAAGTCTCGAAGTTGGTGGAAAGCGAAGTGTCTTAACCTAACCAAGCTAATATCTTGTATATTTCCTGTATACCCTGCTATGCATCAAATCACAATTCATCTCAGTATAAATTTATATTAAATTTAAATTAAGCAAACAGAAACGGGTGCAAAAGTTAGTTTTATATAACATTAGCAGATTAAACAAAAATATTGGATACGGCGCGCAGTTTAGTATCATCAATATCTCATAAACTATGGTCTACATATAAAAAAGCTTCAAAAAGCTACATTATTTAATATTTAGGCTGGTCGTGGCGCTGTGGGGACAGTGTCTGACTGTAAACGCGATCGGTCGTGAGTTCGGTTCCCATTCGGAGAAATTGTATTTAATTAATTTTCATTACCTCGCCTTGGTAAGACAAAACGCAGCGTTAAGTTCCGCTAGTCAATCCGCAATGTCTTGAACTTGGCGAAAAGCAGAGTAAGTGTCTTGACACTAGGTACTTTCTGTCTACCTTGCTAAAATATTCTTATATACTATCGCTAATCCTTAAAAATAATATAATATAATATAATAAATATCAAAGTTCGTGTAATAGGTGTTTGTAAATGGCTCTCTATGATTTTTTTAAAGCGTGAGCTTTATCCTATATAACAAAGGAGTCAGAGAGAACTCGGACGAGAGGATAAGGCACTCCGTTTCGTCGCTTCCCGCACAAATTCTAGACACTGTATGTTAGGTGTTTTTGTAAATAATTGTAAATAAATTAAACATAATAAAAACCTGGAGATTGAAATAAACCCAAGACCTTGCATTTAAAGTAAAACGCTGTCCCACCGTGCCACGTGGCCTCGTATACGTTCCGTACTTACATACATTATACGGAGTGAGTCACATGTGAAGTGTTAAGACATTTCTTTGTGATCAAAATGTAGGTTCAAAATGCCATCTAAAACAAGTCTCGTTTTACGAAAATTATACAGATGGAGGGGTGTTAAATTTGGCACAGGCCCAATTTTTATAGAGACCAAAAATATTTCTCTCATATCCACCGGCTACCTACAATACTGGCGGGGTCGTCAGTTTACCTAGAAGAGAGTTATTCCACGTTATAAAAAACACAAAAAAGACACATTAAAATAAACGTTACACACGCTCTTGTGTAAGTGCAACACGTTGCCATGACAACGCGTATTTTAACTGTCAGTGGGCCTCTTGTAATACTAAAATGAGTAAAGAAGAAAAAGGCTTATGAGAGCTCAATAGATATGCCCGTTAAAAGCATTTTACTTATGAAGTGTACTTCAAAGTTGTTGATGAATGTGGGCTTAGTGATCGATTTATATACCGATTTTTGCTATATATATATATATATATATATATATATATATATATATATATATATATATCCTATCTTTGTGTTCAGCTTCACTCAACACGTAATGTATAGATTTCGGGGGAAATCGGAGTACGGAGTGTCTTGACACTATGTACTTCCTGTCAACCCTGCAAAGCGTAAACAAGCGTGAAGCTAAAAAGAAATGAACAAATTCTACAAAATTTAAGTTGAAAGTACTTGAAAATTCATTTCGTCGGTACTGCCCGTGACAGCAGATAGCTCTTTTCAAACTTAATACTTAGAACAGTGACTTACACTGACAAGTTTATCTACGAAATTTATTTAAGAATTATCCATAATATATATAATTTACTTATAAAAAAAAACTCTAAAAAAAGCAACAGCGTAGTCCGAGAAAGTCACAGGTAGTGTCAAGATATTCCGTTATTTTTTTTAGCTTTCACAATTTTATCCCGCATAGCAGGGTAGACAGGAAGTATCTAGTGTCAAGACACTCCATACTCAACTCTCCCCTGAATTTGAGACATTGCGTATTGAGTGGCGGATCTCAACGCCGCGCTTTGTCTTATCACAATGAGAAAATGATAATACTAGTAATTTAAATATAATTATTCTTGGGAGTTAAACCCATAACCGATCGTGTTTATTATTTCTATATATGTAAATATTTTTAAAATTTAAAATAACGTAAGATGAGAAGAGAGTTATGGCAGATATTGAATCGTTTTATTTATTAAATACAACTAGCTCAACTTTCTATTGCTTTCGAGTTCAGCGCTAAGGTGGTTGCCCTCAAGAACCAATACAGAAACTAACAATTATCGTTGGAAATCAGGCGAGTTTCTGATGTTGTGTGGACGGATATGTAGCGATATATATATATATATATATATATATATATATATATATATATATAGAATTAAATTAAACAATACAAATTACCTTTAGGTTTCTAATTTTAATAACTAAAATGTAACGTATAATCTATTTTAACATATTTTTCAAAAAAATTAGATGTTTTCTTTATAAATTTCAATAAAATAGTATAAGTAGTATAAGATTTCTTGTTTGCTCTGAAATTTTCCTCATTATGTAAGACACTACCCCTTATTGAAGCACGTACTGGCTAGGAACTATTGCTTACCAGGTCGTATATATATATATATATATATATATATATATATATATATATATATATATATATATATATATATATATATATATATAAATATAAATAATTCATCAGTTACTTGACTAACACAGCCAAAACAGATGTATGTATTTACTTAAATATTTATAGCAAAAAAAATTTCAATATTTACAACGGGAATAGGAAATAACAGTTTAACAATGTTGCAGTTAAAATTGCGTTAAAATAGGAAATAAATGAACATGGCAAGGACTTTATAATAAAAACGTTATGTTAACAACAGTTATATTAATATTTAAAATGAAATTGTTTTAATAAAATTGATATCTTATATTTATTTTGATATATATTTTTTTTAGTAAATAATTTAATTCTAAATGTGTAAAGAATTAATAAACTTTATTATGTAAATATTAACTCTTTCATATTGCTCAAAGTATCAACATTATGTACACACATGATGCCTAAAGTTATATTTTAGTACTATGGTTTTAGCTTCACGCAACATGCAATGTCTTTGATTTAAAGCGGAATGCAGACATTGGACTGTCTTGACATTAGCTCGTTCCTGCCAACTGCGGGTTATGCGGGATAGAGCGTGAAAGTATAAAAATACAGTAACATTTATATTTAAAAGCCCAGGAGTAAATGAATTAAAAATATATAGAAGTGGAAATGATTAAAATCAAATGGTTTTCACTTCCCTGCTCTGATAAGACAATAGCAGAAAATAGAGAACGGAGTGTCTATATAGATTGTCTGTGAGTACTGTAATGCGGGATGGATTGTGAAGTTGCTACTACATATATATGTATATAGAGACTATAGAGAGGGAGCTCCTCTAGTTTCATGCGAGCTTGGTACAAGTCTCTTATTTATTTGATACACTTATTTAATATATAAGCAGTCAACGGAGTGTCTTGACACTAGATATTTATGAGGTATGTATAACGAAGTTTAACAATTTAGTAAGTCTTCGGTTTTAGTGGTCAAGGATGAATTTACTAACTTATATAAACAGTCTTATATTATTCCTCCAGGAGTTGAACCTATTAAACCCTATATATATATATATATATATATATATATATATATATATATATATATATATATGTATATATATGAAAAAAAAACAAAGTTTTTTTAGCTTCACACTTTTACCCGGCATAGCAGGATAGACAGAAATTATCTAGTGTCAAGACACTCCGTACTTCGCATTCCACCGAATTCGAGACATTGCGTGTTGAGTGTAGAACTCAACGCCGCACTTTGTCTTTCTAGAGATGATAGAGTATATGATATATAGATAGAAAGAATTAACAAAAAGGGCGTAGAATCACATTCGAATGTAGATTTCTAATAATACTTGTTATGATATAAATATTAATATATTGTTAGTGGCCATGGCGCAATGAGAAATCATCTAGATTCTGCTTATAGGTGCGATTGATCGTGGGTTCGATTCAAACTTGGGAAAATAATTATAATTAAAATTACTACCATTTCTAAACTTTGATAAGACATATCACGACGTTAAGTTCCGATACTCAACACGTTACAAAACGATTTTGTTACGAAAAGCAGCCAGCGGATTGTCTGTAACACTACGTTATTCCTGACCATCGGATATACGAGTGACGTTTCTCTAAGACGTCTCTACATTATACAGGGGGGTTATAAAATGTATCCAGTAATTGCGAAGCTAACTCTATTTTGTACCAAAACCCTTATTTCCTGTCGGCCAAAAGTAAATTATCAAACCCTCAAAGATTGGTCTTTATTTTACCCAATTTCCTTCACCATAATAACTAATATTTAATATCGACCTGCCCGCTGCTTCGTCTGCGAGAATTATGTTATTATATTTCAATATATAAACATCTCGTTTTGCTTAAACCACTTAAATACTAACACGGCACTGTGCCGAAGCTTTGATTTTACTGATAGTGTGAATGGGTCTTAATTATCTCAATTTGACAATTGAATGTCAGTGATGTTTTTATAAAGAATCGCCATCGGTTGCGGTTTCGATTCCCACTCAGAGGATTGATTGAATTTAAGACCAAGCTCGGCGTTGAGCTCCGCCACCCAACACGCAATGTCACGAATTCAACGGAAAGTGGAGTACAAATTGCTATGATACTAAGTACTTGCCTACTCTGGTATGTAAGATAAGAAAAAATTCTTAGAAAATCCTACTAAAACTATATATGCCATAGTTCGAAAGATGCAACGCCGCACTTTGTCTTTACCAGCGCGAAGAAGTGAAATTTATATAATCACCAATCCCTCGAGTCGGGATCGAACCCACAATCGATCGCGATTACAGTCAGACGCTGTCACACTGCGCAACGACCGACCTCAATCATTTTAACCCCAACCCCCAACGAAATTCAAACCCGCAACTTACGTGCCTGTACAACCCAACTAACCCCTGACATCGTCTAAATATATCATAATAGTGTATATCCGTTCTAACCGGACGTTATGAAGCAATAAGCTTACCTTTGAGCAAAGCTTCCGGTTTTAGTAACCAATAAAGAAGTATACAGTGAAGTCATTTTCTAGGGAAAATACTAAAGTTTTATTTAAATTGAAAACAAAAATGTAAGTATACAGCGGCCGTTATGGCGCAGTGCGACATAGTCTGGCTGTAAACACAATTGGTTATGGGATCGTTTCCAATTTTGGGGAATGAATAAATTATCTGCGTTGCCCAGCTCTTGTGACACGGAGAGACAATGCCAAGTTAGTTTCTGTTACTTAAAGCTCCCTTTGACTTGAATGTATGAAGTTATTTTTAACTAAAAATTATTGTTTTTAAAAAGCACACAATCTAATGTCAAGATACTTACTGCCGACTTTAGACAAATCAACTTTGAAATGCGTAACTCAACGCCACACTAAGAAGTTTATTTTTAAATCGAGATTCAAACACAAGACCCGTGAGAACATACTCTTCCTAAGTGTACCAATTGTATCAATATATTTACTTTATGACAAATTTAATATATATTCCTTCTACTCATATATATTTTAAATTTGGTTTATTCGATATAACATTGTAAATCTGATATCGCGATACGGTGAGCGTTTCAAAGGATTCCTATTAGATTTATTACTCAATTAGAATATAAAAGGGTTATGTATTTACATCAAGATAGAGATTCTGCCACAAAAAAGGAAACGATATTGTATTTTTTTTTAAAGCTCCTTCACTTCACGTATTATCTTGTATAGCGGGGTAGTCAGAGACAATCTAGTGTCAAGACACTCCGTTAACTTGTTTAGGCTCGAAATCAAGACATTGTGTGTTAAGTGAACTCAACGCCGTATTTTGTCTTACCAAATTGGAAGAATATAAATACATTTTAAATTTAATTTATTCTCTTGAATGGGAATCGAATCTATAACCGATCGCGTCAGACACTATGCTATTGTGTAACGATGATCTCTGTATTTTTTTAATAAAATATAAGTTGAGACTAAAAATAGAGAGACGCTATAGTCAAAACACTCCGTTCTCCCGTTTCTACTCGGATTCTAGACCTTTGGAGATGAATTGCGAAACTTAACGCCTTGGTTTTTACTAGAGCGTGGAATATAAAATAATTTCATTATATTGATTTTCTTGCATGAGGTTAGAATCCACAATCATCAAAATCCCAGCAAATATTCATACTCAATTTTCAGTCAATTTAAATAATTTCCGGACGTTTTTTTTACAAAAGCTCATTAGAAATAATTCTCTTTTTTAAATTTGAACTCACTACCCATCCATATTAAGTTGAAAATATTCAAATCCACTGATTCTGAGGTGAAATTGTCTAACAAGTTGTAGTCATTTTCAAAGAAAGGCTAACCGATCAAAGAGGCTAGCACAGATGCAAGCTGAATAATTAATTAGAATCTCCTAATGCCACTGTCTTGTAATTGAAACCAGATCGTTATTTGCTTTACGTTCTTCCAAAGAAATAAATTTACAAATACTGTCACATATATATATATATATATATATATTCATACGGATTATTCACAATTGTTCTGAAACCAAACGATTTGGAAACAGATGACGGTAGTTTGACATAATCATGTTTTGTATATTTTGATTACATGATTACAGTGTTCACTGTATTGAAATAGATAGCAAATTTACTTTTCTTCACTCTTAAACATTTGCTTGTGTTTCTGCAAAGTTTCTGTAAATGTCTTTGTTTGTAGAAGGCTCGGTACACACACGCACACATACACAGCATACTTCGTTACGTGACGGTTTCTTTTAAATCGTGCTATCTGCAAAAACTTAGTACCAATATATATATATATATATATATATATATATATATATATATATATATATATATATATATATACATATATATATATATATATATATATATATATATATACAGTCCGTATATATATATATATATATATATATATACGGACTGTATGTCCGTAGCCCTTTAACAATATTAATGATAAAAATATTAACGATATAAAACATACTTGATTCTCTCTACATACTGAAAGAGAAAAGAATTAAAAATAATTTATCCTTAAGGCTTGTCGCAACTTTCCACAACTAAGCTAATCACAAACTTTGCCTTTGAAAAGTTTCAAGGCTTTAAGAGATATGTTAGTCATTCTTTTATCCTCGCTACGATGTTACAAGAATGTGAAAATTAATAAATTACGCTATATCTAGGTTGAGATGAATCAAATTTGACAGAATAGGATAGCAGATTCACGCTTTATCCTACATGGCAGGATAGTCAGAGACAACCTAGTGTCAAGATATTCCATTGACTGCTTTCCACCCGAAATCGAATCATTGTATGTGGAGTGACAAACAAAAAACCACTCTCTGTTTTACCAGAGGGAAAATATAAAATAAACAATCTCCTCCAGCCTCTAACATAGTTTGATCAATAACATGCAAATAATTTGTGTACAAAAGTGTACGTAAAACACATTGTAGTGTGTAATAACTTGCTTACGAATTTAATGTATTTCTAATACACTATTATAAAAAAAACATTGGCGCACTTCGTCACAATAACTCAATCATCCATACTCCGTATGCATAATTTTCATTAAAATCGATCATATCGCCTTAGGCCGGTCGTGGCGCAGTGGGACAGTGTTTGATTTTACTTTACTTTCGATTCACACTCAGGGGAGTATATTTGTTATTCTCACAAAGTGCGGCGTTGAATTTCGCCACTCGACACGCAATGTCTCGAATTCGGCGGTAATCAGAAATACATAGTGTCTTGACACTAGATACTTCCCGTTTACCCTTCTACACGGAAAAAAGCGTGCGATATATATATATATATATATATATATATATATATATATATATATATATATATATATATATATATATATATATATATATATATATATATATATATATATATATATATATATATATATATATATATATATATATATATATATATATATATATATATATATAAATGTACTTCATAGTAAACTCAATTACAAATAGGACAAGATAACTAAACTAACTAAATACTTTTTGATGTATAATTTTAGGTGTATTCCAGGCCGCTTGGGGGCCGCCATTAAAAATGTACGTCGGCGGCCGTTCATAAGCCCAGCCATATACAATATTGTGGTGTGATTTCTCTTTCACAACAGACTTACGGCTCCGTGGTTGGCATAACTATACGTATAGTACAGGTTCATATAGTTTAAGTATATTTTTTAGCTTCACGGTTTTATCCTGCATAGCAGCATAGACAGGAAGTACCTAGTCACAGGATACTCCTCCGAACTCCGTTTTCCGCCGAATTTGACAATTGCGTGTTGAGTTGCGGAACTCAACGCCGCATTTCATCTTGTCAGTAGTTTTAAAAAGGCTATGAAAGGTGTTAGTTCTAATCTTCATATATTTAATTTTACATTTTTTCTTTCTTAAATATTATACATTCGTATGGCAGATATTTTTGCTTATTCATTACTTGGAGATGTCGTGCCAGAGGGGGACACCGTTTAAACTCAATGATAGCGGGGTCGATGTTCATTTCCAAAATAATGAATTTAAACAATACTTACATTATCACGCTATTGATATATATAGTGTAGCGTTAAACGCCACCTAATACGCTATTTCTCGGATTCTGTATTGTAAGGAAAAAAATAGAAAAGTATCCAATCTTGGCGCAGTGGTACATCATCTGACTGTAAACGTGACCGATAAATTATTTTCGTTTAGTTCTGGTAGGACTAAGCGTGACGTTGAGTTTCGCCACTCAAAACGCAATGTCTCGAATTCGGTGGAAAGCTGAGTACGCAGTGTCTTGACACTAGGTACTTCCTGCTGCCTTCCTACCCTGATATGTGGGATAAAGGGTGACGTTAAAAAAAAAGGTACAGACCCTATCTGTACAGTTGTATATTAAAAAAATACTAAATTAAAAACTACCCTCGTAAATCGTTAAAAAGCGTAAAATAAGAGTTAAAGGACCCACAAACCTGTCTTATCTGACAAATTGCATAAATAATTTTGTAGTTGGTTGCAATTTCGTTTAATATTGTATGGCTTAAAAATTTAACAAACATATAAGAAGAAATCAATATGAAAATATGATTTATTCAAATAGGCTGTTACAAGCACTTCACAACACGAAACGTCAATCAAGATAAAATTATTTTCCCTTTGAGGGGACGGGGTAGAATACAATACCCTTTCGCCGCTGGGTAGCGTCCCATAAGAGGCGGGTATCCCAGTAATTTGGTGGTCGGAAGAATTAAGATACTCAACAGTATCTCTTTTCAAATACAGTTCTCAATAAATTCCTGACAATAATCTACACATTAACATAAGTAGATCTTAGATAAAATAATGTATTTTTAATATTGATTTTAAATCCACCAAGTGACATCTAAACTGATGGAACCTAGTGTGTAGTGTCAAGATCTCCGCTTTCTGTCCCCTGTCCCCTGTGGAACTCAACGCTGCGATATGTCTAGATGTTGTTAAAGCGAGGTAATTACATTTTCATGCAGTAAGATAAACCTAAAATGATTTAATCAAATTCAAAAAATAAACATTTACACGGTTTCATATTACGTAGTGTAACAATAATTTTCTACAAAATATACAACATTCCTAATTAATAAGACATAAGTCAAACAAAGCACAGCGTTGAGTTACGCCGCAAGTTACTTCAAAATCGTGCAGTAAGTATACATAAAGCATTAAATCCAGGTTCTTTCTAAGTCTAAGGAGGTGTTTATTTTTGTTTTTTTCTTTCATAACATTTCAGAAAAACAAAGGTAACAAGAAAAGGTCCTAATAATTTGTGAACGGTAAATAATACCCCAAAAACTATTTTGTTTCATACAAACGTTCCAAACGTAACCTTTTTGAGAAGACCGTAATAGTGATGTGCTTAAGTACGCTATAAATATCGATATATATTATACTTTTTTATCTTTCTAGATACTGTGAGCAGCATTATGTAATAAGTTCTTTATTATTTTGTCAATTTTATATTATAAATTAATATTTTTTTTAAAAAATAAATCTATATATATAAGGTCATGTTTTGAGTGACTGAACTAAACGCCGTTTTTTCTTATAAAAGAATCCAGGAATTGTGAATGATTTAAATATATTTATTCGTCGAACCTAATTGAACACAATCGACGTGTGGACAGTCGATGGCTTTTAAATACACTTGCTTCTGTGCTCGTACACGTGAAATTTAACATCTTTAGATCTTTATTTCATAATTCTAAAATAATAGAAGCCTAAGTCCTGTAAAAATTGGTCCAGCCGATCCGAAAATTAGGTGGAACAAACAAACATACAGACAAACACTTCAATTTTATTCATTTTTTTATATACATTTTTTTATGTAAAAAAATAATATTTTTATCATGGTATATTATATTAAAACTACTGTTTAAATTTGTTTTTAAAATGTACATTACAAAGCAAGAAAAGAAATTATATATAATCAAAATCTTATATATAATCAGAAATAATTGGTATTAAACCAAAATGGCCGCTATTTATATTTAATTTACAAAAAAATAAACCGACTTGATAATAACTAGTACAAATACCTACCTATATTTTCATATAAGTAATTTACCTGTATGAAAATACTGGACCAATTTTAATAAAACTTGTAATGTTCCCTAAGTTGAAACGTACCTAATTCAAATTTAAAGGAATCATCTCGATATGAATTAGTTTAAGAGAAATTCATACACAAACATACTAATATAAACTTAATAAATTAAACACACGAGCTGGGAAGCAACAGATCATTATACTCAAATATTATTCAATTCCAACAATATTACATCGAAGATGACTTTAAAGGCTTCTTTTAAGAAATATATTTTGTAATTCTCACAATGTTATTTTAATAAAAAAATTAAAAACCATAGCCAAAGTCATAGCAGAAAGCCTGTATATAAATAGTACAATATAATTCGAACTACTTTTACCATTTCGCCTGATTTAGATGCGTTTTAACCATTTACGACACCTGTTTCTCTGTACACAGGAACATCTAAGAAACTTCCGGGAAAAGCTGAAACTTCCTGGTCGAATTTTTCTCTCAATTTACTACGAATCGTAGTATAATTCTAGATAATAGAGTAATCTAACGGAACGTTTTCTTTATTAATAAACAGTTTGCTTTATTATAAGTAGGATATTTTATTAGAATTTAAAGCAAAATATGTGAAATAATTAAAAAAAAATCTCCAGCGGGTCATGGCATAGTAGAACAGCGTCTGATTGTTCTACCACTCAACACGCAATGTTTCTCGAAGTTGGTGGAAAGAGAAGTAAGGGGAACAAAATACTATATTGATAATTATGTACGGACTGAACTAACTAAAAACAAACACTAACTGTTAAGGAAATGAAGGGAGAAGGTTTACCCCCTTCTCCTTTTTCTCCTCCAACTGGCTCGCGACCACCATCATGACAAAAACGATCCGCCAAGTATCTGATGATATGTTCCGGTTCGACGTTATGTAAGCCAGTTTTCCCCATTCCCACCTATCCCTTCCCTCATCTCCTTTCACCTCCATCCCAAGGCTAGCAATGCATTTGCAACTTTAATATTGTGGACGTCCATAGGCGAAGGTCACCACTTACTATTAGGTGGCCCTTTTGCTCGTTTGCTTTTTTCTATAAAAAAAGGAAAGATTACCTATTAGATATATATATATAATGAAAACTGTATTGAAATCGGTTCAGCCATTTCCTAGATTAGCGTTCTTAAACGCACAGACAAACAAAGAAGATGATTAAAAAAATGTTTTTGGGTTGTTTTATATTGA
Source organism: Dryadula phaetusa (assembly GCA_032432895.1). Classification (NCBI taxonomy): domain Eukaryota; kingdom Metazoa; phylum Arthropoda; class Insecta; order Lepidoptera; family Nymphalidae; genus Dryadula; species Dryadula phaetusa. The sequence continues at coordinate 621,988 of JAOYRS010000090.1, read as the reverse complement.
GAAATGCCGCCATGATAGTTTTACTCTTCCATGTACAGACAGACACTTGCATTTTTATGATATATATAATCATATATAGATATCACTCTTAAGTAATATATTATTTTTCTTCTAGCTTCACGCTTTTTTTCCTTGTTTTCGCGTAGCAGGGTAGACATGAAGCACCTAACGTAACCACACTCCGCATTCCGCCAAATTCGAGACAACGTGTTGAGTGGCGTAACTCCAAGCCGCGTTTTGTCACCAGTACGAGAAACTGAAAAAAATTAATACATAAACTCCCCGAATGAGAATCGAACCCACAAACGATTGTGTTTATAGTCAGACGCTGTCCCACTGCGCCACGATCGGGCTCGTTGTTATTTACATAACATGAAAAATTACAACCTTTTGTAAAGACCTTTCAGGCTTTTTGGCAAGTAACATCAAACTAAAGCTGACGATAATCTATCATCGCTCATATAATTTATATAATAATATTCATATTTAATATTGTTCTTTTTTTTACATTTATTTGCTTTATTATTACTTGCTCTGGTAGGAGCGGGTGCGGCGTTGAGTTTCGCCACTTACTTAATTTCAGATAGTAAGAGGAGAATGGAGTGCCTTTAGCCTAGCTTTCTCTGCCTGTCCTGTTTCATTGTAATGAAAGGAAATGAAGCTGTTCTTTCATACTTAATTCTAGTAAAGAAGATATTTTTTTCCTTCCCATATAAATATATATATATATACAAATAAATAATATTGGAACGTCTGTTTGTATTATTAAAAAAAACTTACTAAATGCAATATGTACATTTTTTGTTTGTCTTTCTGTTTGTTACGGCTAATCTCTGGAACTGTTGGACCTATTTTGTTCAGACTTTCACTGGCATATATTTGATATAATAAGAAGTAATTTAGGCTCCTTAAATATCAACTTCTACGTATACTAACTTATAGGGACAACTTGTTAATATACCGAATCCAGTACCGAGTTTTCTACCGTAATCGAACCAGTTACCTCCGCTACATTAAGTAAATAATCATAGAAACAGTACACGAGATTTGGTGAACATGTCTCATTAAGCATGAAGGCAATGATTTATCGTCTGCCGAAAACTTTTGCCAAACGATGGAAGTAGCGTTGGGAAAAAATGTATGTACAGTACGATATTGTTAAGAAAGTATTGCTTATTGTAAAAAGAATCAAGCGAATTTTCTTATTAAATTGCCAAAATTCGGAGTTAAGTTCCGCGGTATGTTTCTTGAACTGAAAGTGGAGATCCAAATGTATATCACCAGATTTTATCTATCTACATCGACCTAAGGGAATACGTAACAGTGTTCTTTCTGGACGAAATACAGTATCTTTTACTTTTACCATTGTGGTACAATGGAACAGCTTGTGACTGTTATTGTGAATGGTTGTGGATTCAATTCCATTCTTATTTAAAATTTATATTAATAAAAAAAATCTAGCACTTAAGATCAATAAAAATGTTATATAAAAACTAAATATTTTTAAAAGCCCAGTCCGACCCACAGAGCTTTGAGTGAAACACGCAGAAAGTTTATTTAAACAAGGACTTTATTTGCTGACGGTAAACAAAACAAACTTTTTCTTTGGCCTAACGAGTTAGCTGGTTATTGCGAGTTAGATGTATGCGATTTTACTTGTCGCTTGTACAATGTACAAATGTGTTAAATCATGAAAGAAATAAAATATAGAGCGTCTTTATACTAGGTTCTTTACATATTATTATTAGACAGAGAAGTCTACCGGTGATCAAGGACTTTGTCTTGACACTAGGTACTTTCTGTATACCTTGCCTGCGGGATAAAAAGCGTGAAGCTAAAAAAACCGTTTGAATTAGTTTCATTACGATCAAGACAATAAATTTTAAATATATATTATTCCCCCAAGTGGGTATCGAATCCACAAACGGCTGCCCCACTACGCCACGTTGTCCATCATAATTCATTAAGGATATGTTCACTAATTACCATATTTTTTGTTACAGATAAAAAAGGCTGAATGGAACACGTCAATGTCACTAACAAAGTGACATTATGATATCAGATCTGAATATCATGAAAGTGCAAGTGAATTGGCAAGAGTGATAACGTATAAGTGTGTAACAAGTGTTTAGTTATTAATGATAAGTTAAGTGAAGTGAGATGCGAGACGGGTCCAAGCCTGGCCCGAGTGGAGGCTCTACCGGGCATGCTTTGGATAAAGATTTTGAAGGTAGCTATTTCAGTACTGATTTTTTTCTCTGCCTCTTTTTTGACAAGCAGACGAAAAAAAATTACTGCCATGACATTTTGTTCTCCACTTTTGAATAGAATTTGGTTAGTTGCATTATTCAACTCCGCAGTTTTTCTTACCAGAGCGTGGAATTAAAAAAAGCAACTTCACGCTTTATGCTGTCTAGCAGAGTAAACAAAAATAACCTAGTGTCAAGACTCCATGAACTGTGTTCCGCCCCAAATCCCATTTAACGAGAGAACTCAACGCCGCGCTTTGCCTTACCAGAGGGGAGAAATGAAAATAAAACTTAAATATAATCATTCCGTCGAGTAAAAATGGAAGCTTCAAGTCTATGTAAAAAAACTGGTATATAATTCCCCAATTGGGAATCAAATCCACAACTATCGCCTCTATCGGACACTAATTATAGCTTTGCTGCGTTGTTCATTGAAATCAATGTATATTCAAATTTTCTTAAAAATATTTTTCTTGCCTTAAAAAAATATTAGAAACATTATTCTGAAAGTCCCTTGTAAAAATAATTGGCTTACACAAGAATCGAATCCATTATCACGTTAACAGTTTAAAAGTCGATCAGTCAACAAAACTAATATATAAGTATCCTAAAGCAATTAAACAAGAATTTATCGGTGAAGCAACGGAGGCAAGAGGGGACGAGGGCTGTTAATTTGGCAAGTCCCCACCTCGTAAGACGGTCTATTGGAAAGCTTACCTTATAATTTTTATGTATATATACATATAGATATATATATATATAAATAGAAAAAAATTTGTAGCCCCTTTTTACCAAAATAACACGTATGAAGGGGTATGAAATTTGGCACAGTTATAGTTTATATATAGAAAGAGAGCATAATGGTAATATTAAAAAAAATATACATTAAATGAATAAAATATATATAACATACTCTATAATGTGCTTGACCTGCAAGTTGCCAAGGCAACGCAATGTTAACGCATCAAAAGGCTGACATACCGACAGACAATATGCTGTTCAAACTAGTAATATTAGAAAGATGAAATTTGGCATACTATTCTACTATTGCGCTCGTTTCCTTTAAACTAGAGGTCAGATAACTAGCTAAGAGAGGGTTTCTTGAAATTCCTATACAAACCTGATAAGACAGAATTTCCTTGTATGAACTGGAAATTATGGAAGGAAAAAATTACAAACTAGGGGCTTCATGGCGCAGTGGAATAACAACTTTAAATATAATTCATAGTGAGTTCGATTCTGGTTAAAGAAAGATGGTGTGACGTTGAGTTCCACCATTCACCATCCATATTTCGAGGAAAAGCAGCGCACGTAGAACTCCACTATCGTACGGATATCCCTTGATAACTTATATATTAAATAAGTGTATCAAATAAATAAGGGAGTTCTACCAGGCTCGCACGAAAGCAGCTCCGTCTCTATAGTCTCTATATACTACATATATAAGCAGCTTCACACGCCATCCCGCATAGCACGGTAGTCAGAGAGAACCCAGTGTCAAGACACTCCGTTGACTGTTTATATATTAAATAGGTGTATCAAATAAATAAGAGAGTTGTACCTAAAACTAGAGGAGCTCTCTAAAGTCTCTATATACTACATATATAAGCAGCTTCTCGCGCTATCCCGCATAGCAGGATAGTCAGAAAGAACGTAGTGTCAAGACACTCCGTTGACTGCTTATATATTAAATAAGTGCATCAAACAAATAAGAGAGTTTTACCAGGCTAGCACGAATCTAGAGCAGCTTCCTCTCTATAGTCTCTATATACTACATATATAAATAGATTCACTCGCCATCCCGCACAAGAGGGTAGTTACAGACAAACCTAGTGTCAAGACACTGTGTTGACCTACCTCTCAAATTCATAACATTACGTTGATTGGCAAATTCAACGCCGCGCTTTGTTTATTTTTTCAAATACTTTTCTAATATATTTTAAATCTAATAATTAATTACATTCTTTCATCGGTTAAAAAACAAGCGGCTTTAGCTCCATAGGAAAACGGAATCCAATAAACGCATTTGAATATGTAACTAAATTTATTTCTAACTTAGTATTGCCGTCGCTATCTCCGGGATGATTACAATTGGAAACTTTTAATGAAGTCCACGTAATTATGCTCTATTTATATTAATTTTGGGATTATTTTCACGCTTTATTCCGGTAGTCAGAGACAATGTAGTGTCAGGACACTCCGTTGACTGCTTATGTATTGAATAAGGGAGGGTATCTAATACATAAGAGAAGTGTATCAAATAAATAAGAGAGTTGTACCAGGCTCGCATGAAACTAGAGGAGCTCTCTCTCTATTGTCTTTATATACTACATACATAGGAGGCCTCACGCACCAACCTACGGGGGTGTCAGAAACAACCTAATGTCAAGACACTTCGTTGAATGCTATTTTATTAAGCTTATTCTTAAGTTCGGTCCAAAATGTCTTGATTTCGAGTCATTGAGTTGAATAGCGGAACTCAACACCGGGCTTTATCTTACTACAGATGTAACCTCCGAATGGGTCTTAAACCCACAACGGGTTTGACACGTTCTCAATTATTATTTTGTGATTATCTATCTGTATCTATTTATGATTTTTTCGTAAATATTGTAAATTTCATAAAATTTATAATTATTACAAAATACAATCCCAGTGTGACCGTGACCTAATTCGGCACTTTCCATGGAATTTAACAGGAAATGAACAAGGTCTGGATTTTCAGAAATTTTGACAAAGTTAACATTCACACTAAGAAAAGAAATTCTGCTTGAATTGGTTGAAACGTGAAACTGTCAGTGACTTTTTGCTTGAATTTTTCCAATTTTTTTTCAGTTCTAGTCCTTTGATAAAAGCCCTACGCAATTCAACAAGCAATGTTTCGTCGTCGCGCAGTGGCACAGCGTCTAACTGCCAACGTGATCGGTTGTGGGTTCAATATTCTCTAGGAGAAATGATTATATAGAAATTGTTTTCATTTCCTCATTCTGGCAAGACAAAGCACGGCGTTAAGTTCCGCTAATCAAGACGCAATGTCTCGAATTTTGCGGAAAGGGGAGTACGGAGTGTTTTGACACTAGGTACTTCCTGTCTGGGTAGACATAAAAAAACATAAAACAAATTCTTAGTCATGTCATAACAAACACAGCTAAGTGCTTGAAGAGATGTATTTTTAAATTTTAATCAGTCCTTTTATCAGCGCTAATTTGGATATGGGTCAACCAATTTGCGAAAAATCTTTTTTGTAAATGCAAAAAGGGTACGTTTTCGGGACAAAAGACGTAAACAGGACAAAGAATAATGGAATGGTATTTATCCTTAAAAAACATGGTTGTATTATATATATATATATATATATATATATATATATATATATATATATATACATATATCCTGCAGAGCAGGGTAGACAGAAAGTACCAAGTGTCAAGACACTACGCACTTCGCTTTTCCACCGAATTCGAGACATTGCGTGTTGAGTGGTGCAACCCAACGCCGCACTTTGTCTTACCAAAGCGAGGAAGTAAAAATAAATAGAACAAATATTTAAAAATGCCCCACAAAAGTATATATACCACTAATAACACCCACCCAAATACCCAACCTAACCTCGCCTTTTACTCTTTTTGAATATCTCAAATATCTACATATAAAACTTAACAATTTTTATTCGCTATTGTATATACAATTTCCGGTTTGTAAACCCAGTCGCTATCTAAAACTAAAGCAGCTTAACGCTTTGTCTCGCATAGCAGGGTCGTCAGAGACAAGCTAGTGTCTAGACACTCCGTTGACTGATTTTCGCCAGACATTTTGAGTTGAATGGTGAAAATTATTTTTTTTTATAATATCATCAATTATTTCTGGGAGTCGATCGAACTGACAACCTGATGAATTAATAACTATGTAACATATTTTTTTAATTTCTTGTTAACATGGAAACCAGGATTTTCTCTTCCCAACTAAAAAGAGAAATGACATGTAAAATAGAGTTTACGTCATTAAGAAAATATATAAATTCCATAAAAAAACTATTAAAAAAAGGACCAAGTTGAAAATTGACTATATAAAGATCCAATATACCAGTAAAATTTATTTTAAGTTAAAAATCAATATCCTCAATATTGATTTCCAAAACGTTATATCTCCGCTCTAGAAAGACAAAACGCGGCGTTAAGTTCCGGCGTTCCTGCAATCAACGGAGTGTTTCATTATTATTATTTTTTTTAGCTTCACGCTTTTATCCCGCATAGCCGGGTAGACAGAAAGTACCTAGTGTCACTCCGTTCTTCGCTTTCCACCGAATTGGAGACATTGCGTATTGAAGGGTGGAACTCAACGCCGTACTTTGTCTTTTACCAGAGCGAGGAAGTGAAAATAATTTAAATATAATCACTCCCCCGAGTGGGGATCGAACCCACAACCGATCGCGTTTACAGTCAGACGCTGTCACACTGCGCCACGACCGGACCCAAAATTAATTAATATTTAATTAAATAATATAGTGTAATTAATAATAATTCCCAGGTGCTTCATCAAGTGAAGAGAGCAGTCATGAAGAACTGGCTATATTGAAGACGTTACTGTATTTTCCTGAAGAAGTCGCCCTACGACTCACTGACACGGAATACAAGATATTTTATCAAGTGAGTTATATTTTTTACACTTGTTACATTTGAATGACATTCAAATAAACCGCAAAATTATATATTATATATAAAAAAAACAATTAAACTTGCACAATTATTATTAAAATATGAAAAATTATTCTTTTATCCCGCATAGCAGGGTAGAAGGGAAGTACTCGGTGTCAAGACTCTCCGTATTCCGCTTACCGCTAAGTTAGAAACATTCCGTATTAAAAGGCGTAACTTAATGCGTGGTCTTAAATCTTGACAGCGAGGAAATAAATATATTTTAAATATAATCATTCCCCCGAGTGGGAATCGAACGCACACTGCGCTACGTACAATATGTTTCACGTACACATTTATGTGTTATATAGTGGCATACTCGTTGCTATGGCAACCCATAGTTAACGCGTCAATGATGGACGTAGATGTTTAGTAAAATTTTAAATATATTTAACTTTTATATATTTATGTATATAGCTTTACACCCGTCAAATAAAATATAAGTATTTTTAAATTTTTTTTTTGCTTTAACAGGTTAGTAAGAGAGAATCTAATATAATGGTAATATATCTCCAATCTCCGCCTGATATTCAATACTGCGTGTTGAATCGTGGAAATTAGCCACGCAATGTCTTGCTAGAGCGAGCACACCGTAGTGTCAAGACACTCTGTTAACTGTTTACCGCCTGGAATCGAGACATTGTGTTTTGTGTCTGTAAAATGATTTACATATAATTATTCTTCCAAGCGAGCATCGAACTGATAACCAACGGCATTGTTTCACTGTCTCATGACAGCTCGCTTTAAAACCTACCTCCTACCTACCTTTCGCTCGTTTGAAAAAGTCTCTTTTCTTTCTCTCTTATTATTGTCTCCGTTTAAAATGTAGGTGAAAATTTGTAATGGAATGAATAACTTATTTGGAAGTTAATAATTATTTTATTAACAAACAAATGGAGTTGAACAATGCAAGGCGGGTTTGAGATAAGCCCGCCTTCTGGGGTAACGCAGTGGTAGATATACGTTTGCTGTTTTGTGGACAAGTCCCACTAATGTTATAATTTTAAAAGTTTGTGAGTCTGTATGTTTGTTTGTTACTCTTTCATACAATAGATACTAAACGAATATCGAAATATTTTATCATAATATAACTTGAGGCCAGTCGTGGCGCCATGGGATGCCTGTCTGTACACGTGATCAGTTGTGGGTTATATTCTTACTTGGGTAAAGATCTATTAATTTATTAGGGTAGAGATATATTGAAGTTATTGTCATTTCGTCGTGCTGGTAAGTCAAAAGCGCGGCGTTGAGTTCCGCCACTCGTCAGGCAATTATTCGAATTCGGTGGAAAGTAGAGGAATCTTGACACTGTGCACTTCCCTGCTATGTGGGAAAGAAGCGGGAAGTTTTAAAAAAATGTGTGTGTACATGTGTATTAGTTACTACTGAACAGATATTGAAAATTTTACAGTATAAAGCAAATAAATTTAAGCAGATATAACTTAGGTATTATACATCAAAATAACAGATAGACTTAAATTAATATGATTATATATATATATATATATATATATATATATATATATATATATATATATATATATATATATATATATATATATATAATTATTAAGTATCCCGGTAATCTATTTCCAACTCGTTGCCTTGACAACGTATATGTCAAACGCGTGGTAATGTGTGTTAAAATCATTTTATCAACTTAATAAATTTAAAAAACAAACTTTGTTGCGAAACTCAGCGCCGCACTTTGTCTTACCAGAGGCGAGGAAGTGAAAATTATTGAAATATAATCACTCCCCCGATTGGGGATCGAACCCACAACCGTTTACTGTCAGACGCTGTCAAACTGCGCCACTGCCAGCCTCTCATAATAAATACCATCAAATATTTATATTAACTGTTCGCAATTTATGGGACTCCCAGCCTTTTTATACTGATGACGTTGCAAATAAATACCTAGAATTAAATGTATATATTCAAGTATTACAGACCTATTCGCTTACTTATTATTATTTTTTTAGCTTCACGCTTTTTATCCCGCATAGCAGGATAGACAAAAAATACCTAGTCTTAAGACACTCCGTACTTCGCTTTCCACCGAATTCGAGACATTACGTGTTAAATGATGGAATTCAACGCCGCACTTTGTCTTACCAGATGGATGAAGTAACAACATTTTTAAATATAATCACTCTCCCGAGTGGGGATCGAACCCACAACAGTCAGACGCTGTCCCACTGCGCCACGACCGGCCACATCTCTAATTTAGTTTGCCCTAAAATAGTTTAGTGATCGTAACCTTGCATCATACACCTATTTATACCGATTTTATGGCATTTTAATCGCCAATAAACAAATTTATGACTGTATCAACAAATAAACGGTTTTCAATTTTGTTTAATTAAAACATCTGTCTGTTCAGTGCAAGGGATGCGTGGAGATATTATCTGAGGTTACTATTTCGAATCGAAATTAGGGTAAGTGTACCTACTTGTTAATGATTTACTGCTGTTATTTTTTTATTTAGTTGACCTAACTGTCCACACGTTGGACGATTCGAAGCCATCTGACTGTATACGTGATTGGTTTGTAATTCAATTCCCACTCGGGGTAGTGATTATATTTCTTATTTTTTTAAGTAAGATTGATTAATTTGAGCGTATATGAGTGTCTCGACTTTAAACGGAAAGCAATCGACGGAGTGTCTTGACACTAGGTCATCTCTGACAACGCTATATTTTGCTCAAAAAATATATATTATGTAATTTGAGAGTTTTACAGTAGTCTGCCATACATATAAGTATTGAGAACGTAGTGCTAAAACACACTGTTTTTCTATTTGTAAATGTAAGTGAGTGAGAGTAAGTGAGAGTATTTGGCTATATATATCTAGTAGTGGATGTTAATACTTGGGAAAAAATTATTGAGAAAGCCCGGTGCGCATCGGAACAGTGTCTAATTCATTGTGAGTTCGATTCTCACTCAAGGGAATGGAGATTTTTTTCTCTAAGACAAGGTATGGCGATGAGTTCCGCCATCTAATTCTTTGAAACCGGGCGGAGAACTGAACGCAGTGTCTTGACATTAGGTTGTCTCTAACTACCCTGCTATGCGGGATAAGATGTGAAGCTGAATAAAAAAGGAAATATTGTATGTATTGTTATTTTATTCTAGGCAACCAGTTCAAATTGATTTATTGTCACTCTACAAGTGTCCCACTGCGCGGGTTTAAAATCGGCTGAATCGATATATTACGTGGAGCGGAAAATTACAATAATAAATTGTGGTTGATAAAATCCATATTTTTACGATATCTTCCTACGCGAAATACGGAGTGTCTTGACACTAGGTACTTTCTGTCTACCCTGCTATGCGGGATAAAAAGCGTGAAGCTAAAAAAAATGTAAAACAAAGAATTTAATATATATAACACACATTACCATGTGTTTGTAATACGCATTTACGTACATATAAGTGAAACACACGTTGCCAAGACAATGCGTACTTTACGCAAACGTACACACGGTATCACTAGCCAGTTTTGTGATACAATATTTGGTATTCTGTCAAGTTCCCTCGTCCATCTTTCACGAAGCTTAATAGGTCGAAAGTCGTCGAAACAGGCCAAGTGGGGAAGTTGGCAATCATCATTTATTCATATTTGTTAATTGTAGTCTTTTCGAATGGAAAAAATTGGGACTTTTGTTTACATTTCTCGAATATGTAAAATGTATTGAGTAGAACAAACCTATTCAAGACACATCGTGTGCCGCTGTACGCACAAAATCGTTATTGTGTGTTGAGTTGCGGAACTCAACGCCACATTTTTATCTTACCAGATAGATAATAAGATCTTTGATTTTCGCAATTTTAATATATTTTCAATGAAACTTTGTTGAACGGATTAATCGCGTATATTTTGGTATTCGGAAACACATTTTTGGAAATCTGAGGCAACTACTGAGACTGAGTAGTCTACCTGTGACCAAGGCTTACTGTAAAGTGTTCTAAACGTCAGGTCTCCAAAAATGTATTTTCTAATATCAAAATATACGCGATTAATCCGTTTAAAATAATTTCCATCGCCAAAGTGGATAAATCATTCTCACGTATATCAGGGTGGATTGAATTCACAACTATCACGCTCACGTCTGCTCTACTAAGTCACGGGTGTCCTAATACGTACCTGTATCAAATTATCACTGTTCAAAGTTGCAAAGGGATAAGCCTATATAGAAAGCTTAGTACCGGACCCGATTGCTCCCATGGGATTTGAAACCCTATTTACGTTAGCCCACATGTCACGTACCGAATTATGCGTGGCGGCCATTTTTTTATCATGAAAACTGAATATTTTAATATAATAAGCTGTGAGGAAATACGTCATACGAGACATGTGATTTGCCGTTTCTCTACGTTTTTTTTTCTCTGTTTTATTTTGTAAATCAAGGTTATAATGTTATTAGTTTGAATTCCATTTGGGGAACAGTTATAATAAAAAAATATTTTCTTTTCTCCGCTCTTGTAAGACAAAGTGTGGCGTTGAATGTCGCAATCGACTATGCGCGGATAGCAGACAATAGAGTGTCTTAATATTAGAACATTTCTGATTTACCTGCCACATGAGAAAAAGTATGAAATATCCTAATTTTTTAACTAGAATAATCTAGTTCTAACCAAACAAAACCGAACCAAACCAGTTCAAGCCATAATATTCCAGTTCGAACGTGTTCACAATGTAAAATTTATTGAAAGCTATGTAATTAATTTTCATGAATCATACCTTAAGCCGGGCTTATGGTCTGGAAGTGACAATAGGGTGTGCCGTTTTATAAAAGAAATATTGTACTGTATAATAAGCAATAATTGATAGCATCATAACGTTGTAAGCTCTACAAACGCGTAGGGGGTTCGAATTCGAATTGAGACCGGTCGTGGCGCAGTGGGACAGCATCTGTTAAACGCAATCGGCTGTGGCTTGAATTCCCACTTGAGGGAATGATTATATTTAAATTAATTTACTTCCCTCACTCTGGTAAGACAAAGCGTGGCGTTGAGTTCCGCCACTCAACACAAAAAAAGGCAAATTCTACGGAAAGCGGATTACGGAGTGTCTTGACACTTGACACAGATGCATTCTGTCTAACCTGCTTTATGTTATAAAAATCCCACAAATGACTATATTATTTTTTTAGCTCTTAGCATTTTGCGTTTAGCACGTGTTTTTTTATTTATTTATTTTATATTTATTATATATATATATTATAGTTAGTAATGCACAACCGTTTGTAAGCAAACAAACGGCATGCTTTTATTGTTTCCGGTTTCACAATTTTAACGTTTTATATTATACATAAAACTTAGCCAAAGTGAAATATAATGATAAATAAAGCAACAATTAACTCAATTCAATCATTTCATTACAAATTCTATTATTAGTGTACATCTATAATATATATATTTTATATCTCTATAATATAATTCTATTATTAGAATATTCTATAATATATTCACGCTTTTATCCCGCATAGGAGGGTAGACAGAAAGTACCTAGTGTCAACACAATCCGTACTTCACTTTCCACCGAATTCGAGAAATTGCGTGTTAAGTGGTGGAACTCAACGCCGCTCTTTGTCTTTGCCAGAGCGAGGAATAATTTAAATGTTATCACTTGCTCGAGTGGGGATCGAACCCACAACCGATCGCGTTTACAGTCAGACGCTGTTACACTGCACCACGACCGGCCTCGTTATTAGTTTTGATATATTATTAGTTTAAATTAGTATATCTCTAAAATATAATTATTATATTAGTATATATGTAAAAGAAAACCTTACATCCGTTAAAACCGTGTCCAGATCCGATGACATTGTTGGAGCATAAACCTGATGTTTTTCTCAGGGGAACAGTATTGTGTTATTATTTCTACGGTAGGTGGTGGAGTAAAATATGCGTTGTTGTTGCCTAGCAACGTGTATATGTGTATATTGTTATACCAGTGTGTGTTATAATTTATATAGTATTTATAGTTTTAAATTTTAAATAAAGCGGCTTCCTGCTTTTCGCATGGCAGAGTAATAAGAGACAACCTAGTGTCAAGACACTCCGTTGGCTTTTTTGTCCAGAATGGAGACATTTCGCATTGTTTGAAATACTTAACGCCGCAAGATCAAAAAATTAAATATTAGTTACTCTCCCCAAATGAGTGTCGAACCCACAACCAATCGCGTTTACAGTCAGACACTGTCCCAATATAACATGATGTTCTAATATGATATATTTTCGTGAATTCCACACTTAGGATTAGAAAAGCGCTCTGACTGCTAAGCCATACGTTCGGACGGTTTCCAAGAGGCGCAGGTTTGAATCTCGCTGCTTTCAAATATTTATACGTTTTTTAAAAATGTTTTTTAATGTATATACCATATTAATTGGAACTATATTAAAAAGAAGGGTCAGGTTAATAAAGTATGTTAAAATATCCTCAACATATATTTTTTAATACGCGTAGGTGAGCTGTCCATGTGGGACGCAGCCTGGAGGTGTGCCCAGAATTATTTAAAATTCATACCTGTTACAGTTAAAATCAGTTTTTATTACGTAGAACTAGTTTATACTAGAAGGCTTTTGTTAAAACTGGAAATATCTAGTTAAAACTCTTGTGTATTAATACCTGATCTAACACTTGGAGGAACATGTGTATGACAAATTGCGGCGTTGGTTTCCGTCTTATGACATTCATAAAGAACTTAAGAAAACTCTAATAGATACATTGTTTAGTTGAGAGGAAATCGTAGAATTTTGTATTATTTTTTTTAAGTTTTTAGACACAAGCGAGCGAATAATCCAACCTGATATAGTTAGCGGACTATTTTTTTCTTCGAGGTTGAATTCGACTTCACTTTTTGTACCTCAAATAACTTACCGCCAGTCCACTAAAGTGAATGCCGCAGACCTGAGAAGACTCGGCGCAAGGAACTCAGCGGTTTTTCTCTTTTTTATAATAATTACAAATTAATAAATTTTATTAATAACAATTACTTTATTAATGACAACAGGCCCAAGCCAACAGGTGGTGGGTTCCATTCAAGCATTGGTAAGACAAAGTGCAGCGTTGAGTCCCACCAATCAACACGCAGCGTCTCGAATTTGGTGGAAAGCGAAGTAGAGAGTGTCTTAACACTAGGTACTTTCTGTCTAACCTGCAATGCGATATAAAAGGCGTGAAGCTAAAAAAATAGACCTTTGTAATTAGATAACTTAAAAAATAAATATATTTTTAATTGTAAGGTGTATTTGTACGTACTTGAGAGGCACACCGCTCATACCCTCCAAACCGCAGAGGACACTCTGATAATCTTATAATACTGATTTCTAATGCGTCTCGCTCATTACGGCTTAAGAGGCACTTGGTCATATGAATCTGTCACTGGCTCCCTTACTATAACCCTTTTTGCGTGAACTGTTGTCAAATTATAATATTTTTTAACTTCACGCTTTTATCCCACATATTAAGGTAGACAGAAAGTACCTAGTATCAAGACACTCCATACTTCGCTTTCCACCGAAGTCGAGACATTGCATTTTGAGTGGTGGAACTCAACGCCGCAGTTTGTCTTTACCCCTATTTTCCCCCGAGTGAGGATCAAACCCAAAACCGGTCGCGTTTACAGTCAGACGATGTCACACTGCGCTGCGATCGGCCTCAAACATGTTATTGAAAAAAATAATTATAATATTTATAACTTTCATATTTACAGATTGTAACGAAGCAATCACTAAATGTTATTGGAAAAGTTGCCAAAACAATAGTGAAAACTGCATTTAAATTAGTTAAACTATTTCCGAGATTATCATGCGCAAATCACTGACAAAGACAGACAGATAAATTATATATATATATATATATATATATATATATATATATATATATAACGTCATTTATATTCAGTTTCTATACAGGCCAAATGGTAACACGTAAAGTGCCTAGTACAGTTTGTTTATGGAAATTTCGGCCTTTGAGCGTTGAAATTTGGCGACAAGGGTCGTTCTTCCGGTTTGATTAAAATCAAACAGCTATGATTAGTGGTTTTCGATGTTCATTTTTTTTCTAGATGAAAATACAAGCCTAATGTTAAATATTGGTATTGGGTTCAATTCCCGTTTGCGAGAAATTCTTATAGCAGCTCCACTCTTTACACTCAGCAGGGTAGCTAAAGATAATTTTGTGTTAACACTCCGCTTTCCGTCCGAAATAAAACATTGTGTCTTAAATAAATATCTATATTTAAATCATTTTAATTTTTCTCCAATATAAAATGCAGCGTTAAGCTCCACCATTTAATATGCAATGCCTTATATCATGCGTGATTTTTTTTTTGAAAATAATAAGTAAGGTAAGGTAAGGTAAGGTAAGGTAAGGTAAAACAATAAGCTGAAATATGCTTTCGTCTTATTACATTATGTTCAAGCAATTATATCATATTGCGGTTTGCCTAATATGTGGGTAGTTAGTTGGCTAATAGAATTACTGACATTGATTGATACGAGCTATAAATCTATATTTTGGTAAGTATAAATCATTTTTTATACAACATTTAAATAAAAAAACAACACCTTTTTAAGTAACGTATATCAATATTTACCATTTTTAAAGTGTTATTCCACACTTAGGATTAGAAAACATTTTTGAAAAAACGTATAAAAATTTGAACGCAGCGGGATTCGAACCCGCGCCTCTTGGATACCGTCCAAGCGCTCTGACCGCTAAGCCATGCGTTCTACTACCAGCTGCGTCGAAATTCTTATACGTTTTTGTTACAACTTATTTATGTTATGTTTTGTTACAACTTATTTATTCGAACCCGCGTTTTGGAAGCCATCGGCACTGACCTCCCTAAGCCAGTGAAAGAAGGCATGGTAATTTAAGAAAAATGTTCCATGTTTAAATATAACGACTCACCATACTCCACTTTCCGCCCAATTCAAGACATTTTGTGTTGAGTAGCGG
Source organism: Dryadula phaetusa (assembly GCA_032432895.1). Taxonomy (NCBI): domain Eukaryota; kingdom Metazoa; phylum Arthropoda; class Insecta; order Lepidoptera; family Nymphalidae; genus Dryadula; species Dryadula phaetusa. Next base: position 606,074 of record JAOYRS010000090.1, on the reverse strand, counting down.
AGCTCAACACCGCGCCTTATCTCACCAAAATAAGGAAGTGAAAATAATTTTAAATACAATCACACTCTCGAGAAGGAATTGAACCCACAACCGATCGCGTTCCCATAAGACTGAGATGTTCTGAAAATTTTTGTTAATATTTTGCTATAAAATGTCTCATTATTAAGTTATGCCATTTTAATCGATTTCTTTTCAAGACCTATTAAGGGTAGATAGGAACCGATAGTATTATCGATATGCAATTTGTATGAGAATATGTAAAGGCAGCCCCGTCTCATGAGATAGCGTCTCATTGTAAACACGATTGGTTGTGGGTTCGATTCCCTTTCGGAGGAATTATTACATTTAAATTTTCTGGTAAGACTATGCACGGCGTTGAGTTCCACTGAATATGCAATGTCTGGATTTCTCTTCTTTTTGTAATATATTGGATGCTCTCCACTTGTTATCTTGAAAAAATTACAATAATTAAGAGTAGAAGAACTTACAGTAGAGTTAGTGGAGTACGGAGTGTCTTGGCACTACGTACTTTCTGTCTACCCTGCTAAGCGGGATAAAAGCTTCACGCTAACTATAAAAAAATTAAAAAACTGTATAACATAGTACCTTTGCCACAATGAATACAACAGTGTTGAGACGTGAATGTCACTTGAGAAAAAAGTGCAATATTATTTTTTTTTTGTTTTTTTTTTAAAGTGACAGCGAACACTTGTCATTGTAGTACGTTTATTAACGCGTATTTATATTAGAAGCTGTCTACATTTATTTCTCAAATAATATTATTCATATGCCGAACTCGATACTTCTCTATACTTACGTCCGATAGCGCAGTGGCTCAGTGGGACATTACCTGACTGTAAACGCGGTTGATTGTAAATTCGATTCTCTCTCGAAAGAAAGATTATATTTTAAATTTAATTTCACTTCCTCACTCTGATAAGACAAATCGTGGCGTAGAGTTGCGTGGATATCTCAAATTCGGCGGAAAGCGAAGAACGAAGATCTTAACCCTGCTATGCGATATGAAACTGTAAACTAAAAAAATATTAAGAAAAAAAACCCATAAATCATTATCGAACCCACTACCCACTCAATCAAACGACTGCAAAGTTATATTTTGAAAGGAAGAACAAAAAAACGCGTAAAAGGCTTCTTTCCCTTTGACTTTGTGCGACTAATGAAAGTGAAAAACTGTTTTGTGTTGACTGTTCCAATCATAAATATTATAATACAAACCACTATAGACGTAGTAGAAATATAGTTTACAATTGACGATGGTTATGGGTTCAAATCTGTCTTGATTTTTGGGGCAAAAAACATTGAAGCTTCTACTGGTTAGTCTGCTATGCTAGATAAGGTGTAAAGTTATTTTTAATAATTATTATATTTAATGTGGCCGGTCGTGGTGTAGTGGACCAGTATATAGATTAGCGAACTCAACGCCACGCTTTATCCTAACAGAGTGGAGAAACGATAATGAATATTAAATATAATCGTTCAAGTAAGAACCGAACCCATAACCCATCGTGCTTACAGGTCACACACTGTCCCACAGCGCCACGGTGGCATTAGTGATATAAGAATATTTTAAATTGTATATGTTGAGGCCGTTCGTGGCGCAGTGGGACAGTGTCTGACTGTAAATGCGATCGGTTGTGGGTTCGATCTCCACTCGGGGTAGTGATCGCCCTGATAAGACAAAGTGCGGTGTTGAGTTCTGTCACGCAATGTCTCGAATTTGCTGGAAATTGACGTACGGATTGTCTTGACACTGAGTACTTTCTGTCTACCCTGTTATGCGGGATAAAAGCGTGAATCTAAAAAAATGTATATGAAGGTTTTAAAACTTTAGCATGTTAGAGGAATAAAGTATATCAGGCAGGAATGTCTGTTAGATAAAACTAAACTTTTCATAAAGGTTAAAAGCTCAAATTAAAACATTTAAAGAACAATAATTAAAAATAGGACGAATTTATCTATTTTTTTTTCTATTTCTTAGCTTCACGCTTTTATCCCGCATAGCAGGGTAGACAGAAAGTACCTACTGTCAAGACACTCTAAGACATTGCGTGTTGAGTTGCGGAACAACGGCATACTTTGTCTTGCCAGAGCGAGAAAGTGATTATAATTTAAATAACTTCTCCGAGTGGGAATGGAACCCACAGCAGATCGCATTTACAGTCAGACGCTGGTCCACTACGCCACGACCGGCATCAACACATACAATTTAAAATATTCCTATATCACTAGATGCCACTGTAGCGCCGTGGGTCAGTTTGTGACCTGTAAGGTTATGGGTTCGGTTCCAGCTTGGCAGAACTATTATATTTAATATTCATTATCGTTTCTGCACTCTGTTAGGATAAAGCGTGGCATTGAGTTCGCCAATCTATATGCAATATATCGTTTTCTACCGGAATGTAGTCAACGGAGTGTCTAGGCACAAGGTTGTCCCTGACTATCCTGCTATACGGGATAAAGTCTAAAGCTACCATGTCAAGATAAAGAAACGTTTATATAATCCAAGTTATTCAAATAACATACATCCTGATCTTTATCCTTCCGAGAAATGGGATTTGGAACATTCCATTTTAGTGAGCAATAAAGCTTTTTGAATACAAAAATAGGTAGAAACGTTGTAGCCAGACGTGGCTCAGTAGGACAGCGTCTGACTGAAAGCACGATCGGTTGTGGGTTCAATTCCCACTGGAGTTATTTTATTTAAATTATTTTCACTTCCTCGCTCAGGTTCTCTTAAAAAAAGTATCTTAAATTATCCAAAATTCATGAAACTTCATTTACGTTTTAGCTTCACGCTTTTTATCCCGCATAGCAGGGTAGATACAAAGTACCTAGTGTCAAGACAGTTCGTACTTCGCTATACGCCGAATTCGAGACATTGTGTGTTGGGTGGTGAAACTGAACGCCGCACTTTGTCTTACCCAAGCGAGGAAGAGAAAATAATTTAAATATAATCACTCCCCCAACTGGGGATCGAATCAAATTTAGTATTTATATAAAATTTTAAAATTAAAATCTTATTATTTCTATTACAGGTACCACCAATCGACTATCTTCGTCAAGTTACTCTGGACCTCGGAGGAGAAGGTGTCCTCGGGACTGTCAGTGATAGGCACATGATAAGGAGAGCTCCTCCAACCCACACACCACAAGCGAAGAGCAGCGTCAGGACATTAATCAGGAGATTTAACGAGGTAGGTTATTTTCTAGCTCTACGCGCCATCCCGCATAGCAGGGTAGTCAGAGTCAACCTAGTGTCAAGACACTCAGTTGACTGAGTACTTATAGATTAAATAAGTGTATCAAATAAATAAGAGACTTGTACCAGGCTCGTATGAAACTAGAGGATCTCCCTCTCTATAGTCTCTATACGTTGCATACATAAGCAACTTCATAACAGGATACTCAGAGACAATCTAGTGTCAAGACACTCCGTTAACTGCTCTCCGCCCGAAATCGAGAAATAACATGAGATATCGAACGTTTAATCTCAATGGATTACTTCAATGGAAATCAGTCGTTTATTATTCAATTTATTATTTACCCCTCCAATTTTTTCCTACTCCATCCCTTAGATACGTGAAATTTACTTACTAATTATAATTTATTAAATGCGAAGGCTTATCTTAAGCCGTTACGCCAACAACATTCCCTTTTAAATATTGTGCGATTTATCAAAATTTTAATTCAGCATTATGTTATTAACACAAAACTCGATTAAAACAAATTGCGAGATAAAAAATTCAAATTTCAATTAGCTATATTCAATTTGTCTGGTGCTTCTAGCCAGTTTACCGTTCTCGCGTTTGGTATTGCACAGTGGGGTTTATCAGCGGATTTTTTTTTAGCTTCACGCTTTTATCCCGCATAGCAGGGTAGACTGAAAGTATCTAGTGTCAAGACACTCCGTACTTCGCTTTTCATCATATTTGAGACATTTTGTGTTGGGTGGTGAAACTCAACGCTGCACTTTGTCTTACCAGAGCAAGGAAGTGAAAATAATTTAAATATAAAAGGTCCACCGAGTGGAAGTCGAACCCACAACCGATCGTGTTTACCGGCCACAGGGAACATGGCGGAATTGTGTTCTCCGATATTGATAAATGTGTATTGTGTTGTCAGTAATATTGTTGAGCTTTTTTAATCGATTACGTCACAAATAATGTTTTTTGAGGATATTTATGTGATCTTGGACATGTCCTGTCCAAACGGCTAAAGATATTATAGAAATTTTTGAAATTTAACACAAGCGTGATTACGTTATTTCTTTTTTGTAACTGAACAATCAGGAACGGAGTGCCTTGACACTGGGTATTTTATGTGTACCCTACTGTGCGAGGTAAAAGCGTAAAACTAAAAAAAATCAAATTATGTCCAAAGAAAAATAAAACGTAATGATATATTATTTCGTTCTCTAATTCTTAATTAAAAAACCTGTTTTTTTATTAGGAACATTAATGACCAACATTGGGTTGGGTTAAAAAATTCTACATAGCACTTTTGGTAACCCATCAAAAAAAAACAATATAAAAGAGCTCTTTCTACTTTCCTTGTATGAATTTTATGGACTTTGTTATTTGTGTTTCTTATTCTATATCTTATAATTTCGATTGCAAAACGTAAAATCCTTTCAGCCAGGAATGTTGGGAATTTCCATAGTGGTCCCCAATACTGCCGAAAATGATCTACATGCCTTTCTGGTACCTACGCACAATAGTTTCGTTTGTGCGTTGTCTATCAAACACTAAGTGAGAAGCATTACGTGGTTAGCCAAGCGTTAATAATAATTTTATCCTTTGAGCAAAATATGTAGTTTTTTATAGATTCAGATTAAAAAAAATGGTACAATATTTCTTGAAACCAGAATATTCTTGCTCTGTTTCCTTCATATTTTCTCTATTTTTTTACGCTTTTCCGCACAGCAGGGTTGACAGAAAGTACTTAGTATCAAGATCAGTCCGTACTTCGCTCTCAAAGAATTTGAGATTTGCATGTTGATTGGTGGAACTAATCGCCGCACTTTGTCGTACCAGAGCGAGGCAGTAAAAATAATTGCAAATATAATCTTCCGTTCCGTTATTTTAATGGGAATCGAACCCACAAACGATCGCGTTTACAGACATACACTGTCTCACTGCGCCACGACCGATCACACCTAAACCTGAAAAAATTGATGCAACTTTTTTCAAATTTAGTCCAAATTTTATACAAAATTCTATATAAATGAGGTGTTAATATGTTGGCCTGGAAGTAAAATAGAATCCTATTTTGTTTAAAGGCAATCATCAATCTTCCATCGACACTTATTAGCGTTATCAGCTCGACTCACTAATCAATCAGCCCTGAGAGGATATCCCATAGATGAAATTAACTTATTAAAAGAATACAGTAAAGTATCTTTAGCTTGGAAGGCAATGGGCATGGCTTCAAATCCCACACGGTTATTTATCTTGTCTTCTTTATTGGTTCGGTTCGGGTAGACAGGAAGTACCTAATATCAAATCAGAATCAGAAGCATTGGGTGTTGCGTGGCGAAACTCAACGCCGTGCTTTGTCTTACCAAAACAAGGAAATGAAGGAAATTCAATATTGCTTATATTTCTCTCACAAGTGGTAATCAACTCCAATACCATAAACGATGTTCCACAGGTTCGATTCTTGGTTTATATAAATAAAAAAAATTTAATTAGAATTCCACTTACAATTTGTATTACAAAAGGATTTTAGAATACGATTTTGTTTGCAACTTAAGTGAATAACCAATAGTCGAGACATTTTATTTACGATTTTTCCCCCGAAATTCGACACCGATGCCGTACTTTATTACCAGAACGGTAAAATGAAAAAATCATTAACCTTGAATGGAATTCGAACCCACAACTTCTTCCGCTAACACACGTTCAGTAGTAATCTTTTTTTAGCTTCACGCTTTTATTCCGGATAACAAGGCAGACAAAAAGTACCTAGTGTCAAGACACTCCGTACTTCGCTTTCCACCGAACTCGAGACATTGCTTGATGATAAGTGGAACTCAACGCCACACTTTGTCTTTACCGACTACTCCCGCGAGTGGGAATCGAACCCACAACCGACTGCGTTTACAGTCAGACGCAGTCCCAGTGCGCCACGACCGGTTCTTTTTTATCTTACCTATACATTAAATGGACAGATATTAGTGTTCTGTGACCCAGAAAATGTCCATCAAAATGTTCGCGAGCGTTCATGAGCACATAAAAGTAGTCATTTAGTAAAGTTTTGATATCTGAATATATATATATATATATATATATATATATATATATATATATATATATATATATATATATATATATATATATATATATATATATATTTGGCTTCACGCTTTTATTCGAGACGATGCGTGTTAAGTGGTGGAACTCAACGCCACACTTTACCTTTAACCAGAGCGAGGAAGTGAAAATAATTTAAATATAATCACTCCTCCAAGTGGGGATCGAACCCACAACCGATCGCGTTTAGTCAGACGCTGTCCCACTGCGCCACGACCGGGCTCAAATAAAAATAAATCTATATCATCTCCTAAAATATTGTATAATCTCTGAGGCCGATCGTTGCGCGGTGTGACATCGTTTGACTGTAAACGCGATCGGTTATGGTTTGGACCCCACTCGGGGGAGTGATTATATTTAAATTATTTTCACTTCCTCGCTATGGTACGACAAGGTGCGGCGTTGAGAACTGCCACTCAATACGCAATGTCTCCAATTCGGTAAAGCGAAGTACTCAGTGTCTTGTTGAAACATTGTACTTTCTGCTTACACCGCTATTCGAGATAAAAGCGTGAAGGTAAAAAAAATAAAGAAACACATCTTTAAAAAATCCACCATGCCGCAGTGGGGCGTGAGTTCGATTCCCATTTGAATGTTAAATTATATTGATCACCGACCAGCACGTCTTATCTCATTATCGGACCGAAAACAATCAATGGAGTGTCTTGACTATAGGCTCGTTTCAGACAACAATACAAATAAATAAAATTTTCAAACTCGAGCCATCAAAATTCATTCCCTTTAGCTACGTGACGTGCCTTTTAATATCTCACTTAGCAAATGTTACTTGGTATAAATTACACACCCGTAAGAGCATCACCAAGATGGATGGTTATTAGACACTTTGTTCAAAACATATGTATTAGGTGACGAAACTCAACGCCGCGTTTAGTCTTACTAGGGAGGAAAAGAAAAATAACAGACGTTATTATTAAAATTCCCCACAATGGAAGTGAACCTAAAACCATCTCCATTACAGTCAGATTGTGCCACGATGCCATAATACATATATACTTATACACATACAATAGATATATACTTATACACATATTATTGTAATATTAATCTTTAATATTAAAAAATATCTTTTGAGTTTTCGAGCTGATAATATATATATATATATATATATATATATATATATATATATATATATATATATATATATATATATATATTAAAATGATTTTCTTTTTTTTCATATCTTATTTTAAAAAAATCGATATTTGTTTTTGACTAATTACCGATACAAAATATGCAATTAAAACGTAAAATTATATTTAAAATTATTACCACTTCCTCGCTCTGTTAAGACAAAGTGCGGCGTTAAGTTCCAAACCCCAACACGTAATGTCTCGAATTCGGTGGAAAGCGAAGCGAAGTACGGAGTGTGATGATACTAAATACTTTCTATCTACCCTGCTATGTAACTTAGATATTACTTTATAAGATCTTTGATTTTCTTGATTTTTACACATTTTAAATAATGAAATAAAAAATAATGATCTACCTGTGACCACGGACTACTGTAAAGTGTTCGATACGTCGGGTTTTCCAAAATGTACTTTCTTATACCAAAATATACGAGATTGATCTGTTTAAAATAGTTTCATTTAAAATGATATATTACTTATAAAAAAATTAAATTTATCGATAATATAACATATATCACTATACACACTTAATGACGTCACGCACTTGTCGCCAGATATTGTTTAGACAGTAAGAAGTTAAATGGATATCCGGTTACCAGAAAAAATATATTCAATTCGGTGTACTCGTAATAGGCATGTTGCTAGTGAGTTGTATGCCTAGAGGGCGGGTTACGGGTTCGAAATTTATATAGGGGGAAACTGATTTAATACTCTTGTAGTGTAGATTAATGGAATAGTGCAGCTTTAAGTTGTTTTTTCTGCTTAGCAATACAGATGGGGAATTTTTTTTCAGGGCGATCAGGGAGAAAGTACCTAGTGTCAAGACACTCCGTTCCTAGCTTTAATGCTTCTAATAACATAGTTATTTTAAATGAAACTATTTTAAATGGATTAATTGTTTATATTTCGGTATTCAAATATACTCTTACATTTTTTTTATTTTGTTCTTGTCACCAAAAAAACGTCAGCTTTCAAAAATATATCTCCGAATACCACAATATACGTGATTAATCAGTTTAAAATAGTTCTATTTAAAATATGTAAAAAATATGCAAAAATATTGTTGCACAATATAACTGACCAATATGAATAGATACGTGTACAAAATATACGAATTAAATATATATATTTTTTTATTTTTACTGAGAAAACGTGAGCGATACTACGAAAATAGATCTGCTAAGTTTATTTTTATAATTCTAAATATTTTTAAACAATTTTCTAAAGTTTGGAAACAGTTTAAATATAATAAAATATTCCAAAAAATAGCATACTATATTGTCAAACGATTATTTCTTAACAATAATCTTTGGGTATCAGAAATTTGTGAAAAAATCGCTTTACAGAGATGCGAACAGCATAAATAAGTTGTAACAAACATATAAGAATTTCGACTCAACCGGATATAGAACGTATAGTTTAGCAGTTAGAGCGTACAGACGGTTTCCAAGAGACGAGGGTTCGAATCCCGCTGCGTTCAATTTTGTTGTATGTATTTTAATAGACAAACCCTATTAAAAATATTACAATCACTTTCTAGAAGAGATTTCTTATCGATTTTACTATCAACTAGTCTCATTGTTGACGTATAAAAAAATAGTCCAAATTTCTTTCTTCAGGAATTTTTTTTTTTTCAAATTAAATTAGAACCCATAATCATCGCTTTCGGTTACCAACGTATTACCAGGGTCTTTATAAATATAAAAACCAAACATCTCGGTTAACCTAATGGCTGCCACACCAGTATCTAACTTATACGTTTATTTAACGTGTTCCTGAAGAGCACGTGCCGGTGTATTGTGCTGTAACAGGTATATCGATATATATATAAATATATATATATATATATATATATATATATAGTGTCAAGACACTCCGTACTTTGCTTTCCACTGAATTCGAGACATTGCATGTTGAATGGTGTAACTCAACACCGCACTTTGTCTTTTACCAGAGCGAGAAAGTAAAAATAATTAGGGGATCGTACCCACAACCGATCGCGTTTACAATCAGACGCTCTCCCACTTAGCGCATTATTATGTAAAAAAAAAATATTATATTTTTATTTCTTCTTTATGTTATTCTCAAGAAAGTATCAAAATCCATTCAGTGTTTTCCCAACGACGACGTGTATTCATTCGGACCGCGAAGCAATTTGTCGGGACTAGACCCGAACTTATTCTACAAAATATTTTTATTTAAGCAAAATGTTATAATATACTAGCATTTTCATCCACATTTTACGTGCATGTTCTTTGAAATTTTGTCTATATAGTCCTCTTTTACTTTGCGGAGTTTAACGCTGTAATTTATAACTAGATTAATAGAAAATGTATTGTGCATATATACATTGTGGGCATAATTATTAGACTAATGAAATTTAATTAATTTTTTTGTTTATATACATTACGCTAAGTAAATTGCAAACTGCAACATGTAAACATTGTCTGGTTAGAAAAAGTGCGGCGTTGAGCCCCACCACTCAACACTTAATATCTCGAATTCGTTAGAAAGCAAAGTGTCTTGACACTAGATATTTTCTGTCTATCCTGCTATGAGAAATGAAAGTATGAAGCTGAAAATAAAAACTAAGATTGACATATCGATAGATGTAACATCACTAGCCCTCAAGTCCTAACCTTATAATTATCCCACTCATTTAGTTGATAATTTTCGTCCTTGGCCATTACTTCGCTATCCGATCTTATTGTAAGAAGATTTTATTACAAATTAACCTTTTACTAATTATATACTGATACAAATGGCGCTTTCTAATCATTTTAAATCAACAAGTAATCAATGATTAAAGAAAAGGCGAAAAAATTATCTTAGATTAGATTAGAAAATTGTAAAAATCTCTCTACAGAGATGCTAACCAACATAAATAAGTTGTACCCCAACCGGGAATGAAATACCGAACCATCGCAATTAACATTCCACTGCGCCATAATAAACTTTAATATAAGTATAATTTCAAATTTCTATTAAAGCCCCAGGAAAGATCAAATGATGAATAACTCTTAACAATACATGTCACACACACTCGAAAAGGACCGTGGTCGATTTTTCGGGGGCTTCTTATGTAAGCTTAAAGCCTGGAAACCCGGTTCATATTGAATATTTTATAAGTTTTTTCTCTTATATATATATATATATATATATATATATATATATATATACTGGCGTGGCCGTGGCGCAGTGACAGCGTTTGACTGTAATCGGTCTGGTAAGACAAAGCGCAGCATTAACTTCCGCCACTCAGAACGCAATGTCTCGAAGTCAGCGGAAAGCGAAGTACGGAGTGTCATCACACTAGGTACTTACTGTCTACCCTGCTATGCGGGATAAAGCGTGAAGCTAAAAAAAATATGTTTCAAAGCAAAGCGAGCAACGGAGTGTTTTGACACTAGGCGGTCTCTGACAACATATCTATGGTCTTTATAAACAACATTATGACGTCATACACTAGGAAGCCAAGCAAACTCTAAAGCATTATTGATTTGAAGTTTTTGCTTTACTTCAACTGTCACTGGCCATCAACGTAGCTGAAAGTTTTATGTTTTATTTCCGGTTTCGAATTACTTAAGAATCGTCTCTCACTATCTTCCTCATATGATAGCTATATGATAATGCATTTTTCTGCATTTTCATTTATTTTCTCCCAAATGCGTTTTATCTAAGTATTGGAATACTTTTTACAAGCTTTTATTTAACTTGCCGTGTTAGTTATTAGTTAGTTAAGTGTGTGTGAAATACAATTTATTTGACCCACTTCCGGTGTAGGATTGAGTTCAAAATTTGTATTCAGTTCTGATGACAATGAAAATATATGTAAACAATTTCGTGGTTAATATAAAATGGCCGCCGCAACAAAATGGTGGATCCATTTATTGCTCAATACACCCAATATGGGTATCAAAAGACAGTGCTTGTTATATTGAATACAATACACCATGAAAAAACTTTTTCTTAAAAAAGACTCTTTCAAATTAATATTTATTTCAGTATAATTTGTCTTCATAGTCATCTTAACTAAGAAATACTAAGTCAATCAAGGAGTCTGAACTACACATTAATCTTGAGATGTTAAAGTTTATATTAGTAAGTGTATTTTAAAGTGTCCTACAGGTCGAGGAAATATATCAGAACACTGGCTGACTGTGACTGACTGACTGACAGATTGACTGACAGATTGACTGACAGATTGACTGACAGATTGACTGACAGATTGACTGACAGATTAGTTTTTTACTATTTGACTATTTGACAATAATCTCTCTATTATCAAAGGTACGAAACATGAAACATTCCCCAGCAAATAAAACTAGAACAAAGGAAAGTGTTTTAATTATAAGTAGAGATAACTAATAAGACCGGCGTTGTGTTCCGCCATTTAAAAAGCAATATCTCAAATTTATGTTGAAAGCGGCGAACGGAGTGTCTTGACTCTAGGTTTTCTCTGGCCACCTTGCTACGCGGGATAAAACGTGAAGCTACTTATATATGAGTATAACCCCGAATATTATTTGAATCGGCACCTATCGTACAATCAGTCCCAATTGCTCCACCATACTGTCTAATATAAACTGACATTTATACAACGCCTGTCAATAGCATTGGAATAGTTTTCCTCAAAGTATTATAAATAGTAAGTAAATATATTTGCATTTATCTAAGTTTGTAAAATTATTTCTTTTCTTGCTTTCGGCTTCACAAATATCTTCTATATATGAAGATTTTTTATATATAGCGTTGTTGGGTTAGCGGTGTTAAATTCCGCCACTGTCACAAGTTTCAAGCAACTAAAAATACTTTCAGCAGGTAGAGAAATCCATTTCTCTTGTAAATCTTCTTTCTTCTCCATTTAGGAAACTATTCTGTATACAGACTAAGAGCCAATAACGCCAAAACTGAACTCCAAGTAGTTTCACTGAAGGAAACATGAAATTAAGGGTTAAATTTGGAAAATTTTCATAAACATCTCGGTCTAACTAGAGCCTGTTGACACTTAAAATACATGTCGTCATAGCAACGTGTGTATCACATTTCACAAAAGTGTATGTCAAACACATTATAGTGTGTGTAATGTTTATTTTATTAGTTAAAAATATTTATTTTTAGCTTCACGCTTTAATCCCGCATAGCATGGTAAACAGAAAGTACCTAGTGCTAAGACACTCTATACTTCGCTTTCCATTAAATTTGATACATTGTGTGCTAAGTGGTGGAACTTAACGCCGCGCAAAATGTTTAAAAAAAGTTAAAAGTATTTGTATCAAAAATATAGAAAAATTTGTCAATTCTGTACCATATTTCATACTCCTAAGTTCGTAATTTTTTAAAAAGAAGTCGAAATTTTTTCCAACTCGTGTCAATTTAGATGAGGGGAAATTAAAACATTGATATTGATATAAAAATTGAAATAACTACGATTTTTCATCGTGATGAAATCCGTTGCGGATGACTGGTTATCCGTACCCCATAGCCGGGCAACGGGAACCCCAGCCCCCCGCCATGTCAACGGTAAATTGGGGTTCCCGGGAATCAACCGCGGTATTTCAACGTCCAATATTATTTCAATCGCCAACAAAATAAAGAAAGTTAATATCAACTAATAAATGTATGTTTGCTAATTATATAACTTTTTGGCAAAATTAAATAAAGGAATCCCAAAGGAAAGACGCTTGTATGAATAAATCTTTGTATTAATACGGTATTCAAATTTTCATATATTTTATTTAGAAAAACATAAAAATATCTAAGCAAAGTAGAGTTATTATTTATCTTTAGTCACAATATCTGATCATATTTCTAAACTGGATGAATACGAATGGTCGTGGATTCGAATCCCACCTGGCGGAGCGGAGAACTATTTGCATACCGTTGCTTTAGTCAAACTACGCCTCTTAACACTTACAATATCTCTATTTCTCCTCAGGAGAGCGATTATATTTGAACTATTGTAATTTGTGCGGTGTTAAGTTGCGCCACGTAATACATATTGTTTCGATTTTAAGAGAAAAGCAGTGAACGGAGGGTCTTAACTGAATTCTCTCTGACATGAAATCTCTCTCCGTTCTCTTTTCTCCATATAATAGTAGTAAAATTTTGAATTATAAGATAATCTAGGTTTCAATTTACATTTTCCCGTTTCAACATAATGTAAACGGTGTCCTACGACCCATATTTGCATACTCTACATGATCCGATTACAAAGAACGCTATTGGTTTGTAGGGTGACTATACGTTTCGGTTCTTCACGCTTTTTGTTTAGCATCCCACTTTATTCCGCAGACAGGATTTACCTAGTGTCAAAACACTCCGTACTCCGCTTCGGGACAACCTGTTTTTCTACCAACGCTTTTTCTTACCAAAGCAAGGGAATGAAAGTGATTTTAATATAATCATATGCCGAGTGCGAATCGAACTCACAACCGATCGTTTACAGTTAAACGCTGTCCCACCGGCCTCATAAATCCTAGGTAACTCCTAGGTTTTGGTCTTTTTCGGTGCTTTGAAGAAATTTGTCACATATTTCGACATTATGTGAACACGGACTAAATTAAAACTTTAATGTGTTTGAAATTGGGTTATCTAAAGCAGAGAGTAAATGTCCACTAAAAAAGAACAGATAAAAAATAGTTTATAGTGTGACTGACGCAATAGTCAGTGGATTAAAATTCTCCTTTATTATATACCAAATGTTTTTATTCTGAATTACCTTAACTGAATATCTCTTATTAACTTTATTGTTCATAACAAGATAGTCAAAAACGACATAGAGTCAAGACACTCCGTTTACTGTTCAACAGTATCATTCCAATGCCTAAATAAAATGTAAAAATAAAAAAAAACTTGTCCAATAACGTCAAAATTGATTGTCACTCTACGTGAAAGGTTTTGGTATTACAGCAAGCCCTTTTCTAGTTCCCTGGATAATGTAATCTCCGGTAATGGTGGGGTTTTAATCAAACAATATCAACAGTCACTTTATGTGTTATAAAATTTAAATAAATAGGCTTTGAAATGCTGAAATGTAAATTCGTAGGTCGCACATTCAATCCTAGACTAGGGCAGGCTTTATCCCGAATAGTAGGGTAGGCAGAGATAACCTAGGATCAAGACACTACGTTGTACGCTTTTCGCCCGAATCGAAGACTTTGCTTGTATAGTAATGAAACGCATCACCGTCTTATGTCTTACCTGAGCAAATAAATAAAAATAATTTAAATATAATAAAAACCTTGAGAGGGAATCGAATCTACATTGAATCATAATTGACATTTCATGATATTATTTTTCTCTTTTCTCTTTCTTATAAAAATAAAACATATTGACGCATACATATATCACTTCATAAAAAAGTATATATAAAACACATAGCAGTGCGTGTGTGTGTTTGTATGTGTGTGTGTGTGTTTTTATGTGTTACTAATACATTATTATTAAAATTATAGGCTTTCTGCATTTCTTATTCATGTAATCTTCAACAGTGCCAAATTTAATACTCCTAATATTTAATTTATTTAATATAACAAATAAATTTAATTTTTATTTAATATAATAAATTTAATACCTCTAAAGTTCTTCCTTCGATTAATTAGAAAATACTAAAAACAAATATCATTATTCCGAATGAGAAATCTACCCTCAATCATTGAGTTTACAAGCAGACGCCATTTTATAGTGTCACGTCTTTCCAAATCCTCCCGCCTGATTGTCACTCACTGCGGCGTTGAGTTACGCTCCACATCGCGCACTACTTCTCAAACATGCAGTTTTACCTGTCACTGTAAATTAATGTTTAGGGATAAACAATTCTGTCAACATACAAGTACATCATACTACAGAATCGGGTCAAGATATCAAAATCTGCCATACTAAAGCGCTTTCAACGAATTTATACGTGCGCTTATGTTTTTCAAAAGCTTTTTCAATCAAATAAACGAGTTACTTTTTATAAAACAAATGTAGAAGCAGATGAAGTCGTTTTGAAAGTTTCATTTTCTTTTCTCTGCTTCCCGCTTTCTCTCGTTTTGCAAGGTAGTTAGGAACGAGCTAGTATCAAGACACTCTGCTGATTGCTCCGTCAAAAATCGAGACTACGTGTTGAGTGGTGAACACAACGCTGCGCTTTGTCTTACCAGAGTGGACATCAGACGATGTTCCAGTGAGCTGGCCTCGGTACTCTGTCACTAGTTGTTTTTTCTTACGAAATACATACGTGGTTATATATGAAATGATTCAAATTCAGGAATTATATAATTATATTATAAAAGCAAAGTTTTCGCATGTGTGACTGAAAAAAAGAATATGGGTAAGGTAAAATATATTTTACTAATACCATGGTTATAAGAACGCAGAGTTAAGTTACGCCACCACTTTAAGTGTATATAACACATATTAAGTCGCTAAAGAGTGAAAAGATTGGACTAGAAAAACATGACAACAATTTATTTTGATGTTGGTACACTGATTTTTTTACACCAAAAATTTGAAAAAACAGAGAAACACTTAAAGCTTATATCCGAAAATACAGAAAGATAATTTCTTCTGTTATAGTCGTTAAATGAATAAAATAAATATTACACACACTACCATGTGTTTGACATACACTTTTGTGTAAAGTGACATACACGTTGCTCTGTCAAAAAATAAACATTAAAAAAATATGAATTTCGTTGACAATTTTATATATTTTTCTAATATTCTTTATGAAAATTAAGCATTAAAACTAAAAATAAATACTTTTAGATCTCTTCTAATTAAAAAAATTGTATACTGCTTTCACTAACTTAAAATGTCAAACGTGAATTCGATGTGCACCTTGGAATATATATATATATATATATATATATATATATATATATATATATATATATATACGATGACTGAATAAACTTTAAATAAAATAAAATATTTTATTAGTTTGACTGTTTATCCCGCATAGCAGAGTAATCGGAGAGAGTGTAGTGTCAAGATACTCCGCTGTATACCGCCCGTAATCAAGATATTGTGAGTTTAGTGACGGAACTTAGCGCCGCGCTTTCGCTTACCAGCGCGGAAAAATAATAATAATTTAAACATAATCATTCGCTCGTGTGGGAATGGAACCCACAACCAACTACTAAACAATTGCTTACAAATGGCGTTGAGTTCCGCCACTTATATAAATATTTTTTATTAGCTTCACGCTTTTTACCCCACAGATAGTAGACAGAAAGTACCTAGAGTCAAAACACTCCATATTTCGCTTTCCAACAAATTCGAGTCATTGCGTGCTGAGTGGTGGAAGTGGTGGAAGGGAGTGGCTTTGTCTTTTTACCAGAGCGAGGAAGTTAAAATAATTGAAATATAATCACTCCCCCGAGTGAGGATCAAACCCACAGCCGATTGAGTTAACAGTCAGACACCGTCTCACTGTGCCACGACCTCTCTACGAAATTCAGGATCAGTGTCTTGACACTAAGATGACATTCAGGAAACGCTTGTAACTGCTTCTTTTCATGAAGAAATGAAAGTTTCAGCTGAAAGCAATTTAACTTACACGAAAACTACTCAAGTTTTATGTGGCAACTTCCTTATACCATGCTAGCTCCATACCTTATGGAGCTACCATACCTTATTTTTCTCATACATATTACAATTTTTTTAATATTTTCCATTGTAAAAGTATAAAAATTAAACGTTTTTTTAAAAATAGGAAAAAGGAAGCAAAATTGGAACGATATGATGGAGCGTTATAGCGACTTGTAATGCTTGCAGGTTTGATCTCAAGACGAGAACAACATTTAGAAGTGTGTAATCACACAACTGTAACTGGTCACTTTTTGTGGGTTCGACTCTCCTCTCTATTAGCAAAGCATGTTTCAGCCGAAAAGCAGTCAACGGAGTGTCTTGACACCAGGTTGTCTCTTACTAACCCTGCTATATTTAGCCTGCTGTATTTAGACTCGAAACCACACCCCTTGGAAAACGTTCAAACGCGCTAACCACTGAGCCATGCCTTTTTTATCCAACTACGTTGACAGTATACGTTTCATATAACTTACACTTGTTGTTATAATATTATATTATTATATATATTTAAAAATATTATATTTATATATTTAAAATTTCTACTACAAAACTGTACTAAATCATTTCATACCTAATCTTGGTCGTGGATTTTATTTAAAAAAAATTGACAAAAAACTTTTATCTCTTTTTTTATTATTTGTTGTTAAAGTAGCAACAGAATTACACCATCTGTAGAAACTATCTAAGCAATCACAGTTCAAGAGTTATAGCCTGGTGAAAGACGGACAGACAGACTGACAAACGGACAGCGAAATCTTATTAATAAGTTCCCATTTTACCTTTTAGTGTACAGAACCCAATTAAATTCGATCTTTACATTTCGACCTTAGTTCGGACAATCCATTCATTTATAACCTGTATTAATGTTAATACAAAATGGCCGCCTCAACAAAATGGCGGATGTAGATATCAAATGAAAGAACTTGCAGAGTAGAACAGTGTAATATTAAAAAAAACAAACAGAAATAGCTTTAAAACGTATTTATTATATATATTTTTTTAATTCGACTTATTATTATGTATTCCAAGAAAATAATTACCATACTCTGGAAAGTTGAAAACTTCATAGTGCTTCTAGAATACGAGCACTTGTAAAATATGTAAATAAAATTTATGAGATGGTGTCGAATAACTCGAGAGATATGGATTTTTTCAGCTTCACGCTCTATCCATATAGCAGGGTAGGTAGAGTCAATCTAGTGTCAAGACACTCCGCTCGCCGCGTTCTATCCAAAATCGAGACATTTGGTCTTGAGTGTAAATTATCTTCTCTTGCCTATGATCAAAGGTTCAAATTTATTATATGAACGGCATTAAGCTGCTTTTTTATTTCTAAGACGTTTTTATCAGTGTCACCTCTATATCTTAATGTCAGAATATAATTTTGTCGCTCGGTTTGCTTGAAAATTTGACAAATTACAAAGGTTACCCGATAATCTTGTTTGCATACCAAGGATAAGAACGCGCTTCGTTTTCCCAGGGCGTGGAAATGAAACAAATGTAAATATTAACCTTCCCCCGAGTGGGTATTGAACCCACAACCGATCGTGTTTTCAATCAGACATTGTCCCAATGCGATACGATGATATGTAAGTTAAATGTTACACAATATATAAAAAAAATTGTCACGAAATGTCTAAGTATGGGCTTCAGACCTTCCAACCCCAATTCCAGACATTTCGCTCACCACTCACCAGTACGTCTCAACACTAATTTTTCTCGGACTACCCTGCTATGCAAATAAAATCGTCCAGGCTGGTGAATTTAGAGTGTAAATGATGCTTTTAGTTATCTAAAGCTATTTTGAACTTACTACCAATGGTTACGAGTTACCACTGCACTAATATGTCTATATATTTTTGAAAAAACACACACATATATATATATATATATATATATATATATATATATATATATATATATTAATTATATTTATATATATATATATATATATATATATATATATATATATATATATATATATATATATATAAATATAATTAATAGAAATATACTAAATTTCATATTTCACGTTTAAAATACCCGCTGTCTAAGCCGTTAGCTTAATATGTCGAGGGCACTCGTCGCTCCCGAATAAGAACAGACGAATTGGTATAAATGTTAGATTCAGATATAATTTAAGTCTGAAAAGTTTTTAAACTGATTTTAAAGAAAATTTATTTTAGTTTACTTTAGTTTAATATAGAAAATAAATGGAAATAGTGTTTCATTTTCATCTAGTTTTATTGTTAATGCAATCGGTTGTGGGTTCGATTCACGCTGGGGGGAATGTTTGTATATAAACTATTTTTATTTCCTCGCTCTGGTGCAAAGCGTGGTGTTAAATTCCATCAGTCAATACACTCATTCAAGACATTGCGTCTCGAATTTCAGCGGAAAGCGGAGTACTTACTGTATACCCTACTTGGCGGGATAAAAGCGTGAAGCTATACAAAAAATAAAATAATTTAATAATTAGGTAGATATATATTTTCTCGTGTCCCATAATAATTATCATTATCGTATCATCATAATTTTTGTGTTGATTGGCGGAACTCAACGCCCTATTTTTGGTTAATGGAGAGGAAAAATAAATAATTTATATATATATATATATATATATATATATATATATATATGTAACTATACCCCCAAATCATAATCAAGCCTACGACTAATTTTGCTTATAATCTTAGATGATGTTTCACTGCACAATTGCCTTTCTTTATCCCGCACAGCAGAGTATTCAGAAACAACCTAGTGTCAAGACACTCTGTTGACTGCTTTTCGTCCAAAATCGTGAAATTGGGTATTAAGTGGCGCACTTAACTCCGCTGTATGTATTTTATGGAACTACATAATTTAACGCGTTAATTTTGATATTCGAAAATGCATTGTCCTTTTGAACAGATTTTCTAAAGTGATTTTTTATTGATTTATTTTAAAAAGAAACGTTCCAAAGTGGCAAAAAAACAACGACCTCATAATATTTAATAACTCTTTACTTTCCACCAGGTATCGGCGTGGGTGACGGAACTGGTGCTGTCACCATCATCCTCCGAGGACCGGAAGGTGACCCTCGCGTGTATACTCCGAGTTGCCTTAACCTGCTGGAACATAGGGAATTTTAACGGTGCTATGGAGATTGTAGCGGGCTTGAAGTGAGTTAATTGAAAAAGTTTATTAAATTTGCCAATTTGTTTGTGTGGCTCAAGAGAGAACCTAATGTCAAGACACGCCGTTCGCCGCTTCCTGTCTATATTTAAGACATTGCATGTTGAATAAAAATTTCCTTGCAAGGTTTTCGTCTGTTGTCGATGTTCCAAGGTTTGATAAAGCTTAAAATTAACTAAATAAGCGTTTTATCGTTATTTCAAGTTATTTTTAACAATTTCTATTGCAAATATCTCCTAAATGTCTTGAAACGCTATTTTGACCCACTTTTTGTCGTTCAGTTTGTTAAAAACCTGGCCACGTGCAGCGAGATCCCGATGTTTTTGTAAGGATAACCAGGATAAGGAATAATTTAAATTTGAATTTGTCCTACTTACCTGGTCATTGAACTCTATATATATATATATATATATATATATATATATATATATATATATATATATATATAAATTATTATTTTATATTTGAGAATCAATAATTAACCAATCCCGGTCGTGGCGCAGTGGGACAGCGTCTGACTGTAACGCGATCGGTTGTGGGTTCAATCCCTACTCGGGGGAGTAGGGACACTTCTTCGCTCTGGTAAGACAAAGTGCGGCGTGGAGTTCCACCACTCAACACGCAGTCTCGAATTCGGTGGAAAGCGAAGTACGGAGTGTCTTGACACTAGGTACTTCCTGCTTCCCTGCTACGCGGGATAAAAGCGTGAAGCTAAAAAAAAAATTGTATATATATATGCAGTTCCCAGTACCTACTATAAAATCGACTATAAGGTTTATCATAACAAATGCTTTAATTATTAGTCGATATTCTGTCAACACGTTCTAGAGTTACTGTTTTAGTTTGGTAAACTAGACTAGACTAGGCTTAACTTGACAGCGTCTGACTCTAAACGCGATCGGTTATGGGTCCTCACTCAAGGTAGCGATTGTAATTAAATCATTTTCATTTCCTTGCTCTGCTAAGACAACGCGCGGCGTTGAGTACCGCCACTCAGCACGCAATGTCTCGAATTCAGTGGAAAGTGGATTGCGGAGTGTCTTGACTAGATATTTCCTTTCTACCGTGCTATGCGGGATAACAGTGTCAAGCTAAAACAAATTTTAGCAGCTGATATGCACCTCAGTTAGTAACAGAGCTGAGTATACCTTATTAACATTGATTTCAAGTATTTTTTACTGAAAGCTATTTCTGCTAACTAACTAACTAACTAACTAACTGACTAACTAATTGACTAACTGACTAACTAACTAACTAACTAACTAACCTTGTCTTGAGAAGCTGTTCTCTTAGACAAATTACATTCTAACCTGTAAAGAAAAACTGTGCCTTATCCTCGAGGGTGGTTACAAGTGTTCTTCTGTCATGCGTTTTGATGTGTGTGTGTGTCATATGTAGTGTAATGTATATATGTTTGTGTAGTGCGTGTGTAAGGGTGACTTTTAATTTATTGTTTGGAGTAATGTTCACAAAAAGGATTCCATTTTGTCATATGTCTTCTCTTTAAAGAACGCCGTTTAGATTATTAGAGTTATATAGAAGAGGTCTTGGATAGTGAAACCCAAATCTTCCCCAATACCATGCAAAGAAAATAATAATAAATAAATTATTTTTGAAAAAACAACGTATAATAATATAAAGAGAAGCGGATTCGAATCGCTCTGCGTTAATTTTTTTATATATTTTTTTTTCAAAAATGTTTTGTTATACAGAAAATGAAAACCTAAACTTTACATATAGTTATCTGAAATCAACCTTTAATAATAAGCGCGATTAGTTGAGTGTTTATACCCACCAAAGAAAAGATTATATTTTAGTTATTATCATTTCTCCGCTCTGTTAAGAGGCGGAACGCGGCGTTGAGTTCCGCCATTAGCAATACTACGAATTCAAGCGGACAATTGTAAACAGAGTGATACTAGATAGTATCTGGCAATAAAAAGCCTGTTAAAGGCTAGTTTCTATACCTTTAACTTACATATGTTCCCGAGGCCGGTCGTGGCGCAGCGGGACAGCGTCTGAGTGTAAACGCTATCGGTTGTGGGTTCGATTTCCACTCGGGGGAGTGATGATATTTAAATTGTTTTCATTTCCTTGCCCTGGTACGACAAAGTGCAGCGTTGAGTTCCACCACTCAACACGCAATGTCTTGAATACGTTGGAAAGTGAAGTACAAAGTGTGTTGATGCTAGGTACTTCCTGTTTACCCCGCTATGCGAGATAAAAGGGTGAAGCTATAAAAAATATATTCCCAAATTAACTCTTACGTACTAAATGAATAAATAATTTGGACTAAGTGGACTATATCTATAAGGGTTGTATAGAATGACCCTGTCCGGCTGGCCTTTACTTTCGGTATAACTAAATATAATTTAGAATTTCTTAGTAAATATTCAAATTTAAGAGAAATTTTTCACTACGTTCTCTGTACAATTTGTTAGGCAATGTGGAACCAAATCGAGGTTGTTTTATTTTTTTATATATTCAAACTTTTATCCTGTAAAGCAAGTTGTATAGGAAATAACTAGTGTCAAGACACTCTGTACTCAGCTTTCCGTCCAATTTTTAGTAATTAGACTAAATTTAGTTTTAAGTCTTATATACTCTGTGGTTTTTTATTTAAACTCAATAACTTACACAAGGTTTGTAAAATATATTAAAATATGAAATTATTTTAAATTCTCCTCCCTAGTAAAAGAAAATGCAGAGTTGAGTTCTGTAGTACGACGTAAATAATAAAGCTGTTTTTTTTTTTAAAAAACAAACCCGCTAAGTCATTACATTGTATCCTCTGTGTCAACTATGCTATAAGTTAATTGAAACTTTAATTTAAATCAAGAAGAAAAAAGAATTCAGAACAAATCAAGCAGAAGAAAGAAGTACAAAGTGCCATCATCAGGGGTTTCTTTCGGCCTTCAGCTGTGTAGACTGTAGGCCGGCGGAAACTACTTGCTGGTGGGGCTTCTAGCAACGGAAAGAAGAATCAGAACAGAACAGAGCGGAACAGAACAAACACGAATATTATATATAAATTGTGTTCGTTTTCATATTAATAAGATCATTAGACTTCTCTATTTTTCCTTATTTTTTTTTCCTTGCCGTGTTAGTTAGTCAGTTAGTGCCAAATCTTGCAACTTCAATTTGAATCTCTGAGTCAGTGTCGTTTTGAGATACAATTTAGATTACAAATTCAGTTCTGATGACAATTAAATTATATATAATCAATATTGTTGTTAATCTAAAATGGCCGCCGCAACAAAATGGCGGATTATAATTTTATACACATATCGCCTTATATGAAAATCAAAAGAAGTCTTAAATTTTAGAATACAATACATTATAAAAAAAAAGTTTGTTTTAAAAAAATATTTTTCAAAATATATTTATTTAATATTTTAAATGAAACTATTTTCTTTACGTTTGTACTAACGTAAAGTGTTCCAAAATTTGAAATATACCTGAAGTATTTATTCGAATACAGAAGTAAAGACTAAAAGTTTCATTTAAAAGAGTGTTTATAATTTAATATGATTATTACATTTAGGATTGAGAAAAACAATTTTTAGTAAAAGACGCAGACGCACAAAACAGTTAAAATTATTATTAAATGTATTCGGGCATGTAGAGAAATGTAGAGAGATTTATATAAATGTTAAAAAATAAACATATGAAATTATTTTAAACGGATAAATCGTGTTCATTTTGGTATTCGACAGACAGTCTACCTGTGACCACGGACTACTGTAAAGTGCGCGAAGTAAAAAATAAACGCGATTACTGCGTTTAAAATAATTTCATTTAAAATGTTTATAAATCTATATTTATAATTCAATTTTTGCAACTGGGTACTTTCTGTCTATCCTGCTATGCGGGATAAAAAGCGTGAAGCTAAAATGAAAAAAGAAAAAAAATCCCAAAAATCAAAGTTGTTATAACATATATAAGGATTTTTACAAATTTCTACCACCCAAAGATTATTTCTACCAAACGTTTGGCAGGCATTTCACTATTTTAAAGTGTTATTCTACACTAAAGATTAGAAAAAAATCGGTAACGGTTAATGCTTGGTGAATAAGAGGCGCAGGTTCAATTCCCATTGTATCAAGAAATTCTTTTATATTCTAATCTTTAGTATGGAAAACACTTTAAAAATAATAAAATTATAACACACTTATATGTTTATATTAAAAAAGTGGTTAGTTTATTGCCCGCTTAAAATCATTTAAAACTTTAAAAATTGGATTAATTTTAATTAAATTTATAAATGTAAATATTATCCTGAACTCATTCTGACACTATATATGGATAGATCAACTATTGAGTTTCTCTACTAAAACAGAACTGCCCTTCCGAGCTGGTGGTACCTACTTGATGTACTCACAATACTGACGTTTTACGTTGATCGACCATTTGAAACTGCTTGTAACAGATTATAGAATATTTTGACTTTAATTTGAACATTATATATATATATATAGTAAACAAAAACGAAAAATATATTTACTATTTTTAAAGTGTTGTTCCACACTTAGGATTAGAAAACATTTTTGAAAAACGTATAAAAATTTTAAACGTAGCGGGATTCGAACCCGCGCCTCTTGTTAACATGTTAACGAAAAATATTTTGAAATAAGTGTATTTAATTTTTTTTAGCTTCACGCTTTTATTCCGCATAGCAGGGTAAACAGGAAGTGCCTAGTGTCCAGACACTCCGTACACCACTTCCCACCAAACTCTTTGTCTTACCAGAGCAAAAGAATGATTTCAATTTAATTATTCCTCCGAGTGGGAATCGAAATCACAACCGATCGCGTTCACAGTCAGACACTGCCCCACCGTGCCACGACTGACCTGCCTTTAATGTTTAGAGAAAATCGATATCTTTTATTACGCTATTACAATAAGGCTCAAATAGATTTACAATGTATACCGATGTTAATTCTAATTTTGAGAACAATGAAACACAATATATAAAATTATTATAATAAATATTTAAAAGGTATATAATTTTTTATGCAATAGTTAACTTAGAAGAGAGATATTCCTTTACTAAAATCACAAAGGTTTTTTCCTTGCTTTATCCCATTTAGGAGGGTAGTCAGAAAGTATCTAGTGTCAAGACACTCCGTTGCTGTATATATATCAAATAAATAAGAGAGTTGTACCAGGCTTGCATGTAACTAGAGGAGCTCCGTCTCTATAGTCTCTTTATACTACATATATAAGCAGGGTAGTCAGATATAACCTAGTGTCAAGACACTCCGTTGACTGCTTTTATATTAAATAGGTGTATCAAATAAATAAGAGAGTTGTAGCAGGCTCGCATGAAACTAGAAAAGCTCCCTCTCTATAGTCTCTATATGCTATATATATATAAGCAGCTTTACGCAACATCCCAAATAGCTGGGTAGCTAGAGAGAACCTAGTGTCAGAACGTTTTCTTCCCGAAGGAGACATTACGTTTTGAGTGATTGCATTCTTAATAGAACGGAGAAAAGTAGTTTAAATTCCTCTGAGAGCTTACAAATATATTTAGATCTAGTATGAAAAACCTCCAAGTGTCAAGTGTTGAAACTCAACGCCGCGTATTGTTTTACAAGACAGGTAAAAAATAATCAGATGTATAATCCATACTTTAAAATCGGAGACAATCTACTGTCAAGACACTTCATAGTCTACTTTATGTGTGAAATCTAGACATTGCGTATTGAGTGGCAGAACTCAACGCCGCATTTGGTATTATATTATATATTCAAGTCAGGTAATAGAAAAATATATATTGCTTTTTTGTAGAATAAATCTAAAAGTATCAAAACAAAACAAACTTATATTAAGAAAATTTCTTTGTAAGAAACTTCGTAAATAACGTATTGTATGTTACTCGAGCGTGCAAATAAAAAATATTACTTACTTACATATACATATAAACACTCCCGGGTTTGCTTATTTAAATAATTATTATTTCTAGGTGAGACAAAGCGCGGCGTTGAGTTCCGCCACTTAACATACAATGTCTGAAGTTCCAGACACTAGGTTCTCCAACTACCTTGCTATATTGGTTAACGTGTTAATTAAGTTTCCAGGACGATTGTATTTAAAAATTAAATTTGTAAGTCATAGAAACAAATTTGGTAGAGAATAGGGAGTGTTAAGACACTCCGTTTTTCAAATTTCAGTCATGTGTCAGGCATTTACTTACTTCACTTGTAATAATCGACGTAAAACAATCGTTATATGCAATTTTAACCCATTTCTTGATGGATATTTGTCCAAAAAAGTGCACATGTGTGCGAAAAAGCATAGTATTTGCATACTGTGTGCCTGATGTTCTTTCCAAAGTTATCAAAATAATATTTTTTTTTTGGTAGACAGGAAGAACCTAGTGTCTCGACACTCCGAACTCCATTTCCCACTGCAAAACTCAACGTCGTCCTTTCGTCTTACCAGAGCCTCTTATATAAAAATTGTTAGTGACCATAATGGGCTGAGAAAACACTAAACGGAGAGTTTCATCACTATGTACTTGATAAATTAAGTTAACAAATATATATATATATATATATATATATATATATATATATATATATATATATATATATTTCAAAAAAGTTATTAGTATAGTTAATAATTTTTTATTCTGAAAGACATGAGATCGCAACTTCGCTAATTAGGATTAGCAACTCTGTCATATTTTAAGTGTAATTCTTTTGAATGACCTCCTTTTAATGTGTAATAGAAACGTTGCCATGGCAACCTGTATGTCGCTTTATACAAAAGTGTATGTCAAACACATGGTAATAATGTGTGTAAAATAGACGCTAGGAAACTTAATTAGGTTTTATAATGTAATTTTAATTTTTTATAATATAATTTATATATTTGAGGCCGGTCGTGGCGCAGTGGGACAGTGTCTGCCTTTAACACGAACGGTTGTGGGTTCTATCCCCATCTGGGAGAGTGATTATATTTAAAAAATATTTCCACTTCCTTGCTCCGGTAAAGACAAAAAGTGGGCGTTGAGTTCCACCACTCAACACGCCATGTCCCAAATTCGGCCAAATTTTTATGAATTCGAATTTCAGTTACAGATTAAATTTAGGGGATTTGTTGGCCCTCAATCTAGTTAGACAGTTTGCATAATTTGAGAATCCTAAGAATGTAGGAGTGTCTTGACACTAGGTACATTCTGTCTACCCTCCTACTTATTTACTTGATGACGCTTATCTTACTGTTTTCATATTTCTACTGCAAAAATAAAATATCGTTTTCATAGTTCCCATAGGAGTTACGGGGAAACCTCCCAATACTACTGTCAAATTTTCAAAGAACATATCCAATAATTTAGTCTGCACGGTGTCTGTCAGTCACTTTGGGAATTGATTTCGGGCGGATACAATCAACTTAATGTCTAGACACTAGGTTGTCTCTGTCTATGTTAGATAAAGCGTGAAATCTATTTTTTTACAGCTTCACGCAATATCTCATATAGTAGGATTATCAAAGACAACCTAGTGTCAAGACACTCCGTTGACTTTCTAGTGAAAAAGGGACATTAAGTGTTAAGTGGTGAACCCAACGCCACTGAATGAATGAATTCGACACGAAAAAATATTTTTATTATCTTTTTCTGTTTTTAAAAGGATATAGTTTTTATAACGATAAACTTTCGTACATTATTCTGTTTAGGATTACAAAAATATTCGCTCAAATTTTATACAGAAATAACGTATTCTATATTTTAAGCAAAATATTTTCATACTTGCTAGATATATATATATATATATATATATATATATATATATATATATATATATATATATATATATATATATACACATTAAATAAGTGTATCAAATAAATAAGAGAGTTGTACCAGGCTCGCATGAAACAAGAGGAGCTTCCTCTCTATAGTCTCTATATACTATATCTATAAGCAGTTTTATGCGCCATCCCGCATATCAGAGAAAACCTAGTGTCAAGACACTCCGTTTACCAATTTGTGTTTGAATCGAATCCACAGCTTTTCCATGGACTTAACCCTTGCTATAATTTTGTCAAATAAAATACTTTTAATATTTTTTGTTACCAAAATACAATATTGTAAACTGCATTTCAATCAGTATAGCCGTTTCTGAGATTAGCGTGCACAAACGCACAGACAAACAAAAAAAATATTATTTCCATAAATGCTTTAATAAATACTTACAATACTAGTTTTTAATATATCTTCTACATACAGACACCGATCAGTGAAATTTTTATTATAAATTTTTATTATTTATGTAATTCGATGTGTATGTGTACCCTCTGCCTTTATAAAATACCCACATATAAAATGTATAACTTAACATGCGAATGATTTCGTAGAAATTTCTAACGGGAAAATAGCATTTATTTGAGATGGTGCGTTACGTTGGACTTCTGGGTGCTTCATTAAATATTCGGTCTCATTAGAAAGTTGGACGTATTTACAGGGCACGGCGGTCCGCAGCCAAAGTGAGCTACGTTATAATTTTAAAATGTCTTTATAATTTATATATTTTATCATTATTTATTATAAGGCTATCCGACTCTTTATTCCATTGGTTTTGGGTTCGATTCCCACTCGAGGCTACGATTATTTAATAATAAAACTATTTTAAACTATTAATCCAATCGCGTATATTTTTGTATATAAATACTTTTTTTTAAAATTTAAAGTCTTAAATTCAACACACATTCAAAAATGTATTTTTGAATACCAAAATATACGCAATTAATCCGTTTAAAATAGTTTTGTTTAAAACATTCTTGCCTTATTTACTGACGTATAAAAGTGCATAGTTCAGTTGACTTAAGCGCCCTGTATCCAAGGTACAGGTTCAATTCCCGCTACGTTCGATTTTTACTGTTTTTTCTCTACTTGTTGAGTCAATATTGTTGAAAATATATTAACGCATTTTTTTACATTATTTAACTTTGAACAATCTATATATACTAATTTACTTTGTTTCGAAAATTTACCAAAAGTGGTGGACTGCTGTATACATTAAACGCTACAGATTAGAAAAAATAATTTGCCTCACGTAGCGGGGTAGTCAGAGATACACCAAATGTCAAGACAACCCGATTTCTGTTTTCTAATCGAAATTGAAACATTGCACGTTGAATGGCAAACTCAACGCCGCGTTTTGTTTTACAAGAACGATGAGGCGTTTTTGCTTTAATATAATCATTCCATCGAACCCATGATCACCTTCGAATGATTCGAAACCGCGCCAAATATCGTTTGAATTGAAATGCTGTTTCACTCTACATAGTATGTAATGGAAACAGGATGTGGAACAAAGAAGAGCCCAAATATATATATGTGTGTGAGTGCGTGTGTGCGTGTGTGTGTATGTGTTTATGTGTATGTATGTATATATATTGAATTTAAACCTTCGTAGCACAGTGGAACATCATGTGAATAAAGCAAGTAAATAAGATTGTTTGTTCAATTCCCACTGGAGGGAATAATTGTATTTAAAATTTAAATTAAATTACAGTTTATTTGGAACAAAATTAAACATGACATAAGCAAGGACCACGTTGACAACTGCTAATGCATTATTATTATTTTATATATATACATTTTGCGCATTTGAACAACGTCTGACTGTAACGCAACTTGTTGTGGGTTTGATTCCTAATCATTCCCTAATGTTTATTCCTCGCTCTGATAAGACAAAGCGCGGCGTTGAGATCCGCCATACAACACACAATGTCTCGAATTCAGCGGTAAGTGGAGTACGGAGGGTTTTGACACTAGGTACTTGCTGAATACTCTGCTATACGGGATAAAAGCGTGAACCGGGTACTCAATGGCAGAAAAAATAGTATTATTATTTTCATTTCCTGGCTCTAGTAAAACAAAGTGGGGCATTAAGTTACACTACACAACGTTGTGGTCCGTTTCAGAAGGAGAGCGGAGAACGGAATGAATTGACACTAAGTTCTCTCTGACTTTCCTACTATGCTTGTACAAATTCTAGTTTAGTTTCAAAAGCTAAACAGGCCTATACAGTCCGTTCAAAAATATAAAAAAAATATTTTTTTCAAGACTTCAAAGAATTAGAACCTCTTTAAAGTTAAGAATAGAGTATTTAATTATGTTTTATTCCCTTAAGTCAAGTTCAACGCACAAAAATCACGTGGATATAAGTAACTACTGAGCCAGTGGAGTTATCAATATTTTACCGCCTAACAAATATTTTCACCAACGCGTTTTCTCGTAATTTCAATCCGTATATAGCCTATATTTTAGATGAACAATGTAAATTACTTGAGGCAGGCAGGTTGGCAGATTGTACGCTGAATTCTAGGTCCCGCTAGGTTATGGTAAGACCTTGTTATTAGCAGGAATAGGGATGTCTCCCGGCTTCGCCTTCCTTTTAAAATTAATTTAAATAGCTTGAAACAAAAAGACCTTAAGGCCGATCGTGACGCAGTGGGACAGCATCTGAATGTGGGCGACTGGTTGTGGATTCGATCTCCAGTCGGGGAAATAATTATATTTAAGTTTTACTAAGCTTCTCGCTTTTAGCCCGCATAGCAGGGTAGACAGGAAGTATTTAATGTCTATAAATTCTATACTCTGCTTTTCACCGAATTTGAGACTTAGCGTTTTGAATGGCGGAACTCAACGCCACACTTTGTGTTACTAGAGGAAACAATGAAATCCCTCGAGCGAGAATCGAATCCATAACCGATCAGATTTCGAGTCAATATAATTTCTATTTTATTTATTTTCAAGCATTTCATACATTTTTGAAGGTAATAGCGTATTTAATGATATTTATTGTAGATATACAATTTATGAATCCACGACCCCTGATTGGCCAGTTCTAACGCAATGGTATAGCTGACTGTAAATGTCGATCGATCGGTTTTAGGTTCGTTCCCCGTTCGGGGGAATGATTGAAACTAAATTATTTTCATTTTCGCGTTCTGGAAAGAAAAAGCGCGGAGTGCTTTGACACTGGGTACTTCCTGTGTATTCTGCTATGAGAGATAAATGAAGCTAAAACAACCTACAATACGTGCAACATATCTACAATCTTATTCACACTTATATCTCAATATAACCACAATGAAGAAATCTTTAGACAATTTTCAATTCAGCAACAGCTTTGGCGAACAGTATGAAAACGCGGATAGAATTTATATGAAGTACTTATTAAGCCCATAAATAAAATGGGCTAGTATTAAACTATGGCAGTGTCAAATATATTGAAGAGAGAGGAATAAGGAAAAATTAGTGGCCCTTGAAAGTATATATATATTGATATGTTTAAGAACTACTTGTGCACGCGGCTTCGTTCATGGGAAAATATTTTGGCAAATTGAAGAAGACAGTTGTTGATTTATAATAATTTTATATATATATAGCAGGGTAGATAGGAAGTACCCAGTGTCAAGACACTCTGTACTTCGCTGTCCACCGACATTGCGTGTTGAGTGGTGGAACTCAACGTCGCAGTTTGTTTTACCAGAGCGAGGAAGTGAAAATAATTTTATATAATCACTCCCCTGAGTGGGGATCGAACCCACAACCGATCACGTTTACAGTCATATGCTGTACCACTGCGCTATAACCGGTCTCTCTTGTCAAATTTTGTCAAACAAAATATAACATTTAAATATTTTACATTGTAAAAGATATAAATATTTTTAAGAATACGTATAATAATTTTAACGCAGCGGTATTCGAACTTGCCAATTTTAGAAACCGTCCCAGCGCTCTGACCGCTAAGCCATGCGTTCTACATTCGGCTTCATCTTCGAAATTCTTATACGTTTTGTCACAACTTATTTATGTTGTTAGCATTTCTGTAGAGAGATTTTTACAAGTTTCTGCTACACAAAGATTTTTAGGAAACAATCGTTTGGTAAGGGACATGCTATTTCTTTTAAAATTTTACTATTTTTAAAGTGTTATTCCACACTTAGGATTAGAAAATATTTAATTATTTTAAATAAATACTTTATTTATCCTTTGGTAATTAATATCTAAATTACATTAATATCTCTTAAGCTGTTTGCGAGATTAACACACACAAATGCACAGACAAACAGATAAAAAATAAACAAAAATCATTATTATTATATTTTCTATGTACAGACGGTGACAAGTATTTTTATTATATGTATAGGTTTCACATACATTCATTTGATAATTTCATGCTTTATCCCGCATAGTAGGGTAGTCAGAGACAACCTAGTTGGTTGCTTCCCACTCGATATCAAAACATTGAGTGTTAAGTGGTGAACTCAACGCCGCGTTCTACTTTACTACAGCGGAGAAATTTTTTTTTAAATATATTATTTTAAATAATCTTAAATAATCTTTTAATATAATTTTAAATAATATAATAATTAAAATAATTTTAAATAATCTTTACTCATAGTAAGAATAGAAACCAAAATATGACCTCAATAACCAAAATTATTTCACTTGGAAGGAAAATATGTTTTATACTTAAAATAGTACTAAATTAAATTTTTGTTTAGCCTCACGGTTTTATCCCGCTTGGCAGCTTAAAAAGGAAGTACCTAGTGGCTAGACACTCCGTACACCGCGTTCCCCCGAATTTGAGACATTGCGTATTGAACGGTGAAACGTAACGCCACGCTTTTTTAGCAGAGCTAAGAAATGAAAATAATTTAAATATAATCATTTTCCAAATTGGGAATCGAATCCACAACCGATCGCGTTCACAGTCAGACGCCGTCCCGCTGCTTTACCGGCATATTTGTTTTGTATTATATATTAAAGTGTTTAATAAATATATATATATAATTAAGAATGTTGTTCTTAGCTTGACGCTTTTATCCCGCATAGCAGGGTAGATAGAAAGTACCAAAACCCTCCTTTCGTTCCACCAAATTCGAGACACAGCGTGTTGAGTGGCAGAAGTCAACGCCGCACTTTGTCTTACCACAGTCTTAACCTTGTTCCCAGGTCACACAAATTAAAGTCCTTCTGGCTCAGCATATCTGAGGAGCCTCTTCCGGCGTTGGACTTCCTCTCTGCCGCACTTCTCTCCGCAGAGTATGAGAGAGCGCTGGGAAGAGCGCTGGCGATGCCCGAATGCAGACTGATACCGTTCTTTGGGGCTTTTTTACGTGAACTCAGGTAAGGCGGTGTATACACTATGTGGTTATATCTTTTAATTACTTTTTAGGGTTAGATTATTAAAATATATAAAATTTAAAAAGTAAAAATACTATTATTTTACTATTAATTTTTCAATTATTTAATAAAGTTACTTTTATATTAAATTTATTTGATAAAAATTTTACAAGCTTTGCTTTTAAAAAAAAATGATTTGTATTTATATATTTTTTACTTAAATTGACATTTTATTAGTGTAGTTTTATAAATTATAATACAGTTTAGTATTTATCAGAATTTTAAATTTTTTACAGTATTCGAACCCGATATTCGTCGATACAGTCCATATCAGTAGAATTATACGCTGTTATCGATCCATGTGATTTCATATTATTTTTGCGTGATTTTTTTGCTTCAACCTTTTACTCCGCATAGCCGGGTAGACAGAAAGTACCTAGTGTTAAGACACTCCGTACTCCACTTTCTGCTGAATTTAGGACATTATGTATTGAGTGGTGCCGCACATTGTCTAACCAGAGCGAAAATATTTTAATCCCTATCCTCCCTTAATTCCCCCGAGAATCAAACACACAACCGATCGTGGTTACAGTCAGATGCTGTCCCACTGCGCCACGATCGGCCTTCCTTGTTATTTATATATGAAAAAACTACAATATTTTTAAAAAGATCTAAGCATGTTCCATTAAAGTCATTATAACAATGAAAAAAAACCGTGTGATACATGAACGAAATAGGTGACAATGAAAGCGAGGCGACTGAAATATGTTTGGAGGAACAAGTCGGTCACGCGATTTAAAATGACATTCAAGTTAAAATATATTGCTGGGATAAGCCAAGGATACTGTGGTACATTTGAGTGGTTTTGTATACACACAGTGAGTGTGGGTTCTTTTTTATGTAGACAAGAAGTACCTAGTGTCAAGACACTCCCAACTCCACTTCAATGAATTTAAGGTATTCCGTGTTGAGTGGTGGAACTCGATGCTTTGTCTCACCAGAGCGAGGAAGTGAAAATAATTTATTCAGAAGTTAATAACTCCCTCGAGTAGAAATCGAACTCACAACCGATCACGCTTACAGTCTGCTAGCCACTGCGCCACGACCTTCTAAGTGTGTTGGATTTGTTTTGTTCGTGGGCCAAATTTAGGAACAAAAATTTCACCCTCTTCCCAATGATCTTAAATTTGGTATTCATCTTTGATTCTGGCGAGAATAAAATTATATATAATCTATGCTATTATGAATCCAAGATGGCCGCCGCTACAAGATGGTGGACAGCTCAATTTTTTCAATTCCATCAGTATGGATCAAATTAAAGGGCTTAGTAAGTAGAATAGTGAGGCCGGTCGTGGCGCAGTAGGACAACGTCTGTTTGTAAACACGATCGGTTGTGGTTTCAATCCCTACTCGGGGAAGTGATTATATTTAATTTATATTCACTTCCTCGCTCGGGTAAAGACAAAGTGCGGCGCTGATTTTCACCGCTCAATACTTGCGTATCGAGCTATA
This sequence comes from Dryadula phaetusa, assembly GCA_032432895.1. Classification (NCBI taxonomy): domain Eukaryota; kingdom Metazoa; phylum Arthropoda; class Insecta; order Lepidoptera; family Nymphalidae; genus Dryadula; species Dryadula phaetusa. The sequence continues at coordinate 571,173 of JAOYRS010000090.1, read as the reverse complement.
CTCCCGAATTCGGTGGAAAGCGAAGTATGGAGTGTCTTGACACTAGGTACTTTTGTCTACCCTGTTATGCGGGATAAAAGCGTAAAGCTAAATAAAAGTAGATTAAGGTGTAATATAGAAAATCAAAATCCAAGATGGCTGCCGCTAAAAATGGCGGATATGAATGTGAAATTAAAATTAGTTGTTATTATCGTGCGGTATGACACTTCACAATGACGGGACGGGGTAGAATACAATACCTCTCCGCGGCTGGGTAGCGTCCCATAATAGGCGGGTATCCCAGTAATTTGGTGGTAGAAGGTTAGTCCTCCGACTGGCTCGCGACCACTATCTTGACAAAAACGATCCGCCAAATATATGATGATGTGTTCCGGTTCGATGTCATGTAAGCCAGTTTTCCCCATTCCCACCCATCCGGAAGGGATGGGTGGGAATGGGGAAAGCTGGCTCAAGCTCATCTCCTTTCACTTCCATCCCAAGGCCGGCAACGCATCTGCAACTCCAATGTTGTTGATGTCTATGGACGAAGGTGACCACATACTATCAGGTGGCCCTTCTGAACGTTTGCTTCCTTTTTCTATAAAAAAAAAAATTATAAAATTTCTATACTTCAAAAAAATCTTTTGCCGTGTTTAATTTTTTTTTATTTTTTACTTTTTTTATATTTATAAGTTAGCCTATTGTACATATTGTGTATTTTTAAATGTGTTAATTTTATCTGTGTGTATTTATTCTGTAGTGCGTATAATTTTTCTCTGTTTTTGGTCGAGTTTACATTGAATTCACGCTTTATATTCCGTAAAGCAGGGTAGACAGAAAGTACCTAGTGTCAAGACACTGCGTACTTCGCTTTCCGCCGAATGCATTCATTGTGTGTTGTGTGGTGGAACCCAACACCGTACTATGTCTTACCAGAGCGAGGTAGTGGAAATAATTGAAATAAAATTACTTTCCCAAGTGGGAATCGAACCCATAACCGATTGCGTTTACAGTCAGACGCTGTCCCACTGCGCCACGACCGGCCAACCTGTAAATGTTATTTTGTTTATGATTTAGCACTATTCTAATAAACATTTTGAACTAGGTGGGAGATTATCAAATAGTTGGAAATATAGATCATTTTTAAGGACAAATTTAATAAACACTGTATTAAGGCAAGCAACAAAATTGCACTGAGTCAGAAATGTTCCGTACACTTTTTGCTGCCCGTCGACTGCGAATATAATATTTATATGTTTAGAATTATCTTAAACTAAAATTTACATTTGTAAAGCAAATTCTCACCAACCAAATTGTCACAGGAGCTATTATTTACTTGGCTAAAGCGCCATTTTCAACTGAGATGAACGAACGAACTGACGCAATCGGTTGCGGGTTCGATTATCACTTAGGAGAATGATTATGTTCAAATTACTTTCATTTCTACGCTCTGGTAAGACAAAGTGCGGTGTTAACTTCCACGGAGAGTCTTGGTACTAAGTACATCCTGACCATCCTGCTATGCGAGGTAAAGCGTTAATATATATTATTAAAAGAATGCATGAATTGAATGAATGAATTTATTAAATTATTAAAATGAATTTAACACCATGTATTTGATATACGCGTAGTTATGGCAACGTATGTTTAGACATCAAGAAGGCTTCCAATTATTAGTGTATATTATTATATTAAATTTATTTATTGAAACTATATATAAAAGACACCCCTGTTTGATATTCGATCCCACGACCACTGTATTCGTCGTCATGCCAGAACTGCGCCAGTAAGGTGTAAACGATAAATAAAAGTAACAAGAATATGGGACAAGGCACTGATCTTGGCCTAGATGTGGAAGTGCTTTTGAAGCCACGTGTAGATTTTACTTACTTAAACCTAACATTACCTAATGACACTTTTGAGCTAAATTTTATAGATTTCACGCTTTTATCCCGCATGGGTGGGAAGACGGGAAGTAGTGTCAAGACACTCCGTACTCAGCTTTCCGTCGAATCCGAGACATGCCGTATTGAGGCGGAACTCAACGCAGCCCTATGTCTTACCAGAGCGAGAATAGTTTAAATATTATAATGCCCCCGAGTACGAATCGAATTTACAACCAGTCGTTTTTACAGACAGACGCTGTCCCACTACACCAATGTTGGCCTTAGATTTTATAGGTGTTAATAGGAAATGAAATTGGGAATGTTCGCTGTCTTATTTTGAAGGTGTTTGGTCGTGAGTTCGATTCCAATTCGGGGAAATATTTGAATGTCTTTTATTAATCATTATTACTCTGGTAAGACATAGCGTGGCGCTAAGCTCTATTAAACTCTAACTCTACTTATAATCAAGGTAGTGACAATTTTACACTAAATGAAATAAATTGTGGCTTAGAGACTAAAATACTGGGTATGTAGGAATATCTAAAGTCCTCAGAGAAGGCCTGGGGAGTCTAGACTCATTTATTCAAGCCCATAGGCATTGCGCAGGCTCCGTATTGAATTTGTCTAAAAAATTATTAAAAAATCTGGTTTCAATATAATAACTTATAGAATTTTTAAATGAAACTAGTTTAAACGGATTAATCGCGTATATTTTGGTATTCTAATCGCGTATATATTAGAGCCTACCTATGACCACGGACTAGTGTTAAGTTTTCGAAACGTCAGGTTTCCAAAAATGTATTTTGGAATACCAAAATATATATGATTAATCCGTTTAAAATAGTTTCATTTAAAATATGCAAAAATCGCGAATATCAAAGACCTTATAAACTAAACGCAAACGCCATGGATTGTGTGTTCGATTCCCACTCGGGGGAAAGATAATATTTAATTTCTCTGCACAGGCAAGACAAAGCGTGGTGATGTTTAGATTTTCGATGAAAAAGGATAAAATATAAAGAAATAAATTATAAAAAAAAACAATGTACTCTCGAATATCAAAATATAGAATTCTTTTTTTTTATTTTCAGATCATACTAAAAACAATATTTTGATTTTTTTCAGATCATTCTAAAAACAATATTTTTTTAATTCGTTTTTTTTTACATTTTTTTCTATTACTCTACTGGGCTCAATGTAATAAATATATATACAAAACTATATATAAATACATACAAAACTTATACATTTAAAATATTCCACTCAATTGTTAATTGTATAAGGGAAGTATAAAATACCCACATGAAAAATATTTCAAAGAGAAATATGGAAACGTTTGATATTTAGATGCAGGATGAGTGTGGAATGTATGGAGTGGTTCGATTGTTTCTTTTTATTTATTAATTAATTTAAAGTAAAAACCTTAAATATAAATCATTGTGTTCAATTCCCATTAGGGGAAATGATGTTATTTAAAAAAAACGATAAGTTGGAAGAAAAAGCACGGCGTTAAGTTTCGCCACTAAAGATACAATGTTTGAAATTCTGCTGGTATCAATTGAAACTCATAAACACTCAATTTTGAAAACTGTTTCAGATTAACCCCAGGATCTTAATATACCACTATAAAAATAAAAAATGCATGAAAAAGTACCTTAAAATGCACTTAAATCTTTATATTTCTATTTATATCTTTATAAATAAAACTGGAGACCGGTCGTGGCGCAGTGGAACAGCGTCTGACTGTAAACGCGATCGGTTGTGGGTTCGATCCCCACTCGGCTGATAAACTATTTTCACTTCCTCGCGCTGGTAAAGACAAAGAGTGGCGAAGTACGGAGTGTCTTGACACTAGGTACTTTCTGTCTAACCTGCTATGCGGGATAAAAGCGTGAAGCTAAAAAAAAAGTTCATACCATGATCTGTGGTAAGGACCTCAGTTAGTCTTGTACTAAATGCAAATATTTGAGCATTTTTTAACATATTTTTGCCTATTTTTATTTATTAATTATCAATTACGTATTTGCTTAATATTATTTATGACGAGGATCATTTATAACAAAATTTAAAAATTTCGTAAAACAAAAAATGAAAATCAAGACCTAGTACAAAAAATTATGCCACAAAACACACAACACCTTTATATTAACCATAATAAAGAAACGAAAAACGGAGTACATGAACACTTAGCTCTCTATCTATACCACTAAACACGTTTAATAATTAAAAATTGAAAAAATAAATAAATTGAAAGGTAACAACAGCGCTGTATAAATTTTAATCATCCGTACAGCGGTTGAGTGGATGCAGTAGCATCTAGCTGTTATTTTTTAATTACATTTCCACTACGACCTCTAGAGGTGTTAATTAACTTCTAATTTCTAATGGACTTAAATGGCAGATTTCATCTCATTACAGCATCTCGTCATGAATGGACCAAACAATAGCTTCGTTCTTTTCATAGATAACTAAGTTGTGTTTATTTTGTGGTATTATTTTAACAGCTTCACGCTGTATTTCTCTTAGTAAGGTGGTCAGAGACAACCTAGTGTGGAGAGACCCCGTCGACTGCTTATGTTAAATATTAAATAAGTGTATCAAGAAATAAGAGAGTTGTACCAGACTCGCATGAAACTAGAGTAGCTCCCTCACTATAATCTCTATATACTACATATATAAGCAGCTTCACGCACCATCCCGCATAGTAGGGTAGTCAGAGAGAACCTAGTGTCATGACACTACGTTGAAAGCTTATATATTAAATAAGTGTATCAAATAAATAAAAGAGTTGTACCGGGCTCGCATGAAACTAGAGGAGCTCCCTCTCTGTAGTCTCTATTTACTATATATATAAGCAGCTTCACGCGCCATCCCGCATAGTAGGGTAGTCAGAAACAATCCAGTGACGAGACACTCCGTTGACTATTTTCCGCACGAAATCGATAAATTATGTACTAAATAAATGTTTGACCAGAATTGATAAAAGTTCGAATTTTTTAAAACAATCATTCTCTCGAGTGGACATTGAACACACAACCAATTGCGTTTACAGGCAGACGCTCTCCCACTATACCATGTTAGCCTCTATGTATGTATGTATTGAGGCAGTATATTAAAATGATTAAAGCTTTAAGCTACTATTTATTTCCCAAAAACTCCCACTTTATTGATGTGGCTTAGATTCCCATTCGGAGAAATAAATATGTTTAAATTATTTTCATATATATAATTATATTCCAGTTCGGCGTTGATTTCCGCCGTTCAACAAGTAAAGTTTTGGATAGAAAGCCGAGATTGCAGTATCTTATTACTGATTTCTCTTTGCCTTCCTGGTATGCGAAAAAAAGCATTAAGCTAAAAAAAATAAGAATAAATTATTAATAATTAAACATCCTATATAATAAACTATACGTTTCAATAACAAACAAACTGTACACTACCATATGTATCACATACACTCTTCTATCAAGTGATATACGCGTTTCTATAGTAACTAGTAGATTACTTTAATTGTTTTATTTTTTTCAGGGAAATCTTAGCGGCGACGCCGTCTCTAACAAGTCACTCAGTCGCCGTCACGCCCACACACAGGCGAGACTTCAAACGGGATTCTTTTAAAGATGACAGGTAGTTAAATTATGACATTATCTGTATTCTATATATAATTAAAGATATTTAATCTATATTTTCTTGTGACAGCTTCACGCTTTTGCTGTCATAGCCAGGTAGGCAGAGAGATCGTAGTGGCAAGACACTCAATTGGTCAAATTTCACCGGAAATCGAAATTTGAATTGTGAAGTAGTGGTAAACTCAACACTGCGCTTTGTCTTACCAGAGTGGGGAATTGATGATAATTTTAAGAATAATTCTTCTGAGTGGGAATCGATCCCACAACCAGTGGTGGCTTGTATCAGTTTAGGTTGCTTACCGATTGCAGATAGCCTCATTATTTTAAGTTCGTCTTGAGTTTAATTTAATATGGATTTTGTTTTCTCCGGTGCGAAAAGAAGAAATACCGTATATAATTTATCCTGTCAAAAACACGCAATGTTTGCAATTGCCTTAAAAATACAATTTAATTAATAAAATAAATGTTACACCCTGTGTTTGACACTTTTACTTAAAGTACACACATACGTCGCTAAGCAACGCATACTTTACTGTTTAAATTAAATAAGATTTTATGAAATGTGTTGAATTTATTATATATATATATATATATATATATATATATATATATATATATATAAATATATATATATATATATATATATATATATATATATATATATATATATATATATATATATATATCATTCAATGTGTAATTCATCATAATGTTGTTGGCAATGGCTTCACGCTTTATTTCGTATAGCAGGACAGTTAGTGACCTAGTGTCAAGACTTTTGCCCGAAATCGAGTTGCATGTTGAGTGGCGAAATCTACGCTACGCAGTGTCTTATCAGAACAGCAAAACGCAGTGAACTGAACATTTAGACACTGGGTTCTATCTGACTATTGGTGTCGTTATCACATTTGACTTGATTAGCCATCCCATAGACAAATTTTACAAAATCACAATTTGTAGATATTTTCGTTGCCACAGACACACTTTTGTACTCTTTTATTATATTTAATTTAACAAAATCAATTATAGCTGATTTCTTTGCTTTTTTATATTTAAGATTACATCTTTTCTAGATCGTCAATAAAAAGGGACTCAAGAAGGGAAAGCTCGAAGCGGATAGACCAAAGCACCACAACCAGTCCGCTACGGGACAGTTGCAAACGAGACCCGCGGTACAGCGAGCCTAATAGACAAGTGGTAAGTAAAAAAAATCATATAAATTTAGGAAAAGTGTAAAATTTTGAACGCAAGAGACTCGAACCTGCACATCTTGGGCATGGTCCAAGCGGTTTCACAACTAAGCCATGCATTCAATTTATATACATTATATATTATTAACATTAGAAACGTCAAAATTATCTTAAAACAAATAAGTACCTGTAAAACATGCCTGTCCATCCGCTCACCATTTTGCGGGGCCAATGGGAACATGGTGACGCCGTGGTCGTGGGGTAGAGGCTGCACTGGACAGTATCCACCACCTTCGAGTTCGTAAAGCGCTTCGTTTTCAAAATCTGATCCCGATGTCTTCTGGGCTGGTTGCGCAAAGACCGGGTCTTCGCAGGATGCAATGGCTGTTCTGAAACGATATGAGGACTATAAGGATTTTGAAATATTATTTGCGTTTTAAATCAGGCGCAGTGGGACTGCGCCTGACTTAAAACGCGATCGGTTCTGAATTTGAATCCCAACCGAGGTAGTAATTATATTTAAAATATTTTCACTTCTTCCCTTTGGTAAGAGACATTGCGGCGTTGAGTTCCGCCACTCAACACGCAATGTCTCGAATTCAACTAGGTACTTCCTGTTTATTATGAAATCCGGGATAAATGCGTGAATATTTTGTAAAATAATATTGTTAAGTTATACTTTCTATACTTCCTATTATTTTTATGTTAATGAAGAGTGAAATTTCCTGGTAAAGACAATTATATGCTTAAAAGACGTTTTCAATACTAATAATGTTTAAAGAAATTAAATAAACGAGAATAAAGAGTTAAACAAGTTCTTACTGTTAATAATAACAGTAAGGACTTGCTTCAACACTTAGCCTTAGTTCTGAGTAACCTTCTATATATTAATACGCGATGTAATGAGTATGAAATTTGGCATAGTTATAGGTTATATAGAGAAGGAGTGCAGAATGATAATATATTTTAAAAATAATACGTAAATATATGTCAAATTATAAAAAAAAGTAACACACACTACCATGTGTTTGGCATACACGTTTATATAAAGCGACATACACGTTGCTATGGCAACGCCTTGTCAACGCGTCAACGGGATATCTAGTTTATATTGTTTTAATATATAAAAATTAAAATAAACTTATTTCAATTTAAGTTAGTTAAAATGATTTGTAAAAAAAGTTTATGATACAAGAGCAAGTAAACGACGAAGTGCTTTCCTTTGACAATTTTTTTAGGATTATCTATCCAACACGCATTATCAGCTTCACGTTTTTATCCCGCATAGCAGGGTAGACAGAAAGTACGTAGTGTTAAGACACTCGACGTACTTCGCTTTCCACCAAATTCCAGACAATGCGTGTTGAATGGTGGAACTGAACGCCGCACTTTGTCTTATCAGAGCGAGGAAGTGAAAATAATTTAATTAGAATCACTCCCCTGAATGAAAATTGAACATATAACCGATCGAATTTAAAGTCAGACGCTGTCCCACTGCGCTACAATCGGCCTCTACTGATTATTTATGTCATTATACAAACCTATATAATACATCTATTGCTCACAGTATATAGCATCATTCGATGAAGAAGGTGAGCAGTTCAGGCGAGTGGGACCAGAAGGTTTGGTGAACTTGGAAAAGGTGTACAGAACCCAAGCAGTCATGGATCACATCGCGAGTTTCCATCAACATCGGCACAGCCTCGCGAGGACCACGTCTCCGCTATTCGCTGATTACTTAAGGTGGTTGGTTTTGGTATAAAATGTTATTACTACTTTAATGACTTTATTTAAATTATTGATTCGAGACATTGCGTGTTAAGTGGTGGAACTCAACGCCACACTTTGTCTTTTACCAGAGCGAGGAAGTGAAAATAATTTAAATATTATCACTCCCCCGAGTGGGAATAGAACCTACAACCGATTGCGTTTACAGTTAGACGCCGTCCCACTGCGCCTCGTTTGAGGAATTCTAATGTCGTGTTTTAAAACGCCTTCTATTATAAAAGTTATTGTTTGTTGAGTGTGACACTAAATCCTTTTTTATGAGAAGAAAACAACCAGCAAGGAAATGAAAATAATAAAAACATAGTCATTCCTCGAAGTGGGAATCGAACCTGCAACCAAACACCCAACCTTGCAATGATGGCCTCCATCTTTAAAATAAATATACAAATTTTTTACAAATTTCTGCTACCCAAATTATTAAGAAATAACTGTTTGTCAAGAGAAAGTGCTAAATAAACATCTCTACAGAGATGCTAACAACATGGATAAGCTATAACAAACCGTAAATGAATTTCCATGCAGCCAGCAGTAGAACACATAGCCTAGAGGTCAGAGCGCTTGGTCGGTTTCCAAAAGGCGCGTGTTCAAAGCCCGATGCGTTTTTATAAATTTTTTCAAAAATGTATATCTAAGTTTAACATTTCAATATCCTTATAGACCTCATATCGTTTCAGAACAGCCATTGCATCCTGCGAAGACCCGGTCTTTGTGCAACCAGCCCAGAAGACATCGGGATCAGATTTTGAAAACGAAGCGCTTTACGAACTCGAAGGTGGTGGATACTGTCCAGTGCAGCCTCTACCCCACGACCACGGCGTCACCATGTTCCCATTGGCCCCGCAAAATGGTGAGCGGATGGACAGGCATGTTTTACAGGTACTTATTTGTTTTAAGATAATGTTTGATGTTTCTTTAGTTTACTATTCAATTAGTGTCGATTCACAAACTGATAGACAGATCTTATATATTTTTTTTAGCTTCTTATTCCGCATAGCAGGGTAGACACGAAGTATCTAGTGTCAAGACACTCCGTACTCCGCTTTCCGACGAATTCGAGACGTGTTGAATGAAGGAACTCAACGCCGCGCTTTTTCGTACCAAAGCGAGAAAATGAAAATAATTTTAAATTTAATCAATTACAAATAGTATTAAATAGAAACAATTCCCCTGAGTGAGAATCGAACCCACAGCCAATCGTGTTTACAGTCAGAAGTTGTTCCCAGCGCCACGATCGGCTTCTTTGCATGAAATGAATTAAATTTATTTTATTCATTATCTCTACTGTTTTGTATCTTACCTATTGTATATACAAACAATTATGAAATTAATGAAATTATATTTTTAAATATAATTAAAACTCTTCAACAAATTGTTATGTTATTAATTGTTTAATTATTACTAAAATAGATTATTAATAAAATATATTAATTATAGTAGACATAATCTGTCTGTACGATGCAATTGGTTGTGGGTTCGATTCCAACTTGAGAAAATGTTTATATTTTAAAATTATTTTCATTTTTCTTTCTAAATAAGACAAAGCGCATCATTGAATTCGCCACTCAACTCGCAATGTCTTGATTTTGAACGAAAAGTAGACAATGTTAATTTGACACTAGGTGCTTATGTATGTAGTATATAGAGACTATAGAGGAGGAGCTCCTCTAGTTTCGTGCGAGCCGGGTACACGTCTCTTATTTATTTGATACACTTATTTAATGTATAAGCAGTCAACAGAGTGTCTTGACACTAGATTCTCTTTAACTACCCTGTTATGCGGGATGGCGCGTGAAGCTGCTTATATATGAAGTATATAGAGACTATAGAGACGGAGCTCCTCTAGTTTCTTGCGAGCCTGGTACAATTCTCGTATTTATTTGATATACTTATTTATTTTTTTTATAAATATTATCTCTGCCTACCCGGTTATGCGGGATAAAGCGTAAAATTAACATGAATATTCTACCACAGATAATGCATCACGGTACGGCATGTGTGGTCGGAGAGGCTGAATGGAGTGGTACCTTTGCCCATCTGAGGCTAGAGCGATCCTGTGCATTACTGACTTGGTGCAGAACAGCTCATCGACCGCATTCCCAACATGGTAAGAATTATCTGTATCTATATCTCTTACTTATCTGTATATTCATTCTAATATTTTTATAATATTAATCACATTTGACATAAAAAAAGTAAGAAAACGTTTAATAATTTTGTTTTTAAAGCATTCCACATTTAGAATTAGAAAACATTTTTGAAAAAAAAGCGTATAATAAATTGAGCGTATCGGGATTTGAACCCGCACCTCTTAGAAGCCATCCAAGCGCTACCCCTGCTAAGCCATGCGTACTATTAACGGCTTCGTCAAAATTCTTATATGTGTCTGCCTTTTTTTAAATATTTTCTGATTCCATAAAAATATTAAAATTTTATAAAAATCAGTTGTTCCTTATAATGATAATAATAATTTGTGTAACAAAAATTTGTAAACATCTCTCTACAGTAATGCTAACAACATAAATAATTTTGTACGCAGCCGAATAAAGAACGCATGGCTTAGCGGTCAGAGCGCTTGGACGGTTTCCATGAGGAGCGGTTTCGAATCCTACTGCGTTCAATGTTTTATAGGTTTTTTTTAAAAAAAGAAAAACCTTTAATAATGCAATATTTCGTCTCATATAAAAATTCGAAAACTTTTTCCGCCTTTTGCGTATATTTCAGTCATTCAGTAGCCTTGTCCGGGCAATTGGATAACAATAAAATAACTTCTCACTTTAAAACAATTCAAGTGGCGTAACTCAACGCTGCACTTTATTTTACCAGAACAGTTAAAAAACAATCATTTAAATATTGCTATATTTGCTTAAAATTATAATGTTAAATAGATATCTAAAGTAAACATTATACAAGCGTCCATTAATTTTGACTATTATTAATGTGTATGCTTTATCAACAAAGTTTGAATAATATTGTAGGATTTCTATAATTATGGACTTACATTTAATTCAAGCATTTAATTGTAATTAAATGTTTTAATTAAGTTTAACTTGGGATTTCAAATATTTGTGGTTAACCCGCTCTGGTAAGACAAAGCGCGCCGTTAAGTTCCGCCATTCACGAACCCACCCAATAACGTAGGCGGAAAATAGCAGAAGGAAAGTGCTAAAACATTCTATATAAGTCATATTTTTCAGGAGAAACCCCATCGGAAAACGTACAGCAACCTGAAATAAGCTTATCTTACAATCCTGAAGAAACAATACCGCTGAAATTTTCTGGTAACCTAGTCCATGAGAACGAAGCTGGTGTTGTGGGAGAAGAAGGGTAAGTTGAAAATTAGTGCGTTTTTTTTTATTTGTTCCTTTTTTTTTAATATTTATATGTTTGAAAATAATATCGCTTTACGATTAATTTAATTGTATTAGAATTAATTCCTTAGAAACTTGGAGCATTTGCAGTCGAAATCTAGTCTTTGTATCCCTTTTTAAATGTATTTTAAACGCTAAAAGCTAAAAAAAGCTAAAAAAAATTGGCCTATATTTAAAAAAAATAATTAAAATCAACCTTCCGAAGTTAAATCTGACAAAAAACCACAGTAGTTCCCAATTCTTGTTTATTTTTAAATTTTAGTATGAAAAAAATGTTAAATTTATATCTGATAATATAATAAAGGGGAAAAGTCGCTTTATATTTGATGCAATTAAAAACATAATTCCTTTTTTCCTTGGTTTGTTAATATTGCTTACTTAACAAAAGTCGGCTTGAAAGGCGGCTGGTTTAAAAATTGGTAGAAATAAAGACCCAAATTCCTAACTATCATGTTTAGCTTCACGTTTTTTATCTATTTTCTATTTGTAATTCTTTTTTTAATACATTAATAAATAATTATTATTAAATATAAATCAATTCCAGCTTCATCGACCTCCAATGCGTAAAAGACATGCGTCTCTATGGCAAATTGCTGGAACCAAGAGATATATCAGAATTATGCGCGTGCGCAAAACGACACGGCTTGGAGAACTGCACGCAACGCCCACTCATAATATCCTTAGTGTATGGGAAAACTTTAAGTGATAATAGAACTGTACATTTTGTTCTACCACCATACGCTTTTAGGTAATTTAATTTCTTTTACCGTTAAGCATGGGATTGGGTCTGGCTGTGAACGCATGTGGATTCCTTTGAGGAATTGTTATTTTATGTCTCCACTCCGGCAAGACAAATAGCAGCGTTGAGTTACCCCACTTAATATGCATTCTTTTTATATTGATCGCAATGTAAAGAACAGGGCGTCTTGATACCAGATTTTTCTTTGCATTTGGTATGTGCCATTTATTAGGTGATTGCCGTATTTCCTGCTACTTGGATTAAATTTTTTTTAGCTTCACGCTTTTATCCCGCATAGCAGGACAGACAGAAAGTACCTCGAGTCAATACACTCCGTACTTAATAAAATAATATGAATATAATCACTTCCTCGAACCCATAACTGATCACGTTTACAGCCAGACGCTCTCCCTCCCACTGCGCCACGACCGGCCTCACTTTCAAATGTGATTTATAAAAATATCTATTTGCAAAGATATTTTATCTAATCTTGATAGACACAATGAAGCGTTAAGATCTACCATATAAACTGTTTCTATGTGAATGTTCCTAAATGGACTGATTTTAAAAACAAATTTATTTATTTATAAGTAAATATTATGAATATATGTGAATATTTTTTTATGACATGCCATCGAAGCGCAATAGAAAAGTCAGACTGTAAACGCGGTTGGTTGTGGGTTCAATTCCCACTAGTTTTAGTTATTATATTTAAAATTAATTTATATTTCATCCTTCTGGTATATAAAGCGCGGTATTGAGTTCGGCATTCAATATCTTGATATAGGATGGAAAGTAGTCAACGGAGTGTCTTGTTGAGATGAAGCGAGACGCTCCTATTCAAATTTTTTTTTCTTCTGCCATGATAATATTATGTAATATTTACCAAAATTTCAGGGTATGGGCTGTAGGTCTACATTCAGTCATCAAAGCGCTGATCAGTCAAACTAAACTAGCAGACAGAAGTCTTGCGTGGTTGAAGAACAAGTACACTGCATTGTATTACGAAGATGGGTGTTGCTGTGAGCCCCTCGTGTCTGATGCTATACGGGTTTGTATGTTCTTGCATTACTACTAGCTTTACATGAATTAGGAAGAAACCACAGTAATTCATACAAATGGTAGCAATTCCTGTCAGGATTTTCCATGTCAAGTGACGGGGTAGAATAGAACTCTCCTCCCCTACTGGGTATGCTACCCTTAAAAAGCGGGTGTGGCAGACCACTGTCATGACAAATATGATCCGCCAAATATCTGATGATGTGTTCCGGCTCGATGTCATGTAGCCCTTATTTCCACTTATTCTTCCCCTCATCCCCTGTCACGTCCATCCCATCTACAACTCTAATGTTGTGTGGTGACAATGGACGAAGGTGACCACGTGCCATCAGTAAAATATCAGAAAAAACGATTTGAAATTAGAAAAATAATTATAGAGATTTTTCATATCTTTATATTGTTGGTATTTTCTATATATATATATGTATGTAATATATATATATATGTATGTAATATATATATATATATATATATATATATATATATATATATATATATATATTAATAAAATGATATTAATATTTATTTTATTAATATTAATATGAATTTATACTAAATATTTCAATATTATTAATTAATTTAATTAGTTATTATTAATTTATTTTGATACTTATTATGAATTTATTATTATTTTTAATTTATTTATTATTATTAATTTTTATTATTATTATTAATTTTATTTATAATCTATTTATTTTATTGATATTATTATTAATTTTATAAGATAATTATATTAATATTGTTTAATTTACTATGTAAATTAAAAATATTATTTATATTCGAATCTACCTTTACGTTAATGGAGATCAGTTTGATTACGCGATGATGCCTTAGGTTGACTCAAATTTTCATTTTTATTAGGTCTTCGGTGGGAGGGAGTCTATGAGCGGCAGTTCCTCTCATTCCACTCCTGTGAAATATTCAGACCACACGGACTCCATCAAGAGCTCCGCCATCAAGTTCAAGAAAAACAAGTCCACGTCAGAATTGAAGAGCTCTCCCAAGAGCTACAGTTCTCATACTTCTGGCACCAGGAGTGATGATGATGCTGTACAGGGGTCACCAAGACATAGGTGTGTATTATGTTTTTACCTTTACTTATTTTGAGGCCGGTCGTGGCGCAGTGAGACAGCATCTGACTGTAAATCGATTGGTCGTGGGTTCCATTCCCACTCGGGAGAATGATATTATTTAAATTATGCTCAATTCCTTGTTCTGATAAGACAAAACCGCGGCGTTGATTTCCGTCACTCAACACGTAATATCTCGAATTAGGCGGAAAGCGTAAAGATTTTTTTTCACTTCCATGCTTCTCACTTAGCAGAATGGTGAGAGCTCTCTCAGGCCATCATAGTGTCAAGACTATGCGTGTTGAGTTGTAGACCTTATTACCGCATTTTCTCATACTAGAGCGATAAATAAAAAAAAAACTTTATATTAATATTAATCATAAAACATATTTATTGCCTTAAAAAAATTACATATACGAAACATCAAAATTCTAAATTCATATTATGACAAAAGACATAACTTATGTGGGTTACGGGTTCGATTCTCACTCGGGGGAGTGATTATATTAAAAATTGTTGTCACTTCCTCGCTCTGGCAAGATAAAATGCGGCGTTTAGATCCGCCACTCAACACATAATGTCTCCGATTCGGCGGAAAACGAAGTACAGAGTGTTTTAACATTATATACGTCCTGTTTACCTTGATATGCGGAATAAAATCGTGAAGTTAATAAAAAAAGGAAACATAATAAGAATATTTTACTTAGTTGAAATATAACCGATAATCTTTACTATTTTTAAAGTGTTATTCCATACTTAGGATTAGAAAACATGTTTGAAAAAACGTTTAAAAATTTGAACGCAGTGGGATTCGAACCCGCGGCTCTTGGATACCGTCCAAACGCTCCGGCTACTAAGCCATGCGTTCTACTATCAGCTAACATGATGCTAACAACATAAGTAGATTGTAACAAACGTATAAGAATTTCGACACAACTGGTAGTAGAACGCATGGCTTAGCGGTCAGAGCGTTTGGACGGTTTCCAAGAGGCGCGGGTTCGAATACCGCTGCGTTCAAATTTTTATCGACAATCTATTACTTATACAATCTCGATTCCACAATTGAATGACTTGAAAGTCGAGTTGTTTGCTTTTTTTTACTCTATCTAGGCTTTTTACAGAAAAAAATGGGGGTAATAAAGCAAGTTTTACTTTCAGTTCCTACTCAGCGGCATCTAGTCAGCACACGCACGCCCACACCACGCACAGGCACAGCAGCCTCACTGCTACTACCAGCGTACTGAGCGCTTCACCCAACCGTAGCAGGTAAGAAGAATTTTTTACAAAATAACAATTTTTTTTAATTCAGACACTTTGTTACAAGGCCTTTGCAATCATCAATCAATCAAAAATGTCAGTATTGTCAGTTATATTAATAGCTACTTCCGACTTGGAAGTCACTTCTGCTAAGAAAAATTCAACAGTAACTCTTTTCAAATATAATTTTACAACGAGTTCATGACAATAATTACCTTCCTGAATGAGTATCAACTGCATTTAATTCCATCCATTAACATCAGTATAGTTATATATACAATATTTTTTTTAGCTTCAAGCTTTTATCCCACATAGCAAAGTAGGCAGAAGGTACCCAGTGTCAAGACACTCTGTATTCCAATTTCCGGCAAATTTGAGACATTGCGTGTTGAGTTACGGAACGCAACACCACACTTTATCTTAACAGAGAGAAGACATGAAAATAATTTGAATTTAATCACTTCCCCGAAGGAGGATCGAACCCACAACCAGTCAGACGCTGTCTAATTGCGCCACGACCGGTCTCAGGATATTATATATATCATATATACTGAAAGAGCAACTGTTGAGTTTCTCGCTAACTCTTCTCAGCAGAAAAATCTTCAGGGCTGGTTGATATAATTTTTTCATCGTAAGACTGACAATACTGACATTTTCAATGCAATTCAAAAAATTATTATAGGGCGTAGTCTAGTTTTTTTTAGCTGTAAGCTTTTATCCCGCATAGCAAGGTAGACAGAAAGTACATAGTGTCAATACACTCCGCACTTCGCCTTCAACCGAATTTGAGAGATTGCGTGTTGAGTGGTGGAACTCAAGACAGCACTTTGTCTGACGAGAGCGAAGTGAAAATAATTAAAAATATAAAGGACTAATTAAAAATAGATACAGGGAATAATATATACTTTTTTATTTAAATTATATTTAAATATATATAATAGAGGTCGGTTCTGCCTCAGTGAGACAGCGTCTGAATGTAAACGCGATCGGTTGTAGGTTCGATCACCACTCGGTGAACTGATTATATTTAATTGATTTTCGCTTACTCGCTCTGGTGAGACAAAGCGCGACGGTGAGTTCCACCACTCAACACGCAATTTCTCGAATTCGGCAAAAAGCGAAGTACGGAATGTCTTGACACTAGATACTTTCTGTGTACCCTGCTATGCGGGATAAAATGTGTGAAGCTAAAAAACAATTATCTTCTATACAAGAATATTGACTTTTTTTTTGAATTAATTACAGTTTAAGAAGATTGGAGACCAGCGAACGATTTTGGGAGAACCTCAAGCACCTGAGAACGGGCTCCGTGGGATACGACACACAGTTAGATTTCATGGACTTCGTTGCTTTATTTCGCAGTTTTAGGTAAATCCTCATAAAATAATATCTTTGAGTCTTTCTACCTGTGACTACGGGCTACTGTAAAGTGTTTGAACGTTTAGTTTTGCAAAAATGTACTTTTAAACACCAAAATATACGCCATTAATCCGTTTAAAATAGTTTCATATAAAAAGATCTTTGATTTTTAACGTTACTTACACATTTCCAAATCTGTTTTAAGCCGATAAATCGCGTATATTTAAAAAAAGTATATAAAGCTTTTTAACGCAACGCGATTCGAACCCAGACCTCTTGGAACTCGGCTCTGAACCGCTTGAACGCTTGGTTTAACGGTCAAAGCGCTTTGACGGTTTTCAAGAGGCGCGGGTTCAAATCCAGCTGTGTTCGAATTTTTATATATTTTTTAAATATATTTTCTAATCCTAAATGTGGAATAACACTTTTAAAATAAAAAAAAATAGTAAAGTAACAAAAATCACATATATTTCGGTATTAGAGAATACATTTTAGCAAAACACGACGTTAAGAACATTTTACTGTAGTTTGTATACAAGTTAAAATTTAATTTAGAGTTATAGAGGGAAAAGTATTTATCAAAATCACCTTTCACTTTAGAGCTCAATAATATATTCGACTAATAAACGTTTAAAATTTCGACTTATGGAGGCTCAACTTATTAGAGTTCGACTTAACGATGTTCTACTTAACATTATACATACATTGACGCCATCGTGGAATGGTGGGGAATTTTTGTATAGCACGTGATGGGTATAAATTCTGTTCTCATAATGGAAAGGCTATTTTTCCCAGTCCTTCCTTCTTTCACGTTATATAGAATGTAACTGTCAACAGAAAGAAGACAACGGAGTGTCTTGACACTGAGCGTACCTTTGTCTACTATAGTAAAAAAATGTTTTTTTTTGTAGCTTAGTAATGCGATCGGAACTGCGGGATGTATTCGAACAACTGGCGGTACCACGAATGAGAAATCCCTTGTTAGGGGCTGAGAAAAGCAGGAGTTCCCCAGAACTGTTTAGAAGTAAAACTATTTTTCGCACTGGTAAGATCTTTTTTTTTATAGTTGACATTTAACACGCTTCTTCAGCTTCACCTGTATCTATGTACGTAGCAATTTAAAGAAATCAAGGCCGGCCCGTACTGTTAACGTGAGCGGTTGTATATTCCATTCCCATTCTGCAGAATTATTATATTTACATTATTTTCATTTCCTCGCTCTGGTAAAACAAAGTGTGGCGTTGAGTTCTGCCACTAAACTCTCAATGTATCGAATGCAGCCAGAAGTAAGGAGTGTCTTGACACTAGGTACTTCTTCTAACTTGTTATGCGGGATAAAAGCGTGAAGCAAAACAAACTAAAACATTTTTATATTAGGAAACTAATATTTTGCCCACGATGACTAGAATAATGAGAAAATCAGTTTAACGAGAATTTTTAAACAGTTCCCTGCATAAACATATATAATGAGTAAAGCGCTGCGTTAAAATTTGGGACTTATAATGAAAAGGAAAAAACAGAGTGTCTCGTCACTAGGCTCTCTTTGTAATAACACTAAATCCTTAAAAAATCTTAGAACAATTAAAGAACTGATTGAAAACTAATAATGATTTGTCAAATTACATAATTACGAGGCGAAGAGGTATGCAGGACCGTAGCGTTTGGCGCTCCGTACTGTCTGACCCCGCAAGGGATAAGGCGTGAAGCTAAAAAAAATAACATTTTCATATACAGTCAATATTTCTTGCAGGTCTTCTAACAAGAAATGGTTCTTTGGACTTGGAGCCTCCAAGTGATAAGGCGGGGAGAAAGAAAGCGTTTGACATTCTAGCTGCTGCTGCTTTGCCAGGTAAAAAAAAGAATATATTTAGTCAACTATAAATTAAAGAATAAATTAAATTAAATTAAAAATTAATAGATTAAATAAAATAAAGAGGTCTGTCGTGGGTTCGATCCCCACTCGGGGGGGTAAGACAAAGTGTTTGCGTTATGTTCCACCACTCAGCACGTAATATCTCGAATTCGGTGGAAAGCGAAATTTGGAGCGTCTTGACACTAGGTACTTTCTGTATATAAAGTGCCCGAAACGTCGTGTTTCCAAAATTGTATTTTGGAATACCAAAATATGCGCGATTAATCCGTTTAAAATAATATCATTTAAAACACATTTTACACGTCAATAGAGGTTCTTGTATTTGCTATTCTATTTCAAAATAAAATAAAATTAATTCTCCGCTTTAAACTCCTAATTGGTTAGCGTGTTGAGTTGTGGAACTCAACGCCGCGTTTTGTCAGTGTGAAGAAATCAAAATAGTTTAAATATACAATATATTATAATCAGTATATTTTTTTCCAGGCGCAACACCAGACGTCAGTGGCAGAGTACTGTCTTTGCCGACGCTCGGGAAATTTTGCGAAACTAGACAAAACGAACCAAAAACCGAGCAACAGTTGAAGGTTATAATACAGGTAAAGAATTCAACTATTTTAAACATCCGTTGTGGGTTCGATTCCACTCAGGGAAGTGACTTTATTTACATCATTTACACTTTCTCACTTTGTCAAGACAAAGTGTGGCGTTGAATTCCGCCACTCAACACGTAATGTCTCGAATTCGTTGGAAAGCTAAGTACAGTGTGTCTTGACACTTGGTACATTGTGTCTACTTGGTACTTTCTGTCTGTTTCCACTCAACATTCAATGTTTCGAACTTGGCGGAAAGCGGAGTACGGAGTATCTTGATACTAGGTACTTCCTATCTACCCTATTTTTTTACGTGAGGAATTCGCGCTACGGATAGCTGCCTGATTGGTGACTCGGGACAACTTATGTGGGACTCCGAATCTGCAGTTTCTCTCTTCAATCTCCCCGTTTACCCACTAAAACCTCACGGGACTCCTCTTCGACCGCCACTAGCTGGGACTTCGGGTACGTCCTGATCCTTCCGTAAGCCCCGGCGGCACTTCCTATCTACCCTGCTATATAAGCTAAAAAAATGACATTTTTTTACAATTTTTATCTGTATGTCTGTTTGTTCCGCCTAATCTCTGGAACGGCTAGACCGATTTTGATGAGACTTTTTGCCAGATAGTCGATATAATCAAGAGAAACTTACCCTAAGTTAATTAGAATTTATAAAATAAAATATGCTAGACGTTAAGTTCCACGCGTACAAGAACAGCTCTCAGTCTCAGGAACAGCTTGTTTTAAAATAAATTAACATTTTCCTTACCTTCACAGAGACACGAGCCAGATCCAATGTTGAGAGCTGAAAACTGTCTGTCGTTCGAAGGTTTCGTCAGATTTCTGACAGACAAGGACAATTACGCCTTCGTACCAGAACAGCGGAGAGCCACGAATTTTTTGGGGTGAGTTTAAAGAAGCTGTTTTCACTTTTCACATAGCAGATTAGTCAAAGAGGACTTAGTGTGAAGACACTCCGTTTTTCATTTCTCGCCCGAATTTGAAATATTATATGTTCTGGCGAAGCTTAACGCCGCTATATATATTACCAGAGCGGAAAAATAAAAATAAGTCAAATATCGTAATTTCGCGTGGAATTCGAATTTACAATAAAATAAAAACAATTTATTTAGGTATATTATAATAAATGCTACATATTGAGATTGAACGCACAACCATTGTGTGTATAGTAAAGCTACCCCAATGCACCATACGGCTTCAAATTAATAACAATTTTTACATAAGCATTTAGTGTCAAGACACTCCGTACTTCGCTTTCTACCGAACTTGAGACATTACGTGCTGAATGGTGGAACACAACGCCGCACTTTGTCTTACCAGAGCGAGAAAATGAAAATTATTTAAATATAACCACTCACCCCGAGTGGGAATCGAACCCACAACCGATCGCGTTTACAGTCAGATGCTGTCTAACTGCGCCATGTCCTTTCAATACTTGCAAGAAATATCTGTTCCCTCTATTCCCAGCCTATTTCCAACCCAGTGCCTAAAACTGCGACGGTAAAATCAATACTTAACTTAAAGACTAAAAATCTTTAATTCTATTGTCATCAGAAAGCCCACCCATCCAGAGGAGGAGGATCTCCCGAAAGAGCTTTCCCGGGAGATGACGGGTCCTCTCAGCCAGTACTACATCGCTAGCAGCCACAATACCTACCTCACTGGTCATCAGCTGAAGGGGGAGTCGTCTGTGGAGCTATACAGCCAGGTAAGTGGGGTCAAATATTAAAAGAAATTAAAAAAAATACTATTTAAGCACCATTATGGATCAGTAAAAAGGTCTGATTATAAACGCGATGGTCGTCGGTTTAATCTGTACCTACTATTCTAAACTCTGCCTAATATTTTATTCTTTATTCCGTTAAACTCAAAAATGGTCAGAAAGATATTGTTATATTTGACTAGCTTCACACTTTTATCCCGCATAGCAGGGTAGACAGGAAGTACCCAGTGTCAAGACATTCCGTACTCCACTTTCCGTAGAATTCGAAACATTGCTTGTTGAGTTACGGAACTCAACGACGCGCTTGTCTTACCTGAGCGAGAATTGATAATTATTTAAATATAAAAATTCGAGTGGGAACCGAACTCACAACCGATCGTGTTTACAGTCAGACAGTGTCCCACTGCGCCAATAGCTTTTAAACAATATAAAAAATAATACCGTACAATTTATATTTTATTAATATTACATTTTAATACAATTTAAATAAAAATAAAATAAAATTTTAAATATGGGGTTTCCCAATAAGAACGATATGTTTTGAAATTAAAATAAAACATGTAATATATGTTCGAATTTCGTACTCAATGATTTTTTACTTGATAGGAAATTTTATGCTATTTATGATTTAAATAAAATATCGTTCAAATAACCGCCACGACTTTTTTTGCACTGGTGAATACGATCGGTCCAATTTTCGATGACTCGGTGCAGCGTTTCGGCTGGTATGGCCGCTATAGTCGCTCGAATGTTGCGTTCAAGGTCTTGAATCGTAGCTGGTTTGTTGGCATACACTTGAGATTTAACATACTCCCACAAAAAATAGTCCAAGGGTGTTAAATCGCATGATCTCTTTTGAGAAATAACCGACTCACCAAACTTATCACGCATTAAATCCATTGTGACGGTCGCAGTGTGCCATGTTGCACCATCTTGTTGAAAATAAATGTCGTCCGCATCGATTTCATACACTTCAAAAAAAAAAGAAAATCGTTCAACATCGTCACGATAACGGTCGCCATTGACAGTAACAGTACGGCTTTCATCGTTTTTGAAAAAGTACGGGCTAATGATTCCACCGTACCATAATCCACACCAAACAGTCAATTTTTCAGGATGTAATGGTGTTTCATGAACCATTCTTGGATTTGATTCACTCCAGTAACGACAATTCTGTTTGTTCACATAACCATTGAGCCAAAAGTAAGCCTCATCTGAAAAGATGATTTTCCTATGAAATTCGGTGTCCGTTTCCATCATTTCAAGCGCCCAATCAGCAAATTCACGACGTAATTGATGGTCTGCTGGCTTAAGTTCTTGTGCCAACACAATCTTGTATGGACGTAGGCCAAGATCCATACGTAAAATTCGCCAGGTTGTCATTCTGGATAAGCCCAATTCTTGTGCACGTCGTGGAACGGAAACATTTTGATTTTCTTCGACACTGGCTGATACGGCGGCAATATTTTCTTCACTACGGCCTGTCCGTTGTCGTGTTGGTGGTCTATTATCGTGCAAGGAATATTCACTTTCCAGTTTTTGGAAATGCTCTTTGAGTAGAGACAATACTTCTCGAATTCTGATAGAAAATTTGGACAATTTCCAAACGTTGAGGCAACGTGAACTTGTTAATGATTAAATGGCAAACATTATTGAACACAAAACAATACAAATGTCAAATGTTAAACAACCAAGATGGCGGCTGTGAGCTATCAAAATCCTATCATCCCTATTGGGAAACACATTAAGTTGTTCCATAGGTTATACAATCTATTCCCTGGACAAGTTAGCTTGATCCTTTTGATAGATACTTTAGTATTGCCTGAATACTAAAGTTTTCGAATAACGTTTAAATCTTTAGGGACTTTCGTGTTATAGGTATGTATTTTTTTATATTTTTTTAAATGATTTTAATTTAAAATATATGATCGTCATGGCAGTTACGTTGATAAGAAAAAAAACCCCTGTCAAAACAGCCAGCGTCTGACTGTAAACGTGATCGGTTGTGGGTTCATCCCCACTCGGGGGAGTGATAATATTTAAATTATTGTCACTTCCTCGCTCTGTTAAGACAAAGTGCGGCGTTGAGTTCCACCATTCAATACGCAATGTGTCGAATTCGGTGGAAAGCGAAGTACAGAGTGTCTTGACACTAGGTACTTTCTGTCTACCCTGCTATGCGGGATAAAAAGCGTAAAGGTAAAACAAAAAAATTATATGTCCTGTTGTCGCGTTGCCTTAGCAACGTGTACGCCAAACACGTGGTAGTGTGCGTTTCTATATTTTTATGCATTATTTTAAAAAATATATTAACATTTAACAGTCCCTCTCTATATAAAGTATAACTGCCAAATTTCATACTCATCAGTTTGAGTAACTTTTGTAAAAAAATATAGATTTAAATAAACTAAAAAAAAAACAAATTCCTTACCATTCCATGGATTCATAGATATATCTGGGATTTGCATGTGTAGAGTTGAGGGCCCCTGTATAAAGCCCTTACACTCTCCGAGCTCCCCTCTCTTCCTTATCAAATTTGATTATATTCTAGAAAGTCCTAAAGAGAATTCGCAGTTACATTTCTCGCCCCTACTTCTTCCGCATACTAATCAACTCTCAATACTATACTAAGACTGTTTCAATAAGCTTTTGTATGTATTTTTGTTTGTTTGGATGACTATTGGAATTTAATTTTAAATCATATCCTCAACCTAATTAATCAAAGTGTCATATACACATCATTTATCCAAAATGGGCGCCACACCAAAATGGCGGACATATTTATATATTTTTGAAAAAATTAACTTAAAACAGATATTAAACGATAGGTCTTAACTTGTAATAACAAACACTCAAAGTGCCCAAACCACCTTTCTAAAATTTCGTCTCTTTAAATGCTCCATGCATGTCATATATTTGGAATTTCCCATTAATTATACTATAAAACAGGATTTACTTATTTAACAAAAAAAAAACTGAAATTCAGTACAAGGAGAAAATAAATAAAGTTAATGAAATTCATAAGAAAAATTAAATTAAAAAAAAAACAATAATTAAGTATGAAAAAAAATATATTTTTATTAAGGGTAAATAATTGAAGAAATGGGTTAGTTTTGCAATAGATTTTTTTTTAAATTGCGATTTACGTATATAATATATGGAAACAGGTTGTACTAACACGCTATGTCTCGAATTCCATAGATAGCGAAGTACGGAGTGTCTTGACACTATGTACTTTCTGTCTACCCTGCACTTTAAATAAAAAAAATTAAATTAATTTTAAATATTAAACTGTCTTATAGATGATACAAACTATATATTTATTAAGGGTATATATTAAAAAAGGGAAAAAATATATATTTACTAAGGGTAAATAATTGAAGACGTGGATAGCTTTGAAATTCCGACTTACTTATATGAAACAGGGTTGACTTAACAAAAAGAACTCAAATTCAGTTCTTCTATGGAAAAATGTTCAAAGAAAACAAAATTTGTGGGTTCGATCCCCACTCGGGGGAGTCATTACATTCAAATTGTTTTCGCTTCCTCGCTCTGGTTAAGACAAAGTGCGGCGTTGAGATCCAACACTCAACACACATGTTTCGAATTCGAAGTACGGAGAGTCTTGACACTACGTACTTTCTATCTAACCTGGTATGCGGGATATTACAAAACGACAAGCATATATATGTCAAAATTTAAGAATTTCTTATAGCGTAGCATAAATGTCAATAAATACGTATAAATTATTAGAAACCTTAAATTGAAATCACCATTTTCAATGAAAAAGCTGAAATCTTATAAAAAAACACGCAGCAGTATTCGAACCTGCGTTCTTCAAAAACAGCTTCACACACCATCCCACAAAACAGGCTAGTCAGAGAGAACCTAGTGTCAAGACACTCCGTTGACTGCTTTCCATGCAAAATCTAGACGTTACGTGTTGATTGGCGAACTCAACGCCGCGGTTTGTCTTACTCAAACGAAGAAATGATAATAAATTTAAAATATAATAATTCCCTCAAATGGGAATCAAACTTACAAATCTCGGTAGCCACCAACAGGCACAGCTTTGAATTTCGCTAAGTTCAAAATTATCCAAATACAAATCCTATATTGAGACAAAAAAAAAAACAAAATATACCTTTTGTTATTTTTTGGAATAAAATACATAAAAATAAAAATACACCATTTAAATTCCATTAAAAATATTTAATTTAAGTTAAAAAAACCATTTCAAAATTCCAAAACTACCCACACATCCATGTCCTCAAGTGTTGGTGGTGTCAATGAGGTCATACAAACGTCAGTGTGTATTCCTTCTATACCAAAACCTTGCCCGATAATCATCACTGCAAGTCAGGAACGCCGGGGCAGTGCCCGAATGCACTATATACCTGGAAATATTGAAAAATCAAATTATTTATAAGTATTTATGTTCATTTATATTCATTTATAAGTTTGGTTATATGAAAATATATATGTAAATATTTTTGAAAAAAACGTATAAAAATTTGAATTTCCTAAGTTTGGAATAACAGTAAAAATAGTTAATATATAATATGTAAATAGTTATAGCATTTACATAAAAAATAAAACTATTTATATGCATTTATGGTAATTTATAACCATTTATAAGTTTGGTTATATGAAAATATATGTAAATAGTTATGGCATTTACATAGAAAATCGAAAAATCAAATTATTAATATGCATTTATAGTCATTTATAGCCATTTATAAGTCATATTAAATAAAAATAAATGTAAATAGTCGTGGCATTTTACAATATTTTACGTGTTTTTTTGCAGAAAAGTTAATAGCAAATAAAATAAATTAATTTTCAACAACCAGCCCCATAATGCCCCAAAGACTTACTAACATCAAGAGAGTATCTATCTATATTATACAAATTTGAAAAGTTTTACCTAATTTGGTTTATTCACACTTAATATTAATAAACCAAATAATTTTCTATATCTAAAATATTTTTTTACCACACCATACAATTTTTACCTTAAAGTTGTTCCTTACTTTTTATTACAATTTATTATTTTATTTGCTTTATAAATAAAATAAATAAATACCTTCAAACCATATTTTATATTTATTTATTTTGCATAAAAATAACGCTTAAATAATCACATACTAATTACCCAATTTTACCGTGGAAATGGTAAAAATGGTAAAAGCAATATTTAATTATTATATAATATTATTTTATTATTAATATTGATACTTTACATATGGTATGTCACTACATACCTAACAGCCCCATTATGCCCCAAGGACATTAACTGACACCTGCTGGCGCTGCGAGAGTGCCACGTGCATAATGACGTAGTCGCTTCATCCGGGAACATCACGTAATCCTCTGTGTGGTTAAACACCGCCTGGGCGTGATGGTCCTGTTTACCTGTTTTATGTGAGAAAATATATAAAAATTAAAAAAAAAGATTTTTTTAGCTTCACTCCTTTATCTGCATACCAGGGTAGCCAGAAAGTACCTAGTGTCAACACACTCCGTACTTCACTCTCCGCCGAATTCGAGACATTGCGTGTTGAGTGGTGAAACTCAACGCCGCACTTTGTATTTACCAGAGCGAGGAAGTGAAAATAATTTAAATATAATCACTGCTCCAAATGGTGATCGAACCCACAACCGATCGCGTTTACAGTCAGACGCTGTCCCACGCCACAACCGGCCTCATATAACTTGAGTTATAATATAAATTTTCTTTTTTAGCTTCACGCTAACGTAAATTAACATTGCGTTAAGAGAAACTCAACGCCGCGCTTTGTCTTACCAGCGCGAAAAAAGAATTAAAAATTAAATTTGTTTATTTATTTAAAATTAAATTAAATATATTAAGATCGTTGATATCAAAGTGACCACACGTCTTGGTTCTTTATCATTTATATCTTTTTAATAATCTTTTAAATAAACTTTAATCATTTTCAATATAATTTGTGTTTAAATATTTTTTGTCAATTTTTTTATTAAAACAAATAAATAATAATAAAATAAAAAAATAACTTACCGGTAGTGCCGGCCCCAGTATATTGTATCAAACATCGACTGCTCGCCAACTCCCATAGTTTGATGGAGGAATCCATTCCCGATGTTAACAAGTACTAAAAATAAATTATAACCTCAATATATATATATATATATATATATATATATATATATATATATAAACACCACTCAACGCGCAATGTCTCGAATTCGGTGGAAAGCGGAGTGTCATGACACTAGGTACTTTCTGTCTTTCCCTGCTATGCGGGAATGTGACAGTTTCTGACTGTAAACACGATCGATCGGTTGTGGGTTCGTTTCCCACTCGGGGGAGTGATTATATTTAAATAGTTTTTACTTCCTCGCTCTAAGGCAAGACAGTGTGGCCTCTCAAAAGCGAAGTGCGGAGTGTTTTGACACTAGGTACTTTCTGTTCACCTTGGTATATGCAGGATAAAAGCCTGCTAACAACGATAAACAGATTTGTGCCTGCTTAAACAAGTTTCCAAAAAATATTTAAAATGTGTTTTTTTTTTAAATTTACCTTACTATTTCTGGTAAAAGCAACGGAACACACTTCCGCCCCCTCGTGAGCATTGAACGTGTTGAAACATCTGTTGGACACTGTGTCCCACAGTTTCACTGTGCCGTCGGCGCTTCCGCTAGCAAAGTATTTACCGTTCGGGGAAAACCTGGTAAAATTTACGAAAATTGGTAAAAAAATAAAATTTATACAAGTGTTTCCGCGGTTTTGCTTGTACTTGGTAAAAAGTAAATGGTAAAAGTATGGGAAAGAATTTACCATTTCATTTATGTGTACTTAACTAAATATATAGTAAAAAAAGTATGAATATAAACAAGTTCATATAAGAATAAGAATAATATATAAGAATTTCAGCCCGGTTGTAGAACGCATGGCTTAGCGGTCAGAGCGGTGCGGGTTCGCATCCAGATGCATTTAAATTTGTATACGTTTTTTCAAAATATTTTCTTATTCTAAGTGCGGAAAAACACTTTAAAAATAGTAACATAAATATTAATTAAATAATAATAAGTTAAAAACAGTTATTTTTATTAAATGAATTTTTTTTAACAAATATAAATACACTATCTATGCATAATAGTCAAATCACTAACTATATACATTAAGGTACGCACGTTCAATTCCCATTATAAAAAACGATCCATATCTAAATATAAAGCAATATAATTTATAATTATCTCCTCGGCCAAACAATCCGCGGCGTTGCATCACGTCTTGACACTAAATTGTCTCTGACTACCCCGCTGTACGGGCATAAAGCGTTAAATTACGTGAAAATTAAAAAAAAAACCAACTCACTTTATGCTATTAACCTGTTTCTTGTGATGGTGGGAGGGTATGGGGCACACAAAACATTGGCTTGTGGTAACATCGTACAGCCTTATAACCGGATGGGTGGTAGAAGCGATTATATGATCACCGAGAGGGTGGAAAGCTACGCACAGTACAGGTTCCGCGTCCTGGAATTAAAAAAAAAGAAATGGAGAAAAAACAAACCCGTCGCCTTGGCAACGTGTATATCAAATATATAAAGTTTGTTTGTTCTCGGTAAAAACACAATAAGTAC
This sequence comes from Dryadula phaetusa, assembly GCA_032432895.1. Taxonomy (NCBI): domain Eukaryota; kingdom Metazoa; phylum Arthropoda; class Insecta; order Lepidoptera; family Nymphalidae; genus Dryadula; species Dryadula phaetusa. Next base: position 542,014 of record JAOYRS010000090.1, on the reverse strand, counting down.
TAAACCGATTTTCGTAAGGTTTTCACTAATGGTGTCAGTCAGTCAGTCAGTGCTGACCGACCTATAATATATACACAGTTAGTGACAAAAAGATTACTTTTGTTAATGAAAAATTACATTTTAATATTAAATATTAAAAGATTTTTGAAAAAAAAAACAATTAATTCAAATTTACAAAAAGCTGTGATTTTATTTTGGCCTTAAGGTTAAGTATGCTATCGGTCAGCACTTTCAGTCAACAAAGTCAAAGACATAAATCTAACTCAAATAATTAAAAAAAAACTACCTAATTATTTAAAAAAAAACGATATTATAACCTAAAAATAGCAAAAAATAAAAAAATTAAAAAAAAACTCACCGTAATAGATTTATAAGCTTTTTTAGCGGATGCCTTGGTTATGTCGAAAAGCTTAATGCAGCAATCCCGGGATGCTGATACTAATATCTGTTCCCGGGGATGAAAATCCAGTGCGGTTATTTCATCTGTATGGTCATATCTATGAAAATAATAATAATAATAGAGATCTCAAATAATAATCATAATATGACTGTAAACACGATCGGTTGTAGGTTCGATCTCCACTCGGGGGGGGAGTGATTATATTTAAATTATTTTCACTTCCTCGCTCTGGTAAAAGATAAAGTGCGGCGTTGAATTCCACCACTCAACACTCAATGTCTCAAATTCAGTGGAACGCGAAGTACGGAGTGTCTTGACACTAGGTACTTTCTGTCTAGCCTGCTATGTGGGATAAAAAGCGTGAAGTTAAAAAAAAGACAAAAAATAGGGGCCTTAAAATAAAAATAATAACAACAGAGATCGAAAATAATCATAATAATTTAAGAATTGAACGCAACGAGAATCGAACATGAGAACCGTCCAAGCGTTGAAAATTTTATATTTTTTATAATTCCCAAAAAAAAACAATATTTTTATTTAAATAAATTGCCAAAATATCAAAAAACGCCGAAAACGCCGCCTTGTTTTGTCTTTTTATAAAAGAGACATATAAAGTAATGCATACAAATTATAATTTAAAAAAAAGCAACTCACAAGGTCCTGATAACGGGATGTCCCTGCTGTTCCCTTCCGGGATCAACCTCTTCGGGAGCAGATTTGGCTAACATACGTTCAACATCTAAAATCTATGAAAAACAATTAAAAATTTAATTTAATATTTTAAATTTATTTAAAAAAGTAATAAAAAGCATATAAATTTTAAAAAAAATATCCTTATCATATATTTCCAAGTTAACAACGGCGTTTTTTTGGCCTCACGCTTTCATCCCTCATTTCCGCCGAAGTCGAAGCATTGCCTATTGACTAGTGGAACTCAACGCCGCGCTGTGTCTTGCCACAGCGAGCAATTGGAAACAATTTAAATATAATCATATTCCCGAGTGGGAATCGAACTCACAACCAATCGCGTGTACATTCAGACGCTGCACCTCGACCGGTCTCAACCGCATCTTAATATAAAAAAGTAACAAAACAATAAAAACTAACGAATGTTAATAAGGTATTATATTTTTTTTCATACAAAAATTCTTAGAATAGATTCAAAATAATAATAAAAAATCTAAACTACTGAACTCATGTGATAATTAATAATCCTTATACACAAATCCAAACCAGTGAAACCTCACTTCATCCAAATCCCAGTGAACACTCACCCACCAGAGTGGAATTCGAACCCACTAACCACCCACCTTGATACTAGCATCGACACTGCCAGTGGCCACCAGTTGACCGCAAGCGCTGAACGCACCGGCGCGACACGCCATCTTGTGTGACGTCACGTACGCAGTCTCATAGGTAGCGGGTTCGGGCGCCAGGGAGGACGCATCCATTTCAAATTCCAAATCTTTTAATAATAAAAAAAGACATAAATTATATTTAAATAATAAAATCTTTGAATTTCGCGTTTTTAAACTTTTTAAATGAAACTATTTTAAATGGATCAATCGAGTATGTTTTGGTATTCGAAAATATATTATTTGAAAACCTGACGTTTTGAACATTTTACAGTAGTCACCCTTCATCCCATATAATAGGGTAGTCAGATCACGTAATGTCAAGACACTCCTCCATGCTCCTTGGGCTACTCGAGACAGCACTGATTAATTCTGGGTTCGATTTTCATTTGAGGAAATAATTACATTTAAACTATTTTCAATTCTCTACTCTGGTAAGACATTCCTTCTCTATACCCTTTCATGTTTTTCTACCGCATAGCCAAGGCAGGGTAGACAGAAAGTACCTAGTGTTAAGACACTCCGTATATCTCTATCTACCAAATTTGATACATTGCATGTTGAGTGGTGGACCTCCACATTATGTCTTAGCAGTGCAAACAATAGGAAATATTTTAAATATAATAATTCCTCCAAATGGGAATCCAACCCAAAACCGATCACGTATACAGACAGATGCTGTCCCACTGAATTATTTTTTTGCATAATCAATATCAAGGATTGATGTATAGTTTTGCCTATATATACATGGTGTGTATATTTTTTCTGTTATTATTATTATTAGAACTTCCTTAATATGAATAATTTCTTATTAGATTATGACATTAACAATATATTGTTTATTATATTCTTCAAGAATTTAGAAGGCTAGATTTCTTACCAAAACCTGTAGTTCCAAGTAAATGTTCAGCTCCACTGGACGCAGCCAGCCTGTCCTTTCTATCTGGCTCATGTTGGAGTCCAACCATCATTAGATTAAGTAATCTAAAATTTAAATATCACCTTTTACATGAATATTTATTAAACTATTATTGTTATTATGAAAATTGTATTGTAAATATTTTGACTAAGGGTACATGATTATGTAGGCTTATTCATAATTCCCTTTAAGCATGAACACTTCTTCTAAGTTAAAATAAATATTTATTGACTGTCTTCTATTACAATGCTAGCTAGATATTAGTCATGTAAACTAAATTAGAAAAATACTGTAAATAAAATTACCATATACAAATTTTAATTTCAATATAACAATTCAGCACATTTATAAAATTATACTTTACATATATATTTTTTACTTTATTATTTATATAAATAATAATTAGTTTATTTAAAATACCTGTCACTAGGTGGACATGGTGGATCAGCGTGAACGGTAGCAGACAAAGTAGCTGCTATAGGTTGAAACCCATCGTAATGGAGTTGACTGGAAAAATGTCAAAAAAAACTATTTTTTATTTATTAAGACGCAAATCGTGTTGATATTATTTAAAAAGAGAAACTTTTAACATTATAAACTTTGATTTATATGTTGTTTTGAGATATAACCTTTAAAATATATAAAGCAGCAACGAAAACCAAACTTAAAAATGATAGTTGGCAAAAACAGCAAAGCTGAACTAAGTAATATGTAACCAATGTAATATTTTTAATAATTACAGTACGTATATATAAACAAAAATAAGTATTTACTTCAAAATACCTTATAATCATACGATATAGTAACTCTCTGTTTTTAACAACATTCCGCGTGTCTATATCGCCGGTCGCAATCGTCACTGGAGCGGTATCTTTCATCGTTTCTTCTTTTTCGGACGAAATCTTGAATGATTTTATAAAAACCGGCGCAAAAGATATTTTGTTTGTGAAACAAAATGCAAAACAACAATTGACAATGTCAAACTAGAAATATCAAACGTTGGGTTGACGTTGATTTTTAATCTGTGACTATAGATTAAAAATAGTCGTGTTAAAATTAATTTATTTCAAAAGTTATTTATTTAAAAATAAATATAAAGCAAATTAAACGTTGCATTCGCTCTACGCCCGGAATTTTTCTGATTTTTTTCTTAGTTGAGATAAAATCAATAAGTTCGCACATGCGTCCAGCGACAGTGTTCTTTTGAAAGTGTTATAAGAAACATTTTGTTATAAGAGCGTTATTCTAACTTGTCAACGTCCTTATTAAGTACAAGCTGAGCCCGCGACTTCGTATGAGTAGAATTTAACTTTTCTGAATCTTTATTTTATTTTCTAAAAAAAGATAGCCACACTCATTATATAAATAGCTATCAAAATCGCTCTAATCGTTTCAGAGTTTAGTTGAAACAAAGAAACAGCCAGTAATAGATGTAAAAAAATATTTTAAAATATTTACAGATTACATACATACATACACATTTAGTGAAAAGTGATTAATTTAGTTTTAAAGACAGAAAATAACCAAAAAAATTGTAATTTCAACAAATTATTACGTCAATAAAATCTATTAGGCAGGTCGTGGCGCAGCGTGGACAGAGTCTGACTGTAAACGCGACCGGTTGTGGGTTCGATCCCACTTCGGTGGAAAGTGATGTACGGAGTGTCTTGACACTAGGTACTTTTTGTCTACCCTGCTGTGCGGGATAAAAGCGTGAAGCTAAAAAAAGAACTATCAATAAACACTATTTTGTTAGTTACGCCACTTTCACATCACACACCGTGCGTTCAAATTTATTCATATAGAAATATTAAATCAAACAGAAATGTACGGTTCATTGAACTAGTAAAGGTACTTATCTACTATGAATGCTCATATTAGCACAGCTAGACGTCGCCTTTGAAGTTAACACACTATATACCTAATGTCTGCATATTTCCACGCTTTGAAATTTCTATTTAATCTGTGCTTGGGTTAAATATAATCTGTTTCTTTTTATTTGAAAATTAATTGTGTATACTGTTGGTAGAGAATATATATAGTAGAAATATATAGTAGAATTGAGGCCGGTCGTAGCGTAGTGTGACAGTGTCTGACTGTAAACGCGATCGGTTGTGGATTCGATCTCCACTCGGGGGAGTGATTATATTTAAATTATTTTCACTTCCTCACTCTGGTAAATACAAAGAGCGGCGTTGAGTTCCACCACTCAATACGCCATGACTCGTATTCGGTGAAAAGCGAAATACGGAGTGTGTTGACACTAGGTACTTTCTGTCTACGCCGCTATGCGGAATAAAAGCATGGAGCCTAAAAAAATCTATTTAAACTGTACTTGGGTTAAATATACTCTTTTTTTATTTGAAAATAAATTATGTATATTTTTTTTGTTATTATTTATACCGTAAAGAATATATATGTAGCAGAAATATATAGTAGAATATATCGTAGAAATATTTTGAAAATGTCAATCAAGGAAGGAAGTATTCGACTGAGCGCTTCTTTTCACCGACTGGGATTTTAAATAGTATATACAATGCCCGTAACTTCGTCCGATTGGAATTAATAAACTAACTTTAATAATCTACACGAATTTTTTCTAAAGCGCTAAAATATTTTCCTTAGATAAAAATATAGAGTAAATAAGTACTTTTTAGGTAAGCACATATCATCGTAAGTGATTGATGTTGTCAAACAAGTCTATCTATCAAATATAAATTAAAATAACGTAGCAATCTCTCTTGTTAAACGATTATTTCTTAATAATCTTTAAGTAGTAGAAATTTGTAAAAATCTCTCTACAGAGATGCTAACAACATACATAAATTGTAACAAGCGTATAAGAATTTCGACGCAACTGGTAGTAGAACGCATGGCTTAGCTGTCAGAGCGCTTGGACGGTATCCAAGAGGCGCGGTTTCGAATCACGCTGCGTTCAATTTATTATACGTTTTTTCAAAAATGTTTTCTAATTCTAAGTGTGGAATAACACTTTGATATTTTATAAATAGTATTTATATTTCTACTTCATTTAAGTGTAAATTATTACAAAATTTAGAATCTAATATTTTGTCAAAATTACTTGAATAGTTGATCGTACGATTGTTATCTTTGCTTTATCTTTTCAATCATTTACGTATAAGTCAAATTTCTGAAAATACCTCGTGACAGTATTTTCAATTTTACAGGAAGCATTGAACAGTATAAGAAAATATTTTAGTATTTTTACCTACAGCTTCACGCTTTATCCCGCATAGCAGGGTAGTCAGAGACAACCTAGTATCAAGACATTCCCGGCTTTCCCGGAACCGAGACATTGTGTGTCGAGTAACTCAACGTCACACTTTGTCGTACTAAAGCGGAGAAATGAGAGTAAAAAGAAATTAAAATGATTTATTTTAAAATAAATTGCCTTATAATTCCACTTGTATATAAAAAAAATATTTAGTTACCGACTGACTAAATGACAACTCTCAGACGAAACTACTGCACATAGAAAACAGATTATATATTTTTTTATTAACATTATTTTAATATTAAAATAAGAGAAAGTGCAGCGTTAAATTCCGCCAATATCTCGAATTTGAAAGCAGTAAGCAGAGTGTTTTGACACTAGGTTCGCATTGACTACCTCGCTATACAAAATAAAGCGTGTAGCTGTACAAAGTATACGCTATGTTTTCCATAACCTTCGAGTTAATATAAGACGGTTATAACTGATGTCATTATACCCGCAATATCGTAAACGTAATTCACAAGATAACTACAGACAATATTTTTAACAAACTCGCCTCTTATCAGCTTACCTGTTTATATGTATCAATGTAAGAAATTCCACTCTACTACTTATCTTTGGCCCATTTACTTGAAACTGTAAATATGATTGGTTGTGGGTTCGATTCTCACTCGGTGGAATTATATTTAAAAAAAAGCATATACCCGCTCTAATGAGACAAAGCACGGCGTTAAGTGTGATACTCGACCCATAATGTCTGAGTGTCTTGACATTAAGTTGTCTGACTCCTATCCTGCTATGACAGTACAATATTGCCATAATATGAACCTGATATCTTCACTAGGAAGGTCAGGTAAAAGAGGAAATAATTATAAGCTAATCTAATTTTTTATCAACAAGTACGTATGTGTAATCGTGCATCGTACTAAATAGATTGTGGAGATTTTGATATACAGATATATTATGAAAGATAAGAAGAAATTTGACACTGGACACAAAGTCCAGGTTCTAAGGTTTAATATGACCTAACTAGTAATATTTCGAATATAAACATAACTAATGAAGTAATAAAAAACTAACAATTGCCCATAAGTTCGTGAAATTTTATCATCTCTATTATTCTCTCTTAGTGGAAAGTATATATATATTTAATTATATAGCGCAATGGGACAGCGTCTGACTGAAACGCGATCGGTTGTGGGTTCGATCCCCACACGGGGGAGTGATTATATTTGAATTATTTTCACGTCTTCGCTCTGGTAAGACAAAGTGAGGCGTTGAGTTCCACCACTCAACACGCAATGTCTCGATTTCGGTGGAAAGCGAAGTACGGAGTGTCTTGACACTAGGTACTTTCTGTCTACCCTGCTATGCGGGATAGAAGCGTGAGGCTAAAAAATTATTTATAGTTATTTAATATGTTGTGTATTTAAAGATATATGCTACAATATGCGGAATTTATATCTGTAATTATTTTTTTTAATTTTTAAATAAATATATATTTATTTTTAAATTATACATGAAAATTTAAAAACATTACACAAATGAAGTACGCAACGGTAAACTTATCTGTGGAAGTGGGTGATAGTATGATAGTATGACAAACCATAAAAATAATACACATTAAAAATATATATTATAGCTTATATATCTTTAAATATACTTTATATAAATATATATATATATATATATATATATATATATATATATATATATATATATATATATATATATAAAGATATTTACAAAATACTACTGAGACTGGGCGTCATCAGATAATTGTAAACGCGAATGGTTGTGGGTTCGATTCCCACTCGGTGAATTTAAAATTATTTTCGTTTCCACACTTTGGTAAAAGAAAGCGCGGCATTGAGTTCCACTCAACGCGCAATATCTCAAATTTAATTCAGTGGAAACCGGACTACGGAGTGTTTTGACACCAAGTACTTTCTGTCTATCCCGCTATGAGGGATATTAGTGTGAAGCTAAAAGAACTACTCGGCTAAGCCAAATTTCCAAACGTCTCCGTTATTATAATTTCCATACAAACCTTTGTACCCTATAAAGGTTTTTTTTTCATAATAATGATTATTTTTTCTATCCAGGTGTTATTGACTGGCTGTCGCTGCGTAGAACTGGACTGCTGGGACGGGGACGATGGCAACCCTGTCATATACCATGGACACACGTTCACCACCAAAATACCGTTCAGACGAGTTGTGGAAACTATTGCCAGGTTTAATATATATTTTTAATGTTTTTAAACTCTAACTTCATAAGGGAATGTACGCAGCTGGATGAAAAACGTATGGATTAGTGGTTAGAGCACTTGGGCGGTTTGCGAAAGGCGCGGGTTCGAGTCTAGTTGTGTTAAATTCTTTTTTCTCAGAAGTTTATTTGATTAAAGAGTATAAGAGATTAAATATATTTTATAGTAAATAGAAGAAAAATAGTTTATATTGTTTTGATAAGGATTTATAGGGCAAAGAGCTTGAGGGAGTCGAGAAGGAAAATAGTTTGAATCCACAACTAGTCGCGTTTTAAACATTAAACAATCTATTTTATGAGAGATTTATTTTATCCATACATATAAATATAATTGGAGTGTCTGTTCGTAATGTTAAAATAATCCCTTTTTACTAAATGCATATGTATGTATACACGTTACTTATACCAAAATATATTTTTATACAATTATTTATCACTCTGTTCGTTCCGCCTAATCTTTGAAAGGGCTGTACCGATTTTAACGAGACCTTCACTGGCAGATAGATGATATAATAGGTAACTCGGGCTACTTTTAGTAGAATTATGAAATAAAGATCCAGATACATCAAATTCCACAGCTCGTTTATTTTAAAAAGTTAACCGCTATGATCATTGGGTTATTAAAAAAATTACTGTTTTTTTAGCTTCACGGTTTTTCTCCACTTAGGCTAAACAGGAAGTATCTAGAATTCGAACATTGTGTGTTGATTGGTGGAACTCAACGCCGCACGTTGCCTTACCCGAGCGAGGAAGTGAAAATAATTTAAATATAATCACTGCTCAATAGTTATATTTATAGTTTATTTTAAAAAGTACTACCGCTGTTACCTTTGGGTTATTAAAAATGTACTGTTTGTTTAGCTTCACGGTTTTTCCTCCACATAGCAAGGTAAACAGAAAGTACCTAGTCTCAAGACACTTACGGGTCAGACACGCACTTGGCTTTACACATACTGAATTCGAGACAATGCGTGTTGAGTGGTGGAACTCAACGCCGCACTTTGTCTTACCTGAGCGAGGAAGCGAAGAATTTAAATATAATTACTGCCCAGAATGGGGATCGAACCCACAACCGATCGCGTTTACCGTCCCACTCTTTGTATAAAAATACATGAGAGAAAGACGAGTGACAAAGAAAGTAACAAATAAATATATTACTTAGAAAATACACACTTTAAGCATTTTTTTCTTAATTTTCAGGAGCGCATTTGTGGCTTCGCCCTACCCTTTGATACTAAGCATAGAAAATCACTGCAGCTTACAACAGCAGCAGGTTATGGCGAGCACTTTTGAGGTCAGTTTTATAAAATTCATATGTTTCTTATTTGTAGCTCCGTTCTCCACTCCCGGTCGTCCAGGGCATGGCGTGCTGGGTGGCGGTCCCCAACGCCGCATTCCTAACTGTGGACGAGGCGAAAGAGATATGCAGGGACCGTTTGGCGCTCCGTGCTCTCTGACTACCCCGCAAGGGATAAAGCGTGAAGCTAAAAAAAAACATATATTTCCTATGACCCTCTACCCTGATATATCATACACAGAAGAAAACCTTGGGCGATAATTATTTTTTAAAAAAATATAATGTATAGGAGTATGAAATTTGGGACAGTTATAGTTTATATAGTGAAGGAGTGCCGAAAGACATCGTCTTCTGTTATAATCTGTTTTAAATATGATGAATATTAAATAAATAAAATTGGTGGGTCTGTTAGTAATATTAAAATAATTGATTTTTAATATATGCATATGTACTCTGTACATATACCCAATTAATTTTTTTTTACAATTTTTTTTGTTTATTTTCACTTCCTCGCTCTAGTAAGACAAAGTGCGAAGTTGAGTTCAACCACTCAACACGCAACGTCTCGAATTCGGTGGAAAGTGAAGTACGGAGTGTCTTGACACTAGATACTTTCTGTCTACCCTGCTACGTGGGATAAAAGCGTGAAGCTAAAAAAAATTTGTCTGTCGGTCTATTTGTTCCGGCTAATCTCTAGAGCGGCTGAACTGATTTTCACGAAACTTACTGGTGAATAAGATAACTGATTTATTAAGTAAATCTTAGATTACTTTTGAATTACTTTATAAAATTTCATGTAGATGGAGTCGCGGGCATAATTAGTATATATTATAACTCTTACTTCAGTAAGTGATTGACATACAAAGCACAGCCCTAACTACCGAAAGGTAAAAAACTGCATTTTCACATTATGCCTGGGGAAGTATAGAGTAGGAGTACATATAGAAAAAGAGAGAGAGTAGGAGTACATATAGAAAAAGAGAGAGTACATATAGAATAGGAGAGAGAAAGAGAGAAAAAATAGAAATAGAAAAAACAAAAATGACAAATGTCATAAAATCTACTCATAGAAGTTGCTGACAACAAGCGTAAATGTACATTAATTTCTTAGACAAAAAAAAAATTTGACATTGAACTGTTCTACATTGACATTCGAATTTCACCATATGACCTAACGTCAAGACACTGTCGACTATTTTTTACTCCAAAACGAGACACTGCGTGTTGAATGTAGTACTCAACGCCGCATTTTGTCTTATAAGAAAAGAGAAATTAATATATATTTTTAAATTATATATTATACAGTACTTAACGCACAATTGCACACGCTTTACTAGCTCTGTCTTCATCCAGGCAGTGTTTGGAGAGCAACTGGTCACATCCTTCCTGTTCGAAGTGGACTACACAGACGAGCCGAGGTTGCCGAGTCCGGAACAGTTAAAATATAAGGTTTGTTATTATTTTAATATCTATCAACTCACTAAGTTATATAAATCTAGAAAATTAAACATCTAAACTCAATGCAATGCGGCGTTGAGTTACGCAACCCAGTACCCATCATTTATGGGTGATAATTTGAATATAGCATGATTTGAACCCGCACTCTTGGATACGGTCGTGAAATATTTGAGCATTTTTACTATTTATCTATTACAGGTCAACTGGAACAGTAGAACAGCGTTTGACTGTAAACGCGATTGCTTGTTGGTTCGATTCCTTTTCGATGCAATGATTATATTAAATAATTATGTTAATTTCTCTGTTCTGGTAGAGACAAAGCGTGGCATTGTTAGCCAGCTTATCTTTAATTATGCGGAATAAGGCGTAAAATTGGAAAAAAAATTTTTTCTCATATAAAAAATTACGGTAACCTAATTCCCATATCCTTACTTTAGTATTGTATATTTATCAGCAAAGGCACTTTGTAGTTCAACGTAAGTCTAAATACTTTGAATCCTGTATTAAAAAAATCAATATGTCATTTTTTTTTAATTTTAGGTCCTAATCAAGAACAAGAAGCTGCTACCTGTAGAATCAAGCCCTACCATAGGACTGACTGGTACAAGTTCTGCTCAGGGATACGGAGGAGCTCTAGTTACCGCTTTTAGGTGAGCCATGCACGTTTTTTTAGCTTCACACTTCTACCCCGCATAGCAGGGTAGACAGAAAGTACCTAGTGTCAAGACACTAAGTACTTTACTTTTCACCGAATTCGAGACTGTTGAGTGGCGGAACTCAACGCCGCACTTTGTTTTGCCAAAGCAATGAAGTGAAAATACTTTAAATATAATCACTCTCCTGAGTGGGGATTGAACCCACAACCGATCGTGTTTACAGTAAGACGCTGTTCCACTGCGCTACGACCAGCCTCCTTACATACTTCCTTATTTTTTAGCTTTACATAATATTTCATTGAAAGAGGTTAGTGAAAGATCTCTCCGTTTGCCATTTTTCAATTAAAAAGAAATTTTGAGCAAAGGAATTTAATTCTTATTGTTTTATCTAATATAGATGGCTTTTCCAGGAAATTACACACCCTGTAACGTCGTCTTGTACTTTAATATTGTATTTATATAAATAAATATAATTAGAACGCTTGTTTGTAATATTAAAATTATCTGTTTGTAAATATGTATGTATGTACACGGTTAATATAATAAAATATTTATTTTCTGTTTGTCTGTTAGTCTAATTGTTATGGCTAATCTCTAGAACGGCTGGACCGATTTTGACGGAACTTGCTCTGACAAATAGTTGATATAATAACTCACGCTTCTTTTATTTTAGAATTATAAAAATATAAAATTGTCAAAAGTATTTAAATTGACAATTTTTCTTATCAGTTTTTCCTTTTCTATGTCTTGTTGCAACGTCTTACTTTGACGCTTGTAAAATGTAAACAATTAATTATGTATAAATTATTTTTATATTTCCACTGTGGTAGGAGAAAACGCGTGGTTAAGCTCCACCACACCACCAGCAAATTCAGCGAAGTAATACAATTTTGACAGAATGTCTACGCTAGGTACTAACTGATTACCTGCTATGCGGGATAAACGCGAAATTACTTTAATTTAAAAAAAAATATCTCTTCACTCCCAGGTCCAACGGCATTCGTCATACAACTTCGTCGCTTCCCGACGCTAGTAACAGAACAAGTTCGATTATGTCGAATCAGTCCGCTGGTTCGTCGCTTACTGAGTACTTTTCTGACGAGGACTACGACGAAGACGACGAAATTGATGGTAAGTGCTTTCATTTTTTTAGTATGATATATAAAAATCGTGATAGCCTGTGAACAAAAACGCAACCGGCTGTGGGTTCGTACCCCACTCGGAGACGTGATTATATTTAAATTATTTTTATTTTCTCGCTCTGGTAAAGACAAAGTGCGGCGTTGATTTCCACCACTCAACACGTAATGTCTTAAACGAGTATTCGAAACGTCAAGTGTCCAATAATATATTTTTCGAATACCAAAATATACGCGATTAATCCATTTAAAATAGTTTCTTCAGTGTTGTGTGCACTAAAGAATATCTATCTACCTTTCTATCTCTCTTTCTATCTATCTTTCTATCAATTTATAAAAGTGATCTGAACCCACACCCAATACATACAATGTATTGATTCTTTGACGGGTCCATTATCAGAATCAATGAACCCATTCTGACTGTAAAGTTTTTTATACTTCAACGCAATTATCCCGCATAGCAGGATAGACAGCAAATATCTAGTGTTAAAACACTCCGTACTCCGCTTTCCGCCGAATTCGAGACATTACGTGTTGAGTGACGTAACTCAACGCCGCCATTTGTCTTATACCAAAGCGAGGAAATTAAATTAATTGAAATATAAACATTCCTCTGATTGGGAAACGAACACACACCCGATCGCGTTTACAGTCAGACGCTGTCACACTACGCCATGACTGACCCCATCAATAAATTAATTTCCAGAAAAAGAACTTCACAAAATTCTAAACTCCATGGAGGAGAAGGTCGGTCGTACGTCCTTCTCCCTCTACCAGAGTTTCCGTAGGAGTGATGGGGAGGAAGTCACTGCCATGAAACACACCAATAGGAAGAGGAGTAGCCAAATAGCAAGGGAGTTAAGCGACATGGTTACATACGTTCAAGTAAGTATATTTTTAATTATAATTTTTATATATCAACAAACGGTCGGCTCGCAGTTTCGCCTGCAAGAACTACACTATTAAATTTCAATATATAAATATCTCGTTTTACGTAAAACATTAAAGCACTGAGAGCACTGTGCCATTACTGACACTGACAGGGATACGTTCAATAGATGATGTATAAAAGAATAATTAACACGGTACTGTGACTTTACTGATAGTGTGAATCGGCCTTAACGATGTCAACAAGGCATTAGGTGTCAGTTACGTTTGGCTAAAGATAATATATATGACAAGTGCGATTTGTTTATAGATATATGTAACACGAATTTTTTTTTATGTTTTACAATACAGGTGAAGTTGTAATTGTTAATATTAAAATAGACAAAAAAAATATTCATAGACTAAATTTAAAAAGGGTAGAGTCATTGGTAAAGTATAAAAAAAATCTATAAATACTTACAGACTTACCATTTTAATAATTTAATCTTAAAATAATAAATATTTTATAATAATAATAATACCAATTAATAATAATAATACTATACTGATGTTAATGCGCGGAGTTAAGCGCTGTTGATACTCATGTGAGACTCGGTAGGGTTGTCACAATTGTATACCTATTTTAATATTACATTTGAAAACAGCAACTGTTGTGTTTCTCGCCAACTCTTCCCCGCATAACTGACATTACTGACACTCTAGTTAATTGATAGTTCGAAAGTGCTAAGGCCTATTTGAATAAAGAATATTTTGTATTTGGTGTTAATTCAGAATGTGAACCCACACCTCTTGTCTTGTTATCCAATTTTATTGCTAAGAGGCGAAATCGGTGTTATTCTCTTAGATAAATCTAGTAAAATTGAATTCCATTGCTTTATTTAGTATACTAGCAACCCACACTCTAATTCGTCGACAAAACAATAAATTTCCTGAAAAACTAATAAAAAAATTAAAAAAAAAAGAAAAAACCTACGTTCATTCCAACCTCTCTCTTAATTATCTCTCCGTATAACAGAAATTTTAATGGAATTATGAAGCTCGGTAAAAGAGTATGGCTCAGTTAGCAATAAATATCAGACGGTAATGGCCCAAGATGCGCGGGTTCAATTCCCACTACCAATTATTATATTTTTATAAATATAAAAAATGCTTATATTAAAAGTATAACCACCTATGGTCAACGTATTGTTATACCCTTATTGTGGAGAACTTTAAGTTAACAATTAATAATATTTCAGGCCATAAAATTCCGAGGTTTGAACCCAATATCACCGAGGAGCTCCATCAAGCAGCCAAGCAACGTAAAGGATAATACAAGCGGAGCTGCTTGCAGCTTCGAGTCCTCTGAGAGTAGCGACAGTGCTGGGACGGTAATTTTCCTACTCTTCGACGCGTAAAATAGTTATCGCCATAGTAACCTGTATATCACTTTATACAAAGGTGTATGTCGTGATATTATACGTTATATATTAAATTCATTAATTCAAACAATTTTTAATATTTACTATTTTTAAAGTGTTATTCCACACTTAGGATTAGGAACCATTTTCAAAAAAACGTATAAAAATTTTGAGTGCAGCGTGATTCGAACCCTTGGACGGTATCCGAGAGGCGCGGGTTCGAATCCTGCTGCGTTAAAAAAAAATTTTTATAGGTTTTTTCAAAAACTTCTAATATATTATTATAAACAATATCGGGTTCTTGCATTTCTTTAACACACTGCCATGCCAAATTTTATAATGATCGTCATAATTTTCATAGGAAGTGCTCCAGAGACTTCTTCACGTATTAACATTATAAATCTGTATATATAATAAGCAAGTATTTTTTTAGCTTCACGCTTTTATCCCGCATAGCAGGGTAGATAGAGAGTACATAATGCCAAAAAACAGGGAGGACATAGTGAATTCGGGACATTGCATGTTGAGTGGTGGTTTTCAACGCCGCACTTTGTCTTACCAGAGCGAGGAAGTCAAAATAATTTTAAATATCACTCTCCCGAGTAGTCATCGACCCACAACCAATCGCCTTTACATTGCTTTATATGACTGCATATTTATAAACCATTATAAT
The DNA here is from genome assembly GCA_032432895.1 of Dryadula phaetusa. Taxonomy (NCBI): domain Eukaryota; kingdom Metazoa; phylum Arthropoda; class Insecta; order Lepidoptera; family Nymphalidae; genus Dryadula; species Dryadula phaetusa. Next base: position 526,326 of record JAOYRS010000090.1, on the reverse strand, counting down.
GATCAATACAAAAAAACTAGTTCCACGCTTTCCCCTCATAGCAGGGTAGACAAAGAACCTAATGTCAAGATTTATGACGTGACGTGAAGAATGGAGTTCATGTTCCAATTCAAAGCATGCAGGGTTAATGGTGGAACTCAACGCTATCGTCTGAACTAACAAGAAATATGATAATTTATCGCGAATCAAACCATCGAGTTTACAATCAGACTCTGTCTTAACTAATAAAACTACAATTCCCAACAGCAACTGGCCCTCACCCAGCACTCTCGCGCTAGGTGCCTCAACGCGCCCGCCGCCCACCACCCCTGTTACCGATGTTCATCTGTCAACGAGGCTATAGCCAAGAAGATATGCAGAAAACATCCCCTTGCTTTAATCGCTCACACTGAAACACAACTCGTGAGGACTTATCCCGCCGGGTAAGACACGTTTCACCCTTTATCCCGTTTAGGAGGGTAGTCCCATGGTAGATAAAGAATATATCTAATTGAAATATAGTCATTTCCCCGAGAGGAAATCGAAAGCGAATGTTCTTGCATTCGCGTTTACGTTGTCCATTTGTGTTTTATGAGTATTTTACTTTTACTTCTAAATAAACTGAGCTCTAAATATAGTATAGTATAGTATTATGGTATATATATATATATATATATATATATATATATATATATATATATATATATATATATATATATATATATATATATATATATATGTATATATATGTATGTGACATTAAGTCAAAAATAATTTCATGACTGGTTAGAAAAAAAATCAGTTAAAAGAATATTCAAAAACCTTATCAATTTTTTTTCAGCCTAAGAATAGACTCGTCTAACTTCGACCCCGTGACCTTCTGGTCGTGCGGCGTGCAGCTAGTCGCGCTGAACTATCAGACCGAGGACGCGGCGATGGCGGTTAACGCCGCAATGTACGAGAGCAACGGTTGCGTCGGCTATGTGAGGAAACCGCGGGTGATGTGGGATTGCAGCCATATTGCTTATAGACGGTGAGTTTAAATGTTTCTTTTGTTAATTTCTTGTTAAGACAACCTTTAACAATCAATATATGTTAAATTAACTAAAAAAAATTTTTACAGAAAATCATTTTTCATAATACATAGATGGATTTACCAGGTGCAGATCCTTAGTAGATCCGGGAGTTCCGCTCTTTAAATGCATTTATGATGCCTGGGAAGAGAACGCATTTTCATTATTTTGTGAATTGTCTAAGGCTTTTTCCATTTACATATTATCTCCTTACATTGCGTGTTGACTTAATGGTACTAAACACCGCACTTCAACATATCTGTTGACGGGGAAGTAGACCGGCTTCCTATCATCACCGGTTTACTCAGTAGCTACGGACCCTCCAATATATTATTGATTACAACTTAAAAATGGCAATCTCTCGAAAATACATGGATGCGGTCCACAAACTAAATAGACAACGCGCTGGCATGGTTTGTAACAAAAAACCCCACAATAAAACAAAAAATTAACAGGCTAGACAGGAAGTACTTAGTGTCGAGACACTCCGTAGTTCGCTTTCCACCGAATTCGAAACATTGCGTGTTGACTGGTTCGAAACATTGCGTGTTGACTGGATTGCGTGGAACTCAACGCCGCATCTGTCTTACCAGAGCGAGGAAGTGAAAATAATTTAAATATAATCACTTTCCAGAGTGGTGATTGAACCCACAACCGATCGCGTTTACAGCCGGACGTTGTCACACTGCGCCACGACCGGCCTCAATGATGTAACATGAACAAATTTAAATGAAACATAAGACCGATATGCTATTTATTCAGATTTAACCCCATGGACAAGGAGTTTGATGGTATACACGCGGCTCATCTCACCCTCGCGGTCATTTCCGGCCAGTATGTCGCCGAAAACGTATATTCCTTCTACAACGCGTACGTCGAAGTGGAGATACTGGGAGTTCCGGCAGATTGCAAGAAAATAAAGACAAGAGTGGCGAGACGGAACGCCCTGAATCCCATATGGAATGAAACTTTTAGTTTTAAGGTAAAATTAATTTGGGTAAAAATTTACAAAATTTGTTTTAATTAGTGAAAAGATATTTGAGAAACGTGTTAAATTTCACCGTAGCTAGACACAAAACTAGAGCTTCCAATCTCGCAGTTTGAGTTCAGTCTAGATATTTGCGATCCCGCGGGATCTTAGTATTTGTGAAATCCCGTACATAGTAAATATCATTTATATAGTTTTAAATATAGAACAGTAGATACATCTAGTTGCTCAAAAATGATTATAATTAAAAAAAATCTCTAGTCTGCTAAGATAAAAGGCGGGTTTGAGTTCGTCTTTCTACACACAATGTCTCAACTTTGAGTGAATATTCAAAAGAATGGCTCGACGCTAGGCTGTCTCTGATTACCCTGTTACGGGAAAAAGCGTAAAGCCGCGAAGTGTTATTAACACACTAAGAATATTTTAGAAAATACATAAAATGTATGTTCAGATTAAATAAATCAATGAATTTTGAAGCATATATCTTTAAGTTAAAGATTCAATTACGCTCTATCAATTGATTGAGTTGAAATTTTAAATCATAATTTGTTTTGGTTGACAATTCAGTTATATATAATTAGAAGTGCTATTTCTTCAAAATGGCCGACGCAACAAAATGGCGGATGTTTAATTGTTTATTTTTATACAACCCCCTCAATATGGACACCGTAGCGTTAAGCGTTCCGTTCTATCTGACTACCCCGGATAAATATATTGATTTCAAACGTACGGACTTCCAAAAGATAATTAAAATTTTTTTTTTTATTTTTTTTCCAGGTCAACTTTCCAGAGCTAGCCTTCGTGAGGTTTGAAGTGTACGACGCTGACACTAACTATATGTTGTCACAACGAGTCATTCCCCTGCAATGTCTTAGACCTGGATATAGACATGTCAGGTTGAGGTAGTTTGAACGAAATATATTAACACCTTACTAAATTAGGATTATGGGTCTATAGATACATCAACTGAATTAGGATTTTGGGTTCACAGGTTCAAATTTTAAAAGATTACTTGCATTTTCAATTGTGTGGGTAATTGTTGTGTGTTCAATTTTTTTCTTGCTGACTGCCTTACAGTCAACATTAAAAATAAATTTTAAAAACTAAATTAAAATTATGAGTCTATAGGTTTATCAACTAAATCAGGATTATGGGTTCATAAGTCCATATTTCAGAGGATTACGTAATTGTTTATGGGTTCTTCCCTTATTTAGAAGAATGATTATATTTAAATTATTCTCATTTACTTCTTTAAATCCCACTCAAAAAAACAACGCTTTGAAGGTTTAAATGAGGCCAGTCGTGGCGCACTCGGACACCGTCTGACAGTAAATGCGATCTAATTATATTTGCTAAACACTTCTCTAAAAACACAAAATGTCTTCTACGTACAGATTACATTATTAATTATTATTACAGATCTCCCACCAACCAGCCGTTGAACATGGCGTCTCTTCTCATCTTCTCCCGCTGTACAGAAGAATTAGCTGGAGAGAGTTGTAGGGGAGACGCGGAGCCTGGATCTCCCACGCAGCGTAGGAAAATACACTTCCTGGTGGTCCACGCTGTGGTCTTGCACGAACCTTATTCTATATTGAAAGTCACTCATGACACTACCACTAACGAGGTGAGAGCGCAAGTTTGCAAGATATTTTGATTTAGGTATTAAGGCTTAATTCTACTAATAAATTAGTATTTTTTTTTCTAAATGTATGTGTGTATGTTTGTTTGTCTATTGTGTCATAACTACGGAACGAATTTGGATGACAACTTCACATTAAAATATTTACAATGATTTTATATAAGCAGTTTCATGACACTCCCACTAATTAGGTGAGTCTTGTTGAAGGAAGTTATTTTTTGCAAGTTTGCAAGGTATATTGATTTTGCAAGATATTTATGTTTGTATGTATGTATGTATGTTTGTATGTATGTTTGTATGTATGTATGTTTGTTACTCTTTCATACAAAGACTACTGAACGAATTTGGATGTAACTTTACAGGATAATAGATTATAGGCACATAGTAATAACACAAGTTTCAATTTGTAATTATCTTAAGTGATTTATTGTATTTTTTGATCTGCTATAAATATTTTAAAATAGCAATATGAAATGTTAATAATATTTTGAATAACATATATAAGCTTAAAACCGATGAAGCTAAAAAAAACTAGTAGTCCTGCTCTTAGAGGTTCCATTTCAAATATTTTTTATTCAAAAACACCTACTATCACGTGTATTTTCACGCAATATCTTCATGCAATATCTTCACGCAATATCTTCATGCAATATCTTCACGCAATATCTTCATGCAATATCTTCACGCAATATCTTCACGCAATATCTTCACGCAATACCTTCAAGCGTTATCCTTTAAAGCAGGATTGACAGAGACAACCTAGTGTCAAGATACTCCGTTTACTTAATTCCGCTCAACTCAACGCCGCATCTATCTTATTATAGCGAGGACATGACAATACTTTAAGTATAATCATTCCTTCGTGGAACAAAACCCACAAACAATCCTATTCATAGAAAGACTGCTTGCTGCGTCACGATTGCCCCTGATATTATAATAAATATTATTTATTTACATATTGTTACTCACAATCTAGGCAATAGCCCAATGCCTGACAAAAGCTGGAGTCTGCCGATCATCGCGCGGCAGTTATGTCCTCGTAGAAGAAGTTCCGTCTAGAGCACCAACGCAGAGGGTCCTCGCGCCCCACGAGAGGGTACTGAAAGCGGCCACGTCAAGACCCGGAGCCAGATTGCTGCTGAAGAGGGTTGGAGACGATCCGAGTAGTCGAGCTTGGTTGACTAGTATCAGGTATATATAGACCTTCTGTTGTTTTTTAGATGTTATTTATATGTTATATATATATATATATATATATATATATATATATATATATATATTTCTTATTATACCCAGTGTTTTTCAGATGTTATTATGACTAATAAATACATAATTATTTTAAATAATTAATTTGTATTTATTACTTAATAAATACAAATTTATTATTTATTTATTTATTTACTTTATTTGTACACTACAATTAATATATATATATATATATATATATATATATATATATATATATATATATATATATATTTACTGAGGCTGGTCGTGGCGCAGTGTGACAGCGTCTGACTGTAACGCGATCGGTTGTGGATACGATTGCCACTCGCAGGAGTGATTATATTTAAATTATTTTCGCTTCCTAGTTCTGGTAAGATAAAGTGCGGCGTTGAATTACGCCAATCAACACGCATTGTCTCGAATTCGGCACAAACCAAAGTACAGAGTAGGTACTTTCTGTCTACCCTGCTATAATAATAATCATATAAATAACAAAACAGTAACAAAATAAATATGTGAAGCACATATTTCTATATCGTCGCTTAAAAGCGATTTTTACAGACCACCGGAAGTTCAGGAGATTTGTACGTTTATAAACAAACCTTGGAACTCAATTTTAAAATTATCTTCCATATATCTATATAGAAGATATCCTAAAAAGATAATCAAATAGTTATCGTATATATCCGTATAATAAAATGGTAGATTATATGTATATCGCGTTGACGCGTTAACAACGCGTTGCCATAGCAACGTGTATGTCAAACACGTGGTAGTGTGTGTACCATTCATTATATTAATGTATTATTTTTAAAATATATATTAGCACTCTCCACTACCTCGCGTTATTTTCGTAAAAAGGTGTACAAAGATTTTGCTTTACGTATTAATATATAGATTATAATATAACGGATTAACTTAGTTGTGAGATTGGTCGCGGCGTAGTGGAACAGTCTGACTGTAAACAAGATCGGCAGTGGGTTCGATTCCCACTCGGGGGAGTGATTATATTTAAATTATTTTCACTTCCTCGCTCGCTCGCAAAAAAAATAACTTGTAGAATCCAAAATAGCTTTATTAAAGATAAAATAATTTATTTTTCTATTATGTTTTATCTCTCTGTGATTCTTAGTTATGTTTATAGAAAACAATAAAAAAAATATTGTTTATTTTTTTTGAAATCAACCAAAAATTGTACTAGTGTTATATCAATTTTGATATTATATATATATATATATATATATATATATATGTATATATATATATATATATATATATATATATATATATATAAATATATATATATATATATATATATATATATATATATATATATATATATAAATATATATATATATTTTTTTTTTTCAATTTTTAATGTCTTTTTCCACAATGAGAAAAGAAAATATTTTGGAAAACATACACATGTTTTGAGAAATTGTATTAAGCGTATGAAAATTTATGTAGAACGCATGGTTTTATGGTTGACTAACGCTTGGATTGTAAACAGGAGGTGCGGGTTCGAATCCCGCTGCGTTCAAATTTAAAAATGGAAAACCTTTTTTTATCATATGTATTATTTTTGAACAGATCAGCTTCAACGGACAGGTCGAGAGATCACTCAGTGCCATCCGATGAGGACTCCAGCACTCAGGAGGAGCCGAAGAAGCCCACAGATAGTTTCTTGGTTTGCGTGCATAATGTGTGCCATGAAATTCCTTACGCTATTTTGAAGGTAGATGAATAATATTTGATTTGGTGAGATATACAGAGAGAACCTTGTGCCAAGACACTTAACTTTCAAATGGCGGAACTAAACGCCGTAATTTTTTCTACTAGAGCGATGAAATAAAAATATGGCGTGCCAGTAAAACTGGAGTGTCTTCAGACAAAGTTCTCACTAACTATCCTACTATTCGAGATAAAACGAGATGCTTTTTTTTTTCTTATACATTTCTATTTCTTTATTTTGCTGTTGTAAAAGATAAGTTTAAAGTCGGTCGTGGCGCAGTGTGTCAGCGTCTGACTGTAAGCGCGATCGGTTATGGGTTCGATTCCCACTCGGGGAAGTGATTATATTTATTATTATTTTCACTTCCTCGCTATTAAGACATAGTGCGATGTTGAGTTCCGCCACTCAACATGCAATGTCTTGAATTTGGCAGAAGGCGAAATACGGAGTGTCTTGACACAAAGTACTTTCTGTGTAAAAAAATTAAAAAAGTTTAAAGTATATAAAGGTGTTTATTTGCCTATTGTCAGGTGCCGTTGACCGCTACTGCTTCGTACGTAATATATCAAGCGTTGACGAAAGCGAGATGCCATGACGATCCTAAAAGGTAATTAAAACTATTTTTATTATTTGAATTAAATATTTGTATACATTTTTTTGTTAAACTATCAAAAATATTGTAATATATATTTTAATTTTTATAATCTATAATAATAAAATAAAAAATAAGCTAAGAGAAATGAGATATATAAGCAAATTAAATTTAGAGATCATCTTTGAAAACATATTTGAAAAAACGTATAAAAATTTTTTGAACGCACCGGGATTCGAACCCGCGCCTCTTGGATACCGTCCAAGCGCTCTGACCGCTAAGCCATAAGTAAAATAGTAAATATTAAATTTAGATATATAATAAAAACAATAATTAAAAATATATACATATATTCACCTAAAAATAACAATAGCCTAATAAGGTCTTTGATTTTTAAGATTATTACACTTTTTATATGAAACTATTTTAAATGGATCAATCGCGTATATTTTGGTATTCGAAAATACATTTTTGGAAACCGGACGTTTCGAACAGTTTACAGTAGTCCGTAGTCACAGGACTGAGTCAGTCTGCCTCTGACCACGGACGCGATTAGTCCGTTTATAATAGTGTAATTTAAAATATAAAAATAAGCTTTTGTTATAAAGGCGAAAATTTGTTATTCTTTCGGATTCCGATGAAACTTTAAAGGAAAATAACTTATAGGTACACTAGAATAACACATAGGCTATAATAAAAAAATATTTTTCATACAATTTATTAATAATATAAAGATAAATGACAAGTACTAAGGTGTTTTTGTCAACACACCGCACGGGCGAAATCGCGTGTGAAACTATACCCTGTACAAATTAGCTTGATCTTTTTCATAGATATAAATTTTTCTAATCGTCATACTTTCGACTTTGCTATTATGAACATATTATTTTCTCAATTCAATAATTTTGAAATAATATTAAAAAAATATATTTAAAACAAAAGGTCCTTAAAGATTCGAGCGTTATCCGAGGCTGTCTGTCAAAAAGATCAAGCTAACTTGCACAGGGTATAGTGGTGAAAGTCAGTTACGTTCCATTCAGTAATTACTTAACGTTTTCTTTATACCTGTAATTAGGTTTGTATTGGTCGAAGAATTAGAGTGGGGAGGCAGAGCGGGCGCTGGTCCGCAGCAGCGCGCTCTAGCTGATGATGAAGTGGTTTATGCTGCACAGGTATGGGTTATTTGACTTATAAACATGTTTTTAGGTGATTTTCAAGCACTAATACTTAAAGCTATTAGAATAATAATTGACTATTATTAGAAAAACTGTTAGGAAGATAATTGTCTCATTCTGACTGTAAACGCGTTGGTTGTGGCTTAGATTTCACTCGGTGGAAATTTTATATTCAAATTATTATGATTTCTCCGCACTGGTAATACAAAGCGAGTTGAAACCGTTGACTGATAGAACAGATATATAATAGAGAAAGGAGTGTTTTAACACTAGGTTCTCTCTGACTACCAATCATGTGAGTGAGTGTAGTGATTCCGACAGTTCTGGCTGCAGAGGCCACTACACTATCACCTTTCCTTTCATCTCAAGGCCGGCAACGCATCCATATATCCATAGATATCCATTGGCGAAGATGACCACTTACCATCAGGTGGCCCGTCTGTCCGTTTGCCTCTTTTTTCTATATAAAAAAAAAACAAATTTTAAGTGATTTACTATATTTCCCTGCTATGCGGGATAAAATTGTAAAACAGATAAATAATTAAATGGATATCTATAAATATTTGAAGACAGCATGAAGTTTGAATTATACTTTTAAATATATATAGAAACTTGAATCCGGTGAAGCTAAAAAGCGCGTATTATCAACTACTAATTCTGCTCTTAGAGATGCCTTTTCAAACGTTTTTTCTTATTAGATTTTTTTATCTTCACGTTTTTATTCCGCAAAGCCGGGTAGATATGAAGTAATGTCAAGACACGTTGAGTTGACACAAAGAGCGGCGTTGAGTTGACTTAACACGCAATGTCTCGAATTCAGTGGAAAGCGAAGTACGGAGTCTCTTGACAGGTACTTTCTGTCTACCCTCTTACGCGGGAAGGAAAATAATTTCAAATATTCCCTTGAGCTTTTCTGTATAAAAAAAACGAAATTACAGGCATTCACTAGTACTTTATAAATCTAAAATAATTATAATATTAATATAAAAAAATATTTTAACAGGCAAGCTGGAAGACATTAGGCAGATTCGTGCTCCAAGAGAAGGGAAGCACGGCGCCGCTACCAAGACATCGCGCTTGCATCGCGAGGATACAACGTGGACTGAGTATGACAAGAGGTGCTATAACTGGTGAGTTATTGTTTTAAAAAGAATCTGGGAATTTCCCGATTACATTCAATTTCCCGCTCTGCTACGACAGGTCGCGGCGTTGAGTTCCGCCTCTAATAATAACTCGATGCGGTGCATAACGGAGTTTTTCACCCCTAGGTTCTTTGTGACTATTCTGATAAGCGGGATAATGATAGCGTGAAGGTAAATAAAAAAAATTGCTTTTATCTTCGTTGGTTGTATTAGGAAAGCGTCTGACTATAAACGCGATTGATTGTTCGTTCCCCACTCGGTAGAGAGATTCTATTTAAAATATATTTGCATTTCTCAGCTCTGGTAAGACAAAACGCGACATTGAGTTCGCCACAACACGCAATGTCTCGATTTCAGACGGAAAGCGGTCAACGAGTTGTCTTGACACTAATTCGTCTCTGACAACCCTGCTATGCAGGACAAATGTGAATTAATATATTTTTTCAGGCAGCGGGGGTTTCCCTCTTAGTAATATCATTTCTAACGAAAATGTGTGTGAAGGGAAGACTCCTGTTCAAACTGCGTACAGCGATCCGACACATTGCAGGTATTCAATATTGGCTATCATAATTATAATCATATCATAGTTTTAATTATAATCATTATAACCGGATATATTATAGTCTAGTATTTAAATTATACAGCCACAAACTCAAGACGGACTACAGTATTGCTTGGAATGGTTACAATTGACAAGAGAAGAGTGTTCGAATCTGTTGTGTCGAAAATTTCTATGGATTTTAACATATGTTCCTTCCTTGTGTGCTAACATTTGAGATATTTTTTAATTTTTTCTCGTGAGAAAATCCTTTACAGTTTTTGATTGAGGATCAGATTATGTGGAACTCAGGATCGGCCTAGACCATCCGTACAACCACTAAAACCTCGTGGCGCTCAACCTCTACTTAAAGGGTCACGGGAATCCTAATTATCTATTAACTCGGCGGCGAGAGCCTGCAAGACACGTTGTGGAGTCAAGGGCATGCTAGGCGGCCTGCTTGGAGTAGCGCGCGAGTAAGACCAGAAGGCTAGACGATCGGCTTCCCAGAATTTTTCTGTTAGGGTGGAAAGCGGCGATCTGTAGTTAAAATATACTTTATTCTAAGACCTTAGGTAAATAAAGTCAAAATCAAATTATTATTATTTTATGAAGATGCCGAAGTAGATTTTTGGTATGACGTGGGCTGACTACATACGTAACAAATTCATTCGGGAAAGTCTTAGACTCCATGACGTAACTAAGATACGTAGATAAGCTTCAAAAGCACCGTCTGAGATCGTATGAGCAAGTTGCGCGCTGACCTGAGAATATAATATATGGCAGGAACACGCCTTGATATATCTATTCCTAGAAGTACACCCTCTAGACGCCCAAAGAAGCGATGGCTGAATATTGTGAAACATATGAGAGCCAATGGACGTACCACTGAGCCATGTAAAAGACTATACAAAGTAGAGTAGGTTAAGTGGGAAGACGGGCCCTATCTAGTACTAGGATAAATGCGGAAAAAATATGAAAATAATGTATAAGTGTTAGCTGTGGCCTGTGCTAGTAGTGTTAATTAACACATGTATGTATTGAGCCTTTCCCGTAGCTCGGCTGATAGTGGTTTAGAAGGAGTACCCTGATGTTTTAGTGGGTAAAACGGATGGCCTATGCCGGTCCGGTTCTATATAACTCGTTGGAGCCCCCAATCAGGCGGATATCCGTGAGGGATTTCTTCATAATAAAAAATACATGCTAATATGTTGATACAAATACCAATATTATTATATTTTATATATTATTGCCATCAATATATAATAGTTTTCTTAAAGCTTCATCTACATATTATAAACATTTTACTTATATATAAATTTCATCGCAGTCGGGTGTAGAACTCATGGCTTAGCGGTCAGAACGCTGGGACGGTTACTAAGAGACGGCTTCGAATCCTGCTGCGTTAAAAATATATGCATTTTTTCAAAAATATTTTCTTACATCATAAACATCTTCACTTTTTAAAAAAATTGTCAAAAAATTCTCAACAATACCTTCTTGCTATGGGATATATTTTGAAAGTCTGTATCTTTTTTATTTTTTAATTTGGTATCGAACTCACGACTACTACGAGTATACTTTTTTTAATTTTAATAAAATTATTTTTTCAGGAGAGTATCGTCTACACCTTTAGGTAAAGGGATAGGGCGGGCAAAGGGACACTCTGATAAGGATATACATTCATACGCACAGAGGCGGTCAGCTTCGAGAGAGGTGATTAAACAGCTAAACAACTTGACACCTTATCCCGCATAGCAGGGCTGCCAGAGACAGTTGTGTCAAGACACTGTTCTTCACATAGACTATATAGAATAGAGAAATAGATAACTAGTAAAAATAATTTGAAATCCTAGGATTGCCATTGATTTATTGCCATTTTTATTAGTAATTCAAACCTGTTTCTGTCTTAGAATTAACCGCAATCATGTTAGTGTCTTGACATGACTAGGTGGTCTATGACTGCCGCACTCGCACGAGATAAAGCTTGATGCTGTTTTTTTTTTTAATTTTTCTCAGATTTCGCAAATTTTAGTTGTGTGAAACGGTAATTGGTAAATTTCAGGTACATTCAGAAGGAGAGACTGGTGGTAGTTCTTTAGGTGCTGAGGCTCTTGCGGCCCAAATGGCGCGCTTCAAGAGAGTCTCTTTACGGAAATTAAGGGCTTGGCGATCCTGAGTGTGGCAGGTAAGAAAATTAATAGCTTTACTTTATAATTTATAATTTACGCGTAGTAACATTTTAATAATAAGTTTTCGATAATGCTGGAAGCCCAAAAAAAAGAGAGACCCGTTCAAAATGCTTACAACAGTAATTTAGATAAAATAGAAATAGGAATATTATTAATTCACTTGATTCTAGGTGTTCCGCCGTCTCGGAACGAGTCTGGCGAACCACCGAGCGTCACTTTCATCAGAACTTGGCTCACTTTGGGACTTCTTTAGAATTGACAGAGAACGAAGACGTTCAGCTCCACCCGGAACATATGAACCCATCGACACTAAATCACCAGCAAAATTGGCTAGAGATCTCTTCCAAGTGGTCCAAGAAACAGTTTTCGCTAAGAAATTTGAGGAAAGACGATGCCCGTTAGTAAAGGAAGAGTCAGACCTGAGCTCTGATGATGAGGATGGAACCGAACGACGCATCGCCAATCTTATTGACTTCTTCTTTACTATTGTTAAAAGTCAAAAAGATGATAGAAAAAGTAGCGGCGGAAGTTGCTTTAGAAGTGAAGATACGCCAGAAGAAAAGTATATTCCAACTAAAGTAAATACAGAGTTGGAACAGAAAATGGAAACGCTATTAGAATTTCTTGCAACAAGTGGCTGCGTGGAAAAAGATGAGAAAGACGAGAAAAAGATAACACTTATGGAATTTTTACTGACTGAGGATAAAAAATTTGATAAGCCAATTATAGAAATTAATACGAAAGGAATTAGTTTGTCAGAATCTAATGTCAATGTTAAAAATTTGTCATATATAGACGAAACACCTGGCGATGAAAATAATGAAACGTTAGTTGAAATGCTATTAAAATATATGGAAGATTACAGTGGAAAGGAGAAGGATACATCAAAATCTCTATCAGTGACCCCTTCTTTATCAGAAAAATCTAAATCTGATATGACTATTAGCAAATTCGAAACATTTAGTGATATAAGCAAGACTAAATCAGATTCAACACTGACGCAAACACAAGATACAGTGATAGACAGAGGAGATGACGACAGAAGGCGTATATCTGAAACAGTAATCGATTTGAGTGGAGTAAAAACCGACTTAGAATCGATTTTTGAGGAAGCAATTTTAAGAGTATGTGAATTGAAAATGATCTTCGAAGATGACACAATGAGTGAGCAAGAGGATATAGAAAATTTTAATATGTATACTAAACCACCACAATTACAGTACGGCCAAATGCCATACAGTGTTGAATTATCTGATATTATAGAAGAAGACGAACCAGATGTATCTTCCAGAACTATGGAAAAGGATAGGATGATGCAAATAAGGGAAGTAGCGGAGGACTTAATGAAATATATCGAGGAGAGAATACAAAATTATCCATTCGACGACAGTTCTGGGCCATCTACAGAAGAATATAGTCGAGAATTTGACTTAAGTCCGAGTCAAAAGTCCATAAGTTTAGTTGATTTACGAAACATCCCAGATTTACCACCCAGCATGATACTTAAGCCTAGAGTTGTCAAAGTTGACAAATCAACATCCACATCTGAAATATCTGAATTGATTTCCGAATATTCAAGGCGAATCGATTCCGCATGTATGACTGAAGACACAACACTAACATCGAGTTCAGAAAGAAATGAACGAGCTATGGACAAATTGGAATCTCTACATCGATTTTTCTCTAAATCTCGACTGGAAATAATCGATGAAAGTTTGGAGGAAGAAAAAAATAAAAGCCCTAGTGGTAATGAAATTTTGAAAGGCGATGCAACTGAATATAAAGCTGGGCAAGCGAGTCTGGACGACGTTGAAGATTTGTTGGACGATAACGATAGGGAAGAAAGAATTTAAAATGGACTACACGTGTAATGAATAAATAATTTTAGAAAATATTTCTATGAAGCATATACAAAACGACTTTTACTTCCGATTTTTGACTTATAGGCGAATTAAATTTACAAAAAAAATAGAGGAAGAACCTAAAACGGGAAATAACAGAAAATATTTTTTATGACAATTACCCAATATTTTTACATTCAAAATATCGAGTTAAATGACAACATATCTAGAAGTTTGGGGGGAATATTCTAAAATTTAACTTAGTTGCATCCCGCACTGAGTTTGGACCAGTCTTTTTTAAATAAAAAAAATCTGTGTCAATAAAAAAATATATATTAAACTAAAATTCTAAACTTAAACTAACTAAAATTAAGTGCTTATAATATAAAAATAATATACGTATAATTAAACATAGATAAAGATATATTTCTGTTTATTTTTTAATTAAAAAGAAAATATATTTCTGTTGTTATGTAATAAAATAATTTTATTGTTTTATATATATATTTTATATATTTATGTTAAACGAATTACAAACCAGAAGGAGCCAAATTTAAAATCGATTTTAATTTTAATATCAACTAAATTATATTATAAGATTATAAAAATAAACTCGACTAAGGCATAATAATACGCAAACTCGAAATTTCGAGGTCGAATAGTGAGATTTTTTAACAAATAGTTAGTATATACTTAGTTATAGATAATAGAATATATAATTATATTTGTACGTTGATAATTTTTAATTGCTCTGTTATGTTATTTAATATTGTTATTTATTAATATGTAATCTGTGGCAGTAAATTGCATCCATACATATGATTCAAAAACCTAAAAAAATTAAGAAATTTACTTTGAAAATAGATTTTTTTAAAAAGATTTATTTATCTTGCCGTATTAATTAGTTAGTTTGAAGTCTTGCAAGTTTAACTTATTCCACATCCCAATGTCCGATTGAATTGAAATTTGGATTGCGATTGCAGTTCTGATGACAATTAAATTGAGGCCGGTCGTGGCGCAGTGGGACAGCGTCTGACTGTAAACATGATCGGTTGTGAGTTCGATCTCCACTCGGGAAAGTTTAATATTATATTTAAATTATTTTCACTTCCTCGCTTCCACCACTCAACACGCAATGTCTGGAATTCGGTGGAAAGTGAAGTACGGAGTGTTTTGACAGGTTTGCGGGATAAAAGCGTGAAAAACATTTATTGCCGTCGATAAATGGCCGCCGAAACAAAATGGCGGATTATAAATCTTTCTATCTAATGAGATCAAATTTCTTTTTTATTAATTAATAAACCAAAACCCTTAGCACATTTCACTGTCAAAATGATCTATGTAATGTATAATTTTTCTTTAAAAAATAATTAAAAATTTTTAATTGAATAATCTTTGAAACCTTTAAACCGACTTTAAGTGTCATGTCGCTCTCAAATAATTTATCTTTTTTATAAATTTTCAAAGTGAGCTGTACAAATTCTTTCTGCCTACTTAAATAATTATAATATACGTATACTTACTAATAAAATAATTAAAAATTTTCAACGTACAAGTACATGATAGATTAATAAAATAAATATTTATGTCAAGTTGAATTTATATAAAATAAAATTATGTACACGTTTTATACTATCCTCGTAACGTAGGACTTAAATATTCTATTCTTTGAATGTAGTGCGTTTTGATTAAGTAACGGAACGTCATCTAACTCTACTGTCAGTTAAATATTAAAAAAAAAACAATTTTACTTAATTACTTGCAGCTTTCCGGTTTATTCCGCATAGTAAGGTATTCAAAGACAGTCTACTGTCAAGACACACCGTTGTCTGTTTAATGCCTGAATTCGAGACATTGTGTTGAGTGACGAACTCTGTTTTGTTATCAGAGCACAAGAACAAAAGTTAATATTTAATTATAATTATACCCCCAACTGGAAATTGATCCCACAACCAATCCCGTTTACAAATGATGTCCTCCTGTGCCTCGTTGGCCTCAACGTACTTTGTAATTTTTTAATATTGTATGAAATTTATTTATACTTATTCGCACTTTCTACTATACGCTGACGCTGGCAGAATATTTTGTACTTAGTTTACTTAAACCAAATTTTATGCAAAAAATATAAATAATACAACATATTTATTAATTTTGATAAATGTTGATTTTTTGAACAAGTATTAAGAAATATTAAAATAATATTTAACTTTAAATATTTAAAATAATATATGATATTAATAAACAGCGCCATCTATTGTTGGGTCAATTGTTAAAATGTTTTGATTGGTAAGTCTGCAACAGAATTATCAGAATATATCTTACCAGAACACTTCTGTCAGAAGTCTAGGCGTCAAAGTTGTAAAAAAGGTTTTAAGTTAAACATTTAGATTTATTCTTCGTGTTAATTTATTCATAGTATGGACAAATTTTAATTTAAATAAGTAAAAATAACTTTTCTTTGTAATATATTTTGTTTATCTTGAGAATTTTTTATCTGTGCAGGAATTGATCTTTTTTTTTAATTCATTTATTATCAAGTATTTAAGGAATTATGATTTATTTCTAGATTAATTCGTTATATTATTATTTTTTAATTTATTTAATCAGTTATCATTGCTCAAGTGACCTGGCAATCTGTTAAATAACTGACAGTTGAGTTTGATGATGAAGCGGAGAGCGGAGAAATGTTGAGAATAATAATATTGGCTTTTGAGTAAATCTATAAGTTGTTGACTCCAATTTAGTAATAGAGTAGCTTTTTATAGTACTCCATACATCTGTAAAAACTTTATTTTACGACTTTTAATGACAATTGTTTTTTAAATTTCAGAGATTTAATTTTTTCTGTTGTATTTTCTGCGGTTGTAAAGAGTTATGTCCTACTACTCTTCTCTTCTACAAAAATTCTATATATATAAAGAAATATTATTTAACTTTCAATTTGACAGCTGTCAAAGTTAGTTACCACATATTTTTGCTGTCAAAGTAAGAATTTGAGAAAAATATTATATAGATTAAATATTACCACTTGAAAAATATATAACAGTTACAATTGACTTTTAATGAAAGTTAACACAATAATTACTCGGGTTAGATAATTCTTTTATGTATATGAAACGTTTTTCCTTTTTTAAAAATACTTTCACATTTTTTTTAATAATTCAACCATGACAATATCTTATACATACTTAAATAAAATATATTAAATCAAAAACTTTATGATTTAAATTATATTAAATTAAAATAAAATGTGTTTAATTTATAATGTTATTTTGCGAAAAAAATAATATATTTTCATATTGTAATAAAGTTATTCACGGAATTATTCTATGCATTCTAACACAGTGAGCACAGGTTCAAGTCCCGTTGTAGTAAATATTTCGAAATATACTGTGTATAATTATCTAAGCTAAACTAAATATCTTTTTATGGTCTAAACTATGCGTGTACGATACAGATATTATCTCTATATGTTGTATATCAGATGGAATATATTTATTTGTAATTATGGAAGAATCAGTGGAGTTTATATTTTAATAAAAACCATTTTATTTTACTGTGTACTCTTGTTTTATTCAAAAAAGTTATTTTAAAGCTTTACGTTTTATATCAGGGACAGGTAGTAGCAGAGAGACGATAGAGTTGTGGGTGCGATCCCCTCTCGGGGGATTTATTTTCACTTCCTCGCTGTGGTAAAACAAAGTGCGGCGTTGATTTCCACCACTCAATTTGCAATGTCTTGAAATTAGTGGAAAGCGAAGTACGGAGTGTGTGACACTCTACTTTCTGTCTATCATATCCTATGCTTGCTATGCGGGATAACGTAATGTCCAGACACTTCAGCGACCACTTTTAGCCCTAAATGGAGACAGTAGTACCAGAGTCTCTCTCTCCCAAGTATTATTATTCCCATCTGATTGTGGGCTCGACCTTTTCCGTCTTCTCTTTCCACCCCATGCTATTGGACAGGTTATCCACAAATAAATTGCAGGCGTTCACAGTAGTACCAGAGTGGGAATTGAAAACAGTTAAAATATAATCAATGCAACCAATTGTCACACTGACTACTATACCACGATGTTCTCAATTTTCATGACAAAAATATATAAAATAGGTATTTTAAGTAAAAGTTAATCAAAATTGTTACTAGTGGAATATTTGATGTCAATTTTTTCGCTATCAGGTTTTTTTTAATAAAATGTAGGTTCGGTAATTTTAAAGTGAAGTAAAAAGCTATTTTAAAAAATATATTTCAAGTTGTAAAATTTGGAACAGTAGGATTTGAACCTGCATTTCTATGAACATATCTCTTCAAGAGACACATTGTGTTGTGTGTGTAGTGGTGGAACTTAGCTCCGCGTTTTGTCTTATCAGATAGGAAATTGAAAGTATTAAAAAATATCTATACAGAGGTGGCGTCGAGTTATGTCACTTAATACACAATGTCTCGGATTCGGCGGAAAGCCGAGTACGGAGTGTCTTGACACTAGATATATTATATATATATATATATATATATATATATATATATATATATATATATATATATATATATATATATATATATATATATATATAAAATAGCTGGTATAGGCTTAAAACTAGACTAAAAGGATAAAAAAAAACAATCAACTATTCAAAATCAATCTTTAATATACTACAAAAACGAGAGGAACAGTCATTTGTATTATTAATATTTTTATTATGTATATATATAATTAACTTCATATAAAAATATAAATCAACAGTTATCATTAATCAGTTCTTTCATAAAAAAATCGTTAAATACAACCCCGTTTTCATAACCATATCAAATAAAATACACATTTTACAATAAATAACTATAATCTAGATATAAATATAACTATTATATTATATTGATATTATATTGATTCATTATAATTTATTAAATCAATCAAAATATATATAGATATATTTTTGCAATAATAATAATATATTTATTTAATAATAATTTAGCACAATTTAATGTGATTTTTTAGATTAAAAAAAAACAAATAGCTAAAAGCTTTCTCGTTAGAGATCTTTATCCAAATTAAAAAAAAAATCTACGCATTACAATAGAAATAGGCGTTTTGACATAAGTTACATCAGATTTCATTATTGAGATCACAATTATAACAAAATCGCACCCAAAATTTTTATTTTTTTTTAAATATAAAAATATAATAAATCCTTAAAAAATATAACTTCATTAACCAAAAAAAAATAATGATCATTACATGACAATTTCGGAATAAAATTGCAGTATGATATAAAAAAAAATATTTAACAATTATTTTATTTTAATTGATTTAAAATAAAAATTATTTTATTTCTATGAGAATGTTGTTTATAAATTAAATAGTCTTAACCCACCGCGCTGCTATAAACGGGTATCACTAAAGTGGTCTAACTCAATGTTTGTTTATTTTTAAGTGTTTGGTTTATATACAAAAAATATATAGCGCTTGGACGGATTCCAAGTGGCGCGGGTTCGAATCCCGCTGCGTTAAACTTTTTTTTTAATTTCTAAAAATGATGTTCTTAGTGTGTGAATAACGCTTAATAACATATAATGGCTTTTTCTCAGATTCCAGATTTTGCTTGATATGTAGCAGAACTTAACGCCGCGACTTAGACCACTTTTGTATTGAACATAAGCAAGCAACAAAGTAAATCGATTTCAACAATACATTCTCATAGAAATGATCATTATTTCATAATATTTAAACTATTATTGTCAGATGTTTGCTGTTATACCCTCAAAAAAAAACAAGATTTTAATCGATTTTTTTTCAAATTACCCCATTCAAATTTTGCATATTTCTGGCTATTTTTCCCCATTTACAATGTATTTATTATATTTTAAAATTTTGAGTCCCACATTGAAACTAATAAAACGTTTATTGGAATGATATGAAATCAATACATTCATATTTAAGGCACTTGTTCCAATGAAGATATATTGATTTATAGTGGACCACTATATCGCAGTGGGATAGCGTCTGTTTGTAACACGGTGGTTGCAAGTTCATGTTCCCATTCGCAGGAGCAATTAGGTATACTTTCCAACCTAATAATATCTTTATATTGCATTACGTACTAAACACAAGACTATAGCAAGTTGACGTAACTGAACGCAGTGTACAAAACACTGCGTTCAGTTACGTCAACTTGCTATAGCTGGCCAAAGCGGATAAATTGTAAATAGTTTAATTAAATATCTACTATGAACCCACATCCAATCGAGATTACAGACAGACACCGGTCCCGAGCGTCACGATGGCCTTCAAATAAAAATTAAACAATAATTACACAGATATTGATAAAAATTATATCAATTTTGACTTCAAAGTCACGAGTCTATAAAGTGTCTTAGGGTGACCATGAATTGACCTTTTCTAAATATAGATCACTTCCTATACATGCTCAATAAGAAACTTGTATGTTCGTAACGTACTCATAATAATTCTGTTACAACTAGTATAAATATTTATATGTTTGTCTGTCCATATGTTATGCCAAAATTAACTTTTCATGAACCCGTGACCTCCGACATAGTAATGTAAGCCCGAAAACACGCAGCCACGACGTGATTCAACTCGAATTGCCAGTACTTTCTTTTATAATTGCGTAATAATCATATTTGGCAACTATTATACACAAGCGATTTAATTCTAGATGTTTTTTTTATAAACAGGGTTCATGCTTTCTATTAGTGTTTTGTAAACAGTTTAAAGTAAATAATTTATTTCTAAAGGCTTATGATGTAAAAGGATGAAATAAATAATTTAAAAAAAAAATAATTCTTGCCTAATTTTTTGTTTAAAAAAAAATCGACTAAATTCCTACTTTTTCAGTATGAAAAATTTATCGTCTTAACACTAGTTACCTATTGAGCTTCCAGAATTGAGCATCCAAGTGCACTCACTGTATACAACAATCAGTCTAGCATAGACTTCACTAACGTTCGAGCTCAAACATTATGGCACAAAACACTGGCAATGCCAAGCACTGTTCACCAATAGGGAGTGTTCAGATTGCTCTGTCTGTCCCTCCACGAGTTTCCGTTGTTGATCCTCGCGCAAGATATGCCTGGCATTTTGCGGACTGACGACTTTTCTATAATATAATTGTCACCCTTGTTATTGTCCCAATATTCGTTGCCTTGGCACCTGAAGCACACACAAAAGTCCAACCTCCTGGAATGGATCGGAAGCTGCAAACGGAATCCGAAAGTGTCATATATGGATACGCCGTTTTTGCTCAGAGGTCCCGTCTCCACAAACGCACAGTATGTGTCCTCGTGCGTCCTCCACCCGTCTGATGACGCTCTAACGAAGACCTCTTTATTGAAATCCAAATTTTTCACTTTAACTGTGCCGTCCACCGCGCATTCGTTTTGTTTTATTATCACGTTTTCTAAAGAAACACATTTCTCTGTGATGCGCCTTCGGAACTCCAAGTAATCTGATGCTGGTTGAGGGAATCTCTGCTCCCACAAATCTACCACACTGATCGGCGGTGGTTTCCTTTCTGGCGGTGGACTGGGAACTATCTTTAACGCCCAATACGGCGGTACGTGAGACGGTTCCGTCATGAATTTAACTTGTTCCAAAGCATATCCTCTGTCATCTGCGAAGACGACGCGCTTCTTCGTCTTGTCCGTTGACAGCCTGATGCAAGACCGCGGTGCCGCTTTGAGGGTCAGCTGGATAGGTTTGAGAAGTGACAGGCATGGTGCTGAATATCCTCTAGCCGTTAGCTTGGTAGGCCGTCTAACTTGAGGCGTGTAATCTGTGAGGAACCCCGCCGGTGGGCTGTGACCGTAGAATATTTGCTCGGACGCGAGCATGTCTATTGCCGCACACATCGCGTTTCTGTGAACAGAAAACACGTATATATATAACGGCGGTCAGCGGTGAACTAAACGGAATCATACGTATCGCGGGCTTTTATAGACGTCGGAGCGCCGGCCACGCGTTTATACAACATTGGGTAGATTGACAATGTGTTTGGTGAAAAATTTGGGACAATTTTATAGACTTTGCGATTTGGGAAAATGGGTCAAGTACGAAAGTTTAATTTAGGTGAACATTTAATATTAATAACTTTAAGGACACCGAATTATTACTGTTAAATTACCTGGTACGGTTTTAAATAGAAAATTTGAAGACTGCATTAGTTTAAACTGGAGCAAGGACTTAAAATATTATCATTTTACATTGAGATTAATCGATTATGCTGCCACATTTAAGTATGTAGAAATGTATACGATTGTCTATCATATATAATTATGTAAATAATCATGTATTAGTTATTAACAAAACGTTTACTTGATATTTTTTTTAAATTTATAAAATTTATTTTGCATTATTAATAGAAAAAAAAGCGTTATGTTTAAAAATAAAAGCTCAATACTACATATAAATACGATATATATTTAAAGCTTCTTTTTGCTTCACGCTTTTATCCCGCATAGCAGGGTAGACAGTAAGTACCTAGTATCAAGTCCACTTACCTGTATATCTTGTATCAAATCACTCCGTACTTCGCTATCCAACGAATTCGAGACATCGCGTGTTGAGTTGGAACTCAACGCCGCACTTTGTCTTACCAAAGCCAGGAAGTGGAAATAATTTAAAATATAATCACTCCCCGAATGGGGGTCAAACCCACAACCGATCGCGTTTACAGCCAGACACTGTCAAACTCCCCTACGACCGGAAAGTTTAGGAACCAGGGGTTTCCCTGTCACCTTAAAACCATACAATCTTAACCATTTGACTAATGAATGGAATTTTTTATACATTATCTAATTAAATAATTATGTTCTTGTAATTAAATCGCCACAGTTTATTGACATGTTTATATTAAAGATAATAATGAATTATCAATGCAAAAATAAATACTATTCTATATTCTAGAGGCCGGTTGTGGCGCAGTGGGACAGCGTCTGATGTAGGTTCGATTCTTACTTGGAGAAATAATTCTATTTGCATTATTTTCATTAAATCGCTCTGGTAACACAAAGCGCGGCGTTAACTTCCGCCACTCAACACGCAATGTCTCGAAATCGTCGGAAAGCGGAGTATGGAGTGTTTTTATACTAGGTAAATCCTGTCCACTGCTATGCCGGATAAAAGCGTGAAGCTAAAAAGATATTAATTCTAAATATTGTTTACTTATTGTTTATGTAAAATCATCTCCAGTATGGTTTTGGTGTGACCAGTTATGTTACACGGAGTATCTTTACACTAGGTTGTACTGACTACCCTGCTATGCGGGATAAAGCGTGAAGACCTGCCTTTTTGTCTATCTATCAAAATAAATAACTACATATCTCTAAATCATTTCTTACAGTCCACATATCTGTGTATATTTTTGAAATAACGATCTGATATCCTTCTCATGACTATTAGGTAGAAAACAATTTTCTTTTTTTTATTTTTAAATACTTTGCGATTACATTCATAAAAACATTTTGCTTTAAGAGTCTTCGCTCTTTAATATTATAGTTTATTTTTCCTAACATATAAGACAAACTAAAACTTTATTATTTAAAATAAAAAATATTTTAAAAATAGTCAAACAAAGTAGTTAAAGATAAGAGAATATGGCAAAAAATAATAAAATAACAATGTAGACAAAAGTACACAAATACAAAATATATTGTCAACTATAAACATATTGATTGTAAGTTTGAGCATCACTTAAGTCTTAGTCAATGCGCGGCGTTGAGTTCCGCTGCAAACGAAATTAAGCAAAAAGTCTAGAATGAAATAATTTGACACTTAATCTCTTTCTTTCCCATATGTTGAGATGAAGGTGTGTTTTATATATGTATAAGTTAATAACATATTATTATGTTAAACTAAGAATATTATTTTATTTAAATAGACTACAATTATAATAATAATGTAAAATTATACTCGTCTAGACTGAGCTGTACGATTGTGTTTTGTTGAAAATTGCAAAGGTGGCATTTCTGATTGTTATCAGCAAAAATACTGCCAATTTACAGGTTTTCTATATGAAATCCACTTTAATTTCCTCGCTCTGGTAAGGCAAAGCGCGGAGTTGGGTTACGCCACTCAACACGCAATGTATTCGGCGGAGAGCGGAGTATGGAGTGTATTTTCGGTTTATCCAACTATGAGGGATACAAGCGTGAAGCTAAAAGAGAAGTATGACAACCGCGTGGTCACCCTACAGTTCACGCCGCCGCCACAACGCAACGCCTCACACGCGCGTGATAATACCAACCAATATATATATGTATTTATCATATGAGATGCTATTTGTTCTATTTATGAGAGATATTTTGAAACTGCTCGATTTATTTGTATTTATATTGTTTTCTCGCATACCAAGGTAGACTGTGAGTTTAGTGTCAAGACATTCCATTCTCCGTTTACTGTACAAATTCATAATGCGTGATGGTAAATGGAACTCAACGCCGCGTTTCATTTTTACCAGAGCGAGAAAATGAAATAAATAACATTATTCTTTATTAATAGATTGCAATTTAAATTGTACTGTATAATGACATATTAACTCCTGCATAACATGTATTTTCTTCTCTCTCAAACCTGCAAGAGAAAGGGCCATTATTTCTCTCCTATCTTGAGAGGGATCAGGAGTAAGGAGGGGGGAAGAGGGTGTCAGTAAGAACAGTGTTACAGAACGATTTAAATATAATAAATTCCATACATAAGAATCGAACCCACGACCGATTATACAGTCAGATGTCCTCTCACTGAGCAATACAATGTAAGATATTGTTAAAATATTTTTAATTGCAAATTTTTCCAAGAGCTGAGATAATGCTTGTAGCTGATAACAGAAAAAACTGCTTAGCATTTATTGGACTTGATATATGGGGCGTGTGTTCATCACGTTACTGATAGGAAGGAGGTCTTAGTAGTGTCTGGCAAAACAGGTGTACGCAAAAGGGGCCCTTTAAAATGTCCTTTAGTGCTCACAAAACACCGAGCAAAACTATAAATGTAATATTCAAACCCACCACTATCTGGCATATAAATGGAATTCGTTATTTTACATCGTGTCATTGGGCTTATTGGAAAGGCAGAAATAGATCAACTAAGAAAATGTGTGTTATATATATATATATATATATATATATATATATATATATATATATATATAAATAAATGTATCTTGCCGATATTTGTTTAAGAAAATTAAGCAATCACAGGAGTTTTTCACAGTTTACTGTAAATGTGATCGGATGTGGGTTCGATTTCCATTCGGGGGAATAATAACAATTAAATTATTTTCATTTCCCCGTTCTGGTCAGACAAAGCGCGACATTGAATTCCGCCACACAACACGCAATGTCACGAATTCGGCAGAATGCGAAGTAGGGAGTGTCTTGACACTAGGTGCTTCCTGTCTACCCTGCCATTCGTGATAAGTTTATATAGTTAAAAAAATAGATTAAATTAATAAAATAAATACTAAACAGACACTACCATGTGTTTAACATACACTTGTATATAAAGTGCCATGCGCGTTGCTAAGTAACGCGTACCTTACGCATGAACGGGATCAATAACACTATTATATTTAACCTAATAACTATTCAATAGCCACGCCCGTGTATTGTCCCATACATCTAGTGGGAGAGAGCCCGCATTGAATTACGACATGGAATGTTATTATATATTTTTTTAGCTTCACGCTTGTATCCCGCATGGCAGGGTAGACAGAGAGTACCTAGTGTCAGAACACTCAGTACTTCGCTTTCCATCGGAGTCGAGACATTGCGTGTTGAGTGGTGGAACGCACTTTGTCTTTACCAGAACGAAGAAGTGAAAATAATTTAAATATAATCACTCCCCCGAGTGGGACGCGAACCCGCAACTGTTCAAGTTTACAGTCAGACGCTGTCAGACAGCAGTTTTCCGTAGTTTTCTTGTTTCTTTATATTGTGTGCAATATAGAGTAGAGATGAATAAAATTAAATACCTTCACTATAAGGGCACACGGGGCCCCTCTATGGCCTTAGAATAACTGTAACGCAATCATTTAACTACTTTCTAACTTGTCCCAAAATAGAATACCCAAGGGCCTTAACATATCTCAAAATGGTACTGCCTTTGTTATTATTTAGCTTTTATCCCGCATAGCAGGAAGTACCTAGTGTTAAGACACTCCGCACTCCGCTCTCCGCTGAATTCAAAACAGAACTGTACTGAACTGAACGCCGCGGTTTGCCTAACCAGAAACCTAAATAGACAAAAGTTATGCATACATTTTGAAGTAATTTCTATGAGAGTTGATACAATGTTTAAAATATTGCATAATAAATAATCACAGTACCGTTTTATCTAACACTGTTCGTGACTTTTTTGTGTTTTCTTTCATATTTTATTACCTATGTATGTATCTATAGAATATTTTTTTTCTTGTAATTATTAAAATTTCAACGTATTAGGATTCGAATCTGCATCTCTGGAATTCTTATATTTACTGCATTCTAATAATATTTTTTGCGGCGAAATACGTGTATTTTGTTCTATAATGTGTTTTCAATAACCAAAATGTACACGATTGATCGAGTTGGAAATTTAATTAATTTTTTCAGTTTCAAGCCTTATCCCGCATGCTAAGGTATTCAGAGACAACCTAGTTGACTGCTTTCCGCTCGAAAATCAAGACATTGCCAATAGAGTGGCGAACACAATACCACATTTTGTTTTACCGTAACGAAGAAAAAAATTAAATCTTAATTATAATTAAGAATGGGAATCGAACCCACAACCAATCCAAACCAATCGTGTTTATAATCAACACTAGAAACTAAAACTTTTTTTTGTATTTACTACCATCTCAAGATATATATGTATATCAAGATGATACTGCCTTTACAAAGATTTAGCTTCACAGGGCACTTCATAGCAGGGGGGACAGGAAGTACCCAGTGTCAAGACATTCCGTATTTCGCTTTCCACTTCGCACTGTCTTACAAGAGCACAACCTGTCGGTTTTATAGTCAACATTATCCCACTGGGCTATACTGGCTTGAACTCAAACTTTATTTTGTTTGTATATTATTACGTATCAACCCCACCTACTTATGTGACGTCATACTTGCAACGTTGCCAAAGGTGTGTCTCGAGTCTTGGCATGTCTCTATACCATTTCTTTAATAAACACTGTACTGAATAAAAGAAACTATTTTAAACGGATCTTCTACGTATATTTCGGTATTCGAATTCTCACACTTTACAGAAGTCCTTGATCACACTTGCACCCGCAAGAGCCATACTGAGCCATACTGAGGTGGCATTCGTCTGTCAGTTGGTACAAAAATCAATTATATCAATCTACCGCCATCTGTTTAATAATAGCCACGCGTACAGCCCTGCATTCTTGCAGCATGAGCTGACTGTATCTTGCTCTATCGTGTGGTGGAATTGAGATTTCTAAGCTTTTATGTATGAGTTCCACAACCTGGGTGGTAGAAAATTTCCAATCACCTTCTCTATTGAAATCAAGGTGTTATTGTACTCGTGCACCGATTTGTGTACCAAAATAGACGTAATCCGTTAAAAACAGTTTGAATAAAAATGTGTGAAAACAGCAAAATTATAATTTCTAATGTTTTATTTTTAGATGACGCTTTTTCCAAAAGAATGTAGGTAAAGAGAACTATACGTATTTTCTTTTTGAAAAAGCGTGATTTATAATCTACATCTAGTGTCAAAACATTCCGTTTTCCCCTTGTTTCATATAAGACTGTCTACCTTATTTTTTTTGCTTAAGAATAAATTAGACGAAAAAAGAACTCAACGCCGCACTTTGTCTTACCAGAGCGTATAAGTGAAAAGTCACTTCCCCGAGTGGGAATCTAACCCATAATCGATCGTGTTTACAGTCAGTTTGCTGTCATACTGCGCCACGACCGGCAGTGTTTATGATTTGAAATGAAACAAGCGTAAAAACGCGTTGCTTAGCAACCTAGTTAATGTTAGTTAAGTTATAGGCAGATTAATATTTACGAGGATAAACCTTTGGCAAATATTATATTCTTTTTAGCTTCATGTTTTATCTCTAAAGAAATGGTCAATGAGACCGGAGCGAGAAACGCTACAGTCCTTGTAAGCTGCTGTCGCCTCGTTCACACACTCATTAACCTCATCGTACATGCCCTACGCGGATCCCCATACTTTTTACGTGACCTTTCTTTCTCCACTATCATCGATATGTTCTCTAAGGTCATCTTCTTCCTTACCATTCTTTCATCGCTCATTCTCTCAACGTGTCCAAACCACCTGAGGACGTTCTTCTTCATTCTTACTATATGACACCGTGGGTTACAATTTTATTTATAATAAAAAAAATTAAAAAGTACAAATGGACGGACACACAGACGGACATGTACATAGATAAATAAAAACAGGTATAATTA
The DNA here is from genome assembly GCA_032432895.1 of Dryadula phaetusa. NCBI lineage: Eukaryota > Metazoa > Arthropoda > Insecta > Lepidoptera > Nymphalidae > Dryadula > Dryadula phaetusa. The sequence goes on along the minus strand of JAOYRS010000090.1, from coordinate 497,768 downwards.
TTGATACATGTTAAGAACCTGCACCAACCTATCTATATCAACTAAGCGGTAATTCCACCACTGAGTGCAACTGCCTCGTGTTTTTGTTATCAACACGGTGATACCGCCAGACACGTGCTGACATGATGTACTGATAACAATTATTAATATTTTGGGTTTTTTATTAAGCCCACAGATTTTTTTTATTTAGTAGAGGTTTTGTACGAGGTTTTAGGTTCGGTTCCCGATTATAGCATTTTTTCTTCATCTTTACAGTTTTATTTGCATAATAGAGTAGAAAGAATTTCAATACCACCAAGTTGACTGTATTCTACGGAATTCGAGACATTGCGCGTTGAACGCCGGAACTCAACGCCGCGCTTTTTTTAAATCCAACGAGCTTAAAATATATATTATTTATATAATATTTTAGCTACCCTATGATAGTGGATGAGACCCCGCAACTATCGAATGATGTCTATCATATTTCCAAAACGTGAAACATATCTATGTATACATTTACCACATTTGCAATATGTATAAGCATTTCATACATCCACGTGTTTCACCAAACAAAAGATAAACTAAATACATTTGTCGTTGATTACGAAAAGCCTATAAGAACTTAACGCCTACTCCATTTTATGTCAGACACTGGACGGAAATTTAAAATTAATATGGTCATATTTTTAGTGTATGTTATTTTTTTATACATATATTTCTTCTAACTTTACGCATTATCCCGTATAACTGGGTAATCAGAGACAACCTAGTGTCAAGACACTCCGCTAATTGCTTTTTGTCCGAAATCAATAAATTCACCCGAATGGGATTCAAACACACAACCAATCGCGTTTACGGTCACATGTTGTCCCACTAAGCCATTATGGTCTCAAAAATGTTAATATTATTAAGAGATATTGACACACGTGATTTTTCCTCGCGAAACGTTTATTTGTAGTATACATTTTTGAAAAAAACGCATTTGAACGCAGCGGGATTCGAACCCGCGCCTTTTGGATACTATCCAAGCGCTCTCACCGCTAAGCCATGGTCAAAAATAAGTTGTAACAAGCGTATAAGAATTTCGACGTAGCTGGTAATAGAACACATGGCTTAGCGGTCAGAGCGCTTGGACGTTATCCAAGAGGCGCGGGTTCGAATCCCGCTGCGCTCAAATTTTTAAACGTTTTTTCAAAAATGTTTTCTAATCCTAAGTGTGGAATAACACTTTAAAAATAGTAAATATTTGTAGTATGTTTGGTACTACGTTACTACAGTTAGCTAATTGTATTTTCTAATGAAAATGACGTAAGTATTATAATAGCGTGAACCTGATGTCGTTGCCATGGCAACCAGGTACAGAAATAGTTTTTGTACTTATTTAAAAGTCAATTAATTAGAAATCAGTCACCGGAGTGTCTTGACACTAGGTTTTTTTTAATGGAAAAAGGAGGCAAATGAGCAGAAGGGCCACCTGATGAAAAGTGGTCACCTTCTCCCATAGACACCTAGAGTTGTAGATGCGTTGCCGGCCTTGGGATGGAAGCGAAAGGAGATGAGGGATAGGATGGGTGGGTGGGGAAAGCTGGCTTACATGACATCGAACCGGAACACATCATCATATATTTGGCGTATCGTTTTTGTCATGATAGTGGTCGCGAGTCAGTCGGCGGTTTTACTTCCTATGCCTTGACACTAGGTTCTCTCTGACTACCCTGCTATGCGGGATGGCGCATGAAGCTGCTTATATATGTAGTAAATAGAGGCTATAGAAAGAGAGCCCCTCCAGTTTCATGCGAGCCTGGTACAACTTTCTTATTTATTTGATACATTTATTTAATTAACGGAGTGTCTTGACACTAGGTTGTCTATAACTACCTTGCTATGCGGGATGAAACGTATAAATTTGGTATAAATGTATATTAATTAGATAATACGTGAACGTAATCTTTTTACTAAAACTAAAACTTAGATTATTATTCAGTTTTACGCATAGTTGAGTAGTCAGATTATCTAGTGTCAAGACACTCCGTTGATTGCTTTACGCCTGAAAGTTACGTTGAGTGGCGAACTCAGCAGTGTAAAAATCGCGAAAATCAAAGATTTTATTTACTTTTACAAAATACACGTTGCTAAGGGCAACGCGTAGGTACTTAATGATTCAACAAGTTACCACGTGACCACGGACTACTGTAAAGTGTTCGAAACGTCAGGTGTCCAAAAATGTATTTTCAAATACCAAAATATACGCGATTAATCCGGTTAAAATAGTTTCATTTAAAAGTTATTAATAATATGAACTGATTCTAAAATCAATATATCAATTTTCTTTTAATAGAATTTGAACTCACGACCTTTGGCGTCGACTTTATCACAAACCATTGGACAGACGGACTGACAGATCAATAATTGTAACAATTTAATATAATTATTAAATTAAATTTTCCAGCAAAATCCAAGTGTTAAACATAGTAAAGATAAGATAAGATCGGGGTGAATGAACTCACGCTATCTGACATTCCGAATTCAAACCAATGTCAAGGCCGCCATTTTGCCAATTATTTATGCGTTTGTTTTCGTTACTTTAAGCCAAATGTAAGATTATTTTTGATGTTTGAAAACTTTTAAGATCTCAAAATTGAATATGGCGATATATTAACGCTATTATAGCTCAGTGGAAAGCGTTTGGTAATCGCTATTATTGTGTGTTTGATTCCCCCCATTCCCTTGTAAATGAAGGGCGGCGTTAAGATACACAACTCACCATGACATATTTCTAAAATGAATAATATATTACAAGTAAATAAATTACGCGTTTAATCAAACTAATATATAAAAATAAATAAAATTGGTATGTCTGTTTGTAATATTAAAATAATCGCTTTTTACTAAACGCATATATATGTGTACGTGGACCAGATATGAGAATAAAATAGATAAGATCTTTGATGTTTGCGATTTTTACACATTTGAAATAAAATTATATTAAAGGGTTTAATCGCGTATATCTTTGTATTCGAAAATACATTTTAGATAACACGGCGTTACGAACACTTTACAGTGACCATGGATTACTATAGCGCTCGAAACGTCGGATTCTAAAAACGTATTATCTAATACCAAAATATACACGATTTATCTATATTTGATAAATACATTAAATAAATGTACCGAAAACGACTAGTCGTTTTCGAGTTTTAGCGTGACTAACAAACATTTCATTTTTTTATATATTATATATTAAAGGAGAAAATTATCAAGTAAACGGAGTGCCTTGACACTAGGTTCTCTCTGACAACCCTGTTATACAACAAACTTGAGCTACAAATACCCATGAATTACACTTATTTTTACGAATGCAAAATGCACTGTACTGTTGCCAAAAAAATATATGTTTCTTTTTATTCGTCATAATTCATTGAACAAATTACACAGTTACGTTGCACATACTTGATTTTAGGATTCTTTAGGACTTTGACGGTAATCTAATTTAAAAAGAGCTTTAATGTAAAGCTAGCGGGGCATAGCAGGGTAGTCAGAGAAAACCTAGTGTTAAGACACTGTATCACCGCTTTCCGACCGATATGGGTAACCGGGGATACCGGGGAAATGAAAATAATTTGAACAAAAACATTTCCTCGAGTGAGACTGAACGCATAACCAATCGCGTCCTAATGACTAACAGAAAATGCACACATGCCACTAATGTATGTAGAAAGTGTGGTGGGAGTGGGATAAATAAGAATAGACTCCATGAAACTCCCATGGGAAATATCGAGATTATTATAACTGACACAATTGATGTCGCGAGCTGCAACTAGTTAAACGCGAAACGTCTAACTGTAAACGCGATTGGTAGTGGGTTCGGTTCCCACTCGGAGGATTGTATTTAAAATGTAGTTTCTTTTCCCCGTACTGGTAAGGCAAAACGCGGCGTTGGAGTTCGTCACCAAATGCAGTATCATGATTTCAGGCGAAAAGCAGTCAACTGAGTGTCTTGACACCAGACTGTCCTTGATTACCCTGCTATGCGAGATATATCGTGAAACTTTTTTTTCTTATTCAAAAAAAATCTAAACTAATCAAGTCTTTATGCGGATCTTAACCACGCTAAAACTACAAATTGTATACGGAACCCTATCGCTATATATAAAACACACTTGACAAATTTTTCGTTTTAATTACTCAATTAACATATTAATAACGCATTGCATGACTTATTGTTACGACTTACGAAAACGCCAAGCGTAAAAAATTCCACTGAAAATATGTTTTTATATGTTCATATATTTTTTGTATGGAATAGTTCTTTATATATATAGTCCATTTTTTAAAATAAGATAGTTTTAACTAAAAAAAACTATATAGAAAAATATCTTTAAAATACATAATGTTAACATCTAAAAACTAAGCAGCTTTATACTGTACAGCAAGGTAGTAAGAGACAACCAAGTGTCAAGACAATCTGTTAACTATTTTTCAATTGAAATCAAGACATTGCGTTGGGTGGCGAACTCAACGCCGCGCTTTCTCTTCATCTACGCCATAATCCAATATTATAATATTCAATTAACAATAAAATAGATTAAAAAAATTAATAAAAATAAGGCTTTTAGAATATTTCCTTTTTATACTTAGACTATAAAAATATAGTATATTATTAGGAATTAGATCACATTATGCAAGTTTTAAATCAAATCAGAGAATACCTAGTGTCAAGACACATCGTTGACTGCTATCCGCCTGAAATCCAGACATTGAGTGGGGAGTGGCGAACTCAACACCGCGCTTTATCATACCAGAGCGATAAAACGCTAATAAATTGTAAAAGATAAATGAGTGATATATAAATAATATAAATTAAAATTAATATAATTAAAATGGATAAGCAATAGAAAGCAAGAGAAAATAAATATTTTTGATAAAAACGTATAAAAATTTTGAACGCAGCGGGATTCGAACCTGCGCCTTTTGGATACCGTCCAAGCGCTCTGACCGCTAAGCCATGCGTTCTACTACCAGCTGCGAATCGAATCCCGCTGCGTTTTTTCAAAAATGTTTTCTAATCTTAAGTGTGGAATAACACTTTAAAAAAAATAGTGAATAGAAAATAAATAATTAAAAAAAAAACATATTATAAACGTTTCGATTTATCAAATAAATTTATAAACTCCAAACTCAATTTTCACTGTATTTCGATCCCAAATTATTAATAAAAAAAAATTCTATGTACAACTTTGACCCCGTTACAGTTTTATTGCGTTCTGATAAGGCATCTTGTTTTTATGCTCGTTATCACTGGCTAATAAGCTTGAAGATAACCCCGACCTACCGATATCTGCGTCTAGATATGCAAGGAAACCCCAAGCAAAAAAATTACATGAATTATATATGTTTTGAAATCGAAATTTAAAACGCAGCGTCACGCTTTATCCCTCATAGCAGGGTAGTCAGAGACAACCTGGTGTCAAAACACTCCGTTGACTTCTATCCGTCTAAAATCGAGACATTATCAAAGCCTCGTTTTATATAGCCAAAGGGAAAAAATGAAATTATTTTTTTAAATATAATCATTCGCTCGAACAGGAATCGAATTCCCAACCAAACGTGTTTATAGTCAGAACCCACAGAACTACGATGATCTCTTCAAATTAGAAATATCACAAAATGTTAATTAGACTGATTTTTTATATATATTTTTATATATTATTTACCTTTAACAATCTCAAGATGGCAATAGGTGTAAGTGAGGTTTGCTAAAAAATATATAGCAACTGCGATCTGTCTGTCAGCATCGTTAGAATTGTACAAAATACACGACACTCCGAATTTTGCTGATATATATTATCGATTAGAAATATTTTTTTTTATGTTTTATGTTCTTTCAATCGAGTCTTACATGCGTCGTGACGAAATTATTAATATATATATATATATATATATATATATATATATATATATATATATATATATATATATATATGTAGCCAAATAAGCAAATACCCATTAAAAATATACAGCAAGGATTCGTACTCACGTCCCATTCGATAAACGAGTTCAAAAGATCTAGTCTACCAAGCTATACGCTCACGTCATGCCAAGGTGAAATTTATTTGCAACGATTTCAAATATCTTTACTATTGGCATAATTTCAAAAATTCTCAATATTGTAGTACAATTTTTTTTTCTGTTAGTAAGATATTATTTCTAGAACATCAAGGTGAATGTCCTTCTAACTAATAAAATTGTTATGTAATTTTTTTGTCCGTCTGTCCGTTTAATAAAATATCACATAAAACAAATTGATGTTTTTATTATTGTCTTTATAGTGTACATACTTATTTAGTACATTATGGAAGGCCGTCATCGCACAGTGGGATAGCGTCTAAGTGTTAACGTGTGGATTCGATTCTTAGTAGGGTAATTATTTATTGTTTTTTACATTTCGCTATAGTAAAACTAAGAGTGGAGTTGAGTCAGACACTCTATGCTTCAATTTTTGAGCGGAAAGCAGTCAACGAGTGTTTTGACACTAGCTTGTTTCTGTGCCGGATAAAGCGTCAATCTGCATTGATTTATGTGAGACATAGAGACAGATTTATGTAATTTCTTTTTTTTATATACGTATCAACATTGCGTGGTGGGTGCAAATCTAAATACGTTTTGTTAAAGTTAACTGAAGAGGTTCAAATATTTAATGTCAACCCGCCAAAGCTTTTGAAAACAAACTTGTTAACATTTCGCCATTCTAGTACGACAAATGGCGGTGTTGAGTTCCGTTATTCAACATGCATGTATCGAATTCTGGTAGGATAAAAACGGAGTATCTTGACACATTAAAAAAAATTACATCAGACGTTTCAACCTGACGCAAATCTGTCACACAATTTCAACGTGGAAACACGACACTGTCAATCAATTTTTTTTTGAGTTCACGCACTGGTCATATGCTGTTGGGTGTTTATAGTTGATAATGCTCCGATATTAATATTTCATTTTTGGCTTCACGCCTTTATCCCGCATAGCAGAGTAGACAGGAAGTGTCTAGTGTCAAGACACTCCGTACTCCGCTTTCCGCCAAACTCGAAACGTTGCGTGTTGAGTGGTGGAACTCAACGCCTCGCTTTGCGTTACCAGTGCAAGGGAATGAAAATAATTTAAATAATATCACTCCCCCGAGTGGGAATCGAACCCACAACCTATCGTGTTTACACTCACATGCTGTCCCACTGCGCCACGACCAGGCTAAATCTGTATATATCTATCTATTAATATAAGAAAATCTTGCAATACTATTTAACGTTTGGCTTATTTCAAAATATGTACATGTGTCCGATGATAATACAATATTATCATGAGCCTGATGTCTTTGCCAGGACAATCAGGATAGTTAGTAAACAATTTAAATCTTGTTTTTTTCTAGTTAGACAGGAGGTAGGTGACTAGTGTCTAGACACTCCGTACGCAGCATTCCATCAAATTCAAGACATTGTGCGTCGATTGGTGAAACTCGACTCACTTGTCTTACACTCGAGTGGGAATCGAACCTAGAACCAGTCGCGTTATAATTATTTCTTAATACATCAATACTTATTTATATACAAATACTATGAAATTAAATTTTAATATAAAAAAATACCATTTCATATTTGAACCCACGACCGTAAAAGGCTAAAAAACGTTAGGCCGTAATCACATAATAATAACCGGAAGTGCTCATAGTACTGTCAATAGAAAGTATTTTAATTACTTACAAGAATTTTACTCGAGAAACATTTTGTCTTGAACTCTCCACAGTCGAGTAGACACTACACAGTAAAGAGATAGCTAGCATATTTAGATTAAAATGTTTAGATCTAAGTTAATTAGATAACTAGATTTTAGGGTTGTCAACGCTGTAAAATATGTTTTTATTATATAAAAAAAAACAAAGCAAACAAGCTAGTCAAGGCACAGGGTTGAGTGGTAAGACAAAGCGCGGCGTTGATGTCAACCAACAGGCATAGTCTCGAATTCGGCGGAGAGTTTTGACACTAGATACTTCCTGTCGACTCTGCTATGCGGGATAAAAGAGTAAAACTAACAAACGCTTCATACTTGCCACGTAGCATAGTGGGTAAAGAGAACCTAGAGTCATGACACTCTACTCCATTTTCTATTCGAAACCGTTTTTGCGACGTGACGTTTCAGATAGCATAACTCAACGCCGTTTTTGTTTTTCTAGAACGACGAAATTTAAATATATACCCATGGGTTCCAATGGCTGGGTATCGAATCCACATTAAATGCACTGTTACATATCGGGCTAAAGCGTCACAATGGCCCAAAATGGTTAGTTCTTTGTTTCAAATACACACGTTCTTGTCGTAAAGGAATTTAATAATATTTTATTTGTAAAAAAATGTTTGGCTTGATTAAAAAAATAAAATTTAGCATGTAACTTGTTTATTTTGATAAAATATTATAATTTTGATTTAGCCACCCCTACGACAAACGAACTATGACCTAGAGTTCATAATAATAATACGTTTTACTACATATATTAATTAGGCTCACGATTATACCTCGTTAGGGCTACATAATAATATAATTACAAATATGATTTATACAGCATCTGCCCCTAAAAGACCTAAAGACCTAGCACACCCATTTTATACACAAACAAACGTAAGACTGTTTCATAATATGATTTTTACAATTTTTAAATATTTTAAATGAAACTATTTTAAACAGATTAATCGCGTATATTTTGGTATTTAAAATTTATTTATTTTTTTTGGTTACATCATACACAAAGGATACAGTCAGCTCATTCTGCTAGTATCCAGGACAGTACGCGAAACAATTGAGAAATAGATGGCGGTAGATTGATATAATTAATTTTTGTATCAACTGACAGACAAATGCCACCTCAGTATACTCGCAAGTGTGACCACAGACTACTGTAAAATGGTCGAAACGTCGAATTTAAAAAAAATATTTTTGAATACCAAAATTTACGCGATTAATCAGTTCAAAATAGTATCAGATTAAAATACTGTTTCATATTTCAACTAGGATTGCAATCATGGCGTAGTGGGAGTGTCTGTAAACACAATTGGGTGTGGGTTCGATTTTACTGAAAGAATATTTAAATCATTACAATTTCTCCTTTCTTTTTGGCACTTCCCACTCAACACGCAATGTCTCGGTTATTTATACCTAACTGTTAATGCCATGAGAATTTAAAGCCACTAAAACAATCAACATGATTGGCAGAGAAGAGTTTTCACGTCGAAAGAGCGTGTGGTAAGGACCGTATAAGTGAGTATAAGCTTTGCTATTTTTATTGATTTTATATAAATGTATTAAAATCTAATAGTAATAAACGATACATATGATAAAAATTTTTTTTTTTAGTTTCACGCTCTTATCCCGCAAAACAGGTTAGACAGGAAGTACCTAATGCCAAGACACTCCATACTCCATTTTGCACTGATTTCAAGACATTGCGTGTTGATTGGCGGAACTCAACGCCGACATATTATATACACTTATATAAATCTTCTTTATTTAATACTTGCGCTTAGTTGTATCTCATAAAGAGATAAGGCCACCTTTGTGTACTAAACCTTACATCTTACATTTTTAAATGCATTAAACATTATAAGGCTAGTGTACACGTAAAATATGTGCAAAACGTGTCACTTCTAACAAAAGTGTATAATCACACACACACTTCTAAGTGTATGTAGTATTTATTTTACTCAATGTTTTTCTAATATATTATTATATATTTTTTAATACGAGGATCGAAACGTTTTCTTCACGTATTAATACATAAATGATAGCTTACACTATCGGGAACCGAACCGACAACTATGCCTTGCATTACTTAATTAGATTACATAACATAATGCATGTTTCCCACTCCTTATCACATGTGGATAGCGTGGAAGAGCCGTGTCTGTTTGGATGTAAATAGTAAACAAATTATTATGTAACTTATATATAATGTTTACGTTTACGTTCTAATCGGGTTCTAGTAATTCTATTTTTATATTAGGCATTAAAAGATCTAGATCTTAGACCTTAATTTTTTTAGCTCCACACTTTATCTTATCCTAGTTTGGATTAAAGATTTGGGTATCTCCGCACAGGGGACCCTAGTGAGATATCCCAGGTCTTCAAAACAGGACATTCAAGCAATTTTCTGAATCAATGTTAAATATATGTTCTGTTTACTTTTGGAAAATCTCCATGTTTTATACAATCTCCATTTTTGTATATATGTAAGAATAATATTATTATAATTTTATATATATATATATATATATATATATATATATATATATATATATATATATATATATATATATGTATATATATATATATATATATAAAAATAAATGTTGTGGCACAGAAGGACAGCGTCTGACTGTTCGATCCCTGCTCGGAGGGTGATTGATTATATTTAAAATATTTTCACTTTCTAGCTCTGGTAAAGACAAAGTGCGGCGTTGAGTTCCACCACTCAACACGCAATGTCTCGAATTCCGTGGAAAGCGAAGTACGGAGTGTCTTGACACTAGGCACTTTCTGTCTAACCTGCTGTGAATAAAAGCGTAAAGCTAAAAAAAATAAATGTAAATGAATCCTAAGGCTAAAAGGTTAGGATTAGGCGAGAGTACTTAGTGACAAGTCTTCCGTGCTTCGCTTTCCGCCCGAATTCGAGACACTGTGTGTTAAATGGCGGAATACAACGCCGCTTTGTATTTTACCAGAATGGCGCAATGAAAAAAAAAATTAAAAATAGAACCTACAACCTTCGCGTTTACATTCAGTCCCCATCATAATCAATTTTTTTTTTAAATTAATGATAGTTTTTTACAAAGAACGGAGACCGTCCCTCTGACGGTAGTTAGTACGGGAAGCAGAGAGGAGACTGTCTTAAAACTAAATTTCCTCTGATTACTCTGGTACAAGGTAAAAAGCATGGAAGCACCTCCTCGTTATCAAGGTCCGCCTGGTGATAACATCGGGTTTATGATGTATATGATAATACATTATTGTCATCCCAACCGGAAACGTTTGGAAATTGTCAAGCAATTCGCGGTAGGAGTTCATTTAAATTGGCTTTACAAGATTTTCTTACATCGGTAAATAGAGAGATATATATATATATATATATATATATATATATATATATATATATATATATACATATATATATATATATATATATATATATATATATATATATGAAAAGCTAAAATATCTTAGTCTATGTTCGCGTGGAATGTAATATGTATGGGTCTCTATTTTATAATTCTAAAATAAAATTAACCGAAGTTACTCCCTACTTTATTAGATATACTAGTGAAAGCCTCGTCAAAATATGTCAAGCCGTTCCAGAGATTGGCCGGAACAGGCAGACAGACAGACGAAAATTGTAAAAAAAGTTATTTTGATATATTTGTCGTGTTTATATACATATGAATTTTTACAGCCGGTCGTGGCGTGTCGTCTGCCTGTAAGCGCAATCGGTTGTGGGTTCGATCTCCACTCGGAGGAGTGATTATATGTAAAATTATTTTCGCTTTGATAAGACAAAGTACAGCGTTGACTCCCACCACTCAATGCAATGTCTCGAATTCGGTGGGAAGCGAAGTACGGAGGGTCTTCACACTAGGTACTTTCTGTCTATCCTGCTGTGCGGGATAAAAGCGTGCATTTAGTAAAAAGTAGTTATTTTAATATCACAAACAGAAAGTCTTAATTTAATTCATTTGTATGGATAAAACACGCCATTTCCACATGACAGTAGACTTTTAACCTCGTATTAGTGAAACTACTCAATTTAGAGGTCAATAGGTATTTGTATAAAAATCTGTATTCAATGTAATAATGTTTTTTTGTGGTGTAATATTTTAGTTTATATGTTTAAAAGTTATTAAGTTATTAAAAACAAATAAATAACAAATAATAAATAAATAAATAATAAATATTAAATAAATAACAAATAATAAATAAATAACAAATAATAAATAAATAAATAATAAATATTAAATAAATAACAAATAATAAATAAATAAATAATAAATATTAAATAAATAACAAATAATAAATAAATAAATAATAAATATTAAATAAATAACAAATAAATAAATAATAAATAACAAAGCCAGCCCACAGAACAGGGTCAGAGACAACTAGTGTCTAGACACTAACGAATGCTTATATATTAAATACTGTACCAGGCTCGCATGACACTAGAGGAGCTCCCACTCTATAGTCTCTATATACTACATATAAAGTAGCTTCAAGCGCCATCCCGCATAGCAGGGTAGTCAGAGAGAACCTAGTGTCACGACATTCCGTCCCCCATATTGTTAAATTGCGAAACTCAACGCCGCGCGGTCTTCCCAGCGGCGAGTGAATGAAAATAACCTAAATATTGTATATAATCATAACAATCTAGCCATAACAATATATTTTATTTATAATACAAATATGAAAAAAAAATTTCATCCACAGATAACTACAGTCACAAGTCACGTACGAAAAGATAAATATTTATAATTAAACGTAGCCACTGTTTGCGTGACATAAAAATGGCAGAATAATAAATTGTTAAATGTGTATTTAAGGCCTTATAGAAGAGAGCCCTTAGCATTCTCCGTATCCAGAGACAGAGGAGCTGTGAGCAATGTTTGGGACTTGCAAAACAAGTGTAGGCTAGAGGGAGGGGCCTCTTTTTGTTTTTTTTTCAATCAACATTAATTACACTTACATCCACTATCTGAGCTCTTCTAAAAATGATTTGATAATATTTCTATACAGGCCACAGAGATTTCGTTGAAACACTCCTCGCGGTTATTTCGATCGTGTATCTAATATGTACAAACAAATAAAATTGGAGTGTCTGATTGTAACATTAACAACATTAAAATAATCGGTTTTTTACTAAATGCATATTTACCTATTTATACACGGCAAATAAATAAAAATAACATTTTTTACAATTTTCGTCGGTCGGTCTGTGTGTTCTAGCTAATCTCTGAAACGTTTGAACCGATATTGACGGGACTTTCACTGGCGAATATCTCATTGTAACATCTGTATACTAATGTTTTAGAGACCTAGTTACAAGATAAGTGAATGATAAGGTCAATTTTTTTTCTCAACAAACAAGTAAGATGACGGTCGGTTAAAGACTCGGGGACAATACACTGAGTGAGCTAAATCTAGATTTATTTAAGCAAACAAGGGAACAGTAAGATAATATGTTTTTTTACAACTTTGGGCTTTTCTCCCATAGATTTCCGTATAAACCTTAAACTATTTGGTCGCGGAAAACCTCGGTTGAAAACACAATATCGAAGATGCTGGAGAAATGTCACATAAAAAGCGTGAGGACCCCCCGAAAAAAAATATAATGATTCTCTCAAGTGGGAATCGAACCATAAGCGATCGCCTCGGACTGCTTATCAGGATTGATAGTACCTAGCGTGTTCAATGGCGGATATCAACGCCGCGCTTTGTCTTACGAGAGTGAGGAAATGAAAACGACATAATGATTCCCCCAAGTGGGAATAGAAACATAACCGATCGCGTTTACAGTCAGACGCTGTCCCACTGCGCCACGACCGGTCTCGGTCTAGGCCTAAAAATATTCATTTTCATCATTTATCATACTATATTCAGATCTAAACGAGAAATTGATAAAGGTTTCTTATCCAGAAAAAAAAATTACACATATATTTCAAAAATAGCCACAGCGATTTATCACGCGGTCACCCATCCAATTGATAAACAATGTCAGAGACGCTTTACACGTTCTCACATATCGTTTGACCCTTTACAAATCTGGTCACCGTATATGTCACGCCACTACGATTATAATAATAAAAATAAAATATATTTATACTTATTTATCGGATCACCTAGTGTGTGTTTTTTTACATTCTTCTAGGAAAAGATTATGTTAAAGATAATTTAAAAAAAGCAACGCTTTTTACCCTGCAGCTAAGGCAGCCTAGTGTCAAAATACTCCGTTTACAGCTTTCAGCTTGAAATTGAAGCAATGTGTTGAATGGCGAAGCTTAACGCTGTGCTTGGTCCAAAAAGAGCTAGGAAATGATAATAATTTCATCTAAAAATTTTCTGAGTAGGGCTCAAATCCAACCATTTTGAAATCAGACACTATCGCTGTCTTAGACTTCTAAAAAAAGAATGGAACTAAAAAAATGTTAGTTTATAGTATATATTATATATTGAGGCCGGTCGTGGCGCAGTGTGACAGCGTCTGACTTTAAACGCGATCGGTTGTGGGTTCGATCCCCACTCGGGGGAGTGATTATATTTAAATTATTTTCAATTCCTCGCCCTGGTAAAGACAAAGAGCGGTGTTGACTTCCACCGCTCAACACGCAATGTCTAGATTTCGGTGGAAAGCTAAGTACGGAGTGTGTTGACACTAGGTACTTTCTCTCCACCCTGCTATGCCGGTTAAAAGCGTGAAGCTGAAATATATATATATATATATATTTAAGTTGTTAGGTTAGACTTGAAACTCGTATCATTTTGTGACAATATTCTATTGTTATCAAATCGGACACGCGTTCAAATTTTGACGCACAGTTTACCTTGAAAAGAACAGAACGAAACTCCGCACACATGTGCAGATTTTGAAGCAAATCAGGCGATTAGAATCGATTCAAAATGCAATGCGAGTTATCCTTACACAGATAAAATAAATTAAAAAAAAAAACGAAATCAATATAAAAAAAATAGTACCTATATTATTTACAAAACAATACACAAACATAAATAGATCCGTTATCGACTCGAACATTAATGTAATAATTAAATAAAATTTCGTGCTATCTTTTGTAAATAACTACTGCGTTTGGTATACAGTGATTTTCAACCTTAAATCAATGGAACAAGGTGTGTTTTACTATAGTTTTTGTATATAATTGTTCTGTTTTGTAGTTAGTGTCACGTTTTAACACGTGACTTTCTAGAGAGTTTCTGTATGGATTAAACTGAGAATTGAACCTTGTACGACTGTACGATTAAGGGTATCCAGGCGCAGTTGGACAGCGTCTAACCGCATTGGTTGTGGATACGATGCCCATTTCAGTGAATGATTGTTTTTTTTAACTATTTGTTTGCCTTTAAAACCATATGCGGTGTTAAGCTCCGTCAAGCAGTTTTGGTTTAGGCAGTGGTGAACGAAGTGTCTTTACTCTAGGTTTTGAACATGTGTGTCACTAATATATGTTGTATGCAATTGTTGGAATTTGTTTTACTATTAAATGTAGCTAAATATAGTGTTAAGACCCTCCATATTACTTAACACCGCGTTTAGATCGGATAAATGAAAATAATAATAAATACATAAATTCAAATGTGCATCGAACCCACAACCAATCGCTTTTATATTCAGCCTCAGTCCCACTGGGCCACGACGGTCTATTTAATATATTTTATTTCATTGAAATGTCATTCAATATGAAGCCGCAGACCGCAGATACTTTACCATGAAGGTATGTATGAAATGTCAAACCGTCTAACCATTTAACAAATCATAATCATTTGCGTAACTGTTTTTAAATATTTAGCAGCTTTATCCGTTATCCGCAGCGTAATGTCAAGACACAGCTCGCTGTTTATCGCCAAATTCTTGAAATTTAATTGAAATTTAATTTATTGCGCGTTAAGTAGTTGAACGCTGCTTTGTTTTACCTTTTTTTAGCGTCACGCGTTTTTGTCCCGCATAGCAGGGTATAAGGAAAATACTAGGTGTATCAAGTCCGTACTCCGCTTTCCGCCGTTTTTGAGACATTTCTTGTTGAGTGGCGGAATTCAACACCGAGCTTTCTCTTACCAGAGTGAGTAAATAAAAATAATTTAAATATAATCAATACCCCGAGTGGAAATTAAACCGACAACCAATCACATTTACAGTCAGACGCTGACGCACTGGGCCACGATGCTATTAAATTATATACAATTTAAATGAAACTATTTTAACAGGATTAATCGTGTATATTTTGGTATTCGAAAATACAGTAATCCGTGGTCACAGATAGACTGTCTACCTGTGACCACGGACTACTGTAAAGTGTTCGAAGTGTCAAGTGTCCAAAATGTATTTTCGAGTACCAAAATATACGCGATTAATCCGGTTTAAAAAGTTTCATTTAAATTGTATAAAAATCGCGCAAAAATCAAAGATCTTATTAATTATTTTCAATTTCAACCGACTTTTCGGCTCCACAAGCCTTAATTCTAGCAATTTATATGAAAAAGCAATACGGAAAATCTGTATAATTCAATTAATAAATAAAGGGACGCCGAGGGTCGAGGGTGCACTGATAAGGTTTGACATCTGTCAAATGGTGATACTAAAGGGCGCCTATTATCAGTTATCAGCGGGACGGATGTCAATGCTATTCAAACACCTTATCAAAGGATGCGCAGACAAAAGCCGTGTTAATGTTAACTTGGATACGAAAATTTCATACATATCTATGTTTTTAAATTAGTATCGCGTTAACAACGCGTTGCTATAGCAACGTGTTTGTCATTTTATATAAACGTGTGTGTCAAACACATGGTAGTGTGTGTTACATTTGTTTTTATTAATTTATTGTAATTTTTAATTTTCTGCACTTCTCTTCTGTCCACGTAATTTTCGTAAAAAAGGCGTATAAGGCTTTTGGTTCGAGTATTAATATATATATATATATATATATATATATATATATATATATATATATATATATATATATATATATATATATATATATATATATATATATATATATTTATTTATTTATATATACACACGTTTTTAGTTAGGTATTATAGAGTAAGCAGAGAGATATGTCATTCAGTTATCGAATTCTCTTTGATATAGAGAAATTAGTTTTCAATGACAAAACTCAACACCACAGTTTATTTAAGGATAGAGGGCACACAAAAATATATTTAAAATTATACATACTAACTCGAAACAAATGTGTTACAATAGGCAATTGTTGACAGCTTTTCGGCCGAAATCGCGACATTGCGGGTTGAGTGACGAGCTCAACGCCGCGCCTTGTCTCACCAGAGAGTTGTAATATAAATGTAAAAAATAATCATTTCACCGAGTGGAAATCGAACCTACAACCAGTCGCTGTCAGATAGTCAATTATAATTTTACAATACATAAATAATATTTACTGTGACATATATGGGGGCATTATCTTGCTTCTTTTGATATATATATATATATATATATATATATATATATATATATATATATATATATATATATATATATATATATACATATATATATATATACATATGAGGATATGTCCTAGGTCAGGGGGTAGGAGAAAGCGGTCTGCGCATCTTCAACTCCCCTTACCCTAAAAGATTGTGAGGATCATGGTTATGGTGAGTTTTTGAGACGGGTGCTTCGGAGAATCCTGAATGCGACAGAAGCCTGCAACCAGTAGGTTGGCCGAATACTGCGGCCAACCTAGTGGTTGCAGTGTTCCAACCTACTGGCAGGCCAGGCCATATATATGTATATGTGTATATAAATATAAAATATATATATATATATATATATATATATATATATATATATATATATATATATATATATATATATATATATATATATATAAATTTATTTTCGCTATACGAACAATCTTGTAACTGAGCAATTAATTTTTAATCTGTCCAAGGGTCAGACTGACCGATAGTTGTTTGTTATTTATAATAAAATGGCGCCTCTGAATTAAAATCTGGATTTGACTTTAAAATCTAATAAAGCTTTAGACATTGTTTGAAAAGTGACAGTATCGGTTTTGATATCTTCTTCTTTTATCTTCTTCTTTCATTTTCAGTACATTGTACATTGTCCTGACGTATTTATGTCACGCATAAGAAATAGACATTATATGCTCTCCATAAACATTATAAAAATAAAAAAAAAACTCGCCATATCCTTATTTATAATCTGTTATTTACTCACGAATTTGAAGGTAGTCGCGTTTATTTGCGTAACATTGACTGTAGGACATATACAAATTATTGTTATTTTTTTAGCTTCACGCTTGTATCTCGCATAGCGGGGTAGACAGAAAGTACCTAGTGTCAACACACTCCGTACTTCACTATCCACCGAATTTGAGACATTGCATGTTGAGTGGTGGAACTCAACGCCGGTCGTGGCGCGGTGGGAGAGCATCTGACTGTAAACGCGATAGTTTGTGGGTTCGATCCCAACTCGGAGGAGTGATTATATTTAAAGTTATTTTCACTTCCTCGCTCTGGTAAGACAAAGTGCGGCGTAGAGTTCCACTCAACACGCAATATCTCGAATTCGGTGGAAAGCGAAGTACTAATAAAATACGGGATAAAAGCGTGAAGCTAAAAAAACAAGATTAAATTATAAGTAGACACCTTTTTAAAATTTCATTTATTAATAACCTTTTATGTTATATATATATATATATATATATATATATATATATATATATATATATATATATATTGTAAATATGTATATATATTGTTTTTGGTGATGGTGGCTGTATAGTTAAAGGTTACGCTTTTTGACATGCAATCTATCAACTTACTTTTTTTACCCTACAATCCTCTTTTGTGTTCTTAATACAAAGTGACAATGGCGTACTGTTAATCTTAAATATTTTTACAAGTATGTTGTAAGTATGAATAAAATTAGTTTTGTTTTAAACATAGGGCATGACCGTAAATTAGGAATTCCGTAAATAGGGATAATAACGCCTGCTATTTCGACGTTGGCATGACAAGCTTGCTTTATCTATTTTTTTTAAATTATGATTTGTGTACATTGCAAACTAAACTTTCAGCAAATTTAATAGCAGCAAATTTAATAGCAAATTTAATAGAAACTTTATAAAATGTATCTAGGCCGATCGTGGCGCAGTGGGAGCGTCTCACTGTAAACACAATCGTTTTAAGGTTCGATTCCCACTCGGGGGAATCATACTAATTGAATTATTTTCATTTCCTCGCTCTGGAAATACAAAGAGTTTAAATAAAGCGTTGAGTGCCGCCATTTAATACCCAATACCTTGAATTCGGAGAAAAGTGGAGTATGGAATATCTTGACACTAGGTATTTCTTGTCCGTATAGCAGGGTGCTAGTACGATGGAAACTGCATTTTAGTTGTCTTAGCTGTTTCTGAGATAACACACATATAAACACATAAACAGACAAACAGATAAAAAATTAAAATTATTTATATTTTGTTTTTCTCTTAAATGCCTCCCGTGAACAGACGGCAATCGCTCACATTTTTATTATGTTAAATATATGCATAAATATATTACAGTTTCTGGTTATTTTCGTTAAGGAGATTATCGTTATAACCACTCAATGTTGGCTCTTAGTTCTTTAAACAATTTGGCATTGCCCCCACAATGAGCGAGCGGGCGTCGAGTTAATTGAATTCACCGCCAAGTATTACATATATGTGTAAATTAATTTGATTATTTTGTGTTCTTGTAATAAATGGGAAAAAATAATGTAATTTTTTAGCATTATTCCGCACAGCTGGGCCAGAGTGGAGAAATGAAAATAAATTCTCATATGTAATTATTGCTCCGAATGGGAATCGAACCCGCAATCCATCGTTAACAATCGCACTTAAATCCCTTAACAATTTATATTTTCAGCAACACACCTTATTCTCCTCCGGAAATCGATATATTGTGCATTGAGTAGCAAACTCAACGCTGCGGTTTTTTTAACATAACAGAGAAATATAAATAAGTTTCAAATATAATCATTCCCCCGAATGGGAATCGAATCCACAACCAATAGCGCTTACAGTCAGACGCCGACCCACTGAAGCAAGATGGTCACAAATAAACGAACTCGGCCTATTAAGTACATAAGAAAAATAAAAAAATACATAAATTCTTCAAAAATTTAAAATATTCTCTTCCCGTCTTTAAAGTTATATTAAACATTATGGAATATAATGAGAAATGAAATTAAGTTTCAAATATAATCCTTACCCCGAATGGGAACCGAACTCACAACCAGTAGCGTTCACAGTCATTCGCTGTTCCACTGCGCCACGATTGCATTTACTTGCAATTATTAAATAAATTATAACACACAATCAAAGGTTGTGTAAAAATAACTCCTGGCATATGAGTCAAGGTGAAAAAAATGGAGACATTATCATGTAAAATACTTGTCGGGTTGGAAAAAAAGCGCTTCAATGACGCTATGTTAACATTTAAAAACGTATATTTTTTTATTTTTGAACGCAGCGGTAAAAGAACCCACGCCACTGGAACGGCGCCAAGAGGTGCGGCTTCGAATCCCGCTGCGTTCAACTTTTTTATACGTTTTTTTTTCTAAATGATTTGGATGAATGTGGAATATCAATTTTAAAACAGTGAGTGAATATTTTAGGCCTTTATTAACCTTTTTTAAATTTCCTATAGATTTAATTGGCAGAGCTTATTTTTTTAAACCATCATGGCACAGTGGAACGGTTGAATTTACACGCGATTGTATGTGGGTTCGATATCCTCTCAGAGAAATGATATTCTTGGAATTATTTTCATTTCTCTGTTAAAATAACACGCAGTGAAAAGTAAAAAACTGAGTGTCTTGACACTAATCGGTCGATTAGTCAAGCGATTGGTTTCGGTTATTTATCTTTAACGATGTTTTGTTCGGTGTTCGAGGAAGCCTTTTGCTTTACACGAGGTATACGCGATGAAGCCGGTCTAAATAGTTTTATTTAAATATATCCTCTTTTTCAAATTCACGCTTTATCTAATATTAATTACAGATAAATTAGTGTCAAGACACTCTGTTGACTTCTATCCGTCTCATATCGAAACATTGCGTGTTGAGTGGCAAAACTCAACACCACTCTTTGTTTTATCAGAGCGGAGAAATGAAAATAAATTTCATAATAATCATATCCCCAGATGGGAATCGAACCCACAATTAATCGCGCTTACCCAATGACACGATGTGTTAAAAAGGTATAAAATTGCATAACCAAAAACCTCATTAAATATTTATTATTCAAGTTTTGTGAATGTTGTAACTTAATAAGGTCTTTGATTTTCGCCTTTTTATACATTTTAAATGAAACTATTTTAGAAACAGATAACATTTAAAATGTATTAACTCCACCTGTATCTATCTATATATCTAAATGGAAGAAAATTATTTAACCCTTTTTTCATCCACTTCCTGCCTTGTTTGATCAGAAAATTGGTACACGTGTCCGGATATAATCCGGACACATATAACAATATTCAGACAGGTTTTAGGTTAAGGATATCCTTATCCTTCTTGCCAGAACAACCAAGGACAAGGACAATATAATTATAACCATGTTTTTTTATCCACTTTATATTGTTACTAAGCAATAAGTTTGAACTTGGGTCGTATTTCGTCGAAACGTAACATGTGTATCAATTTAAAAAAAAAACACGCCACCCAATATTGTCTAATTATAATTAAATATATAACTAATTTAATACATTAATTTAAAATCACACACAACGATCGTGACATCAGCGTGAATGCCGCGTGATGTTTATTTTTACATTCATTATGGCCACTAGCATTGCTGCAGACGACGAATGTTACATCTTTTAAATACAGTATGCAGATTAATAATTGTATTTCTATAAATATTTTTAATCTGTGATAGTATTTTGTATTATTATTTTTTTAAATTAAAAAATTATATTTTTTTTTTAAATTTGAATTATTTTTTTGAATTTGGAGGAGTGTCTTGACTAGGTACTTCCTTAGATAGGAAGATTTAACTATGCTGGATAAAAGCGTGAAACTAAAAAAAAATACTTTAAATTCATATATTTCTTTAATTAAAATCGATTTGTCTGTTTCTGATATTAGCGTGTACAAGCGCACAGATAAACAGACAAAAATAAACAGCATGGTATCGACTTCAATTGCATTGTTAAATACCTATATCAAATAGCAATCTGTTACGTTTTTATTATATTTATAGATTATCTAGAGCGCTTGGACGTTATCTAAGATCTGTGATTTTAAATTATTATATAAGTAAAAGAATTTATATGGCATTTTAATAAATAAAGCGGCGTACGAAGTCATTTCAATAAAAGGCAAAAAAAAATCTTTTCTGAAAATTTTATAGGCTAATATTTATTAATAAGTCGGGTTATGGGTTTGAATTCCATTCAGAGGAATCATTTTGTATTAAATTTATTTCCATTTTAGTAAAACAAAACGCTGCGTTGAGTTCGCCAATCAAAACACAATGTCTGGATTTCTAGCTTCTCTGATATGCGGGACAAATGTCTTTGATATTTATATCAACTTGAACGGTTTAATTAACGCAAAATATAATTCGATTTCTTTGTTTTCCATGTCAACTTTTGTTATGTTAATGCTATATAATAAATGAAGCATTTATAAAAATATTTTCTTGCTATCTTTGTCAATGTAGTTTGGCATGATTCGCGGAACTTAACGCCGAGTAAAGATTGAATCCTTCAACCAATCGTGCTTAGATGCTGTTCCACTGCGACTATACTTGTATTGAATATATATGTTTTATATTTACGAACAAAACCACACACTTAACCTTAGTTTAAACATAACTTCCTATTTCCATATGTATTCCAAAGGGCAAAGATAAAAAAAAACACATAAATAATAACAAAATATAATAACGGTTTGATAAATTAGACGGTCTAACTTCCCGCGTCTTTTTGACAGCTGGAATGTTAATCTGTAATCCACAGATAACATATTGCTTCCAATAGGAAATAATGTATTATGCCGTTATTAGATAAATGGTTTTATGTTATATGAAAATTTGAATAAATTTAGTTTAATTTGAGAAGATATTTAAATTCTTATTAAGTATGGATGTTGATGGATCAATGTGAACGAAAAAATGGGGAGGGGAATAATTGGCACTTATTTTATTTTATTTTTTTTGTAAGCTCTATCTGTATCTATCTATAAATGTAAGAAAATCTTACTATTTTTTAAACTATTTTCTTTTGTCCGGTTAACTTGAAAAATTGGAACACGTGTCCGGGATAAATGACACCAAAATATTTCAATAATCGTGCCAGACCACTAAAATAACGAGAAAATCCTTTTAAGGCTTTCTTTATTTAGAAAATAAACTAAGTTATTCTTATCTTGTTTCTAATTATTTAAGTGATACTACGAAAATTTTAAAAATATGCAAAGAAATTATAATAGATTAGAAGAATAGAGATAATAGGGCAAGGGACATGTTTAAGTCCTCGCAAACAATACTACGAGCGACAACTGGGGATATTAATTAGTTACCGAAATCTATCTAACTATTAAAATCTCTAGCATAATCGAGTAACTGACAGACTTCTCCCAGCCTTTACTACTGAACGTGAACACCTGAAATTTTATATATATATATATATATATATATATATATATATATATATATATATATATATTGAGATGGAAGATTATGTATGTTCCTAAGAGTATGAAAAAGATTTCACCTGTTAAAATCGGCGTAAATATAGTTGCGCCCTACAAATTGTTTATATATATTCTGTTCATACATTACATTCGTTAATTCCATCGTGATGTAGTCTGACAGCGTCTGACTTTAAATACAATTGGATGTGGGTTCGATTCTCACTCGAGGTAATGTTTATATTTAAAATATATATTCAATTCTCCGCTCTATTAACATTTAAGTTCTCTATTAAGTTTGTTGTGTTCGCCTCAACACGCAGTGTCTTGTTTCTAGACGGAACAGTAAATGGAGTGTTTGGACACTAGGTTGTCTCTGACTCAAATAATAGCATTCCATGTCGTAATTCAATGCGGGCTCTCTCTTACTTAATATATGGAACAATAAACGGGCGTGGCTATTCAATCAATAATAGTTTAAATTTAGCTTAAGGAGATAGTTTTGATACATTCTTTCTACTTTCTTTCGAGATATACATATTTGTATAATCCACATATGTTTTAAGAAAATGATGGTTTGGAATTCTACATATGTAGTTATTTAGGTAGTTATATTAATATTATTTTAGATTTTTTTTTTTATATTATTGATTTTTTTTCTTTAAGCTAGGAAGTCCCTAGCGTCAAGACACTCGGTATTTAGTTTCAAGTCGCGGCGTTGAGTTCCACCAATCAACACGCAATGTCTTGAATTCGGCGGAGTATGGAATAAAAGATTTAATTTTTTGTTATTATCATTTTATTAATATTTTAAGTAAAATTGCCAGTTTTAAACGAAACTATTTTAACCGGATTAATCGCGTATATTTTAATTTTCAAAAATACATGTTGGACACCCGACGTTTCTCTCACTTCACAGTAGTCCGTGGTCACACTTGCGGGTAGACTGGGGTGGCATTCGTCTGTCAGTTGATACAAAAAAATAATTATATCACCTGACTATCAACTGTCTATATATTTTCGTAATCCGGTTAAAATAGCTTCACGCTTTTATCCCGCATAGCAGGGTAAACAGAAAGTACCTAGTGTCAAAACACTCCGTACTTCGCTTTCCACCGAATTCGAGACATTGCGTGTTGGGTGGTGGAACTCAACGCCTCTCTTTGTCTTCACCAGAGCGAGGAAGTGAAAATAATTTAAATATAATCACTCCCCCGAGTGGGGATCGAGCCCACAACCGATCGCGTTTACAGTCAGACGCTGTCACACTGCGCCATGACCGGCCTCTAAAATAGTGTCATTTAAAATGTATAAAAATCGCAAAAATCAAAGATTTTATTAAAATTGCCAGTTATTTTTAAAAAAGTATACGCATGGTATAGTATGATACTTTACAGTACAGCTAGAGATTTATGTATAAGATAAATAATAAATATCAATGTGTTAAATAACTACACGTTAAGATTTATGTACAAACAGATAAAATAATTAAACGGCTTCATACTTTAACTTAAATTAAAAGTTAATTCTATTTGTGACATTAAAATATTCGCTTTTTAATAAAGGCAAAAGTTTTTGTACGTCTGTTTGTTTCGCCTAATCTCTGGAACGGCAAGACCGATTTTAATGGGACTTTCACTTGCAGACAGCTGATATAATAAGGAGTAAACTAGGTTATTTTTGTCTTAGAAGTATAAAATAAATATTCGGAGACGTTAAATTCAATGCGGAAAAATCGCGGGCACAATTAATTTTCAATAAAACCTACTTTGTGTGTCTAGTGTTGTTTTTTTTTAATTAAATAAATAAAAAAAAAACAAAAGTCAATAAACTCGCAATCTGTTCTGAAACAAAGGTGACGCCCCGTATTTTTATCTGTGTACATGTCATATTCAATTACAATACACACAAACATACATATATTATACAACACATGCACGTATATAAATAAATACTTATGCATGAAAATCAGAAGACACTACACAGCACATTGACCTGAGAAATAATTTATTTAATTAACAATGGCACATTTTTTTCTTTATTTTAACCATTTCCATTCTAAATATATTGACTTTAAATTAGCTTTATATTGAAGTTGATAATTTTTAACACTGTATCTAATTATATATCAATCTATCTAGATATCAATCAATATATCTATGTATTAATCTGTATATCACGTTTTTTTGTCCCGCATAACAGAGTAGACAGAAAGTACCTAGTGTCAAGACATTCCGTACTTCGCTTTTCACCGAAGTCGAAACATTACGTGTTGAGTGGTGGATCTCAACGCCGCTCTTTGCCTTTACCAGAGGAAATGAAAATAATTTTAAATTAAATACTCCCCGAGTGGGAATCGAACCCACAACCAATTGCGTTTACAGTCAGACGCTAATCAATATCTGTATATCAATTAATATATCAATTCAACAATATATATATATATATATATATATATATATATATATATATATATTGACAGATCCGAACACGAAAACACAAAAGTATGACAGCCAGTGAGAAAATTTAGTTATATTTACAAACTTTTCATTATAATTCTTATAAAATAACCAGTTAAAAGTTTTTATCTGCCTATCAGCACAATGGGATGTTTATTCGATTCCCGCTTTATGAAACTGTTGTATCAATATAGAAATGTATTTTCAGTTCTCCGCTCTGATAACCACAATGTCTTGATTTTAGGTGGAAAGCGGACAACGTAGTGACTTGACACTAGGTTTTCTCTGACTACCCTGCTATGGGAGATAAAACGTGAAACTTTAAATCTTAGAAAATTCCAGGATGAAATCGTCGTGTTTATTTCTTCTGAGATATCGTAAACCGTACATATTTACGTCATTGTTTAGTTTAACGATCGATATAATGTGTAATTAAAAAATGTAACGATATACAGGATGTTCAAGAGTATGTAATAAACATATAAATATATCTATGAGGTTTAATATTGATCATATTATTACTAGCTTCAGAGAAGATCTAGTGTTAAGACACTCCAGTGACTGCTTATTTATATATTAAATAAGAGTATCAAATAAATAAGAGAGTTGAACCAGGCTTCCATGAAACAAGAGGAGCTCTCTCTCTATAGTCTCTATATACTATATATATATATATATATATATATATATATATATATATATATATATATATATATATATATATATATATATAAAAGCAGCTTCACGCACCATCCCGCGTAGCACGGTAGTCAGAGAGAACCTAGTGTCAAGACACTCCGTTGACTGTTTATATTAAATAAGTGTTTATATTAAATAACTGTATATATTAAATAAGTGTATTAAATAAATTAGAGAGTTGTACCAGGCTCGCATGAAACTAGAGGAGCTCCCTCTCTATAGTCTCTATATACTACATATATAAGCAGCTTCACGCGCCATCACGCATAGCAGGGTAGTTGGAGAGAACCTAGTGTCAAGACACTGCGTTGACTGTTTTCCGCCTAAATCGAGATAATGCATGTTGATTAGTGTTTTGTCTAATGATAGAAAGGAAAGGAATATAATAAACTAGGATCGAACCCACAACTAACTGTGTTTATAGTCGATACATTGTGCCACTGCGTTGAGATAGTCATTTTTTTCTTAAAAACAATAGATATAAATACTTATAAATTGTACCTTTAATTAAGTGTCTCAACTTGTAAGATGAGGCCGGTCGTGGCGCCCTAATAGAGGGAGTGATTATATTTAAATTATTTTCACTTTCTCGCTTTGCAAGACAAAGCGCAGCGTTGAGTTCCACCACTCAACACGCAATGTCTCAGATTTGGTAGAAAGCGAAGTACGGAGTGTCTTGACACTAGGTACTTTCTGTCTACCCTGCTATGCGGAATTAAAAGCGTGAAGCTAAAAAAAATGTAGGATAAGGCCTATCTCTAAGTGAATATTATTCGCATCCGCAACTTCGTCCGCATTTATTTTATAATTAAAAAAGAATTGTAGCCAAGTTACTCCTTATTACATCAGTTAACTGCCAGTTAAAGTTGTATCAAAATCGGTCCAGCCATTCCATATATTAACCGGAACAAACAGAAAAAGGGACAGAAAAAAATTAAAAAATGCAATTCTGGTATTGGTTGCAATGCAAATTAGGTACATAAATAAATAAACTCCAATTTAACTTATTTTTATAATTCACCTAAAAATACTGTTAATGTTTAAATATATATAATATATATAAAATTCAAGCAGTGATAAGTGCAGGTTCATATCTTGTGAAATATTGATACTCAACGTTTTTTACCTAGAATTTGTTTTTTAAAGATTTTTAGGCTTTTATCCCTTTATTTATACGATTGTACGATTTTTTTTAAATTTCATCAGTTACATAACACAGGTGGTGCAGCATCTGACTGTAAATTCGATCGGTTGTCGGTTCAATTCTCACTCTAGGGAGTGATTATATTTAAATTATACAGAGTGTCTTGACTATGTACTTTCTGTCTGCTATGCGGGATAAAAGCGTGAAGCTAAAGAAAAAAATAATAATAATATGAGATAATCCAATATTTGTGTTGTAAATTAAATACATATACTGTTGCCAAAAGACGTTTTTTTTTTCGATATTGTGTTAATGTTGACATTGTTCTCTATATAAGGAACGGTGGAGGGAGGGAAAGGAATGCTCTCTGCCTTGTGAAATATGCAAGCACTACGTAGCTTGAGAGATTGCGATAATTTTTTAAATAATTTTCACTTCCTTGCTCTGGTAATGCAAATTGCGGTGGTGAGTTCCACCACTAAACACGCGATGACTCGAATTCAATGGAAAGTGAAGTATGGAGTGTCTTGACTCTAGACACTTGTCTACCCTGCTTTTCGGGATAAAAGAGTTAGGTTAAAAAAATAACACAAGGGCGTCCGCTGCAAGGATTCGAACCCCGACTACCGTAGGGAAAAAACTAGGGAGAGATTCAAATGACAAGTGACAATAATATTTAGTAGAAATAACACATCTTACATTAGCATAGTAAATGAGTTAGCAAATATAAATATTGAATTAACGAGCAAAGTAAATATTCATTTAAAATGGCGTCATAATTGTATAAATATGCCTTATCGGTGCAGTTGGTAACCGTTTAATTGTAATCGAAATGGTAGTAGATTCGGTTCCCGGTTGACGCGTAAAATAAAAGTTGTCATAGCAACCTACATGTCACTCTATGTTAAAGTGTACGTGAAACATAAAGTACGGTGCGTATTTAATATAGTGTTTTTCTATGCAATATTATAAAAGAGTAATAGGTGTTTGTATTCCTTCTCCATATAATATTTCGTCATACTCTTCCGTAAAAGGCCATCTTGGCGAAGTGGGATAGCGTCTGACTGACTTCATTTATTTCCCCCATGTCAATGTCATGGTGGAGAATACTGATTAGCATTAAGCCCGCCTTAGGTATACTTTATTTTAATACATTTTATTGTTATTTTAATATACATGTTATTTTATTATTATATATCAATATATTTTGCACATGTTATTTTAATATATTGTGTGGCAATAAATTATTTTCACTTCCTCGCTCTAATAAAAAAAGTGCGGCGTTGAGTTCCACTACTCAACACGCAATGTCTCGAATTTGGTGGAAAGTGAAGAACGAAGTGTCTTGACACTAGATACTTTCTGTTTGCTGCTATGCGGGATAAAAGCGTGAAGCTAAAAAAAATATTTCTGCGCTCTGGTACATAAAGACAAGGCGCGGCGTTGAGTTCCACCGCTCAAAACGGATCACTTTGCTTTGTGCAGCCAATATGCCTACTAACCGAATACCAGCTAACCGAAAACACTTGAAAGATAAACGAAACAAGTATTTTTAGGATAAACACTAAAAACGTCACCAAAATCAACACAGCAAAGTGAAAGGCGAGAGAAACCGCTTGGCAACTGGCACGAGTCGATCGCGTGTTTTGACTTCTATACAAACCACTTGTGTATGAAAAATTAACAATAACCTGTTGTACCAGAGCTGCGATATATTGACGTTGTAATTTTGCTAGCTAATAGTCCCAAGTTTTGCTTCAAATTGACTTGAGAATTCGATGATTTTGGGTTCGATTCCCACTTGGGGGCTATGTTTAAATTATACATTTCCCCGCAATGAAACAGTATCTGATTGTAAACGCGGTTTTGTGTTCGAACTCCACTAGTTGAAATCGTTATATTGAAATTTTAAATAATACATTTACTCGATCTGTTCAGACAGAATGTGGCGCTAAGTTACGCTTTAATAATGCTGTTTCAAATCTGAACGGAGTGTGGAGAAACGGGGAATAATAAAATAACAATAAATAAAAAAAAACAAGTACTACTTCTTTTACATCGATGCCGAATCTGACTGTAAGGTGCATATATTATTTAGATATAATGGTATATAAGCGAGATATTGACGTTATGATACTAAAGGCAAAATCCAACTTATTCCAACTCCCATAGGATTCTCTACACTCCTAAGAAATCTATAACATAAAACCATAAACAAAAGTTGAATACGGAGTGTCTTGACACTAGGTACTTCCTGTCTACCTTGCTCTGCAGGATAAAAGCGTGAAGCTAAAAAACGCCATAATTAAGGCTTTCTACGCTTAGTTGTTTTGGTTGGCGTTTTGCTATCAATCACTCGGTGAATATTCATAAATTGCAGCCAACTTATATTTCTAATATATTAACTATTGTTACTGTAAGTAAAGCTTCAAGTCAAACGGTTCAGTAGTATTTGCGTGACTAACAAACATACTCGTATATCTCAAGGCTGATCGTGGCGCGTTGGGGCAACGTCTGACTGTAAACGCGATCGGTTGTAGATACGATTCCCACTCGAGGGGATTGATTGTATATATTGTAATTATTCCCAATTCCTCGCTTTGGTATTTCTTTATTATTTGGTAAAACGGGGCGTTGAGTTCCGCCACTCAACACGCAACATCTCGAATAAGACGAAAAGCAAAGTACGGAGTGTCTTGACACTAGGTACTTTCTATGTACTCTGCTTTCTCAGCCATTCTCACAAAAAAATATACTATTATTATAATCTACTAAGATTTGATACTGAAACGTAAAAACTCTAAGACGGAGAAGAAAAAATAGAAATGCTATAATTTCTCTGCCTATCCAGGAATTAGGAAATAATTAAAAAAAAAATAGCTAAAAAGCCAGAGCGAGTTACATCGGATCCGCCCTATTTTATAACTATGGAAAGTATAGAGGTACAACATTCTACAAGTGCATAACTGCATTCTCGGGTGGGAGCAACTTTACAAGCTTACTATACTCGTAAGCGTTCTATATAATTGCGTATTAGCACAGGAAAGATCGATCCATGCCACATCTAGGGTAAAATATAGTTTAGTAGAAATCCTATATAGATTTAAGTATAAGCATGAAATAATATTTTCCTATTTAAATTACATTTCGTACCGTTGAGTTTCACGGCGTTGAGCTCCGCGACTCAACACGCAATGTCTTAAATTGGAGTCGAAAGCGGTAAACGGAGTGTCGTGACACTAAGTTCTCTCTGACTAACTAAGGCTGTCATTTTTATTTTAACTAGAATGTAGACCTATCTCACTAAAACCTATTTTAGTTTGTTTCTAGTAGATACATCCAATAATTAGTAAATTAGTTTTAGTATCTTTAGTTAAAAAAAAACCTTCTAATTTACCACTAATATACAGCCATGTTGAATTAACAATTTTTTTTTATATACAATTTCATTAATCTCAATAGTATAAAACAAAATCAACTCAATCGTGTGAGGATATATGTATGCTTTAAAATTGAATTTCAAAATGATTTCTACATAATATGCATATTGCAAGTTAATATAAAACTTATTAAAAAAAATCACGCTTTATCTTGGATAGTCTGAGAGAACCTAGTGTCAAGACACTCTGTAAGATATTAGTATAGTAAACTATACTTTTTTCTTTAGCTTCACGCTTTTATCCCGCATAGCGGGGTAGACAGGAAGTACCTAGTCAAGACATTCCGTTCTCCACTCTTCGCCCAATTCGAAACATTGCGTGTTGAGTGTCGAAACTCAACGCCGCGCTTTGTTTTATCAGAGCAAAGAAATGAAAATAATTTAAATGTAATCTGTTTTCAGAGTGTTAATCGAATCCACAACCGATCGCATTTACACTCAGACGCTGTCCCACTGCGCCACGAGCGGCCTCGTTTCAAAATATTTTTTATGGTTTATAAACTAGCCACTTTAAACTCGTCCCTTCCTTGAAGCCAATTCAAGAATAGAATATCATCTTATGGTGTCCAATTTATTTTGACCTCTCCACACGTGGTATTACCGTGTGACGACGGTTCTTATGAAACAGGCACGAACTAAACTCGCATTGTAAATATAGATCCTTCACATAAAAAATGGTATACCTGCAGTGACATAATATTCTTATACAAATAACTTTGGAATATTTAAAACGCATTTTTTATCTCTTTTCATGTTGATTTGACAACGGATATAGGGTTCGAATCCCGTTCGGGAGATTATATATTAAATAACATATATATTGATGCTTCCTCCAGCTTATTAAATAAAATAATATGCATTTAAAAATATTTTTAATAACAAGCTTCTTTTATAATATATTCTACAAATCAATTCCTTTAATTCAATACCCATATTGGGTGGTATTTATAATCCGCCATTTTGTTGTACCGGCCATTTTAAATTAACAAGAATGTTAGTTATATAATTTCATTTTCATTTCGTTTAAACAGTAGTCGCGTTTCAAATTTCATCTTAATCGGACACTGGGAAGTGGGTTGAATTGAGTTTTTAAGATTATACACACTAACTAACTTACTAACACGGCAATTTAATTAAAAGCTTGTAAAATGTATATTATAATGTATATACATATATATCATATATGTATCCATAAAATAGACTATAAATAGCAATGTTACCATAGCAACGTATGTCACTTTACACTCATGATTACGTCAATCATATATTTTATTAATTTATTCTATTAATAATATTATAAATTATTTGGAAATTCCATCGAGGCGCAGTGGACCAGCGTCCGACTATAAACGCGATTGAGTATACGATTCCCACTCGGGGAAATGGTTATATTTGAAATGTATTATTTCTCCGCGCTCCGGTATGACAAAAGCGGGGTTAAAATCACGCGCAATGTCAATTGTCGATAACCGGGCCGAATGCAGTCAACGTAGTGTCTTGACACTAGGTCGTCTCTAACTGCCTTACTATGAGGAATAAAGCGTAAAGCTATTTTTGAACTCACAAACGTATATTATCATTTAAGTAAGATTAAAGCAGTATAAATATTTTTTTTATTAATTTTATATTATAAACGTCGTATAGCGCCCGTCGTCCATATGGCAGTATATACCTGTATCCTGTATTTCTTATGAAACTAAATATTTTTTATTTGATGTAAAATAAAATGTTTAATACTTTAAACATAAATTAATAGATAGTTAGCCTAGTTATATTTATATTATAGTATTATATATTTATATTCTATTATTATATATTTATATTATATATTTGTATCTATATTATATATTTATATTATATATTTATATTTTTATTATTATATAATTACACACTTATAAGATCTTTGAATTTTTAAATGGCTACATATTTTAAACGGATTAATTGTGTACATTTTATAGTCTACCTTGTAACTACGGAATGTCATGTCCGCTCGAAACGTCGGATTTTTGAATATATATTTTCAAATACTAATATATATGCGCGATTAAATCGTATAAAATAGTTTAAATTCACAAAATTATTTAATACTTCTTCGTTGTACATAAGTCTGTGTTATTCTGATGTTTCATCTATATCCGTTAAGTAGTTTTTGCGTGGAAGAATACTAAAAGACACTTTAAAATTCAAATCATTTTATAAGGGGAAGTATATTATTCCATCAAAAAATACTACAATAATGTTAATGCGTGGAGTTAAGCGCTATTGATGGTTATTCGGGACTCGGGAGGTTAAACACAGTTGTGAACAGCATAACACAGCTCTCTTTATCAGAATTGCCCACCGAGCTGGTGGTAGCTGCTAGTTGGAATGACTATACTGACACTTTTATGCTAGTTAAAAATTCGAAAGTACTCGTAAAAGCCTACTTGAATAAAATATATTGATTTTAGAATAACAACCATTTTTATATCTTCATAAATTTTCGTATTTATAATATTGTAATTAGAGAATTTTCAGATTAACTAAGATTTTCTATACAAAATTAAATGTTTACTTACCTTCAATTTTTTTTTCGTTGCAGGCGTTCAATTTTTATAGGCAAATGCTATGTTCCACTATTCTCGTTTTTATATTTATAACTTATTGAATACATTTAAAACAATAAATTTATATTAATAGTTAAAAATAATTTTAAAATACACTCGTATGTTATTATTATTTTTCTTTATTTATTTATTTTTATATATTACTTTAAGCTATAAAATACGACTTACAAACTTAAAACAAAGCCTAAGTAAAAAAAACTTAAAACTAAAGTGCGGGACACTAACTACTACCGCCGACGGAACCGCACTAATTTTATTATGTAGTTTAGTTTCTTCATTCTTGTTCTTGCTTTCTGATAAACTTGCCAGCTTTAAATGTTTCTATATATTTATTACAAACATAACAAGTATTGTTTTCGCGGTAAAATTGTAAAATACTCGGCATATTTTGATATTTTAATAATATTATAATATACAATGTGTAATTTCATAGTAATTATTATTATAGCAATACTATCTCTGATCTAACGTTTCGTTATTGCTTGTAAAGTTTACAGCACCTTATCGTTAAAATGCTTCCGTGCTACAAATGGTGTCAATATTTTGTATAAAATATTTTTATTTACTCTTAAAATATTTAACCTATTATGAGCATGTGTTGTTCTTCTGTAATTGTTCTTTTAAAAAAAAAACTCAATTGATTTTATACAAATTTATGAAGCAAAAACGAAACGCAAGTGTCAAATAACTTCGGAGTTTTCATTTTTCAAATGCTTAGCAAATCAAAATGGCCGATGCTTCGAGAAAGGTGTGTCGCGGAAAAATATAGAAAGTAATCATCTACATTGAACTCCAGTGAAAGTTTTCGTGTTCATTACTGGTTCGTAACTTTGTTTTGTGATTAATTAAGGTGGATTTAGTATGTTTGATGTTCAGCCCTTCAAGCCAGGAGATGTTAAGGATGACAAGTATGGAGTTAAGCTTGGAGGTGATTCGTATGTGCTTAAGTCGTATGGCCTGTCTCGCGAGGCCGCCGCCGCCGCGTCCGCCCGGAGGCTGCATGTTCGCCTGGCGTGGGCATATATCGCGCGACCGTATGCGATAATCGCACATTCGTCGCGTCGCGATATCGTGATGTTAAGTATATCGGTTGGGTTACAGCGGCGTTGCTGGACATCGCGTCCCGCCGCGTGGCACCGCAGCCCGCGCCGCCCTGGGGCTTGGCCCCTCGCGTCCCGCCGCGCGCGTTCGGAGCCCTCGCTCCTGAGTAACGAGCGGAGTAAGCGAGGTAAGCCTTTCAAATTTCAAGCCAGGTGAGTGGCTGCGGAAAAATCAATACTCGTCGGCCATTTTGTGAAAGTAAAAATAGATTAATGAGTAAGTAGGCGTAAGAAGTAGTTCAATTATCTTATGGTTTTAAAATTGCCAAATCATGAATACCTAACTGAGATTGCGTCGCTCTCTTAAAAGGTGCTTTATATGTCATTGGTATGTGCCTACAACGTTTCGTTTATTGCAATATATATATCTCATTAGCCATTTGGTGAGCATTTGAAGTTCCGTTCATGTATACTATTTATATAGAGGATGATTAATTTATGAAACATCTTGTCATTTTGACAGATCTGTCATGATATTCTTATATGATTAATAGTCAAATTCCATTTACTAAGTATATAAAATAGTATGTACTTATTCTTTAAAAAAAAGTATTATTTATTAATTTAAATTAATAATTTTGAACTTAAATAATCAATTTGAAATTTGACCTTGGCATATGATGTAAAAGATTGACTCGTAGTTTGCCAATATATTCTTACTAATATTATTTTATAATTGAATTCAATATCTTCATGCAATAAAGGTGAGTGGGTTAGAATAAGTAATTATTTAGAAATGCATTCTTTGGATATTTATGTATTTTTATTTTGATCTTCACCATTTTACCTAAATTACCTAGTTTATATATTATGCTTAGGAACAAACAGTTTTATATAGAAGTAATAGCTGTTTAAGAATAACATATATTTTTGTTGTTTTCATATATAGACAGAGACATATGTTTAAGTAGTTTCCGTAGTAACCTTTTTAAAGAATAGACCTGCATTGTTACATATTTCTTTTATAATATAACTTTACTGGAAATGACTATTGGACAAAAATTGTAATAAATAAATAGTCTTATATATTTCACAATTTAAACTATGATTAGAATCAAGTTATTTTTAATAGACTTTTTTATAAATATTAAATACTTTTCATATACATTTTAACTATTTGAAAGATTAAATTTGTGTAGTTGAAATGTTTGGATAAATTTAATATAATAATTTTTGAATCTAACATTGATTTAATTAACATTGTTTAAATAGATAATTAATTATCAAATACTTGAATATACTTAAAATTATCAATATTTTTTTCATAATTTAATAGCATTTCATGTATCCTCCCTTATATTTGGGTAATCAGAGACATAGTGTTAAGATACTGTTGTTCAAAGAAATATTACATATAAATTTTAAATATAACCATTCCTCCGAATTACAATTAAGCCCACAACCAATGTCTTCAGTTAGACACTTCCAACAGAATAGCCTGCAATATTTCTTATATATATTATATTTCTTAAGATAAAGAATAATATTTAATAGCAAATATATAAATATATTTAGTGTTATTTTAGGAAAAACGTATAAAAATTTGAACGCAGCGGGATTCAAATCCGCGCCTCTTGGATACCGTCCAAGGACATACGTTGGACTGTATCCAAGGGGCGCAGGTTCAAATCCCGCTGCGTCCAAATTTTTATATGTTTTTTCTAAAATGTTTTCTAATCCTAAGTGTGGAATAACACTTTAAAAATAGTAAATATATTTAGTGTTATTTACAGAATATATATTGAAAATTCTAGTTTAGTTTTTGATGAAAATTTATAGAATTATTTTAAATGATTAGTTGTAAGCTATAATTTTTATTGCAATTCAACTAAAATGACAATGTTTTTGTAACATTATGTTCAGTTGTCAAGAGGTTCAATTGGTGAAGTGTCTTGATTGTTCCATACATACTGTGCTGGTTGTGGGTTTGATTCCCACTTGAAGCATTTTTCTTTTAAAAATATGATTGCCTCCCTGAATTGTTTTGTATGGAAAATATTAGGTTTTGCACATCAAAATGTAATAAAATAATTTAGACAATTTCTTATTTTACACCAAAGTTAAAGAAATCATTAAATATATTTCATAATGTATGGAAACTTAAACAATTCTTCCAAAATTCTAGTCACAAATGGGGACATAAAACTATGTATAAGGAGCCAATATTTTCTTTTTGTCTGTATGGAAGTAATAGAATACAATAATATATTTATATATACAAAATGTATATAAAGTTATGAATTATTAACAAAGTACCTATATATGCCTTATTTCACATAGATAGTCACAGATAGCCTAGTGTCAAGACACTATGTTGACTTCTTTTTGTCCAAAATTGAGATATATTGAGTGGGAAATTCAATGCCACATTTTGTCTTAGATAGGAAATTGAAGATGTTGCATGTCAAAATGTGGTCTATTTTGCTTTTCTTTTAAAGAATTATTTTAAAGTTTACTATGTTTTCTATAGAATAAAATATTAAATTTTAAATATGTATACATTACTTTTTTTTAATTAATCTCCTATTAATTAACAATTAAGTAGTTTAACATATATTTTAAGAATACAAAAAAAAACAAAGTCTTATGTCGGAATTAGTATATTATGATGTAGAACTCATATTAGCAAACAAAAAAAACAGTTAAAACGGAGTTATTTAAAAGCTATTTTACGCGTTATCCCGCATATTAGGCGGGTAGTCAGAGATAATCTGGTGTCAAGACACTCCCTTTACTGCTTTCCGCCCGAAATTGAGACATTGCGTGTTTGTTTGAACTCGGATGAACTCGGACGGATCTCAACGCCGTGCTTTGCCTTAAAAGGTTAAATAAGTAAATGAAATTATTTTCAGAATGTCGTCCCGTCGCAACGGGTCAGTGTCGCGGGCGGCCGAGGCGGCTTCCAAGAACCGCCTACACATGGACCGGAACCCGCAACACTCGAGGTTGACAGGTGAGATTGACAGTTTGTTTCGGTTTAAACTTAATAATAATAATAATTATAATCTTTTTTATTTAAGCTAGAAATACATTAAATTATTTCGGCTCGTTTTTTACAAAATATATATCAATTAAGGAACAACTGGCGTCCTGCCTTATGGCAAAGGACCTCTAATGAACTCTTTTACTCCCAATCTCTAGATACTAAGCCAAAGAGAGCTCAAGGACAGTTTAAGGTCACTCTCCCTTATTATTCTAAGATACCAGATCGTCACCCTATTACTCATTTACATAGTTGTACTACATAATATCAGCTTTTTCCAACTACTGTTGGATATCAAACCTCTCGGCCACGTCACTGAAATCGATTTTCGGCTTTTCGTTTCCAACCATTGCCAGCTACTTTGCACGTTTTTTCACTCCACCTAACTGGAGGGCAGCCTATACTAAACTATCCAAAGCGGTCTCCACTCCAGAACACAGACTGCCACTTCTTGCTGCTTGCTAATGCTAATCCTTTGGACATATAGTCGATGATGGGACACATAGGATGATGAGCACGACCCTTTACAGCATGCTGAACTATCAGAAACTGTTGAAGTAGGTTCCACGTTTAGTGTCTTCGTCTCGACTTCGTATGTCAATACTGGCTGAACGTTCTCTTTTAAGACCAATATTGCAATAATTGTAACGAAAATATATGATAGTTTCCTTATTGTACGCCATGGGTTTTCTTTCTAATAGATTGCAACTTTAAATGATAATTTTAAATGAAACGGAGAGGGTAACGCTATTAATCAGTATTATAGTGATGTAGCTGTCTTTATATAAATATTTATAAAGAAAGAAGTCTTCGTCATCTTAGGTCTATAGCACCTCTTTCAGCACATAGGCCTCCCCCAATGATATCCAATGGAAGTCGGCGACCTTGATCCTATCAAAATAAAAATTTGTTTCATTCAAATAGAGTTTTGAAGCGTCAGTCAACACAAGTGTCAGTATTGTTAGTCTTTCAACAAGCTATCACCGGCTTGTAAGGCAGTTCTGCTGGGAATAGTTGGGGAACTCAACAGTTGCTCTTTTCAAATATATTTGTACAATGAGTTCATGATAATAATTAGATTTCTAATTTTTTATCAATTGCATTTAATTCCATCTTCAGTTTACCTGGTATGGGACTTAACCTTACCGTCCCAACGACCGTCGGTCGTCCTCGCCCTGTCCCCGACCACTCGCATCTTTGTTTCTTTCTTTTACATATTTTTTACAGAATAAATTATTCATAAAATATTGTCCCTCTAGATCCATCAAACCCTGCCGGCCGCAGGAAGGAGATTGACAATGTCATGAAGAGAGCCCGTCAGGCCTCACCAGGCAGTTGGGACAGGAAGCTGCTTGAAGTGGAAGAAAAAGATCCTAACAGGTATGGCATATTACTAAAATATTATTCATTAACAATATGTAGAGGAGAACGCAGTGTCCTAACAATAGATTCTCTCTGCCTATCCTGCTATACGGGAGATAAGTGAAGCTTATATTGTTTTCTATGTAAAAAAAAGTTGGAAATGGCGGTTCCTTTGCGTATTTATTGCCACATCAAAAAAAAATCGCATTTGTATTCTGTGTGCACGCAAAATAATATATATTTAATAGTTATTATTTTTTTGCTTATTCTTATTATTTTATTATATTTTTTATTGGCGGATTATTAAAAAAAAATGGAACTAGCATAGATTAAAAAAAATTTTTTAAGTTTAAGAAATATCTTTTAATGACACATTCATATTCACATATAGTTTTCAAGCACATTAAAGCTTAAACAGCTGCGCGTAAGTCCATATAGAATTTTAAAAAAAAAGTGGCGATCAATTTTTTTTATTTTGCATTGTAGGTGGCGGCACACAGGGTACAAACAGATGTACTTGGACGGTTCCGACTCGGTCTCGCCAAGACGTTCTCGATCCCCGGGCAGGAGATCTAGGTAAATCCCCGGAATTAATAGACAATTGATGCTTTTATAAATAGATATTATTAATCTGTGCTATCATATGATATACGATGTTATATAATCTATACCGTTCATGTACATCTGTCAAAATGGCGGCGATCGAAGAGGTTGTGTTTGTCGACTAGGGTTTGGAGGATAGTCGTTTGTTTTTTTTTTAGAGTACGAGGTCTCAAGGTTTTGTTTGGGTTGGAATGTTTCTTTAGATTTCAATTTTTATATATATATATATATATATATATATATATATATATATATATAAAATGGAGAAATTTTGAAGCTCTTTATTTCTCCGTTCTACTAAAAAAAGTCTAGAGTTTCGGCAGAGACCAAAGAGTTCTGTCACTAGTTTGTCTAGGGGCAGATAGCAGCATTGCTATGCATAGGTTTATAGCATACATATTGTTATCGCAAAGTTTATATATAAAAGAAATATAGAAAATTCATATTTTTAAAAATAGTGCATGTGATCATAAACGTCTCCAAGGCAACGGATACGTTACGTCAACCGGCCGAGCTAATTTTTATTAGATGTATTCACTTCTGCTAGGGTTGAAGTCTTTTTGAATTTTTTTTTCATATTATATTTAGTACGAATGGCTCGCATATACTTGGTTTTTGTATGATATTTCGTTACAAATAGTTTATCATTGAGGCATCCCTGATTCATATAATTTAATTAAATCTTTGGTTTTCGCGATTATAACACGTTTTAATTGAAACTGCTATGAACGGATTGATCGCATATATTTTGGTATTCGTAAATACATTTTTGGAAACCTGACGTTTTGTACGCTTTGCAGTAGTCTGTTGGTTGATTAATTTAAAATAGTTTCATTTAAAATTCATAAAAGTTTAAGGAAATTGCAGTTCGCTTTCGATTAATATATATTTATACATATTAATAATATATTTTATATATATATATATATATATGTTTTTAAATTTTTAAACCATATTTATACTAAAAACACATTAAATTAATTCTCTCTCCCCTTTTCAGGTCGCCCGCCCCAGGTCGTAGATCCAGATCTATACGTAGGTCTAGATCGATTGGGCGTAGATCCCGATCGCCTGTAGGGCGCCGGTCACCACGCAAGTCGCGGACTAGGAGTCCCAGACGGAGTCCTAGACGTAGTCCCAGGAGGAGTCCTGTTAGGTGACTGCTTTTTTTTATTTAAGTATTTTAATAGTAATAATAAAGAGAGGGAGAAATTAAAAGTAACTTTCTGCCAATGAGAATTGATCCAGCCATTTTAGAGGTTAGCCGTAACAGACAGGCAGTCGAAAATATATATATATATATATATATATATATATATATATATATATATATATATATATATATATATATATATACACACACACATACATACATACTTTTATGTATTTAGTAAGAAGCCGTTATTTAATTATTAAAAAACAGACACTCCTGTTTAATTTTTTTGTATAAATAATTTCTTCTTCGATTCGAGACTGAACCCACTACCAATGGGTCCACAAGCAGAAATACGCTACATTAGAGATATTTAAATAAACTTAATTACTGTTTTACGTCCTACAGTAGGCGTAGTCCAGCACGCAGTGTTCGTAGACGCCTAAGTCCTAGTCCGAGGCCTCGTCGCACTAGGCCTCCGCCCCCGCCCCGTGGTGCCCGGCCGCCTAGTCCACCAGATCCTAGAAAGGTATGCTTTATTTAATTATTTAAAGAGAGATTTTGACTTGGTCAAGTTGTGCAGTTTTGTTTTCTTTTTATATATATATATATATATATATATATATATATATATATATATATATATATATATATATATATATATATATATATATATATATATATATATATATATAAATAAATTTATATAATAAATTTATAAAAAACCTATTTTTTTAATACAATAGAACCAATAATATTATATATATATATATATATATATATATATATATATATAATATTATTGGTTCTATTGTATTAAAAAAATAGGTTTTTTATAAATTTATTGATTTTTTTAGTCTTTACTTGGTAAATACAGTAGTGTAGATGGTTAGTTATTTTTTTTTTATCCACAGTCGTCGCCTTCAGGGTCATCAGCGAGTAGCTGTTCAGACGAGTCATGCTCCGTTTGTTCTGCCAAGAATAAGAAGACTGCGCCTAAGAGTGTCAAACCTGGGTGAGCTCATTTGTATTTACTTTTAGGTTATTTTTTTTAAATGATTACAATGGAGGCTATATACATAGGTCATATAAGTGGGATTATGTTTGACTGTAAACGTGATTGGTTGTGGGTTCTGTTCTCATTCAGAGGAAGTGTTATAGTTATAATTTATTTTTATTTTTCCGCTGTGGTAAGACAAAGAGTAGCGTTGATTTTGCCATTCTACACGTAATGGTTTGATTTAGTAGGGAAAGTAGTCGACGGAGTGTCTTGACACTAGGTTGTCTCCGACTACCCTGCTGTATTA
This sequence comes from Dryadula phaetusa, assembly GCA_032432895.1. Taxonomy (NCBI): domain Eukaryota; kingdom Metazoa; phylum Arthropoda; class Insecta; order Lepidoptera; family Nymphalidae; genus Dryadula; species Dryadula phaetusa. The sequence continues at coordinate 455,446 of JAOYRS010000090.1, read as the reverse complement.
TTTGAAGCGTAAAGCTACTTATATATTGTTATAATTGTGGGAGAGTAGAAAAATAACTTTATCATTTACTATTTATTTATTTTTAAACTATTCACCATTAGTTTTTATGTGTAAATAAAATATATTTATTTACTATTATTAATTATGGTAAATTTTCTTATGTTGGTATTATTGTATTACATTAAATCATTAGTGACACAAGGTTTTTTTACTTGGAATATGTCATGTCTGTTCCTTATAGAATGTGGTGGGAGTGGGAGGATTGGGAGAGGATTTCTCAAAACTCCCATGGGAATGGGAAATATTGGGATTTGTATGTAATTTAATAAGATCATTGATTTTTTCAATTTTTACACATTTTAAAATTTGAAATTTATAACATCCGACCATTATCGACCATTATCTAGCTGCAACCACAGACTATTGTATAGTGTTTGAGATGTTTGATGTTCAAATATGTATTTTCCAATACCAAAATGTGTGCAATTAATCTGTTTAAAATACTTTTATTTATAACTTTGTTATTGTTGTAATCAACCCAATTATGTTGTTGGTTATAAGTAGTGTTTAGATATTAATATGTTAAGCAAACCCAGGTTTTGGACCCTTTCTTATGAAAATTATGAAGACATAGAAGTATGATATTTGGCACAGTTAAAATTTATATAGAGAAAGAAAATGCAGAAAATTTTAAATATAAATTTTTCGTTCAAGTGAGAATAGAACCCACAACCGGTCCCACTGTACCACGATGGTCTTTTATTTATTAATAAAATTAATAACATATCCCCAGCAGCCGGGCGTCGCCGTCCCCCAGCCGCGCCAAGCGCCCAGCGCCGCCCGCGGCGCGCGCCGTGCAGCCCACCAGGGAGCTGCTCAAGGCCAGGGAGAGCAGCAAGCGCAGTCGGGAGGAGAAGGTGGGTGTATGCACATGATGATGATTGGACTGTAAAGATAGGGGTTTAGCAGGTTAGACAGGAAGTACGCAGTGTAGGGACACTCCGTAATCCGCTTTTTGTCGAATTCTAGGCGTTGGGTATTGTGTAACTAAACGCCGCGCCGGTCGGACATTTTTCCCCAGCGCCACAAATAATGACACATACTGTTTGTATGTCATTGCCAGGTGCTGGAGTGGCAGCGCTCGCAGCTGGCGGTGCGGCCGGCGGCGCCCATCCCGGCCGCGCAGATCAAGCGCGAGGGCGAGCGGCGGCGGCCGCGAGAGCGCGCGCGCGGCGTGTCGCCCGCCGCCATCGCCGCCGCGCTGGCCGACAGCGACAGCGACGAGAGCAGCGACGCCAGCTCCGAGGTGCAGCCGCAGAGGTTCGTACGCGGCGTTGAGTTCCGCTAGCTTTCTTTTATATATATATATATATATATATTTAACTTATTTGTATTTATTTTTCTCATTAGCTAAATATTATATTTAAATTTGAGTGAGTTTTTGATTAAATTAATTTATCTTAATACTCTGCTACCTCAATAAGCTGTGTCTTGAAGCAGATAATCTATTGTGCTGGTATAAGGTTTCCTTTGAATGCCCTGCTGTGTGGGATGAAATGTTAAGTTAGAAACACTTTCCCAGTGTTAACAATGATGGCAGCAATACCGAGTCTTAGCTGTCGGATTTGGGTTTATTATTTGAAATATCACTTATATGAATATCTTCAGTAATTAGTTACAATCCTAGTGTCAAAAAATCCGTTGAATGTTTCGCGCGCCAATTTCAGACATTGTCTGCGGAGTATTGAATAGGTTACGCGTAATATACACTTTTTTCTTAATTAATTATCTTTAAAAATTATTAAAATTGGAATGTCTGTGTGTAATATTATAATAACCGTTACTTACTAAACTCGGTATATGTATAAAAATAAAATTTTATCCACAATTTTTGCATGTCTGGTTGTCTTTCTGTTTATTCCGGCTAATTTTTGGAAGAGCTGGACCGATTTTGACGAGGTTTTTACTCACATATAATGAGATAGAATATGATGTCACAAGAATTAACTTTTACATTAAAATCATAAAATGGAAGACAGAGTCTCGGGTACAGCTCTATTCACAAGCAACATTAAAGAATTGTCTAAAAAAATGATTCATTCATTTCACACTGCCATTGTCTTTAAATATTATAATTTGTAATTATTAAAAAAAATGTCTCCTTTTCCAGGCTAACCCTCTCGGAGCGTTTCGGCAAAATGGCGCAGTGGTCGGCGGCGAGGTGTGCTCGCCTGGAGAACATGAGGATAACGCGGCGGGACAGCGCCCTCCACGTGCACATCGAGAGGGACGAGGCCAACGAGGCGGCGAGGGAGGCGGGGGACCCCCTCGACCCACTTGCCAGGTCTGGGGAATACCCGTGCGTTTTGTCTTCTTCTTATTTTTTCGGGTTAACCTTTGTGTTGGAGTTGGGGATATTAATTTATGGCTTTTTGGTCGAACTTCTGTCATTCAATATGTCAATATCTTGATTAGTATTTTTTTAAATCGTTCAAGAGAAGCAAATTCGTTTCACCTCTATGGTCCATTTTTTTGTATGCTTTTGAAAAATATTTTTATACTAAATTATATTTGTTTTTAAGTTTAAAATATATTGTTTTTTTTTTCATTTTCAGTGGCCTAGACCCAGCCCCCGTAGGTAGTTATCCCGAGGAGTTGCTGGCTGTCGCTCCAGGCGGCCTCCCGTCCTGGGACGATGTCAGAGTGCGATACGACTATTATAAGAAGAGAGGTTATTTACGAGGTGACATATGGATTAGAAAACATTTTTGACAAAAATATATATATTTTTTTAATATAGCGGAATTCGAACCCGGATCCTTTTGGAAACCGCTGCGTCGAAATTTTTATAAGTTTTTTTTTACTATTTATTTTAATATTTTTAAATGAATTTCATTATGTTTTTGGGATTTGTTACAACTTGTTATAGTTTTAAAGCCTTTTGTAAATGTCTCAAATAAACATGAATCCATAGTTGTTTCTAATATATATTAAATTTCTTCTTATTCAAATCCAACTTGAAAAATAACAATTATATATATATATATATATATATATATATATATCTTATTTCATCGCTCTATTAAGACAAAATGCGGCGTTTAATTCCGTTCAATTCATACGTTTCTCGAATTCTTACTGATATATAATATGTTAAAGCAGCTAACGATAAATGTTATTCTTCTTTTCTATTTACCAGAATGTATGTATGTATGTCTATGCCTATTTATATGTATGTATATACATATGTGTGTAAGTATTGTGTATTTATATATATATATATATATATATATATATATATATATATATATATATATATATATATATATATATTCTGTACGCCCCCTATTACATTGACCCTTTCTTCTACCTCCAAGGTTACCTTGAAGAGATTAGCAATAAGGTCGCCTATTGTACTATTTTAAATATTAAGATAAATTATCAATTTCTCTATCAATATTAATGCGTTCTTTTTTTATTAAATCTTTTTTAAAAGCGTTTGATTGTAAACAAATACGTTCGGTTGTAGGTTCGATCTCCACTCGGGGGAGTGATGATATAAAATTTATTTTCACTTCCTCGCTCTGTTAAGTCAATAGCGGCGTTGAGTTCCACCACTCAACACGCAATGTCTCGAATTCGATGGAAAATGTAGTGCGAAGTCTTGACACTAGTTACTTTCTATCTACCCTGCTATGCGGGATAGTATTTTACTTTACCTTAATGAATATTATTTCCAGGTTTGACCCTCGGCGACTACGTGAAGTGGGAGGAGTGGTGGTACAAGTACCAGGAGTGGTTGAAGAGGGAGCGCGCTTACGAGCGGTGGGCAGATGGCGACGGAGGCACTGTGAGTGTTCAGTTAAAATCAAATCATTTTTTATTGAAAATAAGGAGTTACTTAGTTAATGAGAACCGGCGCAAGGAACTCAGAGGGATTTTCTTTTTTTTTATTTTAATGCCAAAAATTTGATAATATTTATTAGTGAAAATATATACCTCTGATATAGGACTGGGGTGAACTGACCGAGGCATTACCAAGGTGCGTTAACGTTTATGAAATCATTTATATGGTAATAGCCTGTAACCCTCAAATTTTCACAATTCTTTTAATTGTGATTTAGAGGTATCTGGAATATAATCACACCACCTAGTGGGGATCGAACCTACAACCAATCGAGGTTACAGTCAGACGCCGTCCCACTGCGCCACGCAGTGGCTTCAATTTAATGGGAATATTTAACTTTCCACACTAGTAACATTATAGCAAAGAGGTACGTCATTGAGGTGCGACTTTGATTTCCTCAAGTTTCACCTCAAGGAGTCTTCAGGACTCCAATTGTAGATCGATATGCGAGTATCTCGCGTCTCTCGGCCAGTGTCTGGCGGAGTGTCGGAGTGTCTCGACACCGAGCTCACGTCGTTTGTCCCGCAGAGCCGTCGCGAGCGCCGGCGGCGCGGCGGCCGGCACCGGCGCAGCTGAGGGCACGCCGCCCCCGCCGCGGTGCTCTGCGTAGACCTGGCGGGGGCCGCGCGCCGCTGAGCGCGCGACCGCGTGACTGCAGTGTGGTGTGTGTGTAGAGTTTGTGTTGGGAATGTATGACACACACATATATATACGTGGAAAGTGATGTAACTTGAGAATTTACTATTTTATTGGGATTCACTATTGAATATCTTGATGGGTTTTGTATGTTCAGTTTTTGAAAGCAAAAGTTACGAAAATGTGAATTTCTTGAGTTACTTTCCTTTTGCTGTGAGACTGTGCGCGTTGTTTGTAAGACAAGGACGACATCAGAGACAGTGTTTCTTAAACTGCTGTGTTTATTGTAATCAAAAATATAGTTAATTAGGTTAATTGAATAGTGTTGTTTTTGTTTTCACTAAAAACAATTGGGTGTTGGACGGCGTAACTCAACGCCGCGCCTTGTCAACTAAACTAAAATGTTTTTTGCAGACAATACAAATTTTTATACGTAAGATTATTGTGTATTTTATTTATATAATAACATTTGTGTTGTATTTCATTCTGGAGATAATGACGTCATTGTTATTCATAGTGTATGTGTATGTACACATACATGCGCATGAGTGAGTGTGTAGTGACGCGTCACTTAGCTCCGTTAGATATAGTGGAGAATTAAAAATAAAAATGTTTATTCAAATCACTTCTTCAACAAATTGTACCAGAATTAGAAACCATGACACGTTTATATTAATGACCGAGTTGTAGACTACTAAGCCATATGTTCTCCTAATCGATATAGCTCAGTTGTCTGCAGCTTTGATGCAAACATGAGGTGCGGGTTCGATTCTTGATGCGCTTAGAATTTCATAGAGATTTTAATATTTTTCTTACTTATAGTGTGTGAGCTTATTTTAAATTGAAATATATATTTGCCTCAACGGAACTGAACCCGCGACAGTCGTATTATATAGTTGTGTGAATGATTAACTGAAATTTATTAATTATTATATAATAACCTTAATAAACCTTATGAATGTTGATATTTTTTCATTAAGCGTAATTAAATACATTAAGCTAAGCTTAGAGAGTTGAGTAGCGGAACTCAACGCCGCGTTTTGTGTTACTAGAACGAGGAAATGAAAGTAATTTAAATATATTTATGCCCCTGAGTGCAGTCAGACTTTCCCACTGGGACACCGCCGGGTGGTCGTGGACAACCTAGTGTCAAGACACTCCGTTGATTGCTTTCCGCCTAAAAGCGAGACGTTGCATGTTGAGTGAGGAACACAACGCCGCGCTTTGTCTTAGTGTTGTGACACAGTGTTTGTAATATTATATTAAATAATACTATATCAGTATTTATAAAGCTGTAAATATATTAATTGAACATATGAATGTATGATTGATTTGCCTTAACAATATAAAAGCGGTGTTAAACGACGTGGAATGTTAGCTTAATATACTCTTTTTGTTTTATTGTTTATACATCATCATACATTCACGTGTGCAATTAAAAATTTAATTATTTAGACATGTTATAACATGTTCAATGTACAATAGAATATATTTACATCAACCGGAACACGAACCTGTATACACCTCCGTAGTTAGTCATTATATACATATTTATCACTAATTAGCTGTTAATGTGAACCACACTAGAATTATATATACATATATACTACAGTTGAAACTAATATTTGGTTAGAACGCGTTTTTACTAGTTAGAACTAGTTTTTACCAAATGCCATTGTTCCTACTGGAATAAATTGATGCTCAAAATATCGAATCGAATATCGGATATAACTGGTTCTTACTAGACAGAGCGCGTTGGTCATAACCCCTTACTCCGATTGTATACGCTAGATGTTTGGAAATGGAATATTAAAAAAAAAGATTCACGCTTTATCCCGCTTAGGAGAGTAGTGAGAGACAACCTAGTGTCAAAACACTTCGTCGACTGCTTTCCTGTCTGGAAAGCAGTCGACGAAGTTTCAGAAGAAATAAAAATAATTTTTCCAGAAAAAATAAAAATAATTTTTAAATAATTCATTCCCCCGAGTGAGAATCGAACCCATTAACGCTTTCTCACAAGATACGGTGACCTCATCAATTACAACATCGATGGTAAATAGTTTATGCATTTCCAGTTTAAATTAGCTCTAACTAGATGTAACTGGTTCTATCTGAGTACTGGTTTTACTGTATCATACACACACACACACACACAAGCACCAATATTTTATTGTAAATATTAATTTGACATATGACAGATTATAAATAACGTTAATATAGAGAACAAAAAAAATTGAACTTATATTTTAATTTAGATAGAGTATGTTATATAGTATTGAATTAAAAATTAGATATTATTATAAGAATATATATATATAAGACACACACATGCACACATTTGTGTATAGACACGTGGTTGGTGTCTGTGTGTGTTGGAACGAGAGCAGAGTTAAGTTACGCGCATTGTATGTAGAATTAGTAACTAAGTAATAATTATTATTCATTATTTAAATTAAATATATTATTGAAAAGTCCACTGTGCGTTTTTTTTTAAACGAATGTTCTTACTTAAGTTTTTATACAAGAGAACGGATTCGAATCCTGATATTTAGTGACAATCATAACTATTTTGGTGTTTCTGATTTTTGTTAGACAAAATACTTAGATGTAAATAAAGTAAATAGTTTAGAAGTAACAAAAATGCAATCTCTATATGATACAATTAATTTGTACGTCTTTGTGTAGAACAGAAGTGTGCTAGTGTTGTATTCAAATACAAATTGTTTGTATGGGTGTTCATTGTTTTATTTACTTAGTGTTTGTTGGCGTCTCTCCATTTCCACGATCGTTCCAAGTTGTGAAATCCTTAACGCTTAGTTATTCGAGTATAATTATTAGCTTCACGGTTTTATCCCGCCTAGCAAGGTAGACAGAATATATCTAGTGTCAAGACACTGCCTACTTCGCTTTCCTTCGCTTCGAATTCCAGACATTGCGTGGTGAGTGGTGCAACTGAACGCCGCACTTTGTCTTGCCAGAGTAAACATAATCACTCCCCCGAGTGGGGATGGAACCCACAACCGATCGCGTTTACAGGCGGACGCTGTCAAACTGCGCCACGAAGTTATTAAAATATTTTAATATACAAAATTATTAGGACTGGCCATCTAACTCGGCAGCCATTATATTCGCTGTACAACTAAGCTGTTAAACAGTTAGAGCCTCTTCAATTGTAATGGCTAGTTTTCATATAAAACAACACCCAAGCACCTTTAAAGGATTCAGTATATTAATCAATACACCTTAATAACGGTGAGAAGTGATAACAATGTGAGCCTTATTGGAACTGTGTTTTTTTAATCACGACGTAGTCAAAAGTGGCTTGAAACGTTTCTTTTAATATGCATTACACTTTTATTCCAATTCTGTTAACAGATGCAGTGTGGCCGGATACATAGACAGGGTAAATCATAAACGATACTTTATTGAAAATTTACATTTGTACAGTACGTGATCGGTTGTGGGTTCGATTCCCACTCAGTGCAATGATTATAAATAAAACGTATTTCCATGTTTATGCTCTGAAAGAACATATATATTTGTGTATAATCTCGATGTCGGATGGAAAACAGTCAACGGAGTGTCTTTTGAACTGCCAAGTTATTCAATTGAAACTTTAAATTACTTAGAGTAGATACTGACAATAATTAAAATATAGTAAATTGAGCCCACGAACATTGTTAGCAATCAGACGTTGTCGCACTGCGCCATGATGGATACTTTTTCTTTGTTAATAGATGATTTAAAAAAAAACAAATAAAATGCTCCATTATTTATTTCAAAATAATAAAAAAACTACATTCAAACATCAACACCGTATACCAGTTCACTCAGTGTTCACTGCGCGTCGTCCAACGCCGGCCCGCGTCCGCCCCGCCCTGGCGCCTCTCTCCGTCTTCTCCCCGACCACCTTCCCGGGACTCGTGCTCCTCTTCAGCAGCCTCTTATCTTTCACCGCTTTCACACAACTACCCTCCTTCAGTGACGTCGGAGTTGAAAACTCGGCTTCTAGGTTTTTCACTATGCGCTTGGAATACGTCTTGAGTGACGTCATCGGTGTAAAGAACTGCTCGGCCGGTGTGTTCTGGCAGGGTGTGAAGAATTGTGATTTCTCCGATTTCGGCGTGAACGTGTCGGATTCCGGTTCGTCCAGTGACGGTTTTTGTACGGTTATGTCTGGTCTCGACCTGGTCCTCCTCGGCGTGATCGTCTCCAAGACTGGTTTCGTGGTAACCGGCACGGGTATCTTGAACTTTGGTTTCGCAGGTTGCACCGGTTTCTCCGTCTCCTCGGAGCTCGCTTCGTCCAAGTTCAACTTGATGACTTTACGCTTCTTTGGTATCTCTTCGTCTTTGACTATTTTGACGGTCCCCATTTTGGGCAAAGTTTTGGTTTCCGGTGTTTTCAATATTTCCGGTTGTTTCGTCGGCGTCAGTTTCAGACTTTCCATGTCCAATTCTAAGCCTGTTTCTTTGGATTTCCTCGTACTTCGCATCCTCGCTGAAGTCACCATAACGTTGAGCACTTCATTCTTCAAATGAGCGTCGATGGTGTCACCTTCCGGCATTATTTCGTGTAGTTTAACAATATACTCGTCGGCCTTCTCAAAGTCACCCTGGGACAGCTCGAAACACGCGTACTCCAGCAGGAATTCCATATAAATATCTATGAATTCACTTTCATAATGACTTTTCAGGACATTTCTCACCGAATGGTAGAATTTAGAGCATTTAAACATATTATTGAGCCTACGTTGGGCTTCCTCGAAAGTGGCCAATGCGCCGTTGAAATAATTCCGAGCTATGTCGTGCTCTTTGGCCCTGTAATATACGGAGGCTTCCAAATAGAGCGTGAAGCAGGTGAGTATCACGCACGGCGGGTTGCACGCGTAGCACGCACAGTCCACGTGCAACATGAAATCGGGCATCTTGAACGCGGGTACGGACACCAAGGGAAGGGAGGGACTCGTCTGGTGCCTCCTCCCCTCGGGGCCGGAGTCCCTCATGGTCTCCAGGTTGGCGTGTTTCGGCGTGAAATGCTGTTGTTTGAGCGTGTTTAGCGTGGTGTCAGTGACGGTTTGCAGACCGAGCGCGTATTTGAGTCGGTTCTCGATGGTTATCTGTAATTATAACAATCCCCTTGAGCAGAACAGATAATAGAAGCAGCGTTTTTAGTGAAAACGATCTCTAATAGGCAACTCAGTTATTGATTGTAAGTTGAGATAAGGACAATAAATAATTTTAAATTGAATTGATTAATACACACACACATATACATACAAACGTACAGACTGTATCTTACTTAATATTTCATTTTTAATATATTTACACACTAAAATAACTTAAATAGAATACATGCAAAATAATTATAGTTTAAAAAAAATAAACAGCTAGCGAATAGACTATAATTTTAGATAATATTATTTTAGATATTAATTAAAAAGGTACCCGTTAAAAAGCAACTCTTCTATGATACATCGTAAAGTACAAATCAAGTGGTGTGGTATACGGTAGTGTACCTGCGCGTCGTCAGGTGCGCGGGCGTGGGCGGCGCGCGCGCACGCGGCGGCGGCGGCCGAGGCGGCGAGGCGCGTGCGCGGAGCGGCGGCGGCGAGCGCGCGGCGCGCGGCGTGCAGGTATATGTGAAGTGCTACTTCGCTTACGTGTTGATTGCGCTTTGTCTTAGCTAAGCAAGGTAGTGAAAATAATATAAATATAATCACACCACCTAATGGGGATCGAACCCACAACCGATCAAATGTCATTGTTCCTACTGGAATAAAGTGATGCTCTAAATCGAATATCGGATTTAGCTGGTTCTTGCTGGACAAAGCGCGTTGGTCGTAACCCCTTACTCCGATTGTATACGCTAGATGTTTGGAAATGGAATATAAATAAAAAAGATTCACGCTTTATCCCGCCTGGGAAGGTAGTGAGAGACAACCTAGTGTCAAAACACTTCGTCGACTGCTTTCCACTCGAAGTAGCGACAATGCGTGTTGAGTGGCAAGCTCAACGCCGCTCTTTGTCTTACCTGTCTGGCTTCTCTAGAAGAAATAAAAATAATTTTTAAATAATTCATACCCCCGAGTGAGAATCGAACCCATTAACAATCGCGTTTACAGTCGGACGCTTTCTCACAAGATACGGTGACCTCATCAATTACAACATCAATGGTAAATAGTTTATGCATTTCCAGTTTAAATTAGCTCTAACTAGATGTAACTGGTTCTATCTGAGTACTGGTTTTACTGTATCATACACACACACACACACAAGCACCAATATTTTATTGTAAATATTAATTTGACATATGACAGATTATAAATAACGTTAATATAGAGAACAAAAAAAATTGAACTTATATTTTAATTTAGATAGAGTATGTTATATAGTATTGAATTAAAAATTAGATATTATTATAAGAATATATATATATAAGACACACACATGCACACATTTGTGTATAGACACGTGGTTGGTGTCTGTGTGTGTTGGAACGAGAGCAGAGTTAAGTTACGCGCATTGTATGTAGAATTAGTAACTAAGTAATAATTATTATTCATTATTTAAATTAAATATATTATTGAAAAGTCCACTGTGCGTTTTTTTTAAACGAATGTTCTTACTTAAGTTTTTATACAAGAGAACGGATTCGAATCCTGATATTTAGTGACAATCATAACTATTTTGGTGTTTCTGATTTTTGTTAGACAAAATACTTAGATGTAAATAAAGTAAATAGTTTAGAAGTAACAAAAATGCAATCTCTATATGATACAATTAATTTGTACGTCTTTGTGTAGAACAGAAGTGTGCTAGTGTTGTATTCAAATACAAATTGTTTGTATGGGTGTTCATTGTTTTATTTACTTAGTGTTTGTTGGCGTCTCTCCATTTCCACGATCGTTCCAAGTTGTGAAATCCTTAACGCTTAGTTATTCGAGTATAATTATTAGCTTCACGGTTTTATCCCGGCTAGTAAGGTAGACGGAATATATCTAGTGTCAAGACACTGCCTACTTCGCTTTCCTTCGCTTCGAATTCCAGACATTGCGTGGTGAGTGGTGCAACTGAACGCCGCACTTTGTCTTGCCAGAGTAAACATAATCACTCCCCCGAGTGGGGATGGAACCCACAACCGATCGCGTTTACAGGCGGGCGCTGTCAAACTGCGCCACGAAGTTATTAAAATATTTTATTATACAAAATTATTAGGACTGGCCATCTAACTCGGCAGCCATTATATTCGCTGTACAACTAAGCTGTTAAACAGTTAGAGCCTCTTCAATTATAATGGCTAGTTTTCATATAAAACAACACCCAAGCACCTTTAAAGGATTCAGTATATTAATCAATACACCTTAATAACGGTGAGAAGTGATAACAATGTGAGCCTTATTGGAACTGTGTTTTTTTAATCACGACGTAGTCAAAAGTGGCTTGAAACGTTTCTTTTAATATGCATTACACTTTTATTCCAATTCTGTTAACAGATGCAGTGTGGCCGGATACATAGACAGGGTAAATCATAAACGATACTTTATTGAAAATTTACATTTGTACAGTACGTGATCGGTTGTGGGTTCGATTCCCACTCAGTGCAATGATTATAAATAAAACGTATTTCCATGTTTATGCTCTGAAAGAACATATATATTTGTGTATAATCTCGATGTCGGATGGAAAACAGTCAACGGAGTGTCTTTTGAACTGCCAAGTTATTCAATTGAAACTTTAAATTACTTAGAGTAGATACTGACAATAATTAAAATATAGTAAATTGAACCCACGAACATTGTTAGCAATCAGACGTTGTCGCACTGCGCCATGATGGATACTTTTTCTTTGTTAATAGATGATTTAAAAAAAAACAAATAAAATGCTCCATTATTTATTTCAAAATAATAAAAAAACTACATTCAAACATCAACACCGTATACCAGTTCACTCAGTGTTCACTGCGCGTCGTCCAACGCCGGCCCGCGTCCGTCCCGCCCTGGCGCCTCTCTCCGTCTTCTCCCCGACCAGCTTCCCGGGACTCGTGCTCCTCTTCAGCAGCCTCTTATCTTTCACCGCTTTCACACAACTACCCTCCTTCAGTGACGTCGGAGTTGAAAACTCGGCTTCTAGGTTTTTCACTATGCGCTTGGAATACGTCTTGAGTGACGTCATCGGTGTAAAGAACTGCTCGGCCGGTGTGTTCTGGCAGGGTGTGAAGAATTGTGACTTCTCCGATTTCGGCGTGAAAGTGTCGGATTCCGGTTCGTCCAGTGACGGTTTTTGTACGGTTATGTCTGGTCTCGACCTGGTCCTCCTCGGCGTGATCGTCTCCAAAACTGGTTTCGTGGTAACCGGCACGGGTATCTTGAACTTTGGTTTCGCAGGTTGCACCGGTTTCTCCGTCTCCTCGGAGCTCGCTTCGTCCAAGTTCAACTTGATGACTTTACGCTTCTTTGGTATCTCTTCGTCTTTGACTATTTTAACGGTCCCCATTTTGGGCAAAGTTTTGGTTTCCGGTGTTTTCAATATCTCCGGTTGTTTCGTCGGCGTCAGTTTCAGACTTTCCATGTCCAATTCTAAGCCTGTTTCTTTGGATTTCCTCGTACTTCGCATCCTCGCTGAAGTCACCATAACGTTGAGCACTTCATTCTTCAAATGAGCGTCGATGGTGTCACCTTCCGGCATTATTTCGTGTATTTTAACAATATACTCGTCGGCCTTCTCAAAGTCACCCTGGGACAGCTCGAAACACGCGTACTCCAGCAGGAATTCCATATAAATATCTATGAATTCACTTTCATAATGACTTTTCAGGACATTTCTCACCGAATCGTAGAATTTAGAGCATTTAAACATATTATTGAGCCTACGTTGGGCTTCCTCGAAAGTAGCCAATGCGCCGTTGAAATAATTCCGAGCTATGTCGTGCTCTTTGGCCCTGTAATATACGGAGGCTTCCAAATAGAGCGTGAAGCAGGTGAGTATCACGCACGGGGGGTTGCACGCGTAGCACGCACAGTCCACGTGCAACATGAAATCGGGCATCTTGAACGCGGGTACGGACACCAAGGGAAGGGAGGGACTCGTCTGGTGCCTCCTCCCCTCGGGGCCGGAGTCCCTCATGGTCTCCAGGTTGGCGTGTTTCGGCGTGAAATGCTGTTGTTTGAGCGTGTTTAGCATGGTGTCAGTGACGGTTTGCAGACCGAGCGCGTATTTGAGTCGGTTCTCGATGGTTATCTGTAATTATAACAATCCCCTTGAGCAGAACAGATAATAGAAGCAGCGTTTTTAGTGAAAACGATCTCTAATAGGCAACTCAGTTATTGATTGTAAGTTGAGATAAGGACAATAAATAATTTTAAATTGAATTGATTAATACACACACACACACACATATACATACAAACGTACAGACTGTATCTTACTTAATATTTTATTTTTAATATATTTACACACTAAAATAACTTAAATAGAATACATGCAAAATAATTATAGTTTAAAAAAAATAAACAGCTAGCGAATAGACTATAATTTTAGATAATATTATTTTAGATATTAATTAAAAAGGTACCCGTTAAAAAGCAACTCTTCTATGATACATCGTAAAGTACAAATCAAGTGGTGTGGTATACGGTAGTGTACCTGCGCGTCGTCAGGTGCGCGGGCGTGGGCGGCGCGCGCGCACGCGGCGGCGGCGGCCGAGGCGGCGAGGCGCGTGCGCGGAGCGGCGGCGGCGAGCGCGCGGCGCGCGGCGTGCAGGTATATGTGAAGTGCTACTTCGCTTACGTGTTGATTGCACTTTGTCTTAGCTAAGCAAGGTAGTGAAAATAATATAAATATAATCACACCACCTAATGGGGATCGAACCCACAACCGATCAAATGTCATTGTTCCTACTGGAATAAAGTGATGCTCTAAATCGAATATCGGATTTAGCTGGTTCTTGCTGGACAAAGCGCGTTGGTCGTAACCCCTTACTCCGATTGTATACGCTAGATGTTTGGAAATGGAATATAAATAAAAAAGATTCACGCTTTATCCCGCCTGGGAAGGTAGTGAGAGACAACCTAGTGTCAAAACACTTCGTCGACTGCTTTCCACTCGAAGTAGCGACAATGCGTGTTGAGTGGCAAGCTCAACGCCGCTCTTTGTCTTACCTGTCTGGCTTCTCTAGAAGAAATAAAAATAATTTTTAAACAATTCATACCCCCGAGTGAGAATCGAACCCATTAACAATCGCGTTTACAGTCGGACGCTTTCTCACAAGATACGGTGACCTCATCAATTACAACATCAATGGTAAATAGTTTATGCATTTCCAGTTTAAATTAGCTCTAACTAGATGTAACTGGTTCTATCTGAGTACTGGTTTTACTGTATCATACACACACACACACACACAAGCACCAATATTTTATTGTAAATATTAATTTGACATATGACAGATTATAAATAACGTTAATATAGAGAACAAAAAAAATTGAACTTATATTTTAATTTAGATAGAGTATGTTATATAGTATTGAATTAAAAATTAGATATTATTATAAGAATATATATATATAAGACACACACATGCACACATTTGTGTATAGACACGTGGTTGGTGTCTGTGTGTGTTGGAACGAGAGCAGAGTTAAGTTACGCGCATTGTATGTAGAATTAGTAACTAAGTAATAATTATTATTCATTATTTAAATTAAATATATTATTGAAAAGTCCACTGTGCGTTTTTTTTAAACGAATGTTCTTACTTAAGTTTTTATACAAGAGAACGGATTCGAATCCTGATATTTAGTGACAATCATAACTATTTTGGTGTTTCTGATTTTTGTTAGACAAAATACTTAGATGTAAATAAAGTAAATAGTTTAGAAGTAACAAAAATGCAATCTCTATATGATACAATTAATTTGTACGTCTTTGTGTAGAACAGAAGTGTGCTAGTGTTGTATTCAAATACAAATTGTTTGTATGGGTGTTCATTGTTTTATTTACTTAGTGTTTGTTGGCGTCTCTCCATTTCCACGATCGTTCCAAGTTGTGAAATCCTTAACGCTTAGTTATTCGAGTATAATTATTAGCTTCACGGTTTTATCCCGCCTAGTAAGGTAGATGGAATATATCTAGTGTCAAGACACTGCCTACTTCGCTTTCCTTCGCTTCGAATTCCAGACATTGCGTGGTGAGTGGTGCAACTGAACGCCGCACTTTGTCTTGCCAGAGTAAACATAATCACTCCCCCGAGTGGGGATGGAACCCACAACCGATCGCGTTTACAGGCGGGCGCTGTCAAACTGCGCCACGAAGTTATTAAAATATTTTATTATACAAAATTATTAGGACTGGCCATCTAACTCGGCAGCCATTATATTCGCTGTACAACTAAGCTGTTAAACAGTTAGAGCCTCTTCAATTATAATGGCTAGTTTTCATATAAAACAACACCCAAGCACCTTTAAAGGATTCAGTATATTAATCAATACACCTTAATAACGGTGAGAAGTGATAACAATGTGAGCCTTATTGGAACTGTGTTTTTTTAATCACGACGTAGTCAAAAGTGGCTTGAAACGTTTCTTTTAATATGCATTACACTTTTATTCCAATTCTGTTACCAGATGCAGTGTGGCCGGATACATAGACAGGCTAAATCATAAACGATACTTTATTGAAAATTTACATTTGTACAGTACGTGATCGGTTGTGGGTTCGATTCCCGCTCAGTGCAATGATTATATATAAAACGTATTTCCATGTTTATGCTCTGAAAGAACATATATATTTGTGTATAATCTCGATGTCGGATGGAAAACAGTCGACGGAGTGTCTTTTGAACTGCCAAGTTATTCAATTGAAACTTTAAATTACTTAGAGTAGATACTGACAATAATTAAAATATAGTAAATTGAACCCACGAACATTGTTAGCAATCAGACGTTGTCGCACTGCGCCATGATGGATACTTTTTCTTTGTTAATAGATGATTTAAAAAAAACAAATAAAATGCTCCATTATTTATTTCAAAATAATAAAAAAACTACATTCAAACATCAACACCGTATACCAGTTCACTCAGTGTTCACTGCGCGTCGTCCAACGCCGGCCCGCGTCCGTCCCGCCCTGGCGCCTCTCTCCGTCTTCTCCCCGACCAGCTTCCCGGGACTCGTGCTCCTCTTCAGCAGCCTCTTATCTTTCACCGCTTTCACACAACTACCCTCCTTCAGTGACGTCGGAGTTGAAAACTCGGCTTCTAGGTTTTTCACTATGCGCTTGGAATACGTCTTGAGTGACGTCATCGGTGTAAAGAACTGCTCGGCCGGTGTGTTCTGGCAGGGTGTGAAGAATTGTGATTTCTCCGATTTCGGCGTGAACGTGTCGGATTCCGGTTCGTCCAGTGACGGTTTTTGTACGGTTATGTCTGGTCTCGACCTGGTCCTCCTCGGCGTGATTGTCTCCAAGACTGGTTTCGTGGTAACCGGCACGGGTATCTTGAACTTTGGTTTCGCAGGTTGCACCGGTTTCTCCGTCTCCTCGGAGCTCGCTTCGTCCAAGTTCAACTTGATGACTTTACGCTTCTTTGGTATCTCTTCGTCTTTGACTATTTTGACGGTCCCCATTTTGGGCAAAGTTTTGGTTTCCGGTGTTTTCAATATTTCCGGTTGTTTCGTCGGCGTCAGTTTCAGACTTTCCATGTCCAATTCTAAGCCTGTTTCTTTGGATTTCCTCGTACGTCGCATCCTCGCTGAAGTCACCATAACGTTGAGCACTTCATTCTTCACATGAGCGTCGATGGTGTCACCTTCCGGCATTATTTCGTGTATTTTAACAATATACTCGTCGGCCTTCTCAAAGTCACCCTGGGACAGCTCGAAACACGCGTACTCCAGCAGGAATTCCATATAAATATCTATGAATTCACTTTCATAATGACTTTTCAGGACATTTCTCACCGAATCGTAGAATTTAGAGCATTTAAACATATTATTGAGCCTACGTTGGGCTTCCTCGAAAGTAGCCAATGCGCCGTTGAAATAATTCCGAGCTATGTCGTGCTCTTTGGCCCTGTAATATACGGAGGCTTCCAAATAGAGCGTGAAGCAGGTGAGTATCACGCACGGGGGGTTGCACGCGTAGCACGCACAGTCCACGTGCAACATGAAATCGGGCATCTTGAACGCGGGTACGGACACCAAGGGAAGGGAGGGACTCGTCTGGTGCCTCCTCCCCTCGGGGCCGGAGTCCCTCATGGTCTCCAGGTTGGCGTGTTTCGGCGTGAAATGCTGTTGTTTGAGCGTGTTTAGCGTGGTGTCAGTGACGGTTTGCAGACCGAGCGCGTATTTGAGTCGGTTCTCGATGGTTATCTGTAATTATAATAATCCCCTTGAGCAGAACAGATAATAGAAGCAGCGTTTTTAGTGAAAACGATCTCTAATAGGCAACTCAGTTATTGATTGTAAGTTGAGATAAGGACAATAAATAATTTTAAATTGAATTGATTAATACACACACACATATACATACAAACGTACAGACTGTATCTTACTTAATATTTCATTTTTTAATATATTAACACACTAAAATAACTTAAATAGAATACATACAAAATAATTAAAGTTAAAAAAAATAAACAGCTAGCGAATAGACTATAATTTTAGATAATATTATTTTAGATATTAATTAAAAAGGTACCCGTTAAAAAGCAACTCTTCTATGATACATCGTAAAGTACAAATCAAGTGGTGTGGTATACGGTAGTGTACCTGCGCGTCGTCAGGTGCGCGGGCGTGGGCGGCGCGCGCGCACGCGGCGGCGGCGGCCGAGGCGGCGAGGCGCGTGCGCGGAGCGGCGGCGGCGAGCGCGCGGCGCGCGGCGTGCAGGTATATGTGAAGTGCTACTTCGCTTACGTGTTGATTGCACTTTGTCTTAGCTAAGCAAGGTAGTGAAAATAATATAAATATAATCACACCACCTAATGGGGATCGAACCCACAACCGATCAAATGTCATTGTTCCTACTGGAATAAAGTGATGCTCTAAATCGAATATCGGATTTAGCTGGTTCTTGCTGGACAAAGCGCGTTGGTCGTAACCCCTTACTCCGATTGTATACGCTAGATGTTTGGAAATGGAATATAAATAAAAAAGATTCACGCTTTATCCCGCCTGGGAAGGTAGTGAGAGACAACCTAGTGTCAAAACACTTCGTCGACTGCTTTCCACTCGAAGTAGCGACAATGCGTGTTGAGTGGCAAGCTCAACGCCGCTCTTTGTCTTACCTGTCTGGCTTCTCTAGAAGAAATAAAAATAATTTTTAAATAATTCATACCCCCGAGTGAGAATCGAACCCATTAACAATCGCGTTTACAGTCGGACGCTTTCTCACAAGATACGGTGACCTCATCAATTACAACATCAATGGTAAATAGTTTATGCATTTCCAGTTTAAATTAGCTCTAACTAGATGTAACTGGTTCTATCTGAGTACTGGTTTTACTGTATCATACACACACACACACACACAAGCACCAATATTTTATTGTAAATATTAATTTGACATATGACAGATTATAAATAACGTTAATATAGAGAACAAAAAAAATTGAACTTATATTTTAATTTAGATAGAGTATGTTATATAGTATTGAATTAAAAATTAGATATTATTATAAGAATATATATATATATAAGACACACACATGCACACATTTGTGTATAGACACGTGGTTGGTGTCTGTGTGTGTTGGAACGAGAGCAGAGTTAAGTTACGCGCATTGTATGTAGAATTAGTAACTAAGTAATAATTATTATTCATTATTTAAATTAAATATATTATTGAAAAGTCCACTGTGCGTTTTTTTTTAAACGAATGTTCTTACTTAAGTTTTTATACAAGAGAACGGATTCGAATCCTGATATTTAGTGACAATCATAACTATTTTGGTGTTTCTGATTTTTGTTAGACAAAATACTTAGATGTAAATAAAGTAAATAGTTTAGAAGTAACAAAAATGCAATCTCTATATGATACAATTAATTTGTACGTCTTTGTGTAGAACAGAAGTGTGCTAGTGTTGTATTCAAATACAAATTGTTTGTATGGGTGTTCATTGTTTTATTTACTTAGTGTTTGTTGGCGTCTCTCCATTTCCACGATCGTTCCAAGTTGTGAAATCCTTAACGCTTAGTTATTCGAGTATAATTATTAGCTTCACGGTTTTATCCCGCCTAGTAAGGTAGACAGAATATATCTAGTGTCAAGACACTGCCTACTTCGCTTTCCTTCGCTTCGAATTCCAGACATTGCGTGGTGAGTGGTGCAACTGAACGCCGCACTTTGTCTTGCCAGAGTAAACATAATCCCTCCCCCGAGTGGGGATGGAACCCACAACCGATCGCGTTTACAGGCGGACGCGGTCAAACGGCGCCACGAAGTTATTAAAATATTTTAATTATACAAAATTATTAGGACTGGCCATCTAACTCGGCAGCCATTACATTCGCTGTACAACTAAGCTGTTAAACAGTTAGAGCCTCTTCAATTATAATGGCTAGTTTTCATATAAAACAACACCCAAGCACCTTTAAAGGATTCAGTATATTAATCAATACACCTTAATAACGGTGAGAAGTGATAACAATGTGAGCCTTATTGGAACTGTGTTTTTTTAATCACGACGTAGTCAAAAGTGGCTTGAAACGTTTCTTTTAATATGCATTACACTTTTATTCCAATTCTGTTAACAGATGCAGTGTGGCCGGATACATAGACAGGGTAAATCATAAACGATACCTTATTGAAAATATACATTTGTACTGTACAACGTGATCGGTTGTGGGTTCGATTCCCGCTCAGTGCAATGATTATATATAAAACGTATTTCCATGTTTATGCTCTGAAAGAACATATATATTTGTGTATAATCTCGATGTCGGATGGAAAACAGTCGACGGAGTGTCTTTTGAACTGCCAAGTTATTTAATTGAAACTTTAAATTACTTAGAGTTGAGACTGGCACTAATTTAAATATAGTAAATTGAGCCCACGAACATTGTTAGCAATCAGACGTTGTCGCACTGCGCCATGATGGATACTTTTTCTTAGTTAATAGATGATTTTAAAAAAAAAACAAATAAAATGCTCCATTATTTATTTCAAAATAATAAAAAAACTACATTCAAACATCAACACCGTATACCAGTTCACTCAGTGTTCACTGCGCGTCGTCCAACGCCGGCCCGCGTCCGTCCCGCCCTGGCGCCTCTCTCCGTCTTCTCCCCGACCAGCTTCCCGGGACTCGTGCTCCTCTTCAGCAGCCTCTTATCTTTCACCGCTTTCACACAACTACCCTCCTTCAGTGACGTCGGAGTTGAAAACTCGGCTTCTAGGTTTTTCACTATGCGCTTGGAATACGTCTTGAGTGACGTCATCGGTGTAAAGAACTGCTCGGCCGGTGTGTTCTGGCAGGGTGTGAAGAATTGTGATCTCTCCGATTTCGGCGTGAACGTGTCGGATTCCGGTTCGTCCAGTGACGGTTTTTGTACGGTTATGTCTGGTCTCGACCTGGTCCTCCTCGGCGTGATCGTCTCCAAAACTGGTTTCGTGGTAACCGGCACGGGTATCTTGAACTTTGGTTTCGCAGGTTGCACCGGTTTCTCCGTCTCCTCGGAGCTCGCTTCGTCCAAGTTCAACTTGATGACTTTACGCTTCTTTGGTATCTCTTCGTCTTTGACTATTTTGACGGTCCCCATTTTGGGCAAAGTTTTGGTTTCCGGTGTTTTCAATATTTCCGGTTGTTTCGTCGGCGTCAGTTTCAGACTTTCCATGTCCAATTCTAAGCCTGTTTCTTTGGATTTCCTCGTACTTCGCATCCTCGCTGAAGTCACCATAACGTTGAGCACTTCATTCTTCAAATGAGCGTCGATGGTGTCACCTTCCGGCATTATTTCGTGTAGTTTAACAATATACTCGTCGGCCTTCTCAAAGTCACCCTGGGACAGCTCGAAACACGCGTACTCCAGCAGGAATTCCATATAAATATCTATGAATTCACTTTCATAATGACTTTTCAGGACATTTCTCACCGAATCGTAGAATTTAGAGCATTTAAACATATTATTGAGCCTACGTTGGGCTTCCTCGAAAGTAGCCAATGCGCCGTTGAAATAATTCCGAGCTATGTCGTGCTCTTTGGCCCTGTAATATACGGAGGCTTCCAAATAGAGCGTGAAGCAGGTGAGTATCACGCACGGGGGGTTGCACGCGTAGCACGCACAGTCCACGTGCAACATGAAATCGGGCATCTTGAACGCGGGTACGGACACCAAGGGAAGGGAGGGACTCGTCTGGTGCCTCCTCCCCTCGGGGCCGGAGTCCCTCATGGTCTCCAGGTTGGCGTGTTTCGGCGTGAAATGCTGTTGTTTGAGCGTGTTTAGCGTGGTGTCAGTGACGGTTTGCAGACCGAGCGCGTATTTGAGTCGGTTCTCGATGGTTATCTGTAATTATAATAATCCCCTTGAGCAGAACAGATAATAGAAGCAGCGTTTTTAGTGAAAACGATCTCTAATAGGCAACTCAGTTATTGATTGTAAGTTGAGATAAGGACAATAAATAATTTTAAATTGAATTGATTAATACACACACACATATACATACAAACGTACAGACTGTATCTTACTTAATATTTCATTTTTTAATATATTAACACACTAAAATAACTTAAATAGAATACATACAAAATAATTAAAGTTAAAAAAAATAAACAGCTAGCGAATAGACTATAATTTTAGATAATATTATTTTAGATATTAATTAAAAAGGTACCCGTTAAAAAGCAACTCTTCTATGATACATCGTAAAGTACAAATCAAGTGGTGTGGTATACGGTAGTGTACCTGCGCGTCGTCAGGTGCGCGGGCGTGGGCGGCGCGCGCGCACGCGGCGGCGGCGGCCGAGGCGGCGAGGCGCGTGCGCGGAGCGGCGGCGGCGAGCGCGCGGCGCGCGGCGTGCAGGTATATGTGAAGTGCTACTTCGCTTACGTGTTGATTGCACTTTGTCTTAGCTAAGCAAGGTAGTGAAAATAATATAAATATAATCACACCACCTAATGGGGATCGAACCCACAACCGATCAAATGTCATTGTTCCTACTGGAATAAAGTGATGCTCTAAATCGAATATCGGATTTAGCTGGTTCTTGCTGGACAAAGCGCGTTGGTCGTAACCCCTTACTCCGATTGTATACGCTAGATGTTTGGAAATGGAATATAAATAAAAAAGATTCACGCTTTATCCCGCCTGGGAAGGTAGTGAGAGACAACCTAGTGTCAAAACACTTCGTCGACTGCTTTCCACTCGAAGTAGCGACAATGCGTGTTGAGTGGCAAGCTCAACGCCGCTCTTTGTCTTACCTGTCTGGCTTCTCTAGAAGAAATAAAAATAATTTTTAAATAATTCATACCCCCGAGTGAGAATCGAACCCATTAACAATCGCGTTTACAGTCGGACGCTTTCTCACAAGATACGGTGACCTCATCAATTACAACATCAATGGTAAATAGTTTATGCATTTCCAGTTTAAATTAGCTCTAACTAGATGTAACTGGTTCTATCTGAGTACTGGTTTTACTGTATCATACACACACACACACACACAAGCACCAATATTTTATTGTAAATATTAATTTGACATATGACAGATTATAAATAACGTTAATATAGAGAACAAAAAAAATTGAACTTATATTTTAATTTAGATAGAGTATGTTATATAGTATTGAATTAAAAATTAGATATTATTATAAGAATATATATATATAAGACACACACATGCACACATTTGTGTATAGACACGTGGTTGGTGTCTGTGTGTGTTGGAACGAGAGCAGAGTTAAGTTACGCGCATTGTATGTAGAATTAGTAACTAAGTAATAATTATTATTCATTATTTAAATTAAATATATTATTGAAAAGTCCACTGTGCGTTTTTTTTTAAACGAATGTTCTTACTTAAGTTTTTATACAAGAGAACGGATTCGAATCCTGATATTTAGTGACAATCATAACTATTTTGGTGTTTCTGATTTTTGTTAGACAAAATACTTAGATGTAAATAAAGTAAATAGTTTAGAAGTAACAAAAATGCAATCTCTATATGATACAATTAATTTGTACGTCTTTGTGTAGAACAGAAGTGTGCTAGTGTTGTATTCAAATACAAATTGTTTGTATGGGTGTTCATTGTTTTATTTACTTAGTGTTTGTTGGCGTCTCTCCATTTCCACGATCGTTCCAAGTTGTGAAATCCTTAACGCTTAGTTATTCGAGTATAATTATTAGCTTCACGGTTTTATCCCGCCTAGTAAGGTAGACAGAATATATCTAGTGTCAAGACACTGCCTACTTCGCTTTCCTTCGCTTCGAATTCCAGACATTGCGTGGTGAGTGGTGCAACTGAACGCCGCACTTTGTCTTGCCAGAGTAAACATAATCACTCCCCCGAGTGGGGATGGAACCCACAACCGATCGCGTTTACAGGCGGACGCTGTCAAACTGCGCCACGAAGTTATTAAAATATTTTAATATACAAAATTATTAGGACTGGCCATCTAACTCGGCAGCCATTATATTCGCTGTACAACTAAGCTGTTAAACAGTTAGAGCCTCTTCAATTATAATGGCTAGTTTTCATATAAAACAACACCCAAGCACCTTTAAAGGATTCAGTATATTAATCAATACACCTTAATAACGGTGAGAAGTGATAACAATGTGAGCCTTATTGGAACTGTGTTTTTTTAATCACGACGTAGTCAAAAGTGGCTTGAAACGTTTCTTTTAATATGCATTACACTTTTATTCCAATTCTGTTAACAGATGCAGTGTGGCCGGATACATAGACAGGGTAAATCATAAACGATACTTTATTGAAAATTTACATTTGTACAGTACGTGATCGGTTGTGGGTTCGATTCCCACTCAGTGCAATGATTATAAATAAAACGTATTTCCATGTTTATGCTCTGAAAGAACATATATATTTGTGTATAATCTCGATGTCGGATGGAAAACAGTCAACGGAGTGTCTTTTGAACTGCCAAGTTATTTAATTGAAACTTTAAATTACGTAGAGTAGATAATGGCAATAATTTAAATATAGTAAATTGAGCCCACGAACATTGTTAGCAATCAGACGTTGTCGCACTGCGCCATGATGGATACTTTTTCTTTGTTAATAGATGATTTAAACAAAACAAATAAAATGCTCCATTATTTATTTCAAAATAATAAAAAAACTACATTCAAACATCAACACCGTATACCAGTTCACTCAGTGTTCACTGCGCGTCGTCCAACGCCGGCCCGCGTCCGTCCCGCCCTGGCGCCTCTCTCCGTCTTCTCCCCGACCAGCTTCCCGGGACTCGTGCTCCTCTTCAGCAGCCTCTTATCTTTCACCGCTTTCACACAACTACCCTCCTTCAGTGACGTCGGAGTTGAAAACTCGGCTTCTAGGTTTTTCACTATGCGCTTGGAATACGTCTTGAGTGACGTCATCGGTGTAAAGAACTGCTCGGCCGGTGTGTTCTGGCAGGGTGTGAAGAATTGTGATCTCTCCGATTTCGGCGTGAACGTGTCGGATTCCGGTTCGTCCAGTGAAGGTTTTTGTACGGTTATGTCTGGTCTCGACCTGGTCCTCCTCGGCGTGATCGTCTCCAAAACTGGTTTCGTGGTAACCGGCACGGGTATCTTGAACTTTGGTTTCGCAGGTTGCACCGGTTTCTCCGTCTCCTCGGAGCTCGCTTCGTCCAAATTCAACTTGATGACTTTACGCTTCTTTGGTATCTCTTCGTCTTTGACTATTTTGACGGTCCCCATTTTGGGCAAAGTTTTGGTTTCCGGTGTTTTCAATATTTCCGGTTGTTTCGTCGGCGTCAGTTTCAGACTTTCCATGTCCAATTCTAAGCCTGTTTCTTTGGATTTCCTCGTACTTCGCATCCTCGCTGAAGTCACCATAACGTTGAGCACTTCATTCTTCAAATGAGCGTCGATGGTGTTACCTTCTGGCATTATTTCGTGTATTTTAACAATATACTCGTCGGCCTTCTCAAAGTCACCCTGGGACAGCTCGAAACACGCGTACTCCAGCAGGAATTCCATATAAATATCTATGAATTCACTTTCATAATGACTTTTCAGGACATTTCTCACCGAATCGTAGAATTTAGAGCATTTAAACATATTATTGAGCCTACGTTGGGCTTCCTCGAAAGTGGCCAATGCGCCGTTGAAATAATTCCGAGCTATGTCGTGCTCTTTGGCCCTGTAATATACGGAGGCTTCCAAATAGAGCGTGAAGCAGGTGAGTATCACGCACGGGGGGTTGCACGCGTAGCACGCACAGTCCACGTGCAACATGAAATCGGGCATCTTGAACGCGGGTACGGACACCAAGGGAAGGGAGGGACTCGTCTGGTGCCTCCTCCCCTCGGGGCCGGAGTCCCTCATGGTCTCCAGGTTGGCGTGTTTCGGCGTGAAATGCTGTTGTTTGAGCGTGTTTAGCGTGGTGTCAGTGACGGTTTGCAGACCGAGCGCGTATTTGAGTCGGTTCTCGATGGTTATCTGTAATTATAATAATCCCCTTGAGCAGAACAGATAATAGAAGCAGCGTTTTTAGTGAAAACGATCTCTAATAGGCAACTCAGTTATTGATTGTAAGTTGAGATAAGGACAATAAATAATTTTAAATTGAATTGATTAATACACACACACATATACATACAAACGTACAGACTGTATCTTACTTAATATTTCATTTTTAATATATTAACACACTAAAATAACTTAAATAGAATACATACAAAATAATTAAAGTTAAAAAAAATAAACAGCTAGCGAATAGACTATAATTTTAGATAATATTATTTTAGATATTAATTAAAAAGGTACCCGTTAAAAAGCAACTCTTCTATGATACATCGTAAAGTACAAATCAAGTGGTGTGGTATACGGTAGTGTACCTGCGCGTCGTCAGGTGCGCGGGCGTGGGCGGCGCGCGCGCACGCGGCGGCGGCGGCCGAGGCGGCGAGGCGCGTGCGCGGGGCGGCGGCGGCGAGCGCGCGGCGCGCGGCGTGCAGGCGGCGCGCGCCTCCCGCCGCGCGCACTGTGGCCGCGCCCGCCTGCTGCAGGGCGGCCAGCGACATGCTGCGGCGCGCCGCCCAGCGCGGCGCTGCGCAGAGGTAAATAAGGAAATACCACACATTTAGATATAATCCACACCTCAGTAATTGTTTACGGCGACTTAAGATCATCTTGCCATCTTCATTGATTGTGCAAAGAAGCTGCGACTGGAATTATTCAGAGAAAACTGCAACACCGCTTTAATGGATTCGACGAGCACACAAAAATAAGGTGATTAGAAGTAGACCTACATTTAAATAGTCAAAACAAAACCCAGAAAACCAGCTCCGACGTCTCTCGACTTAAAACGCATATAAGCCTTGAGACTTTCAAAAAGAGGGCAAATGCTGCAAAACCTGAGGTGGCATCTCCATATTTGTAAAGACATCTATAGCAATACGAGCTGTGGCAGATGAATAGAGGCACGTAAAAGCTCTTGACCTGTTTGAATAAGACACATGACAGGAAACATCAGAGGAATTTCCGAGTCCCTTACAACCAAAACACCATATATAAATCCGATATCTCCTTGCTCCAGCAAAGACACCGATATGAGCTCCGAGCAAACCCAGGACTATGCCATGGGAGCTGTTGGTTTTTAGGATGAAGGACCTTAAGGACCAGAAGAAAAGACAATCACCATCGTCATGACACGACAGGTGTTGGGGACAAATGTCTCCATCTATTGGAAAGGAAATGCATCTCAAACTCCCATGATATGGCACTGTTCAAATTTCCCAATAGGGATGATAGGATTTTGATAGCTCGCAGCCGCCATCTTGGTTGTTTAACATTTGACGTTTGTGTTGTTTTGTGTTCAGTAATGTTTGCCATTTAATCATGAACAAGTTCACGTTACCTCAATGGTAGGGAAATTGTCCAAATTTTCTATCAAAAATCGAGAAGTATTGTCTCTACTCAAAGAGCATTTCGTGCTAAATATGGTCGTCATGGTTCACCGTCTGAGCTCGCTATACGTCACATAATCCAAAAACTGGAAAGTGAATATTCTTTGCACGATAGTAGACCACCAACACGACAACGAACAGGCCGTAGTGAAGAAAATACTGCCGCCGTATCAGCCAGTGTCGAAGAAAATCAAAATGTTTCCGTTCCACGACGTGGACAAGAATTGGGCTTATCCAGAATGACAACCTGGCGAATTTTACGTATGGATTTTGGCCTACATCCATACAAGATTGTGTTGTCACAAGCCAAGCAATTCAAGCCAGCAGACCATCGATCACGTCGTGAATTTGCTGATTGGGCGCTTGAAATGATGCAAACGGACACCGAATTTTATAGGAAAATCATCTTTTCAGATGAGGCTCACTTTTGGCTCAATCAAATCCAAATTCATGAAACACCATTACATCCTGAAAAATTGACTGTTTGGTGCGGATTATGGTACGGTGGAATCATTGGCCCGTACTTTTTCAAAAACGATGAAAGCCGTACTGTTACTGTCAATGGCGATCGTTATCGTGACGTGTTGAACGATTTTTTTTTTTGAAGTGTATGAAATCGATGCGGACGACATTTATTTTCAACAAGATGGTGCAACATGCCACACTGCGACCGTCACAATGGATTTATTGCGTGATAAGTTTGGTGAGTCGGTTATTTCTCGCAACGGTCCTCACAATTGGCCACCAAGATCAAGCGATTTAACAGCCTTGGACTGTTTTTTGTGGGGTTATGTTAAATCTCAAGTGTATGCCAATAAACCAGCTACGATTGAAGACCTTGAACGCAACATTCGAGCGACTATAGCGGCCATACCAGCCGAAATGCTGCACCGAGTCATCGAAAATTGGACCGATCGTATTCACCAGTGCAAAAAAAGTCTAAATCATAAATAGCATAAAATTTCCTATCAAATAAAGCCATTGAGCACGAAATTTGAACATATATTACATGTTTTTGAAAAAAAGTATAAAAATTTGAACGCAGCGGGATTCGAACCCGCGCCTCTAACCGTCCAAGCGCTCTGACCGCTAAGCCATGCGTTCTACTACCAGCTGCGTCGAAATTCTTATACGTTTTGTTACAACTTATTTATATTGTTTGCATGTCTGTACAAAGGTTTCTACAAATTACTGTTACTTTAAGATTATTAAGAAACAATCGTTTAACAAGAGATATTACTATTTTATTTTAATATTTTACTATTTTTAAAGTGTTACTCCACATTTAGGATTAAAAAACATTTTTGAAAAAAACGTATAAAAATTTGAACAATATATTACATGTTTTATTTCAATTTCAAAACATATCGTTCTTATTGGGAAACCCCATATATGTACAATTTTTGTAAATATGAATATACAGACATTAAGATTGCTTTATTTATATAGAATATATGATCGAGTACACATTGAATTGAGGCAAATCCGGTGATTTCAGGTAAAAAATAATATAAATAACGAATTTACAAATAGTTATGGCGGTCACAGTGGGACAGTGTCTGATATGAACACGATGGGTTGTACGTACAGAAGAATGATTATATTTAAATTATTTGCCTCGTTCTCGTAACACAAAGTGCGGCGTTGAGTTCCGTCACTCAACACATGTCATGTCTTAAATACGGCGGAAGCGTACGGAGTATCGTGGCACTAAGTACTTCCTATCTACCCTATTATGTGGAATAAAAGCATTAAACTAAAAAAAAATGGCTAGACTGAAAATTATTTATGCATATGCATAGAAGGGGGAATAAAGAAACATTCTTGGAGAACTGTTTAATATCTCAGAGCGATAAGATAGTTTCCAAGAGGCGCAGGTTCGAGTCCTGCTGTGTTTAAATATTTTAATCAAGTAAACATTTCCAGTGTTAATAATATTTATAAAAAAGTTATTTGTTGTAAACACACACACACACACACACACACATAAACACACACAAATATATATACAAACATCATAAAATAAAATACTTACAATTGCTAGAAAAAGCTAGATAATGTCGTTGGATTCCGTTGAGCGCGCTCAAAAAGCTCAGCCCTGAGTCCGGCCTGAGCAAAAACTGAGCCCTCATCAGACTACCC
This sequence comes from Dryadula phaetusa, assembly GCA_032432895.1. Taxonomy (NCBI): domain Eukaryota; kingdom Metazoa; phylum Arthropoda; class Insecta; order Lepidoptera; family Nymphalidae; genus Dryadula; species Dryadula phaetusa. The sequence goes on along the minus strand of JAOYRS010000090.1, from coordinate 425,676 downwards.
GTCGAGAGTGACACTGGAAAAAATATATATTTTAATAACATTTAAAAAAAAAAACATATAAAAATTTGAACGCAACGGGATTGGAACCCACGCCCCTTGGAAACCGTCCAAGCGCTATGACCGCATATATAGTACAATAATAAAATAAAATGGCATTCTCTTTCCAAACGATTATTTCTTAATAACTTTTGTATAACAGGGATTAGTAAAGATCTCTCTACAGAGATGCTAAACAACATAAATAAGTTGTAACAAAACGTATAAGAATTTCGACGCAGCTGGTAGTAGAACGCATGGCTTAGCGGTCAGAGCGCTTGGACGGTATCCAAGAGGCGCGGGTTCAAATCCCGCTGCTTTCAAATTTTTCAAAAATGTTTTCTAATCTTAAGTGTGGATTAACATTTTAAATATAGTTAAATAACTGATTTAGATTTTTTTTTATATATATGTAAATAAAATAAACATTATTTACTAATTGAAGCAAACGTCATTTTTACGAAAATCATACGGACGATGGGATATGAAATTTGGCACAGTTATAGTCTATATAGAAAACATAGATAAATTTAAAAAAAAATGTTTATAATATAAAATACTTAATGAAACGCATTTGATATACAGTTTATAAGTGACAAAGAAATCGCTAACACGACCCGTGTTTATAGCTAATCGGCGGAACTCAACGCCGCGATTTATCTTACCAGATGTTGTCCCACGACACATCACAAGTTCAAAGAGAAGGAGAACAGAACAGAAGATGTCTAGAAGTAATGTAAGTAATTAAAAAAAACCTCACCATTCAAGTCTGGATGCTCTTCGGAAATTTGAAGTAGTTTAATTTGAACTGTTTGTACTAATTTCGCGGAAACACCAATGTGTCCACATCGCGCGTGGTACATCTGTTAAAGAAATAATTAAGTATATATATATATATATATATATATATATATATATATATATATATATATATATATATATATATACATAGTAGTGTAGTAGTGGTGAAATTCAACGCTGCACTTTGTCTTTACCGGAGCGAGAAAGTGAAAATAATTCAAATATAATCACTCCTCCGAGCGGGGATCGAACCCACAACCGATCACGTTTACAGGCAGACGCTGCCCCACTGCGCCACGACCGGCCTCAGTATAATGATTTGTTTTAATATTAAATAATTTATCATTTGCTAGTCTCAGACGAGAAAAGAACCAGCGGTAGAAAAAAAAAACTTTTTTTGTTAAAAAAAAAACTTTTGAGTCCGTTTGACCTGACAATGACATCAGGTGACAATGGCATGACAATATTGTATGGTCATCAAATTCGGACACGCGTGCACATTTTGAAACAAATCAAACCGCGAAATTAAAAGACGAAAGAAATTAAAAATATCTTATATGAATATCATGTGTTCATAATTTTTTTTCAGCCTCACGCTCTATCCCGCACAGCAGGATGGTCAGAGAGAACCATGGGTCAAGATCTATTCTACACTTTTCGTCCGTTCGTATTAAGGACGTAACTCAACGCCGCGTTTCCTTTTGTTTGTTACAGTTAGTTATTTCCATGTACACTTAATAAGTGCAAAATGCGATATATTTTTCTACTAATGCAATAAACACACAAACTTGTGGTTACGATTCCCACTCGTGAGAATGCGAAACAAAGCGCGGCGTTGAGTTCCGCTACTCAACACGCAATATCCCCAATTCGAAAGCGGTATACGGAGTGTCTTAACACTAGATACTTTCTGTCTACCCTGCTATACGGGATAAAGGAGTGAAGTTTAAAAACACACACACACACACACACATGTTTGACAGACACTTTCGTGTAGAAGTGACACTTACAGCAGCTTCACATATAAAATTCAGTATATCACCCAACACATCGATATTCTTCATGATTTCTCCGCAATATTTCATCGCTTGACGCATAATTTCTCCATATTCTCCGTTTTTCGTCATAAAACTTGTGAGTACTGTTGCGTTTCTTATATAAGCTTCCCTGTAAATCAAAAAAATATATAATACGAATATTTGAACGTATTTAGAAAAAAAAATTATAAATATATTTAATTTTTATCATATCTTTATACATATATGTTTTAAAAGGTTCCGTTGACGCGTTGCCATAGTAACGTGTGTGTCAAACACATGGTTACATTTATTTTATTAATTTAATATATTTTTATGCATTACTTTAAAAAAATATCAGCATTCTGTACTCCTTCTCTATACAAACTATAATTGTGCCAAATTTCATACCTCCAAAGTTACGTTATTTTCGTAAAAAGGGGTACAAAGGTTTTGCTTCACGTATTTATATATAGATAAAAAATAAATAAAAAATAAAGCCAAGTTCAAAATATTTGCTTATAAAATTCACGCTTTTTTCTACAAAACAGTAATCTGGGACAACATATTGTTTGAATTTCGACAAAGCACCTACAGTGGCGGAACTGAACACCGCAATTAGTTTTACCAGAGCAGAGATTCTTTGGGAAATTTATTAAAAATATTTAAATAGAAATGTTTTTCTGTTTCATACTTAGAGGCCATGTGACTGAGTGGGACACATTTACTACAGGTAGGACTCTTTTTTAGTATAACGCCTTATCTCATTATATATATATATATATATATATATATATATATATATATATATATATATATATATATATATATATATAACAAATATACTTACTTATCATTGCATATGCTAGCTATTTGACAGCATATGACAGCCAAATACAATGCATGCATATAACGCTGCATAAAGAGGAATTGTTGAACAAAAACTTGGTATATTTGCAACGAATAACCCAGAAATGGTGACTTTTCTGAAAATTAAAAAAAATATATTGAGGATTAAAAGTGCCATATGAATATTATATATATTTACAAATGAAATATAGAAAAAAATAAATAAAAAAAAACAACAATATAAAATAAAACATTTAAAAAAAATCAACTTGGCAGCGGTGGGATTCGAACCCACGCCTCCGAAGAGACTGGTGCCTTAAACCAGCGCCTTAGACCGCTCGGCCACGCTACCACTCAACTATTGGGGCTAAATATACACATATTATATAAACCAACATACAGACAACATATATGTATATCTAAAAATATATACCTATACACTATAAATAATCTGAAGCCCGTAAATAAAACCCTAAAAGTTATATTTAAATTATTCTCATTTCCCCGCATTGGTAAGACAAAACGCAGCGTTTAGTTACACTACACGAAACGCAATACGTCAAATTCAGGCTGATAATAGAGTGAAGTAACTGCACACTAAATTCTGCTATATAGGTAAAAAGTAGGAATCAAATCTAAAACCATCGCGATTACAGTCAGACGTTGTCCTACAAGACGGTCACAAGCCATCAACCCATTAAAGAAAACGAAGTAATGCTCACCCGATTCCAAATAAGGCAGTAAGTCTGTTATTACATCAACGGCGTTAAACGCTTCAACCAATGCCTTATGCTCTTGTTCTATAGTTCGTGTCATTTGTACTTGCTCTGGGTCCGTTGTCTGAAAACAAAAGTATATTATAAAAAAATATATATCACTAGTCAGTCTTGGATTTGATTCCCACTCGGGGAAATGATTACATTTAAATTAGTTTCACTTCCACGCTTTAGTAAGACAAACCACGGCGTTGAGTTACGCCACTCATCACGCAATGTCTAAATTTCGCAGTGTTTTGACACTAGGTGCTCCTTGTCTACCCTGCTACGGGTGATAAAATGGTAAAAAAAAGACAAAAACATTTCACATTTAGCGGAGATCGAATATCGTTTAAGTAGTGTTGATTTTTATTTAACAGAAAAAATAAAATATAAAAAAAAAACATTTTAAATGTAAGCTTTAATAAATCGCTAAGTTACTCCCTATTGCACCAGTTGTCGGACACTGAAAGTTCCGTCGAAATCGATACGGCCGTTCCAGAGGTTAGCCAGAACAGACAAAGATAATAAAAAATATAACTTTTGTATGTATACCCTATGCGTAAATACATACATACATATGCATTTAATATTATAACGCGTTTATTTTAATATTACAAACAGACACTCCAATTTTGTTTATTTGTATAGATAAAATACTTCTTTTTCCAACTTAGGCATAATTAACCTATTTGATATCCATAATGGATATTATAATCCGCCATTTTGTTATAGTGTAAACATATATAATCCGCCATTTTGTTATAGCGGCCATTTTACATATAAACGTACCAATGAACCATATTTCACACAATGAGATAAAGTAAAGTGTGTCACATTCGGCTTGTGAGATTTTCACCTATATATAGTGTGGCGGAACTTAACGCCGCGCCTTGCTTAGAAGAGCACAGACATGATAACAATTTAAATAAATTTGAAACGTATTAATCGCGTTTTAAACGTATTAATTATTATTTTAGTGTTTAAAAATATATTTTTAAAAACCCGACGTTTCTCTCACTTTATATTAGTCCGTGGTCACACTTGCGGGTAGACTGAGGTAACATTCTTCTGTCGGTTGATACAAAAAATAATTATATCCAACTACCGTCATCTGTTGTGAAAATCAAAATTCTTATCAATTTTAAAACACAACCATTCCCCCTAATGGGAATCGAACCCACAACTAATCACATTTACATTCAAACTTTATCCCACTGCGCCACAAAGGGCAGTATATACCATTTATTATCTACTTACTTGATCTTAAACAGAAACTATTTAAAACGGATTAATCGCGTATATTTTGGTAAAGTGTTCGAAACGTCAGATGTTCAAAAATGTATTTTCGAATACAAAAATATACGCGATTAATCCGTTTAAAATAGTTCCATTTAAAATACGTAAAAATCAAATATCTTACTTACTTGGTCATTTATCTTCCATCCATACTTCGTACTGGCATCGGCTATATCATATTCGCATTTTAAGAACAATAACGAGGCGTATACTAGCTTCTCCAGTGTAGAATGTAGCTTTAAAAAAAATAAAAAACAAATAAACAATTGAGATTCGAACCCGCGCCCGTTGCTAACCGTCCAAGCGCTCTGACCGCAAAGCCATGCGTTCTACATCCGGTTTGATAATGTTGAAAAACTACCTACAGGTTAAAAAATCACAACAAAAACGATTGTTTTCGGTTCAGATCCTGTGTGTTATATTTTTTTTATTTATTTTAAGTAGGAAGCGGCTAACAAAATATTTGGTAAATAACTTTATTTGTAATTGGTAAAATGAATACAAAGAACATATGCTTACGGTATAGCGTAACTCAACGCCGCGCTTCGTTCAAATAGTCAGAGCAAGAAAAAATCTTTAAATACATAACAAATCTATTAAGTGGTTTTCAAAATCAAAAATTATAAGGGAACATTTGAACTTGTATATTTTATTAAAAAACTAAATAATATACAAAAATATTAAATACAAAATGCATAATAATAATTAAATTAAAATTTAAAAAAAACAAAACTACATCATAAAAACATAGAAAATAATACTAACTTATAAAAAAACATTGGCAGCGGTGGGATTCGAACCCACGCCTCCGAAGAGACTGGTGCCTTAAACCAGCGCCTTAGACCGCTCGGCCACGCTACCACTCAACTAACGGGGTGTAATTTTAATACATAAAAAAACAGCCTCACTCTTTATCCCGTTTATCAGTGTAGTCAAAGACAAAAGAAAGTCTGAATTTGAGACATTACGTATTAAATGGCGGAACTCAACGCCGTGTTCTGTATTAACAGAGCCAGGAAACCGAAATTATTTAAATATAATCATTACCCTGAGTGAGAATTTTTAGCTTATTTTAAGATTATTTGCTCTAAACAACTGATAACTATTTTTAAAGGATTAATCGAGTATATTTTGGTATTCGAAAATACATTTTTGTAAACCTAACGTTTCTACCAGTGACCACGGACTTTTTGTTCGAATACCAAAATATACGCGATCAATCCGTTTAAAATAGTTACATTTAAAATGTGTAAAAATCGCTAATCTAACTTATAACTTTATTAATTTGTAAGTAAAAGTAGAGAATAATATATTTTCATTATAAATAAAAACAAAACAAAGCGAGGCGGCGTTGAGTTCCGTCACTCAACACGCATTATCTCGTCTTGACATCTGTATCTCTTATAAAAAGAAAAATTAAAAACTAATATACTCTCTTTAAAAAAAATATTTTTTTAAAAACAAATATTCAAAAAAAAAATCTCCAATTCTAAAAATATTTTCTCTTTTAAAAAACAAATACCTTGTCACCTTCAATCCTTTTCAATAATACAATAACAACATCTTTGTAAACATCATTGTGTATCGTTCTAACATGCGCAGGCGTTTGTAACACGACCTCATATAAAGTCCATAGTATATGTTCATGATTTTCAGCTGAAATATAAAAAAATGTAGATATATATATATATATATATATATATATATATATATATAAATAACAAACAAAAAAAATATTGATAGTGTCTTATTGTTAACACGATCAGTTGTGGATTCAATTCCCAATCAGGGGACCGATTTTATTTCAATTATTTTCCTATCACACCTATATACAAATAAAATAAATAAATAAGAAAGATAAATAAATATATAATTGAGATAAATAAATGAATATATAAGATAAATTAATTAATACAAATAAACAAATATAATACATAATTAAAAAAGATAAATAATTAATAAAAATGTTAAAAAATAAATGAATATATAAAAACAGATAAATGAACTGATACCATGTGATATAATGAATTGGAATAGACTATATTGGAAAAGACCTAGAGACAGAACAAAACAGAAATGGACTAACAGGGATAGAACACAAGTAATTAAATGGGAATTGCTCAAGACCTGGAGACATGGCAAAAGATGGTGTATGATTGTGTTATTTTGTATATCAAAAAAAAATAATATAAAAAAATATACTAACATACCTGTGATACAAAAAATTGTTAAATAAATAATATGCAATAGTATAATAATTATATGTAAACATTTACCTTTTAGCCATGTGTGTTTGTTCATAAGTAAATCATTTAACGATTTCCAAACACCCGCTATAGGCGCTATTGATGGCCACAATTTGATGTACATGGAGAATTCGTGGTGTAAAAGTGAACTGAAAAAAATACATATATATATATATATATATATATATATATATATATATATATATATATATATATATATATATATATATATATATATATATATATATATATATATATATATATATATATATATATATATATATATATATATATATATATATATTTGTCAGTAAACGCGATAACGGTTGTGGATTCGATTCCCACTCGTGGGAATGATTAAATCTAAATAATTGTCATTTCTGGAATTCAGCGGCAAAGAGAGTATGGAGTGTCTTGACACTGGGTACTTCCTGTCTACCCTGCCAAGCGAAATAAACGCATGATGGTAAAAAAAAAATATGTAAACGGATTCAAACCCACACTTAAGCTACATGATTGTATTTTGTTATGTCAATGTTCAATTTTATTTGAGTTTTCTTTTAAACTCCATTTAAAAATTAATACAAAAACTTACCTAAATTTCAAATTTTTAATAAAAGGTTTCAGATTGCCATACATGTTATCATTATACAGCAGTTCACAAACACACAAAACTGACATCATTTGCAATTCGTTACTTTCATCTTCCGTTACACTTTTCAACGCTTTAGCTTTTATATCCATTACAAGGCTCATATATTTGTCCGAGCCCAAGCCCTCTGGTAGAGAGAAGATGAGGCTCAAAAATGCGTTGTTTAACGCCGCCCTATACATTTTAAAGTCCAATTCGCATATACTTTTGTTATACAGAGCTCGACTGATATTCTTTAAATCACCATCATTCTTAATACTACATAATTCATTTTTCAGATATATTTCAAACAATTTAATCGAATATTCATATATCTGTTTTTTATTTAACAATATGGCCGTATTGTGTACGTCTGTTTGTAATTTTCTAAAGCACTTTTCATGGTTCGGACAACTCAATGTTTTCAATTCGTTCAAAACAATATACTGGAGTTCCACAATATCATAGTAAATGGACATATTATTTAAAATATCTATATCATTATGAGCTGATATTGTTAAAAAGTTTTTAATCAAGAAAGACAGACGCAATGCGTCATGCAAACCAGATTTGGCTTTGCAATTCTCACATTTCAACAATTGATTTGTAAATTTTAGTTTGAACATTAAAAACTTTATAAGTTTCAAACAACTTTCCTGTACGGCCTCTGTAAAATGTTCCTTATTGTTCCTGCTGACAATATCCTCTAAAAACAGCCTCAAAAGCTGACTTATATATGGATAAGTCAACTGCATGGTGTTTTTGTAACCCAATTTCTCGGTAATTTCACAAGAAACTAATAGATTATTCAATATATTCTCTATGAGAGAACAATTAGTTCTATCTTTTAGGATACAGCAAAATGAATTCAGGTAGAATGTTTGGAAACAGTGAAACATGTCTGGACGATGTCCCAAAAGACTCATAGATAGTTTAATAAAATTATCAACGGATGAACAAATAAAATCATTTTTCAATGAATTATCTGCGACAACAAACAAAATATCATTTATTTTCACATAAAGTTCCAAACAGTCTTTTTCTGGTAATTTTTTAAAGCTTTTCAAGTTACTTCTTGATATGCAATCAAAAATATCTCCATAAGCCGAGTTAAGTTCTTTAGGCCAATTGTTGAACAAGAAATGCATTTCTTTAACTAAAAACTGCAATAAGTTTGTACAAAACTGCACTGAATCATATATTTTTATTGTTTTTGAGATATCCTCTGTTAATTTCGCTAGTAATTTTAGTATGGGCATTCTTAAAGTTTTTAATTTTTCCATGTAACTTAATCTATCAGCTAAAATGCTCCAGTATGTTTTACAATATTCCTTTAATAATTCATCACATTCAAACGGCATAAATGATAATTTAAGTACAAGTTCCGGTGGTATGGATGACGTCTGAAAAGAAAAAAAAATGGGTTTAAAAAAAATATTTTGTTTCTCCCGACATAGTAGTCGTAATGTTGCAAAATAATTCAAGCTAATTTCCTATTACTCAGCTTGATTCATATACTGAAACCTAGGTCGAACCTAAAAGATAGCTTGAAAACTAGGCTTTTAATGTGGTATACTAAGTTTATATATTTTTTTTAGTTTGTCTTACCGGAGATAAAAATAATTTTAATATAAAAATTATCTCAAATAAGAATTAAACTCACAACTAATATTTAGCTATTTATTAAAAATCTCGTACAATTAGACACTATTCTACTTTACCACATTGGGTGCATTAAAGAATCTATTTGCAATATAATAAAACAAAATAAAAATAGTCATAATTTAGAAAAAAGTTTTTAATTAATCCTCAACTTACTTGTCTCACAATATGCTTATGTATATGATATATACATGCTAATGTCTTCACTCGGTCTGGCCCTTCCAATATACGAGTTTGTCTAACACATTGTATGCTAAGCTTCAAGAGTTCCTTATTGTCGATAGTGTCTCGCCATTTTGGGACTTTGTCAAGGTTTCTAGGAAATAAATAAAAATATTTTTGTAACAAAAAAAAATAAAGTTAAACGTAATATTTGGTGTGATAATTTTAGAAAGTTTAAAAAAATAATGCAATATGATAAAAATATGTTAGATTTTATCTTAACACAATATATATTAACTCTGTTTTCCTATTTCTGACCATTTTTGTGACATTACATGTTGTGTAGTGGTGCAAAACGGCGCTGCATTTTGTCTAATCACATGGAAATATTGATTTACTTCTTAGTCCTTGGACTTTGAAAAATCCATACTTTTTATATTTTTATGTGAAAGAAATCACAATATTATAACTTATAACGGAAATCACTATTTGGACAATATCTAAAGGGGAGTTATTAAAAATAAATAAATATATCACCTGCACAAAATACATAACACATTCAGAGAAAATGAGGCTTTATCCTTGGATGATAATTTCACTAAAATATGGTATAATTCAAACGTTTCTGCTAAATCGTGTTTATCACTATTACCACCACTAGCTTTAATATTTGCAATAAAATCATCGGCTTCCATCATGTTTGTATTAACATTGCACCTTAAATTATTTCTTCAAAAGAAAACATTACAATAAGTATTTCAAACTAAAACGACCGTTTATAATTTGCATTATCTGTCATAATGACAGTATCACAAGCCGAGATATTTTTTCTTTCTGATTTAGACTTACGAAATATAAAATAAATAATTGAAAAATTAAATAAAATAAATAATAATAAAAATTATGTATATTAATATTAAACAAAAAATATATTATTGAAAAATATACATTTGCATTTTCAAGTAAATACTTTGAATTAAATTAATATTTATACAAGACAGAAATTATTACACTTGTTTTTAAATATGAATAAATTTAGTGAAAATGAATGAAATAACAATACAAGAAGCTAGATAGAAACATAATGGAAAACCATAAGCTACGAAAAATCAATATTTTTTTTTTAATCGTCTACTGGGTGGGCCCTAAACTGTTGCATACTCAGCTTTACAAGTGTCAATAAACGCCGCTTCAAATTGTCAATAAATAAATCATATTTCGTAGGAACATTGGCAATAGGTTTTAAATTAAACTTCTGTTAATATTAAACGTGTACTGTTTGTAGTAACTTTTTAAAAATGATCGAGATAAGACAAAGGTAAGGCTGTTTATATTGTTTCCAGTGTTACGAATTTTCACCGGCTTTATAAATAATCCTGTAGCTATGTTTATAATTCGTTTTGTACTAATTATATGTAATTAAAACTTAACTTAACTTAAACCATTATATATACAAATGCTATATAGTTACACTTGATATATCTTTCATTAATCTATTGCAGATCAAAAAACTTCTTCACATTGAGGAAGAAATACTACTGTTTCCTTTTCTTAGCAGTAGTTACATATTCAGCTGTCTCAAAACTTATATTCGACAAAGTCAATGAGACATCAAATATAGTTATCGATGAACTGTTCCACATCCCTCAAGGCATGTCTTACTGTAATGGAAACTTTTCTCACTGGGACCCCAAAATAACAACTTTACCTGGTTTGTACTTGGTGTCAGCTGCTGCACTTGGTTTTTACTTGCCTTGCACAACATATAATCTGAGATTTGTAAACCTAACGGCATCTTGTATTAATTTAATCCTACTATCAATAATTTTGAAATTTATTTATGGTTATTATAACATAAGTAGGCTGAAGGTTATTTTGCAGGCTGTTAATGTTGCAATCTTGCCACCTTTGTATTTTTTCTCCCATGTCTATTACACAGACACTCTGTCTTTACTATTCCTGTTAATATATTCTCAGCTTTGTGTTATAAATAAAAGTAAATGGTTGATACTGATCACTGGTACCTTCAGTGTTCTTATGAGACAGACAAATATTGTGTGGGTGGCCATGGTTTTTGCCCATAAGATACTAGACTTAATGGTAAGAAGCTCAAGAGTGTATGGAAATAAATATTTAACAAAATTAACAATAACAATACTGGCACCACCTGCAGTAGTAGATTCATCTAAGTTAAAACGCTACTACAACTTGTCAGACCTTATTATAGCTATAAGGTATCATTTGTCGACTTACTTTACAAATTTGGCTCCTTCTTTCACACTATCTACTTGGTACGTAGTGATACAGCAGGTCGCCATATTAGTTTTGTTCCTAGTTTTTCTGTTTCACAATGGCTCTATAGTTGTTGGTGATAAGGAATCTCATAAGATGACCCTACATTTGCCACAAGTGCTCTACTTTTTGCTATTTTATGGTGTGTTTGCATTACCATATATCATTGTTAAACTTAAAACAACTGTGCAAATGATAAAAGATAATAAAATTAATGCGTTATACATATCAGCTATAATAGCTTTAATTGTCCATTTTAACACAATAGTCCACCCGTATCTACTGGCCGATAATCGGCACTACACATTCTATGTATGGAACAGATGGTTCGGAAAGTATGATTTTGCTGTATACGCGACTATACCTGTATATGTTTTCCTATTATTCAGTGTTTATGACAATTTGAAAGATCAAAATTGTATCACGTTTTTACTACCATATTCTGTTTGTACATTTATTGTTCTAACGCTGCAAAGGCTTGTGGAAATCAGATATTTTCTAATTCCCTATATAATAATAAGGATAAGATTTATCCAGCCGACTTACAAAATAGCTGTAAGTGAGTTTGCTTGGCATTTACTAATAAATGCTGTAACATTCTACATTTTCTTCACCAAAGAGGTATATTGGAATGACTTTACTGAACCTCAAAGGATTATTTGGTAAAATGTTTGTAAATTTAGACAAATAAATGGGAAAAATATGATTTTTTCTATCTAATATTTAGTCTGTGTATACATATAATTGTTTTTTTGGAAGAATTTAAATGTTTTTTTTAGTTGCATAATTGTCAAGACATGACAGACAGACCTTTTCTGGCTAGAATGTTTTAGAATGAAAAAGAAAACTAATATATTTAAGACTTTTTTTGTATATATTTATAAAAAAACAGATAGCATTGGCTTATTATTGAGTTCTCTTTGACCTATCCAAATTGATCAAAATGAATAAAATTAAAAAGAAAACAACAGGTTTGTCACCTCTGACCCTAAACGTCATTAAATGTCATATTACGAATTTGATGTCTATACTTTAGTGTTATACAATTATATAAATAAGACATTTGATCAAGATAATGATGTAGTTATGAAGAATAAATGTGAAACTGGCATTTTTTTTATATGTACTTTCCCTTAGACACTATGAATGATCATTTAAAGTCCACATAATAATAATACTTAAATGTAAATATTAATAATAAACAATAAGTATGTTTTTCTTGACCAAAGAAGAATGTAAGCGGGATTTTAGTTAAGCTCAAAGAAATTTTTGGTAAAATGTTTCTAAGTTAAGAGAAATAATGGGAAAATATGATTTTTCTATATATTTTTTTTAGTTTATGTTTACATATTATGTTATTAATATACACTTTTACCGAAAAAATAACTTAAAATTATTAAAAACCCTGACATTTTTAAGATTTTTTTTTAAATGAATATTAATATAAAAAGGATAGCATTGGCATATTATTGAGTTCTCTTTGCCTATTCGAATTGCTCAAAACGGATAAATTAAAAAAAGAACAGGTTTGTCACCTCTGACCCTAAATGTCATTAAATGTCATATTACGAATTTGATATCTATACTTTAGTGTTATACTTTTATATAAATAAGACATTTGATCAAGATAATGATATAGTTATAAAGAATAAATGTGAAAATTAAATATGGTATTTTTATTACTGTCCTATAGAAACTAAGAATTTTCTGTATGCAATGTAACTATTATATAACTACCCTCAATATAACGATTTCCTTGATTTAGCGATTTCTCGTTCTACCTACTGACCATAGACGACCATAGACGGCAAAGTAAAATGTATTTTAAATTAGAAATACATTTATTAAAATTATACAATATTATTATATAATAATAACAAAGCCTCTTTATTCAGACTGTGCGTTTGTCCATTGTCCTCTTCTATGTTTTTACTTTTTAATCTGCTTGTTGCCACTCTCATTTACAATGTTTCTAAACCCTTTACCTTCACCTTCTTCTCGTTTCTTTTTTTCACTCCTTGGGTACTATAATGCCACTACTTAGTTTTTAAGTATGCGGTATGTCCGTGTTCTTTTTTTGCAACTTCACCCTCTATCCCGTATGGCAGGACAGGTCAGTGACAAGAGAGCCTGGCAGTTAGTCTGAACATGGCTAAGGCCTTCGATCGAGTCTGGCATAGGGCGCTCCTTGCTTTGTATGGGCTACCCGAGACATTATGCAAGTGGGTCGCCAGCTACCTCACTGGGCTTAGCATCAAGGTCGTAATCGACGGTTTTTGCTCTAATTATATGGATGCTGGCGTCTCCCAAGGATGTATGCTATCCGCAACTGTATATTCTGCTAATCAGTGATATATTAGAAGACGCCAGCTGAAGATGCTTCGTTATGCGCCGTCTACACTGGCGACGGCCAGTCTTTCTCATGAAAACGTCGACGAGTGCCCTAAAATACTTAATATATATAAGTTTTCTAAGTATGTTAAATTATATTATATTTAATATAATAACCTATGTATGAATATTTACAATAGATAAGTCGGTAGGTATTATATTATAAATAAACACCTCGCTAATGATATGCATGTCGATGTAGAGGCCTCTACATAAATACCTTTAAAAAAAACATAGTATTTATGTCTTAACACTTTGGCCTCGGTAATTAACCTTATTTGAACATTCAGTGTTATATATATATATATATATATATATATATATATATGTATATATATATATATATATATGTATATATATATATATACAATACAAAGTATTTTTTTAGACAAAATTTCTGTAAAATAATTGTCTTTCAATACAACTTTCTCACGCCGAACTCACAGACACAACTACTATGAAAAACAAGCATTCCCCCGCGTGAGAATTGAACCCACAACCGTCAAACACTATCCCACTTCTCTATAAAGGCCTCATTTCGCATGCAGTCAAATAAAAACAAAAACATAATTAATTTTAAATAGATTTATTCAATTATAAAACTATAGATGATTACTATAAAATCGTAACAAAATGGTAACTTAAAATATCACAATCGTTTAGGAATGTTAAATAAAATTAAAAAAAAAGCATGTCACACACGCAATTTGTACAAATTAAAAAAAAAACTCGATAAAAAAAAACAACTACATACAATATTATAACATTAACAAAATTATTTATTTATTTATCAATATAATTATTTATTTATTTATATATCAATAAGTATTGAAAAAAAGAGAAAGCATGTGTCGTATATATTTGTTGTCTCTTTCTCGCAAAACTATTTTTTTTTAATTAAAACTTAATGACGACATACATACATCTCCATGCAAGGTTTAAAGAAAATATTTTTAAGAAAATTCTTGCTAATGCTCTCCATTACACTCTAAATACTTAGAGATCTAATCAAATGTTATATATATATATATACATACATACATACATAGACACAAATTATATGAAACTTCGCTTCTTTTATAACAGTATATAACCAAATTCATTAAGTCCAACAAAATCAAATTAATTAATTTAAACACAATCTAATAAAGTAATTCGAACAGAATTTAATTATTTAAAGCAATTTAATTTTTTAGAAGACATTCAACATCCCTTTTATAATGATAATTTTTTTAACTCAATTCCGTTAAAATGATCAATTTGATATTTATATATTAATTTTAAATAATTTAATATTTCTTTTTTCGAATAAATTTTAAAATTAAAAAAATATCTAAATACAGTCAAAGGTGAGGATATGTTCAGAGTTCAGAATATGTTTAAAAAAAAAGTTGAAAATTAAAAAAAAACTACGCCTAATATAAAATATAAAAATATATATTAATAATTTAGTCTAAGTTATCTCTAAAATTATTTTAAACGGATTAATCGCGTATATTTTGGTATTAGAAAATACATTTTTGGATACTTGACGTTTCGAACACTTTACAGTAGTCCGTGGTCACACTTGCGGGTAGACACCACAATATATACGCGATTAGAATACCAAAATATACGCGATTAATCCGTTTAAAATAGTTTCATTTAAAATGGGTAAAAACCGCAAAAATCAAATATTTAACTATATTTTAAAATGACATTTAAGTAAAAACCTTAAAATATCAACATCTACCATGTATAATATTATGACTGGATTTTATTAATTATGAAGAACTTGCAGGGTAATCAGAGACAACCTAGTGTCAAGACACTCCGTTCTCCTCCATCGGCGTGCTTTTAATACCGATTGTATTATAAGTAGCGGAACTTAACGCTGTGTTTTGTCTTAAAAGATATATATTCAAAGACTTGATTGAACAAATTGTAAATTTTCGAGTTACGCCACTTTCATTACACAATTATAAAACGTTTATATTTATATATTATACTAAAATAAAACAATTAACTTTATAAAATATACAATACTTTGTTTTTTAAATAACATATTTAAAAAAGATATTATTAACCAATTTAATAGAATACAGCACTTCTCTGCTTCAATTCGTTTACTGCGGAACTAAACGCCGCGCTTATTTGAAATCAGAACCAATGAAAAGTAACTTTAAGCGGATATTATACACCCTGAACAGGAATCGAACCAGTAGCCATGTTCATTTTATGAATCATAAACTAAAAAAAACAATACGATTTAAAGTATCCCCTCCTGGCCGGTGTCCCTGACAAGGATATCAAGTTCATGTCATGACAATATTGTATCGGACACGAGTATACATTTTCAAGCAAATCAGATGTATATATGTAAAAAAAATACAATAAATGTTGCCACTAATAAAAAAAAATAATTATTTAAGAAAAATGTCATAATATTATTATTATAATTTACAACAATCGTAGTTTATTATTATATCGATTCATAATCAAGTTTTGTACTGCGATTTTATAGTAGAAACTCGATTATCCGGCTCTCAGTTATATAGAATCGCGATTATCCGGACTATCAACTGCGAACAGTAGCATTATTTTGAACTAAAAGTGTCATCTACTTATATATATTTTAATATTAACCGGATATTCGATTATCCAAATGCTTATTACAAGAATAAGTCCGGTTAATCGAGCTTTACTGTATCTGTAAAACTTGCTTCAGGCGGGAATCGAACTTGCTACTCTATATTGTATATCGCACGCTTACTTATATATTGATGCTAATACGCGACTTGTGCATGACTGTGGGGGCAAGTACAGTTGATACGGGGTTGAACACCGTGAGATGTTCATTTCCGTATCGGCGATATTTGGTACAAATGGCGTGAGGTCACAAGTGTGGTCTGCAACCACCGACGACCGACCAAGCTCAAGGGGCTGATATACAATAGCGTGATCCGACCAGTTTTCTTATATGGCAGGGAACGTTGGCCAGCACTATCTCACCACACTCAGGAGCTTCACATCACGGAAATGAAGATGGAAGACCGCATACGGAGCACTTTCCGATGAAAGTAAGTCCTGGGGTCTGAGACTAAGTCCTGAGGTCTGAGAGATAGGTC
Source organism: Dryadula phaetusa (assembly GCA_032432895.1). Classification (NCBI taxonomy): domain Eukaryota; kingdom Metazoa; phylum Arthropoda; class Insecta; order Lepidoptera; family Nymphalidae; genus Dryadula; species Dryadula phaetusa. The sequence goes on along the minus strand of JAOYRS010000090.1, from coordinate 408,429 downwards.
TGGCCCTGGTCTCAAACAGGACGTGAAACAGGATATGAGAACCAATGGGCTAACCATCGAGGATGGCAAAGTGGAGAAGGTCACGTGGGAAGGCAGACCCTAGCTAAGCTGGGACAGTTGCCACTAAGAAAATATGGTTGTGCTTAAATTATTTAAATCTCTGAGATAACTGTCACTATTGACACTGTCAGGGATACGTAATAGATAATGTGTGGAAGAATAATTAGTACCGTACTGTACCGACACCGACTTATTGATAGTGTGATTTGGCCTTAAAGATGGTATTAGGTTTCAGTGACGTTTTGATACACGACAATCCGAATTTTGTTGACATTTATAAGTCAGTTAAGTTTTGAAATAATTCTATCCGAGTCGAAATTATTAATATGGAAATAGATATATTTTTCTATTTATTTCAAATTATTCAATTAGCGTGCGATATACCTTTTAATTATTTATATATATATATATATATATATATATATATATATATATATATATACATATATATATATATATATATATATATATATATATATATATATATATATATATGTGTATATATATGTAACTTTTTATTATTTATACAATATCTAAATTACTTTTGAAAAAAAAACAGTACAATCACTTGCAAATAAATTTTAAACCGATAAAATAATATAAATTCGTAAAAAACCTATAAATATACTATATATAAATTTTTATTTGTATATATATATATATATATATATATATATATATATATATATATATATATATATATATATATATATATATATATATATATATATATATATATATACAAAGAGAAATTTAATTGACATATGACATTTCACCGTTTAACTGTCACTTGTCAACTGTCAAATCGAAAAACAGATAATAAACTTTAACAAAAACATTAATAACACATATAGACACATTTATAATTAATTATCAAATTTTCAAATTTAAAAATAAACGAAAAACAAAATGGCGTCTCTATTATATCCACTTATCTTCCTTTTTACCGTTCAACAACGGCGTCGATTCCTCTTTGACATCTTTACTTGGACTTATATCGGGTTTTCCGTTGAAGAAGTTGGCTAAGTTAGATTTTGACACTATATACGGAATGCCAGATAAGTCCGAAGATAGTGGGTTGTAATACTGTCTATAGCAGAATAAGGCTACCGAAAATCCCAAGATGGATCCCACGAGGACATCTGTAATGAATATTTTAAATATACCCCATATAGCTTCACGCTTTTATTCCATGACAGGGTGATGGGAAGGACCTAGTGTCAAGACACTCCGAGCACCGCTTTACGCCGAATTCGTAAATCGAAATATTGCGTGTTGAGTTGAGAACTCAGTACCGCGTTTTGTCTTACCAGAGCGAGGAAATGAAAATACTTTAAATATAATCATTATTTATTGAATAAAAATCGAACCCAGAATCGATCGCATTAATCGATTTAAATACATATATAAATATGTATGTACGGTAAGCAACAAAAACATAAACAAAAGAGATTAAAAAAATATATATATTACTCAAAGGAGTGTCTTGACACCGGGCTACCTTTGGCTATGAATCTGAAAAACATTACCTTGCCAATGATGGTGGTAGTCACAGGTTCGAGACAGTGCAATACAAGTTGCTGCCAACAGCGGCGCCATTGTGGACAAAATTCGAATCCCTGACCCCCGTCTTTTAGATATGGTCCCTAGTCTACCACATATCCATGCTGATGCTATACCCAATGAGCAGAACGATACTGGAAAAAAAAAATTTTAGCTTAACGCTTTTATCCCGCATAGCAGGGTAGACAGAAAGTACCTAGCGAGTGTCAGGACACTCCCTACTTCGTTTTCCACCGAATTCGAGACATTGCGTGTTGAGTGGTGAAACTCAGCGCCGCACTTTGTCTTACCAGAGCGAGGAAGTGAAAATAATTTAAATATCACCCTCGGGTCTGGATAGAACCCACAACCGATCGCGTTTACAATCAAGTCGCTGTCCCACTACGCTACGACCGGCCTCTATTTTTTTAAGTAAAAAAAACGCATTTAAAATTTAATGTCTCTTATGCGTAAACAACGCGTTGCCTTAGCAACGTGTATATCAACCATGGTAGTGTGAGTTACATTTATTATGTTGCTTTTAATTGATTATTTTCATAAATATATAAGCGTTTCGCACTCCTTCTCTACATTTCTCTATATATATATTAAAACTCTGGACACTTCACATTTTCTTCGCCCGTGTAATTTTCGTAGAAAAAGGTGCCCAGTCCTTACAAGCAAGTGACGTCACAATTTGCTAGACAGAGAGAAATAGATGGCAAGAGAATGACTCATCTTGTCCCCTTTTTTAAAATTACAATGGCAGTAGAAGAGCGTCTAAATGTAAACGCGATTCGTTGTGAGTTCGATTCCCAATCGGGGAAACAATTAAATATACATCAATTATTTTCATTTCCCCATCCAAGTGAGGTAAAAGCGCGGTGTTAAGTTCAGCCGTTTAATACATAGCATTCTTATTGCGAAAATGGTCTTTACACTAGGTTCTCTCTGTCCGGATATACGAGTTCTGTCTATCCGGATATACGAGTTCTGTCTATACGGATATACGAGAGCTTAAAGCTGCAAGAAAAAAAATATCTTCGACATATATAAAATCTTGCGTTACCAAATGACAAACAGATTAGTCACAAACCACATTATTTATATGTATAAACATAAAACATATCAGAAATATATATTTCTTGAAGAGTGTAGTGGGAGTGGGAGTATTAAGGGAGGATTCCTCAAAACTCCCATGGGAACGGGAAATCAGAAATTACATGGTAAATATACACACAACTGCTATGGCCGCTTGGGAACGACTTCCTGCCTTCCAGAACATCAGCTATATCTCCGGTGCATTGAAGGTCATCAGTTTGAACTCCGTCGGGGAAGCATCGGTAAAAGAAATCCGGTCGGGGTCGTCCTGATATAAAAATAAATAAATTAATTAAAAATAATTAAATTATAAGCAAGCTTTTTTGTTATTGTATTGGATTCTACAAGTAAATCTATTTCATTTGACATCCATATTGATTAGGTTGTACAAAAATATAAATATAATCCACCATTTTGTTTTAATAAACTTTCAACTAAATCGGCAGTCGTGGCGCAGTGAGACAGCGTCTGACTGTAAGCGCGATCGGTTGTAGGTTGATCCCCACTCGGGGGAGTGATCATATTTAAATTATTTCCACTTGCTCGCTCTGGTAAAAACAAAGTGCAGCGTTGAGTTCCACCACTCAATACGCAATGTCTCGAATTCAGTGGAAAGCGAAGTAGGGAGTGTCGACTGGCCTTATTAATTTTGCACAGATAAAATATACTTTTTTTATAATTGAAACTCACCTACTATTAATTTGACTGTATCTGTTGTTACACCGGTGATTCCCAAAGCCATAGACCACGATAGAAGAAACTGTTAAATTAATTAATATATTCAAATCTATGGGAAGAAATTGTTTTTTTTTTAATATTTTACTAACAATTTCTTTATAAATTTCTTATTGAGCAGGTCTCAAGTTTTAGCAAGACTAACAAACGTTATTAAATTTTTTTATGTATAGAAAAAGATAAATTATTGTTTATATTTGAAAGATATTTTCACCCGTGCTGGTAAAACCGCGGTGTTGAGTTTCGCCACCCAACATACCACGCCATACTAACTTAAATACAGTATTATATACATCCATCCATTTACCTAAATTTCGATATGAGGAAAAATTTCTTAATATTATTATATAAAGGTATACAAAAATGTATTAATTATTTACTATTTTTAAAGTGTTATTCCATGTTTAGAATTAGAAAATATTTTTGAAAAACGTAAAAAAAAATAATTTGATTATTTCTTAATAATCTTTAAGTAGTAGAAATTTGTAAAAATCTCTTTACAGATATGCTAACAACATAAATAAGTTGTAACAAACGTATAAGAATTTTGACGCAGTTGGTTGTAGAACGCATGGCATAACGGTCAGAGCGCTTGGACAGTATCCAAGAGGCGCGGGTTCTAATACCTGCGTTCAAATTTTTATACGATTTTTCCAAAATTTAATTAGTTATATTCAAATATAAATATTTTTTTTAAGTTTAAAACACTTCATTGTCAAATAGCAACTATAATCAAATATCATTTAAACATTTTGTAGGGATGAATTATCTCTTTACAATATAGCCATTCTCTAGAAGGGAAATTGAACTGATGTTCAATTTCAATGTTAATATTTAAATTTATTTTATTTCACTTCTCTAATAAGACAAAATGCAGAGTTAAGTTACGTTATTCAAGACACAATGTCATGAATTATTGATGACACTGTTGGCTATATTCTTTATTTTCAGAGATATATATAATATAGAAAAAAAGTTATTTTTAAACCCATCTTACCTCTAAAGCATCGTTGCAATCGTTACAAAGGGCCCATGCTATCAAAGATATTATACTAGGCACTGATACCACTATTGACCAGAGCATACCACTCGGTACGTAAGACTCATGCCGAGGATATTTACAATTGTTCTCTAATTCCCACTGAGGAATTACTCTGACAAATGGCGACATTGACTCCATGTAACTGAAATAATAATATACTTAATTAAAAAGCCCATTGTGTCTTGTGGGGTAGCATCTGACTACATACGATTGGTTGTGGGTTCCATTCCCACTGGAGTAATAATCATATCTCAGCTCAGTTTGTCAGTTTAGACACAATGTCAGAATTCTCCACAGAAAGCAGTCAACATAGTGTTTTATTTCACTTACCTGCTTTAAGGGATAAAGTGTAAAACTGAATTTAAATAAAACTGTATAAAAAAAATATCTGTATAAAATAAGCCTTTACTATAAATATAAATAAAGCCTTTCAGAGGAAACACTGGGAGCCGCAGTCTGATAATCATGGCTTTGTTATAGACAACTAAGGATGCTTTGATCTGGATCTAGAATCACATTACAATTATAATAAAAAATATTATTGGGGCTCGGTCAGTGTAATTTTAAATCTTCATAATAAATACATGCGGTTGTAAATAAAAAAAAACACAAAAATATTAAGATATAAATAATGTTAATTCAAATATATAAGTATAGATTTCAGATAAATCTACAGAGAATAAACATATCTACCTCTACTTCTTAGACAAGTTATGAATAGAAATATTAATATAATCATAATAAGTTATTATTTAATAAATTTATGTATATAATAAGCCATGTAAAACAAATAACTATTTTTAATCAAAATTTAATTTACAATATTAGGATGTGTTCTTATTTAACATAGCAAGATATAATATTTAATTCGATGCTATAATAATATAATAAGAAAATTTTAAATTATTGGATTTTTTTTATCTTCTTCATTACATACGACGAAGCGCGAAACTCAATACAGTCTTTGAAAAAGTGCGGAAGGTAAACAGATTTAACGGAGCACAAGGTTCTTTTTATCTACACTATTATGTAGAGAATATGCGTGAAATTCAAACGTAATGCAAAATATAAATATTATAGACATAAAATACCCAATAACATATGGTAGCTTACCAAAATACAGAGAAGAGTGTAATACGAATAATAATTTCCACAAACAAGTTGTAACTAGCAGAGCGTATGAGCGGCATTTTTAAATTTTAAAATTTTACATATATGTGTATATATAATATGAAAGGTATTGTCGCTTTATAATTTGGTCAAAACATTGTAGTACGTATGGAGGGGAAATGCAAACCTGTTTTTGACAAATTAATGTGTGTTGCTAGTAAGTAAACTATTGTTTAATAATTGGGAAACCTTTTTAATATTTTGAAAATGTATTTAGTCGGAAAAATAAAACGGAAGCTGGAATGTATCACTTATTAAAATAAATGAACGCTATTATGCGTATACATAAAACTACGTCGAAGATATTACACATACCTTTTGTGCGGTTTGACAGACAAGTATTTAAAACATTTAAAAAGGATCTTAATATAAATAGAAATATATTTGACTGTAAACTTGATGGTATTAGATTAAAATTATAACCGTTTAAAGCCATATCAATAATGTCTTTTATAGCTTATCAAATATATTTATTTCTAATGATATAAAACTAGAAAGGACTTTTATATTACTACATGGCAACTCTAAGCGTAATGTCAATATTACAAAGTTGATGTCACAAGCTGCGTTTTGTTATCCCAATGTTGTAAATATGCTATATATTTTTAATAAAATACTTACAAATATATGAAAATTTAAAAATAAGTATTAAATAACAAGAACATTCACGCTTTTTATATATTTTATATTAATGTTATCAGAACCTGTTAGTAGTCAGGGAAAATGTACTATTCGTTCACTACTTTCCATTCTATTTCGAAACATTAAAATTATGTCAAGTGGGCGAATTTTGTTAAAAAAACAATTTAAATACATTAAAACCTGCTTAAGAAGAACCTGGATAAGTGAAACCTCTATTATTGAAGATTCAAATAGGTCTTGGCACTTTGTAATCGTATTATCTCCACTAATTTCTTTTTGAACCTGGTAAAGTAAGATTTTATTTCTAGCGTTTTTTTGATGTTTTCCTCTATAATAGACCGAGTAACTCAATTCCCTGTATAAGTCGGCATTTAATCAAGTTGGCATTTCGACCTCTACAAGGACCTCTGTAAATAAGATTAGTATCACTTTTAATCCATTTAATTGGAAAAATAATTAATGGATAAATGAAAAATGTTTGAAATAATGCTAAATCCTCAGTCCTTTGAGATTCTTCTCATGGGAATTGACTTGAATCCATAGATTTTAGTCAGACCACAGAGTAAATTAAATATTTATAAATACAATATGTGTTTAAGGTCGAGGATGCTACAATTTCTTTTTTTTTAGCTTCACGCTTTATCCTTTGCGTGGTAGTCGGAGACAACGGAGCGCCGAACGTTACGATCTCTGCATACCTTTTTTGCCTCGCCCACAGTCATTATCCTCTTCATACATGCCCTTCGGTTCTCATACTTTTTACGTGTCCTTCCTCCATTATCTCCGAAAATGTGTATTCGAAGGTCAACCGAGGTCTCCCCGACCCCTCACACCACACACATTTGCTTCATAACTCTTTCTTACCACTCTTTTATCACTCATTCGCTCAACGTGCCCAAGCCACCTGTCAATTTTTGCCGCCATTACTGCAGCGTAATCTAACCATTAAAACGTTAAAAATTCTGTAGGAAAATAAGATCCTGTATTCCGGTAATTATATTTAAATTATTTTCACTTCCTCGCTCTGGTAACAAAGTGCGGCGTTAAGTTTCGCCACTATATATATATATATATATATATATATATCATGTTTTAAGATTTTTCATCCGTGTCTTTGTTACAGATAATCTCTAAAGGGGCTGAACATATTTTGACGAGACTTTCACTAGCAAATAATTGATGTAATAAGGAGTAATTTACCTTTTTTGTAATTTATCTTTTTTTATAATTATCACATTTATTTCTTGCTTTTCACAATGTAAATTATTACTTGGAACGATCATAAAACTTAAAGAAGGTTTGGAGAGCAATTAAAAAAAAAACTGTATAATATTTTGTTTTATTTCCTTACTAAAATACATTTATATACTTTTCACGTAAATTATTTTATGTCGTAAATGTAATTACATTATTTATATATACGATAATGCTTGTCATTTAATTTTTGTTAACTTCACGTTTTTATTCCGCATAGTTGGGTTGACAGGAAGTACCTAGTGTCAAGACACTCCGTACTCCGTTTTCCGCTGTATTCAAGACATTGCGTGTTAAATGGTGGAATTCAACGCTGCACTTTGTCTTACTAGAGCGAGGTAGTAAAAATAATTGAAATATAATCACTCCTCCGAGTGGGAATCGAACTCACAGTCAATCAGTTTACAGTCAGACGCTGTCACCCAACACCAACTACCCAACTCTCATAAATTGGTAAGACAAAGTGCGGCGCTGAGTTCCGCCACTCAACACACAATGTTTCGAATTCTTTATTTACAGTACTTTTTATTATTATTATTATAAAATATTTTCTGACACATAATAATTTACGTGGGAGATATCGATTATAAAAACTTACCTTAAAAATATTACATATATATATATATTAACAAAAAAACAAATCACAGAGCTCAATGCTTCCTTTGAAAATGACAAAATTTTCAAAACAAACAAACAAACAAATGTACTTCAATAATGAACACTAACAAAAACAAAAATAAAATAAAAGAGTAAATCATAAGTAGTAACAGATTCGATTCCTTGCCACTTAGAAAAAAATTAAAAAAATAACCTTATCATAACTTAGTTTTAAAAAATATATATTCTTTTAAATGTACACATACATTAGAGCGAGATAAGAAAGTGCGAGGGAGATGAAGCTATATCTTTTACTCTTTCAATTTTAAAAATAACCTAGAAGTGTTATTATATCGTACATGAGAAAATTATTATATTTAGAGCCTTATTTCAGAAAAAAATGAACAAAGCAGGTATTGAACCGGTAGCTATTGTACATCAAGGTACAAGAGCCATTAACTGCTGAACTATACGTTCCTGGTTTATGATACAAATATGTATATAAGACTTCATATGTTATAATAGTACGTTTAGTATTAAAATGACTTATATAAATAAAATCAAAAAAACAATTTTTAAACATATATACTATAAATATTTTTTTTGTTTTAGGCTAGAAAAGGACAGAAGTACTATTTCTGTCTCTTTCATAGCCAAAAATAAAAAAAAAACTAATTACTTAATAACTATTTTGATGTTTATTGAAATATATATATTTTTAATTAAGCCACTGTACTACTAAAGGTACATTCTGTATTTAGTCATTTATAAAAAAGAAAACAAAAAATATAAAATAAATATATTTTTTAAACTAAACACAAACAACTCATTTATAAATATAGATAAAAAAAACACTTTATAGTTACAACCGTTACGTGTCACTGACACATTAATAATTATACAGCACACTTGATAATATGATCAAATTACAATTCTGATATATAATCTATATTATTGTAAAGTTTCATCTGGATCTGTTCAGTAGTTGCGTGAAGCAGTAACAAACAAACATACGTGAAGCCATACAAATTATTGCTATTATATATATATATATATATTTATATATATATATAATAAAAAATAATTTATAATCAATATAAAAAAATCCTCAACAAAGACTGACATGTAAGAACATTTGAATATGTCGTTCACTCGTTCTAACATCATTTATAAAAAAATATTTCCTATTTAAGTACATTACAAAAATAAACAATGCACGCGCCATCCCGCACAGCAGGGTAGTCAGAGAGTACCTAGTGTCAGGACACTCCGTTGACTGCTTATACATTAAATAAGTGTATCAAATAAATAAGAGAGTTGTACCAGGCTCGCATGAAACTAGATACACGCGAGCCTGGTACAAGGAGCTCCCTCTCTACATACAATTTTCAAATGAGTGACTTGACCTCTCATATCTTTAATATTGGATCAAAGTGGTGAACGGAGTGTCTTGACACTAAGTTGTCTCAGACAAAAAGTGAAGCTAACATTGTATTATGTGAATGGTAGTGCGAAGATGTCGAGTTCCATATTTAAAAAAAAGAGTTTAACTTAATTTAAAATAAAAAAAAAGAATTTAATAAATAATTAATTTTAACAAAATCATACAAGAAGAAGTTTTTGACCTAAATATTTAATACCAAACTTAGTAATAAGAAAAAAAATTTTTGCCGTCCTTTTCTTTTCGCATATATTAGAAAGAGACGGCACGATATCAACTGTCAAATGTATTTAAAGATTTTTTTCAGTGAAATGCAATATTTCTTAAATGCTTTTAATAAACTCACTATGACGTCACAGTGTGTGAGGGAGACGGAGCGATAACTTAGCCGTCTTAACGTTACAGTGCGGTTGTTATCTTCCTTTTCTATTCAAGTATATAAGAAAAAGACAGAACGATACCAGCTGCCAAATGTATGGAAAAAATATTTGTTTTAGTAAAATGGAATATATTTTAAATGCTATTAATATACATAAGTAGCTGCTTGAAGCATCACAGTGACGTCACAGTGTGTGAGGGAGATAGAGAGAGATCGATCTCAGCCATCTCACTCTTCACTATATTAATAAGAGAACATATCTAATGATATACAGCGTGTTCATAGATGCCGATGATTTTTTGTTATTTTTCCTATATATTTCCCACCTTTAAAATTGTAGTGGCCCAATCTGAAATTCGTATATTTTGATAATCACCAAGAAAAGTCATTTGAAAAATTTCCATTTTATACTTATATGAAGAGGATGAGATAGAATTAGTACGTTATTTTTTTCCTAGTCCAAAAGATTCAATTTAGTTTCAATAACCAGTTCGTACGTCATTTTTTTTTATTTGTTAGATATTTGTTAGATAGCCACTTCTATTCTAAAGGAGCTACATTATGTATATAGGAAAGATAATTAACATTAACAAACTAAGTACAATAAAAAGTCAAACTTAACTTTACTTAAATATTTAAAATATATAAATATATGAAAAAAATATAAAAGTCATACTTACAGACGTATATTAAATATACATATAAAAATACCTTAATACTATATATATTTTTTTATATATTAATGCCAAATCACTCCATTCTCTTTTCCATCTTACATCACTAAATACAAATGCTGAACAAAAATTTACCGAAGTAAAAAAATAAACACCAGTAGACATATAGACATATAACACACTCAAGACAAAAGTGGCCTAACTGAATATATATATATATATATATATATATATATATATATATATATATATATATATATATATACAAATGAAAATATTGACTTAACCCACTTTCATATTAAGTGTGCAAAATTACCTCAACTGGTATCCGAACCTGAGCCTATCGAAATGTTGTTGAGTTATTCACAAATAATAACCCATTGTATGCGCTCGGGCATTTTTGTAATAATCAAAATATTCCAAAGGAGAATTGGAATGCTTTTTTACAACTTCGTCTAACTGCATTTGGTCTCCCCAGTCCGCCTGGAAATAAGTTATTCTTATTATTATCAGAAAAACCTAGTGTCGAGACACTCCCGTTTTACAGTTTACACCCGAAATTAAAACACTGAGATTTGAGTTTCGGAATTAAACGCCGCGCTTTGTCTTACCAGAGCAAAGAATTAAAAATGTCTCCTAGACTTATAATATAAAATGAGATAAATATGTATATATACTTAGTTAAAAATAATAGATAACCTTCTTTTGCTTTAAAATGTACTTAAGCCACAATTACATACGGTTCATGACAATACAGTAATGACATCGGATCCGGACACAAGTACACATTTCAAAACAAATTCCACTCAAAATAACATTAAAAATCTAAATATTTTTTTCAAATAAATAATCTATTTATTACAAGTTATTTCGAATCGTCAATTAAACTAATGGTGTCAGTATTGTCAGTCCCACTAGAAGCCACCACCAGCCACCACCGAAGGCATTTTTGCTGACGAGAGATGGTCGGAAACTCAACGGTTGCTCTTTTCAAATGTAATTTTACAATAGGTTTACAAATGTGGGTAGCCAATAAGCAAAAATTCAGTCACCCGAGTGGGGATCGAACCCACAACCGGTCGCGTTTACAGTCAGACGCTGTCACACTGCGCCACGACCGGCCTCAATAAATATTAATTAAAAAATATCTTTTCAAAATAAACTTATTTCATAATGTATTGTATTTTGCAAATCAAGCCCTATCATTAGATACCCATAGTAGCCGGGTTGTTTAAAAAATTATAATCCACCATTTTGTTGCGGCGGCCATTTTAGATTAACAGCAATATTGATTTAAGCTAACACTGGGAAGTGAGTCGAATTAAGGTTGCAAAATTTCACACACACACGTACACACGCATGCACGCACGCACGCCCATACGCACGCACGCACGCACGCACGCACACACACTAACTAACTAACTGATACGGCAAGTAAATAAAAACTTGGAAGAAATAGCCTTATATGGTTTTCTTATACTAATAAACATATAGATATAGATAGAGACCCGCACAGCAGGGTCCAGATATGACCAAGTGTCAAAACATTCCATTACAAACACTCTGAATATTTGATACTCACAAAATTAGGAAACAACGTTCGTTTCTCGTCAAATTTCCTTTCGTTGACGCACCGTAAGAGGTAAAGCCTCTCCACCCACGGCCATATCATGTAGTCCAACATGCCCGGCTTGTCACCGCCAAAGTAATTTGTGCCTGGCGATGTTAGAAAAAGTGGTAAAAAAAAACTTTTTTTTTGAGGAAATAACGCGGATTTTGGGATATGAAATTTGACAGAGTCACACAGTTTATATAGAGAAGGAGAGATGAGAGAAGGAGAGAGATTTTGTATAATAATATTTTAATAATAACTAAATAATACACTAGAAGTGGTGAAGGGTAAAGTTTTGAGCGGTGAACACTACGCCACGCTTTGTTTTACCAGAGGCGAAAAATGAAAATAAATCTTAAATATAATCATTTCGAAATCTTCAAATCGAACCCGCTCAGCAATTACAGTCAAACGCTGTCTCACTGCGCCTCGATAACCTCTATAGAATATAAACAATCTCCCTAGTGAGAATCGAACCCACACCCAATCGCGCTTACAGTCAAATGATGTGTCACTATGTCACGATGGCCTCTCGAATATGTTAGTTTATTTAATATTTTTTTTGTATTTTGTATAAATGTGATTTATTTATTAATATTTACAAAAGATAAGCCGATCGTGTTTCGCCACTGGCATACAGTCAGACACTCCCACTACGTCACAATGGCCTCAAAGTATACATTTCTATATTTACACGTCATGACAGTAGTCAGCGGGGAATCCAGTGTCAAGGCACTTTGATGTCAAGACATTTCGCTCTACGTTTTCCGCTTAAAATTAAACTATGCTAGTATCAAAACTGAACACCGCGCTTTGTCTCACCAGACCAGTGATCGAGGCCATGATCACTGCGTATACAGTCAGCTTTCACTATGACACGAACGCGTATAAGTAAAATCTTAGTATCTCAGAGAAAACAAGACAACTTAAGCTTAAGAATTACCCCGAATAGGCATCGAACCCTAAACCATCTATTTATATACAGTCAGATTTACCTCTCACAGAAAGTTCCTTTTCGAATATATCCAAAGTCTGAATAATTTGTTCGCTTCCAAACGCGAAATTGGTGTCGAAACATTCTAAGCTGCCTTTTATTAACTGAAAATTATATTATCTATATATATATATATATATATATATATATATATATATATATATATATAAATAAATTACGTTTGTTGGTCACGCTAAAACTCGGAAACAAGCTCAACGGAGGTATTTGTCCAAGAATGTATATAGGGTTAGAAACAGAAATTTGTATTATATTATAAATATATATTTTACCCTTACATATTTCAGTGCTTTCTAATCCCGGGATTCCGGGATTTGCTTACGCAAGAATCGAATGCACATACAGATAAACAGATAAAAAAATATAAAAATCATTGCTTTTTGTTAAAATCATTTAGATAAATGTCCCTGATAAAAGATATTTCATTTATATTTTATATATAGAAAACCATCAGTTACATTATCTGTATAGATTAGCGATTTTTTTTTAGCTTCACGCTTTTAATTCCGCATAGCAGGGTAGACAGAAAGTACCTAGTGTCAACACACTCCGTATTTCACTTAGCTAATTAATATTTAAATAAATTAAAATTCTTAAGATGCTTATAAAATCAAATAAATTAACACAATATTGTAGAGAGATCAATATCGATGTTCAAATTCTGTAATATTGTATTCATATAATAATATAATCTGGTGAAAATAATAATATAAAAAAGTATGTATATAGTAGAATATGTTTAGATTTATATGTTTAATATTAATAATAATTTATATAAATGTACCAAATAGATAATTTACTTTTTTAGTGGTCAGAACGCTTGGACGGTTTCCAAGAGGCGCCGGTTCGAATTCGGTTCAAATTTTTATACGTTTCTTTAAAAATGTACCACGTAGAATTAAGATAATAAGGAACAAAAAAGGTACAGACCCAGTATAATAAATTTATGTAATAAACTTTATATTAAAAAAAAGTACCGAAGCAAAACGATGGATGTATCGACAAATATTATTTAATATAAATCCCGAAAATCCCGGGATTGATCAAATTGAATCCCGAATCCCGGCAACCCGGTATAGTGTTAAACCTGTGACTTACCTCGTTAAAACGCTCAATGAGCAATCTATCTTGCGCTTTGACATATGGGTCTTTGGAATGCAATGGATTCCTTCCATATTTCTCGTCCAAGTAATCACATATCACGACACTCTCAAATAAATATTTGTCACCTTGGTCCGTCGGTATCTCTAGCACTGGTATTTTGACTGTAAAACAAATTATAGTACAGGAGCTGGCGTTCAAAAAAAATACAGTAGAGTTTATAATTAAAAAGTGTTTAATTTTTTTTTTAAGATTTATTTTATCTTTTTCCTAAACGGGATAGTCAGAAAGTACTGAGCGTCAAACGTTACCTTTTTTTTTAATACAACAAAAAAGGTAATATATAATTTCTTCTTGTAACAAATAAGCCTTCGAATTTATTTTGAAATGAAATCTATCGAGGTACTTATCTGTGCTCTGGCAAGACATAGCGCAATGTTGAGTTCCGTCACCTAATGCGCAAAATGTCTCTACACAAAATAGATAGATACAAACTAGTATAATGTTAAGACACTCCGTACATTTTACGACTATTATCGAGTTATTAAATATATATGGATAAATCGAAAACGTTATAGATTTTTATAAAAATATATATATCTTGGAATCATGAGGCCGGTTGTGGTGCAGTGTGACAGCGTTTGACTGTAAACGCGATCGATTGTGGGTTCGATCCCTACTCGGAGGAGTGATTATATATAAAAATTATTTGCACTTCCTCACTCTGGTAAGACAAAGTGCGGCGTTGAGTTCCACCATTCAACACACAATGTCTCGAATTTGAAGGAAAGTGAAGTGCGGAGTGTCTTGACTCTAGGTATTTTCTTTGCTGGATAAAAGCGTGAAGCTAAAAAAAATGTATATCTTTTCTTACGTCTAGGATTTTTTGCCTTAAACCATTCAGGTAAATGGAGTGGATCCAGCTTGTATACTTCGTATTTAGCCTTTTTCGCTTCCAATATTAATAATACTCTATGGCCGTAGGGATTCATTTCAACATGGTAGAGACGCAGCTTGTCTATGAGGGGCGGAGGGGATGATGAACCTGGAAAATAAAAAACAATATTTTAGTTGGTATGTTCTAACCC
This sequence comes from Dryadula phaetusa, assembly GCA_032432895.1. NCBI lineage: Eukaryota > Metazoa > Arthropoda > Insecta > Lepidoptera > Nymphalidae > Dryadula > Dryadula phaetusa. The sequence continues at coordinate 392,979 of JAOYRS010000090.1, read as the reverse complement.
GTATTATCAGGGTAGGTACACAACACAATGTCAAGACATACCGTTGCCTTCTAATGAAATTAAGACATTGCGTGTTGAGTGGCGAACTCAATTCACGTGTGTAGTAAAAATCTAGTTTTCATTTATGTCAGAAACAGTATGTACCAGTCTAGAAATGATGAAATATTTATAAACATTTAAAATAGTTTCATTTGATATTTTTTTTAATTATAATTGAAAAAAAAAAACGATTAATATGTTATATATCATTTATTTAATTTTTAAGATTAGAAAAAAATATCTTTAAGCAACTTGAAAACCAAGACCATGAATGCGTTGGCGCCTCATTACGAACGTACCTGACACCAGCATGAAGGTTGTGACTTCCAAGTCAAGGATTAAACTTATATATGAAAATATGTTACCCAATGGCTTCCATTAACACAATAGTTCTAAACAGGTCGATATAAGAACGTGGCAGCTTCACACGCCATCCCGCATAGCAGGGTAGCCAGAGAGAACCTAGTGTCAAGACACTCCGCTGACTGCTTATATATTAAATAAGTGTATCAAATAAATAAGAGAGTTGTACCAGGCTCGAATGAAACTAGAGGAGCTCCCTCTCTATAGTCTCTATATACTACATATATAAGCAGCAGCACACTTTGCTAGTGTCAAGACACTCCATTATGTATATCGGTAGTGAATAATCTTTACATAAATCGTACTATGAACACCGATGCAGGTACTGTATGATCGATCTCAGTTCACCTTGACCCAAATGCATTGTACGTGAGAGAGATGACTAAATATATGACGTGTTTAGTTTTCACAATTAGTTTATACGTCGTGGCGCAGTGTGACAGCGTCTGACTGTAAACGCTCGGTTGTGGGTTCGATTCCCACTTGAAGGAGTGATTATATATTTCAATTGTATTCTCTTCCTAGCTCTGCTAAGACAAAGTGTAGCATTGCGTTCCGCTACTCAATACGCAATCGGCGTCTTGAATTCGGCGAAAAATGGAGTACTGAGTGTCTTGATACTAGGTATTTTCTATCTACCATGCGAAGAGGGAAAAGCGTGAGATAAAAAAACTGTAAAGCTAACGTTCGTAATGTTAACGTTGATTCTTTATACTTTCAAGCAATATCCTGCATAGTACTAGTCGAAAATCTAGTGTCAAGACACTGCGTTATCTGCTCTTCGAATACGAGATAAATTGTGTTGAGTGGCGGATTTCAATGCCGCATTTGATGTTGCTTACAGAGCGGATATGAAAATAATTTTAATATAAAGATTTGTACGTGAGATTCGAACCCATAATCAATCGTGTATATCGTTAAATGCTGGCCCACTGCGTTATGGAGACTTCAATTACCATATGGTATGATGGACGATTTTTTTCATAAACTTAGCGCGAAAAGCGATGGACAGAAAATCTTGACACTAGGTTCTCTTCGACTACCTTGCAATGCAGGAGAAGTAGAAAAGAAATTTCCTATATTTCAAATTTATAAGTAAAAAAAATGCAGAAAGTCAATACCTTGAATTAAACTCTATTAAAAATAAATTAAATCAATAAAATAATTTCTTCGTAATAACTTCATTACTTTAACAATAAGGATTGAAAAGATTATATAGAAAGAATAGACAAGAATCTAGTGTCGAGACACTCCACAATCCGTTACCTAGTGTCAAGACACTCCATCCTAACGATTATTCTTATAGAATAGTAATTTTTTCGTACAACATATTTGATTTCTGATAAAGCAAAGTCAACAACCTGTGCTGATGTAATTAGTGATAACAGTGATAAGACGGAGAGTGTATTTAATAACTTGATAAGAACAGTTAAAAATGAAAGAAAATTAGTTCTTATTATCCTACGAAAATTTTTATGTAGAGTGGTCTAATAATAAGATGACCCGTTGAAGTAAACAACTTGTTGCTATAGCAACGGATATCTAAAACGCATGGTAGTATGTTTCATATTTATTTCCTTTGTATTATTAGTTTAATGTGTTCTTTATGGATTAAAAAAAATTAGGCTGGCCGTGATACAGTTGAAGAGCGTCTGCTTATAAACGTGATTGGCCGTGGGTTCGATTCCCGTTCGGGGGAATGATTATATTTACATTGCGCGTTGAGTTACGTCACTCAATACGCAATGTCCCAAAATCGGCGGCAACTAGCGTAATTCCTGTCTTCCCTGTTAAACGGGATAAAATCTTGAAGTTTAAAATAAAGAAAATATTAGCATTTTGCACTCGTTATCTATATATAAACTATAACTGTGCCAAATTCCATACTCCTGAGTTCGCAATAACAGGTACAACGAATTCGCTTCATGTATTAATACGTAGATACATACGTACAGTTTTATTATATACTTATGTTACCAAAAATTCTTTTTAATTAATATTTTTAGACATTTACCGTATAAAATAATATAAGAATGGATCAAAATCTCAAATTGAAAACTATCGTCCCATATCAATATTAAACACAGTTGGCAAAGTTTTTGAATCAGTAGTACAAAATTATATAAGACCGCTCATTGCTAAATCTATTCCACAAGAACAGCACGGTTTTATGAAAAACCGCTCAACTACTACTAACATTGCTGTATTCACAAATTATGTATTGAAATGCATGGATGAGAGGTTTCAGGTTGATGTGATCTACACGGATTTCGAAAAAGCTTTCGACCGTGTGGATCATGTCATCCTGCTTCAGAAACTTGCTACACTAGGAATAAGTGGCAACTTACACCGATGGTTTACGTCATATATAAAAAATCGAATGCAGGCGGTTGTGACAGGTAGTGCCAGAAGTAATTTCGTGGCAATATCGTCAGGAGTACCTCAGGGTTCTATTTTAGGTCCTCTCTTGTATAATGCTTATTTATTTGATATTGGAAGTTGCTTCCAACATTCCCAATATTTAATGTTCGCAGATGACAAAAAAATTTTTTTTAGAATACGCAGCCTGGATGACTGTCATAAACTACAAGAAGACCTTAACTCACTAACTAAGTATTATATTAAAAATCGGATATGTGTCAATGTGAATAAGTGCCACCAAATTACTCTAAGTCGAAAAATAAACTCAATAATGTTCAATTACAAGATAAATGGGGTGCACATAAATAAAGTGCATACTGTTAAAGACTTAGGAGTCACAATTGACACTAAGCTTTCTTTTAATGATCATTTTGATGTTATAACGGACAAAGCTTATAAACAATTGGGCTTTATCAGGAGAGTAACACAGAATTTTAACAATATCCATTGTATAAAAGCACTCTATTTCGCTTACGTTCGCAGTGTATTAGAATATGCGTGTAACATATGGTCCCCTCACTATAATATTCATATTGAGCGACTTGAAACTATCCAACGTCAATTTATTCAATACTTGTCATTCAAAGATTTTAAAAAATTTAATACGTACGAGGAAGCTTGCGCGCATTATGAAATTGACCCCCTAGAAAAACGAAGAAATCTAAGCGACATATTACTCCTACAAGCAATACTAACAGGCAAAATTGATTGTCCTTCTTTATTTCCAACCGTTTCCCTTAATGTGCCGTCTTTCAGATCGCGTCACACACACCTTTTATACGTACCCAAAACTAACACAAGCTATGCTCAAAATTCTATATTGCTACGACTGGCACGAACCTACAACAAAGTTTACAATAAGTTGGATTTATTCCATTTGTCTAAAACACAATTAAAAAAGAAAATAATAGAAATGCATTAAATTTAAAAGAAATAGTGACACGCTGTATTTGCACGTCCGTACACACACACACCCATACAAACACACACACACACACACACACACACACACACACACACATACACACACACACACACATGTTGGATGTTGTTGTTGTTCATTTTTTAAATTGTAAATTTTGTACTATAAGCATTACTTTTGTCTACATTTTACTAGTTTTATTATTTAGTTATATATAATGGTAATCTTTTTGGCCTTGTAATTATGTTATTTTTTATATTGTATTTTTTTTATGTAACGCTGTTGATTACTAATAAATAAATAAATAAATAAATAAATAAATAAAATACATATATTTATTCGTCATCTCGAAAACGGCTTAACCGATTTAAATGCAGTTTTCACTATTGTATATAGGTAACCTTCTCTTAATATTAGGTGTTTATTTAAACTTATATAGTAAAGTATTTTGTTCGATAAACAATGCGGGATGGCGCGTGAAGCTGTTTATTTATGTAGTATATCGTCTGATACAACTCGCTTTTTTATTTGATACACTAATATTTAATGTATAAGCAGACAACGGAGTGTTATGACACTAGGTTCTCACTGACCACTCTGCTACGCGGGATAACGCGTGAAGCTGTAAAAAAAAATCAATGACTAACTCCATAAAAATGTTCATCTAACGACTAACGCGTATAATTTGTTTTTTTTAAACCTTTACTATACAGTATGAATAATTTATAAGATATTAATTAGCATATTTCAAATAAAAAAGGTTTTTCACATCATATGTAATACGTAATGTACTAAATATAGAAAGAAAAAGGTAAATTTGCATAAAATAACAAATATTATTGGGGCTTGATATTTGACTTGATACGCCATTGGTTGTGGGTTCGATTTTTTTATTGTGTTAGAGAATGAAAGGTCGCTCAGAAGCTTGTATGCTCAAGAAAGCGTAACATACAGATGGATAGACATATCTAGATATCAAAAATATACATAGATATAAGCAAGTATTCATTCCATTGAATTTAGACAGTTAAATAAATATAAAAATATAAAAAAATCCACCAAATACGCCGTTGCCTTAGCAACGTGTGTGTCTCACTGCGCCCCGACCGGCCGATATGGGCGATTTATAAATAAAATTATAAGCGTGTTCATATTGACCTATAAAACGTTGCGAAATTAGGTTATCGTTGCTATGGTAACCAAGTGGATTTCCACCGTTATAAATAATATTTCTAACTAAATTATTAATAAGGACACCTTAAAGATGTCGATTAGCGTTTAATTCACATTAAATATATTAAATGCATGTATGAGTCGTAAAAAATATGAATAACAATCAAATTATTGACAATTTTATAATAAGAATAATGTAAATTTATATGAAGTTATAAATAATTAAATTTAGTATGTATTAAACATATTTTTTGTACATAAATAATTAAAAACGAATTGTGCACTTTCTATGCAATAACGAAACGTTGCACCGAATGACATCATCTAAAACAGCTGTTTTATATTTACACTGCAATTTAATAAAATAACCCTTAAATCATGAATTTATTACGAAACACACTTAAAATAAAAGAAATATATAATTACATACCAAATTTAAATTATTATATATAAAATAATTTATTATATGACAAATCTAGATATATCGTGTATATATTGTACAAGATATACATAAAAATTTTAATTAAACTACATTTTCAATTAATAAGTACTAACCAAAAACGAAATAATGAGATAAAAGTGATATAATTAATTGTTTATTACGAGTAAAATATAAAAATTAAGCAACATACCGGCAGACCGACGCGAGTAATACGCCATTGCACTTTTATGATATAAATTAAACTCTAAATTTAATTATTTTTCTCAATAAGCTTCACCTCCGGCGTTCAATGTTGAAATAGCGACGTCACATTTAAAATAGAAGCTATGACATCATTCGTCCCGATTATCAAAAACCCTGTCGTATTGCGAAAATATAAACACGCGAATGAAAATTGTGAATGCCGTGTGTATTTAATTTGGTCGTGTTATAGCGTGAGGTCATTTTTTTATTGATTTACCCACAATTTTGTGAATTTATTATTATTTAACTGTTTATATTTGATTTTTTGTTGTCAGTACAGTCGTGTTAATTTTTTTGTATTTTTTTTTAATATAAAGATTTGTGATATAGGGTTAAGGCTGAATGTTGAAATGCCATATTTAAAGTAATATTATTTTAATTAATGTATAAATATAATTAAAATATAGTGTTGTATTATTATCCTTATTATTACTTTTATTTCTATGAATAATAACAGGTATAGTTAATGTTGCTATATAACATAGATACGTATTATGTTTTACAGCTCATAAAGTTTGTTCACCTTTTAGAAAATTTTTCGAACCTAATATCAGTATAGAAAAATCATATAAAAGCTGTACATAAAATTACTTGACGTATTTTTTATCTCTGTGTAAAATTTGTTATTCTTATATTTTTTCTATTCTCGATAATTTAATCGAGATCTTAATAATGTAACGACTAAGGAGTTTATAAAATATTATTAGATACACAATCATTTCTTTGGTTTATTATTTATTGAAATAATACACAAAAATCTATTTAAAATTTCTTATAGTCAATAACTATTATAAAACTAAACTCAATACCATACTAATAAGCCAATAATATTATTATTTATACTATTGAATTACCTAAAACACAAAAAGTCAGTGATAAGAAAGAAATATGTGTCTTGCTTTTTATGTCGATTATTTACTGAGTGACTTTGGAATAAAAACTATACACTTCAATAGATTAATTAATGACTGTAAATAATTATTATAACATGATCTATAAATCGTAAAATCATTAAAAACAATGAACAAAGCCGTACGCTCTCATCAGTTTTCAATAACACTGAAATTATATCTGGCAACACCAATCTGTCAAATTCCTTGACAGCAAACAAATATCGAATTTTTTCGAGGCTCATGTAAACAAGTACTTTTAAATTAGTTATAAATGTTTTAAAAAATTAAATAAAGTTTATTAATAGTTAAGTTTCACATATATTATGTTAAAAATATATATATAATTGATGGCGGGCTGAGGTTTAAGAACGCGCTTAAAATGTTATGAATTGTTAAAAAGTGGTCTAACAAGTTGTATAAAAACAAGGTAATAATTGTTACTTTTGCCTTTTATATAATCTTCATGTACTTGAGTTTTTGGATATTTTGATAATTTTATTATTATATAGTAACGTAAAACTTAATATATTTTAATAATTATTTATTTCTTTGCCATTATATATTTATTTATGTATCTTATTGTTTTATGTTGTAGTTATAATTTAGTTAAAAAAAATTTTAAGTGAAAATATTGCTAATATCTATTTCTGAATATTATAATTTATTTCCTGTTGCTTATTTATAAATAAAAAAACATGCATATATTTTATTTCACAACTTATATATATTTAGTTATTAATGCCTATTTTTTTGAAATTCTAGGTTCAAGTGTAAAAGAAAAAGAAATTGTTTATTAAATACATGACTTATAATAATTGTATTTTGTGAAAATTTACATATTAAGTTAGAATGGATGAACTAGCGCTACAACCAGTTGAAGAAATAGTCATTAAATGTGAAGTTATAGAAATATCAGATGAAGAAGAGGAACCTAAAAAGTAAATAAATTATTATTAATACTATTTACTATTTTTAAAGTGTTATTCCACACTTAGGATTAGAAAACATTTTAGAAAAAACATATAAAAATTTAAATGCAGCGGAATTCGAACCCGCGCCTCTTGGATACCGTCCAAGCGCTCGGACCACTAAGCCATGCGTCCTATTACCTGCGTCCTACTTAGGATTAGAAAACATTTTAGAAAAAACGTATAAAAATTTGAATGCACCGGGATTCGGGATTCTAATCCTAAGTGTGGAATAACACTTTAAAAATAGTAAATATTGAAATATAATAGCAATCTCTCTTGTTAAACGATTACTTCTCAATAATCTTTAAGTAGCAGAAATTTGTAAAAATCTCTCTACAGAGATGCTAACAACATAAATAAGTTGTAACATAACATATAAGAATTTCGACGCAGCTGGTAGTAGGACGCATGGCTTAGTGGTCAGAGCGCTTGGACGGTATCCAAGAGGCGCGGGTTCGAATCCCGCAGCGTTCAAATTTTTATACGTTTTTTCTAAAATGTATTATTAATACTGTTAATACTACATCCTAACCACTAATTCCACCTGGTGCTTAATTTTAAAATATTGCATATTGATTTGCGTAAGTTAGTGCCGCGCTTTCTTATTAGTTAAAAGTCATGTAAATAATTGAAATGTAGATTATTTCTATCTTTGAAATTGAGTCTTATATCATCTGTGGTCGAGTTTGATTGCCATTTTATTTAAAATTTATTTTTATATCTCCTCTATGGTAAGATAAAGTATTTGTCATTAATCTTAAAAGAAACTATTTTAAATGGATTAATTGCGTATATTTTTTTAATTCGTCGGTCAGCTGATACAAACATTCCATAGAGAAAGTTCACAGATGAATGCCATCTCAGTCTATCTGTGACCATGGACTACTGTAAAGTGTTTGAAACATTAGCTTTACTAGAAACATATTTTCTAATACCAAAATATACACAATTAATCCGTTTTAAGATAGTTACGTTTTAAATGTATTTATCATTGAACTTTGATTCAATTAGGCAACAGTGTTTCTTGACACTAGAGCCTAGTGTCTTGCATAGTTTATTATTATAAAATTATAAAATAATGTTTTTTATTTAATTACAGTGTTATTCACATACTAAGACAAGAAAAACATTAAAATATTTGAGCTGTAAATCACTCCTCTTATAAATTTATTTTTAGCTTCACGCTTTTATCCCGCATAGCAGGGTAGACAGAAAGTACCTAGCGTCAAGACACTCTGCACTTCGCTTTCCACCGAATTCGAGACATTGCGTGTTGAGTGGTGGAACACAACGCCGCACTTTGTCTTACCAGAGCGAGGAAGTGAAAATAATTTAAATATAATCACCGCCTCGAGTGGGGATCGAACTCACAACCGATCGCGTTTACAGTCAGACACTGTCACACTGCGCTACGATTCTTATAAATGTAATGGAAATAAGTGTTATTAAATGTTTAAGAATTTCATTATAACTAGATAATAATGTATAGTTTAGTGGTAAGTGTACTTGGACGAATACCAAACGGTGTGGGATTTATTTCTTTTAGCTTAAAGCTTTTATTTTGCATAGCATGGTAGACAGGAAGTGTCTAGCGTCAAGACACTCCTTACTCGGTTTACCTCGAATTCGAAGCATTGAGTGTTGAATTACGGAACTCAACTACGCACTTTGTTTGCGTTTACAGTCAGAGGCTGTCCCACTGCGCCACGACCGACAAGTGGGCAGTTAATTTCAAACATCTGTTTTTTTCTCTGTTCTCATAGAAAACGACGGAGACGCCTAACACCAAGGGAGCCGCAGACCTGTGATATATGTGGTAAAACCTTCCAAACTGGGTACGAATTGAAGAAACATAAACGGACCCACACAGGGGAAAGGCCATATATGTGTACCACTTGTGGTAAAACATATACACAGTTGGGCCATCTTAGTATACACAGCTTATCACATAAAGGTGGGTTGTTTTTTCTTTTTTTCTCTACAGTACATTGGGTTGCCAGTGTCTCGTTTTTATTCTGTTTTTTTACATTTTTTTTTTAATTTTTTATTTATTCTGTTGTATAAATGTAAGTTAAATATTGTGAAAGCGTGATATAAAAAAAAGTGTAATGTTGCTTGATTTAACGCCGTGTTTTGTAACACGATACGGAATTAAACGCGGTGCTTTGTTATAGCAGGGTTTTTAAATAAAGATTTTATATTATTGGTTATAAATAACATTAAATGTTCATTTTTTTGGGAGAGAATTGAACGTGTTATACCCGTGTATCGTCAGACACTGTTCCAATGCGCCGCCATACCAATGGTGGTAATTGATAATAAATTAAATATTTTTTTTTACTATTTATACTTAATTTTTAATGATATAGGCCATCAGTATACACTGAGATATCATCTTATTGAAAACGCGAATGGTTTTGGGTTCGATTCACATTCGGGGGAATTATTATAATTTATTTTCATTTCTTCCCTCCGGTGTAATATTTCGATTTCGGACGGAAAACAGTCAATGGAGTTTCTTGACACTAAATTGTCTCTAACTAACCTGCTATGCGGCATAAAGCATGATATTTAACAATTATATTTATTTAGCTTATGTTAAAAACAAATTATTCTTAGAAAATACAGGATTCAAACTCGCGCCTGTTGTAAACCGTCCAAGCGCTAATCACACTAAGCCATACGTTCTATCCAGACACTCGTTATACGCTTGTTAAAGTTTATTTTTATTAAACTGTTGCAGGTATAAAAAATTTCAATTGTTCCGAGTGTGGAGCGTCTTTCTACAGAAAGGCGGATCTGGACCGCCACGAGAAAATACATTCAGGTGTTAAACCTTACCAATGCGAGATCTGTTCGAAGAGTTTTACTCAGAAGAATAACCTGGTAATGCATTTTAAAATGCACATTGGCGACAAGCCGCACAAGTGTGAGACGTGCAGTAAACGGTTTCTGACCAGAAGTAAAATGATGTTGCACACGAAGAAACACGAGAAAGATAAAAAGAAAAAAGATTTTTTGGGTCACATTTAGGGTTAATATATGGTTTTTTTTTAATTATTATAAATATGTCTTTCTTTTTTTGTTTTTGATAAAGTGTTATGCATACATTTTTCTTGTAATTGTATGTGTGTGAGTTACGCCTTAAAGACATTTCAAAGGGCCCCTTTAGTCTACACTTTATTTTATACATACACTAGTGACGTAAGTCACAGACACTGTTCAGAGGCCCTTTTCTTGGATCCATAGACAAGAAAGATTTTTATTTTTTGGGATTTCGGATTGGGAGTGACGTCACAGTCAAATCCTATATTTCTTAACTACAGGCTTTTAACACCGCAGGGTACTTAGGAAGTACTTAGTGTCAAGATACTTTGTACTCCGCTTTCCACCAGACATTGCGTGTCTAATAACTCAATGCCGCGCTTTGTGTTATTAGAGGGAGAAAATTAAAGTAATTTGAATATGATTGATGAATTGAATGATTCCTTTTAGTGGGAATCGAACCCACAACAGTGTCATCCCGCCAAGGCTGGCCTGCATTACTAATAATAAAAAATCGTTTATTAAATTAAACTAATTTCAAACTATTCAGTCTATATAAAGAATGTATTATTATCGAATCCGGACACATGTGCACAAGTAGGTATATAGTGATTTTTTTACATTGATTGATAGATTGATATAGGTAAAGCTGATAAGAGATTGTTATAAAAAAAACGTCATAAAAAAAAAATTAAAGCCCAGTTTACATCACTATAATATTCTCTGAAATATGAAATATGTGGATATATATGATTTAAATCAGAAATCATAATCTTTATTAAAATGGGCTAAAATAAAAAACAAGCACTTTCGAATCATCAATTAAAATGTCTATTGTCAGTCCAAGAACAAGCCACCACCAGCTCGGAAGGCAGTTCTGCTGAGAGGAGTTGAGAGACTCAACACTAGCTCTTTATAAATATAGTTTTACAATGAGTTCCCGACAGTAATCGGCTTCCTGATTGAGCATCGGTAACATTTAAATCCACACATTATCATAGTAATTGTATAATGTATAAATATATAACAATTAACTTCAGGCTTTATCCCGCATAGCAGGATAATCAGAGACAACCTAGTGTCAAGACACTCCGTTCGTTGTATCCCGCCCGAAATCGAGACATTGCGTGTTTACCAAAGCAGTGGAAATTAAAATATGTTAAAAATGAGTGGGAATCGAACCCATAACCATTCGCGTTTACAATTAGACATTGTTCCACTGCGCCAAAATGATTTTAATTTTTATAGTTTTCATATTATATAAGAATAACGCCTCAGTCTGGCCTTATATAGACATTGTACTGAGAAAGGCAAATAAGCATATAAATATAGACATTGGGATAAAATAAGTTACGGACTTGGTGTCTGTAGTGATGGACTTCATATAAAAAAAAATTACATTTTAAATTCTCTCCGTTTATTTTTGTTTCTATTGATTTATAATAATTTTAATACATTTTTATTGGTAACATTTGAATAAGTATAAATACAATGTAATATTTTTTACTTATATCTGCGCCTTAAGATTTCATCTCGAATAGATCCCCATAGATCAGTGTCCGAAACTTGTTGAGGGAGGTCGTCGAATGCGGGTTCGATTCCCGCTAACGGTGTTCTGTCCAACTGAAAGGGAAGAAAAAAAGCAGTTTCACGATTTTGCCATTCAGTCACAGAATATTTGCCACTTTTCGTCCGAAATTTCGTTTTTCGTTTTGAGATATTGTGTGGTAGGTGGCGGAACTTAGCGCTGCGCTTTGAACCAATCTAATTTCGATTGGTTGTGGGTTTGATTACTCATTCGGGGTACGATTTGAAATCTAGCTTTACATTTAAAAATTATTACCATTTTTTATTAATAAACTAAGAAAATATCATAATTGTAGCTCTTGTCGTTGGGTGGCAAATGTTAAACAAATTTATGATTTAATATTTTACTATTTTTAAAGTGTTATTCCACACTTAGGATTGGAAAATATTAAAAAGAAACACGTATAAAACCGTTTGGACGGTTTCAAACAGGCGCGTTTCGAATTCCGCTGCGTTCATATTTTCTAACCCTAATTGTGGGATAACACTTTAAAAATGGTAAAATAGAATAAAATTTCTTAGAAATAATCTTTGTGTAGTAGAAATTTGTAAATATCTCTCTACAAAGATGCTAACAACTTAAATAAGTTGTAACAAAACGTATAAGAATTTCGATGCAGCCGGTGGTAGAACGCATAGCTTAGCGGCCAGTGCTTGGGCAGGGAACAAGGGTTCGCCGGCGGTTCGCGGGTTCGAACCCCCCTGCGTTTAAATTTAAATAAAGAAACAGTTTTTGACAATTATTATATTGATAATAGAATAAATACCTGCATCTGTCTGAAAGTGTCTAAAATTTGAACATTATTCGCGCCTTCAGCTCGTTTGCGACCGCAACCTGTATAACAAATTATTCAAATCGATAATCATTTTTTAGCACACGACAAGTAGTGTTAAAACACTACGTTGACTGTTTTCCGCCTGAAATTGAAATTGCATGCTGAGTGGCAAATTCAAGGCCGTGCTTTGTGTGTCTCAATAAATTACAAATAGTAGAAAAACAATATAGATTATTAGATCAGGCTTAATTTATGAAACTAGTTATTTATATTGAGCTAAACTAAAGTTACGCAAAAACCATAGGGAAAACCTAGTGTCAACACACTCCATTCTCTGCTATCCGCTCGAATTCGAGACACTGTGCGTCAAATGCCGGAACTTAACGCGTATTGTCTTACCAGAGCGAAAATATGGAAATAATTCAATTCGAGTGGGAACGGTGTCTCACTGTCCTACAACCGATTTCAACACGCTCTGGTAAGGCAAAGTGCTGCGTTGAATTCCGCCACTCAACACGCGATTTTCGAATTCGACGGAAAGCGGAGTAAAGAGTGTCTTGACTCTAGGTACTTCCTGTCTAACCTCCTATGCGGGATAAAAGCGTGAAGCTAAAACAAAATTTACCTGTAAACGCGTTGCAGAAGGGACGCTTTCTCACAGGCAAGATGTCGTTCAACATCGGATTGTATGATCTTTGGATCTAAAAAACAAGAGATATATTTGTGGCTATTGTGGAGCATCGACAGTGTTACTCTAAACGGTGGTTGTGGGTTCGATTCCCACACGGGAGAGTGATTATGTAGTTTTTTTTTTCAAATAAAGTGGCGCTGAGTTTCGCCACTCAACACGCAATGTTTCCATTTTAGGCGGAAAGCAGTCAACGGATTGTCTTGACCCTAGGTTGTCTATCCTATATTATAAACCTATAATGAAATTATTTGATAACGACCATCATGGTTACATACAAATCATTTTCAATTTTTTACTCTAGGAAGTCAAAGTGCAGCGTTGAGTTACGTTCCGTACGTACGACAAAAACGGAAAGCTTCTAAAATTTATTTTTCAGTGGGATGGGTAGTCAGAGAAAATATCGTATTAAGGCGCTCTAACGGCTGTTTGCTGCCTGAAATCAAGACATTGCGCGTTGAGTCGAAGAACTCGACGCCGTGCTTTGTCACACCAGAGCGAAGAAATGTACATACATTTTAAACATAATCATTCCCTCTAGTGGGAATCGAATCCAGAAACAATCGCGTTTACAGTCAGATTCTGTCTCACTGCGCCACGATGGCCTGAATTTTCATATACTTTGTTAACAATGAAACTCACATTAGCTGAATATAGAGAATCGAAGATCAGTACAGTTGTGATAATGAAGATAATAACTCGAGCCATATTTTCTTTTCGGTTTGGATGTATGGAAATCTGAAAAAAAAATTAAATTCTGCTTTAGAAAACATTAAAAGGTAAATATCATAATAGCGGCGTTTAGTTGCGTCACTTAACTTGTACTATCTTGATTGCAAGAGGTAAACGGTCGACGGCGTGTCTTGACACTAGGTTTTCTCTGACTACCCTTCTATGTGAGATAAAGCGTGAAGCTGTTTTTTTTTTTTAAATTTTTAATAAATAAGAAGAAGTAGTATTAAGGATGTAGTTTTCTTATGACTAGTGAAAATTGTAATTTATATATTTATATATATATATATATATATATATATATATATATATATATATATATATATATATATATATATATATATATATATATATATGTGGCCGGTCGCGGCGCAGTGGGGATAGCGTCTGACTGTAAACGCGATCGGTTGTGGTTTCGATCCCCACTCGGGGGAGAGATTATGTTTAAAATTTATATACATTTCAGTATTTCAATTATTTTCATTTCCTCGCTCTGGTAAGACAAAGTGCGGCGGTGGGTTCCACCACTCACCACGCAATATATCAAATTCGGTGGAAGGCAAAGTACGGAGTGTCTTGACACTACGTGCTTTCTGCTTATCCCGCTATGCAGGATAAAAGCGTGAAGCAAAAAAGTTTGTCCGTCACAGATTTTTTTAACTTGTAGGGTCGACTACCCTACAAGTTAAAAAACAGGGAGCGTTTAACATTAACATAATTATTATATTTTTTTAAAAAAATTCTTGGTAAGAAAAGGCGAGCAATTGAGT
The DNA here is from genome assembly GCA_032432895.1 of Dryadula phaetusa. NCBI lineage: Eukaryota > Metazoa > Arthropoda > Insecta > Lepidoptera > Nymphalidae > Dryadula > Dryadula phaetusa. The sequence continues at coordinate 377,914 of JAOYRS010000090.1, read as the reverse complement.
TCGTAATAGTACAATGTCTCGATTTGGGACGGAAATCAGTCAACGAAGTGTCTTGACACTAGGTTCTCTCTGACTACCCTGCTATGCGGGATGGCGCGTGAAGCTGCTTATATATGTAGTATATAGAGACTATAGAGAGGGAGCTCCTCTAGTTTCTTGCGAGCCTGGTACAACTCTCTTATTTAATATATAAGCAGTCAACGGAGTGTCTTGACACTTGGTTCCCTCTAACTACCCTGCTATGCGGGATGGCGCGTGAAGCTGCTTACATATGCAGTATATAGAGACTATAGAGAGGGAGCTCCTCTAGTTTCATGCGAGCCTGGTACAACTCTCTTGTTTATTTGATACACTTATTTAATATATAAGCAGTCAACGGAGTGTCTTGACACTAGGTTCTCTCTAACTACCCTGCTATGCGGGATGGCGCGTGAAGCTGCTTATATATGTAGTATATAGAGACTATAGAGAGGGAGCTCCTCTAGTGTCATGCGAGCCTGGTACAACTCTCTTGTTTATTTGATACACTTATTTAATATATAAGCAGTCAACGGAGTGTCTTGACACTACGTTCTTATATAATTATATAATTTGACTCACCTAAGCCGGCAGTCAAACTCACTATGCAGCAGCATCCTAGATGTCAGCTTATATACAATTCCAGGGCGTGTTGGACTAGAGTGTCATAGAGTAGCGCTTAGCACTGAATAATTTATATTGTTATTGATTTTTTTTTATAATTACACCCATTATATGCGTTTTGGAGCGGAAATTAGACAACAGAGTGTCTTAACACTTGGTTCTTTCTGATATTGCTATTCGGGATAAAGCGTGAAGTTGTTTGTTTTTAAATAGTTGCGTTAATAATTTTTTTTTTAATTTTTCAAAGTGTTATTGCAATTGAGAGAACAGTTAGATCAGAGCAGGTTCGAATCTTTACAAGGATTAAAATTTTATACGTTTTTTAAAAAAAATAATAAAAAAAATATCAATAGACTAGTTAACTTCATACGTGTTGCAAAACTAACGTCTACGACAGGCTCTATATGTCGAAGTGTGATAAAAATTCCATCCAAAAACCGGAATGTGAAAATCGCAGCCAAGTTCAACATTAGAATTATAAATAATCGACCTGGCTGTAAAATTATTCAGATATATATATGGATAATACCTGAGAATCAGTTTCATATTAATGCAGTTGTTGTCGTCATAAGATGTTATAATGATGTACAGAACATTGTAATAAATAAATATTATTATATACATTAAAATTAAGACATTTTCATATAAAATGAAAACACAAATTTCTTATTTTTTCTACAGATTATATATTATGAGCCTTACTACCAGTTGCCTCTAAGCTGATTTGATTTGTATTATTAGAATATAAAAAGGTTATATGTTTAAATGGAATAAGGAGTAAAAAGTTCTTTTTTTGTTAAAGTCCTAGAAAATTTTGTGTCAAGACACTCACTTGGCTGCTTTTTGACGATCCTACCAGATCGGAGAACGCTGCGATCCTACCAGATCGGAGAAAATGACAATATATTTTAATATACATTTCCCCGAGTGGGAATCGAACCAACATCCAAATCACACTTACACTCAAGAGTTGTCCCATTGCGTTACGGTGGCCTTTACTTTCTTTACTTATTTTGGCATTTATGGTTTGTACAGCTAACCTTCTACATACATAGCCGATGAAAATAGATTCAGTATATTTATTTTGCCATTTTATCCTACTAATATTATAAATGAGAAAGTGTGTGAGGATGTATGTATGTTTGTAACTCTTTCTACATAAAGAACAGATTTCGATGAAATTTTACAGTGGCATAGGTCATACATCAGTATAACACATAGGCTATAATTTATTACATTTTTGCTCAATTTGAATTTAGAATATTTATCAATATTTTAGAATATTTATCAATATTTTAGAATATTTATCAATATTTTAGAATATTTATCAATATTTTAGAATATTTATCAAAATTTTAGAATATTTATCAAAATTTTATCAAAATCAGTACATTTATCACTTAGTATTTAACATAGACGAAATTGGCCTTTTACACGTTGTAATTTGACCTTGAATATATTGAATTTGAGTTTGAATACAGTTATAAAGATATGACTGTCATGAGCTCCATAACGCGCCCAGCAGACGGGTCACCGCCGAGTGTGCGACCCGAACGCGGGCGGGATTTAGATAGAACTGCAGTCATAGGCTATATATTTATAATTATTTTATTTTTGTCATAATATATACGACATATAAAAGAAATTTAGTTTTAATATAAAATCCACTCTATTCCATTCGCAATTCTTTTAGTACTAAGTCAGTAGTTTTAAATATACGTTCGCTTGTTATTTCAAGTTGTTGAATGGTTTGAAAGGTTATTTGTTCTAAGAGCATGCCTTCAGACATCAGAAAATTTTTCTGCAAAACAAAAAGATGAAAAATAATAATCATAACTTTAAAATCTGCTCCGTATTTGCATATTTTTATATTTTTTCTGTAATTTGATAGATTGAGAGAGGAGCTGGAACAGTGAAAAAGAGGGCTATTGTGCATTTTAAAGAGCTCCTTACGACTTCACTTGAGACTAAAGACATAGGTACTATCTGGAACATTATTTCAGTAAACGAGGGGCCCTCAAATTTAAAACGATTATTATAGAGTTTCATCTGTAAGATAAAGCTTGTACAGCTTATAAATAAAGCTTGTACGGACTCGAATCAGCTCGCTTGTCTACTGCTCAAGTTTTCTGACCACCTCCCACCACCATTCTGCCCAACATCCAATCGTCCAACTACGCCACGTTTATGTCTGTTTTTAGCATAACACATACACCAAAATTTTTACCATAACAAGTTTACCAAAAATATATAATTATATACATAGAACTTTAATTGCATATCAGTGTAGCTTCCAGTATAAGCTAAAGCGCAACTTTGAGTTCGTATACTATGACACATGTAGTGACACTTGACATTAGGTACTTCCTGTCTAGTACCTAGTCTGCCTTGCTATACGTGAAGCGTATATATATATATATATATATATATATATATATATATATATATATATATTTATATATTATATATGTTTCACGCTTTTGTCCCGCATAGGGTAGATAGAAAGTACCTAGTGTTAAGACACTCCGTACTTCGCTTTTCAGACATTAAGTGTTGTGGCGGAACTCAACTTCTCATTTATCAGAACGAGTAAGCGAAATAAGTCAAATAGTCAGGAGAAGTAAAAAAACACAAAAATTATCAAAATTTCTATTTATTTATTATTATGATAAATTTTCCACTCGTGAGGCCAGATCGTCTTCGTGATCCAATCTATGTATACCGACACCTTAGTGTACACCCCGGCTGCTTGTCCACACCTTGGCCCATAGGAAACTATGCCTTCTAATGAATACGAGCAGTTCAAGTTCGAGAGGAACGCCATTAGAGGACCTCCACTGTCACCCTGAAATTTGAACAGGTTTTTTAAACTAAGTGAAAGAGAACTGAGTGTCAAGACACTACACGACACAGAACTGAGTGTCAAGACACTACACGACAAGACACACGGAGAACGTTTTCAATTATTAAAATTTTATTATATTTTATTCATAATTATATTTTAAGATATCAACTGTTGAGTTTCTCACCAGTTTTTCTGAGAGTATTACTGACTAATTCCTGATATTACCTAATTGATTCATCAAATATCGTCCTAACACACTAAAGAATATGTTAAACTATTTTAATATGATAGAGATCATCGTATCGCAGTGATTGCATCTGACAGTTAACGTGTTTCGAGTTCGATTCCCTTTTGGGGAACTATTTTTATTATTTTTTTCGGTAAGGTAACAATATATTAAAATTTAACGCATTTCGGTAAGGTAATTATGTATTAAAATTTAATTGGAGCGGGATTTGAATCCGCGCCTCTTGGAAACTGTCTAAGCGCTCTGACCACTAGGCTATACGTTAATCGAAACCATTATACTCTTGTTACAACATTATTTCTGTAGAAATAATTTAAAAATTATAAAATTATTCTTTGAAAATTATAAAATCCAACCGTTTAATTTAAAGTTTCCTACAAATGTTTTTTTTTCATTTGAAAATTGTTAAAAAACATATCGATTAGAAAGAAAATAACTTGGCCGGCAATCGAAGCCGCGTCCCCTTTACCAGTATCATGGAAGCAACTAGCAACCGACATACCTTGCAAGAGCCCTGAGAGAAGCCTGGGATAGTCCCTTTAGCACATATCATGGTGGCAGGATAGAAAACTGATCGTTCAAACTTCTGTTCACACAAACTTGACACTTCTTCGGCAAATGTCTGAAATCACCAACAATTGTACATACAAAATAACACCAGTGGGACAGCGTCTGACTGTAAACGCGATTGGTTTTGGGTTCGATTTCCACTCGAGGTGTAATTACATTTAAATTATTTTCATTTCCTCGCTCTGGTAATGTTAAGCGCGTCGTTGAGTTCCGCCGCTTAACTCTTAGTTCCGTCGTTGAGTTCCGCCACGCCAATTTTGTGGAAAGCGGAGTACATAAATACTCATGTGACAAAATTATCAAGCTAGCAGAAGCATTTTTTAATAGTTTTAAATATAAAAAAATAAACATTTTATCAAAATGTCATGTGAAAGTAAAAATTTCCGTTCAAAATAATTATCCTACCAGGATTTGAACCTGTTCTTAGGTTGAGCTTGCCACTACTTAGTATCAATGAAATAAGATGTTCAAATGATGTTTGAGAGGCTATCGTGTCTTGTGGGATAGCGTCTTATTGTAAGCTCAATTAGTTGTGGATTCGATGCCCATTTGGAGGCATGGTGATATTTGAAAAATAATTTTTATTTCTCCGCTCTGGTATAAGGTGAGGTTTGCTCAACACACGATCTCTCGAGTTCGGGCAGAAAGTATTTAACAGAGTGCCTTGACACTAGGCTGTCTCTGATTTTCCTATTATGCGGGATAAATCTGCTTTTTACATGATATTTTAACAGCGCTTAACCACGTTGATATTATGAGGCTCCACGTATCGCGTCCTGAAAGTAGCTAAGTGGTAACATAGGTCCAGACTGACCCGTTTCCACATTGTTATAATGTTCAGATTTTCTTAAATACGACTTACAGCAAGAAGTATATCAGATGCCTTCCCCTTCTCATCAGTTTCCCCCCACCCTGCGACTATCCTGGTCGGCCTGATCTCTCTGGACGGAACTGGCAGACAAATTGGGCGGATGAATTCGTTGAACCTAATCCTGGTTTTTGAATAAGCAATGTTGGTTACATATATCTTAATTTTTTTCTATGTATAAACAAGGTATGTACAGGGAAGGGTTAGTGTGAAGACACTTCGTTCTCAGTTTTTAATTTATTTATTTAATATATTACATAAATTTTATAGCTTCTTACATTATCAAGGACAACTTGGTGTCAAGACACTCGGTTGACTGCTTTTCGCCGGAAATTGACATTGCGTGTTGAGTGGCGAACTCAACGCCGCGCTTTGTCTTATTAGAGCGAGAAAATATAATCATTCCTGAATGAAATGATTGTTTAAATTTTTTTTTAATAATTTAAATATGATCATTACTCCGAGTGAGAATCGAACTCACAACCGATCGCGTTTACAATCAAACGCTGTCCTATTACTACTGACAATACTGACATTTTATACTGATTGACAATTCAAAAGTGGTTTATACCCATATATTGATTTTGGTTTTTAACTATGAGGCCGGTCGTGGAGCAGTGGAACAGAGTCTGACTGTAAACGCGATCGGTTGTCGGTTCTATTCCCACTTGAGGGACACGTGCTTTCTGTCTACCCTGCTATGCGGGATAAAAGCGTGAAGCTTAAAAAATATATAAACAGGTGATACCTCTCGTGTAACTCCACTAGAGCAATATCATGTCGTTTTTCCTCTTTCACGTACTCCTTGTGAGGTATAGTCCTTACAATGTTGCACAGCAAGCCCGATCTGATATCGGTTTTGTTGAGAGTGCCCAACAGCGCGTAACGGGCTTTGCCACTGGAATATCAATCGTTGTTAATATTAGAGGCCTAGATGACGCGTAAACAGTACGCGTTGCCATAGCAACGAGTATGTATTTTAAATAAATGTGTATGTCAAAAGTATAGCAGTGGGTTCCATTTATTTTATAGACTTAATCACACAATCTGTTCAATATATACTGCATATATGAAATACTTAAAAAAATATTATAGTCTATTAATATATAATATTGTTATGTGTGCTTTTAATAAAAAATTCTGATTTATATATTAAATTAAATTTTTATTACAATATGTACATAAGTACGTACCGTTACACCTTCCTCTCACAGAATAGAACATTTTTTTCGAAAAAAATGTATAAAAGTTGAACGCGCACCTTAAAACCGTCCAAGCGCTCTGACCGCTAAGCCATGTGTTCTTCTACCAGTTGCATCGAAATTCTTATACGTTTATTACAACGTTATTTATGGAAGACCGAAAAACACTTTAAAAATAGTAAAATATATATACTTACTAGCGGTTATCAACGAGAACGTGAGCAGCTGTTAGAATAAATTTATCACTAACAAGTGACCCTCCGCCAATCCAGACAATGTCCGCATCGTCTGTAGATACAGTGTTCTCGCAACCTATTACAGCCTGGAATATGATCTATATATAAATATTTCAAACTTGTTTAAGAAATTATGGGAACCGAGGAGTGTGAAATTTGGCACAGTTATGGTTTATATAGAGAAGGAGTGCAAAAAAGGTATATTAAATAAAAAAAAATAAAAAAAAAGATATAAACTACTAATATTAATTCTAAAAAAAGAAACAGGAAGTCGCTCAGGGAGTTTTTAGGCCTGAGGCCTAAAAACTTTCTGAGGCCTGAGGGTAAGTTTTGAAACTCCCTGCTTACACGTTGGAAAGGCAACACGATATTTACGCGTTTACAGGATATCGAGATTTTATTTAAAATTAATTTGATTTATGAAGCATAGGTGAGCAGCATGAGAGGTCACGGGAGACCTCGGTTGACCTTTGAAAACATAGTACTGATGACACTGGTGGAAGGTCACGTAACAATCGTTAGGACTCCCGAAGGGCATGTATGAAGAGATTAATGACTTGATGAATGGAAGAAGTATGCAGGGATGCCTGGCGTTTGGCTGTCCGTTCTCTCTAACTACCCTACTAGGAATAAAGCGTGAAGCTAACAAAAAAAAAGATTTCATATCGCCACAACGCTCCCAAATTTGAATCTTTATATGGATTCTTTAGTAGTCCGTGGTTACAGGTAGTTTGTCTGTGACAACTGATTACTGTAAAGTGTTTAAAACGTCAAGTTTCCAAAATTGTAATTTTTGAATACCAAAATATACGCGATTAGTCCGTTTAAAATAATTTCATTTAAAATATCAATATAAAGTCCTTGTATTACCATGTGTGGGAACTCCTTGGCGGCGGCTCTCTCTCCTGATGATATCCTGACCTGCGACAACGGGCAAGTATTTACCCTTTTATATATATCACCTTCTTGTATACATGGGTTGAAATACCTTTGATATTCTAGACATTCTGAAAGTAAATAATTACTATATATTTTTTATTATTTGAGGCAATCGTCTGATTTTAACGTGATTGGTTGTGGGTTAGAATTCTGGTCGAGTGAAAGTCAGGTATTGATAAGATAAAATGCAGTATTGAGTTCCGTCACTTAATTGGCAATGTCTCTAATATATATATATATATATATATATATATATATATATATATATATACTCTTGATCTAAAGACTTTAATCCTTACTTTCCCATGCTATACTGGACTTAGCATTTCTCAACCTTGGTTTCGGTAGTTCAGGACACCATCGGTGCTCTGGTGGTATCGCCAGATCTGGCAGGTTTGGACAGCAGAGGAATGGCTGTTTCCCTTCGTAGCGACACGTCTGAAATGATTAAATGCAGATTATATGTGTATATAGATGATATATTGGCGGAACTCAACGCCGCACCTGGTCTAATCATCATTGCTGAGTGAGTACAAAATAATTTTGTAGATTTTTATTATTAAAAAGCAACTTTACGCTATATTCCTTAGCAAGGTAGTCAGAGATAGTCTAATATCAAGACACTCTGTTGATTGCTTTTTGCCCGGAAACGAGGCTTTATGTATTGATTAACTAACACCAAACCTTACTAGAACAGAAAAATGAAAATATACTTGTATATATATAATCATTTTAGCACCTCGAGTGGGAATCGACCCCACATCCAATCTCGTTTAAAGTCGCTGTCTCACTGTACCACCATGGCTTTGTAGTAAGAAAAAAATATATAATTTCGGCATTCTTAAATATAAAAGATTGAAGCCGGTCGTGACAAAATGGGATAGCGTCTGACTGTAAACGTTATCGGTTGTGGATTCGAGTCTCATTCTGGGGACTGCTTATATTAAAAATATATACACTTCAGTAAGCATCTCAAAATACGGCGTTGAGTTCCGCCACTGAACTGAAAAAAATGTCAGGTAAAACTCACCATGTTGTCAGACCTCAGTACCCCTTCATTGGAATGCTCGAAGTATTTTTCGAACACCCCCGTCCTGTAGGATAGGTCCTGGTTAGGACAGCAGACTATTCTAGTAGTCCCTTCCCATTTGCACATCTGTAATATAGAATTTCATGTACATATTTGGAATATTTTTAAATAATAATAATAAGAACGTTAAGGCCAGTCTTGGCGCAGTGGAACAGCGTCTGACTGTAAATGCGTTTGGTTGGAGGTTCGCATCCCACACTTGAAAATGATTATATTTAAATTATTTTCATTTCTCATCACTTCTCGTACCTTAGTCTCGATTTCGGGCGGAAAGCAGTCAACGGAGTGTCTTGACACTAGGTTCTCTCTGACTACCCTGCTATGCGGGATGGCGCGTGAAGCTGTTTATATATGTAATATATAGAGACTATAGAGAGGGAGCTCCTCTAGTGTCATGCGAGTCTGGTACAACTCTCTTATTTATTTGATACATTTATTTAATATATAAGCAGTCAGCGGAGTGTCTAGACACTAGGTTGTCTCTAACTACCGTGCTATGCGTGATGGCGCGTGAAACTGCTTATATATGTAGTATATAAAGACTATAGAGAGGGAGCTCCTCTAGTGTCATGCGAGCCTGGTACAACTCTCTTGTTTATTTGATATTCTTATTTAATATATTAACTTACAGGTGGCTTCTTTTCATCTTCGTTTACAAGCTTAATAGCGTATGGACACTCCAATATACTTTTACAAACGCCTACAATACTTTTCACATTACACGGATCACCTGAAAAAAGAAAGAAAGGCATATAAATGCAAGAGACTATTAAGTGCAATGGGACAGCATCTGACTGTAAAAGCGATTAGGTGTGGATTCGATACACACTCAAAGGAATGATTATATTAAAATTATTATAATTTCTCCGCTGGAATAAGACAAAACGCGGTGTTGGGTTCCGCCACTTAGGACTTGCTAGAGTCTGGTGTAGAACGTAATGTTTTGACACTGGATGTTTTACTCGGAATATTACTTTTCTATGCGTGTTAACACGTGAAACTAAAAAAAATATTTTTTTTTAATTCTAGTTGATATATATATATATATATATATATATATATATATATATATATATATATATATATATATGCAGTATCTAATGCAGTTACTTTAGGAAAAATTTATTCTCAATAAACAGCAATAAAAACATAAACAGATTCCATATTTCACAAGAAATCGATTATTATCGATTTCACTCAATTATTTTGAGATCTTTTGTTAACAGAATTTTATAGTAAATTCTGTTAACAAAAATATAGATTTTAAAAATCAAAAGACCTTGAGTCTCATGAGAAGCGTTGAGGAAAACAATCGAAGAATAACTGAATTGCTAAGCACAAAACTATATATAACAAACACAAAGTTGTAAAGAAACACAAAAAATAATAAACACAATAAAAACAAGAATTTTATTATTTGATTAACATGTTAAGTGTTTCTTACCGACTTCCAAACACAAAACGCCGTGTAACAAACACAAATACACAAATAAACACAAAAACATCTTGCTCATACAATTAAAATAAAATAAAATTAAAGCGTAAATAACATTTTCATATAAATATATATTTATATTTATATATTTATGTATATTTTGCTGTGATAACGTCCGAGCACTACAAGGTCATCTTTCGATGTGAACTTATGATGCTACTTAAGTCATATGTATATATATATATATATATATATATATATATATATATATATATATACTATGCCTGCTACTTTGTGTGTTATATTATTGTTCCCAATTTCTGATTGGGCTTCATTGGGCTCTTCATTAGCATGATCATTGGGCTTTTAGGGTTCCACATGATGCATAACCGCCACCAAAAGTAAACATAGCCTGTAAAAAATAATAAATTCAAATGAGTTCAGTAGTTACAGAGATTAGTGTGTACACATAAACAGACTTACACACAAACGAAGTTGCATTCAAAAATGTGTTTTATATTTATAAGAATATAAATTAATAAGAATCATCGTGATATGATGTTTAGTTTTAGAGAAAATTCGTGGAAAAACATACATACACACATACCAAATTAAGCACACCCGCCTAGAAGCCAAAATGGAGCATTATTTTCATATATTAAGCAATTCCAACAATATTATATACATACATGTCAAGCTGACATCTTCCTATTTTGAAATCGGTTAAAAATAGTATAGCAATGATCTTATGTTCCGCGCAACCAAAGTCAGGGGCGTTAACTAGTTATATATTAAGATATATTATGACAGGAAACGGGTTTTAAAAAAACTTGTTTGGACAATGTAATTCCATAAGAAATATGGACATTCGTACTCACATTTTTTATTATACTGCATTAAGGACTTCGTTTTCCTCAACGTTTAAAACAACAGATAGACATGCGGCGTAATAGGAAGGTATCTGGCGTTAAACGCTATTGATTATTTATTTGATTTTGACTTGTGGCAATTTTAATAATTAAATTATTTCCGTTTGACGGTTTTGGTCAGACAAAGTGCGGCGTTGAGTTTCGCCACTCAACGCATTGGTTGAAATTCAGGCGGGAAGTGAAAAACGGAGTGTCTTGATTTTAGTTCCCTTTTGAATAGATATCCTAAGTATAAGATACAGCGTATGGCTGAAATAAACTAGATTCTGCCTGCAATTTACTGTCTTTTGTCATACCAGAGCCAGGAAATGAAAATAATCTAATTATAATCATTTCCCTCGAGTGGGAAGCGAACTCACAATCAATCACCTTTACAGCCAGACACTATCACCACACCTTAAGGATTACTTAAGTCCATATCATTAGTGGTTGACGGTAAAAAATATATTAGTAGTTTAAAAGTGGCACCTCGGATTAATCTCATTGGTTAGGATATTGCTTCTGCGTTAAGTTCCTTAAAGTTGTCATGGAAGTCGTCATGGAAGGATGGCGTGGTGTTATGGTCTCAGCTTATGGCTGTTGAGGAGTAGCATCTCGAGGTATTACTGGATATAAAGACACCTGCCAGTTGGTGTTAGTCAAGACAATGTTTTCGTAGCTTCACGCTTTTATCCCGCATAGCAGAGTACACAGGAAGTACCTAGTGTCACGACACTACTCCGCCTTCCGCCGAATTTGAAATATTGCGTGTTTAATGGTGGAACTTATCGCTTTGTTCTACCAGAATGAAGAAATGAAAATAATTTAAAATATAATCATTTTCTCGAGTCGAATCGAATCAAAACCACGACCACGACCGGTCTCAGTTCCTCCACTCAACACATAATGTCTCTAATTCACCGGTAAGTGTTGCAGGGAGTGTCTTGACACTAGATACTTGTCTATCCTGATATATTGGATAAGAGGGTGAAGCTAAAAAAGTAAGTATACTTGAAAAAAAATCTATTATCTAATTTAACGTAACTCGCATTATCTTAAAACGTAAAAAAAATTACGGCTTACTAAAATTAACACTTCAGACCTGAGAAGAACAGTGGTAGAAACTCAGTAAGGCATTTTAAAGCCAGTAGTATATTAGAGAGAACCTAGTCAACTAATGGTGGAATGGAGAAAGTGGAAAGTGGATAACGTAGTGTTTTGTCACTAAATGCTCTTTGACTATTACCCAAGAAAAAATATTATCTGAATCATCACTAAATATAGCAACAAGATCTACATTTTAGTTCTGTTTATTTGTCTCCTTCGAGTGTAATGTATTGATGTACAGGGCCGGATTTAGATATGTAGAGGCCATAAGGCATTTTAAGAATGGAGGTCGATCGTGGCACAGTGGGACAGCGTCTGATTGTAAACTCAATCGACTGTGGGTTCTATTCCTTCTCGGAGGAGTGATTATATTTAAATTATTTTCACTTCCTCGCTGTGGTAAGACAAAGTGCGGCGTTAAGTTCCACCACTCAACACGAAATGGTTTGAATTCGGTAGAAAGCCAAGTAGGGAGTGTTTTGACACTAGGTACTTTCCGCCTAACCTACCATGCGGGGTAAAAGCATGAAGATATAAAATTAAATAAAAAAAAAGAATGAACGCCAGTAATTATTTTATAAATTAATTTGCAATTGGGATGCTCGATTAAATACTAAATTGTTACTAAATAGGTTACGTATCCCAGAAGGGCATGTATCAAGAGGTTGATAACTGGACGAGGTGAAAGAGGTGTGCAGAGACCGTAGCGTTTGGCGCTCCGTCCTTTCCAACTACGCCGCAAGGGATAAAGCGTGAAGATAAAAAAGGAATGTGTTTTAATATTTTATATTAAATGTAAAAAATAATCTTTTAAGGTGCAAAAATTTTGACTGGCTTATGTTTTTAATGTGGAGGCCCTCGGGGTAGTGTACCCTATTACATCACGCCTACCCACTCTTAAATCCGGCCCTGGATTTCATAGGAATGGAAGTAGACTTTACAATTACACGCTTTTTCCCTTTTGATAGATAAGCAAAGAGAATTTAGTGTCAAAACACTCAGTTCCCAATTTTCCGTTGAAATTTAAGACATTGCTGGTAGAATGACAAAATTGAACGCCGCGCGATTCTTACTAAAACTGAGAAATTATAAAGATTGAAATATAAGCTATATATAAATATAATAATTGAGGCCGGTCGTGGCGCAATGTGACAGCGTCTGACTGTAACGCGATCGGTTGTGGGTTCGATCCCCACTCGGAGGAGTGATTATATTTAAATTATCTTCACTTCTTCGCTCTGGTAAGACAAAGTGCGGCGTTGAGTTCCACCACTCACCACGCAATGTCTCGAACTCGGTGGAAAGCGAAGTACGGAGTGTCTTGACACTAAGTACTTTCTGCCTACCCTGCTACGCGGGATAAAAGCGTGAAGCTAAATATATATATATATATATATATATATATTATAAGCCGGAGAATCGAACCCACAAACATTCCCGTCTACAATGTGATTCTATTTCAATATTTCGAGCGAATAATTGAAGGCTCTGTACAAATCTATCTAGCTACTCTATAATAATTTTGTAGTCAATAAAGCACTTCGAACAGTGTTTTAGCATTTTTATTGGAAAACTTTTGACGTAATTTAATTTTTGTTATTCATCTCTTTACAACTTCTATACTACCAATTTAGTATGGCTGGGCTTGTAAAAAATTTTTATATCTAACTTAACGCTTTTATTCCAGATAGCAGGGTAGATAAGAAGTACCTAGTGTCAAGACACTCTGTACTCCATTGAATTCGAGATATTGCGTGTTGAGTGAGGGAGCTCAACGTTGGGAGCTCATTTTTAACTTGCCATTTGTATGGAGAACTCGGAAAGGAGTGTCTTATTTTCTCCTCTAGTGATAACTCTTAGTCTTCTTATTAACATGTTTATTTTTTTTTATTAATTATTTGGTATTAAATATTTATAGGCCAAATTATATAAAAACCTTTATAAATGGTTCCACTAATATAATTGTGTTTGTAAGTGTGTTTGTATGTATGTTACTATTTCACACAAAATTACTGAACAGATTTTGATGATACTTTACAATTGAGGTCATCGGGCGCAGTGGAACAACACTTAAGTGTAAAGGCTGGTTGTGGGTTCGATTCCCATTCGGGGAAATGATTGTTTATAAAAAATATCGTCTTTCTTATAAATTGTAGCCTTTGTGTTATTCTGATATTCAGAGGTAGTCAGAGATAACCAAGTGTCAAGATGCTCAGATAACTCTTTCCCCCCGAAATTAAGATATTTCATATTGAATGGCAATCTCAACGCCGCGCTTTGTCTTATCAAAGCGAAGATATGAAAACCAATTTCAAATATATATAAACTTTTCTCGTAATTGGAATTGAACCCGTTATCGCGTTTACAATAAGACGCAGTTCCACTGCGGCGACATACTACATTCGTAATCATTCGCAATCGCTCTGGTAAGACAAAGCGCAGCATTGAGTACTGCCACTTGCCACGCAATTTCTCAAATTCGGCAAAAAGCGGAGTATGGAGTACTTCCTGTTTACTCTGTACAGAGTGTCTTGACACTAGGTGCTTCCTGTTTACTCTGCTAAAAAAGCTACCTATATTAATAGGTAAATCTAAATTAGAGCGCAGGTAAAAGCAATAAATTCCTTATAATGCAAAAGAAACACAAATAAATTAAAAAGTACATAAATGAAGTGCCTATATAAAATAAATACTACACACACTACCATGTATTTGACATTTTTACACGTTGCTAAGCGATGCGTACTTTACGCGTCAACAGGAGCACTTTCGTATTGTAAATTTTTTATTTATAAATACCCACATAGTCAATAGAAAGCAGTGCCTAGTGTCAATACACTCCGTTAGTCGCTTACCGCCCGAATTCCAAGCATTACGTGTTAAGGCGGAATTCAACGCCGCGGTTTGTCTCACTAGAGTGTATATATACAAAAAAATAAATAATTAAAAGATAAATTTTATATTGTAAAATATAAATTAGAATATTAATTATCATCTATAAATATAAAATATAAAGATGCCCTTTCGTATTGTAAAATGTTTAATTACATATACCCGCAAAGCAAAGTGAGAAGACCTAGTAACAAAACACTTGACTGGTTGTTATGTGGCGGAGCTCAACGCCGCAGTTTGTCTGGCCAGAGTGTATATATACAAGAATAATAAACAATTATCACCCTAAAAAATACAAAACAACTACTGTACATCAAGGGGTAAAACGATACCGCAAAATAAATATTTAAAGCATGTTCCTATGAGCAAACTTTGTAAGATATATAAAGGGTGGTATTTTTCACCGAGGCCACTTTCCGAGGAGATATCATCTGTATCGCATCTAACAGCAAAGATGTTCAAAATAACCGCGGTCCTATCACTTCTGTTAATTGGTGAGTTCTTTTCCCTAATTCTAGGGTATAGTAAAAAAAAAATAAAACCTTCCCGTGTTCGAAGCTCTGGCTGTTTTCGAGAGATTTTGCCAGGTAACGGATCTTAACGCCGCGCTTTGTTTGTTTATTAGACCGAAAATAATGTTAAATTAATATAGTCTAATTACAACCATAAATAGCTACAATTATATAAAAAAACAAACTCCTAGTCCTCACCATAGAAAAGATTTCATTGAAATTTACTTCGACTGGGAATCGAATAAGCGTATAGCTGCATTATAGGCAAAGCTTTTATATATATGGTGTTCATTTTTATGTATAATATTATAATTTATTTATATATTATTATATTTTGTTAGCGACTTGGTCGCAGGCAGACTCTAGACGGTATAAAAGAGATGCTGCATCATCACGTGAGCACGATACAGGTACTGATGTGTGTATATATATATATATATATATATATATATATATATATATATATATATATATATATATATATACCGGTGAGGGTTACTCCAAGCTGAGACATATTTAATAGGCATACAGAACTAAGTGTTAAGACACTGTTATTTAATTTCCCCCCTCTCTATAGACTTTGTGTGTTCGTTTGTACACACTGCGTTGAGTTCCGCCACTCAACACATGATGTCTTGGAGTTTTTGTGCTAAAACAGCGAACACAGTGTCTCGACACTAGGTTCTATAACTATCCCGCTATGTAGGTAAAAGCGTGAATCTGTGTCATCGTTAACAGTACGGTATAGCTATTTGCGGAGAATTTTAGCGAAATCAGGCCCTTTTTTAAGTAGGTAGAGAGATATTTTTGAAAAAACGTATAAAAATTTTGAACGCAGCGGGATTCGAACCCGCACCTTTCCGAACCTTCTACCGAAATTCTTATACGTTTTGTTACAACTTATTTATGTTGTTAGCATCTCTGTAGAGAGATTTTTACAAATTTCTACTACTTAAATATTATTAAGAAATAATCGTTTAACAAGAGAGATTGCTATTTTATTTTAATATTTACTATTTTTAAAGTGTTATTCCACACTTAGGATTCGATTCGCTGCGTTCAAATTTTTATACGTTTTTTCAAAAATATTTTCTAATCCTAAGTGTGGAATAACACTTTAAAAATAGTAAAGGTAGAGAGATATCCTCGGGCAGTAGAGGTGAGAGTTGATGCCCGTTTTAAAAGGTTATTTAAGACCACACTTGGGTCGTAAGTCCTTAGACATTGCATGTGATCTATCTAGTAAAGGCCTGAAGAAAATCGTTTATTTCTCAGTAGATCTTCGGTAGACTGGTGTAGTTGAAAATGCAGGGTTCATAATAGTTTGTTAGTTGGGTAACCCTAAATTAGGAGAGTGCATGCTAGCATGTTCTAGAAATGTCTATGCTATTTAATCCAGGGTGTTCACTAATATATAATCATGTACAGAGTATAGTTGACCATTGCTCAATGTAGAAAGAAGTTCGTATTCCGTGATACTCATCGGCATACGTTTGGTAAATCACAATAAATTACACATAGAGGTTACCTGTGACCACGGACTTCTGTAAAGTGCTCGAAGCGTCAGGTTTCCAAAAATGTATTTTCGAATACCAAAATATACGCGATTAATCCGTTTAATTTAGTTTCGTTTAAAATGAGTAAAAATCACGAAAATGAAAGATCTTATTATCTATAGTGCTTTTTTTTATTTCTTAATAATTATTTTTTTTGTTTTTTTTTTTCACGCTTTTATCCCGCATAACAGGGTAGGCAGAAAGTACCTAGTGTCAAGACACTCCGTACTTCGCTTTCCACCGAATTGGAGACATTGCGTGTTGGGTGGTGGAACTCGACGCCGCTCTTTGTCTTTACCAGAGCGAGAAAGTGAAAATAATTTAAATATAATCACTCCCCCGAGTGGAGATCGAACCCACAACCGATCGCGTTCACAGCTAAACGCTGTCACACATCTTTATTTAGTTATTATATTTTATATTTTCCAATTATTTCACTATTAATATTTTGAATTGTTAGTGACTATTTGTATTCAGTTGTGGATTGATTTTATTTATTATTTAATTATTAATTATGTGATTCACTTAATTGATTATTGTTTATTTTTTAATTTCCTTTAATTAAAATGTTTTTAATTTAATTTAATGTATTATTTATTGTAATTTTTGTTAATTTCAATTAATATTTATTTTAATATTTATTTATTTTAATAATACATACAATCACTTAATAAACTAAAAAAATATAATATCAAACAAGGCAAAATAAATAAAGTAAGACTTAGACTTTAATCATAGTCAGGTTAGGTTGTACCGAAAAAAAAATCTAGACATTTTTTGGTCTGCGTTTCCGTTATTTTCTACCTAGTCAGTCAGTCAGTAAGAAGCATGTATTAGCATTTTTATGTTTGTCTAGCATGAAAGTGAACTGACGTAATTTTTTTTTAAATTGTAATTTTTTCCTCAACAAAATGGCCGACAATATCTAATAAATAAGATTTATTTTTATTCAAGATTTTTTAAAGTTTGGCCACTTTCATCCGGACTGTCATATGTGGAATGCCGTTATTAGAATAGAAGTTGCAGTTAGACATTTTAGTAGGCAGGGCCGGATTTAAATGTTGAGGCCCTGGGAAGTGGAAGAAATGGAGGGAGGTCCCTAGTATTTTTTTTAAATGAATTATTTTGCAAGTGTTGTTGATAAAAGATATTAAAATCGATGAATTGATTCTAAAAATATTGTTCAGTCGATGTTTGGTTTTTTTTTCTGATATCGATGCCCCTCAATTGCTTAAATCCAGCCCTGGTAGCAGGTATATCTTCGTCTGTTAATATATATAGTTATTATTATGTATATTTCTATTTATATACAAAACTATTTAATATATAAATGTTTTTTTTTATTATTTCAAGCTATGTTAAAAAGAAACAAATCATTTTATATATAAATATGTTTATTTATGATTATAATATATGTATATAGGGAAATTTTATATTATTCATAAAATATATATTATAACAAAGAGTGTAGCTCAGCTGATGATATCTGACATTGACATCTTTTTAGTTTCTGTCATAATCTGTTCCTAGTGACTTTATGCTTCTGACATACACTTTACATCACTGACGTAATTCTTGATTATTATGACACTGTCAGAACGGAAATTGTAACTGGCAGCCCTAAGAATATTTATTAAAATAACCTTAATACATTCATACGTTTTAATATTTTTTATCGTGGCATGATTTTATTGTTTCTTAATTTTTAATTTTTTTTTTTAATTTTAAACTATATTTTTGAATGTTACAGGCAGCACATTATGGGCAGCGAGCCTTTCATGTGATTCTTGTGGGAGCGAATGCGCTTCCGCCTGTGGAACCCGTCACTTCCGGTCGTGCTGTTTTAATTATCTGAGGAAGAAACGCGGACCAGACAACCTTAAGGTTATCTTAATAATTATTATTATTCATATATTTTTTAACTTCACATTTTTTTCCCGCATAGCAGAGTAGACAGAAAGACTTAGTGTTAAGACACTCCGTACTTCATTTTCCACCAAATTCGAAATACTGCGTGTCAAGTGGTGAAACTCAACGCCGCACATAATCTTACCAGAGCGAGGAAGTGATAATAATTTTGAAATAAATTCTCTCTCTTCTCCTACGACTGGGAATAAAACCCACAACCGATCTCGTTTACAGTCAGATGCTATCCCACTGCGCCATGACTGGCCTCACGATTTTTTTTGTACACGAATATAATATATATTTTAAATCTTAACCAACATGAAAAAAAGATACAATGCGAACATGAACACAATTTGTTGGCTAGTTTTCGCTCTATGTTGCTTGTTGAGTGACGGAACTCAACTCTGCGCTTTGTCATCAAAGAGAAATGAATATGATCATACCCTCGAGTGAGAATCGAACCCACAACCAATCGCGTTTACAATTAGTCGCTGTCCCATAACGTCACGATGACTTCTATATAAAAAAAAATATATTTTTTTTTAATTTTTTCAGTTTCTCTCCCATAACATGCAGAATTTGAAGTCGGAATATATTGGAAGGAAATTCCCTTCTACCGTGCAAGACGAACCCTGGAACTTCATCCCAGACGACTTTAGTCTCTATCCTTATGAAGATACAATTGAGAGCAGATTGCAGGCTATGTACGAATGAATTAAATATATTAAATATGGTATAATGTATATAAACATATAAATAATTGGTATTAAATGTTATTTTATTAATTATATAAAGAAAGTGTAATTATAAAATGGCTGAACAAATTTTAATGAAGTTTTTAATAATAATTACTTAATTTTTCTAATAAAAGTGTAGTCTGGGGTAATTTTTCATTAACAGGTGTAAAGGATATATATACACACAAACATACAAATTTATGTTTTATTTTTATATATAATTAAAATCAAAGATCAGTTTTAAATATTTAAGGTAATAATCTCGTGTAAGTATTTATTCCACCCTCTTTCTAGTCCCGGGATTTCGATATTGGTTAAACACAATCCCAAGATCCCGGGATAAATTATTACTTAACAAGTGTGAATTATAGTTAAAACAAGATGAATGACAAATGCAACAAACAGATAGATGTAAAATTTATGTATTATTTTTTATATATTTTTTAAATAATCCCTAAAATCCCGGGATTACCAATCACCATCACCGATTAATTAAACTTTCTTAATGCTGATAAACTAAACTTTCGTAATGCTCTAATAATATATGATCCTATACTGTTGTTGTTTAGTCTATTTATATTAGCTTTTTGCATTGAAATTTTATCAAAATATGTTTAGCCATTTATCGAAAGTGCTAACAAAATCCTTAGATGTCATATCACAGGCTGGATTGATATGAAATCTAACATTTTAAGTCATACATCGTTTTCCTAGAAATGTTTCTAGAGTTATTTTTTGTAATAAATGTAATTCATATTAAAAAAATATAACTTTATGTCATGTCTTCACTTTTATTTATTTATTCCCTTAAGCTTTTAATTTTAAATGTATCTATTTTTAACGGATTAATCGCGTATATTTTGTTATCCGAATATTTTTGGAAATCTCACGTTTCGAACACTTTACAGTAGTCCGTTGTCACTTGCGAGTAGACTGAGGTGACATTCGTCTGTCGGTTGATACAAAAATATAAGATATAGATTGAAGTAATTAATTTTTTTTTAGCTTCACGCTTATATCCCGCATAGCAGGGTAGACATAAAGTACCTAGTGTCAAGACACTCCGTACTTCGCTTTCCACCGAATTCGAGACATTGCGTGTTGAGTAGTGGAACTCAACGCCGCTCTTTGTCTTTTCTAGGGCGAGGAAGTGAGAATAATTTAAATATAATCACTCTCCAGAGTGGGGATCGAACCCACAACCGATCGCGTTTATAGTCACACGCTGTGCCACTGCGCCACGACCGGGCTCAAATAATTATTTTTTTAATTTTTAATTTAATTTTTTTTAATCCGTTTACAATAGTTTTATTGAAAATGTGTAAAAATCACGAATATCCAAGATCTTAATAAATAACAATGTAACTGATTGTTGTCTGTACATGGAAGATATATAAAAGAACTATTATTGGGGCATGTATCTATATAAAACAATCCAAAGCAATGATGTTTTTAATTCATCTGTTCGTCTGTGCGTTTGTGGACATTAAACTCGGAAACTGCTAAGCCGATTTCAATTCTGTTTTCACTATCATATGCTTGTAACGTTCCCTTAACACTTAGTTTGTTTTATTACAATCGGTTCACAAATAAGAAAGTTATATGAATCTAAAGTATTGCCTATGAAAAAAAAAATGATATAAAATAACAGTTCAATAAAATAACAGTTAAATAAATTTAGGAAATGCTTAAAGTTTTTTAGTAAATTGCTGACATTTTTGTTTGAGTACTTATATCATAGACAACCCAGTGTCAAGACATTGTGTGTTGGAAAGGCGAACTCAACGCCGCTCTTTGTCTTACCAGAGCGGAGAAATTGGAAATAAATAACTAAAATTAATGAGTCGAAAATCAATCACTTGAGCCCGAAACTATTATTAAACATATATGCGGTTTCGCTCGCCTCAACAACGACAAGCTACGTAATTCCTGAAAAATCTAAAAGAAAAATAAAAAAAAATTAGGCCAAGTTCTTCTTAAAATTTTCAAGTATCTCTATATAAAATTTCATCACAATCGGTTCAGCGGTTTGGCTGTAATGACGTCAGACAGACAGAGTTCCCTTCTCACTTTTTATATTATTATAGATAGCTTGATATTCTTGTTGCTCGTTCAGAGTTCAGTAATAAGGCCACCTAAAATATTATCAATATTGTCATTCACGGGACGTCATTTCATTACTGATAACTGGTGGTAATTCTATGTATAAACTACCTTTTGTCTTAAGCACATTTTTTTTAGCTTCACGCTTCTATCCCGCATAGCAGGGTAGACAGAAAGTACCCAGTGTCAAGACACTCCGTGCTTCGCTTTCCACCGAATTCGAGACATTGCGTGTTGAGTGGTGGAACTCAACGCCGCTCTTTGTCTTTACCAGAGCGAGGAAGTGAGAATAATTTATATATAATCACTCTCCAGAGTGGGGATCGAACCCACAACCTATCGCGTTTACAGTCAGACGCTGTCCCACTGCGCCACGATCGGTCTCAATTATTGTTAATTTCAATATTTAAAACAGATTTTTTTTAATTAAGGCTTTCGCTTTTCGATTTTTCTTTTTCAATTCGTCCCTCTCCTAGTCCCTTCTTTTCTACTTCCTTCTCATCTCTGCTTCCTCCTGTTCTAGTCTCTTCTTCTCTACTTTCCTCTCTACTGGAGTCTTGTCTGGCTGGGTTGATTGAATAACAACAAGATAGTAGCAAGTAGCACCAGAGGATACTCAGTTCATAAGTAGACTTCTCAGTGCTTAGATGATGGTTACGGGCGAAGATAGAGAGCACAGGCAGGCAATGCCCGGAATATATGAATCATGTGAAGGGAAAATTTTGCAAAAAATATTCAGACAGAGATTTTTAGAAATTTATATATTAGATTAAATTAATTGCATTTATTTTATGTAAGACAGAGCGCGACGTTGAGCTCGCCACTCAGCACGCAATGTCTCTTTTTTGGGGCGGAAAGCGGACAACGGAGTGTTTTGACACTATATTATTTTTGACTAGCCTGATGGGGTCACTAGATATTATATTATATTATAATTTAATTTATAGTAGTGGGTTCGTTCTCATTCGGAGAATAGATTATATTTGAAATTTTCTTCCATTTCTCCACTCTGGTAAGATGAAGCTCAACTTTAAGTACGCCCCTCAATAAGCAAATCGAGATTTTGGACGGGAAGCAGTCCATGTAGTGTCTTGAAATTAGGCCTCCCTGAACATCCTGTTGTCTGGGATAAAGCGTGAACTAGCCACTATCAGTGAATCATACTATTTGAATTATTTCATATTTTAAGAACTTTGTGTATTTTGTGGCGGAAATAAACATTGATTATGAAATTGAACTGGAAAAGACAAGTTAAAGAAAACATTTTTGAAAAAACGTATAATAATTTGAACGGAGCGGTATTCGAGCCCGTGCCTCTTGGACACCGTCCAAGTGCTCTAACCTCAAAGCCATGCGTTCTACTACCAGCTGTGTCGAAAATATTATAAAATAATAAAGTTTTCTTTATATATAATGTAATGAAAATTTTATTCTTTAGACCAATTACAGTTATATTTTATGAAAATGATTAAAAATTATAACAAATTTCAATAAAATATCAACAGTAAAATAACATAGACCGTCCACAGGGTCTGGTTTGGAATCCGCGATTGGTTGTGGGTTCGATCCTCATTTGGGGAAATGATTATATTTGATTATTTTCATTTTTACGCTCCAGTAAGACAAAACGCAGCGTTCAATTGTCTATCAACATGGATTTTTTTGATTTGGCAGGAAAGTAAAAAACGGAGTGTCTGTTTTCAAACGGAGTGTCCGAATGCCAAAATATAAGTGAATAATTCAGTATGAATAGTTTGATATTTTAATGTCTCAAAAGTAGACATCATAATTTCTTGACATTATGTTTTCTCTGTCTATATTGTAAAATGTAAAAAAATAAATATAAAACAAAATTTAAACGTGAGATTTAGTACTTTATAAAGCAGTAAAAAATGGCTTTCTGTTTGTCTGTTTGTTCGCAGACATAAATGTATTGGACGGATTTCAATTAAACTTTTTTGTTATATAGCTATTAGACCTGGCTAGGACTTAAAACCGAGACATGCAATACCTGATGTAGAACCAAAAGAAACCAGTGAAACTATAAGGAATTTTCAGAAATTATAGATCTGGAACATCTGATGAAGAACCATGATGGTTTAGCTAAACTATAACATTTCAAATTTGCGATACTTGTTGAACACCTCGTGTTCAACAAGTATCGCAAATTTGAAATTTTCGCGGGTTACTTATATTAATATTTCTATGTTTTTGTGGCGTTATGTTGGTATTCATATCTCTCAGTAATGCCAATCAGATCGGCCATTTTGAATGTTCACTTAATTCAGTTAGTAAATTATTCAAAATAAATGATTTTTTTTTCATTTTTTTATTATTGTAACAAATTTTGTGTAAAAAAAAGAAATTAATCAGCTACCTTGGACCGAAGCAACGTTCATCGGTGGTACGAAATGTTCTCAGAAGCTTTCTGATTACTTGCAATACTTTTTGAACACACCTATTTTAAGGAAATGTCACCTTTGCACAAGTTTCTCACTATCATAGATAGAAAGAAAAATAGATATAGATAGAAAAAGGAGGTAAACGAGCAGAAAGGCCTAACGGTAAGTGAATACCACCAAATTACTAAGATACCCACCTTTTATGGGACTGTACCTTTCAGTGGAGGGGAATTCTACCCCGTCTCTCTACGGGGAAAATAATGTTGGGTTAATCGTGATGGAGTGAATATGAAGAGTGATATCTCTATATAAACGATTGTAGAGGTTTTAGATAAAAATAAATTTAGCAATATAAATTATTTAATTGGTGCTATATAAATTTATTTACATTTATTATAACATTTTGTTAGTTAAAGAAATTCCGTTATAAATTACATATATAAGGCCTGTAGCACATTATCAGATTCTTCCTGTGCATCGAGCTTTAAATCGTTTGGCATATCTTTCCATAGACTGTCTGGTAGAGCGATGGCGGCTAGTGTCGTCCATTGAGGATTATCAGCTTTCCAAATGTGGTTTTGTTTTAGTAGCTAAAAATAAAAAAAAAAACATATATAGATAGGATATCACAGAATCGCTGCTGTTGTGGATTTGATTTCCATTTGGTGTAATACATAGTAGCAAGCGTAAGAAAAATCGGCTTTGAGTTCGGCCACGCAATTCAAAATGTCTTGTTTTGGTAGAAAAGTAGTAAACAGAGTGTCGTGACACTGGTTTCTTTCGGACTGCCCTGTTATATATATATATATATATATATATATATATATATATATATATATATATATATATATATATATATATATATATATATGTGTGTTAAAATTCCTAAGTTTATGAAAGATGCTGTAAAATATACATTCATGTTTTCAGGTCCTCGTTTCTTCCTTAAATAATTAAAACAACAAGACCGGAAGTATCGGGTTCCGCACGCCGGAGCGCATTCACTGCCGCAGGAGTTACACACTCTCGCTGCCATGATGCAGCCTGAAATTATATGTAAAATATCTTTAATATAACCTTTGATTTTCACGATTTTTACACATTTATAAATGAAACTATTTTAAACGGATTAATCGTGTATATTTTGGTATTAAAAAATATATTTTTAACATCTTCAATCTTCAACTTAAGTGTGTGGCGCAATTCAACTCGCACTTTACTTAGCAGAATGGTGAAATTAGAATACTTTGAATGTAACCATTTCTCTGTACGAAAATCGAACCCAAAACCAATTGTATTTACATTACTCCTTGGATGATGGCATTATTTCTAATATATTTTTAAAAGCGTCTGACTGTAAGCGCGATCGGTTGTGGGTTCGATATCCTCTCCGAGGAGTGATTATATTTATATTAGTTTTACTTCGCTTTGGCAAGACAAAGACAAGACTCGTTAAGACAAAGTGCAACGTTGAGTTCCGCCACTCAACATGCAATGTCTTAAATTCAGCGGAACAAGGAGTACGGAGGGTCTTTACACTAGGTACTTTCTGTCTATCCTGCTATACGGGATAAAAAGCGTGAATAGAATAAATACATATCTTACCTATAAACATAGTAAGGATTGATAAAATAATTGTAATTTTAACCATTTTATATTGTTGGGAGTGAACTCTATGAGATAAAACGGTTTTGTCGAATGTGGGATGTATGGCGATCCTTTTTATATGTACCGATGTTTGTACAATTGGAGAAAGACAGATGAAATTGTTTATTTTGTAAAACTATACACCCCTTTTACTTGAAACATTTGTTTGAAGGGTGCTTTACGAGTAAATGTAAAAGCAGAACATGGTAAAGTACATTTGTTACTGGATGACATGCTTTAGAAATATATGTAAAAATTGGAAGTACGAAATTTAGTATAATTATATCAGAATTTATATGGAGGAGTGCAGAATATGAGAAATGAAAAAATTAAATGATTAATTATTCCATCTGCAAATCCAGTTGTAACATACGCGTTTAAAATAGTTTCATATAAAATGTGTAAAATCGTGAAAATCATAGATCTTATTAAGTAAATGTTTTATTTATTTGCATAGAGTATAATAACGTTATATATATATATATATATATATATATATATATATATATATATATATATATATATATATATATATATATATATACATATATATATATATATATATATATATATATATATATATATATATATATATATATACATATATATATATATATATATATATATATATATATATATATATATATATATATATATATATATATATATATATATGGTTTTGGGACAAATTTTCCACTCGGGGAAATGATAATATTTTAAATTTATTTTGATTTTTTTATTCTGGTAAGACGAAGTGCGGCGTGAATTTGCGGCTCATTAGACAATGTATTTATTTCAGGCGGAACACAGTCAAGTTAAATCACATGTGGATCTTGGTGACTTATGTGGACGAGTAAAATCACATGTGGACTAAGATGTCATATGTGGATGAGTGAAATCGGTTGTGGACCATGATGGCATGTGTAGAAAGGTAAAATCAGATGTGGACCATGTTATCATATGTGGAGAAGTAAAATCACATGTGGGCCAAGATGTCATGTGTGGATGAATAAAATCACACGTGGACCATGGTGGCATGTGTTGAAGGGTGAAACCACATGTGGGTCATGGTGTCATATGTGGATGAGTAAACTCACATATGGACGATTCTGGCATGTGTGGAAGGGCAAAATCATATGTGGACCATGGTGTCATATGTGGACGGGTGAAATCACATGTGGACCATGGTGTCATATGTGGACGGGTGAAATCACATGTGGATCATGGTGTCATACGTGGACGGGTGAAATCACATGTGGATCATGGTGTCATATGTGGACGGGTGAAATCACATGTGGATCATGGTGTCATATGTGGACGAGTAAAAACATATGTTGGCCAAGATGTCAAATGTGGTTGGGTGAAATCACATGTGGACCATGGTGTCATATGTGGATGAGTAAAATCACATGTAGATCCTTCAGGCATGTGTAGAAGGGCAAAATCACATGTGGACCATGGTGCCATATGTGGACAGGTGAAATACATGTGGGCCAAGATATCATGTGCCGTTGAATAAAATGACATGTGGCCCATGGTGGCATGTGTGTAAGGGTGAAATCACATGTGGACCATTCTGGCATGTGTGGAAGGGCAAAATCACACGTGGACCATGGTGTCATATGTGGATGGGTAAAATCATATGTGGATCATGGTGTCATATGTGGACGAGCAAAAGCATATGTGGGACAAGATGTCAAATATGGATGGGTGAAATCACATGTGGACCATGGTGTCATATGTGGACGGGTGAAATCACATGTGGACCATCATATCATGTGTAGACATGTAAAATCACATGTGGGCCAAAATGTCAAATGTAGATGGGCAAAATTACATGTAAGCCATGGTGCTATATATGGACGAGTAAAATTACATGTGGGCCATGTTGTTATATGTGGATGAGTAAAATTATATGTGGATCAAGATGGCATGTACGAATGAGTGAACTCAGATGTGGACCATGATGTCATTTGTGGATAAGTGAAATCACATATGAACGCGGGTGCCGATGAAGGGGGTATGAAGGTGAGAGAAATCACATGTGGATTAAGATATCATTAAATGGATATATATGTCCATACACCCTGTCCAAGAGGCCATGAAATTGGAGGTAGAAGAAGA
Source organism: Dryadula phaetusa (assembly GCA_032432895.1). NCBI lineage: Eukaryota > Metazoa > Arthropoda > Insecta > Lepidoptera > Nymphalidae > Dryadula > Dryadula phaetusa. The sequence goes on along the minus strand of JAOYRS010000090.1, from coordinate 349,944 downwards.
TATTCCGTTAAAACGGCTTTTATGACAGGGTGAAATTGTAAAGGCTTAAGGACTTTTATGTTTATATGAAATATTACAAATTTGGCAAAAACTGATTGAAGCAAGGTAAAAGAAAGAAATAGCTATAATATAATGAGTTCACGCGGGCGAAGCCACGAACAGGCCGCCAGTATAAAAATAAAATGATAAGTATATAAAAATGATAAGTATATTCATTTTTTTTTTAGCTTGACCCTTTTATCCCACGTAGCAGGTCAGACAGGAAGTAGTAGTGTGTGTGTGTAGTTCTAGAGTCAAGACACTCCGTACTCTGCTTTCCGAGGAAATGTAAATAATTTAAATATAATCATTTTCCCGAGTGGGAATCGAATCCACAAACGATCGTGTTTACAGTCAGACGCGGTCCCACTGCGCCATGACCGGCCTTACTCTAATTTTTACTTATAATAAACAAAAGAAACAAAAAAGGAGGGTCAACAGCATAAGTTTAGTAAACTCAACAGTGTGCGAATATATGACAATCTTTTTATTTGCGGTTAGTACAGTTGTGATGTCTAAGGACCGATTTGCAACAGTATAGTCTAGGATCATGAAGTATTTCCATATCTTCATTTTATTATTTTGTGTATATTTTGGTATTCATAAATAATTTTTTGAAAACCTGACGTTTCGAACACTTTACAGTCTTCCGTGATCACAGGCAGAGTCCAATATATACGCGATTAGAATACAAAAATATACGAGATTAATCCGTTTAAAATGGTTTAATTAAAAAGTGACTTGACACTACTGTTACTTACTTTTAAGCTGCTAGTGATGATATCCGTACATACATATGTACATAGATATATTATATTATATTAGATATGTTCGCTTTTTTGTTCGCGTGGAACTTAACAGCATTTCATCTCAAAAATGAGAATATTCTAAATTACTTCCTACTTCTTGAAAATACTTTCTTACCAGTGAAAGTTTGGTTATAATCGGCGGTTCAATTAGGCCGTTTCAGAGATTAGCCGGAACAAGCAGACATACGTTATATATACTAGTCGAATCTTAGTAAACGCCTGCAACTTGGTCTGCGTGTATGTTATGATCTTTGATATGGTACTTGCTTAAGGTGATTTTTTTTATCTTTATCTCTTTCTTTCTCTCTCTTTGTAATAAGTAGAAAGCTCTTTCTTCTATAATTACATTATCCAACGCAGTTCATTTTTATTTGTATTTAGGACTTTATATATTATTTTTAATACTGCTAAGGTCAGATATGAGATTTTTTAGTAAGATAGACGGAAAATATCTAGTGTCAAAACACTCCGAACGTCACCTTCCACTGAATTCAAGATATTGTGTATAGAGTGGAGGAACTCAACGCCGCACTTTGTCTTACCAGAGCGAGGAAATGAAAATAATTTTAATATATAATTTCCCGAGCGGGGATCGAAACAACAACCGATTGCGTTTACAGTCAGACGCTGTCCCACTACACCAAGACCAGCCTAAAAATTCCATACAAGCTTTACCCCTCCATTTTACCATCAGGGCATAATTTCGTCCATTCCATACAATATATTATTTTAATTGCATCAAAAACTTAATAATAATAATAATAACAAAACTCTTTACAAATGACATATAAATAAACATTTTGTCTATGATTACAGCAAAAGACGCAGTGTCTTGACACTAAGTACTTTCTGTCTACCCTGCTATGCGGAATAAAAGCGTGTACATAAAAATATACAGCAAGAGGCGGGTTTATCACTAAAAGTAGTTTTTAAAGACTTAAATATCTATCTACATAGGTAGTTATAAGTCCAAAGAGAATTCTATATAAACTACACTAAAGTATTTTAACCACATAGGAGTTGAATTTCAAGAAATCCCTTGTTAGTGCTTTCATATACACCATGAAAGATCTAAGAGATTCGACTCAGCCGGTCGTAGAGCGTATGGCTCAGTGCTAGGAGCGCTTTGGCGGTTTCTAAGAGACGGGGGTTCATATCCCGCGGCGTTCAAATTTTTATATGTTTTTTTTAATCCTAAGTGTGGAATAACACTTTGGTAATAGCTCTAAATTGAATTTAAGTATATTTGGCAGTAGATTTACCAACTCAGTATCTACATGGTTTCAAATGAAATGAATGCTTGAAGTGTAGAATAGAGTAAACTGTCAAAAAAAAATTAAAGATGGCTGCAAAAGTTTGTTAAAAATAATGTTTAAATTTCTTATTTATTTATTTAATTTTTAATTATAATACAAAATACAGTTTCGGTTTATTCATTGATTTTCTCCTTGTACACCATCCAGTCCTCTGGCCATACGGTCTGCATAATGAAATCCATATAATTTGACACTCTCGTATAAACACCAGGAGCACCCTCGCCACAGTTTATACCATATGCAACTATACCCTCGATCGAGTAAGACCTCTTCAGGTTCGCCAATTCCGCCATCAATGGCCCTCCACTGTCACCCTAAAAAATAACAAGAAATATGACATTTTAAGACCGATCCGATAGAAGTATCGGATTCCACAGTAGGATATAGATGTCATGGCTTAGCGGTCAAAATGTTTGAACGGCGTCAAAGTATAATGGTTTCGAATATCACTGTGTTCAAATTATTATACGATTTACTAAAAAACGTTTTGCTATCCTAAGTCTACAATCGCATTTAATTATGTTTTTTTAATTTATAAAATTTTGTACGTAGCGGAATTCGAACCCAACCCCCTTGGTTCCTGTCCAAGCGCTCTGACCGCAAACCATGCGTTTTACATCTGGCTGCGTCGAAAATCTTATACGTGTTTTCGCAATATAAATGAAGCATCAAAAGTGTTATGCACAAGTAAATGCCGAGATGGTACCCCGATTGATTTCACCGCGCTGAAAAGACAAAACGTGGTAATAACTTCTGTTAGTAAGAACGCAATGTATCGAATTCAGGGAAAAAAAGAAGAACGGAGTGTCTTGACAATACAAACGTGAAAATAAATATCGAATTTCTGCGTACAATGTACACGAGTGATTATATTTAAATTATTTTCACTTCCTCACTCTGGAAAGACAAAGCGCGGCGTCGAGTTTCACTCAACACGCAATGTCCCGCATTCGGTGGTAAGTGAAGTACGGAGTGTCTTGGCACTAGGTCCTTCCCGTCTATCTTGCTAAGCGAGATAAAAGCGTGAAAACAAAAATGTTGAAAAGCCTTACCGTACACGCATCCGCGTTGCGTCTGCTATTCGTTCCTCGACCACAAATCATTATTTTAGGTTTAAATGAATAATTGTACGCCTTCCTGCAGCTCAGGGTATCTTCTATTAAATGAGTCTGAAATTATACAGGCTATGGTGATTTTCTTTATTTTCGTTTCTAGTTTTCGTCTACCGACAAGTATATATTAGAATTGCATGACAAAATCAAATATATATGATTTTTTATTTTAATTTAAAATCATTCGCCTATGAAGACGCTGTCCCGTTGTACCGCGACGGCCAACAACTAAGCCAACATCGCATATATATATATATATATATATATATATATATATATATATATATATATATATACATAGTGTGTTTCAATCATAGGCTAACTTAATTTATTAAAAAAACAATATTTTTTTTAACTGTACGCTTTTATTCCGCATAGCAGTTATAATTGCTCACATAAAAGTAAAACTCAACTAGAGAAATAAAAACAGTTATATAGTTATATAGTTTGTAACTCTGATCTAGTAAGTTAAAATAAATATTAAATTATAATAATAAATTAATAAAATTATATTTAAACTGGAGATGAGAGCGATCAGATCATATTTTTTTAGCTTCACGCTTTTATCCCGCACAGCAGGGTAGACAGAAAGTACCTAGTGTCAAGACACTCCGTACTTCGCTTTCCACCGAATTCGAGACATTGCGTGTGGAACACAATGCCGTAGTTTGTCTTACCAGAGCGTAAAAGTGAAAATGATTTAAATATAGTCCTCCGAGTGGGAATCGAACCCACAACTGTCATACCATCCCAAAATCGCTATTGCACCGATTACCAGAATCGATTTTTTTTCATTGGATTAAGACCGATGGCAATGACGATGCTTTCTTATTGCCATTCAGGGAATTCCACTTCAAAAACTTTTAGTATTATACATAATTTGTAAAGTAATTCTAAAATCTTTTACTATATTTAAAGTGATATTCCACACTTAAAATTATAAAACATTTTTAAAAAACGTATAAAAATTTGAAACGAAGCGGCATTCGAACCCGCGCCTGTTGGAAAGTATCTAAGCGCTCTGGCCGCTAAGCCTTACGTTCTACTACCAGTTGTCTAAATTATTATACGTTTTAACTTATTTACATTAAAACAAGTATTTTAGTTTCATAACAATATATAAATATTAAATTTAAAATATAGCAGTTACATATAAAAGGACTGAAGAATTTGCCGCAGTATTAGTCCTTCCCCACCCAGCGACAGTCAAGACGTCTTTAATTTGTATGTTTGGAACTGGCAAACACGCTGGTCGTATAAATTCATTGAACTGAACCCTGGAACAAGTGATCTTTACTAAAACTTCTCGCTTTTATCCCGCATAGCAGGGTAGACAGGAATTACCAAGTGTCAAGATATTGTATACTGCGTTTTCAGCCGAATTTGCATGTTGAATTGCGGAACTCAACGCAGCAATTTGTCTTACCAGAATTTCCACGAGTGGGAATTGAACCCACAACCTACATCGCGCTTACTGTTAGACGCTATCACACTCCACCACAACTGGACGATATATATATATATATATATATATATATATATATATATATATATAGATACGTACCTTTCAAATAGTTCAACCAATGCTATATCATGATCTTTGACGCTCCTATCGTTGTTACTTTCATATCTTTTGTATCCGTATCGGTTTATAATGTTGCACAACAAGCCTTCCTTTATATTCGTTTTGTTCACTGTTCCCAATAAGGCGTAACGCGCAACACCTCTGTGAAAATGTAAAGAAAATTAAAATACATTATGTACAAAAAAAGTCCGCAATATTGTTTACTTAAATTTTTAATATGATCCCAATCGGCTTTGATTCTAATTTGTCATCAAAGCATGTTTATGATAAAATTTTCGCAGCGGGATTCGAACTTGCATCTCACCTCTCTCAAACTATCCAAGCGCTCTGAGCGCTAAGCCATGTGTTCTTCTACCGTTCTATTGCTGCGTCAAATTTCTTATACATTTTGATGCAACGTTATTTATGTTGTTAGTATCTCTGTATAGAGATTCTTACAAATTTCTGCTACACAAAGGTTATTTAAGAAGTAATTATTTTGGAAAAAGAGATGGATATTTATTTCAATATTCTACTATTTTTAGAGTGCAATTCGAAATTTAGGATTAGAAAACATGTTTAAAAAATGTATAAAAATTTGATCCTAAATATGAAGTAATACTTTAAAAATAGTAAAAAATATATCTTAAATATATACAAACAAACATACGTCGAACCAAATTCTAATTACAATTTTCTACTACTTAAAGATTATTAAGAAAAAATCGTTTAACATGAGAGATTGCTATTTTATTTTAATATTTACTATAAGACATTTACAATAAATGTATAACAATTTCGACGCAGCTGGTAGTAAAACGCATGGCTTAGCGGTCAGAGCGCTAGGACGGTATCCAAGAGGCGCGGGTTCGAATTTCGCTGCGTTTTAATCTTTATACGTTTTTTCAAAAATATTTTCTAATCTAAAGTGTAAGTAAACTTGAAGAATACTAAAAAGACCGACAACAGTGAAAAAAACCATTAAGTTAAATTCAATGGGTATTTTAGTTTCGCTCTCAATAAATTTAATTTAATATCAATTAATTTTGTAATAAACAGATTGTGTTCGTGTAATAAAAGAAGTTGCAGTTCGTAGTTCATATAATGGGCGGCCGAGCTCGTCGACGTCGACGATGTCGTGACCGTCCTGAACGTCAGAACAGTTGCGTGGCATATATAGGGAGGCAGCATGCGGCGGTCGAGTTAACCTCCTTATGTACTAAGGTACTAACATACATGATGAGCTGAAAGACTCGTACCATACTCGTATAAAATAAATATGATATATGGCTTTATGGCGACTATTGGCACGATCTTATACAAATGAAATTCTAATAAGAATATAAATACATGTATATGGGGCGATATATATAGTGGATCTATGTGATAGAGACACATCATGCCGCCTGACTTTCGATATTCGGCGAGCTTATGGCTTGCTGATATTCGTTGTTGGCGGCATAAACCAATGTTGCTGAGCGTCACTGAGGCTGATATAGTTAGCTTAGATGAACTGCTACGGAGATGTTTATCAGTTATATCATGACTGTTGCTGTCTCGCGTTGCATGAGCGATGTTTGTACGGCGTCGGACGTTGATATAATTTGCGACACGTGACCGTCGGTGTTCGGTGAGCGCTTTAGCTTACTGTTAACGGTCGGTGGCGCGACCCAATGTTGTTTAGCATCACTTAGGCTCCTCCATCCTCTCGGCTTTGGTGAACTGCTATGGCGATGGTGTTCGACTGTTCGTCTAGCGCCTTGTTTGGTAATAGAACGCATAATGTGATACACGACTGTCAGTGTTCAGCAAATCTATGGCTGATATCTGATGTCGGTGGCACCTAACCGAGTTTAATTGTTGGTTTTGAATAACGGCTGCTACGCATGTGCTGTGCGTGAACATAACACAATCGGCCGCCTAGCGGTTGTGCGTCTGAACTGATATGCGAACCGGAAAGTAATATTGGTGTGGCAGGCCAATCGACGTATCATCATCATGTATTGGTCTCACAAGCCAATCCGCGCCTTATATTGGTCTCACAAACCAATCATCATCACCATCTTATAATAATTGATCACTCATCACGGTCAACGTCGGAAATCACGGTCGGTCGGCTAGCGGCGAGGTGGGGCCACTTTGGCTATCTTTTCTTTTATTATGATTACCTCCAGTGGTTCATTATAAGTGGTAGAAAGGTAGGACGCGCCTTCGACTTTTCCTCTGACGAGCCGTTGGTGAACTCAATGGAAGATATTACAATTATGAAAAACCCTATCTGATATATAAATTTCTTAACACTGTTACCTCTGAATCTCTAAAAGATCTTGAGTTACATACGAATACAACAATAAATGGGTCCTAACCACGTGACGTATCATGAGCCAAGGCATGGTTTTATAGTTATAGTATTCATGTATACTATATGGGGGGAGATAAACGTTACAAATTGGTGGTGGTGAGTAGGATGGTCAACGGCTGTATAATATAAAAAAGAAATGGAAAGTTCATGAAATGGAAATAAAAAGAAGAGGTTATCAGTGTTTGAGATATTTTCTGGTTGGGGGGTTGATAGCTCAAAGAGTGGTCATATTGGGGGGTTGTTTAATTGAAATGTTACAAAGACTGGGTGTTGATAAATTACTTATAAAGAGATGTAAATTCTATAACGATAAACTTCATAGAATTTAGGGGGTTGGATGTAACGGTATGTATATAAAAATAATATATAATAATAAAATTTATTATTATATATATTGTTATGTGTACTTTCAATAGACATGTCTGATTTATATATTAAATCATATTAATATATTTATATATATACATAAGTACATACAGTTATATTGCATACACAACTGCAACTTCCTCTATACACGAACACAATCTGTTCATTACATACAATAATTTTATTATTGTTGATTTATTATACAATATTGTTATGTGTACATTGAATAGATATATTTGATTTAAATATTGAAACATATTTATATTTCAATAAGTATATACCATTACAATTTGACACACATTTCTGTAAGGAATGCCCGTTAACACGACTTAGTTTTAATTTTTCATATATCTAGATGATATAGAGTGCAGGATTGTGTCTCACAGTAGTGTGTACTGCCAGATATATATGAATAACAGATAAAATATAATAATAATTAAATGTTTTATGTCAGTTGCAAGTAACGTGTAAATTAAAAACCAATTATACCCTTTCGTTTCTATAACAACGTGAGCAGCGGTCAGTATAAACCTATCACTTATTAAAGAACCGCCTCCAATCCATTTGATGTCAGCTTTTTCATCAGGAGAGTCTGCGCTGCCTATAACTGCCTGGAAAAAATAATATATATATATATATATATATATATGTATATATATATATATATATATATATATATATATATATATATATATAAAATTATGAATATTAGGAATTTACTGTCTGTCGAAAAAATTTTGACAATTCCGGCCACGATGTGACCAAGAAAATGTGACAATATCAATTATTGTGTAAATAATGTGCCAAGACACTCCGTACTCTACTTTACGACGAATTTCAAACACTTCGTGTATAGTGGTACACCTCAACGCTGCGCTCTGTCTTACCAGAGCGAGGAAATAACTATAAAATAAATATATTTATTGCTCCTAGTGGGAATCTAAACTTTAACCGATCGCGTTTACAGTCAGACGCTGTCCCACTTCGCCACGACTGGCCTCAATTTTTAGTAATAAAATATAGCTCTTGTATATTGTTTTGGGTTCGTTCTCAATCGGGGGAGTGATTATATTTAAATTATTTTCACTTCCACGCTCTGGTAAAGACAAAAAGCTGCGTTGAGTTCCACCACTCAACACGCAATGTCTCGAATTCGATGGAAAGGGAAGTACGGAGTGTGTGAAAGTGCCTAGTGTCAACTAGGCACTTTCTGTCTACCCGCTATGCGGGATAAAAGCGTGAAGCTATATATATATACATATTTATATACATATATATATATATATATATATATATATATATATACATATATATATATATACTTATATGGGTCCACATGAGGAGCTTCTGCTATTATGATTGTATAAAAAAAAGAATCATCTAAGCTGGTTCACACAGTAATAAGTAAAGCGGTAAGTAAAATAACAGTCGAATTGAGAACCTCCTCTTATTTGGGATGTCCAAATAAGGTAAGTGATCATTCACGTCTGCGCGAGACACCATAGGAGTTACACGTGTGTTGCCACGTAAAGAAGTTTCTACCGCATCGATATTGTTAGTGGTATTAGTATTCTAGAATATCAATGTATAGGCCCGATTGTAGGTTCAATTCCCACTTGGGGCAGTGATAATATTTAAATTATATTCACTTCCTCCTGTTAAGACAAAGTACGGCGTTGAGTTTCACCACTCAACACGTAATGTCTCAAATTCGGTGGAAAGCGAAGTACGGAGTGTCTTGACATGACATGACATGTACATTATGTCTACGTGAAGCTAATAAAAAAAAACTATTATTACCATGTGCGGGAACTCTCTAGGAGCTGCATTCGTGCCGCTCATGATTCTTTCTCGTTCTAACTTATCAAGGAAACTACATGTGTCATTTCTCTTAAATTTTGTATTGGCTTCATCGGTTGCTACACAAACGTTGAAATATCGCTGATAGCTGAGGCATTCTGAAATTAATTATATTGTTTTATTTTAACTTCACCCCACTTTCCGCATAGCAGGGTAGACAGAAAGCACCTAGTGTCAAGAATTAGAGACATTGCGATATTCGACCACTCTACAAGTGGTGGAACTCAACGCCGCACTTTGTCTCGCTAGAGCGTGGAAGTAAAAACAATAATATAGTCACTTCCCCGAGAGGGGATCGAACCTACAACCGATCGCGTTTACAATCTGACACCACTGCGCCACGACAGGCCTTTATATATGATTTTATCTTTATATATTATTTTATATTAATATATATTTTGTTTTTTGTCAGTTCACAGTTCTTTTTCTCTGCTACGCGTAAAATAATTAGAGGTAACTCCTAAAATCGACTTTTAATTTCTTTCCCATATTACAAAAAAAGGTTAAGAATTCTAAGGAAAAAGAAAACTAAAATTTCCAATACTTTTTAAACAATTTAGAAAATGTATCACAGTTTAATTTTTTTTATATATTTACAAAATCATATTCAATGTTTCTCCTACACTTACTCTCCCAAGCGGGATGCCGTACAGCAGTGTTCAGCTCCGGCCTCGGCAACGGAGGGCAACCAGCTGGCTCCGGCTCCGTCTGCTTTTCTGGAGGATTTCCACAGCATAGAAATGGTTCTCGACTGTCGTACATACAAGTCTGCAATCACAAAATAATCATAATGTATTCAAAATTTATAACTGATTTTTTTTCACGCTTTTATCCCGTATAGCAGGATAGACAGAAAGTATCTAATACGTAAATACGTACGGGGGAGTGATTATATTTAAATTATTTTCACTTCCTCGCTCTGGTAAAGACAGACACCGGCGTTGAGTTCCACCACTCAACACGCAAAGTCTCTTAATTCTTGATTACAGCTTTACGCTTTTTTGCGCGTAGCAGGACAATCAGAGAGCAAGTTACTTGGTTTTTGTGATAACACTATCACTCCATTCTCCATTGGAGGTGGAAGTTCAAGACCGCGCTTTGTTTCTTAACAGGAAGAAATTAAGATAATGTAAATATAACCGGGTTTATTCTCTTGGCACAAGGGGATAAACCCAAATATATGTACGGAGTACTTGAGGCCGGTCGTGGCGCAGTGGGACAGTGTCTGACTGTAAGTAAGTCGGTAGTTTGTTCGATTTCCATCTGCAAGAGCTAAATTATTTTCACTTTTTCGCCCTAGTAAGATAAAGTGTAGAGTTGTCATTGTCTCGAATTCGGCGGAAAGCAAAGTCCGGAATCTCTTGACACTAAGTGTTATTTAAAATGTATGGCTCAAATATACATGTACTAACGTGTCTAATAAAATACCGCGAACAATTGGACAACTGTAATTATTGGCGCTGTAATGGCGCAGTGGGTCAGCGAAGTAATGGTGGATTGGTTTTGGGTTCGATACATAATCCGAGGATCATTATATTCATTTTTTTTATTAATTTCTCCGCTCTGAAATAAAAATAGATCACCAAAACGCAATATCTATATTGCGGGTAAAAATTATGATATGCGGGATAGAGACTTACCATGTCTTTAGTTTTTTTTATAAGGTTTTTTTTAAAGAGCCCTATCAGAATTTTCGGTCCAGTTACTATACTCTTTTCGTTGGTGGGACAGCAGACAACCACCTTTTTATTCGCGATGAAGCAAATCTGAAAGTTTTATTATAATTTTGTACAATGAAAACGGTTTGTAATGTTGGGATAAGCGCTATCCCATTTCCACCTGATTATAAGGTATTACAACGACGCACAAACGAATAGACGAATAGAGAGAAACATAGAGGATTCTATTGAATGTATTTTTAACCTATGCTCCAATACATCATACCTAAGAAATTCAAGAATACTAATAATTTTGTAACACTAAATATTTTAACAAACGCACTGACAATCGTGAGATATATATAGATAGATAGAGATACCCATTACCGGAGGTTGTTGCATATCTTCATTGACCACTTTCATAAGAATTGGACATTGAAATAAATCTTTGCAAGTTCCTTTAAATTCATCTATTTCACACAATTCTCCTAAAATAGAAAAAAAATACAATTAATATAACTTATGAATATTTTTCCTAGAATTATATTGGTAGAATCCAAGAATTCACCAGAATTGCATGGATTTTTTTTATTATTATGCCTTACATTTTATTTTTATCAGAAAGTACCTAGTGTCAAGTTACTCTGTACTACGCTTTCTACCGAATTCAAGACATTGCGTGTTGAGTGGTGGAACTCAACGCCGCACTTTGTCTTACCAGAGCGAGGAAGTGACAATAATTAAAATATAATCACTCCACCGAGTGAGGATCGAACCCACAACTGATCGTGTGTACAGTAAGACACTGCCCCACTGCGCCACGAACGGCCTATTTATAAACCGAATATAAATAAACCGAATTCTGAAAGAGGTTGAATATCTCTTTCAGAATTCTGAAATTTAAGAATAAAGCAATTATAAAAAGAAAATACTATAATATGAGTAGGATCAAATTAAAACCCGCCTAACAGGAACCAGTCAGGGAGAAACTAGTGTCAAGATTTTCCACTAACTGATTTCTGCCCACTTTTTTAGCTTCACACTTTATACCTAAGGTTAGCAGTCACAAAGAACGGAGCGTCAAAAGCCGCTCCTTATATTACTTCCGCTTCCTCCACAGTCATTAACCTCTTCACACCCTCCAGGGCATTCTTATCGGGTCTTCATATCTTCGCGCCTTTTTATGTAAGTATCATCGTTACTGTGTTTTCGAAGGTCAACCGAGGTTTCTCCACACTAGAACTGCTCACCTTTGGTTCATAAAGAGTCTTACCATTCTTTCCTTACTCATCCTCACGACTTGTTCAAATAAACCGGTGCTCGGTTTATTCGTTATTCTTACTATGACATCTGTCATTTTGCGCATCTCTTAATTGCATATACGATCACCTACACCGACTGCATATCCAACCAAGAGATCGCATCTACTGCATTCATCTTTCTTTCAATTTTCTTTTGACACTCCCCTGTTTTGCTGCCGTATAAGTGTCTGTACCTACAGTACAGAGTACCTGTACAGTAGAGTGTACAGTTGTCTACCTGAAGTGTGTAGTGTGTACTGCATGGTGAACAGCAATACAGCTATACTAATGTTTTTTCATTGTATCAATGCAGCTAGAAAACCGTTAACCCTGTTCCCGACAACAATACGTTACTTTTCACATCAAATTCTTATCATACGTCTCTACTATGGATACTTTCCACGTCATTGAGTTGTTCTAAAATCTTTCTATTTACGTTAATCTTACTTAATATCATAAACTTAATTTTACGCATATTTAGGCTTAGATTATTACCGTCACACTCTTCTTTAAGAATGGTGACCAATGCCTGTAACTCGCATTCTGATGTTGCAATAAGAATTGCATCATCTGCGTACAACCAACTAGGTCACCTATGTTCACTTATCATGTCCATTTGTTTTACACCTTAGAGAGCTATCCAAATACAAATTGAATACCAACTCCTCATACACATGCTGAGTGATCTTGATAACGACATAATTACTCCCATAATTTCTTTCTTAGAAACCTAGCAAGTGTCATAATTAGGTCTACAAAAGAACATCATAGAACACAAAAGAACACAAAAGAATATTGACAGACTAAAACCTTTACGTAATCTGCTCACTGTATTCCATCAAAATACATAACATTTTATACGCAGTGTAAACGCAATTTCTTGTGGGCTCGATCCTCAGTGGAGGAATGATTATTTTTCACTTATTTGTTATATGTTTATTGTTTATTTTTATTGTTAGCATATCTGTAAAGAGAACAATCGTACTGCTTTTTATCTTAAGTTTTAAAAATATATATTAAACTCACCAACTTTAGTATATTTATAGGAAACACAATTTTTTAAAGATAAAAACAACACAAACAACGTTAATAACAACATTTTCTTTGGAAAAAGACCGTAAGTATATAAAGGTCATATAAAAAAACAGTAGATAGGTTCGTTTACTTCCGAGTGTAAATCTGTAATGAGGTATACCCACTTCTATATATACAAATGAGTTTGTTACTGTTATAAAATATGATAACCTATAGATAACATACTTGGTTTATAAAACGTCAGCTAATAAATTGAAATGTTCTTTGTCATCACGTTTATGAAAATATAGGAGTTGCCGGCACACGTAGTCTTTTTTTATAGAAAAATTAGATATACATGCAGAAGAGCCATCTGATGGTAAAGGGTCACCTTCGCCCATGGAGATCCATAATATTAGAGTTGTGGATGCGGTGCCGGCTTGGGATGGAAGTGAGAGGTCAATAACAATAAATAACCATAATATTCTATTAGTCTAGTTTATTTATATCTATATATAAATTTATATTTTACTTTATTAATTATTTATATATCACCACCATCACCCATAGCTTATAACATATCGCTTCTAGGGAAAAGTTCGTTCGATATAAAATGTAATAAAGAATATATAACCACCACACTGTGAGGGAAAGGGTGGGTGTGAATAGAGAAAGCTGGTTTACATGACATCGAACCAGAACACATCATCAGATATTTGGCGGATCGTTTATGTCATGATAATAGTCGTGAGACAGTCGGCGGAATAACTTTCTACTACCAAGTTGCTATGAAACCACGTCTTACGTGCGCTACCCGGCAGCGGAAGGAAATCGTATTCTACCCCGTCCCCTCACAGATGTAACAGAGGAGTTCTAGTCTTCTTCTAGAATTCTAGTCTTCTACTTATATATAGATATAAATTATGTATATTCTCTATCTTGTTCAGAGTTTCATACACTTATAGGACGTTATGAAAAGTCTCCATCAAATCCACTAAGTAGATGTAGAGTAGATCACAAAGATGTGTGCGTACAGGCAGAAAACCATTTTATTAATCATAGATTTATATTCTAAAACATTTTTGAATATTTATATCCTATCAATGTTATAACAGAACCCTACAATGTTTTTTCATAATATTTATTTTCTTTTCGCGTAGCAGGGTAGAAAGTACGGAGCGTCTTGACACCAGTCAAGACTCTACAGAGTGTCTTGACAATAATTAAGACACTCCGTACTTCGTTTTTCATCGAATTCGAGACATTGCGTGTTGAGTGGTGGATCTCAACGCCGCACTTTGTCTTACCAGAGCGAGAAAGTGAAAATAATTTAAATATATTCACTCCCCCGAGTAGGATCAAACCCACAACCGATGGCGTCATGACCCACTGCGCCACGACTGGCCTCTCTCATCCAAAGAACAAACAAGAACAATCTTATATGTTAAAATAAACTTTATATTTAGACCATTATGCAACTAATATAACGAAAAGGTGTAACACGCCTGACACATGAATCCAAAAATAAATCTCCTGAACATTATAGTCATATCTTCTTCATCTTGTATGGACGAGGTCTCATATGGCAAGTCTATTAGCAGCCTTGTCCAATGCAATGTTGGTATTTAATTACATGGCTATAGAGGTCACAGAAAGTATTGTTCTTGTTTCTATCTAAAAACTTAGCAACTTAATATGTTTCTTAATATGTTCCTTTCGAGTTATCAACCTATATCCTTAGCTACTATGATAGCTAAAGTATTTAAAAAATTATACAAAGTAAAGCAAGAAGGCCTCCTACATGCGAAGTACACGGCAATGGGTTTAAAATTGATATTTTTGGCTTTGCATTAAAATAAACAGTAGTACTAAAGCAATCACCACAGTGTATATCTGTTTTTTCGATTTAACTATGGCGTTTTAATGAGTACGGCACGATAGTCTCATGGAGCAAGATGCAAATATGTTATCAAAATCTTTTAAGTGTTGTATAAACTCCAGATCAATTTTATCTCCATGGTGGTTCGAAAAAGTGGTGAGCTTTCTCCTGTGCCCATCCCAATGTGGGATGCCATATTATTAATATATGCACAAACCGTTTTTTAATTTTTATTTGCAAAACGAACTTGCTGACCTGACTGATCTTTAGATATTTAGAGCGTTCTAAAGCGATAGAGAGCAGGAGGTGCCAGTGACAAATACTAAACTATTATAAAAGAAGTGGGTACCATATTAAATACCAAATAACTGGTCTCAAACAATCGGAAGCAATACCCACCTTATAAATCTTGGTGATGCCTGCTAATTCTACACCAAAAGTGTGAAGATTTCAAAATAGCAAATGAAAGAAGATAGCGAACATAACAAATGAGGAGTAAAATTTCATGATGGGAAAGGGGGTCAAAAAGTAAAATGTCACTTGAAAATGTCGAAGTTACATTCTCCTAGCTCGGTGGTAATAATAAAAGTATAGCTGTCATCCGATAAGATCACATATTTGGTAATGAATATGAAGTGTTTACCTTCGGGTAAAAGGAGCGTATAAAGATCGAAGGTAACAGAACATGTTACTCACGTTGCCTGGTATATAATAGTGAGACGTTGGACACGCTTGCTCAGCGGCTGCGTAAATTTCTAAGTCCCGATGAATCGTTCAGGTGTCGAGGCCAGTGATGTTTTAGAGGTAAGGATGACTAACCTCGTCGATTTTTATGCTTCTGAGGACGTTGTGATTGCAGTTAAGCGATTCGGGGATACCTGGCTGATTGGCAAATATAGGCCGCACCTCTTGTCTACTAAAACTTCACATTGTTCCCCCTCGAACATCCTTAGGCGGGTACTCAGGTACACCCTGATCCTACCATAAACCCTGGCGAAACAAAGTATCCCCTACGTCGACTGACACTTCGATTTGAAGGGACCGGCCCAGGCTGGGAGCGACATTTAGTCAAAAATTTAACTTTTATTTTGATTTTGGTTTAGTACTAAGGCTTATTAGTCCAAGGCTTCGAGCAATAGCGATATATATGGTGGTCATTTTAAAACCCTATAGCAACCGATGGACAACTGGACACCAGATCCTCGAAGACCAGGATATCGTAGTAACTAATATCACGCAGGTAGCTGTAGACTCCCCACCCTTTTAAAAAGTCGAGAAGCGTGATAAGTAAAAAAGATTGGCGCTATGTTTTTGGCCTACAACTAAGTTATAGCGCTCCATTAATATATTGGGCTTTCATGAGAAAAGCATTTAGAATCATTCGTCTGTTAGTTGACAGACGAATGCCACCTCAGTCTACCTGTGACCACGGACTACTATAAAGTGTTCGAAACATCAGGTGTCCAAAAATGTATTTTCGAATACCAAAATATACGCGATTAATCCGGTGAAATAGTTTCATTTAAAATGTATAAAAATCGCGAAAATCAAAGATCTTATCGTTTAGAATCACTGTTCTTATACAGAGACGTCAAAACGAGATTGTAAAGTAAACTGTAGCATTGAATATTTTTTTTAATATAGATAATTAATTTATTTACGTGATTAATTTTGATAGGTAATTAATATTTACTTATTTACGTAATTAATTTTTATACAATATTTTGCGGGTCGTCTTGACACTAGGTACTTTCTGTCTACCCTGATATGCGGGATAAAAAGTGTGAAGTTAAAAAAATCATAATAATAAAATTTTTTTTATTACTAAACAACTACTAAACAAATACTACTAATAATTTTTTTTTATTACTAAAAAACTAACAGTACTAAGTTGAAGCTTCGAGAGAGTCGGCTTATTTTTTTTTAGCTCCACTTCCTTATCCCACATAGCAGGATAGATAGGAAGCACTTAGAGGCAAAATATTCCATACTCCGCTTTCCGCCTAATTCAAAATATTGCGTGTTGAGTGGCGTAACTCAACACCGCGCTTTGTCTTACCAGAACGAGGAAATGAAAATAATTTAAATATAATCATTATCTCAAGTGGGAATCGAACCCACGATCGACCGCTTTTACATCAGACGCTGTCCAATTGCGCCATGACCGACCTCATTGGCATTTTAAGGGTAGGTAAAAACAGTGTTATTATCTATATTTTAACAATACAAACATACATTCCAATTTTATATATTTTGTATATATCTCGGGGGAGTAACCAATATATATATATATATATATATATATATATATATATATATATTGGTATTAATGTTGTTTTCATTCTTCTTATCTTTTGGACAAAAATGGGTTTTCCTTCCTATCAATGCAGAAAAAAAATAATGAGTACAATATTTTTAATATTCGTTTAGCGTTAAGATAAGAGCAAGTTTTTATTTGCAAAAATTTATATAAAACTTTGAACGCAGTTTGAAAATACGTTTGTTGTTTGTTTGTTTGTTCTTAAAAAGGCGAGGACATGTTCATCATTTATCTATATATTAATACGAGAAGCAAAAACTTTGTACCCATTTTCACGAAAATTACGCGAACCGAGGTGTATAAAATTTGGCACAGTTATAGTTTATATAGAGAAGGAGTGCAGAATGCTAATATTTTTTAAAAATAATACGTAAATATATGTCAAATTATAAAAAAAGTAACACACACTACCATGTGTTCGACATACACGTTTATATAAAGTGAGTTACAGGTTGCTATGGCAACGCGTTGTCAACGTATCAACGGGACATCTAGCTTTAATGATTTTATGTATTCTCTCTATATAAAATATAACGGTGGTAAAGGATTTAAAATTATAAAATAGCAGCTTCACGCTTTATCCCGCGTAGTAAGATAGTACGGGGTACTCTATAGAAGGAGTCGAATCCACACCTACCGATTGCGGTCAGAGCCTGTATATACCGCGCCCATATATGCTAATATTTTTAATATACCTAACCAGATGCCTAAATCAATCTACCAAAGTGATTTGTTTAAGTAAAATAAAATGAACAATTGAAGAAATATTTGATTATCTTCTTTATTTATATATTGATCACTTATATCTAATTTCTAGTACAAATATAGCTCTTATAGGCTGTCAAGTTAATAATTTAAGTTTTGAAAACAGAACAAAAAAAAACTACTCGAACTTATTCTATAGATAAAATTAGCGAAAATATATATACAAAAGTGTCACCTCCTAGACTAATTAGAATTAAAAATTAACTATAATTATAAAATTAGCGCTTATTTTTTTTCAATTGATTGTACTCTTTTTTATTTATCTGTCACAAATTCGTGCTCAAATACAAACGTCAATGTCAAACGACGATCTTATTAGAAACGTTACGAGATGTCAATTGTGTCATTGGCAAATGTCAAATGTCATTTTTTCATATTAAAAATAAGGTGACGCTGTCCTTTTCTAGCATACGCATATAAGCTATCCGTCCCTTTCTAATATATGTTGTTACAAAACAGAACAGCTAAAAATGTAGAGCTTACGTTAGCTTAAAAACTTATTTTTAATATTAAAAAAAAAAGTAAGTGTCAATACGCAGTACAAGCAGAGGTATTTATCTATTCAGCCATTTCGTTTTTATTGGTAGTCTATTGGCCGGCGTCTTGATATTTCGTCACGCAAGAGTCCCCAAAGCTTGGCATCGGATATGATTTGGCGTGAGAAGTCGTCGATCGCAGGTTCCATGTCCAGAGGAGCATCTTCATCTGAGAACTAAAAGCAAAAACAATATTATATTTTTATTTAATTGTATTTATGCATCAGCAGGACATGGCACTTTATACTGGTGGAACTCAACGCCGTGCTTTACCATACTAGAGCAAGGAAATGAACATAA
Source organism: Dryadula phaetusa (assembly GCA_032432895.1). Taxonomy (NCBI): domain Eukaryota; kingdom Metazoa; phylum Arthropoda; class Insecta; order Lepidoptera; family Nymphalidae; genus Dryadula; species Dryadula phaetusa. Next base: position 330,743 of record JAOYRS010000090.1, on the reverse strand, counting down.
TAATGCGTTTACAGTCACACATTGTCCCATTGCGCCACAACCGGCTTCTTATTTTGTAGTATTGTAAAATTTTTAGGAATAATTTAAATAAGATAATGATGACGCAGTGCACTCGATAGAGTGCGACTGTCAACGCAATTGGTCTTAGATTCGATATTCATAAAGGGAAAGGTTATATTTATTAGAATTAATTATTTTCATGTCTCCACTTAGGTAAGACAAACATACATATATTCATAAATATGCTAGTCTATTCTTGACTTTCAGTCGGCTTTAGTAACTCATATATATATATATATATATAAACACTTCATTGACTGCTTTCGTTGAGTGGATATCAATGTCACCAGTGTGAATATATTAATAAAATTTGTAATATAACAACGTTTTTACGGGGTAATGACTCCGAGCGGAAATCGAACCTAGAACCGATCGCGCTTACAGTCTGGTTAAAGGTTGTAAGTAACGAACATGAAACCTACTTGTCTTTGTCTAAACAATTCTTGAGCTGGCATACCGGGGGTTGCCTGAGAACGCTTGCGACCGCAGCCTGAAATTGATGTAAACATTATTAACCAACTAACGTACTTAGAAACGTCAATTAGCTTTTAATTTATATTAAATATGTATTCTATGTATTTCTTTAATAAGTTAATATAAATCTCATTTGTCTATATTTTTTTAGAGTAGTAGACAGACGTACTTAGTGTCAAGACACTCCGCGCTCCGCTTTAAAATGTATATTTATATAAAATTAGTTTACCAGTAAAAGCATTGCAGAAGGGTCTTTTCTTTGGAGCAAGGATCACATCTTCACTCAATCGTGGATCATACGACCTTGGAATCTGAAAGACATTAGGTAAAATATATTATAAGTGGCATAAAAAATTGTACCCACTTTATCTCAGTTAGCAGGGTAGTCAGAAAGTACCTAGTGACAAAATATTCCGTACTTCACTTTCCACCAAATTCGAGACATTGCGTTTTGAACGGTGGAACTCAACGCCGCACTTTGTCTTTTACCAGAGCGAGGAAGTGAAAATAATTTGAGTGGGAATCGAACCCACAAAACCTATCGCGTTTACAATCAGACGCTTAATTTAAACACATCTTGTAAAACAATATTAATAAAATAACTATTATTATTTGAGTTTGTTACCAACTCACAGGTTTAAAGACGGAGTTTTGAGAAGACTATTTAAAAAAAGAAATTAAAATATAATAAGAGACAAAGATACAGTCAGCTCATTCGGCAAGCACCCAGGACAGTACGCGAGGCGATTGAGAAACAAATGGCGGTAGTTTGATATAATTAATTTATGTTTCAACTGACAGACGAATGCCACCTCAGTCTACCCGCAAGTGTGACCACGGACTACTGTAAAGTGTTCGAAACGTCAGGTGTCCAAAAATGTATTTTCAAATACCAAAATATACACGATTAATTCGTTTAAAATAATATAATTTAAAATGTGTAAAAAGTGCGAAAATCAAATATCTTATTAATTAAAAAATAAACCAAAACAAAACATTTATTTGTTTATCGCGAAAACAAGAATCCAGTTTGAATCCTGCTTATCTGATACTAAACGCTAACGGTGTACCGTCCATTGTAATTCTCACAATGAAAATGATTATATTTAAATATTTTCTATAGTAAGACAAAGCGCGGTGTTCAGTTGCGTCATACAAAGCGCAATGTTTTAATTTCAATCAGAATATGGACAACGGAATGTCTAGACACTAGGATAAAAAAACTGAGAGAAATCTATACGTACAGTGGCCCCATAGCAGCAGTGCAGGCACAAAACGCTGAAGACTACCAGAAACGTGATCCGGACGAACATTGTGACAGAGATTTAATGTGTTTTGGGAAAATCCTGTAAAAGAATTACAATTATTATTAGAATTTCTATTTTTTTTAAATTTGTATGAAAAATGTTGGTACGTGGTGGTTGTGAGTTCGATTCCTTACCCCTAGAAATGTTGAAGTTATTTTCATTTATCTGCTTTGGTTAGATAAAGCGCGGTGTTGAGTTCACCGCTCAACCGCTATGTCTCGTTTTGGCAGGAACGCGATTAATAGAGTGTATTGATACTACGTTTTCTTTCATTGCAACTTGATAAACCATTTATTCGCTTTAATAAGACAGAACGCGGCGTTAAGCCACTCTAAATGCAATATCTAGATTCTGGTACGAATGAAGATACTGGAGTGTCTTGACACTAGGTCTTGACATTACTACTGGATAAAGCGAGTTTTGTTAAGACAAAAAACGGCGTCAAATTCCGCACAATGTCTCCAAAAATAGAGTAAAAGTTAAATAATATTTTCAATCACAGAGTTTAAGGTCATTCCCTTAAACTCATTCCCATAAACATAAAAAAATAATATCAAAACGCATAATGCATCAAACGATATCCCCTGCAGCGCTCGGTTGGGGAGCACTTATTGAAGACTGAAGAAATCATATTTTTTTTTAAATATAAAATTTAATACACTACAGACTGGGTCTCTGCCTATTTTCCTGTTTGTTACTTATTATTTCTCATTTACATATAATTATAATCACCCACTTAAATATATATATATATATATATATATATATATATATATATATATTGCACTTAAATATATATATATATATATATATATATATATATATATATATATTAAAGTGATTTTTTGACAAAATTTATATAAATTAATAACGTTTTGTCTTCTAAAACCATAAAGAATCTTACCACCTGGTCTTTTTGAATATAATTTTACAATATGTTTATAAGAAAAAAAAACTATATATTGAATAGAGAAACTCAACACCGAGCTTTGTCTTACTAGAACCACAGAGAAATCTAACAGTTGTTTTTATTTAATACAATTTTACAAATCTATAAGAAAAGAGAAAGAAACTGTATATAAAATAGCGGAATTAAACGCCGCGCTTTGTCTTACTAGCACCAAAAAGGACATTAACAGTTTCTTTTTAAATATAATTTTAAAATAAATTCATAAAAATGATAAATCGTTATTTAAGTGGAGAGGTTCAACGCCATGCATTGTCAAAATCAAAACCTTTACTCAAATAGGATTTTAACAAGCATTTTGGAGTCGTCATCCAAAGTGAAATTTCAGTATTGTCAGTCCGATAGGAAGTCACCACCAGCTAGGAAGGCAGTTGAGATAAGCAGCGAGGAACTCAACGTCAGTATCTCTTTTCAAATATAGTTTTACAATGAATTCTGCAATTAATTCCATACATTAACATCAGTATAATATTTTTGAAAAAAACCTATAAAAATTTTGAACGCAGCGGGATTCGAAACCGCGCCTCTTGGATACCGTCTAAGCGCTCTGACCGCCAAGCCATGCGTTCTACTACCAGCTGCGTCGAAATTGTTATACGTTTTGTTACAACTTATTTATGTTGTTAGCATCTCTCCAAGAGGCGCGGGTTCGAATCTTTTTTCAAAAATGTTTTCTAATCCTAAGTGTGGAATAACACGTTAAAAATAGTAAATATCAGTATAATATTTTTAAATGTTATAATATATTTTCATATTTGTTTAAATTGGTCCTGCTTTGTCATACCAGAGTTTTGTATGAAATTAATATTATATAATAAATAAACACGTTCGGTGTTGGTTAGATTTCCACTCGGATTAGTGATTATATTTGAATTATTTCCATGTCCTCGTGAGACACAGCGCGACGTTGAGTTCCGCCACTCAAGTTACAATGTCTCGAATTCGCCAAAAAGTCAAGTACGGTGTATCTTGACACTAAGCACTTCCCGTCTATCGTGCTATGCGGGATAAAAGCGTGACTCTAAAAGAAAATATGCTTCCAGGGCGAACATTGAACCCACTACCAATGTCATTTAAAGTGTTAAGAACTAGCATTGGGTATGTCGATCACGATTTAATTTATTTAGCAAAAACAAGCTGCTATTGTTACTGGACGTCTAAAATTAAATTGTATTTGGAACTGAGGGAGGCCGGGCTCCGGAATTACATTAAAAGTATCTCAGAGTCAACAACTTCACTAAACTGTTGAACAGAACTTCTAATAATATTTGTGTGCGAGATAAATTCAATTGTTTTATTTTGACTTAAATGTAATAGAGTGGACAGACAACACTATTTTTTTAATATATATATATATATATATATATATCCCACATTGTAAGGGCGTCAGAGAGAACCTGGTGTCAGGACACTCCGTTGATTATAAATTGAATAAGTGTATCGAATGTAATAAATAAATAATAATAATAACTAAAATAATATATAAAACTCGTATCGAATAATAAATAAAGTTCGCATGAAATTAGAGAAGCTTCTTCTCTATAGTCTCTATATACTACATATATAAGCAGCTTCACGCTCCATCCCGCATAGCAGGGTAGGCAGAGAGAACGTAAGCACTCCGTACTTCGCTTTCCACTATTGAGGCCATCTTGGCACAGCGTGTGACTGTAAGCGCGACTATTTGTGGGTTCAATTCCCACGCGAAGGAATGATTATATTTAAAACTGAACATTAGAAAAACACATGAAAACCTTACACTAGTCCGTGGTTACAGGTAACACAGCTTTGCAGTCTATGAAATATATTATCTGTATTAACATATCATATATGGTAAAATATCAGAATATTTATATTATTTTTTAGCTTCACGCTTTTATCCCGCATAGCAGGGTTGACAGAAAGTACCTAGTGACAACACACTCCGTACTTCGCTTTCCGCCGAATTCGAGACATTGCATGTTGAGTGGTGGAACTCAACGCCGCACTTTGTGCTACCAGAGCGAGGAAGTGAAAATAATTTAAATATAATCACTTCCCCGAGTGGGGAACGAACCCACGACCGATCGCGTTTACAGTCACACGCTGTCCTACTCAATCACGACCGGCCTCAAAATTATATTAATTAAAAAACCTGTTATTAACTATAACTACACACTTATCTAATATATAAGAAGTCAACGGAGTGTCTCGACACTAGGTTGTCTCTGACTACCCTGCTATAGTATGAAGTGTGAAGCTGTGAAAATGCAAACCGACAAAGTATTTTTATTTTACTGGAGCGAGAATCGAATCCAGAACCAAATCGTGTAAAATTTTGAACAAAAACTTCCACTGTACTATAAATAGCTTCATTACTTAACTTAGAACTATAGTAACCTAATTAATTCAAATGACATTAGAGTTAGTGTGGGTAGAATATAAATGCAAGGAAAACGGCGAGTATCTATAAATCAATATCGTGCAGCGTTAAGTTCCGCCATTCAGCATGCAATGTTTTGAATTCGTTGGAAAGCGTAGTACTGAGTGTTTTGACACTAGGTACTTCCTGTCTCCTGTTATACGGGATAAAGTGTGAAAAAGTACCCCTTTTTTCATACACCTCTATTCGCGTGGAACTGAGGGGGTATGTAATTTGGTACATCTATAGTTTTATAGAGACGAAGTACAGAATGTTAATATTTTTTAATGAATTTATAAAAAAATATATTAAATTAATGAGAATGAAAATAAATTTAGTATATAATTCCTTTCAATAACAAAATAACGTAAGAGACATGACGAAATAACAATAATGATGAAATCAACAAATGAGTGTTTACCAAACTTCCTGTTGGACTGACAATACTGACAGTATTGTATTGGAAGTTACCACAAGCTCGGGAGGCAGTTCTGCTGGGAAGAGCCGGCTAGAAACTCAACCGTTTACTTTCAATGTACTCCGTTTTCCGTAGAATTGTTGCTCTTTTCATTTATAATTAGTTCTTAAAAATATGGAGAGAGGGAGAGAGAGGGAGATATTTCTCTACTTTGATGCTAGTTAACACAGATTGGATTTAAAGGCGGCGGAACTCAACGCCGCGCTCTGTCGAAATTCAAAAACATACTAATATTAATAGAGAAGATGGTTGAAAACTTCTGGTACTATACGCTATATATAAAATATACGCGATTGATCTGTTTAAAATAGTTTAAGTGTAAAACAGATAAAAAATTAACAGGCAAATGTTTTCCCATTTCAACATGACGTCTAAAAAGTAAACTAATTTTCGTAGACTTTGAACCCGGAACCGCTCTCAATTCGCACATCATTAACGAACTAAACAATACGTATGTAATAACAATATCAAAAAGTAAGTAATAACCTACAATTGCGGTCATAAAAAGCAACAATATAATTTCCTAATTTGGGCGGCTTGTATGGGAACTTGTGAATTGTTTGGGTGTGGCGTTACATTGTATTGGGTATACAGACATATGTATATATATATATATATATATATATATATATATATATATATATATATATATATATACATACAGACAGAAAGTATCTAGTGTCAAATTACTTTGTATGCCGCTCAAGATGCCGGTATAGCGGTAATGTATAGATGGCAGAGAATACAGTATAAACATGTATAGAAATACAAATTCCACGATCTGGTAAGACAAGCCCGAAACACCGACTTTACGTAGTTTTTATGGCATGTCCTTAAATGAACGGAGTGCGGAGTTTAGTTTCGAAAAAATGATATCACTTGCGTGAAAAAAAATATTTTACTGAGTGATGTGAAATTTGCCACAGTTTTAATAGAAAACAATTGCAAAAAGTACGTTAAGTTAATAAAATAAATACTTGAGGCCGGTCGTGGCGCAGTAAGACAGCGCGTGACTGCTTGTCGTTGGTTGTGGGTTCGATGCCCACCCGAGGGATCATATTTAAATGATTTTATTTCCTCATTCTAGTAAGACAAAGCGCAGCGTTGAGTTCCACCACTCAACGCTAAGTATCTCGAATTCAGTGAAAAGCAGAGTACGGAGTATCTAGACACTAGATACTTCCTGCCTACCGTGCTATGCATGATAAAAGCGTGAAGCTAAATAACACTAAACATTTTTGAAAAAACGTATAAAAATTTGAACGCAGCGGGATTCGAACCCGCGCCTCTTAGATACCGTCCAAGCGCTCTGACCGCTAAGCCATGCGTTCTACTACCAGCTGCGTCGAAATTCTTATACGTTTTGTTACAACTTATTTATGTTGTTAGTAATTTTTATACGTTTTTTCAAAACTGTTTTCTAATCCTAAGTGTGGAATAACACTTTAAAAATAGTAAATATTAACACTAAACATATTACAATACGTTTTGATGCACACTTTTATATACACGTTGCTATGGCAACAAATCTTTTACTAGTACATATAAATGACGTCTTTAATACTGTAAATGCCGACTCATTTAGCCATGTTGTATTAATGTAAAGAATTAAGGCGCTGGTCATAAGGGTCGTTTGTTTTCTCTCTAAAATTCTATAGGAGTTTCCTTGGTGTATTATAACAAACAGGTTGGTGTATTATATATAAAGAAATTGATATTTTTTACAGTTTCACGCTTTATCCCGCAAAGCAGGATAGTAAGACAATATAGTGTTAAGATACTCCATTAACTGCTTCTCGTTAAGAATCTAGACATTAAGTGTTGAATGCTGAATTCAACGCCGCGCTTTGCTTTACTAGAAATAGATTTTTTAAAAATATAATCATTACCCCGAATGGGATACGAACGCTGTCCCACCGTATTTGTTATAGATATTTAAAAGAGTGTCTTGACGCTAGATTTCCTTCATCTATCCCGCTATACGTTTTATAAATATCGAATTAACTGCCAACTGCGCCAAGTACCGTAAAACACCTACCTGTAAACACGCACGTGAAGATAATAAAAATGTTAATAAAACATCTGGGTTCTCTCTGACTATCCTGCTATGCGGGATGAAGCGTGAAGCTCCTTTTTTGTTTGAATTCATAGAAAAGCCTGTACAAGTTTATCGCTTTTAACGGTCTACGGTAGTTTACAGGTCGTCGTAACGCAGTGGTACAGTGTCTAATTATAAGCGCAATGGATATACATTCAATTCTTGATGAGGCAAACGATTATAATTAAAGATTATTGTTATTTATTCGTTCTAATGAGACAAAATGCGGCGTTGAGTTACGGAATGTCTCGACATTCGGTACTTTCTATATACTCTACTTTACGTAAATACGACCTCGTCATTAGGTACTTTTGTATGGGATAAAAGCGTGAAGTTAAAAAAATGTCTATCATTCCGCTCTGGTAAAACAAAGCGCGGTGTTGAGTTCACTCTGCACACAACATCTGGATTTTAGGTGGAAATCAGTCAACGGAATGTCTCTGACTAACCTACGCTATATGGGATAGAGCGTGAAGCTATGAAAATTATGCCCTTGACTCACAACCGGGAATTGAACTCCTAACCATCTTACAGTCAGAGACATTCGAAGATGATAAACATATTTGAAAATACTTTATCCATAGTTAAAATTAGATATCTAAGTTTATATATATTACAGTCATATTTTATGATAACTTGACATCTGTCTCCTTTGAAACGTTACAAAGAATTTATATTTGGGGTTGAAAAAGGTAATGTGTTTGTGGTTTAAATAAAATGTAGGAAAATTTAGTTAAAACTAAATATTAAAATATACAGTGAAATTAATAAAATATATATATATAGTGTAAAAAAACATTGTTTCTACCTTCACGCTTTCTCCCTAGCCTGACTACCTCGTCAGAGATAACACAGCGCTAAACGCTACGGTCCCTGCATATCTCTCGCCTCGTCCACAGTCATTAACCTCTTCATACATGTCCTTCGGGGAGTCCTCGTGCTTTTTACCTGATCTTCCTCAAGTATCATTGGTACTGTTTCCGAAGGTCATCCGAGGTCTCCCTCTATCTCTCTTACCGTATATCAGATCAAGGCAGTGGCAGGTGAAAAAAATGGAGAAAGATGTCCATGAGAACAGGAAGAAGATGAGTGAATTATCAAGACGCAGTATCTTTTTTTAGCTTCACGTTTTTATACCTCATAACAGGGTACACATGAAGTACTCAGTGTCAAAACACTCTGTACTTCGCTTTCCATCGAATTCGACACATTTCGTATTGTTTGGCGAAACTTAACACCGCACTTTGTCTAACCAAAGCGAGAAAGTGAAAATAATTTAAACATAATCACTCCCCGAGAGGAAATCGAACCCACAACCGATCGCGTTTACAGTCAGACGCTGTCCCACTGCGCCACGACCGGCCTCAAACAGTCGTTAATTTTTAGTACACCAGGTTTATATTTAATCTGAGATAATAAAGGTCAGATGATATATAAAAAAAGGCTTTTTTTTAATAAGTCCCGTTCAAGTCTTATTAAAAATTATTCTAAAGAAAAATACTCTTTTTTATTTGTACTTAAGAACAAATAAGGAAGCTGCAGTTATCATTTACAAAAAATAAACATTATAAATTTGAAAAAGTTAACCAAAATACAAGAAAAAAAATCGCATTTAGATTGGTTAAGCCGTTTCTGAGATTAAGGTGCACAAACGCACATACAAACAGATATAAATAGACAAAGGTTGTAGAAACCTTTGTTTTGTTTTCTATTAGATTGAAAAATGCTCCCAATGATAATTTTTCTTATATGTATAGACAGCGTTCACCTTTATAAAAAAATAAAAATTTAAAAGCAGCGGGATTCGAATCCGCGCCTTTCGGAAACCGTCCCAACGCTCTGACCGCTAAGCCATGCGTGGTATTAAATAAGTTACTATTAGTTATTACATCAGCTACCTGTTAGTGTCTTGTCAAAATCGGTCCAGTAGTTCTAGAGATTGGCCAGAACAAACAGAAAAACAAATATGGAAAAAAATATTTTTCTTTGACATACATATCGTATGAACATATTTTTTTAGCTTCACCCTTTTATCCCGCATAGCAGGGTAGGCAAAAAGTACTTAGTGTCAACACACTCCATACTTCGCTTTCCACCGAATTCGAAACATTGCGTATTGAGTGGTGGAACTCAACGCCGCTCTTTGTCTTGACCAAAGCGAGAATGTGAAAATAATTTAAATATAATCACTCCCCCGAGTGGGGATCGAACCCACAACCGATCGCGTTTACAGTCAGACGCTGTCACACTGCGCCAAGACCGGCCTCGGCATCGGCATTTACTAAAAAGCGATTATTTTAATATTACAAACAGACACTCCAATATATATATATATATAGAGATAGATAATCCCTCTTTAATTAGGCGAATTATGCAAATAAATTGCATAGAAAGAGTCCAGTAAATAATATCTCATATTTTAAATACAGTTGTCATTATAAAAACATTAAATACGGATTAGTTACTGTGCGTTTAATAATTTAATTTGAATATTTATTTTGAATATATTTAATTTGAATATATTATAGTCAAGATCTAGTGTTAAAACATTGTTGAGTGGCGGAACTCAACGCCGCGCTTTGTCTGTCTAGCTCTAAAGTGGATAACTTAAAATAATTTATATATAATCACTCCCGTAAGTACAAATCGAATCCACAACCAAACGGGCTTACAGTCAGTCGTTCCATTGTACCACATCGACTTATTTGAAATGTTTCTCGAGGAAAGAGAGAAAATTTTAAAATTTTATCATATTTTTGTTTAGTTTTTACAAAACATTGACTACATTCATATACTTTATTACATACTAGATTTCGCTCGTGGCGTCGCCTGCCGTTGTATGTTGAAAAAAATATTTGTACTTGACAGTTATTGTTATATTAAGAATAGAAGCGGTTTTTAGGACTTTAGAGGAGTATAATTTTGTGATACATGGCTCACGCATGGAAAGCTTTAAATAATATACATATATTCCCATTTTCACAGCATTTTTCGTTACTGCTTCACTCTTATCGGTCGTAGAGTGATGTCATAGCCCATAGCCTTCCTCAATAAGTAGACTATACAATATAGTAAAAAATTTTCAATTTCAATCAGTAGATCCTGAGATTAGCGCGTGCAAACAAACATACAAACTCTATCGCTTTGTATTGTTAGTATACCTGTAATCTATACTTCATAGATTGCGAATTTACCAAGACCCTTATCACGTTCTGTCAGCTAGGCTAATAGGGAGTTTGAATATAATATTTTTAATTTTATAAAAAAGAATTAAGCGCAGCGAAATTTGAACCTGTGCTTCTTGGAATTCTTCTTTCAAATCTCAATATATATATATATGAAACGAAAGAGGTTGTTTGTTTGTTTGAACGCTCTAAGCTCAGGATCTAAAATTCTTATGGCTGTACTATTTTCTGCATAGAGAGGATATAGTGTTAAAAACAATTTTAAATGATACTACTTAACGCCGCGCCTTGTCTGACTAGATCTACAGCGGACAATTTAAAATAATTTATCTTTAATCTTTAATTTATATATTTAGAATCCACACCCAAACGCGTTTACAGTCAGTCATTCCACTGAACCACATTGACTTATTTGAAATATTTCTCGATTAAAGAGAGTAAAATTTAAAAGTTTTATCATACCTTTGTTTAGTTTGTTTATTTCATAATATGTTAGATGCAAGTTTATTTACTTGTTTAGATCCGTATAATATTCAACAACCGGTTTACTGTGACTCTATATATAAAAAAAAAACGCGGCGTTGAGTTCCCCCTTCAATACGCAATCTTGGGCGGAAAGCAGTCAACGGAGTGTCTAGATATTAGATTGTCCAGAGTGTGCAATATAAGGGAATTTTTTTTAAGGATGCCTTTAAATCTTTTTACGAATATACGGAGATGGAAAACTCTGATATAAACTTAGTATTTTGCAATGAAAATGTGATAATTTTTTATATTATAATTATATAAATATATATTAAAAAAAATATAGGCTGTATGTCCGTAGTGTGTTAATAATAAAAAAAACATTAAAAAAAATTAAACCTGCACAATGTCCAACTGTACTGGACAAACGATTTTTGCTTTTAAATTTTTACCAACCTACTGTATATAAACATCTAACCAGAGAGAACCTATTGTAATTTGTGAAAAAAAAATTAAAAAAAATCCAAATGGGTATCGAACCCGCGACCATTACGTTTAAAGTCAGTTGCTTTTTTTATGAAACTTTTTTTAAAACTTATGACAATTGACTTACCTCAGGCAGGAGCTGAACTCAGAATGCAGTCGACGACGAAAGCCTCTCTATTTATAAGGATCTTGGGCGGGCGGGGTTTAGGAAATGGCAAGCATAGAGTCGCCTTTGCTAGTGAAACTTTTATTTTATATATATATATATATATATATATATATATATATATATATATATTATCTTACTACTCTCGTGTTTATATTATTATAATTATGTTTAACTTAATGTATTTTTTTTATATTTAATGCATTCTCATTGCAAAAAGAACCTAATATTTTTTTATAACTTTAGAGACTTTAGAGAAGAACAGAAGGTGATGTAGAATCGATTTTTTTAATAATATTTCAATTTTGGAATAAACATTGAGAACAAAGTGTTTTGACATCTCACTATGTTCTCACTGACTACCCTGCTATGCGGGTATAAAAAGTATTATAAATTATTAACAATCAAAACGTCTCCACGCCATTCCCGTTCTAAGATCCCGCTGTGTTTCAGTACACGCACTTGGTCCAAACACTCTTATTACTGCAATTCCATCAAAAATAAATACTTTCCGAAACTTTCCTAAATATACCCATATTATATATATATATATATATATATATACATATATATATATATATATATATATATTTATATATTCATAAAAACACAAGTCTGAATATAAGTACTTAACTTTTTTTCAGCGTATCCCGCATAGCAGGATAGTCAGAGACAACCTAATGTCAAAACAATCCGTTATTGTTTAAAAAAATGAAGTTTCTTTTAAATGCGTTTTATATATTTTATAAATTAAGTCTAGTCTGTAAATATCTATACGGTGGCCATTTTAAAAAAATATTTTATAAGAAATTTAATAAGAATAATTATATTAAAACAATTTTCATTTCCTTGCTCTGGTAATACAAAGCGCGAAGTAAATTCTGCCACTCAACATGCAAAGTGTCGAATTCGGCGGAACACGGAGTAGGGAGTGTCTTGAGTCTGCACTCCGCGTTCCATACTAGTAAAACTAAAAAAAATTGAAATACTTACTAAACAAATCGAAAACGGAGAAAAGAGTGTTTAAATATAAGTGTCATATTTTTTGAGCTTTACGCATTTTATTCAGCATAGCAGAGCGGACAGAAAGTACATAGTGTCAAGATACTCCATACTTCCCTTCCCATTGAATTCGAGACATCACGTGTTGAGTGGTGGAACTCAACGCCGCACTTTATCTTACCAAAGCGAGGAAGTGAAGATCATTTTTCACATAATCACTCCACCGAGTGGGGATCAAACTCACAATAGATCCCATTTACAGTAAGACGCTGTCACACCAATCACCGATCTCAATAATTTAGATAAAACACGGCCAATTAAATACAATGCCGGCCAAAAACGCCAGTCAACAGCTAGTTTAATATTTCCCAAAAAAAAAACAAATTGAAATATAACACTTAACGAATTTAATACGGAAAGCTTACAAAAAAATCTTTGGAAAACAAATTTTGTTTGTGGTATTCCTGTATTACTTGTTGATGTTTATGGATCAAGCGCTATCTATGGCCAGTGGCCTTTAAAACTCATAATTTCTTAAATATAGTTAATGTAAGAAATATAAAACGGCGTTGAGTTACGTCACTAAGCAAGTTCTGTCTGTTATGCGAAATAAAGCGTAAAGTTAGTGTACACTATATGTGAATATATGTACTAAATGACTTCATTGTATATTATACCCCTTGATTAGACCAGCATGGCGCAGTGGTATAGCATCTGACTGTAAACGCAATGATTTTAGATTCGATTCCAACTTAAAGTAATATTTACATGGATGGTGCCACTCTTGATAGTGGTAAGACAAAACGTGACGTTGAGTTTCAATATTCAACATGAAATGTCTTGAATTATTTTCACTTCCTCTCTGCTCTGGTAAAGATAAAGTGCGACGTTGAGTTCCACCACTCAACACGCAATGCCTCGAATTTGGTGGAATGCGAAGTACGGAGTGTCTTCACACTAGGTATTTTCTGTCTACCCTGCTATACGCGAGATAAAAGCGTGAAGCTAAAAAAAATGTCTCTAATTCAGGCACAAAGCGGAGAACTAAGGGTCTTGACACTAACCTAGCCTGTGTTGCGGGATAAAGCGTAATGCATATTTTCTAAAAAATTTAACATCATGGAGCGAGTAAAAATATATTTCTTGCAAGATTTCCTATATATTGATAGATTGATAGAAAAATACAGAAGTTAGCAGTTTAATACGACCCTTCTTGCTTCACTATTGTATCCCGCATAGCAGGCCAGACAGGAAGTACCTAGTATCAAGACACTCCCACCTTCATTCAAATTCGAGACATTGTGTGCTGAGTGGCAAAACTCAACACCGCGCTTTGTTTTACCAAAATGTAAATATGAAAATTCTCACGAGTAGGATTCAAACCCACACCCAACAGCGTTCACAAAGTTATTTAACCCAGTGTATTTCTGTCTCTCCGTTCTCTGCTCTCTGCCCGTTGAGAAACGCTTCGTATTTTATCATAGTTCGCTTGTCTATTGGATAAATATGTAATGTATAGAATTTTCTTATTCATTTATTCTTTATTGAAATTTTTGTAACAATATTCTAACATAATTTACCCCAAATCGAATTCGTATGGCTTAATATATCAACGGACCATATATAACCATTAAGGAATAGTGGAGAACTATCTGGGTGCAGGTTCGATTCGACTCAAAAGGTTTATTTCTTTTCAACAGAGTATGGAGAGAATTTAAAATTAAGACTTTTTCTCGATTTATTATCCTAATACATCGAGTATTCCGTGTTGATTGGTGGAGGTCAACGCTGTGTTTTGTCTTACTAGAACTTAAAAACAAATATATCATTTAAATATTTGCCCTGATAGAACTATCGCCTTTTAGTCAGACGGTACACTGCATCTGATATGTTGATTAGCCGAGCTCAACACCGCCATAAGTCTAAAAAAACGAGTAGCGTTAATCAAATGGCAAAACTTCTGAAACAAGAAGAAAGTCTAGAACAGAATATCTTATCTTTGTTATTTAGTTAATTCTAGTTAAAAGAGCGCAGGAGTTCAACTAGCGACTTAATCTGAATTAAAAAATTTTCTACATATAAATTAACTATTTAATGCCAATTAATGCATACACTGCATTAAGAGTTCTATTAGGTTTCTTGCAGGATTTACGTACTTATAGGGT
Organism: Dryadula phaetusa; assembly: GCA_032432895.1. Taxonomy (NCBI): domain Eukaryota; kingdom Metazoa; phylum Arthropoda; class Insecta; order Lepidoptera; family Nymphalidae; genus Dryadula; species Dryadula phaetusa. The sequence goes on along the minus strand of JAOYRS010000090.1, from coordinate 315,489 downwards.
TCTTTTTCACTCGCTGCCAGAGGTCCTAACTTCGGAGGCAAATATTTGCCCTCTCATGTATAATTGCATCTTACGCCAAAGAAAAAGAGGGATAGGTTAGGTCTCTAACGCACAGAAGTATAACATTATTCCTTGCGTTAGATGTGTCTTGTTTTTTTATCTTAACATTTCTTTTTTTATTTTTTTGGGTTGTACCAAATAGTTAGAATAGAATAAATTAGCTTCAAGCTTTATCCCGCATAGCAGGATAGTCAAAGATAACTGTCAAGACACTCCGTTGACTGCTTTCCAACCGAAACTAAGACATTGTGTTTCAAATGGTGATTCAACGCCATGTTTTGACTTACCAGATTGGAAAAATGAAAATATATATTGAGTATAATAATTTCTCTAAGTGGGAATCGAACCCACAACCAGTTGCATTTGCAGTCAGACGCAATCCCATTGCGCCACGATGGTCTCATGATGGAAATCAGCAATGTGGAAAGTTAGGTTATACAATTAACCTCATGTAGTATAGAGGTCTCTTAGGTATCCAATCCACTAACTGAAAAATAGTGCGAAGTGGACGTGTTAAACGTTAATTGACGTTTCAGAGTGTCCTTTAATTATTTGTGAGATATTCGTGTTAAAATTGTAAACAACTTAATTATAATTTTAGAAACATCATCTTAAAGTGATACTTTCTTTGAATTTCGGTTAAATTATTTGTTAGATTTTTTTAAAATATTTTTAAGTATTGTTAACACTTTTTACAGTTTTGTGCTTTTTAGTGTCAAAACACTCCCTTGGTTGCATATATATTAAATAACTATATGAAATAAATGGTCATGGCGCAGTGGGCCAGCGTCTGACTGTAATTGCGATCGGTTGTGGGTCCGATTCCCACTCGGGGAAGTGATTATATATAAATTATTTTCACTTACTCAGCTTAACCAGAGGGTTAGAATAAGTGTGGCGTTGAGTTCCGCCATTCAACACGTCTCGAATTCGGCGAAAAGCGGAGTATGTCCAATACTATGCGGGATAAAAGCGTAAAGCTAAAAAAAATAAGACCGTTGGATGAAATTTGAGGCGCTCCATATCTATAGTCTCTCTCTATATATATATATATATATATATATATATATATATATATATATATATATATATATATATATAAAAGTAGTTTCACGCTTTATCCCATACATTACAGTAGTTAGAGACAACATAGTGACAAGACTCTACGTCAACGACCGTCTGAATTTAATACACAGATTTAGGATAAAATAAAATTAGAGGCCAGCCGTGGCGAAGTGGAACTACGTGTCTGTAAACGGGATCGGTCGTGGGTTCGATCCCGACTTGATGGAGTGATTATAATTAAATTATTTCCATTTCCTCTTTTTAATAAAACGAAGCGCGGCGTCGAGTTCCACTATTCAACACGTAATGTCTCGAATTCGGCGGAAAGTAGAGTACGGAGTGTCTTGACACTAGGTACTTTCTGTCTAAGCGGGATAAATGATATAACCCTGATATAAAACGGGATAAAAACCCTTATTGGGTTTTTTAATATTTATTTTTTATCTTCTTAAGTACTATTTCTTTTTGATTCTTCTCTGAGGCTGCTGACAAAATTGGTCTTAGCAGCATCCCTTGCGCGAGTGGAAGCTTCGCCAGTGTCAAACAAACAAGGGGATATTGGTGCAGCGTTAAGTTACGCCGCCAAATTGCTATAAAAATATGCAACAAAAGAAATCACTTGTAATAAGATAAGAAAAACCACTAAAAATGTTTTCAAAACAAAAAAAACAAAACTATTAAAATAATAGCTTTGTTTTCGATCTAGGAAAAGTTAAGTCTTAAAATCTAGACTTAATTACGCACTTTTGACTAACTAACTATTACTGATTATCTAGTGCAGTAAACATGCTCATATATACACATACACACACACACACACACACATATATATATATATATATATATATACATATATGTAATGCTAATTCGAATCCCATTTGGGCAATATTTTAGTACAATTTTAATATTCACCATTCTAGTGTTAAAACACTCCGTTCACCAAATACTGAGGAGTAGAAATGAAAATAAATTTTAAATACAATCGTATAATATTCAACAACCGGTTTACTCTGACTCTATATAGTAAGAAAAAATGCGGCGTTGAATTCCACTACTCGAATTCGGTGGAAAGTGACGAAGAACGGAGCGTTATAAGAATAGGTACTTTCTGTCTATCCTGCTATGCGGGATAAAAAAAACTGGGCAAAAAATCAAACCTACGACCAATCACGTTTACAGTCAGCTGTACCACTGTGCCACATTGCCTTCCAATAGCTATATTAGAGTAAAAGATAGTTAATTATTGGCTAATTACATATTTCGTATTGAGACGGGAAAGGAATTACCGCTACAAAAGAGAACGTAACGCTTTATTTGAGTCTTGTAATGAAGTCTTCGAAAGGAAGACTCGCCCTTTTTTGATTGAGTTGAAACTAATTTATACACTCACGCATATATATATATATATATATATATATATATATATATATATATATATATATATATATATATATATATATATATATAGATACACATTACCAGAGATTACTTCAAAGTATGTCTCAATTATAGGCATACAGAAAGTTAGGTACTTTCTGTATACCCTGATGATCAAGACACTCCTTACTTAGCTTTCCACCGAATTCGACACATTGCGTATTGAGTGGTGGAACTCAACGACGCATTTTGTCTTACCAGGGAGCATGGAAATAATTTAAAATGGAATTAATTTTATTGTTACGAACTAAATACTTTAAGATGGTATATTTTTTTATTTGAGAACCGATTGAAATTAAACCAATTTTAATAGTTAAGTTAAGGTTGCAAAAATACAATTTTAAAAACAGCATTCAAATCTGTTTCCGAGATTAACGTGAACAAACGCACAGAAAAATAAAATTTTAAATGATACTTTTAAACGGATTAATCGCGTATATTTTGATATTTAAATAAAATAACAAATAAAAACCTGACGTTTCGAACACCTTTACCGCGGACTACTGTAAAGTAGTTTCTAATCCTAAGTGTGGAATAACACTTTGAAAATAGTAAATACTGTAAAGTGTTAGAAACGAAACGAAAACATATATATATGTTTAAATAAACTTGTTAATTTTGGTGGTATTTTTAAATTTTTTTTTACAAATTTTTATTCTTTCCTTGTTAGTTAGTTAGTTAGTGAGTGTGAAAATAATCTAACTGAATTTGACTTAATCCCCAGTGTCCGCTTGAATTGAAATCTGGTATACGACTTCAGTTCTGATGACAACGGAATTATATATAATCTGTATTGCTGTTTATTCAAAATGGCCACCGAAACAAAATGGCGGATCAAATTTTTTTTGTATATATGAGTATCAAATGAAAATGGCTTGGAGATTAGAATACATTTAATTAAATATAATAAAATATATCTCAAAAAAGTTATTTTTAAAAATTTATTTTATAAATATAAGAAATTGACATCAAGCGGTCAGTGTTTAGGACGTTTTAGTTATTTGCAATTATGAAAAAAAAACCACAAGTTGTTAATATTTTTCTTGAAAGAGCCAGTACTTGCTATAATGGAAATAATAATGTTGAGGCCGTCGTGGCTCAGTGGGACGGCGGCTGATTGTAAGGTTTAGGTTTTGGGTTCGTTTTCAAGTTGGGGGAATTATTTTCATTTTCACGATTTTATCATGCGTAGAAGTGTAGACAGGAAGTATTTTGTCGAGACACTACGTATTCCGCTTTCAGCCGAATTTGTGTCATTTCGTGTTGAGTGGCGAAATTCAAGTAAGACAAAGCACGGCGTCGCGTCACTCGTTACGCAATATCTCGATTTCGGGGAAGCAGTCAATAGAGTGTCTTGACACTAGGTTGTCTCTGACCACCCTGCTATGCGGGATAAAGTGTGAAGTATAGAGTACGAGAAAAATAGAGACTGGAATGTTTCAACACTTCTTTATGATTATTCGCATATTTTGTTTTTAGCTTATCGCTTTTATCCCGCATAGCAGGGTAGACAGAAAGTACCTAGTTTCAACACACGTCGGTACTTCTCTTTCCACCGAATTCGAGACATTGCGTGTTGAATGATGGAATTCAACGCCGCTCTTTGTATTTACCAGAGCGAGGAAGTAAAAATAATTTAAATATAATCAATCCTCCGAGTGGGGATCGAACCCACAACTGATCGCGTTTACAATCCGACACTGTCACACTGTGTCACGACCGGCCTCCCATTTCGCATATTGCAGGTTCAATACCAGTTTTCTGATATAGAGTAGAAAAATATGTAATTTTTGGTATTTTTATATCAAAAACCATATTTGCCGTTAGTTTAAGTGGAATAAAACATTATCGCCTCGTTTAATGCGTGAACGCTTTCTCGATTGTAATATAACATACAAATATAGTAGGATCTGTTCTAGTAACTGCCGATTTAAAATAATAGGCCAATAGCCATCGCTGGCTCGTCTAGTCAGCATAGAGAACTTAGTGTTGAGACACTCCGTTCTTTTTGACCATGTTTTGTAAGAAGGTTGAAAAGCAATTTATAAGAATTTCAACGCAGATGGTAGTAGAACGCATGGCTTAGCGGTTAGAGAGCTTGGATGGGGAACGAAAGGAGAAACGAGTTCGAATCCCGCTGCGTTTAATTTTTTATAAGTTTTTCTTCTTTGTTTTCTAATCCTCAGTGTGGAACACTTTAATAATAGTAAAGTTATAAAGTAGTAATATAAGTTTAGGCGAAACTATTATAAACGTATTAATTATATATATTTTATCACGTTTATTCTTCGTCTACTAAAGTGTACGAAACGTTGGATTTTCAAAAGTATATTCGTATACCAAAATATACGCGATTAATCCAGCTTCGTTTTAAACTTGTATTAAAAACCAAAGATCTTAAAAATATAATTGTTTCCCCCAGTGGGGGTATCGAGTTTATAAACATCGTGTTTATAATCAGAGATGTTGTAGATCGTATGTCGCTTAAAAAAATAGCTTCACGCTTTATTCTGCATATCAGGGTAGAAAAAGACAACCTAGTGTCAAGACACTCCGTTGACTGCTTATATATTAAATAAGTGTATCAAATAAACAAGAGAGTTGTACCAGGCTCGCATGAAACTAGAGGAGCTCCCTCTCTATAGTCTCTATATACTATATATATAAGCAGCTTCACGCGCCATCCCGCATAGCAGGGTAGTCAGAGAGAACCTAGTGTCAAGACACTCCATTGACTACTTATATATGAAATAAGTGTATCGAATAAACAAGAGAGTTGTACCAGGCTCGCATGAAACTAGAGGAGCTCCCTCTCTATAGTCTCTATATACTATATATATATATATATATAAGCAGCTTCACGCGCCATCCCACATAGCAGAACCTTGTGTCAAGACACTCCGTTAACTACTTTCCACCCAAAATCGAAACATTCTAAGTTGAATGGCAAACTATACGATTGACTTTCCCTTCCCTTCTCTTGTACAAAAGCGTAGAAAAAAAATATAATCATGAGCCCGGTCGTCGCGCAGAGGGACAGCGTCTGACTATAAACGCGATCGGTCGTGGATTGAATCCTCGGGGGAATGCTTATATTTAAATTATTACCATTTTCTCCCTCTTGTAAGACAAAAGTGCCGTTGAGTTCCGCCAGTCTCGATTTCGACGGAAAGCGGACTACGGAGTGTCTTGACACTAGGTACTATCTGTCTATCCTGCTATGCAGGATAAAAGCGTGAAGGTAAAAAATATATAATCATTCCTCCGAGTGAGAATCGAACCTACAACCAATGGCGTTTTCTATGAATGTAATCCTCTGGCCTTACAGGAAATAAGAATGGGAAGAAAATAAAACAATGAAGACGTAGAATTTCAAAAAAACCATATTTATTGTAAATTTAAATTTGTTTAGAGTATATATAATATATGTATATTATTACTACTAAAAAAATTAACCATGGAGCAAGCCTTAAATGTGTACATTTAAAAAAAAAGAGAGGGAAAATGAGGTGAACTATCTGTCCCTCTTTTGTAACTGACTTTAAAAGAAGTTATCAGTTTGATATGTCTGTATGTAATATTGTTGGAATTTAATTATATATGAGTATAATTATTTATTTAATTAATTTGGCAAATGTATGTTTGTATGTTTGTAAACGAATTTCTCTGAAACTTAAAGTCTCATTGAAATTATTATATTTAATTTAAGTTAGGTATACTTTCTTATAACTTATCGAACAGTACAAGTTTCATTCAAATCGGTCCAGTACTTTCAAAGATGTAGGTAAATTAATTGTTAGAAAATATAGGTAGGTAGTTGTATAGTTATTATGAAGTCGGTTTAATTTTTTTATAAATTAGATTATTCATGCTTGCTAAGACAAAGATAAGTCTCATCTACCCTCTCTTATTATTTATTGGTCACTTACACTCACAGCCCTTCCTATGACTCTCCTACTCTATTAAGTCTATGAATACAACCAAGCTATTTTTGTTCTAGAACTAGAAATATTCTAATACGTCCTACTCCTAATCTATTAAATGCAATTTGTTGGAAAGTGTGAGATGAACGTTATGTATAGGGCTTACCCATTAATTAAGAAGGGGTCGACAGAGTGTGTCATTGCCTGACTAGGGTGGTCACGTAAACCTATCTAGTTGTGACAAGGACGAGGGAGGGGTCAAAAAATCATGAAATTCATATGACGTAATTTATGAATGACCCCTAAGCCCGTTGAGAAGCACATGAAGTCGTGTTCATGGTGAAGGGGTTCAAAGGTTTTTTTTGTCAATAAAGAGGCAATCTGGTTATAATTACGATTTCACGTTGTTATCAATCCACCTAGAGTAATTTGTAATATTCGTGTACACAGAAACTGCATTTTCGTGCTGATACAGGAAGATACCGAATAGAACGTAACTGATTTTGTTCATGGACTGCAAAAAAAATTATTAAAAGTTGATTATTCAAGCCATCCACAGGCACAGTGTGACAGCGTCTGATTGTATTGTAATCATTATATTTTATTTTAATTGTAATTAGACAGAGTGCAGCGTTGAGTTCCGCTTAACCTTTTAGTCATCCGCTTTTTATCTCTCTCGAGATATTACGTATTTCGTTGGTGCTTGTACTGAGAATAATTTCACAAGTGAGAATCGAACTCACAAACATCGGGTTCTCAATCAGACACTGTCCAACTGTACGTAATGATAATATCATGTATTACTTTCATTATATATACCGTTTCTTTCTCGCATATCAAGCCACTACCGAATTCAGGCACGTAGTCGTCTTTCGGCGCCACTGCACATAGTACGGGATCTTTTATTTTATCTTCATCAAAACAATGAGTTTGCTTTGGTATTATGGTGTTAAGCTGAAATATTAAAAAAAAATGATTAAAGACAAAGTAATTTTGAATTATGTATATAATTATTGACCTCAGCAGGATTTGAACCTACGCGTCTTCATTTTTTTCTTTTTTTTCTGTTTATTGGTCCACAAAATAAAAAACAATCAAACACATGTATTTAAGGAATTACAATACCAATGATTGCATTTTTATATGCAGAAACATGTATGCATGTATGCACTTAAAATAAAATAAGTCCTGAGTAACGGATCAACCATGCTGGACTGGTCCAAGGGCGAAATTATATTAGTTAGCAACACAATGATTTTGTTGTTGGCATTACAACAAAAATAAGTTTTACAAAAATAAGGTAATAAGGCGGGTAGACCGTTCTACAGTTACGTGGCACATCCAAGGAAATTCCTAAAAAAGAACCGCTAGCAGACCACCATGTATCCAGGTGGTGGGGATGATATTTCAGTCTGTTGGAGACAGCTGTAGGTAGAGAGAGCCTGATGCAAAAACCACTTTCCGTACTACAATGGCATCGAAGGCTTAGATAACTCACATAGAAATCGTCCTTGGAGATCGCTATACACGATGTGGCGAACAGCGGTGGAGATGTGGGGAGACAAGATATATGAGCCCATTGTACCAGTTTCTCTTGTTCGTGTATAATGAGGATGGCTATATCGTTATGTCGAGTTTCTAAAACAGAATAGAGGTTAAGTGCTTGAGAGCTCTCTTCTTTCCACGAAAGAGAGATTGCGTGGTTAGTGGCGAAGTTCAACGCCGCCATATTTCCTATTACTGTTTATTAAAAGTAAAGTAGTAAGTCAATTTTAAAGTGTTAATAACACGTTTATATATTAAATTGTACAATTACATTCCTAGTCAGATATAACCCCAACTCTGTTTTTACCTTACTATCTCAATTCGCTCCATTATGTATTAAATGGCGGAACTCAGCGCTGTTTTCGTCTAACAAGAGCGCGGTAGTGAAAATAATTTTATAAAAATAAAATCGCATTTAAAGTTCAACCCTGTTCTTTTGCTCCTCGAACGTCGAATTTTACAAATAAAAAAAAACTTATTACCTGCATTATAATCCTCATGGACCTTAAGGTCACTTATACGTAAAGAACCTTGGTGTCTAGAGAAACCCAACCTTAGGTCCTCTTCAGAATAATCATCTACACATTTAGCTGATGTTAATATGGCTCTGGTACTTATGTCTATATACACTCCTGCGCATAGTGGATTTTTAAGGTCGGTTTTTCTGCAAATGGAAATAAAACGACTACGTTTTTTATCCTATATTGCAGGGTAGACAAAAAGTACCTAGTGTCAAGACACTCCGTACTTCGCTTTTCGCCGAATTCGAAACACGAGGCGTATTGAGTGATGGATCTCAACGCCTCACTTTGTCTTATCAGATCGATCAATTGAAAATAATTTAAATGTAATCTCTCCCATTCCCCCGACTGGTAATCGAATCCACAGCCGATCGCGTTTACAGTCAGACGCTGTCCCATATCGCCACGATCGGTTTCTATCAATAATTTTGACAATATTTTAAATATATAAATAATATTGTGACATTAATTTTATTTAATTTAAAATAATTTATTTGAATTTTAATGACTCTCTGTCAAAAGCTTATAAGTAATTGTATACATACTTGAATATCCAAACCCTCCATGGAAACTCTCCTGGTAGGACAGATCTCAAGGAGTTCCTGGTACTTCTTGGAAAACCCTCAGGGTTACTTTGACCACATTTTGTTGGTGAGAACCTGAAAAATATATCATTGACGTGTACGGTAATTTCGTGGGATTTAAAGAAATAAAATAAAAGATAAAAGATATAACTTTTTGATGCTAACGGTTGGCAGTACTGATTGGTTTGTTCAATTTTTAAAAGTATCTAACCGTCGGTGGTTTACAGGACAGATAATATAAACAAGAATAGAATATAGAAATAATAATAAATAGAAATAAGCCTTGCATAGAAAAAAGTTCATTAAGGAATAATTAATCCGACTAAATTATTTAAAAATTTATAAAATAAAAGAAAGGAAATTTTATAAAATAAAAGAAAGGAAAAAGAATTTATAAAATAAAAGAAAGGAAATGTAAGGCCCGGTGTTTAGTTCCGCCATTAAACACGTAATGAATTGATTTCGGGCGGAGAATTGAAAACACTGTACACTGTGAAAAAGCATTAAATAGAAAAAAAAATAGAAAAAGAGTATATACCTAACCACGGAATCCTTTTGTGAAAAACAGCAGAACTCAGTTGGTTTACATGTATTGTCGAACAACCTGTAAAATTCAATTAAAGAAACTATTGATTTGAGACCGGATGTGGCGGAGTGTGACAGCGTTTAATTGTAAACGCGATCGGTTATGGATTCGATTCTCATTGGGACAATGATTAATACTTTAATTGTTTTCTAACTCTGGTAAGATAAAACGCAGCGTTGAGCTCCGCCATCCAACTCGCAATGTCTCCATTTCGGCGGAAACCGGAGTACGGAGTGCCTTTATACTTTTTATTATTGGTTTTGTAAAATTTACAATAATATATTTTATTTTATTTATTTATTTGTATAATACATTTAGGATAAACGTGCAATGGCGGCCTTATCGCCAAAAGCGATCTCTTCCAGGCAACGAACTAGAACGCAGAGAATAGAGAAAGGAGAGAGGTGCAGAGAGAGTTTCGCTATAGGTATATTATACATAGATTTTGATTAAAGTTAATTAAATTTATACATACAAAAATATATAATTGATTACTTACAACGAAGGCTAATATTTAGGTAAGTTTTTGATACAATTAAATTATAATCAATCTAAGTATAGTGTAACGATGGGTTGTGGGTTTGATTATTACTCAGGGGAATGATTATAATTAAGAATTAGACTTCTCTGCCCTGGTTAGACAAAACGCGGTGTTGAGTTAAACCACTCAACACGCAGTGTTACGATTTCGTACGACGCAATTTCATATATAATTGGTATCTATATACATTGTTATTAATAAAAAAATTGAAACTACAAAATTTCTTTACGTATAAATGCAAAATCTTATGCAAAGTTAAATAAATTAAGTGTGAAGAAATTGTTGGCTGAATAATTTGGTTCCTAAAGACCGTAATTAGTTAAAGTCATGAGGAAAAAAGCAGCTTCACGCGCCATCCCACATAGCAGGGTAGTCAAAGAAAACCTAGTGTCAAGACACTCCGTTGACTGCTTATATATTAAATAAGTGTGTCAAATAAGTAAGAGAGTTGTACCAGGCTCGCATGAAACTAGAGGAGCTCCCTCTCTATAGTCTCTATATACTACATATATAAGCAACTTCACGCGCCATCCCGCATAGCAGGGTAGTTAGAGAGAACCTAGTGTCAAGACACTCCGTTAACTGCTTTCCACCTCTAACGTTTCGCAAACTTCAGGCGCTTCACTAAATTGGAGATTTTTTTTAGCTCCACGCCTTTTATCCAGCGTAGCAGGATAGACAGAAAGCACCTAGTGTCAAGACACTCCGTACTTCGCTGTCCTCTGAATCTCAACATTGCGTGTTGAGGCGAAACCCAACGCCGCGTTTTGTCTTACCAGAACGATTAAGTGTTAATGTTAGTGTATTATAATTTAAATATAATCACTCCCCCGATTGGAAATCGAACCCCAAACCGATCGCGTATACAGTCAGACGCTGACACACTGCGCCACGATCGGCCATAATTGGAAGATATAAAAAATATAAAATAACCATATACCCATATACTTTAACCCACTCTCTCTCCACCGATATCTCTCTTCTCTTTCTTTCTGTTTAAATAATCTTCTCTATGTTTTACTTACCGAATTTTATAGTCCTTTTTATTTTTGCCTATCTGTGCCTTGGAACTATAGTCATCACATATATAGCAGTTGTAGCAGCCACCGGAATTAGTTATTTCACCTTCTATACTATTACAGCTTGAACCTAAAACCAAAAAAAAATATATAGTATTTTTTAATATATGTTCACGCCTTTATCCCGCATAGCAGGATAGACAGGAAGTACCTAGTGTCAAGACACTCTATACTTCATATTTCCGCTAAATTTGAGACATTGCGTGTTGATATTCAGAACTCAACGCTGCGCTTTATCTTATCAGAGCTTGAAATGGAAGTTATGTAAATATTCTCAGGTCCCCGAGCGGGTATCGAACCCACAATTGCGTTTAAAGTCAAACCCTGTCCCACTGCGCCACGACCGGCCCTTTTTTGTACGTTTTTTTCTTAAATTAATCACTTACCGGTTTCAGTAAATATATTCTTCAAGATTGTATTGTCGTCTTGTGTGGATGCATTTTCAAAAATATGTAAGAATAAACAAGTTAAAAGCAGTGTACTGAAATAAAAAATAATATATATATTTTAAATGAAACTAATTTTAAACGGATTAATCGTGTATATTTTGGTATTCGAAAATACACTTTTGGATACCTGACGTTTCGCACACTTAACAGCTGTTCGAGGTCACAGGTCGATAGTTTGAAAATGTATTTTTAAATAACAAAATATACGCGATTAATCCGTTTAAAATTGTTTCATTTAAAATGAGTAAGAACCGCAGAAAATCAAAGATCTTAATACACATATTAATGTTCTTTAGCTTATTCCCAGATATTGCGTGTGGTATGACGTAACACAACACAGCGCTTTGCTTTTTCAGAGCAAAGTAATAAATAGCATACAATATAACTATTTACTGGCGTAGGAACCGAACCCACAACTGATCGTGTTTACAGTCAGACGCTGTCCCACTGCGCCACGACTATCGTCTATAGAAATATAGATATATTATAATTACCTTTGTCTTTAAAGACAAAGTGCGGCGTTGAGTTCCACCACTCAACACGCAATGTCTAGAATTCGGTGGAAAGTGAAGTACGGAGTGTCTTGACACTAGGTACTTTCTGTCTACCATGCTATGCGGGATAAAAAGCGTGAAGTTAAAAAAAATTTACCTTAACATGACGAATTCCGATGCCAAATATCTATCTGTAAAGACATTTTTAATATTACGTCTGAGTTTTTTTTTTTAATTTTTATTTTTTAAAGTCAGTCTTATAAGTCTTAAAGATTACTTAGCGTATCTGTGTATCCCTTTAGGGAATCCAGGAAGCCGGCAACCAGGAGCATCTGACTGCAAACTCCATCGGCTGTGGGTTCGATCCCCACTCGGGGAACTGATTATATTTAATATTTTCATTTCCTCACTCCAGTAAGACAAAGTGCGGGGTTGAGTTCCACCACTATACACGCAATGTAACCAATTCCTTGGAAAGTGAAGTACGGAGTGTCTTGACACTAAGTATTTTCTGTATACCCTGCTATGCGGGATTAAAGCGTGAAGCTAAAAAAAATTGTTGACTTTGTAAACAAATTATATAAATAACCTAAAATTGGGGAGTCTGTTTGTATATTTACAAAATAACAGCCTTTTACTTAATACATGTATGTATATGTATACACTATGTTTTTCTAACTGTGTGTTGGTTACCGTTAATCTCTGGAACGGCTAGACAGATATTGATGGGACTTTCTTACTTTTGTAGATAATTGATATAATAAGGAGAAATTTAGTATATAAGTACTTATTATAAATAATTAAACATTTTGTTTTATATTTAGGTTAGAAGACGCGAACATGGCGCAGTGAAACAACCCCGACAGTAAGCGCAATCGGTTGTGGGTTCAATCCCCATTCGGGGGAATGATTATATTTAAATTATTATCATTTCCTCGCTCTGGTAAGACAAAATGCGGTGTTTATTTCGGCAAACAACGGCGTCTGACACTGTCTACTTCCTGTCTACCTTGCTGCGCGAGGCTGGAAGTGTGAAGTTAAAAAAAATGATTCAGCTCGAAAGCTCAAGAATGAACTGATAACCAACTAAGACGGGCGTAGCTGCAACTGAACGCTTGTGTATTAAAATAAACTTGGAATTTCCTTATAGAGACCTTCAGAAACGAGTTTCATTATACGTCAATATTTTTTTAACAAAACACACTGTATATGATAACATATTTAGTTTAAATATTAATAAACGTATATATACAATCATTATAAATAATTACGGTAAGTTTAACTAAATAAATAGATAAAACCTAGTGTTACTACACTCCGGAACTCAACGCCGCGATTTGGTTTCCATAAATAGTGACGTAGTTGTAATTTTTTTTAAAAGAAAAAAAATATTTCTAAATAATAAACTTACCAGAATAAATTTGAGATGTATATTTTTTAATGTGTTTTGGTTTATATATATTATATTATATATAAGAGGGAAATCCGCGACTGTTATCAACGACGCGCTCAATCACACTGACCTTAAGTTACAAAGTTATCTAGACACTCATTTCTTACTAGTGTACGCGCGTTACTTCGTCTGCAAATTATATCAATATATATTATTATAGCATAAAGCCGGTCGTGGCGCAGTGTGACAGCGTCCGACTGTAAACGCGATCGGTTGTGAGTTCGATCCTTACTCAAGGGAGTGATTATATTAAAGTTATTTTCACTTCCTCGCTCTGGTAAAGACAAAGAGCGGCGTTGAGTTCCACCACTCAACACGCAATGTCTCGAATTCGGTGGAAAGTGGAGTACGGAGTGTGTTGACACTAGGTACTTTCTGTCTACCATGCTATGCGGGATAAAAGCGTGAAGCTAAAAAAATATATTATAACAAGGGATATAACAATCTAAAATGATATAAAATTCTTAAGTACGAAACGAAATAATGTGAATTATTCAGTTATTTTTCAAAACACTATAATAATATAAAAATTTATTTGGCTTTTCAACATACTTTACATCAAATTTGATAATACAAAAATGGTTTTTTTTCTTTGTGTATTATCAATTATATCAGAGAAAACATTTTATTTAGTATAACTTCCTTTTTACAAACTGATGATTTTTTTTATATATTTATATATTATATATTTATATATTATATATTTATATATTATATATTTATATATTATATATTATATATTTATTATTTAATAAACATTTAAATATAATAGTGGAAACTGCGTACTGTGAACTACGAAACTGCTTACGTCATAGTGAGAATGAAGAAGAACCTGCTCAGGTAGTTTGGGCACGTTAAGAGAACGCGTGATAAAGGAGTGGTAAGAAAGATTTATGAAGCCAAGGTGAGTGGTACAAGAGGTCGGGAGAGATCTCGGTTGACGCGTTTGGCGCTCTATTCTCTCTAACTACCCTGCCAGGGATAAAGTGTGAAGCTAAAACAAACACCTGAATTAGATAAGCCGTTTCTGAGATTAGTGGACACAAACGAACAGATATACTGACAAAACACACAGATTAATAGATAAACTTTTAAAAATGTTTTGGGTTCTATTAAATTGAATTGAATGCCTCTAATAGTATTTTTTGCTCATATATCTTTCACGTACAGACAGCGTTCAGTAACATTTTTATTATATGTGTAGATTATAGCGTGTTTTTTTTATTATTGCATTAGTGGCTTAATCTCACATAGCAGGGTAATTAGAGATAACTTAGTGTCAAGACACTCCGTTAACTGCTTTCCATACGAAACCGAGATATTGCATGTTTATAAGAACTTTGAAATAAAATATAAGATTATTTTCTTACTTATTTAACTATTTTTAAAGTATTATTCCACACTTAGGATTAGAAAACAGTTTTGAAAAAACGTATAAAGATTTGAACATCAGCGGGACTCGAACCAGCGCATCTTGGAAACCGTAGCCGATATAACCGCTAAGCCATGCGTTCTACTACCGGCTGCGTCGAAATTCTTATACGTTTTATCAAAAATATATTTTATTACTTGTTTTGTTCACTTTGTTGATACTTATTTATTAACTTATTAGCCTATATATTTATGAGACCTTATAAATAATATAAAGAAGTAGCCGATAATAAAAATGAAACCGATCGCTGTATGTATATAGAAAATATTTATATGAGAAATATTATTGTCAATGTACAATATTCCAAAATAATGATTTGTAAAGTTTTTATCTGTCTGTCTGTACTTTAAACGACTAAACTGATTTAAATGCAGTTTTCACTAATATAATATTTTTAGTACCATTCCCTTAACATTTAGTTTTATGTCAATCAGTTCATAAATAGGAATATTATAATTGTTCAAAGTATTTCGTTTGATATAATTTCTGTAAAAAAATTGTAACACACACACACAATGCTAATTGAAGATAATAAATAGAAAAAAAACATTTTTTTTTGTATAAAATTTGATGTCAAAAATGTTGGTAACCTCTGCTCTATACACCTTTTCTTTAGAATTTTTTGTATAATTTTTTTATATTTTTTTGTAGCTTCACGCTTTTATTCCGCATAGCAGGGTAGACAGAAAGTACCTAGTGTCAACACACTCCGTACTTCACTTTCCACCGAATTCGAGACGTTGCGTGTTAAGTGGTGGAACTCAACGCCGCTTTGTCTTATTATTATAATGGTTTATTAATTTATATTATTATAATGCTTTAAAAAATCATTGAATAATTATTACTTTTTAGTTCATTATTTAAGTCGTTTTTTTTTAATTATTTTTATGTTCGATAAAATTGCTAGAGGCCGGTCGTGGCTCAATGGAACATCGTCTGATTGTAAACTAGATCGGTTGTGGGTTCGATCCCCATTAAGGGGAGTGATTATATTTAAATTATTTTCACTTTCTCGCTCTGGTAAGACACAGTAAAGCGTTCCATCAATCAAAATACAATGTATCGAATTCGGTGGGAAGCGACGTACGGAGCGTCTTGACATTAGGTACTTTCTGCCTACCCTGCTAAGCGGGATGAAAAGCATGAAGCTAAAAAAATGAAAAAATGGCCTGAAGGTATATATATATATATATATATATATATATATATATATATATATATATATATATATACTTAGGATAAAGAACAATGGCAACTTCTACATGAACATATGACATATTTTGACATATCATTCACGTCATAAATCAAATTGGTTATTATATATGTTAATATCAGTCTAGATGTTCGTAATGTTTGATTTTCCGTCTAATTAAAAAAAATGAAGTCAAAATAGTTATTTTAAATCAAAATACACTAAATATTGCATAGATCGCAAACAATGGAACCGTCATGGCAATTGCAAGTGATACAATAATAAATTATAAAGGTATAAAAAATACTTTTATCAATTTAGTTATGAATCTTTAAAGCTTAACTATTAAAATACTTTTAGATTTAAGGATTTTTATATATTTTATTCTGTACATGGAGAGAGATCCCGTACCTTAGAGAACTTAGTGTCAAGACATTTCGTTCACTGCTTTCTGAAAATGCTTACATTATATATAGATATATATAAACGCGACTAGTATAAAAAAAGGAAGCAGCGTCACGCTTTATCCCACAGAGCAGGATAAAGAAACAACCTAGTGTCAAGACATTCCGTAGACTGGTATCTGCCTAAAATCGAGACATTGTGCGTTCTATATATTCACATGTATTATTTATAAGATATTTTGATAAGAAAGCACAAAATCCTAGCTGTATCAGTGTAATCTATGAGAGAGATAGAAAAAAACCTAGTGTCAAGACTATCCGTTTCGACAAGCGGAATTAAGCTCCGCGCCTTGTCTTACTAAAGGAGGATATACTTGCTTTATTAATAATTAATAATCCATACCCTGAAATAAGAATTTAGTGAAATCAAATTCATTTATTTTGGGCATATCTCATAAACAGGGGCTGATAGTGACACAATGGGACAGCCCCTGACTGTAAATGCGATCGGTTGTGATTTCGATTCCCACCCGAGGGAATTATTATATATAAATTATTTTTATTTCCTCGCTCTGGTAAGACAAAGCGCGGCATTGATTTCCGCCATTCAACACGAAATGTCTCGAATTCGGCGCAAAGCAGAGTACGGAGTGTCTTGACCAATCATGATAATAACCTGAAGAAAACACTACCATGTGTTTATACATACACTTTTACACGTGACATACACGTTGCTATGGCAACAGGGGTTCTAGCAAATCCATTCTAGATTTGCTTCTTGTTTGATTAAAATTATCATTTTTTTTCCAGGAAGAATAATAATGAAACAGATATGACAGATTACGCAAAAATAAAGAAGTTAGATGAGGAATCCTTAGAGAAAATACAAGAGGGTGCGGGTCCTGCAAATCAATGTATATGCCCGCTTCTCTATTCTAACGAGGAGCGGCGAAGTTTTGCTGCATCAGTCAAGAAAATTTTCAAATCCGTGGGCAAGAAATCTCTAGGGGGGAAACTGCCGAGTTTCCCAATGTCCTTGAATAAAAAATCTAAAGGTTTTTAATTCAGTTTATAATTTTGATAAGCGGAGTTGAGTTCCACATCACAATTTCTATAAAATGGTGAAAAGTGGTGAGCGGAGTGTCTTAGCACTTGTATTGCTTACTCTAAAAACGAGAGACCGTAAGGCATAAAAATTAGGAAATTTCACTAAATTTCTTAGTTACCGCATAGGTAGGCAGCAAATTCAAGATGTTGTATAGCGTAACCTAACGCCGCGTTTTGTCCTAACACAGCGGGTAAATGAAAAATGTTTAAATATATTCTTTCCTCTGAGTTAAAATAGAATTCACTGCCATCATTTTTACACTCATTTTCTTATATATCGGTTACCGTAAATAAAGAACTATTTTCATTAAGATAAGGCACGGCAGTTTTCCCCCCCTTTTTTCTACTTCTTTGTCTTAACTTGAACCACTATTATCTACCACTGATTCGTCTTAATATCTTGAAATTTTACCAAAAATTGTGATCGGAGAGTCATACATAATACACGTATGCTATTCACTCTGCCGCATATCCTGGAGCTAAGCCTCCCATATATGACGTCACACATTAAGGGGTCAAGAAGAAGGTCACAAAATGTGACATTGCTTGACAATGGTGGTCTCCCAAATGGCATGCCATGACAAGCCATGCCATGGACGGGGGAGGGGTCAAGGAATTTTTAAATTTATTCATTTTCATGGCTTTCTTTTTTCTTTTCTTTTTAGCTTCACGCTTTTATCCCGCATAGCAGTGTAGACAGAAAGTACCTAGTGTCAAGACACTCCGTACTTCGCTTTCCACCGAATTCGAGACATTGCGTGTTGGGCAGTGGAACTCAACGCCGCTCTTTGTTTTTTACCAGAGCGAGAAAGTGAAAATAATTTAAATATAATCACTGCCCCGAGTGGGGATCGAACTAACAACCGATCGCTGTCACACTGCGCCACGACCGGCCGCCGCCTTAAATTCACCTTTTTTGAAATTCGCCTTAATTTTCGGATTAAATTTATTTATTTTCCTTTATTCATGGATGACACCTAAGAAAAAATATTTTTTTCAAAACCAGGAGTGTACAGCAAAAAGGAAACGCTGCCCAAGTCTTCGTGCCGTAAGTGCGGATGCGATAAAGAGAAAATAGTGCTGAAGCATTCGTACGCTAACATACGTATAACTAGCCCGGACGTGTCGTCCATATGCCCGTGCGACTCGAACTGCTTACCTGGTAAGTTCCGTCTGTATACCGCTGGGTTGATATAGACACCCGACTGTATATGTAATTGGGCGTGGGTTCAATTCTCCCTCGGAGGGATAGTTATATATGTAAAAACTTCACATTTCTCTGCTCTGGTAAGACAAAGCGCGGCGTCGAGTTCACCACTCAACGTGCAATGTCTAAATTTCAAGCGGAAAACAGTCAATGGAGTGTCTTGATACTAGATTATCTCTGACTGTAAGCGGAATAAAGCTTGAAATCTCTCTAAAGCTCGGAAGTATGAACCTTTAGTTTACTTACTTAAGAAATTATTATTAGAGGCCGGTCATAACACATTGGGATAGCGTCAGACGGTAACTTGTGCACTGGTTGTGAGTTCGATCCCCACTCGGGGGAGTGAGTTTAAAATTATTTTCACTTTCTTGCTCTGGTAGGAAAAAATTGCGGCGTTGAAGTCCACCACTCAACACGTAATGTCTCGAATTCGGTGGAAAGCGAAGTACGGAGTGTCTTGGCACTAGTTACTTCTGTCTACCCTGCTATGCGGGATGAAAGCATGAAGCTAAAAAAAAATAGTCATGCAAAAAATTACTAAAACTTGATAAGATCTTTGATTTTCGCGATTTTTACACATTTTAAATGAAACTATTTTTAACCGGATTATACGTGTATATTTTGGTATTCGAAAACGAAACGTCAGGTGTCCAAAAATGTATTTTCAAATACTAAAATATACGCGATTAATCCGTTTAAAATAGTTTCATTTAAAATTACTAAAACCAAACAAGTTTCTCCTATGATATGTATTGTAGGTGTACTTTGTATGGATGCACTGTTTTTTTGCTATCAATCTTTATTTTAATCTATGATTGAGTAAAATGTACGAAATACGGAGTGTCTTGACACTAGGTACTTTCTGTCTACCCTGCTATGCGGGATTAAAGCGTGAAGCTAAAAAAAAAAATTGAGTATAATATATTATAATTTCTTTAATATTTCAGATAAAGACAAACTCCAAAATGATATACAAGTGTTTGTAGAATAAAATGTAATTTATGGCAGTATTTTGAGGTTTTATTAACACCCTTTATTATTATTATTATATAATTTTATTTTCTCTATCTGACACGATCGGTTATCGGTTCGATTCCCATTCGGGGGAATTATTATATTTACATTATTTTCTTTCATGTCATCACTTTTTTAAGACAAACGTAAGTGAAAGACATTGAGTTAAGCCACTCAACTCTCAATGTCACGAATTTGGTCGGAAAGCGGAGTACGGAGTGTCTTGACACTAGGTACTCTATATCTATCCTGTTGTGCGGGATAAAAACGTGAAGGTAAATCAATTAACCCACCTTAAAGGCATCACTCCTGTAGCTCCTCTGGTGTTACACGAAGCCGTGGGCGGCGGTGATCACTTACTATCACGTGACCCGCACGCTCGTTTGCCTTGCCTGTCCTATAAAAAAAAATCATATATACCCGAATACCCAATAATATAATATATACCCGTAACCTGTACACTGTTTCATGAAATACGTTAAACCCATTTGAAATATTAAGATGTTATATGTAGTAGAATTAGTTGAAAACACTTTAAGCATCAGGATCAAATCCTTGAAATGTCAACCACTATTAGTCGAAATAACCAGTGAGTACCAGCAAGCTATTTTGGTATATACATTCCCTCTATAACTCGAAAAATAAAGGGCCCATTTGTATCTTGAACATTTAATTTACAACCTTTACAACTCGACTATAAGAGATTTTTACACTTTTCCTATTTTAAACGGATTAACCACGTGTATTTTGGTATTCGAAAATTCGTCAGTAACGAATACTGTCTCAATCTACCTGTGATAACGGGCTACTGTAAAGTGTTAGAAACGTTGGACTGTCAATGTATTTTCGTATACCAAAATGTATGCGAATAATCCGTTTAAAATAGTTTCATTTTGACATACAAGTTACCGACTTTAACAATTTGTAAATGCGCCTGTGTTTGGAAATCATATTTATTTATAATAATTAAATAAAAATTTTGACCTCTTTTACTTGAATTTTACGTGTTTAATTTTTTCTTTAGCTTCACGCTTTTATCCCGCATAGCAGAGTAGACAGAAAGTACTTAGTGTCAACACACTCCGTACTTCGTAACTCAAAATTTTAAGCTGAAATGTGTGGCAAATCATCTAAATGTAAATCCAATTGGAAAAATGATTATATTTAAATTATTTTAACTGCCTCGATTTGGTAAGATAAAACACGGCGTTGAGTTCTCCAACTCAACACGCAATGTTTCCAATTTCTCTGAAAGCGGATCTCGGAGTGTCTTGACACTATGTACTTCATATCTATCCTGCTATGCGGGATAAACCCGTGTATAATTCGATATTTTGGAGTTATCCCCTATTTTTCGTCTTATAGAGCTTCTACTATATATTACAATATTTACTCATTTTGTTATATAATGAGATTTTACAGACAGTTCACACAAAATTTCAACCGAGATCAATTTTCATAGAAATGTTGTTGAATGTATTCGTAGTTTAACGCAGACATATGTATTTAATGTCTACAAACAATTTAATCATACTCCTTATTATGTTGTAGCTAAATGAGAAATAAATTTTGTATTTCTAGTTTGATGGTCAAAGTGAACGGCGGCGTTAAACGCCTATAGGTGACAAACGAGGAGAAGGGCCACCTGACATATCAAATAGATAGACAGAAAAAAATTGTAAAAACTATTATCTTGATATATACTCGTACTTATAGTGTAGAGGCCGGTCGTGGCGCAGTGGGACAGCGTCTGACATTTGATTACATTGAAATGATTTTCAGAAAGCGGATTGCGGAGTGTCTTAAGTCACTAAGTCACTAAGTACTTTATTTAAGTTTAAAAGGAAATTCCTACAAAGAACCCAAACAACGGCAAAAACCTTCATTTAACTAACTTCATTCTAAAACATAAAAGAGGCTTAGTTATTTCTTATTACATCATCTATATGCCAGTGAAAGTTCCGTTAATATCGGTCCAGTTAACAAACAAGAAGAACAAACTAACACACACACACATATATATATATATATATATATATATATATAATGTAATGAATATTATTTTAGTGTATGTATCGTGTATGCATTATTACAAACAGACACTGGAATTATATTTATTTGTACGTATATAAATTTGCTTATAGGTTTGGTTTTATAAATAAATTTCTGGAAACGTATCGTTTCAAAAACTTATAGGTCTTGAATCTAAAAGAGAGAGACTGGTTTTCAAAAATGTATTTACGAATACCAAAATACGTTTAATCCGTTTAAAATAGTAAGTATTATTTAAAATATATAAGAAGTTATTGCCTGGTTTGTGACCGGAAGGAAGCCGAGCCTCGTCTGTTTGAAATGTCGTTATTAAACCAAGATGGAGTTTGCAGCTAAAACCTTATTTAGTGGGATCAAAATTTCTAATTTTTATATTAATAATTTCATTCTAATATGTATAATAGCAAATTTGCATAATTTTGGGTATATTAAAACCAAGTATGTCATTGTATTTCAGAATAAGTAGTCTGCATACGCAATTAGTTGTGGGTTCGAATCCCAGTCGGAGAATTGTTTATAAACAAAATTTATTTTAATTTTTTTCCCTCTAGCAAGACAAAGCGCGGCGTAGAGATCGCCGCTCAAACAAAAATGTCTGGATGTGGGACGGAACATCGACGGGTTACCTTGACACTAGGTTGTCTTTAACAGAGTGGGTAACCCTGTTATACGAGATAAGGCGTGAAGCTGTTTTTTGTTTTAAATAGTGGCGTTTTTAACACATTTTTTAATGTTTATTGCAATTAGGAAACATAAACAATTAGATGGCATAAACATCGTGGCGCAGTGTGACAGCGTCTGACAGTAAACGCGACCGGTTGTGGGTTCGATCCTCATTCGGGGAGTGATTACATTCAAATTATTTTCACTTCCTCGCTCTTGTACAGACAAAGAGCGGCGTTTTGTTTCACCAATCAACACGCCATGTCGCGAATTCGGTGGAAAGTGAAGTACGGAGTGTGTTGACACTAGGTACTTTCTAGCTTTCTTAGCTAAAAAAAACAATTAGATTAGTTCGTTCATTAGACAGGTTCGAATCTTTACACGGTTATATATATATATATATATATATATATATATATATATATATATATGTGTGTGTGTGTGTGTAAGTATTTTTATGTATGCATTTTTTTAGCTTCACGCTTTTATCCCGCGAAACAGGGTAGACAGGAAATACTTAGTGTAAAGAAATTCTGTACTTCGCTTTCCACTGAATTCGAAACATTGCGTCTCTGTTGAGTGGTGGAACTCAACGCCGCACTTTGTCTTTTACCAGAGCGAGGAAGTGAATATAATTTAAACATAATCACTCCCCCGAGTGGGAATCGAACCCACAACCGATATGCTTATATATGAATATAGATGTATATTATGTCTGTATGTACATATGGACGTACATATTCGATTTTATTTATTTATAAAATTTAATATTATTAATTACTAGTTATTTCTTTACTTAATTTTTAATTTTTAAATTCACTTGCACTTTTGCTCTCTCGCTTTGGCACTCATCCACTTCCACTCTGAGAGGTCACGTGAAGAGGTAAGTCACAAGAGATCTCTTCAAGAGGTAAGTCCGCCTTTGTATGCAAACCTTCACTAAATAGTAAATCTTTTTTTTAAGTGAAATAGAGGACCAGTGGACGCGTGTTACCTCTCCAACCTGCGTGATAAGCCTTCTAAGACGTTTAGAATCGTTGTTATAAAGTATATATGAATGTAGTAAAATTCCGGCCAGATGTCGGAGGCCGGTCGTGGCGCAGTGTAACAACGTGCAACTGTAAACGCGATTGGCTGTGGGTTCGATCCCCACTCGGGCGAGTGATATTTAAAATTATTGTCACTTCCACGCTCTAGTAAGACAAAGTGCAGCGTTGTATTCCACCACTCAACACGCCTAGTGTCAAGAGACTCCATACTTCACTTTCCGCCGAATTCGAGACATTGAATTCGGCGGAAAGTGAAGTACGGAGTGTCTTGACACTAGGTGCTTTCTGTCTACCCTGCTATGCGGGATAAAATCCTCATCTCTCCTCATCAAAATACAACAAAAATACCAAGTGTTTGTCTTTACCGTCTATATAAAATGATGTATCTATATTGTAGATTGTTAAAGCCTCTAGCTTGTTTAATTTAATCGATTTAAGTTTACGGTTATGAGGGTTTTTTCGCAGATTTTCCAGTTTACTTTAAATAATTGATTCTGTTCTTATTTATATATAAGTCAAAGAAAGATTGTAATATTTACTATTTTTAAAGTGTTATTTCCACACTTAGGATTAGAAAACATCTTTGAAAAAACGTATAAAAATTTGGATACCATCCAAGAGGCGCGGGTTCGAATCCCGCTGTGTTCAAATTTTTATACGTTTTTTCAAAGATGTTTTCTAATAGAAAGATTGTAATTTTAGGGAGATAGTAAAATAATAGTAGGGGAAGGTCAGTCGTGGCACAGTGGGACAATGTCTGACTGTAAAGGCGATAGATTATGGGTTCGATTCCCATTCACAGAAATGACTATATTTAAAGTATTTTTATTTCTTCGCTGTGGTAGGACAAAGCGCGGCTTTGAGTTCCGCCACCGACACGCAATGTTTAGAATTCAACGGAAAGCGAAGTACGGAGTCTAACCACTACGTACTTTCTGTCTACCTTGCTATGCGGGATAAAAGTGTGATGCTATAAAAAAATGACTAGTGACGTCATCACTGACGTCACGCACAGTTATTCTTACTACCAGTCAGTTCAGTCAACAAGTAAAAGAAAATATAATGAGAATTATTTTATATAGATTGCCGCCACTTAGTTCACTATACGTTATATGTCTTAGACCTGAGAAAAACCGACTGAAGATACTGAGCGGGACCGTTTTAAAGGCCAATATTACAATGTTAACAGATTTAAAGCGTCTGACTGTAAACGCGGTAGGTTGTGGGTTTGATTCCCAATCGGGGGAGCGATTATATTGTTTAAATAATTTTCACTTCCTCGCTCTGGCAAGACAGAGTATGGCGTTGAGTTCCACCACTTGACACGCAATGTCTCGAATTCTGCGGAAAGCAAAGTATGGTGTGTCCTGACAATGGCCATAGTTGCCATAATGGAGACATTGCGTGTAGAGTGGTATAGTATGATCTGAACTGCATTCGAGAGATGATTTAAAGGAGGTCGGTCGTGGCTCAGTGTGACAGTGTCTCAGCGTCGTCGGTTGTGGGTTGGATTCCCAGTACCACTTCCACGCTCTGGTAAGACAAAGTGCGGCGTTGAGTTCCGCCACTCAAGTAGCAAGCTCTCGAATACAATGGGAAGCGAAGTGCAGAGTGTCTTGACACTAGGTACATTCTGTCAACACTGCTATACGAGATATATAGAGTATAGCTAAATTAAATTAAAAATACGGAAATTTACAATATATTTGTCTTTTTCTAATTAAGTATTTATTTAATATTTGATAATAATAGTGAGGGTTATAAGTGCTGAAAAAATGTTCACGTTTGAAATATTTGCAGTGTCGCGCTTTGTTTATATGTTACGCGGTGTTAGGTTACGCCACCGAATGGAAAACAGTTTGCTGAGCGGGTAATAGCGTGAAGCTGTGTTCCGCGACTTTGTCGACGTGAGACATTTAGTTAAAAAAATCTTTTAAATAATATTTTTTTTATATTGAGAATTATATTAAATTATCTCAAACAAATTACTCTAAATTCTAATAGCAGCAGCTTCACGCTTTATCCCGCATAGCACAGTAGTCAGAGATAGCTAAGAGCATAATATGTTGTTGTGGTTAAAAAACCACCTGTAAACGCCATTGGGTATAGGTTCGAATCCCTTTCCGGTTAAATGGTAATATTTCATATTATTTTCATTTCTTTGTTTCTGATAAGACCAAGCGCGATTTTCAGTACCGTTTCGTATTCGGGCGGAAAGTAGAGAACGGAATGTTTTGACACTAGGTTCTCTCACTCTACCCCGCTATATAAGATAAGCGTGAAGGTATTAATAGTTCTTTATACATCTTAAAATGTATAAAAATTAAACGCAGTGGAATTGGAACCCACGCTTCTTGGTAATCGTCTTCGCGCAATGACCGCTATGCTATCCGTTCAAAGTTTTATACGTTTTAAAAAATATATATATACTAAGTGCATTTTAAATCATATTAAAATTTTTGATTCTTAAACATTTTATATGAGACTATTTTAAACGGATTAATCATCTGTCTACGTATCTACTTGTGACCACGGACTATTGTATTGTGTTAGAAACGCCTGGTTTTCAATAATATATTTTCGAATACTAAAATAAACGCGATTGATCCGTTTAAAATAGTTCCATTTAAAACGTTCAAATCATTTTTTTAAATTATGATAAAATAATTGTTTACGTAGTCTTATCACGTTGATATCATATCCGTTATATAGATATGTGAATTCATTTATATGCAAAAATAGTAGCCGTTGTAGCTCAATGCGCGATTGTTCTGGGTTCGATACACGCTCGGGGCAGTGATTATATTTAAATTATCTTCATTTCCCTATACTGGTAAGATCAAACAAGGCGTTGAGTTTCGCTAAGTACACTCCAACGCTACATATAGGCAATTAACCTTAATTATTTATAAATACCATCAATCAGTTAAAATACTTGCTCCGTTTATATGTTCTTGTATAACTTATATTTAAACAAGTTAGTGATATATCACTCATTTTTTATCACCACAACACTATAGATAGTTTAACCAGTTATGTTAAAACGTTATTCGTTTGCACAAACGTCTGTTAAGGAAAATGTCTGATTAATTCGACATGTGCGAAACTGATTCTATAAATATACTCAAAACACTTACGTTCACCATTCGCACGACAATCCTTATGAAGCGTGGCTGTCTTGGTTTACGTTAATAACTTATTTTTTTATATAATTAAATATATTTAAAAAAAAATTATAAACAAAATGGCTGAAACCCAAAATTAAGTAACCGATATTAATAAAGGAGAGTTTCAAATAAGTTGGAAATAAAAAAAAATTAACTGTGAATGTGAAAAATATGTTTTCTGTGCGTACGGAACGTTTTTTAATGTTTTTTTTGTTGTCTGTGCATTTTTATCTGTTTTGATGTGCCATTTTGTATCTGTCAATATATATTATCTATATTATAATACGATCAGTACCAGACGTTGCGGGCCGCGGAAGCGCTTGGTGTATGATCGTGTTATGTGTGATTTAGTGTTTTTACAACAGTGTCTTTAGTGACTATTGTCTTCACAGACACTAAGACACTCATTTCAACACATAAAATATGTAAGTTTTTTTTTTCTTATTAATAGATAATTGCAAAATAATTCGAAGCCGGTGTTCAAATTTTTATTTTAATCAAAATTAAATTAAAGCGTTTAACATATTTATCACTGTTTACGTAAGTGTTGTGGTGTAGTGATATATCACTGCTTAAATATAAAATACATCCTTTTCACTAAAGTAACGTAGACCACGTTGAGGATGTATACTAACAAATTATGGATGTATATTTACTCTGATAACGTGTTAACAGCATCTATAGTCACGTTAAAACCCAAGTTTTGGGCATTAAGAAATAATTATCAAATGAATAGCGAAAAGCGTATAGTTTTTTTTTTACTTTATTTAGGGTACAATAACCCTTGTTCTGTGTACCCTTGTACCCCCCTCCCATATAAGGGTACATAATTAGTTAGCTGTAGGGTACATGTGAAGAGCTGAAAAAAACATGTAAAATTTTTCATGTACAATTGGTCACGTACGCCATCTCTTAGAATACCTATTATAGGTATATATACATATGTATTGAGCTCTGGTTATGAAAAAGCTTCTGAAGCTTTTTTATCTTCTACTTATATGGCAAAGTTTTATCAAATGTAGCTCTTAGGCAGAGAGTTTGTAGTGATTAGTCACTACCATCTCTTTATTGTCATTATGCGTTGCCCGATGATATTTAAAACTGTGTTTGATCTCAGCAAGTTAAAGATATGTATAGGTGAAGGTTATATCTCGCATTCTCAGATTTATGCATCACGCGCCATCCCGCATAGCAGGGTATTCAGAGAGAACCTAGTGTTAAGACACTCCGTTGGCTGCTTTCATGTATTAAATAAGTGTATCAAATAAATAAGAGAGTTGTACCTGAAACTAGAGTAGCTCTCTTTAGTACTCTATATACTACATATATAAGCAGCTTCATGCGCCCTCCCGCATAGCAGAGTGATCAGAGAGAACCTTGTGCCAAGACACTCCGTTGACTGTTTATATATTAAATAAGTGTATCAAATAAATAAGAGAGTTGTACCTGAAACTAGAGGAGCTCTCTATAGTCTCTATATACTACATATGTAAGCAGCTTCACGCGCCATCCCGCATAGCACGGTAGTCAGAGAGAATTTAGTGTCAAGACACTCCGCTGACTGTTTATTCAGAATTAAGATATTTTGTGTTGAATGGTGAAACTCAAGACTGCCATTTTCCACAATGACCTTAGATTTTTTTCAAAGAACGGCAAAGTTATAATAATTATTTTAAGCCTGAGAATGCTTTGAATTAAAGGCATTTGTTATTTTTCACATTATTTTTTGCTATATTTTGAAGCCGGTCGTGGCGCTGTGAAGCAGCGTCTGACTGTAAGCAGGATCAGTTGGGGGTTCGATCCCCGGCTTTGAGTTTCACCACTCAACGAGCAATGTCTCAAATTCGATGGAAAGCGAAGTGCGGAGTGTCTTGCCACTAGGTACTTTCTGTCTACCCTACTATGCGTGAAGCGTGAAGCGTGAAGCTTAAAAGCCTAAAAGCGTAAAGCTAAAAAAACATATTTTAATCTTACTTATCATATATTTAAACGTAAATATATAAATTCATAAAGTACGTGCTCAGGTGGTTAAGACACGACGTGAGAATGAGAGATATAGAATGGAAAGAAAGTTAAATGAAGCAAAGCTCTCCGCTTTACGAATTGTCGAGGGATACCTCAGTTGATCTT
Organism: Dryadula phaetusa; assembly: GCA_032432895.1. NCBI lineage: Eukaryota > Metazoa > Arthropoda > Insecta > Lepidoptera > Nymphalidae > Dryadula > Dryadula phaetusa. The sequence continues at coordinate 286,335 of JAOYRS010000090.1, read as the reverse complement.
ACAAAACACAGTATCGATGATACTGGAGGTGTAAAAAATTTGAGATTTCTCGTAGAGCTTGTATGAAGATATAAATTAGCCTGGACATAGCGACCTGCTATACTAGAAAAAATATATAACGTATTAATAAGATTTTTGATTTTCGCGATTTTTATACATTTTAAATGAAACTATTTAACCGGATTAATCGCGTATGTTTTGGTATCAGTCTACCTGTGACCACGGACTACTGTAAAGTGTTCGAAACGTCAGGTGTCCAAAAATGTATTTTCAAATACCAAAATATACGCGATTAATCCGGTTAAATAGTTTCATTGAAAATATATAACGTATTGTTAAAGTGAATACATTATTATAATTATATATTAAATATACGAGAAAGTGATAAAAAAAACACTACACACACTTCTATATATATGATATACACTTCTGTTCAAAGTGACATTTACGTTGTTAAGGTTACAGGTGTTTTACGCGTTAACCAGGCCTCTAGTTGTTATAATTTAAGTCTCCTATTACACGATCACGAGAGATAGGTCCAAAGATATTCATTGGAAATACAGCCTTTGACGTCATTTTCGTTCCGTTGCATTATATGACTAACCCCCGCTGTCTGTACGCTTACATCTTTTGAGCTAAGCAAATTGTAATGCGGTTTTCGTTAACATATAGATTACATTTAGGAGGTCAATTTAAGGTTATAGTAGAATAAAATGGCATGTTTCAAAATTTTATATATTCATTTAAAGATAAACGTATTATTGTTTTGTTTTACTACGAAATTGTATATCTGAAAAAGATATACAAAAAATAGGCCGGTCGCGGCGCAGTGTCACAGCGTCTGACTGTAAACGCGATCGGGTGATTGTGGGTTCGATCCCCATTCGGGGGAATGATTATATTTAAATTACTTCCACGTCCTCGCTCTGGTAAGACAAAGTGCGGCGTTGAGGTCCACCACTCAACACGCAATGTCTCGAATTCGGTGGAAAGCGAAGTACGGAGTGTGTTGACACTAGGTACTTTCTGTCCACCCCGCTGTGCGGGATAAAAGCGTGAAGAAGTAAAATAAACTACCAAAAACAAGTCCAATATAAAGTATATAATACTCATCTCGCAAAGTTGGTACACAGTAATCATTATTATCTTTAACTAAGTTGTAAAAAATGATACGTTGTTTACGACCACGATTATATTCGGAACGAAGCGGTTTTAATTTTTTTTTAAATATTTAATCTAGACCTAGATTGTCAGTATTGTATTTATCAGTTTTTGTTTAGCTTCACGCTTTTACCCTGTATAGCTGAATAGATAGAAAGTACCTAGTGTCAAGACACTCCGTACTCAATTTTTCGCTGAATTTGAAACATTGCGTGTTGAGTGGCGAAACTAAACGCTGCGCTTTGTCTTGCTAGAGCGAAGAAATGCTTTGAACATAACTACTCTTTAAGTAGGAATCGAAGCCATAACCAGACGCGATTACAGTCAGACGTGCCACTGCGCCCCGAACTGCTTTATCTCTCGCGTTAGTATTGTATTTACATAATGTTATTAGAATACAAAACTCAAAAGATATTTCATGTTAAAAATAAAAGAACAGAGCCTTCTCTTTGTAAAGTCACTAATATATATGAACGGAAAAATGTATTTAAAGTACAATGAAAATATTAAGACTGACAAACTTTTAATACGACCGGTGTGATTATATTTAAAATTATTTTCCTTTCCTCGCTCTGGTAGCACAAAGTGCGACGTTGAGTTCCACCACACAACACGCAATGTCTCGAATTTAGTGGAAAGCGAAGTGCGGAGTGTCTTGACACTAGATAATTTCTGTGTGCTATTAGGTATAGAAAAAAACCCTGAAACGATAGTGACGTAAAGAAATATCTTTGGACGCCCTTTATGCAAAAATTACGCAGACGGAAAAGTATGGAATTTGCACAGTTACGGTTTATATAGAAATACATTAATTTAATAAATTGATGATAGCTGTAAACGCGACTGGTTGTGGGTTCGATTCTCTCTCGTGGAAATGATTATATTTACAATTTCTTTTCATTTCTCCGCTTTGTTAAGACAAAGCAAGGCGTTGAGTTCGCCACCTGATGTTTTGATTTCGGATGAAAAGCAGTTAACGGAGTGTCTTGACACTTGTCTCTAACTATGCGGGATACACTTTTGTATGAAATGATTTACGCGTTGATAAGACAACGCGTAATTCATGCATTATACTGTAATGTGTATACCCAAATAGCAAGGTAGTCAGAGGGAACCTAGTGACAAGACACTATATTATCCACTTTTTACCTGAACTTATCTTATATAATTTGAAAATGAACATTTCCCCATATGGAAACCGAACCCATTACCAATCGTGTTTTCAGTAGCACTGTACCATTGCGACACGTTATTCTATAAAGAGGCTTAAATTTCCCTCGTGGTGTTGATAAAAAGTATCTTATTACTATGAAGACATTAAAATAATTATAATTATAGCCTGTATAACTGCAGTTTCATCTAATACAATAATACAGTACAGTAACAATACAGTACAGTAACAATACAGTACAGTAACAATACAGTACAGTAACAATACAGTACAGTATCAATACAGTAGTTTTTGTGTTAAAGCGTTAATAGCAATATTGACATGGCTCAGCGCGTGTCCGCGTGCGGGTCGCGCACTCGGCGGTGGCCCGTCTCTGGGCGCGCTGTGGGGCTCACGACAGTCATGTCTGTACAACTGCACGGCCAAATTACACAGTGTAAAAGGCTAATTTCGTCTGTGTTGAATACTAAGTGATAAATGTACTGCTTTTGATTATAGTTTGATCAATATTCTAAAATGTATATTGTAAAAAGTATCCTATTTAGTTATAATGGCGTTCACAGAAAATGGAAAGAGATTTATTTGGAACTATTTAAAGACAAACAATCTTACCTCACATCATGTGTGTAGCTCCAGCGATTTAGAAGGCGCACGCTAAGATAGCTCTCAGAGGACAGATTTTTTATTAACTTGATTGATATGTATCGTTATATTACTACCAAATTAAGCAAAATCATAATAAATTGCCTATTTGTTATACTGATATGAAACCTATAATGCTGTAAAGTTTCATCTAAATCCGTTTAGTAGTTTTTTCGTGAACAGAAAAAAACATACATACATACCGCATTATGATTTATGTAATATTAAAATCATTTCGCCAATGAGAAACGTATAAATCAAAACTATTGTTGTCAGAGTGATTTAATGATTCAAGTAAAAAGTGTCCAAGTTCTCGGCGCCTTCAAGTGAAGCCCCATCCGGTGATTATTACAATTGTATAATTGTTTTGTTGCCGGTCGTGGCGCAGTGGGACTGAGTCTGACTGTAAAGGCGATCGGTTGTGGGTTCGATTCCCACTTAAGAAATGATTATATCTAAATTAATTTCATGTCATTTAGTCAAGACACTCAATACTTCGTGAAATTGCACGTTGAGTGGCGAAACTCAACGCCACGCTTTGTGTTACCAGAGCGAGGAAATGACATTAATTTGAATATAATCATTCCCCTAATTCGGAATCGAACCCATAACCGATCGCGTTTACAGTTAGACGCTGACCCATTTTATAAAAAATATTTGCGTTTATATGGCACAGCACATACTTTTCAGCGGAAACAACGTTTTAGGTGCTTATTTAATGTTTACGAAGTCATCTTGACTGTAACGTGACCGGTTGTGGGTTCGATCCCCACTCGGTAGAGGGGTTATATTTAAATTATTTTCACTTCCTCGCTCTGGTCAAGACAAAGTGCGGTGTTGAGTAACGCCACTCAACGCGCAATGTCTCGAACTCTGTGTAAAGCTAAGTACGTAGAGTCTTAATACTAGGTATTTTCTGTCTACACCACTACGCGGGATAAAAAACATAAAGAACTATATTTTAAATCGTTTTATATAAGAAAAACAATGTTTTTACGGTTTTTGTTTGCAATTACGTCCACTTGGTTTTTACACCGCGATATGGAATCTTCAACTACCTCGTTTATATATAGAAACCTGTTCCGCGTACTACGATATTACAACTTCTTTATATTCATTGATATACCAAAATAATTTTAATTTGATAATCAATATGAAAATATCAGTTTTGTCAGTCTGAACAACTCTCTCGATTAAAGTATAATCTAGACTACCTGACAACGGATCACAGTAAAATGTTTGAAACGTTCCCCAAAAAATTTTTCTCGAATACCAAAATAGACGCGAGTAATCCGTTTAAAATAGTTTCATTAAGATTGTGTGAAAATCGCGAAAATCAAAGAATTTATATTCATTTCTTCGTTCTAATAAGACAAAACGCGGCGTACAGTTCCGCAACTCAACATATGATATCTAGGATTTGATCGATTAAGAATTTAGCGTCTTGACATAGGTTTCTAGCTGACTTAAAATATAAAAAAATCATTGACAGCTTATGGAACATTGATTATACATTAAGCCTCAGATAGAGAGCATGGTATTCTTATAGAAAATCCCCATGAGGGGAATCCCCGGGAATTTCTACCATACACATGCACACATATGTTAATACGCGTCGCACTCCTAACTCAACCAGTTTGAAATATTTTAATTTGAAGCAAACGCGAGCGATCGTAACATTTCCTTAACGAGTGTTAGACGCTGGCAACAAACGTGTTAATTGTAAAGGCTCTCTTTAAGTAAACAGTCAGCGAAATGTCTTGACACTATGTGAGGATGATTTCATACTTTATATATTATTGGCAGGGCAGGGCAGACAGGAAGTTCCTAGTGTCAAGACACTCCGTACTTCGGCTTTCCACCGGTCCTTGTGTGTTGAGTGGCCGAACTCATATATATATATATATATATATATATATATATATATATATATATATATATATATATATATATATATATATATATATATATATATATATATATATATATATATTTTAATTGCGGGATAAAGCGTGAACCTGCTGAAGCTGTAAAAAATATAAAAAAATCAAATTGACTAAATATATATGCTATGATAAATGATAGCGTGTAATCGCTATCATTTTTTTTGTGCACACATTTTCATATAAAATTATATACAAATTTTAAATGAAATTATTTTAAACGGATTAATCGCATATATTTTGGTATTCGAAAATACAGCAGCTCGTGTTTACAAATAAACAGTACTACAGTAGACAGTCCAAAAATTATTTTCAAATACCAAAATATAAGTGATTAATCCTTTTAAAATAGTTTCATTTATAATGCGTTAAAAAAGCGAAAATCAAATATCTAAATAATTATATACACGTTGTTAGAGCAATACGGGAACAGGCCTCGAATGCCTTAACGATACTGTACTACAGGAGATCTAATATATTTTCTGTATTAAAATATATAAGACAAAGGTTACCTGGGAGAGGTCACGATAGGAGGTAGTGATAAGGTCACCTTTATAAATAAATAAATATATAAAAAATAAATCTCATGAAGGACTTTCGTACTGTGCTATTTGACCGTATTTTTCCATTCATTGCGGGAATTCTTAATAATTTATAACGCCTTAAACATATTATGTAGTTAATACTAAGAAATGGTAGCGAAGGCTTATTGTGTGTGTTTTTCTGAACTGAACATCGCCACCGGATGTGACTCATGCAGTTGGGTGAACGAGCCTGCTATCGTTTCATGGCGGTTTGGCTAATATTTTTAGGTATTTATTAAATACTTCAAGTAACACTTAGCTTATATATGTTTAAAGCTCGTATATATATATATATATATATACACACTTATCATTAATAAGTGTCAAGTACAAATATAGTATTTATTAACACACCATGCGGGCGAAGCCGCGAGAGAAATCTAGTCGAATATAAATGAATTTAAGCACTCCACATACTTTAACATAATTTATTTACATTGAATAAATATAATATAGGAGGCCGGTCGTGGCGCAGTGGCTGTAAACGCGATCGGTTGCGGGTTGGATCCCCGCTCGGAGCAGTGAATATATTTAAACTATTTTCACTTCCTCGCACTGGTAGGACAAAGTGTGCCTTAGAGTTCCACCTCTCGAATTCGGTGGAAAACGAAGTACGAAGTGTCTTGACACTAGGTACTTTCTGATGTAGAATGAGTGATAAAAAGCGAGAAGCTAAAGAATAATAATCGAATATAGTGTACATATATATATATGAGATGTATATATATATATATATATATATATATATATATATATACAATTAAAAAAATTGTCATAGTGAGTCAACCGTAAAAGCTAGACATAGGCTGTCGTTGACTTTTTAAAGAACTTTTTAATACACAAATATTCCCGTTTTCACAATATTTTTTATTACTGCTTCACTTCAATTAGTTGGTTATATAACATCACTCATGTTATATAGCCTATAGCCTGCCTCAATAAATGGGTTATTAAAGATAGAAGGAATTTTTTAGGGTCCTGAGATTAGAGCGCTAAAACGAACAAGCAAACAAACAAACTCTTCCGATAATACTAATAATTATATGAATGTTAGTTATTCTATGTTTTGAGCACGTTAGAATTTATTAAAAAATATTATTAAAATAAATGTTTATATTATAATCTTATATATTTATGTGGGTTCGATCTCCACTCGGGGGAGTGATTATATTTAAATTATTTTCACTACCTCGCTCTGGTAAAGACAAAGAGCGGCGTTGAGTTCCACCACCCAACACGCAATGTCTCGAATTCGGTGGAAAGCGAAGTACGGAGTGTCTTGACACTAGGTATTTTCTATCTACCCTGCTATACGGGATAAAAGAGTGAAGCTAAAAAAAAATCTAATTGATTTAGTGTACAATAGTTCCACATGTGGAAGGGTGAAGTAGTGATAAAGACGTCACTCGTGTAGTTAGGTGGGACACACTTGATAACAGATCGCTGCAAAGAGAATATTGTAAGTAAAATCTAAGTTGGTTTTTCATAAAAACAAATATTTGTTGAAATTATCTTGTTTTATTCAAAAAATCCTAGAGTGTACTCATTTATTTTTAATATATTAACCCCGTTTTATCTGCGTATATAATATTTGTACTAAATTCACGTAATTTTGTATTTTGGATCTTTAATAATGTGAAATTCATATTTGATACTTCAAAATAATTATGTTCTTATTTATATAATTATACAAGTAGTGTTTAGACACTTACTAATATAAGACCGATCGTGGCACATTGGCACAGCGTCTGAGTGTAAACGGGATCGGTTGTGGGTTCGATGCTTCGAAAATATTTAAATTATATTCGTTTGGCATGGCAAGACAAAGCGCGGCGTTGAGTTCCGCCACCCTACACGCATGCTTTAGTACACAATACGAGTACATCTTCAGTACACAAGAATTTAACATAGAATATTTCTTGTGTAGTAACTAATCAATCCCCGTATGCAATTCGCGTGCAATATTGAAACGTAATATATTAAAACGAGAAATTTGAATTCTGTTTGTTCCAAAATAAAAAAAAATGAGAATTATACTATTCAGTGTCTAGACACTGTACAATACTGACGAATGATTATGTTTAAATTATTTTCAATTCCTCGCTCTGGTGAGACATAGTGCGGCATTGATTTCCGCCACTCAACACGCAATGTCTAGGATTCGGTGGAAAGCGAAGTACGAAGTGTCTTAACACTGAGTACTTTCCGATTACCGTTCCATGTGGGACGGGGCTAAAGCAAAACCTCCGGAGCTTAGCTTGGTTTATAATAATAATGTATTTGGCGTTCAAAATAACAAGTTGTTTTATTTAAATTTATTTCAATATCTATATGTGTAGGAAGGAAGGCTTTTATAAAAAATATATGGGAACAGAGGAAATGAATATGAAATTTTGTATAGCCAAAACAAATAACCTTATTTAAAATTTATTATCATTTCCCCACTCTGGTAAGACATAATTCGGCGTTGATATTGCCACTCAGCACGCAGTCTCGATGCGGGGTGGAACGCGGTCAACGGAGTGTCTTGACTCTAGGTTGTCTCTGACCATCCTGGTGTATTAGATAAAGCGTTCGCGAGTTACTTTTTTTTTAATTTTGAAAATCTTTCTTTAGTTAGAATGCTTTAGTTACATTATCGTATAACGATAGATTGTAGACTTTAAAAAAGTTCTAAGTACAGTTTCGTTATTTCTAGTTTAATTATTTTGTTTGTGAAAAATGTGAAGCGTGTTACTTGTTATCTATGTAAATAAAAAACGGCTGGACCGATTTTGATAAGATTTTTACTATCAGATAGCTGATAAGAAGTAATTTAGGGTACATTTATTTTAAGATTATAAGGTCCAAATAGTAATATAAAAAAATTGTACGACTTTGACCTTGGCTGTGTCAACTTTACATATAAAATGTAAATAATATTTTTAACTCCTGTGAATTATAGTTTAATTCTAGTCTAAGGCTCAAAAAATTCTTAAATATCTAGACTGTAATTATAGTCATTGTTACATGTATATCGTATAGTACTGCAAGTGATTGAATTTTTTTTTAGCTTTATGCATTTATCCCGCATAGTAGGATAGACAGAAATTACCTAGTGTCAAGATACTCCGTACTTCGCTTCCCGTTGTATTCGAGACCTTGCGTGTTGAGTGGCGGAACTCAACGCCGCACTTTGTCTTACCAGAGCGAGGAAGTGGTACTGAATCCAACCCACAATCGATGAAGTAGAGACACTGTTACACTGAGCCACGATCGACCTCCTTGAATGCAGTTCAGATCATACTTTATTTTTTATGTAGTTAGTTCCACCACTCTACACTCAATGTCTCGGAATTCGATGGAAGGTGGATAACGGAGTGTGTTGACACTAGGTACTTTCTGTCTACCCTGCTATGCGGGATAAAAGCGTGAAGCTAAAAAAAATAATTAAAAAACAACCTAGAGCCTATTAGTGGTCTTTTTTTGCCGACCATTTCCTTATAACTGATCTAGAAATGTCATCTTTATTCGAACTATGAAGTCATTAAATTATTTTTTATTGTACATACTTACCAGTATTAATAAAAGTTTTTATTGTTAATATTGTTTTTTTTTTTATTTTTTATAACTTTTTTATACTTTTGTATTCAACGACAAGCTACTGTTAAGACATTTCATTGTTCACTTTTCGCAGCATAATTCGAGACATTATGTCTTGAGTGACGTAACTCAACGCCAGAGTGACAAAATAGGAAAGAAAATAAGAAGAACCCACAATCATCGAGTTTACAATTAGGGTCAATTCTCTCTTCATAGACTGACGAACTAATCACCTAGAGTGTGTTCCATACTGATTTCTCTTACTACAGGATTCTTTTTTAATAATATTCGTTATGTATATATAAATAAAATAGATAGAGGCCGGACGTGGTGCAGTGGGACAACGTCAGACTGCAAACACGATCGGTTGTGGGTTCGATTCCCACTCGAGGAGTGATTATATTCACTACTTCACTCTGGTAAGACAAAGTGCGGCGTTGAGTACCGCCACTCAACAAGCAATGTCTCGAATTTGACGGTAAACGGAGTACAGAGTGTCTTGACGTTATTCCTGCATAGCAGAGAAGACAGAAAGTATCTAGACTCAAGACACTACGTACTTCGCTTAATATGATTATATATTACGTATTTTAAGAAATACAGAGTTTGTGCATTTCGTCTCCATATAAATTGTAACTGTGCCAAATTTCATACTCCCCCGTCCGCTTAATTTTCTTGGCAATGAATCAAAATTTGATCTGTTATTTATATTTAAATATAATAATAATCTCCGAAACTACCGAACTGACAACAAACACTAATTAAATCTAGCATAAAGATACCATTAACGGTTTACTCGAGGTTTAATTACGTTGTAAACGGCGAAACACAACGCCGTGTCGCGTTTTATCTTATCAATGAACGCACGTCATCTGAAAAATATCATAATGAATGATTACATATTTATATATTATGAAAGTCAGAAAAATATTTTATCAAATAGCAAACTATGTATTGTTCTCATTATATAAATACTAAAAGTTCTTACCAGCCAACGTAGCGCAGTGCAGCGTCTGACTGTAAACACGATCGGTTGTGAGTTCGATTCCCACTCGGGGAAGAAAAGGTGTTTAAACTATTCTCATTTCCTCTTTCTGGTAAGACAAAGTGCGATATTGAGTACCGCCACTAAATACGCAATGTCTATAACTCTGGTGGAAAGTTGATTGTCGTGACACTAGGTAGTCCCTGCTGTGCGGAATAAGACAAAACTAATATCACACAAGTGCAGGATTTGAACCAGTATCCCGTTTCATAGAGGCTTAGTGCTACAACTGATAATTATATAAAAAAAGCCTAGTATCAAGACGGAAATTAGTTTCCGTTAACTAATTTCCGACTGAAATCGCGACAGAATGTCTTAAGTGGCAAACTCTATGTACTATTTTTTCTTATTATATTACTATATTATATTATTATTATTATTATATTATTATCTTATTATATTTTCCATAATTGTAATGGGAATCGAATCCAAAACCATATCGAGTCAGACGCTGTCCCACTGTGCCACTATGACCTCTTACATAATATTATATACTTACTTTTAAAAACAAACTATGTCGACCTTGAATTGCAAATGTGGCGTTGAGTGCCACCACTTAGCACGCAATGTCTCTAGTTCGGTGGAAACTGATAACAGAGTGTCTTGTCACTAGTACTTCTACCCTGCTATCTTCTACCCTGCTATGTGGGATAAGAGCGTGAAATTTAAAAAAAAATAGGCGTACGTACGGGATTTATACTGTTTTTAAGTTCATGCATAATAGTATAGGCAGAGAGAATCCTCTGTGAAAACACTCTATGTTCCACTTTCCGCTTGATATCGAGATATATGCTTTATATGTGGCGGAAATCAACGCTGTGCAATGTCTTGCCAGTGATAAGAGGGCGGGAGTGGAAATAATTTAAATATAGACATTCCTTTCCCCGGAATTCAACCCATATCCGTCTTGCTTGGCCATAAAGGCATCATGTTATACTCGCAGTTTTTCTCGCTGGTGTAAACAAACTGACAACACGCTTTATTATCGTTGAAATATATTCAAACTCATCTAACTGTATATGACAATGTCGATATATTTTTTAATTAATCCAAGAATTTCTCTAAAAACAAAAGTTTTATCGAGATTATTCTTTTTGAATATAAGATAAGCTGTCGTGACGCAGTGTGACAGCGTCAGACCGTAAACTCCATCGTAGTGGGTTCGATTCCCCGGTAAGACTAAGTGTGGCATGGAGTTTCGCCACTCATCACGCGATGTCTCGAATTCGACGGAAAGCGAAGTACGGAGTGTTTCTACACTAGGTACTTTCTGTCTACCCTGCTATGCGGGATAAAAGCGTTACACAAAATTATCCCGTAAACACGCGTTTTCTATCCCATCCTCGTTGCTACTAATATTTATTATATACTACAAATATTTGGCATAGGGTCCACCACCACCAAAGTCTACTTTACAGGGATACAGGGATTTGAATGCACTGACTGTAAACACAATTGGTTTTGAACTCAATTCTCACTCGGGGAAATGGAATGGGAATATTTTCAATTTATTTTCATCTCTCCGTTCTGATAAATTCTCTAGTCTAAAGTCCTTAGGATAGAATCTAGTCAATATAGTGTCTTTACGCTAGGTTATATCTAACTACCCTAGTGTACGGGATACAGCGTGAAGTTGCTTTTTTTTTTAAATTACAATTTTCGCCTATCAATTTGTTTAAAATATTTATTTAAATTAATTAATTCGATTTGTTTAAAGCTGTAATTGTTTTTTTTTATTTTAATAAAATATATTTACCCTTTATATTGTCTGAACAAAAATATTTTCTCAGAAGAGAAACGCTTGAGTTTGCGAAACCGCTGAGCTAACATGACGTTGTAAATGGCAGCAAAATTTACCTTTTAATACTAATTAATATTGAATAATTTTTTTAATGTCTGTTAGCAAGCGAAATACGGAGTGTCTTGACACTGGGTACTTTCTGTCTACCCTGCCATGCGGGATAAAAGCGTGAAGCAAAAAAAAATCAGTTTATTTTAATAAAACCCAGCTACATCGATCTATAACAATCTAAAACCTTTTTTAACTTCACGCTTTTATCCCGCAATCAGGGTAGACAGAAAGTATTTAGAGTCAAGGAATTCCGTTCTTCACTTACCACCGAGTTGAGTGTTGGAACTCAACGCCTGCACTTTTTGTAAAAACTAAAATTAAAACTTTTTGTATATTAAATTTCATAAAAAAAAAATCATTGGAGGCGTTTCCTAGACTCTTATAATAGCTCGTTCATAAGAATTGCCCGTTTAAAGGCATTAGATGACTCAGTTCCCTGAAAAACCGCGTTTCTAGGGATATTACATCATGAATTCTAACTACTTAATTTTTGCCTAATAAGTTACATTATTAAGCGAAATTTTATTCATTTTTGAGCTAAGTTTGAGGTTATTATGGCTGAGTAGAATTGCATCTGATAGTTAATAAGATTGTATGTTGGTTCGATTCCCACTAAGGGGAGTGATTATATGTTACACTTATTTTCATATATCTCCCGTCAGGTAAGACAAAGCGTGGCGTTGACTTCGCTACTCAATGTCTCGATTTTCTAGCCGAAAGTAGTTAACGCAATATCTTGACACTAGGTTGTCTCTGATTATTATTGCTGTGCGAGTTAATGTATGAACAGTAGAACATTGTTTAACCTTGCCACAATGTCTATACTTTACAGTATAATTAAAATATTTTGCTTATTATGCGTGTAGTCTTATAAGGATTTGAACCTACGACTAACGAACAAGCCATAAGGAGTGAAACTAGACAGTGTCAAAACACTCCCTCTGCTGCTTTCGACCTAAACTCGTGACATTTCGTGTTAAGTTGTGGAATTGAACGCCGCAATTTATCGTAACACAGCGGTTTTAGCTTTTTAACTTCACGCTTTATCCCTTGCGGTTTAGTCAGAGGCAACAGAGCGCCAAATGCTACGGTCCCAACATACCTCTTTCGCCTGCCCACAGGCCTCATTATCCTCTCCATACATGCCCTTCGGGGGATCCTCATGCTCCACATCCATTTCGTATCTTCCATCTCTACTGTTTAGTAGAGATATATTTAGTAGAGAGATACTTCCCAGATATACCACCTCGTTTACTTGTTCTAATATCTTTCTATCTACCATAATCTTGCATTCCGATCTTTCTTCATCTCGTTCAAATACAAGAATCTTAGTTTTACTCGCATTCAGGTTTAGACCATTACTTTCACACCCTTCTTTCAGAGTGGGGACCAAAGCCTGTAACTCGCATTCTGATGATGCAATTAGCACTGCATCATCTGCGTACAACAGACAGCTAACTGTCAAATCACCAACTTTCGAAGTTAGCGAAGTAATGGAAATAATTTAAATTTAAAAATTACCTTTAATGGGAATCTAACTCAGAACCAATTGTGGGGGCAGTCTAACTCTCATCCACTGCGCCATGATGGTCTCTAGTTTGATTTCTGTATAATTTTATTGATGACATTGTAAATCTTGTTAGTCGTATAATTAGATAAGGTGATAAGCTGTTATCAGCTTATCAGTCTATATCACGCTATTTAAATTATAGATAAGCGTCAAGCTTTTAAAGTACATATTAGATATTGATTGAAGTCCTGTCGCCGTGGGATGACGTCAGACTGTAAATATCGGTTGTGGGTTAAACACCGTTTAGGGTATGATAATATTCAAAATTATTTTCCTTTCACCACTTTGGTAAAGCTACGGTGTTGACTTCCGCAAGTTAACAAGAGATGTCTGGAATTCGGATTTAAAGTGAAAAACTGAGTGTCTTATCACTAGATTCACTGTTTATTTAGTTATTCGTGAAAAAGCGTGAAGAAGCTGTTACATTAACATTGCTAATTGCTTATATTTGGAACGTTATAAATTGATTTTCTTTTATGTAATCATTCCTTCGAGTTGGAATCGAACCCACAACCTATCATATTTATAGTCAAACACTATCCCACTGCGCTACGATGGCCTTATATCGTTAAATTCTCCTCTATTATATAAATATGTAACTGTTTAGTTCATAAGTCACTTTGAAAATTATGGTTAAAATTCAGCTTCACGCTTTATCCCGCATAGCAGGATAGTCATAGACAACCACTAGATTGACTCTGACTACCCTGTTTTACGGGATAAAGCGTGGACACTAGTCGAGACATTCCGTTCACTGCTATCCGTCTGAAATGGAGACATAGCGCGTTAAGTTGCAACTTATCTTATCAGAGTGGAGAAATGAAAATAAATTTTATATATTTATATTCCATAATAACATCTTTGATTTTCGCGATTTTTATACCTTTTAAATGAAACCATTTTAAACGAATTAATCGCGTATATTTTGGTATTCGAAAATACATTTTAGACATCAGACGTTTCGAACACTACAGTAGTCCGTGGTCACACTTGCGGGTAGACTGAGGTGGTATTCGTCTGTCAGTTGATACAAAAATTAAAAAAAAAAACAATTAAAAAACAGATGGCGGTAGTTTGATATAATTCATTTTTTGTATCAACTAACAGACGAATGTCATCTCAGTCTACCTGTGACCACGGACTACTGTAAAGTGTTCGAAACGTCAAGTGTCCAAAATGTGTTTTCGAATACCAAAATATACGCGATTAATCCGGTTAAAATAGTTTCATTTAAAATATATATGTATTCCCCCGAACGGGATGTGAACCCGTAACCAACCGTGTTTACATTCAGACGCTGTCCTAGCGCTCTAGCTAAAGTTGTAATTTTTTTTATTATTGTAGTTTTGCTACATATTAAACTTTACAAACACATTTGTGTTTATTTATTTTTTGTACATATATTGTAGAGAGTATAGAGTATAGAGATGACGTCTTTCCTTCTTGTCGCGACAAAGCTCTTTTTTGTTTCTTTCAGTTAATTCAATTTCAACTGTTAAACTATTGAGAAACAGTTTTAAATGAAAAGTGATTTAAATGCAAATAATTTTAAATGAAACCAATTTAAAACGGATTAATTGCATATATTTTGGTATTCGAAAATACGATTCGCCACTCAATACGCTATGTTTCAATTTCAAGCGGAAAGCACTCAACGTAGTGTCTTGACACTGGGTTGTCTCTGACTGTCCCGCTACGCAGACTGACACGTGAAGCTGCTCTTTGTATTACTTACATACAGTATAAAATGAGGTAGAACAATGTTCATCGTGCTGATTTTTTTTCCGCTAAATAACAATTTCTATATATGAAATTATAGGTACAATAAATTTTCATTTTCCTCCCGGATCGTATAATAAATAAATCAGAAACAAAACTACGAGACGATCTCTCGAAATACCTTTTGTCATAGTAAGTGAATACGTTACGGATACCCACGGGGTTATATGGGATTCCGGACATAGACCGTTTGTGTGCCCACTAAAGCGTTATGATGCTTCACCTCTATCACCGCTAGCCAGATCAGGGGAACCCTCGAAATCGCCATGAAAAAATATAATATAATTATTTGTACCAAGCGTATAAGAATTTCGAATAGCTTCATAGCAATGTATTGCTGAAACGCGATTATGGGTTCGATTGTCACTCGGGGGAGTTATTCCGTTAAAAAAATATTTTCATTTCTCCGCTCTGGTAATACAAAACGCGGCGTTGAGTTCGCCACTCAATATTCAATGTTCGAATTTCGCGTGGAAAGCAGTCAACGAAGTGTATTGACACTGGTTTGTCTCTGACTATCCTGCTATGCGGGATAAAACTTGAAGCTGTTTTAAGTCATCTATATATGTTACAATTATCGTACACTATTTATTAAATACCTAAAAATATTAGCCAAGCCACCATGAAACGATAGCAGGCTCGTTCACCCAACTGCATGAGTCACATCCGGTGGCGATGTTCAGTTCAGAAAAACACACACAATAAGCCTTCGCTACCATTTCTTAGTATTAAATACATAATATGTTTAAGGCGTAATAAATTATTATATATGGAATTTTGCGTAATAATATCTTGTCAATAAAAGCATATTAATATATTGAAATAAGTTATATTAAAATTATTTAAGCCTGTTACAATTTATATGCGTATTTTTTAGCTTCACAGTTTTGTATCGCATACCCGAATAGACAGAAAAAATCTAGTGTCAAGACACTCAGTACTTTACTTTCCACCAAATTCCAGAAATCAACGCCACACTTTGTCCCAGCAGAGCGAGGAAGTGGATATAATTTAAATCGGGAATCGAATCCACAACTGATCGCCTTTGCAATCAAACGCTGTACCACTGAGCCAAAGTGATCTCAATAAGAGCATATTAATATATTCAAATAATATTTTAGTTATATTATTGAAGCCTGTTACAATTAACACGTTTGTTGCCAGCGTCTAACACTCGTTAAGGAAATGTTACGATCGCTCGCGTTTGCTTCAAATTAAAATATTTCAAACTGGTTGAGTTAGGAGTGCGATGCGTATTAACATATGTGTGCATGTGTATGGTAGAAATACGCGGGTATTCCCCTCATGGGGATTTTCTATAAAAATACCATGCTCTTAACCTTAAGCTATAATCGGTAAAAAAAACAAAAAACTAACTTTACTTAAATCAAAGAGAATTTATTATCAAAACTCTCCGTTTCTTTCCGCTTGATAGGAAACCTAATATGTAGTGAAAAAGACAGGCAGTGGAACATAGAAAAAAGAAAAAATAGAAAAAACTAATTTACAATTATATGTTATGTAATTACCGCTGGTGAATCTAATAAACAAATAAATAAATAAATAGTGTCAAGATTAGTGTTTAGTGTTAAGTGGTCTTTTGACACTAGGTTCTCTCTGACTACCCTGCTGTGCGGGATGGCGCGTGAAGTTATATGTAGTATATAGAGACTATAGAGAGGGAGCTCCTCTAGTTTCGTGCGAGCCTGGCACAACTCTCTTATTTATTTGATATACTTATTTTAATATATAAGCAGTCAACGTAGTGCCTTGACACTACGTTCTCTCTGACTACCCTGCTATGCGGGATGGCGCGTGAAGTTGCTTATATCAGTAGTATATAGAGACTATAGAGAGGGAGCTCCTCTAGTTTCGTGCGAGCCTGGCACAACTCTCTTATTTATTCTATACACTTATTTTAATATATAAGCAGTCAACGTAGTGCCTTGACACTACGTTCTCTCTGACTACCCTGCTATGCGGGATGGCGCATGAAGTTGCTTATATATAGAGACTATAGAGAGGGAGCTCCTCTAGTTTCGTGCGAGCCTGGCACAACTCTCTTATTTATTCTATACATTTATTTTAATATATAAGCAGTCAACGTAGTGTCTTGACACTAGGTTCTCACTAACTACCCTGCTATACTATACAGGGTACTGGGTAGTTAGAAATAAACTAGTGTCAAGACACTCCGTTGACGGTTTTCCGCCTTAAATCGAGACATTGCGTTTTCTGTTGAGTGGCGAACACCGCTCTTTCTCTAAGGTAAGGTATCTTTTATTACAAGGCTACCAATTGGCCTGTAAGAGCCTTCAATAAGGCCACCTTCAATAAGGCCTATGCTTTTGCTATCTGTTATCATAAGAAAAAATGATTAAGTAAATATTGTTATTAGCGACGTAATCTCTTCGTCAGATATGCGGAGTTTAACTCACCGTATATAAAGCGAGGAGATCCGCAGAATATCAGACTTAGGGGTTAATGTCATAGTAAGAATGAAGAAGAACGTGCTCAGGTGGTTTGGGTACGTTGTGAGAATGGGCGATGAAAGAATGGTAAGAAAGATGTATGAAGGAAAGGTGAGCGGTACGCAAGGTCGGGAGAGATCTCAGTTGGCCTTTGAGAACGCAGTATTGAAGATACTGGAGGAAGGTCACCTAAAAATCATAAAGACCCTCGAAGGGCGTGTATGAAGATGACAATGACTGTGGACGAGGCGAAAGAGGTATGCAGGGACCGTAGCGCTCCATTGTCTCTGACTACCCTGTTAGGGATACAGCGTGAAGCTAAAAAAAAATGTTTATATTATTTAAATATAATAATTTCCCTAGTGGGATTCGAA
Source organism: Dryadula phaetusa (assembly GCA_032432895.1). Lineage (NCBI taxonomy): Eukaryota > Metazoa > Arthropoda > Insecta > Lepidoptera > Nymphalidae > Dryadula > Dryadula phaetusa. The sequence goes on along the minus strand of JAOYRS010000090.1, from coordinate 268,161 downwards.
CTCCCGACCAATCGCGTTTACAGTCAGACGCTATCCCACTAAGCTATTTGAGCCGAAATCAAACCATTATTGTAATGAAGGAAGAATTCCTTAAGATTATTCATAAGCCATGGTCATTTAAAGAGTTTATAGACGAACACATGTTGTCTCTTTCCCGCATTTGCATATTTGTATCAAACTAGCTTGAGGTAAATGAACCGTGACGTTACAACGGGCCTGCTGTCTCTGTCTAACAATAATTGGCGTAAAAAATCATTCTTTGTTTAATAACTTTGGATAAATTTTTTTTGGGTTCACGCTTTTATCCTGTATAGCAGGATAGACAGACAGTACTTAGTGTCAAGACACTCCGTACTTAACTCACCGCCAAATTCGGGACATTGCGTGCGAGTGGCGCAACTCAACGCCGCACTTTGTCTAACTAAAGCGAGGAAGTGAAAATAATTTTAAATATAATCACTCCCCCGAATGGGAATTGAACCCAGAACCGATCGCGTTTACAGTCTGACGCTGTCACACTGCGCCACGACCGGCCTCGAGGTTTTTAGGTCTTGAGGTTATATATTAGGTACTATTAAAAATCTCGAACTAAATTAGTTTTTAATTAAATAATATTTTAATGTATGATTTATTAATTTATTATAAAAAAACATTGTTAATATGTAAAACCCTTACGTCGCTAACCGAGTATTTGAAAAATTTGACATTACACGCTGTTTCGGCTACGTAAATAAACACCGCGGTTTACCTGCCCATAGTGAAATAATTTTATACAGAGTGACGTGAAATATGTTATGTATGTAATTTGTACAGCTCTTCGATTCCCATTCGGGGAAATAATTATATATATAATAATATATTTAATTTTTAAATAATAATATATTTAATTTTTTTCTTATTTCCACACCCTGTATCTTGACTCCAGGTACTTTCTGTCTACCCTGCTATACAGGATAAAAGCATGAATCTAAAATGACATAATACTATTATGTATTATATAAAGTACCTACCTTTTTTTAGCTTTCATCCCGCATATCGTATTAACACAGTAAGCACGGCTTCAACTCCAGTTCAGGTTAATATTTCGAAATATACCTACTGTATATGTTTTTTGTACCTTCACGCTATAAAGACACTTGGCGGTTAGCTTTCCGCCACATTCGAGACATTGCGTGTTGTATAGTGGTGGAAATCAACGCTGCACTTTGTCTCGTCAAAATCGAAGAAATGAAAATAATTTATATATAATCGCTACACCGAGTAGGTATCGAACTCGCAACCGATCGAATTTACAGCCAGACACTCTACCACTGCGCCACGATATATATTATAATAAAATCGATTTCAGATTCCAAATGAATCCTTACAACAATGACGAGCATCGAGTGAACGATCGTAAATATCCGGGCCATATACGCAGAAATATAAAGAACGAAATGAACAGAACAAACAGAACGAACAAGAGGAAGGCGAGCAACGGCGAAGGTGGTTATATGCAATCTTACGAGGTATATTCTTCTTTTATTATTTTTTACGCTTTATCCCGCACAGCAGTGAAAAGAACTGGGTGTCAAAATATCCTGTTGACCGATTTCCGTCCTAAAGCATATGTTCTTGACGTAATTAAACGCCGCACTTTTACACTTGTCCCATCAGAGCTGAGAGATTAGAATAAATTTGAGTATAATTATTTAATTATTGTCTACAGTTAGACGCTGTTCCAGAAGATAATTTTTTTTTAGATTTCTTTTAGAAGATAGAAAAATTTTATATCTTAAAAAAATGGAGATTAAAAGCAAATATAACCTGAAATGTCAATATGTAAGTAAAATTTTACACCCAGCTGGCATCATTTTTCATTGACGCCAATGACGTTTTGGTACATCGTCTGACTGTATACACAAGTGGTTTTGAATTCGATTCCAACTCATGAAAGTGATAAATTACATTTAAATAATTTGAGATTTTACGGTGTTTACTTACGCCAATCTACATATAGAGAAAAGCTTGAAACAAAAATTCATTTTAACATTGCCCTAAATCGGCACAGAAACCGCAACTGCACTGGCGATCACGTATTTCTATCACTGCACCATTAGGGCGTTAAGCACTCCACCCTCCTTGCTCTCTTCCACAGAATCTCATAACATCAGAGGTGAAATGTGCTCAATGCGCCGAAAGACCCAAAGTCAAATACCTCCTTCAGTTCCTCTCGTTTGCCGTACTGACACTTGTAGCTGTCATCTGCTATATTAAAAGTAAGTTTTTTTTATTTTTTTTTTATATTCTAGCTATACAGGCACAAAACCTAATGTCTAGATACTACGTTGCGTGTTGAGCGTCTGTTTTACCAGAGCGAGGAAATGAAAATAATCAAAAAATCTCTTGATACCACCCATATCGGGTGATTGTAGCAACGTAGCGGTATTCGAACCCCGCACCTATATATATATATATATATATATATATATATATATATATATGATTTTTTTATATTAATTCCAGGGCCATCTGAAGAATGTTTAGACCACGACAACCGTCCAGGTTCTTGCAAGTATATCCTCGATTGTCCTTTTGCTTTGAAGGACATTTTAAGCAAAAAACAATTAGTGGTAAGCTGTTCAAATATGAAAATATTTTCAGCAAATTTCATCGCCTATATTTTAGTTAGTTTTCGGAAAAACCTTTTTTTTAAAATCAGTAATAATAGAAGCCCGCCATGGCGCAGGGTGATAGCATCTGACTGAAAACGCGATCGGTTGTGGGTTCGGTTCCCAATCGCGGGAGTGATTGTACGTGGAAGTATTGTTAGTACGGAGTGTTCTGACTATAGATAGAAAAAAATATATAATTTATATGTAATTTTAACATTTTAAATCAAATTATTTTACAATCGTGATCAAAGAACTACTGTAATCTGTTCGAAATATGTCGCTTTTTTAAAAATATATTAATACTTTTAAAATAGTATCCTCTGAAATTTGCGAAAATGTAATAATATGTAAATTAACTTACAATTGTGGAGAAAACTCAGTTAGTGGAAACGATTGGAGCAGGAAAAATATATTTGTTTTACAATACACGGTTTCCTATTTTTGTTTATATGGGCTATGACGCAAGAGGTATTTTATAAACGTCATTACAACCAGAGTGTCCTTATTTCTTCATTAAATTCTTATCATTAATTATTTGGCGTCATTTTAAATGAAACTATTTTAAAAGGATCAATCGCGTCACAGTTAGACTATCTACCTGTGGCTACGGACTACTGTAAAGTATTCGAAACGTCAGGTGTCCAAAGATTTTCGAATACCAAAATATACGCGATTAATCCGTTTAAAATAGTTTCATTTAAAATATGTAAAAAATGCGAAAATCTAAGATCGTATTATTAGACGTTGTTGGTCCTACTGGCCTTGACAGCCGGTCACCGAGATTTGTGTGAGACCAAGCTAGATGAGCTTTGACCTTGACGTACATTAGGGATGTTTCGAACGGAGTGTCTTGACACTGGGTTCTCTCTGCATATTCGAACTGAAATCGAGACACTGTGTTGTGTTTTGAATGGCGAACACAACGCCGCATATTGTCTGTTAAAATACGAGAACGGAGAAATGTTTAACTGTTTTACTTAAATCGCAATATTGCTTAATAAAAAAAATGAAATAAAAATTCCTTAAGTTATGTAGAAATATTTTACCTTCCAGATATGTTCGAAAGAAGACGATAAACTGGCAATCTGTTGTGAAGATAAAGAAGATGTTCCCGATTTGCAGACAAGATTCGTTTTAACTGGAAACGAGTAAGTAAAATAGAAATGATAGACGATACCTATCGATTGGTTTTAGTTAAGGTCGAGGCAGGTCTTTGTTGTTATCGAGACTCGGTCTTTTTCTATGAAGAAATCATTTTTTTTTATGAATATATCTCTTGATGGGTACCATGAGGACTGGAGGCGATATAAAAGAATCCTAAGCCAGGAGATCGACGCCGGCTGACTACCCACTAAAACCTGACGATATTCTTCACCTACCACTAACCAGGGCCACAGGACCTGTACCTTCTGTAGGCTCAGAGTCTTACTGTTTGAGGTAGCTGAGGGCTCCTTTGAACAATCTCGCAACTCCTCACTGGTCTCACCAATGACCAGTCCAACAAATAAGGCATGTTACTGGTTCACCAACCTTAGGGACTATAAATATTGTAATCTGATTTAAGAAATTTTGTATTTTATTACAGACTTGAAAAAAACGAATACAAAACGAATGATAAACATAAGGAAGAAAAGCCCATAGTTTTCAAAGATTCCTTCGAGGACACTAGCGAGTGTCCTGAGCCTCCGCACACGATTCCTAAGCCCGAAAAGCAAAGAATTTCAGTACGAAGTAAGTATATGCCTACAGTATATAATATCTTAAGCTAAGTGGACAGGACTTAGTGTTAAGACACTACTCTCCATTTGTACGTTGGGCGGAACTCAACACTGCTTTTTGATCAACTGGTAAAATGAAAACAGTTTTAAATTAATAATTTATTCTCATTGTATAATAAGATTTCCTAATTGAATTAACAAAATTGATGCCGTTAATATTCGTGGTATTAATCGAGATTTTTTCTCTCGGCCTCAAGCTTTATCTCGAATAGCAGGATAGTCAGAGACACCCTAATGTCAATACACTGTGTACCGCATAAAACCAACACTTTGCGTGTTGAGTGACTCGCCGGGACTCAACGCCGCTACTTGTTTACCAGAGTCGAGAAATAGGAATAATTTAAATATAATCATACCTTCGTGTGTGTATCAAACACAAAAACGATGACAGACGTTGTCCCTCTACGGATGGCTTCAGATATAATGTGAATTTGATGGTTTGAACAACGAAATCGAAACGTTGCATGTTGAGTCGCAGAACTCAACGCCGCACTTTGTCTTATCAGAGCGAGGAAATGAAAATATTTTTACCCATCAATCGCGTTTACAGTCGGATGGTGTCTCACTGCGCCACGATCGGCGTATTCTAGTGCGAGTAATATACGTATCAAATATATCATAATTAAAAATATGAGCAAAAAGATCGTAGGAAGATTTTCTTATATTCATAGTTTTATTTTTAATAAATTGACAGATAACTGAGACATGGAATTCAAAATAAATATTTCAGAATGCTTAGAATATCAGGAAAAACTGGTGTTTCCATGTCGTGAGAGTATCACTCCGAATGGAGGGATGGTAAGACTCAACCGCTGCAAGTGGAAGCCGGAGAGTTTGATCATAAACGGGGAAAACGCCTACCACGGAGAGTTCCCTCATATGGTGACAAATTATATGTATTTTTAAAAGTCTTTTATCTTTTCGCTTCTCACATCTTTTGCATATATCAGAGTAAGTAGAGAGAACGCATTGTTAAAGACATTAATTTAATTAATTTATATTTCCCCATTGCATTTTCATTTGCGGAACCTAGCTCCGCGTTTTGTGTCACTTGAGAGTGACAAAGTTGATTATAGAAAAAATTATAATAGGACATTTTTCGTTGTCTGTGACGGTGGCATAACTTAACGCCGCAATGACACTTTAAACCTACAATCATTCTATATACAAATGGCTGTAAAATGTCATAAAATAATAAAATATAAAAAAATATGAAATAAATAATTCTTTTTGAAGTAAAACTAAAAGGTTCCTTTGACATATGTGTTCTCTACTTGTCACTGTTGATTTTCAACATTGTGTATTGTATTTACTATCTCTCTCTAGCTTAACTCTATACATTTCTGTTTTTTACTTAACTCATTTCCTGAATTTTGTTTTATCAAATTAGTTCTATATGTCAGTTATAAAAAAAATATAAAAAAATATAAATATTTTAAACACAGCGGGATTAGAATCTGCACCGCTTGGAAACTGTCCAAGCGCTCTGAGGCGCGCTAAGCCATACGTTCTACATCAAGTTGTGCGGAAGTATTCATACGCTTGTTAGTACTTATTTGTGTTGTTAGCATCAGTGTTGTTCGCAGTAGAAAGATTTTACAAATTGCTGCTAACCAAAGATTATTCTAAAAAATAATCATTTGGCAAAGAAAGTGCTATTTTTAATAAATAATTTTATTATTTTAAAATGTTTTTCCAAACATATATATTTTTCCTCTTAATTCTAAAGAACTTCAAAACGTATTGGGAATTTTAAAACCTAAGACTAAAGTCTAGCGGAAACGCGCACGCATGCTATATCAATTAGGAATACTACTAATTTTTAACGCAGCAAGATTCGTACCCGTGGTTATCGAAATCCGCCCTAGTATTTTTACCACTAAGCCTAACCTAACTTAAATTTCATTTTCAGGCCCTCCTCGGTTACAACACAACGGTCGATACTTGGAAATGTGGCGGGTTTATTGTTAGTGAGAGATTCATTCTGACCGCTGCCCATTGCACGTATGCGACTCATGCGTAAGAAATTTATTTATACTCTATTTATTTTACGAATGACGGAGAGATTTTACAGTGTGTCATGACACTAGGTTCTCTCTGACTACTCTGCTATGCGGGATGGCGCGTGAAGCTGCTTATATATGTAGTATATAGAGACTATAGAGAGGGAGCTCCTCTAGTGTCATGCGAGCCTGGTACAACTCTCTTATTTATATATTTGATACACTTATTTAATATATCAGCAGTCAAGGGAGTGTCATGACACTAGGTTCTCTCTGACTACTCTGCTATGCGGGATGGCGCGTGAAGCTGCTTATATATGTAGTATATGGAGACTATAGAGAGGGAGCTCCTCTAGTGTCATGCGAGCCTGGTACAACTCTCTTATTTATATATTTGGTACACTTATTTTATATATAAGCAGTCAAGGGAGTGTCTTGACACTAGATTCTCTCTGACTATGCGAGAAGCGTGAAGCTTGTTTATTTTTTAATTAAAAAAAGAAAGAGGCTCTAAGTAACTCATAGCAACTGTATGTTGTATAAGAAATCCAATTAGAGGTATCGATCCTGTACTTTTATTCTTTCCCCGGGATTACGGGATTGCTTACCCACAGTGTCTCGACTTTACGTAGTCTCTGATAACCCTGTTATACAGAATAAAAGCGGGAAATTTAACGTTGGAATTGTCTTATAAAGTTTTATTAAATAATATTTTTTTTAGCTTCACATATACACCGGTCGTAGCGCAGTGTGACAGCGTCTGACTGTAAACGCACTCGGTTGTGGGTTCAATCGGGAGAGTGATTATATTTAAATTATTTTCACTTTCTCGCTCTGGTAAAGACAAAGAGCGGCGTTGAGTTCCACCACCCAACACGCAATGTCTCGAATTTCGGTGGAAAGCGAAGTACGGAGTGTCTTGACACTAGGTACTTTCTGCGTAACCTGCTATGCGGGATAAAAGCGTGAAGCTAAAAAAAATATTATTCCGCACAGCAAGGCAGTCAGAGACAACCTAGTGTCAAAATATTCCGCTCATCATTTTCCGCCTAAAATCGACGTTGAGTTTAGATTATCGAACTAAATCTCGTGCATTGGTTACGTGTTACCAGAGTGAAGAGACAAAAATATATATTTTTTTTATTTTTAAGTCTCCCCAACTCAGAATCGAATCCACAACCAATTTTGTCGGATACAGCTCATTAAATATATTTTTTATTTTTCAGGGGAGTCGTGACACATGTGAAAATTGGTGTTTTGAATAGATCTGAAGAAAGCAACTATTATAATACATACAAAGTGAAAAATATTTATAAACATAGAAAATACAATTCACCCTCGGAGTACAACGACATCGCTTTGCTGGAAACGGACAGAGAGTAGGTCCTTTTAATCTAGTGGTGAAACTCTCCGTTTTCCGTCTTCCAAACATTTTAGACATATTGTTGGTTACTCGGCGGATCTTAACGCCGCAATTTAATTGTTATGTTTATGTTTTGGTAGGAGCTTTGGGAATTCCTCTCTTTTTGTTCTTCTAGGGGAACCTCCCCGGGGAATACTAGAAAAAGGTCGATCTCTCTGTTATTCAATTATTATGAATTTTATACTTATAGATATATTTTACATATACACGATGTATGATTATAGCTCAATCGAAAGTAAGGTTTTTTTTATTTTATGTGCGACGACTTAGGCGGAACTCAACGCCGTGCTTTATCTTATAAGAGGAGAAATTAAATTATTTGTAATTTAAATATAATGAGGCCTGAAAATGCAATCGGTTGTGGGTTCAGTCCTCACTCAGAAAACAAATTATTTCCATTTCCTCTCTCTAGTACAGCGTTGAGTTCCGCCACTCAACACGCAATGTTTTTAATTCGACGGAAAGCGAAGTACAGAAAGTCTTTTCACTAGATACTTTCTATCTACCCTGCTATGCGGGATAAAACCGTTAAACTAAAACAAATTACAATCGCTCCCCGAGTGGGACTTGAACCCACGACAGTCACAGTCAGATGAATATATTTCTGTAGTTGTATTGTTTTATTTCAGTATGAAATTATATCAGTTTGCTATACCGGCGTGCCTTCATGACGGTAGTCCGATAAACGATAATGAAGTGATAGCCACCGGTTGGGGTACCGTTAGATACAAGCCACAGCACTTCATAGACACTCTACAGAAGGTAAGTTTTGTTTACGCTAGTCCAATTAAAGCGTACAACCTGCGTTGCCTAGCAACTAGTGAGAAGTGTTATATACTTGTATATGGCAAGAACATGGTATACGTAGTGTCTCTGTATCATTGGAAAGCGGAGTACGGAGTGTCTTGACACTAGGTGTTTTATGTTGATATGAGGGATGAAAAGCGTGAAGCTAAAAAAAATGTTATTAATTTTATGTATTTCTAATGCATTGTACTTATAAAGAAATTCTCTATATAAAATAATACATTCTCTCCATAGAAATATATTTTATATAAAATTTAAGTGGGTATGTTAAATTTCAAATTCCTTCTATTCTTCGCATATTTTTTTAAAACTAAAAAACTTGATGAGCTCGGTCGTGGCGCAGTGGGACAGTGACTGTAAACGATTGGTTATGGGTACGATTTTCACTCGACGTAATAATTGTATTAAAACTATTTTCATCCCCTTGCTCTGGTAAGTCAAAGCGCAGCGTTGAGTTCCGCCACTCAAAGAGGAAAACGGAGTACAGAGTCTCGACACTGGTTACCTTCTGTCTATCCAAGTTTTCAAAAAGCGCAGGTTCGAATCTGACTACGCTCTAATTTTATACGTATATATAAATTTATTAATTATTGAATTATTTTTCAGACAACCCTAGACAAGTTCTCAGACGAAGAATGCTTGCACAACGTACCGCCCTTGATCAATCGTTATTTGAAGCAAGGATACGACAAACACACGCAAATATGCTACGGGGATAAACTTAAAAATCGAGACACGTGTAATGTAAGGAATTTGCTTTTATTATCTATACTCTCTATCCCGCATAGCAGGATAGTCGGAAACAATCTAGTGTCAAGACTCTACGTTGACTTTTCCACACATTCATACATTATTTGTATGTATTTACAAATATTTTAGTACAGTACATCTATTGCTTGAGTATCTTTTAGATGAATGAATTTAATTATTAGATTTTTTCCGTCGTTCAGCACGCTATGTCTAGATTTCGGGATGAAAGCAGTCAACGGATTGTCTTGACACTAGATTGTCTCACACTATCCTGCTATGCGGGATAAAGCGTTAAGCTATTTTTTTTTAATATATATCGAACTACAGCACTTGTTGACATAAAAATGTTTTCATCTATATGTTATTACGTGAATCAAAATCTTTGTAGCCCTTTTTATAAAAATTACAGAAATTGAAAGGTATGAAATTTGGCACAATTATATTTTTATATGGATTCTTCAAAGATAATGTATAAATGTGTATCAAATTATCAAAACAAATGTAACACACACTCTACCATGTGTTTTTACATAAACGTTTATATCAAGGGACGTACGCGTTGCTAAGGCAACGCGTTATCAATCCATCAACGGGACGCCTAGCTATTATTACACTGGTCAACAAAATGATATTTTTTTGCCGTTGCTCAGAAGTTGTATTTTTTCATACCTTAGTATGCAAATACTATTAAATATGTTCGTAAATAAAAAATTAAACACCCATTTTTGTCATAAAATACATTTATTAAAAAGTCACCAAAACTTACTGACGTTCGTAAATATTTTTTTAAAAGAATTTATTCTGAGGATGTTTTTGTTATTTTTGCTTGCCTCTTGTAACTATAAGACGGATAATGTCGATTTAGTGTCCAACAAAAATCTGCAAGCATTCTCGGCGACCACTTTCCTTGGTATCTTCTTTCCATCGCCACGATGTCTTGATGGAATCTTTCCCCGCGCTCATCGCTTATTGCACCCAAGTTTCCGGGGAAACAATCTAGATGGGAAGGAAAGAAATGTATCTTCAAAGACATATTACATCCTAAACCTTTATAGTCTTGTAGAAGTTTAGAAACTATCTCCTTATAGTTCGCAGACTTTGTGTTTCCCAAAAAATTCTTTGTCACTTCAACAAAAGAAAGCCATGTATTTTTTCCTTTTTGTTTAATTTTGAAATAAAATTAGTATCTTTCACGACCTTCCTTATATCTGGCCCTACAAAAATTCCTTCTTTCAATTTAGCTTCACTCAGTCTAGGGAACAATGTTTTTAAATACAAAAAACCTTCTCTGTTTCTATCCATGCCTTTAACAAAGTTTTTCATGAGGCCTAATTCAATGTAAAGAGGCGGTAAAATAATATTATTTGGCTGTACTAATAGGCTTTCGGAAATATTCTTTTGTCCAGGATCGAAATTAGTCCTCATTGACCAATCTTTTTTATGTAGTGTTAACTTCTAGGTCTGCTGTCCCGCTCACATAAAAAACAACAATATTCGTGTACCCTCCTTGTGTCCCAAGTAATATTCCAACAACTCTAAGGTCTGCACATATTTTCCAAGAATGCAAGTTGTACTGAATTTTCTCGAGTAGATTTTTATATTAATATATGTTCCTTGTATGTGTATGCCACGTGCTAAAGGTACAGATGGAAGATCATTGCCATTATGCAGTAAGACTGCTTCTAAACTTAATTTAGAAGAATCAAAAATAGTCTCCATTGATCTGGTGAATAGCTGTCATAGCCTAGTTTATTCATAAGCCCCTGCACGTCACCGCAGTATGTAAGATCACTTTCTTGTTTAAAAAAGTCTACAAATTCAGCATCGCGTTTTCGATACACTGAACTGAAACTCGGATGAAGTAAATTCCACTGTTGAAGTCTGGAACCTAAAAGCTCGGCTTAAGACAAATTTAAATCTCTAATTAAATAATCATTTTCGATACTTATTTTCTTTAGATCGTCAAAATTTTTCAAATTCAAAGTAAATCGTTTATTTATACATTTCGATGTAATAGATTGTTTTTATTATTGTTTTTTTTTTAAATATTTATATATGAGAGATACCGAAAATACATAAATTAATTAACGGCAAAAAGTCATGTTGATCAGTGATGTTAACTAGATGTATTTACAATCAGATGCTCCTCCATTTCCAAACGATGAATTCTTAATGATTATTAACTATTTTTAAAGTGTTATTCCACACTTAGGAATAGAAAACATTTTTGAAAAAACGTACAAAAACCCTCCAAGCACTCTGACCGCTAACGGTCAGAGTGCTTGGACGGTATCCAAGAGGCGCAGGTTCGAATCCCGCTGCGCTCAAATTTTTATACGTTTTTTCAAAAATGTTTTCTTAATGATTATTATTTTCAGGGAGACAGTGGTGGTCCCACACAGATCAAACACCCCCACGTGACTTGCATGTATCTAGTCACAGGCATAACAAGCAACGGCAAGTGGTGTGGTGTCAGACACAGACCGGGTCTGTATACCCGCGTGTCATTCTACTTGGACTGGATTGAGTCCATAGTGTGGCCAGCCAATTGAAAATATTGGAAACGGTCGCCGGATTTAGATGGTCCGCTGCCTGATTGATGACCACGCAATTGCTCTGCCTAGCCAGCGGTGTTGAGTTACGCAATTAGTACGTTGTGTCCCAGTTCGAGTGAAACGTGGAAAGCGTTGTGATTCAGTGTGAATACTGTATAGTATGGACTTTTTTATAGATATATATATATATATATATATATATATATATATATATATATATATATATATATATATATATATATAGATATATATATATATATTATCTTTATTTTATATTTAAAATTTTATCTTTTACTATTTTTTTTTGCTAAAATGTATATATATTTTTTTCTAATATTATAATTTTAATATTTTAGGGAAGTTTTAAATATGAATGTAATAAGACACTCAGTAGGATATTATTTAACCTACTGAGTCATAGACTGTCAGTAATAATTTACTGAGTAAGAATAGTTTTTCTTTCTTACAAGCATTTGCATGTATTGTTATAAAAGTATTTTATATATTATTTTATATATATTAAATTCTTTGTTTATTCAAAAAATAAAATCGGTTTATATGGTAGGATGTGAACGTATAGCTCAGATGTCCATACAGTTAGGACGGTACACAAGCGCTGGTTCGAATCCGCCTACGTTAAATTTTTTATATAGAGTTTTAATAAATAAATATTAATGTGATTTTTTTATATACAAACATATGATTATAATTAATATATACAGAAATATTTACATAGACTAATTCTATATATACATGTTGTTGTTATTTTTTTAAAGTCTATGCGTTTGCTCAAAGTGTGTTTTGTTTTTAAAAATGTAATCAGACATTTCTATTGTAATTAAGTAAAGTATTTAAAGTTTTGCTAAAATTGAAGGTCACGGCCCAATATAATGTAGTTGCGGTTCCAATCCTTATTTGGGAAATTAAAATGAATAAAACGCGTTTACTTGAGCGTCAGTCGTGGCGCACTGACTGTAAATGCGATCGGTTATGGATACGATTCCCGTTCGGGGTATGATTAAATTAAAATTATTTTCATTTTCAATTCCTCGCTCCGCTAAAGTGCTGTGTTGAGTTCCGCCACTCAATACACGATATGTGGAATTCGGTGGAAAGCGAAGTACGGAGTGTCTTGACACTATGTACTTTCTGTCTTTCCTGCTGTGGGACAAAAATGTGAAACTAAAAAAAAGTACTCTTACCAGTCAATTATTTTTCAAAGGAGTATAAAGTAACGTATCACTCAGTCAGTCTTATTGGAGACTGACTATGACGTCTTCTGACGTCTGACTGAAGACGGGATTGGTTGTGGGTTCGATCTCACTTGAAGGAATGTTAGATATTAAATACAAAACGCAGCGTTAAACTCCACCCAACGGGGAACAGAGTGTGTTGACAATCGTTTCTCTCTAACTACCCTGCAACGCAGGATAAGGCCACAGTGTAATTGTCATATATTCTTTATACTGAACGTTTATTGAACAAATTGTGTAATATTTAGTTTTCTATACTTTATTTGTATGGAAAATAACGTAACGAAAGTGGCATACGTCAAAAAATATGAAGTAATCAAGTGCTCGTTACGCAGAAGTAAAAATTATATAAAAAAGTTATCCAGAACCAAAATGGTTAGCACTATATGTGGAGGCTTTAATTTTTTTTGACTTAGGCCACTTTCATTGTGAAGCTGATGTATGGTTTTGATATTTTTAACGTCTCTCTTCTCTCCTGTTGGTGCTACATTCCAAGGTGCCATTCCTTGTGGATATATGTATATTGTTTGTGTGAATGTTTTTTTTTTACAATATGTTACCAAATATATATTAGATTATTATAATTATTTTGTTTTATTTTCTTTTAGACATTCATATATACTAAGATCTTTGATTTTCGCGATTTTTATACATTTTAAATGAAACTATTTAACCGGATTAATCGCGTATATTTTGGCGGACACTTTACAGTAGTCCGTGGTCACAGGTAGACTCTACCTGTGACCACGGACTACTGTAAAGTGTTCGAAACGTCAGGTGTCCAAAAATGTATTTTCGAATACCAAAATATACGCGAATAATCAGGTTAAATAGTTCCATTTAAAATTCATATATACTACCTCCTGAGCTTATTTGAATACTATTTTGCATGTTCATATTAGTCCTTAGACTAGCCCGAGAACATTAAGATAGAAGTTACAAAAAAATCCTTAAAACGACCTCTTTATTAAGCAGTTTTAAAACAGGTATAAAATTTGAACGCATCGGGAAACGAACCCGCGCCTCTTGTTCCCTATCTCAGCTGCGTTGAAATAGTTATACGTTTTGTTACAACTTACTATCCAAGTAAGTAAGTGAGTAAGCTGCGTTCAAATTTCTATACGTTACTTAAAAAAGTTTTCTAATCCTGAGTGTGGAATAACATTTTAAAAATAAATAAAAAAATAAAATACCCTCTTAATTTTTTTTATTGGGAAATAATTTACCAGCGGTTTTGAGGTTTTTGTTACAAACCGCGGATAAATATATATATATATATATATATATATATATATATATATATATATATATATATATATATATATATATATATATATATATATATATATAAGTTAATAAAGGAGTCCCTCTAAAGATTCATTATAAATCTTTTTATTAGTGGGACTTATAAAGTGTCAACACTGTCTAGAGCAAGCATTCCATTACAAAGATATATTAACATTATATAAATGAATTGAAAATTTGAAATTTCAATTTTCTTAAACAATTTTATTTAATGAGGACGGTCGTGGCGCAATGTGATCGGTTGTAGGTTCAATCCCCACTCGGGGGAGTGATTATATACAAATTATTGTCATTTCCTCGCTGTGATAAGACAAAATGCGGCGTTGAGTTCCACAACTCAACACGCAATGTCTCGAATTCGGTGGGAAGTGAAGTACGGAGTGTTTTAACACTATGTACTTTCTGTATTACCCTTATTTTTAATAATGAATATTGTTCTCATGTCTAACTATTGTTCTTAGAAATATTCTTTAGGTAGCAATTATCCGTGAAATCTCTCTACAAAGATGCTAACTATAGAAATTGTATGAATCGTATAAGAATTTTGAATCAGCTGGTGTAACCTAGTGGTTGGAGTACGTACGAGGGTTTCCAAGAACACGGGTTCGATTCTCGCTACGGTTAAACGTGCGTGCCATATTGCATCATTTTTTGCAAATTAATTATAAATGTACGGCAAGCTGTGAATAATAAATGAATGAATTTTCCTTGAGTTGACACAGAATTTATATCTATATATATAAAAATAACGATCGTCTCTCGTCTCTCTCTTTTTTTTTGCACCTAAAGCGGAATTAAGCGCCGCGCATTGCTATACCATACCAAGGCAATAACATTATATATTTTTGGCTTCACGCTTTTATCCCGCATAGGGTATATTGAAAGTACCTAGTGTCAAGACACTCCATACTACGTAATTCGAGACATTGCGTTGCGAAACTGAACGCCGCGCTTTGTCTTACCAGAGCGAGGGAGTGAAAATAATTCCACTGCTCTCCGACCGGCTTCAACAATATGTTTTTAATAAATATACAGGTAGTATTTTAGAGAAGGAAATTTTTTTGAATACCTGACTACAAAATTATCAAAAAGATACTTAAATATTTTGGTATTCTTGAAGAATATAAAAAAATATATAAATAATATATCAACTCATTTGGGTTTATACAAATTGAATATATGCGAGACTCTTCCTTTATATAATGACTCATGAATTACCGATAGATAACGAAAAGGTAAAAGGAAGATGAAGACGCAGCCTCCTTGGGGAGTGAACGGAAATATATTTCTCCAATTTCCAAACATTTCCCATCGCAGGCGGTTTCTGGAAATTCCTGTTCCCCGCGTAAACGGAACTGAACGGATTTTTTTTAATTCACATTGGAAACTACGGAAATTAGAAATAGTTTTCGGATGACTAGCCATTTTAGTTAAAAATATATTCTACAACAGGATATGGACGCGTTTTTGACTCGAATATGTTATATTTATGAAACAGTTGAGTAAATAGCATCGATACATTGACCAATAATTCGATTTAAAAAAAAATAGCTAGCGTTTTTAATTATTTCAACAAAAATGTTTTAGGGCCGTTCATGGCGCAGTGGGACAGCGTCTGATTGTAAACGCAATCGGTTGTGGGTTCGATCTCCACTTGGGGGGCTATTCCATATTTTAATTATTTATACGTCTCCACTTTGCTAAGACAAATTGTGGCGTTGAGATTCGTCACACAACGGATAATATTTCGACTTCGATGCAAACCGAAGTATGGAGTCTTGTTTTTATGGGGATGCACCTGATGGTAAGTGGTGACCACTTCGCCCATGACCATCCACAATATTAGAGTTGTGGATGCGTTGCCGGCCTTGGGATTGAAATGAAGGGAGTCAGTGCAGTGATCTCAGCCAGAACTGTCGGAACCACCACCACCAGGATGGGTGGGAATAGAGAGAGCTGGCTCACATGACATCGACCCGAAACACATCATCAGATATTTGGCGGATCGTTTTTGTCAAGATAGCGGTAACGAGCCAGCCGGAGGACTGACCTCCTACGACCCGATTACTGGGATATCCGCTTCTTACAGAACGTTACCCAGCAGAAGCTACTTTTATAATGTAATTGTTTTTTTTTTAACATAAAATAATGTATATTTTAATATTTTTAAACGGTTACTTCATATTTAAGATTAGTAGTTTTAAAATTTTGAACGCAACGAGATTCGAACCCGTGTCTCGTATTAAAAATCCCTTAAATATTAATACTGTAAAACTGAAGGAAGATTGTAGACTGCATGTCTAAATAACTATGAGGACAGATTAAAAGAATTCAACGCCACCTTTTATCTTACCAGAGGGGAGTAATGCAAAAACATAAAATTATAATTATATTGAGGGCGGACTGTAAACGAGACCGGTAGTGGGTTCTATGTCCACTCGGGGGAGTGATTATATTTAAAATTATTTTCAATTTCTCGCTCTGGTACGACAAACACGCAATGTCTCGAATTCGGTGGAAAGCGAAATACGGAGTGTCTTGACACTAGGTACTTTCTAAATACCCTGCTCTGCGGGATAAAAGCGTGAAGATAAAAAACGTCATTATCTTTTGTGTGTATCCCGTGTATTTGGATAGGTAGATATCCCAGGATTGACACACAAACGAACAGGTAGACAAACAGATTAAAATTCTATTGAGTGGTTTTTTTAGCCTCTGTTTCCTATATAATAGCACTTTTCTATGAATATTATATATATATATATATATATATATATATATAGTTATTTCTTTTATTATCATTAATTAATTATAAAATGCTATGGGGCGGAACTATGTTTTTTTCGATAGTGAGTAAATGCTGTTGACCTTGTTGTTCTTAGTGTGAGGGAAGTGAGGTAAGGGGAGAGGGTGCTCTGCCTCTGCGATAAGTTGTCGATGGTCACAGGGCCGTCCCCTGCAGGACTCGAACCTCGACTTCCGGTGAGCAACTTGGGATTTGCGGAACGTGGCTTTCAACGCGCTACTTATAGGCACGTGTTACCGGCTCCTTTAGTACCGTCCGTACTGTCGTAATTGATAGCCCATATATTTAAAATCTGTAATAACTTTCAAAACATTTTTAAAAATTTTGAACACAGTGGGATTCGAATCTGCACCTGTTCAAGCGCCCGGACCGCTACGACATGCTTTCTGCTACCAACTGCGTCGAAATTCCTACACTTTTTTTAGCTTCACTCTTATATCTAGTATAGCAGGGTAGACAAAAAGTACCTAGTGTCAAGACACTCCGTACTCCGCTTTCCGCCTTCTGTGAAACTCAACGCCGCACTTCGCAATTTCTGCTACATCATTTTTTTTTAAATTATTGGCAAATAAACCATTTTGGGAAACGTGACGTTTCGAACACTTTACAGTAGTCCGTGGTCACAGATAGACTGACCACGTACCACGTACGTTTATTTCTATTTTGTCACCTTGAAAGCGTTGAGTCCGGCATTCAACACGCAATGTCTCGATTTTGGACAGAAACTGGTCCACCTCGAGTGTCTTGACATTAGGTTGTTTCTAGTGAAGATATTATATAGAACGCTACAGTTTATTGGTAATTCTTAAAACATTATAACAATATCAATTACTAATTCGCGGTCAATCGTGAATAACACGTAATGTGAAGTAATTTTCCTTAAGTTTCTTGCGAACCTATAATGTCATCTGAAATATCACACTGAGAAAATAATACCGATTGTTTTTTAAAAAATCATTATTTGTAACATGCAGCTTCACGCGCCATCCCGCATAGCAGGGTAGTCAGAGAGAACCTAGTGTCAAGACACTCCGTTGACTGCTTATATATTAAATAAGTGTATCAAATAAGTAAGAGAGTTGTACCAGGCTCGCATGACACTAGAGGTGCTCCCTCTCTATAGTCTCTATATACTACATATATAAGCAGCTTCATGCGCCATCCTGCATAGCAGGGTAGTCAGAGAGAACCTAGTGTCAAGACACTCCGTTGACTGCTTATATATTAAATAAGTGTATCAAATAAATAAGAGAGTTGTACCAGGCTCGCATGACACTAGAGGAGCTCCCTCTCTATAGTCTCTATATACTATCCACCCGAATTGGAGACATTGCTTGTTGAGAGCGAACTAAACACTATGAAGCGCTTTATATTACTAGAGGAGATAAAAATTGAAATGCGAAACGAATCCTTACCAATTAGGGACTCGGTACAGGTTAAGTGGGACTTCGATAAGGCAGTTGTGGGCCTCCAGTTTACCCACTAAAACCTAACGGTGTTTATGGCCTTGGGTACACCCCGATCACAAAAAACCTCGTTCACAGTTTTTTTTTTTGCAATCCGTAATTCTAAAACTATTTCATACTTCCTTCCTACAATATCAATGGCGATGTTACTAACAGCTAACAGGATTCAGGTAATATAAAGTAGAAAGACAAATTACACATTATATCATGTGCTTGAAATTGAGTCACTTTTAGTATTAATTATCATTTCCGTTGCCATGGCAACACTTATTCTACGCATCTAGTAGTTCCTGTAGTGATACCCCAAGGATGATTGCGACTGTACTCGAAATATGTATGAGAAATATTGTACTTGGATATATTAATTAGAGTTAATTGCGGAAACGGCCTAATCAATTAAAATTGAGTTTTTCTTATTGTATTAATTATTATATGTTTTATTTCTACTTTGCAGCTTCACGCTGTATTATTTATCGTAGACGACATAGTTAGTTAGTTAGTTAGTTAAAAACTTTATTGTACATTGATAAAGTAGTACATAGGTTTAAAAAAAAAGAACAATAAAATGCACGAAGGCGGCCTTATCACTGAGAGTGATCTCTTCCAGGCAACAACTGCTTTCGGTGACACGGAAACTGAGATATCGCGTGCTAAGTGGCGAACAGTGGCGAACGCTTCGTTCAGTGTTACCAGAACGGAAAAAGGGAGGTAAATTTTCAATACTCCCCTGAATGGAAATCGAACCCACAACCAAACGCGTCCACAGTAATACGATGTCCCACTGCGCCTCAATGGCTTTTATTTCTTTTGTATTTATTATAAATGTACAGGATTATTTTTAGTACATTTATTAAAGCCCTTGTTGACAACTAAAATATATCTGGCCTTAGCAACGTGTACGTCATATAAGAAGAGCTGATGCCATGCGCTTAGTATTGCTTGTAGAATATATTTTATTAATTTAATGAACAGGCCTTCAAGGGCGTCGTACACAGGAATAACCCTACGATAGGTGGTAAGATGATGTCATAAGGATGACGTCATCTTTCCAAAAAGCCTACTCAAAGAAAGTGGGCAGTTTTAGAGAAAGCCTGTAGATTGGTTGTCTATGAGCCTTATTGGGCTCTGGTGTTCGTAATAAGGCCCACAATTTAGCTGGAAAATTTAAATGTAGATTAAAAAATATATATTTTTATAAAGCAATGGCTCTAAACTACCATTACACCCATGACTTCGAATAATATATGAATAATAAATAAATATGAATAATTTTAATACAAAAAAATCGTTGTGGGCCTTGTTACGCGTTAATAAATGTATATAACACATAATTCATTTTTGTTTTCTGGTTATAAATGAAAGAAAATTTATATAAACTTTACAAAAGTAAAATAAGCGATTCCAATAATCATTGTTTTTTTTATCGGTTTCTATCATAGGGCCTTATTAGGTATATGACAGTCACAGTGTTGGTTGAGATTGTAAGCATACATACATATGTAATTTTTTATATTAAATATATATTATATTAATATATTTTTTATATATAATATAGTATATTAATATATTTTTTATTCAGTAATCAATATTTTTTATTTAAAATAAATGTACAATTAAAACAATGATACTCTAATAATTGTTTTTCAAATAAGTAAAATAGAAGTTAAACTTATGAAAAAAAAATTATATCAAAAGATAATTTTAAATCGATACTAATAATTGAGACTATGAAGTCGTGAGACAGCGTGTGACTGTAAGCGCGATCGGTTGCGGATTCGATTCCCACTCGG
Source organism: Dryadula phaetusa (assembly GCA_032432895.1). Taxonomy (NCBI): domain Eukaryota; kingdom Metazoa; phylum Arthropoda; class Insecta; order Lepidoptera; family Nymphalidae; genus Dryadula; species Dryadula phaetusa. Next base: position 247,571 of record JAOYRS010000090.1, on the reverse strand, counting down.
GGGAGTAGGGTATTTAAATTATTTTCATTTCCTCGCTTCCTCGCTCTGTTAAGACTAAGTGCGGCGTTGAATCCCAACAATTAATCTCTCGAATTCGGTGGAAAGCGAAGTACGGTACTAAGTACTTTCTCTTGACCCTGCTTTGCTGGATATATATATATATATATATATATATATATATATATATATATATATATATATATATATATATACATCTATTTTAAATTATTTTTTTTATCTTCACGCTTAATCCCTTGCGGGATAGTCAGAATGGACGGAGCACCAAACGCGACGGTCCCTGCATACCTCTACTCATTATCCTCTTCATACATGCCCTTCGGAGGGTCCTCAAGCTTTTTACGTGACCTTCCTCCTGTATCTTCGATACTGTGTTTTCGAAGGTCATCCGAGGTGTCCACCGACCTCTCGTACTACTCACCTTACAAATCTTTTTTACCATTCTTTCATCGCTTATTTCCTCAACGTGCCCAAACCACCTGAGCCCATTCTTCTTCATTCTTACTATGACATTCACGCTATATATATATATATATATATATATATATATATATATATATATATATATATATATATATATATATATATATATATATAAAATTTTCATGTCATTGTTGAGGAAAGAGAAATTGCACCGTTGTGTTCTACCATCTACTTAACATCCATTTGGAACTTTCCAAATAATTTAATGTTAAGGGAGAACGAACAACGTGTTGAGGAGGGAGCTGCAAAAATATTAAAATTATTTTCTAAACCACTAAGATTCGTTATTTACGTCTTGTTCTAGATACACTTATATAAATGAAAAAAACGTAAACCACAATGTCGTCTTGCAGAGCACTAAAGGAAATAACAACATGACTTTTTATTCATATTATTATTTCATGGTTTTAGACAGAACGCGTTTTCCCTTGAAACTGTAAATGTGTAGTCAAAACTGTTAATTATTTTTTTAAAAAGTTCATATAAATTTGAACGCAGCGGGATTCAAACCCGCGCCTCTTGAAAACCGCCAAAGCGCTCTGACCGCTATGCCATGCGTTCTACATCCGGCGGCGTCGAAACTCTTATACGTTTTGTTATAACTTATTTACGTTGTTAAAATACCTGTGGAGAGATTTTTACAAGTTTCTGCTACCCACAGATCCTTTGGCAATTGTTAAATTGAATACACTACAGCCTGGATCTGTACCTTTCTTGCCTTATTTTTACTTATTTCTCATTTTAGCATTTCTTATATATATATATATATATTTATATATATATATATATATATATATATATATATATATATATATATATATATATATATATATATATATATATAAATCTAATGTAATACCAGATTATTGTAATATACTTCTTAAGAGTCTATAAATATTAGAAGAGGAAAGAAATATGTAAAGATTTAGTCTTATTTCCATTCCCTCGCTCTGGTAAGACATAGCGCGGCGTTGTGTTCTGCCACTCAACATGCAATACCTTGGAGTGTCTTATCAGCATATAATTATAATCAGCTACTTAGAACTAAGCATCTATATTTAAATATAAGCGAATTTTGACACATTTAAATTATCTTAATTCTACGAGGTACATTTTTATATAAGTTATTTTCATATTTACTATTTTTAAAGTGTTATTCCACACTTAGGATTAGAAAACATTTTTGAAAAAACGTATAAAAATTTGAACGCAGCGGGATTCGGCGGGTTCGAATGTTTTCTAATCCTAAGTGTGGAATAACACTTTAAAAATAGTAAATATTAAAATAAAATAGCAATCTCTCTTGTTAAACGATTATTTCTTAGTAATCTTTAAGTAGTAGAGATTTGTAAAAATCTCTCTACAGAGATGCTAACAACATAAATAAGTTGTAACAAAACGTATAAGAATTTCGACGCAGCTGGTAGTAGAACGCATGGCTTAGCGGTCAGAGCGCTTGGACGGTATCCAAGAGGCGCGGGTTCAAATCCCGCTGCGTTAAAATTTTTAAAAATTTTTTATACGTTTTTTCAAAAAAGTTATTTTCATATTGAACATATAAAATTATAAAATATTTTGAATTTATAGAAATTTAACCTCGGCCTCGTGTGAGGAATTTGGTGGGAAAAGGGCATGACCGCTACAGTCGGACGCTGTCATACTGGCCACAATATCCTCTATTGGCAAAACAGTAGTGTCTCTATATTATTTTTTCTAAATAGCGTAGTGACGTATCACTTCAATTCATTGACTAGACCAGCTGGATACGAACTAAAGCGAAGAATTATTAGTGGCTCTTGAAAAATATACCAGAGTCTCCGCTACCTCGCCCTATAACACCCACTGTGGGACATAGGAAGAAAGGAGTTAGACGGAATACATCGACGATCGATCCCGATTACCCTTTCACTGTTTTCTAATTATATTTTTAATTTAAAAAGTATTAATACTAAAGTACGTAATTAAACGCAACTCGGAAAAAATTAAAATTTTTCACTCAACACTGCATATTGTCTAACTAGATCGAAAAAATAACATTCGAAACATGTTATCTATCATATACTTCTCATTACGAAATTCGGCGGAAAGCGGAGTACGTAGTGTCTTAACACTAAGTACTTCCTATCTAGGCTAGATTCCTATCTTAACACTAAGTACTTCCTATCTAAGGAAGCTTTGCGGATAATTTACAAAAAAAAAATTATTAAAATTTATTCTAATAAATTTTAATAAATTTAGTAAAATAAATAAAAAGAAAAAAAAATATTACAAAATCTTCCAGAGGCGCTAACTATAAAACATATAAACAATTGAGGCCAACGAGTCTAAGTGGGACACCCTGTAGAAGTGTGCCATACTGTAAACGCAATGGGTTGTGGGTTCGATTCCCACTCGACAGAATTGACTTTACTTAGCTATTTAAATTATTTTGCACCGAAAGCAGTGAACAGTAAGTGTCTAGTGTCAAGACACTCCGTACTTCGCTCTCCACCGTATTCGAGACATCGCGTGTTGATTTTTGTTACCAGAGCGACGAAGTAAAAATAATTTAAATAATTGAAATAATCACTCCCCTGAGTGGGAATCGAACCCTAAACCGATCACGTTTACAGTCAGATGCTGTCACGCTGCACCACGACCGACCCAATACTTATGCGTTTGTTAAAACAAATTTTCGACTAAGTATAGAATAACATTAGTTAAACATTAGTTAAAAATAAAAGAATAGTCACTCCACGCTTTATCTGGCGCAGCAGGGTTAGTCAGACACATCCTAGTGTCTAGACACTCTGTTGAGTGCTGTCCACTTGAAATCGAGACATGTGTGTTGAATAACGAACTCAACACCGCGCTGTGTTTCACCAGATCGGCAAAATAAAAAAATTGTCGACTGAGAATCGAAACCACAACCTATCGTTTTTTTTATAATCATATTTCAACCAGTTGTTACGTTACAACTGTATATGTGTGTGTGTGTGTGTGTGTTTATGTGTGTGTGTTAGAACATTCCAGTTTGACAAACACAACATTATTAAAAACGATGACGTTGACGCTTAACGATTATGTCAGCAATGACTGCAATGACGTCAGGTACTGTGACATACGGACGTATCATCATATTTTTTTATATATATATATATATATTTTTAACACACGAGCTCGATACTTTTTTTACATTTCTTTTTATATCTCATACATTTTTATTGCATTATACCAGGTATATGTGACACGGAGAGTTTAGACTCTCTTTATAATTGATATGATGGGAGAGTCCTAACACTAATTTTTCCTTAAGTACGTGCTTACTTAAGGAAAAATTAGTGTTAGGACTCTCCCATCATATACTGTGACATACGGACGTATCATCATATTTTTTTATATATATATATATATTTTTAACACACGAGCTCGATACTTTTTTTACATTTCTTTTTATATCTCATACATTTTTATTGCATTATACCAGGTATATGTGACACGGAGAGTTTAGACTCTCTTTATAATTGATATGATGGGAGAGTCCTAACACTAATTTTTCCTTAAGTACGTGCTTACGTGAATTGTTTTTTTTATAACTTTACGCTCTTATCCCGCATAGCATGGAAGACAGGAAGTACCTAAAGTCACTCTGTACTTCGCTTAAAGCGTCGGGCTGTAAACGCGATTGGTTGTGAGTTCGATCCCCACTCTAAGAAATGATTATATTTAAATTATTTCGATTTCCTTGCTCTGGTAAGACAAAGGGCTGCGTTGAGTTTCGTCACTCTACACGCAATGTCTGATTTGATTGATTTTTAAATATCTAAAGACATACGAAATATAAAAAAAAATCATTTCATTATTTTATCTGCTTAGTACGCAACACGTAGTGTCAAGACACTCCCAACTATTTATATGAAGTCATCATTGTTACGTCATACGCCTCCCCCAAGGATTTCCACAACGATCGATACTGCTTCCCGCATATAACGACTTCTGGTTTCCTCTCCTTGGTTCATTTGGAACATAACTTATATTGATTAAATATACAAATAAAATAAATAGAAAAAAAATTGAGGCCGCTCGTGGCGCAATGGAACAACGTCTGTCTGTATACGTGATCGGTTGTGGGTTCGATACCCAATCGGGGGAGTAATTATATTTAAATTATTTTCACTTTATTGCTGCTAAGACAAACTGCGGCGTTGAGCTCCACCACTCAACACGCAATGTCCCGAATTCAGTGGAAAGTGAAGTACGGAGTGTCTTGACACTGGGTACTTTTCTTCTACCCTGTTAAGCGGGATAAAGCGAGACGTTAAAATAAAAAAAATGTAATATAACGATTGCAACATATGTCACAATTTGACAAATAAACGTCATAATTTCAATAAATTTCATAATTATTAAAAAAAAGACAAGAACAAGTATTACAACCTTAAATAAAATCTAGATTTTTACAATAAAAAAAGCAAATAACCTACTTATAATATACATCATATACAGGCTATATAACATATGTACATTATATTATATAAAATGGCAGTCAAAATTGCGAAAATCTGAATTCGAATCCCTGACTGTCTAGACTAACAATTCCTGCGCCAATGGCGTCTATGTAATCTGTTGGTTTTTGTATATATATTCATATATATTCATAATTTTAGCTGTGTTGCTACATTAAACAGTCAGTCTTTGAGCGTATCATACTAAAGCAGACGTACGTTTTGAGTAAGCGTCAATTTTAAACGTGTTTTCTATAGAAAATGTAATTGTATTACAAGTTTGTAGTGTAGTGCGTTAGAGAGAAAGAGGTCACTAGAAAAAAAACCGGAAAAAAGCAGAGAAAACAGTCACGAAGCTTAAAAATGTTGTCAAAAATATTTATGTACAGTCTAGTTTTATGCATTTCATCCTTTAACGTGTATGGACAGTATGAAGGTTTGTTGGATTTTTATTTTCTTTACTTCACGCTCTAACCCGCATACTGCTATACGGGATAGAGCGTGAAGTTGTTAGTGACAACTGAGTGTTAAGACACTCCGTTGAATGCTTATTTATTAAATAAGTGTATCAAATAAATAAGAGAGTTGATCTCCCTCTAAATAGTCCCTATATGCTACATATATAGGCAGCTTTACGAGCCATCACGCATAGCAGGGTAGTCAGAGAGAACCTAGTGTCAAGACACTCCGTTGACGGCTTTGACGCGATATTAAGACATTTTGTGTTGAGTGGCGAGCTCTACGCCGCGCTTCGTCTAACTATAGCGGAGAAATAAAAACATATTTTTATTATAATAAATCGAAACTATAACGGCGTTTACAGTCAGACTACATTTTTTTACTTAATATTTTTTGTTATGGGACTTGAAGCTGTTACTTCAGATAGGCTTGTTACGCTGCCACTGAGCCATTATAGTTTTTCCCTAAGTTATTTTAAACCATTTTATTAATTAAATAGTTATTATGTACAAATATTTTTTTCTTACTCTTCTATCGTAACACAATTACGCAAAGAAAAAATCAGTGTCAAAACACTCTGTTATCCACGTTTCGCAAATATAGGGTTATGTACTGGAACTTAACACCGTACTTTGTCTAACAGACAGGAAAATGTTTTTTTTTATTTGGAATTGAAATCGCATTTATCGCGCTCACTCAGGCATATGTCCACTGAGTTACAATGGTGTTTTATTTTTTGTACTATTTATTTTTTGTATATATCTATGTATTAAATGACATGTCTGACGGTAAACCACGATTGGTAGTGAGTTCATTTTCCACTTGGGGGAATGGTGTGCTAAAAGTATATTTTATTTCTCTGCTCTGGTAAGACAAAACGCGGCGTTGAACTCCGCCACTTAACAAGTTTTGAAATGTTTTGATATCGGTTGGGCAGCGGGTAACGGAGTGTCTTGGCACTAGCTTCTCTCTGATTACCCTGTTGTGTAAGGGAATGAGTTAAATTTAATCGATATATATATATATATATATATATATATATATATATATATATATATATATATATATACGATTTATTACATATTACGTAGGTCAGTCAGTCACCTGTCGATACACAGAGCACCTGAACCAGACTAAAATGTCCATCGATAGAAAATAGAAATAAAGCGAGGCTATCTATCTGTCTCATTTATTCATGTGTGTTTAGACAAAGATAGTATCTCATCTTCCTTTTTTATTATTTGTTGGACACTCGCACTTGCCAGCCTCCATATGGCTTTCCTACTCTATATATAAGTAAGAAGAAAAGAGGTGGGGAACACGATTTATATATATATATATATATATATATATATATATATATATATATATATATATATATTTATATATACACGTGGTGTAAAGTCATCGGTGTATCTTGATACTAGGTTATCTCTGACTATCATGCAAAGCTGGGGTAATGCATAATTACAAAAAACCCGTTAATAGTATTTAACTAATATTTACTAAACACCATAATTATGATAAATGCTATAAATCATAAATTAACTACTTTTAATTTTAATTAAACGCTAATGTGCGTTTCTAAGTATGATAACAGCTCATTATGGAGTAAAATAATTAATTTACCATACATTTTTTGTTTGTGAGACACCCTGAACTCATTTAATTTAATAATTTAAGAACTTAAATCTTTATTTGAATTCTGATACATGTTATAATACCTCTTTTTGGACAGAACGTCTTTTCCCGCATAGCAGGGTACACAGAAAGTACTTAGTGTCAAGACACTCCGTACTTCGCTTTCCACCGAATTCGGGACATTTCTTGCTGATTAGTGACACTCAACACCGAACTTTGTCTTACCAGAGCGAGGTAGTGCAAGTAATTTTAAATTTAATCACTCCGAGTGAGAATCGACCCCACAACCTATCGCGTTGACGGCCAGACACTGTCTCATTGCGCCACGACCGGCCTCAATCTAGACCCAACCACTAAATGCTTTAGTTAAAACCAGAATAAACTGATGTTCAAAATTGAATATCAGATAAAACTTGCTCTCACTGGACAAAACGCGAAATATTTTTTGTTCGTCATTCTTTATTCTGATCACTTAGGTTAGGTTAACTTAAAGAAAGGATAGGTTATGATAGGTATTTGAAAATGTAATACATCAGTGGTAAATACTATTGGAGTGTCTTGACACTAAGTACTTCCCGTATACCCTGCTGCGCGGGATAAAAGCGTGAAGCAAAAAAAATATTTTTGACTAGATATTTCTAGTTTTAACTCAGACATTTAATGAAAATTAGTTCTAATTAGGGAAAATGCGTTCTATCTATAAACTGATTTTAACTAAAACACACATCCACACACACACACAGACACAGACACACACACACACATACACACACACACACAGTTGCACACATTAACTCTAATATAAACAATAAGACAGACTCATTGCGTGTTTCTAAATATATAAAAGCAACTTGGACGTACACGTCATTATGTAATATTAGAACCTTTACGTTTGAAGTATATCTATAAATTCTAATGCCAGAGTACAAAAGCGACGTTATGTTCCACCGACGGTAAATTTATTAAAAAAAATATCTTAATATAGTTTTATGTCAGTTACAGTTGGCCAGAGGACTGATTATTGACTAGGTCTGGCGTATTGTGGCGTGTAACTCAGTTACCTGTTATATTCAATCAATTCATAGAAAGTCATTTTTTTTATTACAGGTGAAGAATGTATGTTTGATAATAAGGTGGGCGTTTGCAGAAATATTAGAAATTGTAGCACTGCCATAGAAGATATAAGGAAACACAGAAATCCCCCAAAAGTAAGTAGATATGTCAAATCAACTAAAAATGGCGTTGAAAACAAAAGTGTACGCCAAACACACGTTATAGTTTATGTGTAATATTTATTTCATTAATCCAATGTGTTTCGAATGTCGTGTTATGAAAAGTATTTATTCTCTACATGTTTTCGCATCTATTGCCATTCACAGTCTAGTGTCAAGACACTCCGTTGACGGCTCTTCGTGCTTGCGATATATATTTTACCTTTAAAACATTTCAAGTAATCTTTCCAGGAAACTGTATAATACAAAAATAACACTTGTGTATATTTAAAAAATGCTTATAGTATTAAGCAAAAGGCAGAAACAAACAAAGGAGTGCTTGACACTCCGTTGACTCATTTCCACACAAAATCAAGACATCGTGCGTTGAATTTTTCAACAAACTCTATAACACATAAAAATGACTTCTCTATATATAAATATATATTAATAATATTTATACGCCTGTCAAATTGACTGTTGTTGTGGGCAGTGTCTATTTATTATTCCTACGAAGTACTCTTGATCTCCATCAACTATCCTGTTTGTCCACAATTCTGTATTCATATGACATTAAAATAACATGACATATATATATATATATATATATATATATATATATATATATATATATATATATATATTTATATATATATATATATATATATATATATATATATATATATATATATATATATATATATATATATATAGGTATCTATGCATCAATTATATATACGTAGAAAACTAAGATAAGATAATATCTCAAGCACATATATATATAATAAAATTGTAACTGCTCGCTGTCTCTACATGGACGATATAAAAGAATAATTCTTATTGAGGGCTGAAAAAATACGTTGTTTTTTATCCGTTTTGCTGTCCGTCACATGACGTATGCGCATGCTAATATCGAAAACGGCTCAACCAATTTGTAAATGTAGTTTTTACCCCGACAAAGTCGCAGGCACAACTTATATATCTCATATTTTTGTACAAACCGTAGACAAAAATCTCTAACTACATATATACATATGTATGTATATACTTCTTTCATACTATGAAAACTTTTTTTATATAACTCCTTAAATCCTTCAATCACACACACTATTGGTGAAGTGTCCAATTAACACAATACCCATGGACTTATTTTTTTTTTATTTTACTAAAATTATATTTATATTGAATACGATTATTAAATAAACTAAGAAAAATTATATTAAAACATACAAGATAATTACAACGTTATATATTTTTCCTTTTAAAGCAGCTTCACGTTTTCAAGACACCGTTCAAAAGCAATCGAGACATTACGTGGCGAGATCAACGCCGCGTTTTGTCTTACCAGGGCGAATAAAAATAATTATTAAATATAATCTAGCGGGAATCGAACCCACAACCGATCGCGTTTACAGTCAGACGCTGTCCCACTGCGCCAAGACCGGTCTCTATTAATTTCTTACTTGTAATATAATTATTATGCGAGCAGTGATCGTTAAGAGATACTTCAAATGTCATTATAATGAAACTAGTTATCTAGCTATTAAAAATTCTAGATTCAGCCTTAATTAAAATATTATGAATATAAATAAAATGCATTCTGACTGATTCACATTAATTACATATAGAGCACCAGTTGAAATTAACACCGTCTAATGTCATATTTATTTACTATAGATCATATTTTACTAGATCATATTTATTAAGTGTTATTCCACACTTACTATTAGAAAATTATTACGCATCAAGATAGGATACTAACAATATAAACAAGTTGTAACAAACGTATAAGAATTTCAACGCAGCCGGTAGTAGAACGCATGGCTTAGCGCTCATAGCGCTTGGACGGTATCCAAGAGGCGGGGGTTCGAGTTGCGTTCAAATTTTTATTATAGGCCATGTTAAGGTGACTCATGTGACAACATCTGAGTATAAACGCGATTGGTTCTGGGAGGCGATGATTGTATTAAAATATATTTTCATTTCTTGACTCTGCTAAGAAAAATCGTGGTCTTGATTCTGGCTGAATCACGCAATTTAACTGGAAAGCAGTTAACGAAGTGTCTTGACACTAGACTAGACAACGTGATATATATATATATATATATATATATATATATATATATATATGTACTGCTTCAAGTGTTCAACATGTGAACATAAAATGACTAAGAAGTGTAGGTTTATGTTTTTTTTAACGTAAAATACACGTCCAGATGGGAATATGGGACGAGATGTTGACTGTCGATCCATTTGTATAAAAATATATAAAATGATTCGTGAATTGTACCAGCTCTTAACAAATTATAATATAATTTTTAAATAGTATTATTGTAATATTGGTGTACAATTTGCTAAGAAAAATTCCTCCATTGATTGAAGTATTGGATGGTAGAGCTCGAAACCATACCAGTTACCCATGTGTTATTTAAAACTAGATAGATTCCAATCGTGGCTCTACGTGCGTGGTGTTAATAAAAATAAACTTAGTTCCATATATATTATATATCGTTATATTATGACCAATATATACAACATCATAATTAATGGTAATCTATATATTATTCTTATGTCCAATCTATACTATTGTAAAGTATCATCCAAATCGGTTGAGCAGTTTCAGAGTAACGACTCTAATAAACATACATACCGTCGCATTTACAGGTTTGTTATTAGTTATACAAAATCAGCTTAGAACAATTTGCATGGGAATGTTATGACGCCACAAACTACTGATAGCGCAACGGCTGACTAACAAAATATATTTGGTTTTCCCCAATGACTTAACATCAGGTGAAAAATCATATAAATGAGAAGGCAAACCTTTCAAGCAATTCTAAAAACCGGTTCCTCGTGTAGTCACGTCCACAACACTATATGTTGCCTGCGCATGCGCTTATCTCGATCCGTTTTACTATTCAAGGATTTATCTTCTATATATTTACTTGTGTTGTGCTTGTATTACGCACAGTGCGGACCGTAGCCTGGCTATCGATGGTCGAGGAGTGCTTTGGGGCCTGAGCTGGTCCAGAGTCCCATATAATAAAGTATCCCTAAGGAATTTCTCATTATAATAAAGGGATACAGAGTACGTAGTCAGAGAAATGAATTATGAGCGGCGTAACCAAACGCTGCATTTTTAATGCAAAGAGGAAACTGCTTTTTTTTAAATACATATTAGCCGTATGCATGATACTAAAACAAATCAAATTAGTAACTTAGACTTAGTGTGTGTTTTTATGGCTTCACGTTTTATCCCGCATAGCAGGGTAGTCAAGGACAACCTAATGTCAAGACAATTCGTTGACTGTTCTCCGCCCGAAATTGAGACATTACGTGTTGAGTGGCGAACTCATCTCCGTGATTGGCCTTACCAGTGCCCACAACCCACAACCGATCGCGTTTACAGTTAGACGCTGTCCCACAAGACACGATTGCCTCAAGGTTATTATAATGAATATTTATTTTTATTTCATATTAATACGTGTTAAAATTTTAAATTTAGCAACAATATTCAAAGAGCAATGAAATTGTCACGACGTTCTGCTCCGAACGTGACATACGCTGTTACACGTCTATGAGGGCACGGGTTCAAATCTCACTTTCCAAATATCTAAAATAAATGCAGATTTAATGGTTTTAGAATGTTTTTGTTTGAAATAAGCTCATATTTCTGCTTTAATCAGTCTGGAAACAGCGTTTAGCCCCGCAATTCTATACGTACTGACACTAGAATCATATAGAATCATATATATATATATATATATATATATATATATATATATATATATATGTGTGTAATTTATACCAACGGATGGACAACAAAGCGGAGTTGTTAGTACGTGTTTGTGATAAATGTTTTTATCTCTCTCTTTCTATCTTCACGCGCTTGTTATATCCATCCCTTTCTAGCCAGATGTGCGAGGAAGTCGCTTTTTGCTCCATTCAATGACCTTCGAGTGAGTCAACTTGTATCGTAAACCGTTATTAATATTATTTTTAGGTGCAGGTTCGATTCTCATTTCATACATGAGTGTAATTTTTTATTACCATATATGTGTGTATAACACTATGTAAGAAATACACTATTATATTGAAATGTAAAATATTTTGTTTTTACCGTACCACTACTGACACTGACAGGGATACGTTCAATAGATAATGTATGACATAATAATTAACACGATACTGTTACTTTACTGATAGTGTGAATTCGCCTGTAACGAACTCGTTTTGCTAAGGAAAATAAGGCAACTGCGATTTTGTCTGTCTGTGTCATTAGAGTAAAAAAATACTCGACAATCCCAATATTAAGGATATACATATATTATTGCGTGCGATAGATATAGCAGGTAAAACCGATTGTCATTGTAAGAAGGAAGAACGTTCTCGGGTGGTTTGGGCACTTTGAGAGGATGAGTGTGACAGATAAGGTACTTGGATCGAATATGGCCATTGAGTATGTCACGCTTGGTAGTTAGTGAGAAGCGAAATTAGGCTGACTTAATTTGTGGCCGGTCGTGGCGCAGTGGGACAGCCTCTCACTGTAAACGCGATCAGCTGTGGGTTCGATCCCCACTCTGGGGAGTGATTATATTTAAAATTATTTTTACTTCTTCGCTCTGGTAAGACAAGGTGCGGCGTTGTCTCGCAAACACGCAATGTCTCACGCATCATTCGATGGAAAGCGAAGTACGGAGTGTCTTGACACTAGGTGCTTTCCGTCTACCCTGCTATGTGGGATAAAAAAAAGCATGAAGCTTAATCAGGCTTTTATATTTATAACATAAAGATAACTTTACTGGAATTTTATATATTTTTAATTATGTGAAAAGTAAGTATGGACGTCCATGGTTGTGGTCATAACAAAAATCGATTTTACAAACTTTTACATAAGCAAATTAAAAATTGTCAAAAATCAATACTAAATTTTTATCAACCTATAAAAGAGACTACGTATTAAAACAGTAATTTAAGATTTTAATACAATTGGAAAATTAAAAAAATTGAATAATAAACCTCTTGACATCTAGTTTATTATTTTTAAAGTTTTATTCCACACTTAGGTTTAGAAAACATTTTTGAAAAAACGTATAATAATTTGAACGCAGCGGGATACGAAGCTGCGTCTCTTGGAATCCCGCTGCGTTCAAATTTATATACGTTTTTTTCAAAAAATTAAGAACATATTGGCATCTAGAGTCATCTTTGTCACCGATGAACGAAGCCGACACATTCCTCAGGTCATAAGACGCGTAGACCTAATCTTGCCTCATACCACCCACTCTATCTTCTCCACAAATGGAAGAATACCAAGAGAAATCCGTTTCTCTTTAGCGTTGGTCTTGCCACTTGGACACTGATGATAGTGGTCTAGAATTATGCCTTCCTTGTAGTATTGGATGACCCTTGTATTTTATTTAGCCTAGCAGGTTTAGGGCTGGTCCTCTAGTGTTTTTAACATTTCACAGAGGAACTGGTAAGATCGGTTGTGTGATTCAAACTAAAAGCTTCGCATCATTGACTTTTAGCAGAATTGGTCGACTTTTAGTAGAATTGGTTGATTTTTAGCAGAATTGGTCATAACAATGTTTAGTTGAGTGTTAGTCAACTGGTAAAAAATAATTATTTGAAATATGTTTTCTCAGCAAAGAAAAGATGTGGGTAGCATCGTTTTGTATAAAAAACTGCAAAGGCACTTGGGCATTATCAATTCTATCATTAGGCGTAAATCTTGATTATTTTCTGGCTCGTTCAAAATGTACTTTCTAGGAGTGAATTTAATTTGTGAAAATACTGCTTTATTCATTATTCGTGTTATATGAAGAAGAAACACCCACTATTGTTTCTTAACCAATGTTAGGAGTTCGAGAGGTAGGGGGAGACCTCAGTTGATCTCTGAGAACATAGTATCGATGATACTGGAGAGAGGTCTCCTAAGAGTCCCGGAGGGCATAAATGAAGAGGTTAGTGGCTGTGGACCGTTTAGCGTTTCGTTTTCCTCTGACTACTCCGCTAGGGATAGCGTGAAGCTAAAAAAAAGCAAAAGTTCTGAATACCCACATAGTGTAATGTCTACACTCTGTTGAGGGGCGAACTCAGTGCAGCGCTTTGTCTTACAAGAGCGGAGAAAAAAAATAAAATTTAATTAAAATCATTCCCTCGAATGAGGATACAGAGGCGAATATAATTCGCCTCCGCCGCTGGGTAGCATCCCGTAAGAGGCGGGTATCCCAATATTTTGGTGGTAGAAAGAAGGAGACTGTCTCACGACCACTATCATGACAAAAACGATCCACTAAATATCTATTGATGAGTTCCGGTCCGGTCTTTTCCCTCAGAGTGTGGTGGTTCTCACAGTTTTGGCCAAGGTCACTGCATTCTCTCACATCCCAAGGCTGGCAACGCATCCCCACAACTCCAATATTGTGGATGTCCATAGACGAAGGTGACCACTTACCATCTGGTGGTACTTCTACACGTTTGCATTCTATTTCTATTAAAAAAAGTCACCACAAATTAATTTAAAGTATGTATAAGCCTTATTTAAATATACGTATTTTGAAACCATATTTCGATTAAAGCTCAAAGTGTGTGAAATCCTTAGAGCTAACTGACACTAACGGTAACTGACATTTGACGTCATGCAAATTCGCGCGTAAATTGTTGACGTTGACAGCTGCTACTAAATTACTATTAAATGATTTAAATTAGAATTTAAAAAATATTTTTATTAATATTTTAAAGTTTATTTATATATATTTTTTACTTTATAAACATATATATGGTTAAATTAATAAATCCTGAGGGGTATGAAACTTGGAACAGTTATGTATATTAACAAATAAAATTGAAATATCTGTTTGTAAGTATAAAAAAGTTTTTTTTTTAATTTTTTCCTGTCGGTCTGTTTGTTCCGGCTAATGAATGGAACGATTTGACCTTTCACTAATAGACAGGTGACATGTGACAGGCAAGTGAGGCTACTTTTTTTTAAATTATAAAAAAGCCCAGAGAAATTAAATTCCACGAGATAGCTTATATAGAGAAGGATGCAGCATGCTAATATATTTTTTAATGTTTTATCTTCACGATTTTATCCCGCATTGCTATGCGAAGACAAAAAGTACCAAGTGTCCACCGAAATCGAGACATCATGAGTGGTGGAACTCAACGCCTCACTTTGTCTTACCAGAGCGAGGAAGTGGAAATATTTTAAATATAATCACTCCCCCGAGTGGGGATCGAATCCACAACCGATCTTGCTTATAGTCAGACGCTGTTCCACTACTCAACGACCGGCCTCTATTTTCTTTAATAACATTACATTAATAAAATAAATGTAACATACAATACCATGTTTTTGACATACACGTTTATATTAAGTGCTTTAAAGGTTGCTATAGCAACTCGTTATTAACGCGTCGGAGGGACATCTAGTGAGTATAAACGGAGATAACGGAGTGTTGTGACACTAATAGCTTATATCATATCTTACTGTTTCTGACGTTTAAGGTAAAATGCCAGCTTTAGGTATTCACATGGAGTAAACAAGTTTGAGGATACTTACATAGGAAAAACCCAAGCAATAATTATGTTATTTTATTATTTACTTTGAAAATACCATGCATTTTGATTGCCAGCTCAACTTATTATACATTAAAATAATTATAAAGGGGCCAGTGGCGCAGTGGGGCGGCATCTTACTGTAAACGCGATTGTTGGTGGGATCAATACCCAGTCGGAGGAATAATTACATTTAAATTATTTTCATTAACCCTTGCTATGTAAAATTAAAACGGAGTTGAGTACTGCTTTTGGGTGGGAAACGGAACACCGAAGTGTCTTGACATTAGGTTATCTCTGACTATCCTGCTATGCGGGACAAAAGCTGGATTTAAATTCATGCTTTTATCCCGTTTTAAAAAAATGTGGAATATATAAGTGTATATATATATTTTAAAGAGGTTATCTGTTTTTACTCTTCCCGATAATTTTGGAGTTATGATAATGATCTGACGCAGCGTTCAGTTCCGCCATATTATGCACAATGTCTCGAAATTAGACAGAGCATGGAGAGAATATTTTATATTTATATAAAGAGATTCAACTTTTAAAAATAAATGGATCTAAGACACTCTTTTCTATTATAATATTCATTTAAAAAAGTGAGTTTATAGCGGTCGCTAATTACACTTTGTTCAGACGAAGTTAATTGGTAATTGTGAGTCAATTAAGAGTTCAATTAACTTAACCTAGCAAATTATTATTAATAACGATTCCTGTGTTTTTAATAAGGCGTATTTTGTATATTTTATTACTTATATATATATATATATATATATATATATATATATATATATAAATATATATATATATATATATATATATATATATATATATAAATATATATATATATATATATATATATAAATATATATATATATATATATATAAGATAAAGCAGCTTCATACCCCATCCCTTATAGCAGGTTAGTCAGAAACAACCCAGTGTCAAGACATTCCGTTGATTGTTTTTCGCCTGAGATCGAGACATTGCGTCTTGAGGATAGAAAATAAAAAAAAATATATTACGCTTAGTATTAGAAAAACAATTTTAGAAAACATTTAAAAAATTATACCAAGCTCGACTCGAACCCGCATCTCTTGGAAACCGTCTAAATACTATAGACAAATAAACCATACGTTGTTATCTTAACCTACGGTGAGATTCTTATAAGCTTTTTATACTTCTAGTTGATATTAGAATGGATGGAAGATATTGATTAAGTTTTTAAACAGGTTCAATTCTCGCTAAATTTTATTTGATCATAATATTATTTTAATCAAAAGTAACTATGTATACGGCGTTGAGTTACGCCATGAAGTGAAGATGGTAAGTTGAGAACAAGTGCTTTAGCACTAGGTTCTCTCTGACTACATTGCTATAAACGGAAAGAGTTAGAATAAAGTCAATTGTTACATTCTTTAGCTTCACGTTTTATCCCGCATTACTATGCGGGTAGTCAGAAAAAACGTAGTATCAAGACACTCCGTTCTTCACTTTGCACGTGAAAGAAGACGGTCAGTCTGACGAAGCTCAACGCCTCGATTTGTCTTACCAGTTCTGATCTGTGGAAATATTTCAAACATAAGAACCCGCTACCGATCACATTTACAATCAATATTGTTCCATCATGTCACAATGTTCTCTATGTTTTCTTTAATTATTATTAATTAATAATTAAAAAGATTGGCACATCTTAGTAAATTATTGGCTTAGCCCAGAGTTTCTTTCGCCAGTTCTTCTCGAGTCTGCGGCATTAACTTTGGTGAACTGTCGGTCAATTACTTGACGTTCAAAACATGATATATGTGACTTATTTTCAAATGAAACTATTTTAAACGGATCAATCGCGTATATTTTGGTATTCGAATACATTTTTGGAAACCTAACATTTCGATCACTACAGTAGTCCGTGGTCACAGGTAGACTGATGTGGCATTTGCCTGTCGGCTGATACCAGGCCTGTACGCGAGGCAATTTAAGAAACAGATGGCGGTAGATTGATATAATTCATTTTTGTATTAAATGTAAAAAATCGTGAAAATCAAAGATCTTATACGTGACTTTGACATTATTTTTTCTTTACAGCTATGTTCGTTCGCAACAACAGATCCCATTGTTTGTTGTCTGGACAACGTAAGGGCGACTACCTATCAGCCTCCAGTAGCTACCACTAGCACTAGACGGTAGGTTATCTTCTCCTACTATATAAAAAGCAGGGTAGTCAGAGAAAACCTAGTACCAAGACATTCCATTCTCCTGTTTTGGACTCTAATTTAGATATTGCGTGTTCAGTAGTAGAGCTCCATTTTCCGCTTTGCCTTTCTGTGTATACATGGCTAACACGTATTAGGTTTTTGTGGAAACCCATTAATGGGTACTCGTTCTATTGGGATATCAAACAAGTTTTGTTGGACTCCCACGCTGGCTATATGTCATGGTGCTATTACTTGACTGCCTCTAGCCGGGAACCGAGGATACCTCATTCTTCCGAAAAGCTCTTCATCCACAATCAATCCTGTTTATAGCCAGGCGACACGTTCGTACTTTACTTTCCATAGCAATCCACACATTATGTGTTGAGTGGCGTGAAAGCGAGAAAATGAAAATGATTTAAATATAATCATTGTTCCGAGTAGGAATCGAATCCACAACCGCTCGCGTTTACAGTCAGCCGCTGTGTCACTGCGCCACTACTGGCCTCAGTTTTTAATACTTTTTTAAATTAAAAAAATCTATTTTTCAAGGCCTAGTACTACTACCGAGTACGTACCACCAGTGTATGACTATGTCTTAAACGACAAAGTGCCCATACAGGAAGACGGGTGCGAGCCATTATCTGCCAATATGACGGCTCCAAAAACGGGACAGAAGGCCTGGGATAGTAAGTATCCTTTATTGTAAAAACAAAAATTATCCATACCGTTTCTATTCACCATGAGAATTTAGAGAGAGGAGCTAGGAGGAGAGAGGAGGAGAACTTGTGACTTAAGTGTACATTTAAGACGCCTTTTGAAATACACCACTATCCGAGCTCTTTTTTCTTTTCTTTCTCTCTTTTTTATTTTCTATATAGAGACATTAAGTAGTAGAGCCCCATGCGTTTTACGTAACTCAACACTGCACTTCGTCAGAGCACGTGACGTCACAAGTTCTATATTTAGAAAATACTGTACACAGACTATATTTACTCTCGAGTCACTCTCGTGAAGTATTTTGTACGGAAGGCGAAATTAGTGCTGGGCCAAAGACATTAAACGTTTAAAGGTAGAACTCAAAGCCGACAACGATCAATTAAGATAAAGATTTAAAAGCGCCGGTCTTGGCGCAGTGGGACAGCGACTTACTGTAACGCGATCGGTTGTGGGTTCGATCCCCACTCGGGGGAGTGATTATATTTAAATTATTTTCACTTCTTCGCTCTGGTAAGACAAAGTGCGGCGTTGAGTTCCACCACTCAACGCGCAATGTCTCAAATTCGGTGGAAAGTGAAGTACAGAGTGTCTTGACACTAAGTACTTTCTGTCTATCCTGCTAAAATCTAAATAGAATTAAAATAGAGATTCAACGATATATTAAGATAAAGCGTTATCTAAAGAGATCGTTGAGAATCTTATCTATACCTAGCCCTTGTCCAGTCGTTATAATAAACTAAATACCTTTATGAAAAAATGTATAAAAATTTGAACGCAGCGGGATTCGAACCCGCGCCTCTTGGATACCGTCCAAGCGCTCTGAACGCTAAGCCAAGCGTTCTACTAGGAGCTGCGTCGAAATTCTTATACGTTTTGTTACAACTTATTTATGTTGTTAGCATCTCTGTAGAGATTTTTACAAATTTCTACTACTTAAAGATTATTAAGAAATAATCGTTTAACAAGAGAGATTGCTATTTTATTTTAATATTTACTATTTTTAAAGTGTTATTCCACACTTAGAATACGTATAAAAATGTTTCTAAAACGTATAATAATGTTCTAATCCTAAGTGTGGAATAACACTTTAAAAATAGTAAATATTAAATTAAATGCCTGTTGTGTAAAACGATAATCTCTTTCAGAATGTATCGAGTATCAGCAGAATCTCGTGTATCCGTGTGAGAAAGGTGTAGCGCTAACCGGAAATAAGGGGAGGGTTAACAAGTGTAGGCATAACGCAATAGATCTCATAGTGGGTGGAGTTGCCGCCTCCAATGCGGAATTTCCACACATGGTAAGTTATTTTTTGTTAGCATCACACTTACATCCCGCATATTAGGGTAAATAGAAAGCACCTAGTGTCAAGACACTCTGTATTTCGCTTTCCACCGGATTTGAGACATTGCCTGTTAAGTGATGGAACTCTCTGGTTGTCTTATCACAGCGAGGAAGTGAAAATAATTTACATATAATCGTTCCCCCAAGTGGGAGTCATATCCACAGCCCATTGCTTTTACAGTTAGACGCTGTCCCACTGCGCCACTACCAGCTCGGTATGCTAAGTTAAGTCCTGAGGATATAATGTTAAAACACTTTTTTATTTTAATGTGTGGCGGAGATAAACGCCGTGCTTTGTTTTGTCTTAATGGGCAGAACGTTTGATCGTTCTTCGAAGAACATGCTTAGGTGGTATGGATACGTTCAAAAAGTATATCCTTTGGCCATAAATAGTTAAAAAAAAATATACCTCTAGGTAGAAGGATATTTCTGATGACCTTCGAGAACAGCTTCAATTATACTGGAGGAAGGTCACATAAACATCCTCTAAAGATCTTTGGAAGAGATTATCGACTGTGGATGAGTGGGGTTCAGCTCCGTTCTCGCTGATCCTGCTAGGGATAGAGCTCTAATTTTTTTTTAATTTCAGGCCCTCTTAGGTTATGGGAATGATGAGAACGCCATTCAATGGCTTTGTGGTGGAACCATATTAAGTGAAAGGTTTATATTGACTGCTGGACATTGTACCTGGAGCAGAGACCTGTAAGTTGGTGATCATTATTCTTTCCCCACGTAGAGGCAAAGCACTCCGTTCTCCATGTGTCTTTCATTTAATTTTTTCCAGCTTAAACCTTTTATTCCTCATATCAGAGTAGACAGAAAGTACCTAGTGTCAACACACTCCGTACTTCGCTTTCCATCGAATTCGAGACATTGCATGTTGAATGGCGGCTCATCGTCGCACTTTGTCTTACCAGAGCGAGGAAGTGAAAATAATTTAAATATAATCACTGCCCCGAATGGGAAGGGAATCGAACCCATAACTAATAGAGTTTACAGTCAGATGCTGTCTCACTAGGCCTAGACCGTCTTATTTATATTCTATTTATTTTGAAAAAAATAATATATACTATGTTAACATAATATATAATACAAAAAGCATTCCGTTCCGAAGAGAATTCCGTTTCCGTTTAAAATTGCATGGTTTGTTGATAGACGGAACTTTGTGCACTTACGTACATGCCTACAGTCCGGTATGACACTGTGGCCTGCAACAGAGATAAGCCTTATCAAACCCCAATACGTATATAGTAATCATAATTATTACTCATTTATATTGTAACTGAATAAATTATGACTAAGTGATTTAACTTAGGCATAGACATCCGCATAGGTCTAGACTCTATAGATCGGCTGTAAAATCTAGATTTTAAGATGTTCACAGTCCATTTAGAAAATCTGAATATGCGTATGTTTATAAATTGACAATTATCCCGCATAGTAGGATAGACAGGAAATACTTAGTGTCAAGACACTCAGTACTGCGATTTCCTCCGAATTTGAGACGTTGCGTGTTGAGTGGAACTCAACGCCGCGCTTTGTCTTACCAGACAAGAGCTAGGAAATGAAAGTAATTTAAACATAACCAATCGATCGCGTTCCACACGAGTCAGACGCTGTCCCACTGTACCGCGACCGACCTCACTTTTCTTTTTTTCTTAAGTAAGCTAAATATGTTGATTTTTATATGATATTTTTTTGTTTCAGCGGCAAGGTGACTTACGTCCGTGTAGGAATACAACGTCGCACAGATCCATTGGACAGTCAACGTTTATACAACGTAAAAAATATTATAAAACACCCGGAATATTCCCCGCCTCATAGGTACAATGATATCGCGTTATTGCAAACGGAAAAAGAGTAAGTAATAAATATAAATTAATTAATTTCAGGCCGGTCCTGGCACAGTCGCATAGCGTCTTACTGTTATCACAATCGGTTGTGGGTTTGATTCCCACTCGGGGGAGTGATTATATTTATATTATTTTCACTTCCTCGTTACGGTAAGACAACGCCCAATTTTGCCTTACTAAAACCGATCGCGTTTCCAGTCAGAAGCTGTCACGCTCCACCACGATTGGCCTTAATTTAAACGAATTAATCATGAATACCGGCCTTAATGTAAGCGAATTCATGTATATTATAGTATTTGAAAATACATTTTTAAAAAGCGATGGGAACGATTCGAACACTACAGTAGTGCGTTGTCCACAAGTAGATGCCCAGGTCTACTGCAAAGTGTTCGAAATGTCATCCATATTTTTCTTAATCATTTCGTAATTTAGAATATTATCTTCATTACAGTATATTGCTCGATCAGTTCACTGTACCAGCGTGTTTAGACATAGGAAGTCCAAATGTATACGACCAGGCTCTCGCTACTGGCTGGGGAGCAACTCAGAACAGAGGCGCCAACGCCGATGAATTACAAAAGGTATATTAAATTTTTCTTAATAAAATCTCGATTCTAAAAATAGCCTAAGCTACCCCTTATTATATCAGCTATTTTATTAAGTCTCATAAAATACGGTCCAGCTGTTCCAGAGATTAATCGGAACAAACAGACAGACAAACTGTTACTTTGGTATATGTATCGTGTAAACATACATATGCATATAGTAAGAAGCGGTTATTTTAATCATACAAACAGATATTGCAGTTTTATTAAGAGGGGCAAAATGCATCAATATTTCTTACATTAGTGAAGGAGAGGGTCAAGGACTATAACACACCAACTGACTATAATACACTGACTGACTATAACACACTGACTGACTATAACACACTGAGCAACTATAACACACGACTCACTATACCACACTGACTGACTATAACATACAGACTGACAACACAGAACATTCAACACAGTGACTATCTATAACACACTAACTGGCTACAACACAGTGACTGACAACAACAAACTGACTGACTGTAACACACTGACTGAATTTAACATAGTGACTGTCTATAACATAGTGACTGTCTATAATACACTGATCGACTTAACCCCCTAACTGGCTACAACACAGTGACTGACAACAACACACCGACTGACTGTAACACACTGACTGACTACAACACTCTAAATGACTACAACACACTGACGGGCTATAACACCCGGGCTGACTATAATGCACTTCAACCCAAATTTTGGCCTCTCTTAGTAATTATCAACTTAAATTGAAAAATAACTAGTAAATTCACAAAAAAAATCGAAGTACCCCGAAAACGACGCATAGCTTATTCGTCTGTTGCTCTTGGTCGGTGTACGGAAGGCGCGGGTTTGAATACTCCGTTCAAATTACGTTATACAATTCTTCTTTGTACATTATTTATAGGTAATTCTTGAAAAGTTTACGTCGCCAGAGTGTAAGAACATGTTCCCAGCGACTCGGCTGATGCGAAACGGGTTCGATGAAAAATCTCAAATATGCTATGGCGATAAGAAGCAGTCAAAGGACACGTGTCAGGTAATATATATATATGTTTTGGTGTGTAATTTTTGTATAGAAATGGCAGAGAGAACTTAGATTTAAGGGACTGAACATTACTTTTTATCTAATTTAGACATTTCATTGAGTAGCGCAACTGAACGCCGCGTTTGGTTTTCATATTATAGGAGCAGCAAAAATATATATATAATCAACAAGTATTCTAACAGTGAGCGACGTTCTTCTATTTAGATTTTAATAGAGTTATTGTATATAGGAACTCAACACCGCGTTTTGTCTTACAATGAGAATAAAGTTAATTTCAATCTTATTAACGCTATTAAGGCAAAAATCTATGTAAATAGATGTATCTATTTCTAGCAAATACTGAACATAACAAGATGAAACTTTACAATAATTTACCTACTCCCCTTACCGAAGTTGAGTGGCGTAACACAACGCCGCGTAACGTTCTCTATTTATGGAATAATATATAATTTGTAATTTCCCAGGGCGACAGCGGCGGTCCGCTCCAATTGAAACACAAGCAGATCACCTGTATGTACACTGTGGTCGGCGTCACGTCCTTTGGCAGAGCCTGCGGGTACATCGGCGAGCCCGGCATATACACGCGGGTGGCGGCCTACGTGCCCTGGATAGAGAACATCGTGTGGCCATAGCTTGGAATAACGGACGAATTAATAAATTTCAAGATAATAATCTGTTGGTCATTTTTTTTTTGTTATATAGAGGCCAGTATAGACTGTAGAGGCCAGTCGCGACGCAGTCTGTCTGTAAACGATCGGGGGATCTATTTAACCCACTCGGGGGATCTATTTAACCCACTCGGGGGATCTATTTAAATTATTATCACTTCCTCGCTCTGGTAAATCAAAGTGCGGCGTTCAGTTCCACCGCTGAACACGCAACGTCTCGAATTCCGTGGAAAGCGAAGTGCAGAGTGTCTTGACACTAGGTACTTTCTGTCTACTTGCTATGCGCGATAAAAAGCGTGAAGCTAAAAAAATGACTATTTTAACTGTTTTTCTTTCACTTACATTACGATATTTCAAATTGACCTAAAAAATGGAAAAATACACAATATGCAAAACACTGTTGCTAGTGTGCTCGTGGCTTTATAAATGAAATTAAAAAAAATAAGTATGTAGTTTATGGAACTGAATAAGTTTTCAATTGATTTATAATCAAAGATCTAATTATATTTATATTATTGATGTATTGGTCACGTAGGAGGGTAGTCAGAGAAAACCTATACTCAAGTGTGGATAATAGCGGCACGCTTTGTGTATCGGAGTGAAAATGTATAGAACACACAAATTTAAAAAAAAACCTTATGATAGCTAGAATCCATTTTCTCCGCTCCCTCTCTGCGCTCTCTGCCTCTCACAGTCGTACAGTGTTCTACTACGCGGCTAGTTGAAACTCCTTTACCTTTGCATGAATTATTCTGCTTCTCATACGTCTGGTCAAATAGAATGTGATTATCACGAACCACTGTAAACGCGATCGGTTGTGGGTTTGAATCCTTCATTTCCTCGCTGTGGTAAGACAAACCGCGACGATGAGTTCCGCCACTCAACATGCAATTGGAAAAATTCGACGGAAAGCGGAGTACGGAGTGTTTTGACACTAGGTACTACCTGCTATGCGGGATAAAAGCGTGAATCTGAAAAAAAATATCTTTTGTCTCCTAAGACAACGGACCGGAAAGGACCTGGCCTAAATAATCAAAGACAATGTATATATAGTAGGTATAAGTACATTGCAATATTCAAATGAAAATCTCAATATTTTCTTTTAATACAAAATTTATTTATTATTTTTACACTTACCAATATAAAGTGTCTTTCTGATCATCGTACTTCAATAATAGGTTCAAATATCTATTTAATTCCGTTAACACTAATTTATAACCTAATATTAAAAATTATTAACCTGATGTTATCAAAACGGAATGGAACGGAAAGGGGAACGGAGTTATCTTATCACTAGGAAATTTGAAATACGTCTGATTTAAGAAGAAAATGCTTTAAATAAAAAAAAACATAATTTATTACATATTACTTACTTATTCACACCCTGTAGAGAGACTTTTATACATTTGTGCTAACCAAAGATTATTTGTAAGAAATAGATATTGAGAAAATTCAATAAAGTTCTATTCCAGGAATAACACTTTAAAAGCAGAAAAAAAAAACATATTATTAAAAAAAACTGTGACATTTAAAGTAAAATGAAAAACACAGCGCTACAAAGAAATAAAGTAATTATTCACGCAAACAAACAAACAAACAAACATTAAATAATATTAACATATATAACAATTGCAAATATATACTTATAAAAAAAACAATACAATTCTATTTTTAAATGAAACTATTTAACCGGATTAATCGCGTATATTTTGGTATACAGGTAGACCTGTGACCACGGACTACTGTAAAGTGTTCGAAACGTATAAAAATCGCGAAAATCAAACATCTTATTATAATACAATTCTACTTAACTTATAATTAAAATACATGAAAAAAAATTATGAATAAAATTTAGGCTATAAAAAAAAATCATTAAACCCAGGGCTCCCAATTTGAACGGGTAACACTCAGTATCCTCGGGTCAGTACTCTGTCGGAACAAACTGGACACCTGGAACATTAGAAAAAATTATGATAGAAGCCTTGAAATTAAGAAAACAGGAATCGAACCCGTGAACCATGCTAAAACATATAATAAAAATCAAAAAATATGGCCGGTCGTGGCGCAGTGTCACAGCGTCTGACTGTAAACGCGATCGGTTGTGGGTTCGATTCCCATTCGGGGTGTGTTTATATTTAAATTATTTTCACTTCCTCGCTCTGGTAAGGACAAAGTGCAGCGTTGAGTTCCACCACTCAATACGTAATGTCTCGAATTCGGCGGAAAGCGAAGTACGGAGTGTGTTGACACTAGGTACTTTTGTCTATCCTGCTATTCGGGATAAAAGCGTGAAGCTAAAAAAAAATTCTACAATTTACTAAATAAATAATACATAACACTTTTTAGCTTCACGCTTTTATCAAACATAGCAAGACAGACAAGAAGTACCTAGTGTCAAGACACTCCGTACTCTGCCTTCTACCGAATACGAGACGGAACTCAACGCCGATTACGCATTTTTTTAATACACTTAAAAACCTTCAAACATGACTCACCTGCTCCTCGACGGTATATTCGGTTTTCTTTTCAATATCTTCGAATATCTCATTCAATAACTCTATATATCTTTCATTATGACACGATTTGGAGAGACGGAGACATTCAATAGTATGATTAAAACACAATTCTTTACCTTGAATAATTTTTACAACACGATCGAACTAGAAAAAAAATATTTTTTTTTAAATTAACAAGTCCAATGTGGCACAGTGGAACAGTGGGTTGTTAACGCGATTGGTTGTGGATTCGATTTCCACAAAGGGATTTAAATTAGAAATATATTTATTCATTGTAATAATTTGTTTTGTAAATGAATTATAATATAATGTATAGTCTATTGATACTCCTAAATCAACAAACAAACTAATAAACGAATGAAGTAATGAACGAACGAATGAACGAAAACGAATTTACACAAATATATAGACTCAATGGAAGCTTTAAGCTTTTAAATCAATAAATAAAACCCATTATTACCTTTTCTCTATATTGCTCTCCTATCCAACTGAATGCGACAGACAAGGACGGCAATATAATGTGCTCCTCTCGCAACTCCGATAATTTGGTTTGTATACGAGCTTCTAATACTGCAAGTAATAATATTAATACTTTAATATAATAATAGTTGAAAGAAGCTAGACGCTGCGTTTAGCTCCGTCATTCAACACCTAGTGTCTAGTAACTCATTTCTCCACTTTCAGTCTCAAAATCAAAACATGACGTCTTAAATGGCGGAATTTAACACCAAGCTTTTGTCTTACCATGGTGGGAATAGTATACATAATTTTATAACCATCCTCCGAAGTTGTATCGAACCTACAACCAATCGCGTTTTCAATTTGACGCTTTCCCATTTGCGCCATGATAGCTTTTATTTACCTAAGTGATTATATTTAAATGAATTTCATTTTCCAATATAAAACAGCGTTAAGTTCCGCACTAATTTAATACACTAAATATGCACTAAAAAAATTTTAAAAAAGCAAAAGAAACCTTGCGCATTGCAAACAGCCAAAATATTACTAGTGAGTCGCGCCGGTGGTATTTCGCCGTCATCTTGCAAAATGGCGTCGCAGTCCACGTGACACGCGCCGCCATCTTGTTTACTATACATCATGTTCTCCAAATGGCGGTCGGTCATTCCTAAAAAAACATGATTCCACATGATTATAGATTATATATATATATATTTTTATTTTTAGCTTCATGCTTGTATACCGCATAGCTGGGTGGACAGAAAGTATGTAGTGTCAAGACACTCCGTAATTCGCTTTCTACCGAATTAGAGACAATGCGTGTTGAGTGGTGGAACTCAACGCAGCAATTTGTCTTAACAGAACGAGGAAGTGAAAATAATTTTAAATATAATCACTGTCCCGAATGGGGATCGAACCCACAAAATATATTTTACTTTTTGATCTAATAAACAAAAACATAATATTTAAAAAATTAAAAAAATAACGAATAAGTAAGAAAATAAATATTAGAATTTAAAAAAAAGAGAGGCCGGTCGTGTCCTGTGAGACAGCGCCCGACTGTAAATACGATTGAATATATTAACAAATTATTATCATTTCTTCGTTCTGGTAAAACAAAGCGCAGCGTTGAGATCCGTAACTCAATAGCAATATCTCGAAAGCGGAGTACAGAGTGCCTTGACAACAGGTTCTTCCTGTCCATCCTGCTATGCGAGCTAAAAACGTGAAGCAAAAAAAAAATAAGCACTTAATATTAAAAAATCTGTATTTACCACAGATATAACTAAAAACGGTCATATCGCAAACAGATTGAAGAAAATTCTTCTTTTTATTTATAAAATCGCCAATTGACGTCGAGTTTTCTTCTATTGCGTGTCTGAAAAAGAAAAAAATAATAATATAAAAAAAAATATGCTCAATGAGGCCATCGGGCCTTGTGGGACAGTGTCTGACTGTAAATAGCGATTGACTGTGGGCTCGAACCTACTCGCTATTTACAGTCAGTACCATACTACTATAAATTCAGTTCGTTCTAATAGCGGCGTGGATCTAGTGAGATTAAGCGCAGCGTTGAGTTCCGCCATTCAACATTACCTTAACATATACGAAGGTATTTTTTCACATAACTTATTAAACTCCTGCAATGACTTCGTTATATCTGTTATCAACTCCTTATCGTTGGTCCGTTGATTAATTTCTTGTATATCTGTAAAGCAGAAAAATTAATATAATTTGAAAATTACCAAATTGAGTTATTTTTTATTAAGGTACTGTTTTATATTGAGGTACTCTATCATATTGAGGTTCCATTTTATGTTGACATACTGTTATATATATATTAAGGTACCGTTTTATATTAAGGTACAGTTTTATATTGAGGTACTGTTTTATATTAAGGTACTATTTTATATTTACATACTGTTATATATATTGAGGTACTGTCTTGTATTGAGGTACTGTTTGTTATTGAGGTACTATTTTATATTGAGGTACTCTATCATTTTGAGGTATCATTTTATGTTGACATACTGTTATATATATTGAGGTATTGTTTTATATTGAGGTACTGTTTTATATTAAGGTACTGTTTTATATTGAAGTACAGTTTTATATTAAGGTACTGTTTTATATTGTGGTACCGCTTTATATCACGGTACTGTTTTGTATTAAGGTACTGTTTTATATTGAGGTACTGTTTAATATTAAAGTACTGTGTCATATTGATGTACTGTTTTATAATGGCGCATTGATTTCAAAGGGACATCTAGTACTCTTAATCATATAAATCATAATCATTAATGTAATTTCATACCAATGTTGTATTTAGACGTTATCATTTTTCTAAACGGTTCGTGATCTTCTAGGTATTCGATAAGACAACATGTGTCGCTTAACGGCGTTATCTGAAAGGAAAAAAAACGATTTAAAGTATTTTCATATTTAATATTATACGAAAATTACATTTATCATTCATCATGTCATTGTGGTGCAGTGGCACAGCGTCTCGGTGGTGGGTTCGATTCCCACTCGGGGGAACGATTATATTTAAAATTCATTGCCATTCCTCCACTCTGGCAAAAAGCGCGACGTTGTGCTCGCTACGCACGCCACACTCGCCGGAACGATGACAACGGAACACTCCATTGTCTGCGTTCCGCCAGAAATTGTATAAATATTATAATTTTTTTTAACTTCACGCTTTTATACCGCGTAGCAGGGTAGACAAAAATACCTAGTGTCAAGACACTCCGTACTTCGCATTCGTTCAAATTCGAGGCATTGCGTGTTGAGTTGCGGAACTCAAAGCCGAGTTTCGTCTTACCAGAGCGAGGAAATGAAAATAATTTAAATATAATCACTCCCCCGAGTGGTGTTCGAACCCACAACCGATCGCGTTTACAGTCAGACGATGTCCCATTCTACTACGTATACCTGTCTTTATATATGTAAACCGAATAATTAAAAAAAACATGAAACATCTTACCCGATATCCACGTCCCAATCCCAAAATATCGTTCATGGCCATAGCAGCACAATGGATTCGAACCCGCTCCCCTCGTTTCACCATACACCGAAGCTGCTTACCATTTGACAAACGACATGTCAAAATGGCGGGACGATGTAGTGTATTCGGCATTATTTGTATCTGAAATTTAAAAAAAAAATACTGAATCTATCGAAACGCGATTGGTTGTGGGTTCGATTCCCAATCAGAGGAATGATTATATTAAAAAATGTATTGTTATTTCTCCGCTATGGTGAGACAAAGCGCGGCGTCGATCGCCACTTCAATTTTGACACCTTTTGTATTTTATGATTTGCTTAAAATCATGCGCGTGTGTCCGGATCCGATGACAATATAATAATATAATGACATATACCTGATGTCATTGTCAAAAGCATCTGACTGTAAGCACAATTGGTTATGGGTTCGATTCTCACTCGGGGAAATGATTACATTTAAATGATTTTCTTTTCTCCGCTGTGGTAACATAACAGACGAAGCATTGTATGCCATCGTCTACACGTAACGTCTTGGATTAAGACAGGAAGCAAAGAACAGAGTGTCTTGACAGTATGAAATTACCCTTAAATAAGTTAATAATTTAAAATTATATAGAAAATATATTACCTTTTCTTCAAATTTAACAACCCTGACTCCAGTCTTCAATCGGAACAGTCTGCAGAGCTCATCTTGTACGTCTTCCATCTCTTTCGCACTCGCCAAAGTGGGACACACCTGAGAGAGATAGACACAGTCGCCCTTGGCCTTCTCTAGTTGAGATATTACGTTTAATAAAGTTTCCTTTCTTTTTTGCGTATCTGTAAATAGCAAGAGATGATTCCACACTCAGAGACATAGAATTAGTTTTAAATGTCATTTAATAATATATTTATATATGTAACATATTTTTTTAGCTTTCCTATTTATCTTGAATAACAGAGTAGGCAGAGACTACCTAGTGTCCAGGACAGGCTCCTTTCTCCGTTTACTTCTTAAATTCGAGACAGTGAGTGGCGGAACTCAACGACGCGTTGTGTTTTACCAGAAAAGGACCTCTTTAGCCACTCAAAGTGCAATGTGTAGATTTTGGACAGCTAACGGTGTGACGTCTACTTTTTTTTGTTCATCTAATATCAGTTAAGCACTAATTGTCGTCTCTGTGATCGGATCAAAGTGTAAAGAATTTAACTTACCGTCAAAATGAATACCATACAAAAGTACTTTGAATTTATTGAGAATTTGATAATCAGGAGCCACTTGAGCTAAATCATTATCAAAAATGGCGTTTTTCATTTCTTTTAACGTTTTATCGAATTTTACTTGATCTGAAAAATATTAAAATTATATTTAATATATTAATTAATTATATACAGTAGAAACTCGATTAACCGGACTGTATCTTGTCGTTAAGCTTTCAGATAATCAAAAATCCGTATAATGGAATACATAAAGAAATTCACGTTTTTTATATTATATCATAATACACTTTTTTTTAGCTTCACACTTTTATCCCGCATAGCAGGATGGACAGGAAGTACCTAGTGTGAAGACACTCCGTACTTCGCTTCCCACCGAATTCGAGACATTTCCTGTTGAGTGTTAGGACTAAACCCTGCACTTTGTCTTACCAGAGCGAGCAAAATAATTTAAATAGAATCACTCCTCCGAGTGGGAATCGAACCCACAACCAATCGCGTTACAGTCAGACGTTGCCCCACTGCGCCACAACCGGATTCATCATAATCCATATATAATGTTAAGTAATTATTAAAAACAAACACGAATCAAAATTATTGAGAAAATTTTATTTTCATACTGCAAGTATCCAGGCAACTCAAAAACAGATGGCGGTAGATTGATATAATTAATTTGTATTTCAACTGACAGACGAATGCCACCTCAGTCTACCCGCAAGTGTGACCAAGGACTACGGTAAAGTATTCGAAACATAGGATTTTCAAAAATGTATTATCAAATACTAAAATATACGCGATTAATCCGTTTAAAATAGTTTCATTAAAAATGTGTAATAATCGTGGAAATAAAACATATAATTAATAAAAAAATATATATAAATATATATAAGGAAGTCACGTGTTTACATTGATTACTAAAATACTGCAACTTTAATGATATGTTCGCGATTGATGATAGTCCGGATAATCGTAAATCCGTACAATGGAGAGCCGGATAGTCGAGTTTCTATTGGATAAAATTAAATTATTTTATTTTCACCGAAATTCACATAGCAGGGTCACAGTAAGAGAGAATCTGGTGTCAAGACACTCTATTCTACATTTTCGTGGCATTGCTTATCTTAACATATATAAGTTGTAACAAACTTATCAAAGTTAGTAACCAGTAGTAGAACGCATGGCCTAGCGGTTAGAACGATTGGGCGTAATATATATATAGAGCGGGTTCGAATTCCTCTGCATTAAACTTTTTTTTTAGAAAGTATTTCATAAAAATTAAAAAAAACTTACCATTAGCATTAAGCAATTGTTGACAGAAATTAAGTAATAAATATTGCGGGTCGCCAATCAGACTTAAACACGATTTCGTTCTCAATATTTTGTTCTCATTTTCTCCTAAATATTTCAAGAACTCGTGGTTATCACAGAAGACGCTCTCCTTGCTCTTAAGCTGCTCCAGCGATATGTAGTGTAGATCGTTTCTTATTAAATAAAGCTAGAAATTATTATTTTTTTTAGCTTCACACTTTTATGCTGCATGTGCTATGCGGGTTGATAAGAAGTAGATAGTGTCGAGACAATCCGAACTCTGTTACCCGCGGAATTCGAGTGTTGAGTGGCGGATCTCAACGCTGCTTTGTCTCACCATAGTGAGGAAATGAAAATAATTTTATATATTCATTCATCCGAGTGGAAATCGAATCTACAACCGATCGCCTGCACAGACAGTAGACAGTTTGTATGGAGTTAGCCGATAACTATTGAACATGTGAAATTTGACTTTTTGCTAATTTTTTACTCTTTCAAATGATATAGAAGTGTCGTACAGATAACAAAAGGATATTAGCACATTAGTTGTATATAGATATAGGTATATACAGATGTAGGTATACGTATACAGATAAAGGTAAGGTTGAGGCTGGTCGTGGCGCAGTGGGACAGCATCCGACTGTAAACGCGATCGGTTGTGGGTTTGATCCCCACTCGGGGGAGTATATATATTTAAATTATTTTCACTATCTCGCTCTGAGCAAGACAAAGTGCGGCGTTGAGTTTCACCACTCAACACGCAATGTCTCGAATTCGGTGGAAAGCGAAGCACGGAGTGTCTTGACACTGGGTACTTTCTGCCTACCCTACTATACGGGATAAAAGCGTGAAGCTAAAAAAAATAAATAAAAAAAAATAAAGATATACATATATAGTAGTTAAAAGTGAATATAATAAAAAAAAACATAAGTTACCGCATCTAGAATAAATTTAGTTTCACTTGGCAAAACTTTGTTGAAATATGTTGAATTCAATTTATTAATAATAACATTGGCGAGCTGACCGGACTTCTTCCCCAAATCCAGTTGCACGTAAATTGACAAAATCTCCGCCATATCATAGAAAATGTCGTTTGCAAAAAATATCATCTTTTTGTTATCTAAAAAGAAAAAAATACATATGATAATACAGATTCTCGTGAGGAGCTCGGGGCAGTATCTGGGACTCAAGTCCCAAGTGTAAGTTTGAGGGGCCCTCTTTTTCATTCACATATCAGACCTGGTCGGTACTTTTTAGTAACAATAATAAAATTGGTTATTTAGAACTAAAGTTAATATTTAAGCGAGTTTTTTTGAAATAATTAAGTTATTTTAACTCGGGGGCCTTTTAAAATGCATTAACGTTCGCCCCCACCAAACTCCACTAAATCGAAATGCGTCCTAGAAACGAATTGATCACAGTTCTAGACAGATCGAGATCTCTAGCTGGATATCCCTGTGACAGGCTAACAACGTGTATGTCAAACATATGGGTACCTTTTGGGTACTTTTTTTACTTGTATAAATAATAATATATTTTTATGTTAAAAATATTGAGGTTGGGAAGTCATATGTTGACGCATGAAATCATATGTGGACGGGTGATGTCATGTGTGGACGGGTGAAATCATGTGTGGACGGGTGAAATCATGTGTGGACGGGTGAAATCATGTGTGGACGGGTGAAATCATGTGTGGACGGGTAAAATCATATGTGGACGGGTGAAATCATGTGTGGACGGGTGAAATCATGTGTGGACGGGTGAAATCATGTGTGGACGGGTAAAATCATATGTGGACGGGTGAAATCATGTGTGGACGGGTGAAATCATGTGTGGACGGGTAAAATCATATGTGGACGGGTGAAATCATGTGTGGACGGGTGAAATCATGTGTGGACGGGTGAAATCATGTGTGGACGGGTAAAATCATATGTGGACGGGTGAAATCATGTGTGGACGGGTGAAATCATGTGTGGACGGGTAAAATCATATGTGGACGGATGAAATCATGTGTGGACGGGTAAAATCATGTGTGGACGGGTGATATCATGTGTGGACGGGTGAAATCATGTGTGGGCGGGTAAAATCATGTGTGGACGGGTGATATCATGTGTGGACGGGTGAAATCATGTGTGGACGGGTAAAATCATAGGTGGACGGGTGAAATCATGTGTGGACGGGTGATATCATGTGTGGACGGGTAAAATCATGTGTGGGCGGGTAAAATCATGTGTGGACGGGTGAAATCATGTGTGGACGGGTGATATCATGTGTGGACGGGTAAAATCATGTGTGGGCGGGTAAAATCATATGTGGACGGGTGAAATCATGTGTGGACGGGTGATATCATGTGTGGACGGGTGAAATCATGTGTGGACGGGTAAAATCATATGTGGACGGGTGAAATCATGTGTGGACGGGTGATATCATGTGTGGACGGGTAAAATCATGTGTGGGCGGGTAAAATCATGTGTGGACTGGTGATATCATGTGTGGACGGGTGAAATCATGTATGGACGGGTAAAATCATGTGTGGACGGGTGAAATCATGTGTGTACGGGTGAAATCATGTGTGGACGGGTAAAATCATGTGTGGACTGGTGATATCATGTGTGGACGGGTGATATCATGTGTGGACGGGTGAAATCATGTGTGGACGGGTAAAATCATGTGTGGACTGGTGATATCATGTGTGGACGGGTGGTATCATGTGTGGACGGGTGATATCATGTGTGGGCGGGTAAAATCATGTGTGGACGGGTGAAATCATGTGTGGACGGGTGAAATCATATGTGGACTGGAGATATCATAAGTGGACGGGTGTAATCATAAGTGGACGGATGAAATCATATGTGAACGAGTGAAATCAAATGTGGACGGGTGAAATCATGTGTGGACGGGTAAAATCATGTGTGGACGGGTGATATCATGTGTGGACGGGTGAAATCATGTGTGGGCGGGTAAAATCATGTGTGGACGGGTGATATCATGTGTGGACGGGTGAAATCATGTGTGGACGGGTAAAATCATATGTGGACGGGTGAAATCATGTGTGGACGGGTGATATCATGTGTGGACGGGTAAAATCATGTGTGGGCGGGTAAAATCATGTGTGGACGGGTGATATCATGTGTGGACGGGTGATATCATGTGTGGACGGGTAAAATCATGTGTGGACGGGTGATATCATGTGTGGACGGGTGAAATCATGTGTGGACGGGTAAAATCATGTGTGGACTGGTGATATCATGTGTGGACGGGTGATATCATGTGTGGACGGGTGAAATCATGTGTGGACGGGTAAAATCATGTCTGGACGGGTGAAATCATGTGTGGACGGGTGGTATCATGTGTGGACGGGTGATATCATGTGTGGGCGGGTAAAATCATGTGTGGACGGGTGAAATCATGTGTGGACGGGTGAAATCATATGTGGACGGGTAAAATCATGTGTGGACGGGTGATATCATGTGTGGACGGGTGAAATCATGTGTGGACGGGGGAAATCATATGTGGACGGGTGAAATCATGTGTGGACGGGTGATATCATGTGTGGACGGGTAAAATCATGTGTGGGCGGGTAAAATCATGTGTGGACGGGTGATATCATGTGTGGACGGGTGAAATCATGTGTGGACGGGTAAAATCATGTGTGGACGGGTGATATCATGTGTGGACGGGTGATATGCTGTGTTGCCGGGTAAAATCATGTGTGGACGGTTGATATCATGTGTGGACGGGTGAAATCATGTGTGGACGGGTAAAATCATATGTGGACGGGTGAAATCATGTGTGGACGGGTGATATCATGTGTGGACGGGTAAAATCATGTGTGGGCGGGTAAAATCATGTGTGGACGGGTGATATCATGTGTGGACGGGTGAAATCATGTGTGGACGGGTAAAATCATGTGTGGACGGGTGATATCATGTGTGGACGGGTGAAATCATGTGTGGACGGGTAAAATCATGTGTGGACTGGTGATATCATGTGTGGACGGGTGATATCATGTGTGGACGGGTGAAATCATGTGTGGACGGGTAAAATCATGTGTGGACTGGTGATATCATGTGTGGACGGGTGGTATCATGTGTGGACGGGTGATATCATGTGTGGGCGGGTAAAATCATGTGTGGACGGGTGAAATCATGTGTGGACGGGTGAAATCATATGTGGACTGGAGATATCATAAGTGGACGGGTGTAATCATAAGTGGACGGATGAAATCATATGTGAACGAGTGAAATCAAATGTGGACGGGTGAACTCATATGTGTACGAATAA
This sequence comes from Dryadula phaetusa, assembly GCA_032432895.1. Lineage (NCBI taxonomy): Eukaryota > Metazoa > Arthropoda > Insecta > Lepidoptera > Nymphalidae > Dryadula > Dryadula phaetusa. The sequence continues at coordinate 210,535 of JAOYRS010000090.1, read as the reverse complement.
AATCATATTTAGACACGCGGGTAGACCTGACATCACACGTAGACACAAGAAATTGCATGTGGACACGTGACATCACAACTCGTGGGGACACGTGAGAACACATGTGCGTGAATCTGACATCAAGTGACATATTTAAAAAAAAAGAAAGATAGAAGAATATATTGATTTTTTTATAAAAAAAATGCACACACGGCACACACGACACTCGAATCCTATACCTACATCCAGAATTAAATAACCAACCACAAAACTATCAGGTAAACTAATGTTTCACTTACAAATATTATTTATAGCATATTCACATCGATCTAAGAACGTCATCAATACAATACATATGGATTCTAAATTTTTTTTATCATTCAATGCCATTTTGTTATTGTTTATATTTTCTATTTTTTTTCTCAACACACCCACGTGATCGAAATTCAAACCTGTAATACACAAGTAAAGAATAATTATTATAAATAAAAAAAAATTAACACGCAAGACAAAGTGTAGCGTTGAGTTCCGCTACACAAAAAATAATAATTATATAGTTATTACATTACAATACTTAGAATTGAAATAAAAAGGATATCTTATTGGAACCCGCGACCACTGTACTAGAAATAAAAATAATAATATTAAGATCTTGGATTTTCGCGATTTTTAGACATGTTAAATGAAACTGTTTTTAACGGATTAAATGCGTATATTTTGGTATTCGAAAGTACATCTTTGGACACCTGACGTTTCAAACACTTTACAGTAGTCTGTGGTCACAGGTAGACTGTCTACCGATTAATTCGTTTATAATTTCATTTAAAAATAATATGGTATACATATATGTGTGTCATTTAAAAATAATATGATATACATATATGTGTGTGTGTGTGTGTGTATGTGTGTATATATACTTACTTTTTAAATCATTTCTTAATAGTAATGTTATCAAATCCATTTTAAACGCGTCCTCATTAGATGTCATTTCAATAAACTTCGGTACATTTGTATCTGAAAAAATAAAATAACATAATTATTTATATATAATCGACAAGGCGCGGCGTTAAATTCCGCCGCTCAACAACATATTATACATAGCAATAACGCAATTTCGAACAGAAAGCGACAAATTTGAGACCATGTGGATTGACTTTTTCTCATGGGATCTCGTTTGTTTAAAGTTTAGACAGAACGCGGCGTTAAATTCCGCCAGTCAATTACTGGTGATCCTTACCAGCGAGATCTAAGGCACTCTTCAAGCTGCTCTCATTGTTCTCTTCTAAAGCTATACCTCGAACCGCCGTTAGCTTTATAGACAACCAATGTAACATCTCACTTTCGTACAAATCACTGAGAGAAGAATTAGAAGAAAGAAGAATTAGAAATAAAGAAAGAATAAAATAACTATTTTACAATACTTTTTATTTGGCATAACATATTAAGTTCTCGAAATATTTAGCTGTTTGTTTATTAAATAAAAACAAATAATATTTACTATTTTTAAAGTATTATTCCACACTTAGGATTAGAAAACATTTTTGAAAAAACGTATAAATATTTGAACGCAGCGGGATTCGAACCCGCGCCTCTTGGATACCGTCCAAACGCTCTGACCGCTAAGAAACGCTAGACGCTAAAACAACATAAATAAGTTGTTTAGCATCTCTACAACATAAATAAGTTGTAACAAAACGTATAAGAATTTCGACGCAGTTGGTAGTAGAACGCATGGCTTAGCGGTCAGAGCGCTTGGACGGTATCCAAGAGGCGCGGGTTCGAATCCCGCTGCGTTCAAATTTTTATACGTTTTTTCAAAAAACAAATAACTTAAACAAGTAGTCTTGACGCGTAAACAACGCGTTACCCTAGCAACGTGTATGTCAAACGCATGGCAGTGTGTGCTACATTTGTTTTCACAATTTAATATTACAATATACTGTTTCAAAAATACATTAGCATTCTGAACTCCTTCTCTATCTATGAACTATATTATGGAATGTGCCAAATTTCATACTCCTCTGTTCCGCATATTTTTCGTAAAACGGTTATTTGTGAATTGTTTATAAAAACGGCAAGAAAAACCATATTTGTCGTATGGGAGCACCCCTTAAGTGTTTTTTTATTAATTATTTATACCTATTGAGGAACAAAAACAAACGAAAAAATCCAGTTTCTTGTATGGAAATCCCCCTAAACATTTATTTTATTCGATTATATAGTATTTTTTTACTATAATGGCAAATGAAATACATAATCTGTGAATATATATATATATATATATATATATATATATATATATATATATATATATATACTCACGTGGTCCTCCTACAGCATTGCAATACGGGAGCGTGTATCGCCATCTCGTTCGCACGCTCACACCACGCCGCCTCGTAAGAGCGAGACAGCCTACGCAACTCGTTCCCTGTACGGTGTTCTAATGATCTAGAATAAACCGATTTGAAAATAAAATGACAATGACAACTTAAAAAAAACAGTAAAATTAAATTCACACCGGTCGTGGCGCGATCGGTTGTGGGTTCGATGCCCACTCGGGGAATGATTACATGTAATATTGTATTGTTATGGGACACGTATACATATTTTGACTTAAATAATACGTCAAGTGGGTCAAAATAATTACTGTCAAAAAAATCATATACGAGTATACAGTGTGCGGCGTTAGTTTACGCCATTTAGAGGATAATATAATTCGTTTAATATATTAAGAAACATATACTTGAAAGAATGTATAGATACAAAGAAGCTGGTCGTGGGTTCGAAGATATATTCGAAGGTATTTCAATAAAACGCAGCCATTTCTGTCAACGGAGAGTCTCAACACTAAATTATTTTAAACTACCCTGCTATGTAGGATGAAGTGGAACATTATTTTTTCTTACTTACCGCAGTGTTAGGTTCCACCCAAAGTCTAAACACTGACACCAACCTGAGCATAATCCTAGCCGCCCATTGCGCCATACAATCTGACGGATGAATATTGTGCAATATTATCTTACTCTGCAGACCGTCTCTTATTTCTTTCCATGTTGCGATTTCCGATATCTAATTAAAAAAACACATATTTTCCGTATTAGTTAGTAAAATTGTTATAATTATTATTATTTTACATAATAATAATGATATGAGCCCGTCGTGGCACAGCGGTCTGACTGTAAACGCGATTGGTTGTGGGTTCGATTTCCAATGGTGAGAAAGATGATATTTAAACTATTTTCACAGCCCCGCTCTAGTAAGACAAAAAGCGGCGTTGACTTTCACCACTCGACACGCAACGTCTCGATTGAGTACGGAAATGAGATAACGGAGTGTCTTGACACTAGGTTGTCCCTGACTATCCTGCTATGCGGGTTAAAGCGTAAATGTAAAAAATGTTTATTTTGGCCATGTACCATATATACATATTTATATATATATATGCGTTTAGAAAAAAGCGGTTATTATAATATTACAAACAGACGCACCAATTTTATATCCTTATATATATATATATATATATATATATATATATATATATATATATATATATATATATATATATATATATATATATATATATATATATATATATATATATATATATATATATATATATATATATATATATATATATATATATATATATATATATATATATATATATATATATATATATATATATATATATATATATATATATAATTGTATACTTACAACAGACAAATCAAAATAATTTCTTGGTGATTTATAAACGTCGGATGGAATAACAAAACTTTTATCATTTTTGTATGTAGATACCATCGCGTTCAACCAAAACGGATCTGAAAATATCAAAGTACATATATAAAACACCATCGTGACACAGTGGGAATGTCTGACGGTAGATGACGGTTGTAGGTTCGACGACACAAGCAGACTACACAACTAATATTAGATATGTGTACATTTTATTATTAAACTTTATATATTTAAAGTAAATAGTATTTTAATGTTAAGCCGGTCGTGGCGCAGTGTGACAGCGTCTGCCTGTAAACGCGATCGGTTGTGGGATCGATCCCCGCTCGGAGGAGTGATTATATTTAAATAATTTTTAGTTCCTCGGTGGAAAGTGAAGTACAGAGTGTTCTGACACTAGGTTCTATCTGTCTACCCTGCTATGCGGGATAAAAGGTTGAAGCTAATAAAAAAATATATATATATAAGATATATGACATCGTCTGACTGTAAATCTGATTTGATTCCCACTCGAGGGAAATTATTATATTAATTAAGAATATGAGGCCATTCGCGGCGCAGTGGGACAATCCCTAATCGTTAACGCGACCGGTTATGGGTTCGATATTTAAATTATTTCCACTTCTTCGCTTCTGGCAAGACAAAGAGGGCGTCGAGTTCCACCACTCAACACGAAATGTCTCGAATTCTGTGGTGAAAAGCGAAGTACGGAGTGTCTTGACACTAGGTCTGCCCTGCTATGCGGGATAAAAGCGTGGAGATAAAGAAAGTTAAATAAATATATATTATTATTTCTCCGTTCTGGTAAGACAAAGGGCGGTTTTAAGTTCGCAACGCACACACACACAATCTCTTTTTATTATGATTTCGGACGGAAAGCTGTCAACGGAGTATCTTGACACCATATCGTCTCTAACTACTCTGGTATGCGTATATATAAATCTATCAAACCGATAACCAACGTCAGTACAAACAACACTGTACCACTGTGCTAGAACGATAAAAGAGTATAATAATTTAATCTTACTTTTCAATTCTTCTCTATTAACAATGTCTTCGAAGCTCTCCGTCGTCGTCCACAAACATGGCAGCTCTTTCTTAACACCTTTTTTCTGCTGTACTGTTAAATCACTCCAATTCGACAACTTACCAAATGAACATAACAAATCTGGAAATAAGAAAGAAATGAGATTTTAAATGTATTATTATTTTAAGCTTCATGGCATCTATCCCGCATATAGACAGGAAGTGCCTTAGAGTCAAGATATGGTTTTGTCTTACCAGAGCATAAAGAAATAAAAATCTTTCTCTCGAGTGGGAATCGAACCCACAACCGAACGTGTTTACAGTCAGACGCTATCCCACTGTGACACTAGCGATGTTTCCATCGGTCTTTTTAAGATATTCAAGTCCCAGTTCGAATCCCGGTACATTGAAATCTTTATATGTCTACTTAACAACTAACCTTCTTCAAAAAAACGTATAAAAATTTGAACGCAGCGGGATTCGATTAGACCCGCGGCTCTTGGATTAGACCGTCCAAGAGGCGCGGGTTCCAATCCACTGGGTTCAAATTTTTATACGTTTTTTCAAAAATATGGAATAACACTTTAAAAATAGTAAATATTACACTAACCTTCTATTGAGAACTTTATAGGCATTTCAGGCATACTTTCATCATAATATACGGGTAGCCTGTAACATACATTGAAATATTACGTTTATACATATATATATATATATATATATATATATATATATATATATATATATATATATATATAGCGCATAGCAGGGATAGCCAGAGAGAACCTAGCGTCATGACGCTCTATTTTTTCTTTATTCCGCCTGAATTCCAGACACTGCGTGTCGAGTAGCGGAACTATTTCACATTATTTCATACTTCGAGTGAGAATCGAACCCACAACCAATCGCGTTCGCAGTCAGACTGGCTGTACCACTGTGCCATCGATGGTTTCCTTATAATCATATATAGTCATATAGATAATTATGAACCTTCAAAGGCACATTCTTTCAACGTATTCTTGAATGTCTCGAGCTAACTTCATTCTGCTTTAAAAATAAACTGAGTTAACCATAGTGACAAATCACTATGCACTTTTTACACATATTAATAAGAATATTTAGAAATTTATATGAAGCAAAGGAGAGCGAAGTGAAAGGTAACCAGAGGTTCGACCTTCGACAATACAGTATCAATGATACTGGAGGAAGGTGAGAGATGTATGCAGGGACTCCTCTCTGACTACCTCACTATATTCTTCTATCTCTTTCTACTGCATTACTGATAGAGCGAGACAGATATATGTCGATCATCACTGTCTACTCTACTGATTGAGAGAGTGACAGACATATGTATGAAACTCACCCCAAAGAGAATTGCTCAGGACCATGATTGTGCAATTTAAATTCTTCGGACAATAATTTACCCAAATTTTCAACATCGGTGCCTTTAGTTTGTTCCAATAGATCGACTACATTTTGATGAAGACTGAAAAAAATAAATATTATATTTAATATTGGTGAGCAGGGACCATGTTGTTCGGAAACAAAACAAAACAAAAGAGACAATTGTATATATATCACGTTATAACACAAATCTATCGCTTGTAAGACTGTATAACTGGCGCCAGTACTGGCGTACACCCACTGGCGCTAGTCCACTGGCACAAACTCACTGGCGCGAGGCTACTTAAGCCAGTACTGACACGAGTACTCGCCGTGAACTTTTTTTTTAGCTTCACGCTGTCAACAATACGTCAAATACGTGGTAGTGTTACAATTATTTCTTAATATAAATTGATTAACGGTGCCAAATTTCATACGCTTGCGTTTGCGTACTTCTCCATAAAAATAGGTACAAAGTGTTTTCTTCACGCATATATATATATATATATATATATATATATATATATATATATGTACAGACAAACATACCGTTCACATCGCCATACGCGAGCTGCCCTCACGATTTCAATAGTCCAAGGCATTCCGACACTAAGCAAGTTAACAATATCATCATCAATGAAATCGAACCCGGGAGTCTTCGGATACACTTGCAACAATTGCACTATGAAGGATAACGCCATTTGAGCGTTTTTCTGAAAACCAAACAATATACATTAAATTATAAAATGTATAATTGATTCTCTATGTATATTAGAGAGATAAGAGCATATGCCTTAGTGGTCTGAATAGTTGGATAGTTTTCAAGAGGCACGGGTTTGGATCCCGCTTCGTTATAAAATGATTATATTAATATATGTATAACGCTGGGTTAAATCTTAATTTTTTGGCTTTACGCTTTTATCCCGCATAGCAGGGGAGAGAAAAAGTACCTAGTGTCAAGACACTCCGTACTTCTTTTTCCACCGAATTCGAGACATAGAGTATTAAATGATGGAACTCAACGCCGCACATTGTCTTATCATAGCGAGGAAGTGAAAATAAATTAATTATAATCGCTCCCCGGAGTGGGAATTAAACGCACAACCGATCGCGTTTACAGTTGGACCCTGTCCCACTGCGCCACGACCGGCCTTCTCTAAATGTCTTCTCTAACTGGGAAAATGTGAATATTATATATTAAATTCTCGAAAATGTGTATCGAAATATTTGCGTATACAGACAGACAGTCTCACTGTGTGGGCGAGATATATATATAAATTTAAAACAAAGAAATATATTATGCACACCTTTGAATATTGTAAAAGCATTACATTTATATCCTCTTTCATATAGCGGCTATTTATATCCGGTTTTGAAACTGAAAAAAAAATATAACTGTATAATTGACTGGCAGTTGACGCTTTATTCCGCATAGCGGGGCAGTCAGAGATACCACCGAGGTCACGGTAGACTGGGGTTCCTGGACCTCGGCTAGTGGGGGTCGAGATGGTGTGGTGTTGGGGAAACGAGGAGGCCTATATCTGTTAAAACGGAGTCCCACATAACCTGTTCCGAGTCCTAAATCAGGACGGTATCTTTAATACGATTTGCTCACGTTTAAGAAATGGACAGTCACAGATAACCCAGTGTCTAGACACTCCGATGCACAATTATTGCCCGAAATCGAGACATTACGTGTACAGTGGCGGAATTAAAGACAGTATTTTGAAATAATGGTGTGGCAAGTGGCCGTTCCAATTAGTATGCTGTGAACACCAACACTGAACGTCTTCCGGCTGGTGATGATGATTGACAAGTAACGTGATTAGAAAAAAACATGAGACAAACAAACAAACAAACACCCAATTAATATATATGTATATAATTATTAAGAAAAACAGTAATTATGTTTTGAGTGGTGGAATTAGATTAAAGAAAAAAAACCATATAAATGAAACTATTTTAAGTGACTTAATTGCATATATTTTGGTACATTTCCAATAGTACAGTACAGACACAGGCAGTCTCGACGTCGGATTTTCAAAAACGTATTTACAAGAGCCCGGTCGTGGCGCAGTGGGACAGCGTCCGACTGTAAACGCGATCGGTTGTGGGTTTATATTTAAAATCTATTTTCAATCCTTCTCTATGGTAAATAAAACAGAGAATGACGTTGAGTTCCGCCGCTCAACACACAATGTCCCGATTTCGGACGGAAAGCAGTCTACGGAGTGTCTTGACACTAAGTAACCTTCCCGTCCCGTCTAACCTTCTGTGCGGGACAAAGCTGCTTATTTTTTTTTTCTAAAAAAATCTAAAACTCACCTCCTTCATCGGGCATGGATTTGAACCTGTACAAAAACAGATAGATCATTCCGAGCAAATTGCTTTCCGATTTCGGTTCACGCATCACAATCATAATATAGAAGCACTCGTAAAATCTGAAAAATAGAAACTTTAGTTACAAAAAAAAAGCTTGTGTTGTTCTTGCACGTAGAGTGGCGGAACTCAACGCCGCTTTTCGTCTAACCAAAACAGATATATATATTTAAAAAAAAAATAATAAAAAAAACAATACCTTATTCTTAAATCATCACTCAACAAATCATTTAATCCATAAACATGTTTATCTCCTTTAATGCTCAGCAGTTTTAATATGTTTTGCATTTTTGGATCAGATAGTAAGAGCGAGTTCAATTCCCGTGCAGGTCTTTTAGCTGCGGGTTCGTATTCCGGTGACAGTTTCACTAAAAAAAAAGTTTTCATATAATATATTTTATTATTAATGTTTTTTTAGCTTCGCGCTTTTATCCCTCATAGCAGGATATACACCGAATTCGAGACATTGCGTGTTGAGTGGTGGAACTTAACGCCGCATTTTGTCTTACCAGAGCGAAGAAGTGAAAATATTTTTTACATATAATCACTCCCCCGAGTGGGAATCGAACCCACAACCGAACCGTGGGATTAAGCGAGATGCTAAATTCATTTAAAAAAAAATAATATCAATCGTAAATATTCAAAGATAGACAAAGATAGTAAAAAAAAAAGTACGAACATTTTAAAAAACCCAAAAGAAACTCAGCGACATGTTCAAATAAATCCTTTTTGTAATTCTCTTCGAGTATGACAGAGAGGACTCTCTCCTTTTCCACATCAGATAATAAATTTAGACTGGTTTTGGCCTGAAATTAGAAAAAAAAACTGTATAATAAACTTAATTTTTCCTTCTCTCTCACTCTCTGTCTATCTCACTCTTCTTTTAACACTTTTTTTATCAATCTGATCGCATTTTGATCTACCTTTAATACGATGTAGAAGGCCAGTCGTGGCGCAGTGGGCCAACTTTAAACGCGATCGGTTGTGGTTTCGATTCTTGCTCGGGGGACTAACTGTATTTAAATTATTTTCATTTCTGGTAAGACAAAGCGCAGCGTTAAGTTATAAAGTATTTCTCGACGCTGCTAAGCGGGATAAAAAGCGTGACACTAAACGAAACGCTTTATTTCAAAACACGTCACGTGTGTCCGAATCTGATGACAGTATAACAGTGTCATGGCATCAACCTGATGCCATTGTCATCTTTCTATTTAGTATGAATATTAAAATTAATACATTCACGTAAATCTTAAGTATAGCAAGGTAATCAGGGAGAACTTAGTGTCAAGACACTCAACAGTTCGAGATATTGTGTGTTAATTGGCGAAACTCAACGCCTCGCTTTGTCTCACCAGAGCGAAGAAATGAAAATAGTTTGAATAATAATAATATGAATAGGATTTGAACCCACAACCAATCGTGTTTACAGTCAGACGGTGTCCCACTGCGCCACGACGACCTCAACAAAATCGTTTTAAACTATAAAATAAGAAAAAAAAAACAAAACCTCATATACATATAAATCATTATTTAACAATTAAATCAAATTAAATCACTACTTAAAAGACAATAGTGACAAGACACTACGTTTTACACTAATCGATTTGTTCGATTTCCACATGGCGAAATACGGCAAAATAAATAATCCCCGTTCTAGTTGAACGGAACGCGGCGTTAAGTTCCGCCACTATATAAAAAAAATATGTATTCTTACCAATTTTAATCCCTCGGCACTACCCAGGTGATCAACTAAATTTATCGTGTCCTGTATGGTGACGGGTTCGTTTCTAGCATTTCGTATATACGCGTCCAATATTCGGAGGCACTTCAATTTCTCCCGACTGACCGTTATTTTTGATAGTAAATCTGTTATTTTTCTGAGAAAAAAAAATAAACACATTATTATAATCAATAATAATATTATAAATACGAGAATAACTCTATCTGTTTGTCTGGCCCATACTGAAGGTTGTTATACAGAGGTCTATGATTCGTTATAACGAGGTGAAACATTGTGAAATTAAATTTAGATAACTGAAAGAATTCGTTAAGTTGAGTTTGTGAATTGACGAAATTCGTTATATATAGGAAATTAATGAAAATATTTATGATAAATATATTCGTATGTAAAATATTTTACATTATATCGAAATAATCGTAATATTGGGGTTCGTTATATTAAAGTTGCACTTTACTTACCGAAAATTGCTGTAGTCGCAAACAAACGGACACCCGATTTGAGTGTAATATAAAACCTTTAAATATTCCATAACGTCACTTCTGTGTAATTTAATCAAAAACTTTCGAAACCTATAAGAAAAAAAGAGAAATTGGCATTTTTTTAACTCATTTTTTTTATTTTTTCTAATATAAGTAATTTCTAATATAGTCAGAGACAACCTAGTGTCAAGAAAATTCACTCAAAATTGAGATATTGCGTGTTGAATGACACACTCAACGCCCCGCTTTGTCTTATCAGAAAATACATTGACAATGTATTTTTAATTTAAATGTATATAATCATTTCCACAAATGAGAATCGAACCCACTACCAAAAGCGTTTACAGTTGGACGCTGTCCCACTGCACCACGACGGCCTGTGAATGCCGGTCGTAAAACAGTGGGACAGCGTCTGACTGTAAACGCGATCGGTTGCAGGGTTCGATTCCCATTCGGGGAAATAATTAAATTTAATTATTTTCATTTCTTCGCTTTGGTAAGACAAAGCGTTGAGTTCCGCCACTCAACACGTAATGTCTTTGTATCTTTGTGTAATGTAGGTACTTCCTGACTACCCTGCTATGTGGGATATCCTCGTATATGAAAAAATTAAGGCAAAAAATAGATTGGCTGTTTAGCAGTTTTTACTACGTTATTAAAATTTAAAAAAAAATATTAACCTAAATATTAACATATTTAAATTTATAATTGAATTCTCGTCTTCATAAAATAAACATCAAATGGGAATCGAGTCTACGACCACCGTCTTTACAGTTCAAACTGTTTCACTATACCCAATGGGACATAATTAACATTACCCCTTATATATATACATTACCCCTTTCATGAAAGACATAACGCGGCGTTTCGTTCAAACACTCACCAAAAAACAGTCAACGAAGTGTCTTGACATTTGGTTGTCCGACCACCGTGCTGTACGGGATAAAGCGTAAACATTATATCCTTACCGATCAAATACTTTCTCCCTATCGGTGTCCAATTGTAAAGCAATTCCGAACACTTCACACACTTCTATGTACGTATGTTTGTGTTCAATTAAGCCGAGCAAAGCCGGCACTAATTCTTGTATGTATTTCTGACATTTCAATATATTCTTCAGTATGTGTAAACATACCTTTAGTTTTTCCGCGTTCTTTTCTATTAAAATAAAATTATTTATAAATTTTTCAAAAACGTATAAAAAATTGAACGTAGCGGGATCCGAACCCGCGCCGCTCCCCGCCACGAATCCCGCTGCGTTTAAATGTTTATACATTTTTCAAAAGGTTTCTCTAATCCTTAGTGTGGATGACACTTTGAAATAGTAAAATAAATAGAGGTTAAGGGGTTAGAGAAGGGGGGGGGGGGTGTACAATGATGGTCTCACTAAGGGGACCGCTTGCCACAAGGAGGGAGGAGGGCTAAAATACATCATGAATCTTGACACTTTATGGAGGGCTCCCTAACAAGTGTACAAGATTTTCGACGATACAATAACGGGTTCGAATACCGCTACATTAAAAAGTTCAAAGGTTTTTTTTATTATTGCCCATGATTATTATGTGTGAAAAACATTCAAAAATAGTTTTTACAATTACGAATGACCGAATGAAAGACTATACAAGTGATTGGTTGTGGGTTCAATTCTCACTCGGGGGAAATATTTAAATTATTTTCATTTCCTCGCTCGGGTTTTAAAACGCAGCGTTGAGTTCTAACACTCAATGATGTATTGAATTCGGCGGAGATCAGAGTACATAGTGTTTTGACACTACGTACATTCCGTCAACCCTGCCACGCGGGATAAAATGAATGAAGCTCAAAAAAAATACTTTTAAAAAAATATTGAAAAAAAAAATTAACCTGCGAAATACATCTCAAAACTGGACCAAGGTATCACGACATTCTGCCAAATATTCAATAGTTTTACTAATCTGTCAACTAGAGAGTAATATATATTTTTTCTCGCCCCATAAAATATGGCGGTACTGATTAAAAGACGGATGGTGTCATTTATATACACACTGTTTGTGTCTTCATGCCACAATATTAGTGTGTCAAGCTGAAATTTAAAACACAGATTATATATCAAGTGTATATTTTGTGGCGGAACTCAACGTCGCACTATGTATGTAAATTGAAGGTTAACAAATGTTGTTGAACGTCTAACTGTAAACCCGATCCGTTTTGAGTTCGAATCTCATTCGGAGGAATGATTATATTTACAATTATATTCATTCCCTCGCATCTGGTGATTCGGCGGGAACCCTGCTATACGGGATAACTGCGTGAAGCGCAGTGTGACAGCGTCTGACTGTAAACGCGATCGGTTGCAAGTTCGTTCCCCGCTCGGGGGAGTGATTATATTTAAATTATTTTCACTTCCTCGCTCTGGTAGCGAAGTAGGGAGTGTTCTGACACTAGGTACTTTCTGTCTACCCTACTATGCGGCTTAAAAGCGTGATGCTAAAAAAAGAAATTATAAATATTTATGTATACTTGTTTGTTTATTTGTCTGTTGATTGATTAATTGCATTCAGTCATCAAAACTAAAACTGGGAAGTGCGAGTAAAATTTAGTTTGTAACACTTGAGCCAATGCTTGTGAATAATATATATACAAATAAATAAAATTGTTCTGTTTGTAATATTAAAATGGCGAATAAATGATGGGGAATGCAATAAAGGCAACGACAGAAGGCATAGTGGAATACAATTTGAAGATGGCCATAAAAGATAGGCACCAGGCGGTCACGTCCCCCACCATAGATGTCAATGCCCTTTTCCCGCCAAATGCCTCACACTGAGACCCAAAAATAATTCTCATTATTTTAAGATATATTTAGTTTTATATGTTCAATATGAAATACAATCTATATAAATGTACCTCGTAGAATTAAGATAATTTAATTTTGTCAAAAAATTCGCTTAATTATAAATATAGATCTTAGTTCCAAGTAGCTGATTACAATTATATGTAAGAGAGAAATAAGTAACAATAAGGCAAAGAAAGACACAGACCCAGTCTGTAGTGTATTAAATTATATATATATATATATATATATATATATATATATATATATATATATATATATCTATATATATATATATATATATATATATATATATATCTATATATATATATATATATATATATATATATATATATATATCTATATATATATATACATATATATATATATATATATATATATCTATATATATATATATATATATATATTAAAATAAGCGCTTTTGGCTAAAGACATATGTAAATATATATATATATATATATATATATATACACGGTACATTTAACTATTTTTACAAATTCTGTATGTTTGTTCCAACTAACCTTTGGAACGGCTGGACCGATTTTGATAGGACTTTTACGGAAAGTCAATATAATATACAGTAACTTGGGCTATTTTTTTTTAAACAATAATAAAAAAAACCAAAGATATCAAAATATATTATAAAATAGTAAACTCACCACATCTAAATGTAAATCATTTAACATTTCCTTTTGCGACGTACCAACTATCATATTGAGCAACGCCGGCTGTAAACCACTAGCGTATGCCTTCAACTCTTCCTTGCTATTACATATTGCCTGGAAACAAAGCTTTATTTATCACGATTTGAATGGCGGAACTCAACGCCGTGTTATATTTATACTAAATAATAATCCAATGCGACAAAAAATATTTTTTAAAAACAAGCTTTTTTTCTATAATATTCTATAATGCAATTCTATAAATGTAATCCGCCATTTTGTTGCGGCGGCCATTTTATATTAACAACGAAATCGATTATAGGTAATTCCATTGTCATCAGAATTGAAGTCGTAATCCAAATTTCACTGGGTAGAGGGTCGAATTGAGATTGCAAAATTTCACACACACTAACTAACTAATTAACACACACAAGTTAAATAAAAGCTTGCAATAAAAAGAGGCCGGTCGTGGCGCAGTGGGACAGCGTCTGATTGTAAACGCAATCAGTTGCGGATTCGATCTCCGCTCGAGGGAGTTTAAAAATATTTTCACTTCCTCGCTCTGGTAAGATAAAGTGGGGCGTTAAGTTCAATCACTCAACACGCAATGTATCAAATTCGGTAGAAAGCTAAGTACGGAGTGTTTTGACACTAGGCACTTTCTGTCTACCTTGCTATGACCTTAGAAAAAAAAATTAAAAATTAGTAACCTGACCCAACAGCCATCTAACATTTGTATGTATTTCATTATTTTTTAACGTTTCTTCTAGAGCATTCATACAAACAACGTCTTCAACACCATTACGCTTATTAAACAGCGATTTGAAAGACGCTATACACGGGTGACGGTTTATAATGTTATCTTTTACCATTATTTCTTGGAATTCAACCTGAAATACACACATACGCGCAAATCAATATACACACACAAAATACAAGTTGTCATAGCAACACGTTTGTTTGTTTTTTTAAAAAAAAAACTGAATTTATTTCGAAAATCTTACTGATTATGATAAGTTACATAAGAAAGACTCATAGGATACAAGTATCCAAAGCCATGATGATAGAATTTATTTTATGTGTTTGTCTGTGAGTTTGTGCATACTGATCTCAAAAAACGGCTGTACCAATTTAAATGCAGTTTTCATTATTGTATTTCTGTCACCTTAAAGTAAAGTGTTACTTTTATTTGAATCGATTTATAAATAGGTAAGTTAATTCCAAATTAAAGTATTTAGTTACAAAAAAATTATATCAAAAACAAATATATACAGACAAACATATATTGTGTCAACTAAATAAGCACATAACTGGCATAATGGCACACACATACCGTCTCGTTCTCCACGTCGTTTGTCAAATCATACATGTATGGGTTTTCTGAGAGCGTGCGAGTAAACATACGCGTGCGAGCGCTCGCCATTCTCAATGTGACATCTGTTGTTGTGTTTGAAACGGCATGGCGGGTGACGCGCTGATTCTGAAGTAGGAAATACACTAATAGACTTTTTATTATTTTTTTTTTAAATGGTTATTCCCAACTTAGGTAAAGAATATATTGAAAAAAAAAAGGAATAAATTTTGAAGGCGGAATTCGAACCGATGCGTTCGCTGAATACCGCCCGGCTGCATCTTGATTGTACTTAGAAATCCAAATTGATACGTTAACAACGCGTTGCCTTAGCAACGTGTATATCATATCATGCCATATGTTAGTGGGTTATGATTATTTTATTAATTAAATATATTTTTTTTATAATATAACTTGCTTTCTCCTAATCCATCTCTATATAAAGTATAACTGTACAATATTTCATACTTCAACGTCTGCGTAATTTTCGTAAAAATAGGTACAAAATTTTTGCTTCACGTATTAATATTTAAATAACAAGTGTATTATATCTCTCTGGTCATCGTGGCTTAGTGGAGCGGTTTTGGATTATAAATGAGATGGTTGTGTTCGACGTTTGCTCGAGGGAATATATATTTTTATAGCTTCACACTCCGTATTCCGCTTTCCGCTGAATTCGATACATTGCGTGTTAAGTGAAAAATTATTTAAATATAATCTTTCCCCCGAGTTGGAATCGAACCCACAACCGATCGCATTTACAGTCAGATGCTGTCCCACTGCGCCACGACCGGCCACAACCAATCTTATAAAACTAACAATAATTGAATTCTAACCATTACACGAGCATGGAACGAACAACCATCGCATTAACAGTCAGAAGCTGACCACTGAGCCGCTATGGTGTCAATTTCCCATCACTCACCCATTGTTCTCTGACAGGTAGATCTGGTATTTCATCATCATTAATTAATTTAATCCAAACATTTGAGTTGTACAGTTGGCGGTACACAGCCGCACCGGGATCCATTAAGCAAATGGCCGCCACCAAACAATTATAATTGGCACAATGAAATTCTCTAAAAAAAAAAAACAAATAAACACCTACTTGTAACGCGATCGGTCGTGAGTTCGAATCCCGCTCGGTGAAATGATTACGTAACCAAACGCGGGTATTGACATTCCCGCGTATCACGGAGAATGTCATTCTTTTTTTAACTTCACGCTTCTATCTCTCATAGCGGGGTAGACAGAAAGTACGTCAAGTAGTGTCAAGACACTCCGTAATTCACTTTCCGTCGAATTTGAGACAATGCGTGTTGAGTGGTGGAACTCGCGTGGAAATGTCCCCGCTCTGTTAAGTCTAGGTGTGACGTGATGTGGTGTGGTTATTTCCATTAAAATAATTTAAATATAATCATTTTGAGCGGAAATCGAACCTAAAACCGATCGTGTTTACTCAATATATGACAGTCCGTCTGAATTGTGTTTTTTTCAAAAACAAGATTTTCAAGCTATTAATTAAAATAAAAAAAATAATAACACGCCATTTTGTTATGGCGGCCATTTTGGATAAAAGTGTATGATTCACCTGAAGCTCGCATCCACTATGTCGCGTAACGTACAGCCTAGTTTACATATAGTTTTGACAAAACCATTGTTTTTAGTGCATTTATTAATATTTTCTTTTGGTATCTGAAGAGAAAAAAAAAGAACAGTATGAATAAAAATATCGTTTTGAAATAAAAAATATTTTGAACGCATTATTCGTGTATATTTTATTATGTTTTATTATTTACCCGACGTTTCCATCCAACTGATTAAAATAGTTACATTTAATTATATAAATTATATTATATAAATTAAAAATGTACAAAACGGTTGTGGGTCAGAAAAGGAAAGTATATATCTTATTTGTTAACAACACACGGCGTTGGGTTCCGCAGCCCAACTTACATAGCCATATAATAGATCGAAAGCTTTAGAAGATAAAAAAAAAATATCTTCTAGAGTCCTTTGTAATATCACAACAAGTCCTTCTATAGTTGTAAATGTACCAGTATATAGGAGTATATATGTGCACACACACACACACACAGACACACACACATATGTGTGTGTGTGTGTGTGTGTGTGTGTATGAGTGTGTGTGTGTGTGTGTGTGTGTGTGTGTGTGTGTGTGTGTATGAGTGTGTGTGTGTGTGATGTGTGTATGATTATTTATCACACTCACCTTTTCAAATATAATTTGTATAACATTCAAAGCCCTGACATATTCTGAAACACACTCCTCATAGTGTCTATCTTCTTTACTACGCGGAAACCTCTTTAACACAGAGAGTAAATCTTCCGAGACATTATAAAAGAATTGTTCACAATCGTTCAACTTCGAGAATCTATTTCAATGTATAGAAAAAATAAAAGGGTAATATAGCACAGTTATTGTGTTTGGTGTGACAATGTAAACACGATTGTGGGTTCGATATGTAATGGGGGGGAAATACACAAAACAATTCAGAGTACAACAGCAAAAGCATTTACGTCAATTTCTAGAATTTTTTCATACAATTATTTTAAAATCTGAATAAGTTGTGCCAATATTGTAATAAACTTATGTATGGGGCCTTCTAGAGATTAGGTGATATGAATTTCATGGTGTTTTAACCCCTACCACGTCATTTTCCAAGGTAGCCCCTTCCGTCACGCTGTTGTTGTCAAGCATCGTCACGCTTTGTCGACCATATCGCGGGATAAAAAGTGTGAAGCTCAAAAAAGATCCTTTACAGTATTTACTATTTTTAAAGTGTTATTCCACACTAAGGATTAGAAAACATTTTTGAAAAAACGTATAAAAATTTGAACGCAGCGGGATTCGAACCCACGCCTCTTGGACGGCATCCAAGAGGCGCGGGTTCGAATCCCGCTGCGTTCAAATTTTTATACGTTTTTTCAAAAATCCTTTACAGTGTTGGACGCATTCACGCACACATGCATATATTTAACGACATGTGTAATAATTTCCTTGATGATTGTTTTTTTTCTATTCATCTACAGGTTTGAGAAAAGGCGTGGTGGGATAGCGTCTGTTTGTAAACACGATCAGTTGTGGGTTCGATGCCCACGTGTATAGAATGATTATATTTAAATTATTTTCACTTCGTCACTCTGGTAAGAAAAAGTGTGGCGTTGAGTTCCACCACTCAACACGCAATGTCTCAAATTCAGTGAAAAGCGAAGTACGGAGTGACTTGACACTAGGTACTTCTTATCTACCATGCTATGAGGGAAAAAAGCGTGAAGCTATAAAAAAGAGCATAAGAAAGAGAAGCAGCATCACTAACCTTAGCAAAGGCAATAACAACCTCGTAGTGGAGTGACCACGTGCGTCATTACACTTGGAGTGAACGAGAGAGAGGACACTCTGTCCCTCTCCAGCATCAGCCAACCCACTCATACATAATTGTATGGCATCATCCCACCATCCTTTTGTTTTGTCATCTGGGAATTTATTTTAAAGTAGTTTCTATATAAGTATAGCAGGGAAAATAGTGATCACTGCAAGCGGTTGTGGGTTCGATTCCCACTCGAGGAATGATTAATTAACTATATTTTAATCAATTCTATTTTCTCTCTCTGGTAAGATAAAGAGCAGCGATGAGTTTCGCCTTTCAGCACACAATGTCTCAAACTCGGCAGAAAGCAGAGTACGAAGTGTCTTGACACTAGGTACAATGTGGTTTCCATTTTCAAACGCTTATATTAAATTCCATATAATATTATTTCATATTCGATGAGGTGTTGAAAATTGCGCATTTATACAAGCAAACAGTATACAATTTTAAATCAACAAATTTACTCACTTGATGCCATTTGGGCAACTTGATCTAGAAGATCTAGATTTTTTCTAGACAATATATCTAGGTAGACTTTGAAACACGTGGCCGATGTGCCCCGGAGCTCACTCAAACGTGATGGGAGATAAGAACGTAGAACTGTATGAATTGAGCTGAAAAATAATCGTTGAAATTATAAAATTATTCGCGGCGTTAAGTTACACCATTCAAACCCAATGTCGAGCTTGCGGGAAAAGTAAAGAAATAAACGTTCTGACACTACGTTTGTCTCCGAGTACCTTAGCGGGATAAGACGTGAAAGTGTAAATATAATGCTATCCACTTAATTTCGGTATACTTAAATAAAAAAAAATGTTTTTAACACCGCAATAATTTAAATTAAGAGTAATGGTCATATTTGTTTTCATTTCACCACTCTAGTAACACAAATTGCGGGGTTCAGTACCGCCACTCAACACACAATGTCAAGACAATGGGCTGTCTTTGTTAAATCAGTAAAATATATACACACACACACACACAAAAATCAAAGTCAAATAATAATTTTATTAACAAAACAGGAAAAGTTCACTAAAGTTAATGCCTGAGAAGAACAGACGGAAGAAACTATGTGGGACTTTTTTTCGACCCAATATGTCTTCAGCTGTTATGGTGTCCATGATTTCTTCTTATTATATTTATTTATTATTTATATTATTTTTTACAAATGTTTTCAAACTAAACAGATAATGGGCCGAGAATACTGGATACATTGCGATAAATAAAAAAAAATAAAAATAAACTAGAAGGAGAACTCCTCTCGAGGAACCGGTAGTAGCCTCTTTGAAGGACTCAAGGAGTCCCTCTAAACGGCAGCTCCCAGATCAACATCCTAATACCAATATTATTCTAACAATATTATCTATATTAAAAAAAGGCATCACTTAATAAAATGACAAACAACACACAAACACAGACACTCGAAGTGGAAATGGGAGCACTGAGAGAGGATCTCTCAAAACTCCCATGGGAACGGGGAGTATCAGGATTTTACGTACTTAAGTCGTAAACTTTTTTTTTTAGCTTTACGCTTATATTCACAAAAAGTACTTAGTGTCAAGACACTCGGTACTCCGCTCTCCACCGAATTCTAAACATTAAGTGACGGAACTCAACGTCGCAATTTGTCTTACCAGACAGAGGGAATGTGAATCATTTAAATATGAGTCCCGGGGGGTATCTGATCTCTAGGCCTTTTTTTAAAAAAAAATACTAGAAAATCTTACCTAATCTTACCACTAGTGGCACTAACGAATTCAATTTTCTTATCTAGTCTTGTTTCATTCTTATTAACTATATCGAATACCCAATGCTGTATCGATGTTGGTAGAATCGATAAATAAGTTAGCGCCTGTACTTGTTCTTCGTGCGTTGAATTATTACAGAATACCGGCCACGCCTGCAAATATGGAAAGCTGGATACATTGTATGGCTTAGTGGTTGTTAGACTCGGATAGCTTTTATAAGACGCGAACACAAGTCACGATTTTAAGTCATTTAAAACTATTTTTCTGTTTTATATGTTTTTTTAGCTTTACGCTTTTATCCCGCATAGCAGGGTAGACAGAAAGTAACTAGTGTCAAGACACTCCGTACATCGCTCTCCACCGAATTCGAGACATTGTGTGTTGAGTGGTGAAACTCAACGCCGCTCTTTGTCTTTACTAGAGCGCGGAAATGAAAATAATTTAAATATAATCACTCCCCCGAGTGGGGATCGAACCCACAACCGATCGCGTTTATAGTCAGACCCAAATTTTTTATATCCAAATATGTGAATAATACTTTAAAAATACTAATAATGTATAAACATTTAAAAACAGTTGTATTCGAACACGTGTAATTTAGGCACCGGTCCAGGTGCTCGATATCGACGTACAAAACCTATAGATTCCTACAAAATTCATACAGAGTCCTTCACAAGGCCTCTCTCACATCAAAGAGCTCACGTCTAGTATTATTGTACAAATATATTGCGCAATATGTATTAGTATGCTTTCTGTATTGTGCTAATAAGTAATATTGAAGTATATATTAAACGAAGGTCCCAGGTTCGATGTCTACTTTACACTCAGTAAATTATTATATTTAAATTATTTTCCCGATCTTTTGATAAGTTTTCTATTATGCAAATATTATTTATAAGTTAGTCATACTTGTGGCGTCATCTACAATGCAATATGGAAAAAATGTCCATAACTAATCCATTCATGTTAAATATATATATATATATATATATATATATATATATATATATATATATATATATATATATATATTAAAAAAAAAAAGAATTTATTGATAAACTATTCTCACAAAAACAGAATGCAGCGTTGTATTCCGCCGCTGAACTGAAAACTGAGTACTTTCAACACTAGATTATCTGTTATAAGAAAAAAAAAATGACCGCCTCAGCCAATTCGACGGTTTCTCCATATTTATCATTCACCGCTGCATATTTCAAAATGTCAATTAGGAGAACGCTAGAGCTCTCCATGTCTGTTGACACAATTATATAAGGCCTTTCAACCAGACGCCCGTACGTTGCTTTCATGAACGCTCGACAAAATTTGACACCTTCACCTGATTTTCCTGAAAATTAAAAAAATAAATAAAAATAATACGTAAGGAACATCAGTTATTGAGTATTGAGACGAAGCAGAACTATAGAGAGGAAGCTCCTCTAGTGTCATGCGAGCCTGGTACAACTCTCTTGTTTATTTGATACACTTATTTAATATATAAGCAGTCAACGGAGTGTCTTGACATTAGGTTCTCTCTAACTACCCTGCTATGCGGGATGGCGTGTGAAGCTGTTTATATATGTAGTATATAGAGACTATGGAAAGGGAGCTACTTTAGTTGCATGCGAGCCTGGTACAACTCTCTTATTTATATGATACATTTATTTAATATATAAGCAGTCAACGGAGTGTCTTGACACTCAATTCTCTCTGCCTACGCTGCTATGCGGGATGGCGCGTGAAGCTGCTTATATATGTAGTATATAGAGACTATAGAGAGGGAGCTCCTCTAGTGTCATGCGAGCCTGGTACAACTCTCTTGTTTATTTGATATAATTTAATATATATAAAAAATTACCTTTCACTAAGACTTCCATAAACTCCTCCCTAGAGAAAAAGCCCAAAGAAACTTCAACCAAATCCGTTAAATACTCCATTTTCCGTTCCAAATTCCGTTCCAAAACCCCCAGATCGTGTAAAACAAATATTCTATCGAGCCAACGTTTTATCATGACAATGGACGACGACCCCATCAAAATGGGTCCATCAAAATATTTCAAAGCCTCTCGGAGGGAGGGTATGAAAACCTCATGTTGATTGTCCAGAGAATATTTCTCTATACCCTCCGTTATCTCTTTTATTGGATAATCTTCTATAATATTTTTGATCGCCTCTTGAACGCTATCAAAATACATATCGTGAGTTCTAATCATTGATAACGCAAACAAAACATCTGATGTAATTTGATGCTGAGGTGTTAATTGCATTAGAAAATTTGAAATAATACTGAACGTGTTCTGAAAAATAATTAAAAATTAATTTAATACTGAAGTAGCCATTATGGCGCAATGGACTGACTGTAAGCAGGATGGTAGTCAATTCAATCCTTGCTCTGGGAAAAAAAATAATTTAAACTAGCTTTGCCCACAACTTTATCCGCGTTATTTTATAAATCTTTCAAAAGCTATTTAGCTATTTGCCAGTGAAAGTTACGTCAAAATTGATTTAGCCATTCCATAATACATGTTAGCCGAAACAAACAGAC
Organism: Dryadula phaetusa; assembly: GCA_032432895.1. Classification (NCBI taxonomy): domain Eukaryota; kingdom Metazoa; phylum Arthropoda; class Insecta; order Lepidoptera; family Nymphalidae; genus Dryadula; species Dryadula phaetusa. The sequence goes on along the minus strand of JAOYRS010000090.1, from coordinate 187,282 downwards.
ACCATAATTTATATTATATATATATATTAGTTATCGAATAGAATAAGACACTCGAATAGAATAAGAGTCGAATAGAATAATCAGGCTGAAATAGTTTCAATTAGTAAAAACCAAAGATGTTATTTTTGTCTAAATCGTATTATATATTTTAATGTCATTGCGATATTTAATCTGTAATTTCCCATTTTTTATTTATACCTCTCACTATATTATAAAAATTCTATTTATTATTTATGGAAACATCGCCATGTGAAATATTAATATGTAATTATTACATTTAAAAATTATATATTGAGGCCGGTCGTGGCGCAGTGTGACAGCATCTGACTGTAAACGCGATCGGTTGTGGGTTCGATCCCCACTCGGGGGGAGTGATTATATTTAAATTATTTTCACTTCCTCGCTCTGGTAAAGACAAAGAGCGGCGTTGAGTTCCATCACCCAACACACAATGTCTCGAACATGGTGGAAAGCGAAGTACGGAGTGTTTTGACACTAGGTAATTTCTGTCTACCCTGCTATGCGGGATAAAAGCGTGAAGCTAAAAAAAAAAATATGAGGAATCAACTTACCAATTTATTACTCCCTAATAGAACATTAGAAAACGTCCTAACAAATTCAAAGAATACGGCTTTATCATGTCGTTCATTACATGAATTCAAATAACCATTTCTCCTAACAATTTCCTCGGATTTCAATTCATCAAATTGAAAAATTAATTTAATTTCAATTAAAATCAACAAATTAAACGATTCACACGCACAAAAACAATATTCTAAAAAATTTTTGTTACTTTTGTCCATATCGAATATTTTTTTAATAAATTTCAATGCGATTCTGATATTTAATCTGTCGTCCGTTCCCATTTTGTTTATAATCTTCAATATATTATCTATGGTATTGTCTATAGTGTTGCCATCGAAAAGTTCTATTTTATCTGTGAAAACATTCGCCGCCATGTTGAATACGTTTAAATTGTATTTTTTTATGTTCAAAATTTTAATAATTATGTTGGGGAGAAATTTTTTGGAAAGCAAGTTGTTGTCTTCCAACATTTTTGTACAGATCTTGAGAAGCTCCAATACAGCTTGATATTTAGCTGAAAATAATAATTCAAGCTAAAATTATTGAGAAATAAAATGTAATAATTTTAAAATAAAAAAAACAACAACATTCGTTGTATTCCCAAAAACAAGCAAACTTAAACGCAATTGGTTGTGGGTTCGGTTCTCACTCAGGTAAATTAATATATTTATAATAATTACTTGCATTGCTGCACTCTGATGAAACAAAGTAAGGCGTTGGGACAGAGAATAACAAACAAAGGAATTTAGTCATTTCCCTCTAGTGGGAATCGAACCTACAACCGATCGCGTTTACAGACAAGACGTCTTTATACAAAATAAGAGATATGTATATTAACATGTGTAGCAGTGTATAAACTCGATCGGTTGTGGGTTCGATCCTCACTCGCTAGAGTAATCTTATTTAAATTATTTTCACATCCTCGCTCTGGTAAAAACAAAGTGCGGCGTTAAGTTCCACCAATCAACACGCAATGCCTGGAATTCAGTGGAAAGGGAAGTACGGAGTGTCTTGACACTGGGTACTTTCTGTCTATCCTGCTATACGGGATAAAAGCTAAAAAAAAAAACAAAAAAAGAACAATACTCACTGTCATTCTGTTCAGTAGTCAGTAGATTTTCCAAAAACTTCTCGAGCAATACATTCTCGTGTGACCGAAGCGCTTCTTCCAATGTCGTGCAAAGCGCTTTACGAGATTTTAATGATTTTTCTTCCATTATTAACTAAAAACCAAAATTTCAAATAATTTATTTCTAACAATTTCTTAACATAACATTTTTAAGTTTTATTTAATGTGTATAGTTTATTAAACGCGGCGTATTCGTAATCCAATCGAAATCTAAAGTTTTTCCGTATAGACGGAACCAAGTGTGTTTTACAAGAGCGTAAAATATGAAAATAATCTAAATACCCCCGAGTGGGGATTGAATCCATAACCAATCAGAGTAACAGTCTAACAATGCCACATTGCGCCACCATGCGTCCCATAAAAATAATAACAACTTCATACATACAACATATATACATACAACATATATACATACAACATATATACATACAGACATACATAAAAAATACTTAAAAGTTTACTTGAGATACTGTTCTTTCGGATGTCGTTTAAATATCCCGACCGACTGTAACGGTCTTACTTTCAGAGGAAGTTCGTTCTAAAAATGGAAGCTTATTCCAAAACCGGAAGTTCATTTCAAAAACCGGAGGCTCATTTCCAAAATGGAGGATCATTTCAAAAAAGGAATCTCGTTTCATAAATGGAAACTTATTTCAAAAACCGGAGGCTCATTTCCAAAATGGAGGATCATTTCAAAAAAGGAATCTCGTTTCATAAATGGAAACTTATTCCAAAAACTGGAGGCTCATTTCCAAAATGGAGGATCATTTCAAAAAAGGAATCTCGTTTCAAAAATGGAAACTTATTCCAAAAACTGGAGGCTCATTTCCAAAATGGAGGATCATTTCAAATAAGGAATCTCGTTTCAAAAATGGAAAGTTATTCCAAAAACTTAAGGCTTTTAAATGTACCCGAAAAAACATTCATACATTGCAAGTTAAAAAAAGGCTTCACCTGTAAAAGCTCCAGTACTCCATCTCCGTCTTGCCACAAGTCTGACGTGACGTCACTATTCATGTCGCGATTGACGTCATAGCGTGACAATTTTGTCACAACTAGCAGAAGGGCTTTACGTAATATCGCATTTGTTTTTGTTGCTACTGAAAATTTGGTAAATTGTTAAAACATCGGTTAGTTTTTGTATCAAACTGGGAAAATAGTGATAAGCGAATAATTTAATATTCTAGTATATTTAAAGTGTTACTTCACACTTAGGATTAGAAAACATTTTTGGAAAAACGTATAAAAAAATTGAACGCAGCGGGATTCGAACCCGAGCCTCTTGGATACCGTCCAAGCGCACTGACCGCGTGCGCCGTACGTTCTACATCCGGCTGTATTTAAATTCTTATACGTTTTGTTACAACGTTATTTATATTATTAACATCTCTGTACAGAGATATTTACAAATTTCTGCTGATTATTAAATATCATTTAATATTTGTTCTTATTCTATTCTATCTAATGTATGGCCGATGCTTAGGAGAGAGGAGAAAGGAGCAGCATCTGGGACTCGCGACACGGGGCTCCTTTTTTTCAAAGACCCGTTCTGATTATTAAATATCATTTAATATTTGTTCTTATTCTATTCTATCTAATGTAAGGCCAATGCTTAGGAGAGAGGAGAAAGGAGCAGTATCTGGGACTCACGACACGGGGCTCCTTTTTCTTCAAAGACCCGTTGAAAAGATAATAATAAAGTTTCAAGTTGTAACGAGAATTGTTTCAGAAAATATTATTTCACGATTTTCAGCGAGCAATTGTTATTCTTAATAGATTTATATAATTTCACCTATATAAATATCTTTGTAAAACAATTTGTTTTAGCTTCGCCTACCATCTCCCATAACCGGTTAGTCAGAGAGAATATCTAGTGTCAAGATTCGCCCGAAATCAAGACATTGCGTGTTGAATGGCAAACTGAACGCCGCGCCTTGTCTTATCAATGAGGTGAATTAAAAATATATTTTACTATAACCATTTCTACGAGTGGGAATCGAACCTCTATACCACTGCACTACGAAAAATCTTGCAATGTTATTTTGACTCAATTTTCATTTTATTTACTTCAAAATGTGCACACGTGTCCGGATTCGATGACAACATGATTGTCATGGCACAAACCTGATGTCATTGTCAGAACGAATATATACACGAGGTTATCATTTTAAAAGAAGTTAATTTCGTTTTAAATTATAACATATGAATCTATTTACTATTTTTAAAGTGTTATTCCAAACTTGGGATTAGAAAACATTTTTGAAAAAACGTATAAAAAATTGAACGCAGCAGGATTCGAACCCGAGCCTCTTGGATACCGTCCAAGCGCTCTGACCGCTAAGCCATGCGTTCTACTACCAGCAAATTTCTACTACTTAAAGATTATTAAGAAATAATCGTTTAACAAGAGAGATTGCTATTTTATTTTAATATTTACTATTTTTAAAAGTGTTCTTCCACACTTAGGATTAGAAAATATATTAGAAATATAAATTTTGTATACGTTTTTTCAAAAACATTTACATATGAATGTTAAAAGCAATACTTACGTTTAGAAGTTATTAAATTGAATAATATATTTAATGCCTCAATATCTTCATATTCTATTGCAGATATGATAAGGGTTCCCAATTTGAGCTAAAAAATAATATTGTTATATTAAATTATTTATTTTTTTTAGCTTCACGCTTCTATCCCGCATAGCAGGTTAGACAGTAAGTACATAATGTCAAGACACTCCATACTTCGCTTTCCACCGAATTCGAGACATTGCGTGTTGAGTGGTGGAACTCAGCGCCGCACTTGGTCTTTTACACAACCGATCGCGTTTACAGACGCTGTCACACTGCGCCACGACCGGCCTTATTTTATTAAATAATAATTTTTCCAAAAAATCGATGGATGTGTATTCGATTCCCATTTAAGGGAATTTAACTTAACGTATCTCTCATGGTGTAAGCACCTATCCTTGGGTGTCTCAAGTCTCTTTTATCTCGTCTTGTCCGTTAGACATTCCTCATGCTTTTTCCGTGACCTTCCTCCAAGATCATCGATAATGCGATCTCGAAGGTCAACCGATGTCTCCCCCGACCTCTCGTACTGCTCACCTTCATACATCTTTCATTACTCATCCTCTCCACGTGCCTAAACCACCTGAGCACGTCCTTTTACTCTTACTATGATATTCTCATCCAATATATAATTCATTGTAATATAATGAATTATATATAAATCATTATAATATTCTAATATAATGAGGCCGGTCGAGGCGCAGTAAGACAGCATTTAACTGTAAACGCGATCGGTTGTAGGTTCAATCCCCCACTCGGAGGAGTGATTATATTTAAATTATTTTCACTTCCTCGCTCTGGTAAAGACAAAGAGCGGCGTTGAGTTCCACCACCCAACACGCAATGCCTCGAATTCGGTGGAAAGCGTAGTACGGAGTGTGTTAACACTAGGTACTTTCTGTCTATCCTGCTATGCGGAATAAAAGTGTGAAGCTAAAAAACAATATTAACAGTATATGCAATTCGCATACACGTTGCCAAGGCTACGTATATTCTACGTGTCAACTAGATCTCTAGTACACAATTATTATGTTGTTACATTATTATAGAATTGAACCCACTTACCTTCAAATCATTATCGACTTCCCAAATTAAGATATCTTCAAGCTGTTTGATTAGTGTGTTATTTTTTGGCGTTTCTTGTATATCACGGCCATATTGAGCTGTATATACAAAATATATTCAAATAATATATAGCCACTATATATATAGGCCATGACGTCATAGTAGAACAGAGTTAGACTGTGAACGCAATGCTTATGGGTTAGAATCCCAATCTGGGGAATGGTTATATGTAAATTATTCTCTTTTTGTATTTCCCTAGTAAGGGAAGGTAAGTATTGTAGTAAGACACTCTACATGCAATCATCTCAGTTTTTTCGCCGTTAGTAAAGAATGGAGTGTCTTGACACCAGGTTGTCTCATACTGACCTGCTATGCAAGATAAAGAGCAAAGATATGTATCTGTTAAAGTTTTTTTTTTTTGAATACAGAAAGTACCTAGACACTAGACTAGACTACAGTACTTCGTTTCCCGCCAAATTCGAGACGTTACAAGTTGAGCGGCGGAACTCAACGCTGCACTTTATCTAACCAGAGCTAGAGTGAACAATTTAACCTCCCTCAAACTGGAAACGAACACACAACCGATAGCATTAACAAACAATAAAATTGAAAGTTAATAACGTATCGTATAATTAGCGTGAAAATTTGCATGCGTGACCGGATCCGATGACAAAACAATATTGTCATGACATAAACCTGATGTCATTGTCAGAACGACGTGGTGACGTATCCACGGTCAAATTTTGTATTAGCGTGTCATTATATTCCAATTACGTATATTCTTATTAATTCCTTTCACTTACCCAAAAACAAAATGAGCTCTCTTTCCAACACTCTATCTTCTTTCTTAGTACTGTCTATGCGTTTGGATATAATAAGCACTTTGTGTAACATCTAAAATGGAAAAAAAAATACAGTGCCACCTCGATATAACGACACTGAGGTGTTTTGGGAAATTGATCATTATATCAGTGAGATTGCTATAGCGGGGTGTGTTATATAGAGGTTAAATTAGTCTACGATTCGTTATAACGAAGTGAAGTTATGTCACGGTTATCAATTCGTTACATAGAGGTAAATAGTACTTTCTATTATATTTACAACGATCGAAAATTCTTAAAAATAATTTTGACAAATTAATATAAAAAGGTATATTTTGCATTAACATCTATAATCAATTCTAGAGGATATCGTTAAGGTGATGAAATCATTATATTGAAGGTCGTTATATCGAGGTTACACATTAATTAAAACATTAGAACACAAAATAATAAATTACTAAAAAAATTGACACCATCGTTACGTAGTAGGACTATGTCTGATTGACACTAGGTTTGTGACATAGCGCGGTGTTGAGATCCGCAGCTAGACATACAATAGACTAGATGTTTAAATAGAGTGTCTTGACACTGGCTAGTGATTCTCTCCTTAGCACTAACATGAAGACCAATAGGGTATTCCCGAACCTACGACCATCTCCCATACATTAACTTACTTCAGTCATCTCGGTCTCTTTTAATTCCTTCTTCTTTATTAGTTTTTCCAATTTATGTATTGCCTTTATCATGTTTAATCCATTAATATCCTTTCTTGATAAGATCGTCTGGAAACAAAATCGTATTAAAATGTATAATATAATCGTTATGTGTTATTAATATGAGGCCGGTCGTGGCGCAGTGGGACAGAGCCTGACTGTAAATACAACCGGTTGTGGGTTCAATCCCCACTCGGGGGAGTGATGATTATATTTATAATCATTTTCACTTTCACGCTCTGGTCAGACAAAATGCTTAAGCACGCAATGTCCTAAATTTTGTGGAAAGTAAAGTAAAGAGTTTTAGTAAGGAGAGGCAAATGCTCATTATTATTATTATTATTGCTATTACAAAATGTTTATAGAGGCCGGCCGTGTCACAGTGGAACAGCATCGGACTGTAAACGCGACTGGTAGTGGGTTCGAACCCCACTCGGGAGAGTGATTATATTTAAAATTATTTTTACATCCTCGCTCTGGGAAGACAAAATGCAGCGTTGAATTCTACTTCAACACGCAATGTCTCGAATTCGGTGGAAAGCGATGTACGGAGTGTCTTGACACTATGTACTTCCTATATACCCTGATATGCGGGATTGAAGCGTAAAGGTTAAAAAAACGTTTCTAATCATTAATTATTATTACTCACCTCCAAAGCTATAATCATCTCTGGGACGAAGTAATCACTTCTATCTATATACGTCAAACTACAACGCACTTTGCTCTCATCGTTTGGACAATGGAGTATTGAAATATTCTGAAATATATATATATATATATATATATATATATATATATATGTATATATATATATATATATATATATATACGTACATTTTGTTTAGTTGTGCATTCAAATACAGTTGGAGAAATGATAATAAATAACTTTTTATTATCATTTCTCCGCTCTAGTAGACAAAGAATGGCGTTGAATTCGCAACGCAAGCGGTCAACGGCATGTCAAAATGTCTAAATTAATTTGTTTGTTAAAAAAAACATACAAAGGAATATAAAGAAAGGGATATAAAGAAGGAAGGAATATACACAGGAAGGATTTAGAATTTCTTTTAAGAATTACATTAAATTTATAAAATAAATATTACACATACTACAATCTGTTTGAGACACACTTGTGCAAAAAGTGACTTACACGTTGCTATGGCAATATGACTATTAGTATCTATTTAAAAATGCCTTGTCTATTATAGATGGAGACCGAACCTTAGACTATACAATTAAAATAATTAATATCTATGCGTATAAGATTCTTTCAGACAGAAGAGAATTTGTAGAAAAAATATATTTAAACACGTTTAAATTTTTTTACCGCAGCGGGATCCGAACCCGCGCTTTTCGAGAACCGTTCAAACGCTCTGAAACAATTCATAAAGACAATATTTTAACAAATATCATTATCTCTCGCCAAACAATTATTTCTTTAAAATAAACTCTATGTGGCAGAAATTAGTTAAAGATGTTAACAGTATAAACAACACATGACAGTGATCAAGAGGTGCGGGTTCGAATCTCGCTGTGTTTATTTTTTTTTAATTTAGTTACCTCACGTCCATCCATATCGTTCCCATGTAAAATGGCGCCGGGAACAAACTCCGCGTACATTTTTGCATATCTTGACAAAACTCTAAACGTACCTTTCGAAGGCAGAAAAGCTAATATGGCAGCGAATGATTTTATATAATTTGGTAAAACCTGCAAATATTAAATTGTATGAAACGAAAGCTGTTATATATATGAAGGGAGTTCGATTCCCACGCGGGGGAATGATTACATTTAAATAATTATCATTTCTCCACACTAGTAGGACAAAAGCGCGGTGTTGAGTTTCGCCCAATATGCAATGTTTTGATTGAACGAGTTATTTAAAAAAATGCTAACTCTTAGGAAACTCACTCTACAAATATGTTCTTGGGAAAGTTGCGAAAGTCCCATCAAAATCGGTCCCCAGCCGAGACAAAAATTGTAAGAAACATTATTTTGGTATACACACTGTGTGTGTGTGTGTATATATATATATATATATTAGTTCAGTCAAGAGCGAGTATTTTATTATTACAAACAGACACTCCAAATTTTGGTTATTTGTATATAAATAGTAGCCCATGTAAAACACTAATGTATAAGTTATATTACTGTAAAGTTTTATCAAAATTTGTTCAGTAGTTTTTGTCTGAAAGAATAATTAACATCCATTCCTACTCACAAACTATCGCATTTATTATCAATATATTAAAACGTGAAGCAAACACTTTGCACCCATTTTAACGAAAATAACGCGAATCGCCAAATATGAAATTTGGCACAGTTATTGTTTATATATTAATAATAAAAAATAATACCAAAAATTACACTCGTACGCGTTTCGCATGTCGTTGCTATGACAACGCGTTGTTTACCCGTCAATGTGACACCTGTATCATATCAGAAGGATCAACACTCACCTCTCTATTGTGCAAACTCTCCTCTTCTCTTTCTAATATATTTACAATATAATTCTGAACGTATTTTGTTAACGAAGCGATATTTTCGTCCTCGTCTGTCAACGCCAGAAGGTGCCGCCATATTATCGACTCAGGATAGTTAGTGAGGAATATTACTGTGGACTGAAAAAAAAAATTATTACATATTTTCTTACATATTTTTTTATACTTCACGCATAGCAGAGTAAACAGAAATTACGTAGTATCAAGACACTTCATACTGCGCCCGAACTCAACGCCGCACCTTGTCTTGCCAGACCGAGGGAATTGTGAAAAAATTAAATATAAAAACTCCGCCGAGTGGGGATCGAACCCACAATCGACCGTATTAAAATAAATAGCTTTCTCTTATACCAGATGATTATTACTTAATAATCTTTGAATAGCAGAAATTTGTAAAAAAAATCTCTCTAGAGAGATGCTAACAACGTAAATAAATTGTACAAAAACATATAAGAATTCCGACGACGCTGGTAGTAGAACGCATGGCTTAGTGTTCGTTATAACGATTCGTAGACCAACCTTGTGGTAAAACAAGGTAAACATTATGAAATTGATACACATAACAGAAAGAACTCGTTATATCGGGGTTATGAGTTGAAAACGTTACACAGGGGTAAACACTACTTAAGTACTTTCTATCATATTGTGCTAGATATGAAGCATTCTTAATAAAGTTTTTAACAAATGTATTTGTAATATAAAGTCTATTGACAGTTCCAAGTGATATCAAAAAATCGTTTAATCGAGGAAATCGTTATATTGAGAGCTATGCTTTTTCAAACATGTTTTTTAATCCTAAATGTGTAGTAACACTTTAAAAATAGTAAAATATTAAAATAAAATAGTAATATCTCTTGTTAAACGATTGTTTCTTAATAATCTTAAAGTAACAGAAATTTGTAGAAACCTTTGTACAGACATGCAAACAATATAAATAAGTTGTAACAAAACGTATAAGAATTTTGACGCAGCTGGTAGTAGAACGCATGGCTTAGCGGTCAGAGCGCTTGGACGGTATCCAAGAGGCGCGGGTTCGAATCCCGCTGCGTTCAAAATTTTTATACGTTTTTTCAAAAATGTTTTCTAATCCTAAGTGTGGAATAACACTTTAAAATAGTAAATAATGAAAAATCAATTGTGATTTTTTTGTGACGTTAATTAGTTTAAATATAATCATTTCCCCCGAGTGGGAATCGAACCCATTGGTTCCTAAAAACTCCAGAAATTCCAAAAAAAAACAATGATCTCGACACTGAACATGCAATGTCTCAATTTCATGGTGGACAGCAAAGAACAGAGTGTCTTGACACTAGATTTTTTTCTATGAAGAAAAGCTAATATGCGAGAAGCTGTTTTTTTTTACCTCACCTGTCTTATGGCATCATCAGCTTGTAAGAAACACTGTAAAAGCTCTCGGCGTTTATTTACGGGGAAATTTTCATAGAAAAGTAGTGATGTTTGAAGGAGTTTATCACTATACAATACTTTTGATTTGACGCACCAGAATATCTGAAAAAAAAAGTATACTATGAAATAAATAAGACAAAGTGCGGCGTTGAGTTCTACCACTCAACATGCAATGTCTCGAATTCGTTGGAAGGCGAAGTACGGAGTGTCTTAACACTAGTTACATTAGGTACTTTCTATCTACCCTGTTGTACGGGACAAAAGCGTGAAGCTAAACACAATATATAATGCATAGATATTGTCTGACTGGAAACATGATTGGTTCTAAATTCGATTCCTAGCCGGAGGAATTTATTTTCATTTCTCTAATCTGGTAACACATAAATAGAGTGTCGTGACACTTCTCGAACCACCCTGTTATATAATATTAATAATAATAATATTTATTTATTAAAAATTCCTTTATACATTCATTAATGATAAAATTTTGCGATTATATAATTTTAGGTTATAATAATATATGTAATTAAACCTTCGTTATAAAAAGGTTTTTGACAAATATGTACATAGCAAAAAGGTACATTTTGCATTAACATCTAATTGAAATAATCGTTATATCGGGGACATCGTTATACTGAAATATTTTTTTTTAAATTCACCTTAATAGAATAAAGTACTCACCGCATCACAGATCTCATAATTAATATTCCCATTGCGTATTTCAAAATCGACTGTCTGTATGTCTATATATTCATTTAAATTTATATTTGAGATGTATTTTGTATGTACGTACAATATGGCGTGTAACGCCGTGAACTTTTGATAGTATTTAGTTGAATTTATAAATTTTTCAAGTTCATTTATTAATTGCTGAAAACAAAAACATGAATTATGATTATTTCTTTAATATATATAATTTAGAAAACATTTTTGAAAAAACGTATAAAAATTTGTACGCAGCGGGATTCGAACCCGCGCCTCTTGGATACCGTCCAAGCGCTCTGACCGCTAAGCCATGCGTTCTACTACCAGCTGCGTAGAAATTCTTATACGTTTTTGTTACAACTTATTTACATTGTTAGCATCTCTGTAGAGAGATTTTTACAAATTTCTACTACTTAAAGATTATTAAGAAATAATCGTTTAACAAGAGAGATTGCTGTTTTATTTTAATATTTACTATTTTTAAAGTGTTATTCCACACCTAGTTTTTTCTAAAATGTTTTCTAATCCTAAGTGTGGAATAACACTTTGAAAGCAGTAAATATATTATTTAATTATAAAAGAAAAATATTTTAAAAACATATAAAAGTTTGAACGCAACGGGAATCGAATCCACGCCTTTCGAAACCGTCCAAGCACCGTATACCATTAAGTCATACGTTACTTCTTAGACGATTTGTTTAAATGTGTGATTTTTGCGAAAAACCCCTTCGTGGCCGTTCATTCTGACATTGACACCAGGTTAATGTCGTGACAATATTGTACTGTCATCGGATCCGGACACATATGCACATTTTCAAACAAATCCGTCCAAGAAACATTGATAGATAGTTACAGGTGAAGTTGAGAACGGTGTATTTTAAAAAAATTACCACAATTTTCCCTTCCTTGACTGTATCCGCCACCACTTTGTATACAGACAAAATGGCGGGTCGAGAATTATTCAAACACCACAAATACGTTCTGAATTGAATATCATTTGACAACCTCTCGCGGAACAAACTAGAATGGTTCTCTAAGATGGACAGACAGACTGGAACATGAAATTTACTATAAGTTCACGCGCCATCCCGCATAGCAGGGTAGTTAGGGAGAACGTAGTGTCAAGACACTCCGTTGACTGCTTATATATTAAATAAGTGTATCAAATAAATAAGAGAGTTGTGCCAGGCTCGCATGACACTAGAGGAGCTCCCTCTCTATAGTCTCTATATAATACATATATAAGCAGCTTCACACGCCATCCCGCATAGCAGGGTAGTTAGAGAGAACCTAGTGTCAAGACACTCCGTTGACTGCTTTTATATTAAATAAGTGTATCAAATAAATAAGAGAGTTGTACCAGGCTCGCATGAAACTAGAGGAGCTCCCTTTCTATAGTCTCTATATGCTACATATATAAACAGCTTCACACGCCATCCCGCACAGCAGGGTAGTCAGAGAGAACCTAGTGTCAAGACACTCCGCTGACTGCTTGTAAATCGGTTGAGCCGTTTCTGAGATTAGCATGCATAAATGAATATACAAACATATAGTAAAATTATATTTTATTTGTAATTGGCCTCGAATATTAATTTTTCTCATACATATAAATCATGTATTCAAACACAAATTATTCTAACATATATTCCCAATACATTACATCCGACGAGAATCAAACCAGTAACCACGTGTTACACTCACCGTCCTCAAATTTAGATATTTTTGTATGTACCACCAGTTTCTCATAGAACCACTCCAATTCCAATGTAGTCAACTCCATACCATAATGTTTGAATAAACACAACACTCCTTGCAGTACTGTTTTTTTGATTGACGACTAAAAAAAAATTACAAGCTTTACAGTTTTTTATATATTCCGCATAGCAGGGTAGACAGAAAGTACCTAGTGTCAAGACACTCCGTATTTCGCTTTCCACTGAATTCGAGACATTGAGTGATGAGTGGCACAGCTCAACGCCGCACTTTGTCTTACTAAAGCGAAAAAGGAAAAATAACTTAAATAATATTACTAATATCACAATAATCACTTCTCCGAGTGGGAATCGAACCCACTATCTGTTGACTAAATATATTTAGTCAATTGGCTTTTTAAATACATTTAATTATATTTATATTAATAGAGACCGGTCGTGGCACAGTGCTACAGCGTCTGACTGTAAGCACGATCGGTTGTGGGTTCGATTCCCACTCGGGAAAGTGGTTATATCTAAATTATTTTCACTTTTTCGCTTTAGTAAGACAAAGTGCGGCGTTGAGATCCAACACTCAACACGCAATTTTTTGAATTCAGTGGAAAACTGTAACTAACAGTAACAAAAAAATATTAAAAAAAAATTTAATCCATACCGACTTTTTGTTATCATCGAGTAAATTCAAATACAATCTCCATATTCTATTGAAATGATCAACGACTTCTTCGGGATGGTACTCGCAAATGGCACCTGAAATATAAAAAAAATAAAAAAAAACCCATACCACGATTGGGTTGGACAACGCGCGGCGTTGGGTTCCGCTACTAAATAAACACAAAAAGCAGTTTCACGCTTTATTCCGTATAGCAGGGGGGTAGTTTGAGACAACCTAGAGTCAAGACACTCCGTTGACGCTTAAATTAACACAAACTTAACATACGAATATTACCACCAAATGGGATCTGAACTGACAACCGTCCGTTACTCACCGATAAGCAGCACGTGTGGCGCCATACAGGTGGATTGTCCTTCTAAAGCGTATATATACTCAGATAAATATTTAGCAGGCAGTGATGACTTCCTAGCAATATTTGTAAGGCATGTAAGAGCCAGGTGGCGTATCCTCGTTGCGTATGGAAGAACGCAAAGCTAGGAGATAAACAAAAAATAACATGATTCTTTATTGCGGAACTCAACGCGGTGTTTTCTCGTATCAGAAATTAGCAATAATTTAAATATACACAAGACTGGGATTTTAACATACAATTGTATCTAAGGAAAGAGTTTATTTTGTAAATATGTAAGTACTTAAGTAATCTAAATTACTTCTTGTTGCATCAGCTATCTCCCAGTAAGTCTTATCAAAATCGATTCAGCTGTTACAGAGATTAGCAAGAACAAATGAACATGTACATACATATATATGTAGTTAAAAGCAGTTATTTTAATATTACAAACAGACAGTCTAACTTTATTTATTTATATACTATAAACATATAATAATTCATTAATAAATTATATTTGATTTATATAATAAATTATATTTGATAATAAATTATATTTGATTTATATTTATACTGATCTATATATTCTAGAAATAAAGTTAGTATTTTTTATTGTCAGTTAAGTCAGTTAAAATTAACTTACATTTGTGATATCATTATAGTAATTATGAACATTGTTATATTTAGATACTAGTTCGGCCAAGAGTTTCAAAGCATCAGACACACAGTCGTCCCACTCTTCTATAGTGCCTTTACCTCTAATAACATTTAATAGATTCACCGGCCTTCCAAATAGTGTTGATAATATGGATTCTGAAAATCAGATAAATATATAATTCTTTTATGTATTATTTTAATCTTAAGATTTTTTTTTATCCCGCGTAGCATGGTAGACAGAAAGTACCTAGTGTCAACACACTTCGTACTTCGCTTTCCAACGAATTCAAGACATTGCGTGTTGAGTGAATGGAACTCAACGCCGCATTTTGTCTTACCAGAGCGAAGAAGTGAAAATAATTTAAATATAATCACTCCCCCGAGTGGGGATTGCGTTGCAAACAGAAGCTGTCCCACTGCGCCACGACCGGCCTCAACTTAAGTTATTGCATATTATATCAGCTATCTGCTAGTGAAAGTCCTGTGAAAATCCATCCAACCAATCCAGAGGTTAACCAGAACAAACAAACAGACTAACAGAAAAAAAATTGTAAAAATGTCACTTTGCTATAAGTACCGTGTATATATAATATATGTATATAGAAAAAAGTGGTTAATTTGATATTACAAAGAGATCTATTTTATTTATTTGTATACATGAATCTTCCACTAGCATCAGATTAGGCAGAAATACCTTAAAATGCTACATTATACAATTGCAAAAGCAGAGAGCAGAGAAAACTTAAGTGTTGTGACTCTATTTTCCGTATTCCATCAACATTTGATACATTGACATGAATTCAAGATACAACTAAAATGGCCAAACACACGACCATGCCTTTCTACCAGGTTTGGTACAGAATTAAATTTATTAATCCAGAGTCGAGTTCGAACTCATAACTACTGTATATCCAAACTGATGCAGTTCCACTGCACCAGAACAACTTTACCAGAGAGGAAGTAACCCAAAACTAGTTTAGAAAAAAAATCAGAATGAAACCACGTAAAGTAAGTAAATTCAAAAAATTGTGTTGCCATGTTCAATAGTCACTTAGATATTCAACACATCAAAAATCATAAATATTTATATATACTCAATGTTCTAATGACATCTTGATAAGAATTGCCAATAGTAATGTGTATATTGCTTTATATAAACATGTAAGTCACACATATGCTAGTGTGCGGTAATTAATATTTCTATGCATTATTTTTAAAAAATATTAGCATTCTGCACTCTTTCTTAATAATAAATTTTAATGTTGCCATATATCTTACTACTCAGTTCAAATTATTTTTGTATAAACAAGTATCCATTTTTTTAGCTTCACACTTTTTATCCTACGTAGGAGGGTAGACAGAAAGTACCCAGTGACAAGACACTATGTACTTTGCTGTCCACAAAATTCGAGAGTGAGATTAGAGATTCGAGAGAGTGTGTGTTGAGTCGTGGAAACCAATGCTGCACTTTGTCTTACCAGTGAGAGGAAGTTAAATAAGTTAAATATAATCAAGATTGGTTGTGGGTTAGGTTCTTACGCGGGGGGCATAGGAATCTAACCCACAACCAATCTTGTTTACAGTCAGATGCCGTCCCACTGCACCACAACCAGTTACTTATCAATAGATAAAGATTTTACTTCAGATGTATAAAGATAACAGTACTTGTAAAGACAATTTAATCATAGCACATTTGTAATTTCAGGATTGCAATATAATATAATTAATTAGCACACATAAACAAAAGACATTTAAATCTTAATTGCAGTGGGATTCGAACCTTTGCCTCCTGGAAACCATCTAAACACTGACTGCTAAGCCATGCAATCTTTATCCTAATTAAATATGGAACAACACTTTAAAAATAATAACATATAACTCACCTATTTCAAATGAAGCTAAATCATCATTTATAAGTGTTTGGACTTTAAGCAATATGTTTTGTAACATCTTTGGATTGGTGTCCTCTTTGTAACTCTTGACTGTCGCCTCCCAATCGTGCATTATTACCAATAAGAATTTTGGATCCTTTACGAAACAGGTTTATTTAGTTAATTTTGTTTATTTAAGCCAGCATTTTCCTTCAAAAAGTCAACTATTCTTAATGTATATGTATATATATATATATATATATATATATATATATATATATATATATATATATATATATGTATATATACATATATATATATACATATATATATATATATATATATATATATATATAAATAGCAAATTGAATGTAACTATACCGGCACTTTTCAACTTTTACGTCACGAAAAACTCTTCTGATATGATATATAATTATGGCGCTTAGAACGAACCGGTTTACAAATACACAAGTAGCTTTACCAATCTCACGTTGTATGAAAACTTTAAAATATATAAAATGTATTCTGTGATGGAAAACAAAATGGGAAGTGAGTCACGATAAGTTTGAAATTTAAATGATTTTTGATACAAACTGGCAAATGTCAGATTTCATCAAAACAGTTTTAGTGCTGCCAGTATAAATATTTCTCTCCAATTAATGGGTTTTTCAATTAAATATATGACGTACGTACACTTCTAATTTTCTATTATTACAATATGTAAAATTTTAATTTTCTATTATTACAATCACAAAACTTAAGTAGTAAACTTATATAGACAAGTATTAACTAAAAAAATCTTAGAAAAAATTAATGGGTACATATTTTATGTGACCAATAACTCAATATACTTTTCATTTTACAAAAAATGCTAACGTAGTGTTTCATTAGTTTCATTGTGGATATAAATATTTAAAATTCTAATATTAATGTTTTGATAATTGAGTTTCTTCTGGAACTTATAACTGGAGATAAACTCAAAAAAATTGCTGATAAACAAAATAATTTAAGACAATATATGCTTAAGACAGTATTATTATAATCGTTTAAGATTTTCAAATCACAACGTAGAAGTGTAACTTGACTTTAATGTTTTTGGATCGGGTGTACAGATTTCTTCTACTGCCAGTCAGTTAGCGCTCTGAAGGAGACTGTAACATGGGTGCGCGAATCCAAGCCATAGGTAGACCTCTTCGGGAGTCGTCAACTCCTCCAGCCCAAAGGAACTATTGCCAGTTAGTCATCGGCCTGCTGGTGCTCCTCTCCTGAGCACTATGAAACCGGAGCCATCCTTCGTGGGGTTGTAGGGTATCTTGCGACGTCTCCAGGGTTTCAACTGGGTTTTAGTGAGTTGTAACAGGTTCACACATTTTGTATTCTTATGTAAAAAATTAAGTTTGCCGAAAAGGTTAGACGTTGTCTATAACGCGCAGGTAAATATAGATGTTATATTTAGATGTTAGATTTTGTAATAGAACGATGTAAATATGGATTTAATTTTTTTTATAACCTGACATATACTTACCATATTTATTTTGTGTATGTTTATTTACTACTTAGTAACAATTTTGATAGAGAATTAAATGAAATACAAAATTATTTCAAAAATTATGTTGATTCAAAATCTAAAACCTTATACAAATATATATGGATGGTAAAACAACCCAGAATAAAGAAAATAAATTCTCTGTAACCTATGTTTTATTCATTTCAGCTACTACTTTTAAAGAAATCTACAAACAAAGTAAAAAGGCTATATACATTACAAAATAAACAAATTTGCCTATCTTCCTACGATTGAGTCAATACTGATACATATAAAAAGGACTTTCTTTCATACAATAGACATTCAAGCAAAGCATCTTATCACAAATAGAAGCTTCACGCTTTTATCACGCAAAGCAGGATAGACAGAAAATACCTATTATTGAGACACTGTACTTCACAAATAGAAGCTATTCCTTGAAAATGGTTAAAGTTTCAATAATTTTATCGTTCCTGGCTATGTTTATTGGTACGATTTGTGTTACATAAATATTTTGTACGAACAAATTACCATTTTAGTTTTAAACGTGGTGCAGTTTTTAAACGGTGCAATAGTTTTAAATATTATTAACGTAAAATGAAGAGTGTAAAAAAAATTATTAAAGATGTGTGCACATATAGAAATAAATACTTTTAGTAGAAAATGAGATAGTAATGATACAAAGACAAAACTGTAATTATATCTTAGGTAAAAAGTTCAGGAGTAATTCATTACTAGGCCATTTAGAGTATAAGAAATGAAAGAAAATGTATTGCAAAAATACCGTCCATACGGTAAAATAATGTTCGCCACTTTTCACAGTCAGATATATGCCAACTAGACTACCTTAGCATCTAATAAGTAATAAGAAAAACAACAATTAAAAATTAACAATAATAAATATTGACAGACAGTCAAGCAGTCGTTCATAATCATAAAATATTTCAGGCTACATCTGGGCAGCAAAAATGTGTAATTCCTGCGGTAGTGAGTGCGCTCCAGCATGCGGAACAAGATACTTCCGGACTTGTTGCTTCAATTATTTACGGAAGAAGCGTGGACCTGATAATGCTAAGGTACGTATTATTAAAGATATATGACCAATTCAGTTGATTTGTTGTTCTTGTTTTCATAAAAATAATTTATAATGTTAAAATTTTAAAAAATTAAGTATATTTTTTTTTAAATAACAATCAAATATTTTTTTAAATAACAATCACTTATCCATTTTATAACATTTTTAAATTATGATGATTAAAATAAACGTTTTTTTTGTAGTTGCTGAAACAAAATTATGACTGGAAACCAGGCACTCCTCAGTGGACGACATTGCCAGTATTTACTCTAACAGATACTTTCTGGGCAGATTATCCACGAGACTTGAAACTGGATCAACAGGATGAAACAGCGGAAAGTCAGCAGATGGTTTATATGTAAAGAATAATTAAGAATATATTACGAAACTAATTATGCAAATAATAAAGACATACTCAATTTTATTCTTTTTTCCTCCTTTATCTATATTATTGTATATTTATATAAAATGTCACATATAATATAATACCTATGATATGTATACTGCTAATATAAAACCTACAACATATAAATATACCTTAATGAACTATATTTATATGTATATTATGATAAAATTAAATATTGAATTATAGTGGGACAGTATCTCATTGCCAAGAAGAGTTATTGATTCTACTTGAAAAATGATAATATATTAAATTCTTTTGATTTATCGAATTAATAAGACAAAGCGTAGCAGTGAGTTCCATCTTTCAATACACAATATCTCAATTTAAATAGGAAAGTTAGATTCTCTTGAGAGACGTGCTACATCATCTTTAAAGGTCAAGTATCTCAAACGGTTAAACTACTAATTATTTTAATCGGATTAATCGCGTATATTTTGCGTATACGCAATCAATAAGATGATTTCATTAAAAATGTATAAAAATCAAAATCAAGTATCATTTGGAAGACTTGGAAGGAATAATTGTATGTTATATGGTATCATTATTGTTATCAATTTGTTAGGCCTATATACTCTGATAAGATTATTCGTCATGAAAATAGTGCCATTATAAAGTAACTTAGTAATCATGTTTTTATATTATTCAAAGAAATGACTTTTCGCTAATAAATTACTTTATAAAGCAATTAATTTCCTTTGAAATTGTAATTTTACACAGACATATTATTATATACTTTTATGATTCAGTTAATGGCATTACATGCGCAGTAGTTAGTTGTACATTTAATATGTTAAAGCTTTTATTAAAAAACAACATTATATATATTTTTTAAACGTATACTATTTATTTATAAAATTAAAATGAAAAACTCATCAGCTTATCATCTTCACCATTCCTATAATTATAAATTTTCTACCCTTACGTCATGTGTCAATGTCAGTGTCAGATTGCACAACAGTACATCACAATAAAACATCGTCATCGCGTTCACCCGACTGCCAATTGAAATAAAGAATTTTAATATCTATTAAAATTGCAAAATAATTAAAATTTTTCAAGCTGGCATCTAGACGAGTACTGTTTATCGGCGTCCGCACATTTTCACCCACTTATCGATCCACCTGCAATAGGTTAGACTGATTATTGATTATATGTATTTTATTAATTTGTGTTGAGTGTTTTATCTAGCTGGCTTGTTGTTTTATAATAGTTTTCTTCTAATATTCACAGGTAAGATTTATATTATTAGTTATCAAACAATCTAGCAATCTGGTTATTGTAAAATTGATTTGTTACCTCATGTTTGGTTTTGGATGGATTATATTTTAAATGAGTTTTGAAAATAATTTAGTTTCAGTTTTACTTGTAAAATAGTTTTGATTATTTCATGCTACTTTTTAAATGAAAAAACAATCTTTCTTTCTTTCTTAGTTTTTAATTCTTTTTTTTTAATGTTATTAATTCTTATATGCTTTTTCGCATATTTATTTTGAACAAAGGATATATTTTTTTCAAATATTAAAGGGGATATTATAAATAAATTGTAATTATTGTTTCTATCAGAAAAAATTACAAAGAATGACACATCTGTTATACATATATAAAATATTTCTTATAGAATGTGCAAGTAATTATTTTATTACATTGCCTTTCTTGTAAGCTGATTCATATATAATTATTAAAAATAACATAGAAATGCTTGTGCCATCTGTTTCTTATTGGCCTTATATACTGCTGTCCAATCTTGGAATATGAATTGACTTTATGTCTCAATAAAATAATCTTTGAATATCAAACAGTAGCAGTTTTATATTATATTGTTGTATATTGTTTTCTAATAATAAGTTTGAGTTGTAACCTAAGTGTGGAATAACACTTTAAAAAAAATAAGTAAAAGTGACTTGGACTGTACTGGTACTTTCAAAGTGCTGTAATTAAAGATATTAATTGAAGTGATTTGCTTATAAACCTGTAATTAATAATAAGCAGATTGTGGAGCAGTGAGATAGTGCCTGACTGTAAACGTGGTCAGTTGTGGGTTTAATCTCTACTCAGTGGAGTGATTATATTTAAATTATTTTCACTTGCTTACTCTGGTAAAGACAGTGTGGTGTTAAGTTCCGCCACTCAAAACGCAATGTCTCGAATTTGGCGGAAAGCAAAGTACAGAGTGTCCTGACACTAGCTACTATCTGTCTACCTTGCTATGCGGGATAAAAGCGTGAAGCTAAAAATAATATATTGACAAGTTAACATTAACACTGTATAAAGTCATAGCACTATCATTTGAACAGTGATATCTTTAATCTACTAGAAGTTCTTGGTTCACAATTTATTTAGAACTCTTTTCTGCTCATATTTAGCATATATTTTAAAAGATACTTGGAGAATCTTCTCAAATTAAGGTAGAGTGAGGAGCTGAGAGGAGTGTTATACATTTTAAAGGGGCCCCTCAAGCCTACACATGAGTCGTAAGCCTTAGGCACTGTTCCAAGCTCCTCTTTATTCAACGCAATAGGCATATTTCCTTCAAACATTCAGGAGTTTTTTTAGCTTCACGCTTTTTCCCATACCTGTTGAGTAATGGAACTCACCGCCGCGCTTTGTCTTTTTTAATTGGCTATATTTGACGCTTAGTTTTTAATTATTATTTTCAGTTACACATTAACACAACGACGCCAACAGTCAGGCATGACGGTGACGCAGTGCGCGCCGCGGGCACCGAACCGCGGACAGAGTCCCACAGACGTGAGACAAGGGCTCAGTGGCAATGAGCGGGCGGGGATTGTGAAGAGATACGATGATATCGTGAAGAGTCAGGAGGACAAAAGGGAATATAGGCGAGTGGTAGATCTTGCCTTGACAAGCTAGTGTTAAGACACTCCTTTTTCCATTCAAAATATTTTTTTATTACTATATATTGTGGGTTGCGGAAATTAACCCCGTTTTTTGTTTAACTTGTGCTGGAAAATTTGTTTTTTTAACGGATGTGGACTGATGGTATTTAGTCATATAAAATATCTATATAGTATTACGTCAAGGAAAATCTTTATAGGCCTTTTGGTGAAAATAACGCGAACTCGTATAAAATACACCTCGTATGAAATTTGACATAGTGACAGTTTATATAGAGAAAGAGTGCAATGAAGAAGAAGTGAATGCTTCTATTTATCATAAATATATATTAAATAAATATAATAAATATAACAAACACAACCACGTGTTTGACATACACGTCAAGTGACAAGTGGCATACCACGTTGCTAAGGCAACGCGTCAAAGGGACACCTCGTGCTGTATAGAAATAGCTCACTTATAAACAGACAGAACATATAGATAATATATATATATATATATATATATATATATATATATATATATATATAAATATATATATATATATATATATATATATATATATATATATATATATATATATATATATATTATAGGGTACTATAGCCTCAACAAAATTGATTTGATAAGCTCATAATAAAATATTTAATTTATACTGTTATTTAACTATTTTGAAAGTGTTATTCCACACTTAATATTAGAAAACATAAAAAAAACGTATTATAATTTGAACACAGTGGTTGTTGAGTTGAGCCCGCGCACAACACAATTTGAACGGTTTCTAAGAGGCGCGGGTTCGATTCCCGCTGCGTTCAAATTTTTTCAAAAATGTTGATTTATTATGTCATTTTATATAGAGGCCTCCAGTTAGCAAATCGCCTCAAAGTTTTGTTGGTCAGCGATCCAACTACTGATAAGTCAGCAGCAGCCTTAGATGTCAATGTGGGTGAGTTTGTATTTTTTTTTAATTTGTTACTATAAAAAAACGGTTCAGCATTTCCTGGACATCCTTTTATCCTGCATAACAGGGTGGGTATTTCCTAAACCTGGTGTCAAAATACTCCGTTTTCCACCGATCAGCCTCTATCTATATTAAATTTAAGTTCTAGTTAAAGGAAGAGAGATCTATTGGAGTATTTTTTACTTTATAAATAACTTGAGCAAGTTAATTAACTAAGTTACAAAAGTTTATACATAAAACAAATATATCATATTTCCGGTATTTAAGTCAAGGTCAATTGAATCCCAATTTCGTCACATTGCTTGTAGTGGCGGGACTCAACGCCGCGTTTGTTATTTACGTCACACATTAACGGGGAGGGAGGGGGGGTCGACAAGATGTGACATTGTTTGACAACGTTGGTCTTATGAGACCAACGTTGGGACCACCTGTGACAAGGACGGGGTAGGGTCAAAAAATCAAGAAACTGATTTCACGTAATTTAGGGATGACCCCTTACTAGTGTGCATTAATTTCAGGATATCTAAGCGATCCGGACGAGCTACCGGGGTTGGCGCATTTCTGTGAACACATGCTGTTTCTAGGAACTGAAAAGTACCCCGAGGTAATAAAATGTTGGTTTTGTTTTTGTTTAGCTTCACGCTTTTATCCGGCATAGCAGGATAGATAGCAAGTACGTAGTGTTAAAACTCTTCGTACTCCGTACTTCGCATTCTGCCGAATTTAAGACATTGAGTGTGGAGTGGCGGAACGCAACGCCTCGCTTTGTCTTACCTGACCGATAAAATGAAAATAATTTAAATACAATCTCTTTCTCGAGTGGGAGTCGAACTGACAACCGATTGCGTTTACAGTCAGACGCTGCACTGCATCACGACCAGCCTCTTATATATATATATATATATATATATATATATATATATATATATATATATATTTAGGGTGTCACATTACTGCGAACTTACGCTTCTTTATCCCAAATAGCAGGATAGCCAAAGACAATAGACCTAGTATCAAAACAATCCATTAATTCTTACTTTCCCTCGTGTGTTCTCCTACCGCAGCGAAGAAATGACAATACATTTGAAATATAATCATTATACCTGAGTGGGAATCGAACCCCACTTCAAAAAGATATATAATATATGAAAAAAAAAGTAATTTTATTGTTACATGTATATTTTTGTTTCTAGGAAAATGAATATAATAAATATTTATCGGCGCACGGCGGCTCCTCAAACGCGTCCACATCATCTGACCACACCATGTATTATTTCGACGTAGTCCCACAACACTTGCCAGGGGCTTTAGATATGTAAGTGCTTGCTTTTAACTGTTATAATATTAGTTATAAAATTTTGAACCCACCGGGATTCGAACCCGCATCTATTGGATACGCTCTAGCCGACAGTGCTATACGTTCTTTTCGAACTATGTTGAAATTCTTATACGCTCATTATTAACTTAATATTGTAGATCTACTTTAATTAGAAAAAGTTTCAATATGCAATGCAAAATTTTTAATAATCATTTTTAGCAACTCTGCGAGATTCGAACACGCTCTCTGGGAAACGGTATCCAAGCGTTTTATACACTAAGCCATTCTATGGCCGACTGCGTTGAAACTTTTATACGTTTTTTTACAACGTTATTTATATTGTTAGCATCTCTGTAGAGAGATTTTGACAAATTTCTACTATACAAAGTCAGTAAGAAAACAAACGTGGCAAGAGAGGATGCTTTTTAAAAGTTCCATCTCACTTAGGTTAAGGAAATGCTTTTTTAAAAAAAAACATTAAAATTTGAACTCATCAGGATTCGAATCCGCGTCTCTTGAAAACCGTTACGAGTGTTGACCACCTCGGTTACCAAGATAACTGTGGAGCGTGGACTATGCGTTCAATTTTTCATGTTTTATTATATCTATCTATCTATCTATCAGTGAAAGTTCCAGATATAAGCCTGAACAAACAGACAGACTTACAAAAACATACATATGCATTTAGTAAAACGCGGTTATTTTAATAATACAAACGGACACGCCAATTTTATTTATTTGTATAGATATTTTTTTACCTTTTTGAAAAAAGTAAACAGTTCAATATACTATAAAGAATTTACAATGTGGGAGGAACCAAGAAGTGATCTGGTGAAGGTCGCCTTCTTAAGGAGATGACTATAATAATTATTTTACTATCTCGGCTCTGGTAAGACAAGTCGTGGCGTTGAGTTCCGCTAAACACGCAATGTCTCAATTTCTGACGATAATGTATATAACTACAAAAAATTATTTCTTTACTCTCGGTTCTGTCTAAATAACCTGCTGGGTATATATGGGTGAATGGGTTTAATTTTTTTTTAAATAAATCCTTGTATGACGTCATACAGATTCGCCCAGTTCTTCATATCACCACTGTTCACGGAGTCGGCTACTGGTAGAGAGTTGAACGCTGTGAACTCGGAGCACGAGAAGAATCTGTCCTCCGACACCTGGAGGCTGGACCAGCTGAACAAGAGTACAGCTGATCCGAAACACCCTTACCACAAATTTGGAACGGGTATGAAATTTAGCACAGTTATAGTTTACTAGATGTCCCGTTGCCTTAGCAACGTGTACGTCACTTTGTATAAACCTGTATGTCAAACGCTTGTTAGTGTGTGTTATATATATATATATATATATATATATATATATATATATATATATATATATATATATATATATATATATATATTCACTCTTATCCCGCATAGCAGGGTAGACAGAAAGTATTTAGTGTCAAGACACTTCGTACTTCGCTTTTCAGTGAATTCCAGACATTAATATATATAAGTAAAATAATCACTCCACCAAGTGAGGATCAAATCCACAACCGATCACGTTTACAGTCAGATGCTGACACACTGCGACACGACCGGCCTCATATATTTTTATTTTTATGCAAATGTAAGCATTCTGCGCTCCTTTTCTATATTTTATTTGCGTAATTTTCGCAAAAAGGTGTCCAAGGAATTTGCTGCACGTACTAACTAACATGTATATTATATTTACAAAGGGCGGCGTTGAGTTTTGCCTCGGTTTCTGGTAGAAAGCATAAAACAGAGTGTCTTGACACTGGGTTGTCTATCCTGGCTATGCGAGATAAAGCGTGAAGCTGCTGTATAATATACTTTTTGATAATGTTGAAATATATGTGTACTTTTTAAATTATTATTCTTAACACACTGCAGTTATTAGGTTCGTACCAGTTAATAATTTTGAAAAAGACATGTCCCGTTGATGTGTAAACAACGTGTCGCCATAGCAACCTATATGTCGCTTTACATAAACGTGTATGTCAAATATATGAAGCATGTCGTGGCGCAAAGTAACGGCGTCTGACTGTAAACGCGATTGGTTGTGGGTTCGATCCCCACTTGAAGGAGTGATTATATATATTTAATTATTATTTTCGCTTCCTCGCTCTAGTAAAGACACAGTGCGGCGTTGAGTACGGAGTGTCTTGACACTAGGTACTTTCTGTCTACCCTGCTAGGGGGGTAAAAAGCGTGAAGCTAAAAAAAATATATATGGTGGAGTGTGTTACATTTGTTTTAAAAGAATAGTAAACTGTACTACCTGTCTATATAAATTATGACTGAAACAGTTTTGATAATGCTTCGTTTGTATAATAGTCATAAAAATTGATAAAAAAAATAATTAAAATGTCAGTATTGTCAGTCTCACTAGAAGCCACCACCAGCTCGGAAGGCAGCTCTGCTGAGGAGAGCTGGCGGGAAACTCAACATTTGCTCTTTTCAAATATAGTTTTACAATAGGATTACAACTCATATTCGAGTATAGATCAACAGCGTTTAACTCCGTGCATTAACCTTATAGTATTATCATATAGAATATTATACTTTCCCGTATAAAGTGGTTTTAATTTTAAGTTTAAATTGTTCAAGTGATAAGCTTCATGTATTAGATATAAATATTTTTTTTTACTTAGAACCAGACTAAGAAGTTCAGAACGTAGTGACATATTTTTTTTTTTCAAATTTTTTTTTTCAGGTAACAAAGACACATTGGAAAGAATACCTAAAGAGAAAGGTGTGGACGTGAGGAAGGAACTACTGAAGTTTCATCAGAAATGGTATTCCTCCAACATCATGACCCTCATTGTCTTGGGGAAAGGTGATTGCTTTTTAGTTATATATGAAAAAAAAATACCTAGTCGTGATTTGAACCCGCGTCCATTGTAAACTATGAAAGTGGTATGTCGATTATCAATAAATTATTTATCTTGTCTCATTTGTTAGTGAAAATGCTTTATATGCTATATATGCGTAGTTTAACACCGCAACTATATATCCAGATTGATAAATTAAATTTCACAAGGGTAATTGATTGACTGATTAGGTTTTTGAAAAAACTTTGAAACAACGGGATTAGAACCCGCGTTCTGACCGCTAAGCCATCCGTTCTACATCCGGCTGTGTTGAAACTCTTATACGTTTTCTTATAATTTATTTATTTTGCTAGTATATATTTCCTCGCAGCCGGATGTAGAACGCATGGCTTAGTGGTGAGAGTGCTTGGTCGATTTCCAAAAGGTGTGGGTTTGAATCACGCTGCACCTTTTCACTTTTTTTGTGGAATAACACTTTAAAAATAGTAAAAAATTGACTTCTTATAGAATCCCTCGACGAGCTGGAGGATATGGTGAGCAATTTGTTCTCCTCAGTGGAAGACAGATCGGTGACGGCCCCCACGTGGGCGGAGCACCCCTTCCCGCCGCACCTGAGACGGAAGCAGGCCTATTGCTATCCCGTGAAGGATTTGCGATCCCTGTCCATTGACTTCCCTATCCCGGACACGAGGAAATATTATAAGAGTGGGGTGAGTGAGATTATGTGGTTAGTTTCGGCGTTTAACGCCGCGGTTTGTTTAAATAGAGTTAACTTTTTTTTATATATATAGTAGCGATACGAAATAATTGTACTACAGTAAGTTGGTATGTTTTGTACAAAAAATGACCATATTGTATTTTCAAGCCAATAAAAACATTTGTCGGTCGTGACGCAGTGGGACTGCGTCTGACTGTAAACGTGATCGGCTGTGGGTTCGATCCCCACTCGGGGGAGTGATTATCTTTAAATTATTTTCAAGTGATAATAAAACGTCATTTTTAAATCTATCAATCTCGTTAGACAAAGCGTGTAAGTTTCAACACTCAATACGCAATGTTTCGAATTCCGAGCGAAAACTGTGAACGGAGTGTCTTGACACTAGGTTCTCCGACTACCTTGCTATGCCTGATAAAGCGTGAAATTTTATTTTTAATATTGGTTCCAGCCAAGTCACTATCTCTCCCACTTGTTGGGACACGAGGGTCCTGGAAGTTTGCTGTCCGCTCTAAAGGACAAGGGCTGGTGTAACAGGTGAGTGCGTTAGTATGTGAGAACTATAATGATTCGAGTGCGCTAGTTCGCGAGTAATTGAGTGAGTGGGTACTATAGTTCTTAAGTTAATGAGTCCGTGTTTTAGAGTGGCTTTGTACGTGCATACTTTAGTGAGTATTTGATTAGATTTACATTCGTGAAGACGCGAATGAATGCGTAAATGTATGTTTTAGTGTCTCAGAATGTTGTGTGTATATGTGTCAGTGTACGTGTGCATGTGCGGTCCCATGCGCGCGTGTCTGTGTTTGTGTGTGTTTGTGTGTGTGTGTGTTTGTGTGTGTGTGTGTGTGTGTGTTTAGCGTAAAGGAGTTGAAGTGAGTTCATAAGTGTGTGGATACATCAGTTAGTGTGTACGTATAATTATATGTATTGTTTGTCAATGTATATATATATATATATATATATATATATATATATATATATATATAACGTGTGTGTGTGTTTGTGTGTGTTTATATATTTATTTGTATACACTCGCAGTCTGGTGGGCGGGACCCGTATCGGCGCTCGTGGGTTCGCGTTCTTCGGCGTGCAAGTGGACCTCACGGAGGCGGGCGTCGAACACGTTGATGATATCGTGGAATTAGTGTTTCAGGTATTCAAACTTTGCTCTGTGGGTTCACACCCGAAATATAAAGCCGAATTTAAATAAATAATTTAAAGAAAAACTTAATATCTATTAAAAATATATTAAATAAAAGAAATATTCATTTATTTAGTTCCGCTTTGAATTATACGATAACAACTAATTAATCATTTAAAAAATGCATATATGAAAAAATTAAATGCATCAGAATTCGAACCTGCGCTTCGCGGAATCTATCCAAGCTATGTTCTTTCTTGCGTCAGTTCTTCTCGGGTCTAGAAGAAGTAATTATTTAAATCATTTGGTTATCAGAAATGAATAATTTTAATTTGTACTCAGTATATAGCCATGCTGAGAGAGTCTGGTGCTCAGCGGTGGGTGTGGGAGGAGCAGCGGGACCTTATGACGATGGAGTTCCGGTTCAAAGACGCGCAGGACCCGCGGGCGTTCGTAACGGGACACGTTCATTTATTGCAGGTACGCTATGCAATTAAAAAAAGTTTCATTCGAATCTGTCTAGTAAATTGTATGTAATAACAAACGAACAAACGGACAAAAGTTTTAAAAAATCATGTTTTTAAATCGTTTTATTGTATATATATATATATATATATGGGGTTTCCCAATAAGAACGATATGTTTTGAAATTGAAATAAAACATGTAATATATGTTCGAATTTCGTGCTCAATGGCTTTATTTGAGAGGAAATTTTATGCTATTTATGATTTAATAATATCGTTCAAATGACTGCCACGACTTTTTTTGCACTGGTGAATACGATCGGTCCAATTTTCGATGACTCGGTGCAGCATTTCGGCTGGTATGGCCGCTATAGTCGTTCGAATGTTCCGTTCAAGGTCTTGAATCGTAGCTGGTTTATTGGTATATACTTGAGATTTAACATACCCCACCAAAAATAATCCAAGGGTGTTAAATATATTTAGCACGAAATGCTCTTTGAGTTGAGACAATACTTCTCGAATTTTGATAGAAAATTTGGTCAATTTCCAAATGTTGAGGCAACGTGAACTTGTTCATGATTAAATGGCAAACATTAATAAATACAAAACAACACAAATGTGAAATGTTAAACAACCCAGATGGCGGCTGTGAGCTATCAAAATCCTATCATCCCTATTGGGAAACACTATACTACCTGCTCTTTTATTTTCAACTTCACTCTTTTATCACTCTGTTTACATCATCATCTATTTACATAATCGCTCCCCCGAGTGGGACTCGAACCCAAAACCTATCGTGTTTACAGTTAGTCGCTGTGGCACTGCGCCACGATAGGCCTTATTTCACATTATCATTATAATATAGACTATTTTCATTTCCCTTGTCAAGGATGGTAAGAATAAGCACGGCGTTAAGTTTCGCCTCTGAACCAGCAGTGTTTTGATTTTGGACTAAAAGATGACCACTGTGTTATTTCAGATTACAATTGTATAGATAAAAAAATACAGATAAGACTATACCATTTTAAATGAAACTATTTTATTTTAAACAGATAAATCGCCAAGACCGACCTACCTACCTACCTACCTACGTACTGGTCTACCTGTGACCACGGACTACTGTAAAGTGTTCAAAACGTCAGGTGTCCAAAAATGTATTTTTGAATACCAAAATATACACGATTAATCCGTTTAAAATAATTTCATTTGAAATGTGAAAAAAAGCCCGAAAATCTAGATAAGGCCTAAAGCCATAATTTTTTTTTTCAGGAATTTCCAATGGAAGACATTTTGAGTGCTTATTATCTGATAACAGAGTGGAGGCCTGATTTGATTGACGATCTCCTCTCTCAGCTCTCCCCGGACAATGTGAGAGTGGGAGTTGTCGCAAAGTGAGTTTATTTCTTTTTTGTTTTATATTTTTGGCCTGGTTTTATTCTAGATGTGTTGTGTTGTCGGTGCGGTGATTAACGCGGTTTTTTTTTTAAATTATTTTTTTTTTAAATAATCATCTGTATTTCAGTTAGTTAGTTAGTTAATTATGATAATAACTGATAATGTCCTGAAGGTTATCGTGGCGTAGTGGAGCAGCGTGTTACTGTAAACGAGATTGGTTGTGGGTTCGATTCCCGTAGAGAGTAATGATTGTAGCTTCACGCTTTATCACGCATAGGGTAATCAAAGACAACCTAGTGTCAAGACACTCCTTTTTGTGTGGCGAAATTCACACCGTGGTTTTTCTTACTTACCAGACAAGAGAAATGTCTCGATTTTAGGCATAAATTAAAGCACAAAGTGTCTTGTCACTATATTGGAAGGGTGGGGGTAAAGTCTGATGGTTTTTTTTAAAGTAATAATCACGTTATTTTCAGATGTTTTGAAAAGAAATGCACACAAACAGAACCGTGGTACGGCACAAAATATTTGCAAGAGGATATTGAAGAAGCCAAACTGAATGTAAGTCAATTTATGTATATATATATATATATATATATATATATATATATATATATATATATATATATATATATTAAAAAAAAGGTAATGAAATAGAACCTATCCTTACAAAACATTTTCTCGATTTTACGCTTGAATAAGTGGCGGAGCCTAACACTGTAGTTGTCCTCTGAGAGAATTACAAAATAATCGAATATACAGTCACATACTAACTGTGTTGTTTTCTGTTAATATTGATTTTATTTAATTTTTTTTTCATTTCTCCGCTCTAGTAAGACAAAGACATAGCGCGGCGTTAAGTTCTCCACTCAACACGAAATATTACTATTTCGGGTGAAAAGAAATCAACAGAGTGTCTTTATTTTATGTTTTTAGCGTAAAGCTGGTTTTCATAAACGTAAATATTCATATATTATTCCTTTCATAATAAAATTAAATATAGATTCGTTGTTAGACAGTTTTGTGCTTAATTTGTGTTCTTTCTTTATCTTCGCGCTTTTATCCCGCATAGCATGGTAGACAGAAAGTACATAGTGTCAGGACACTCCGCACTTTGATTTCCACCGAATTCGAGACATTGTGTGTCGAGTGGTGGAACTCAACGCCGCACTTTGTGTTACCAGAGCGAGAAAGTGAAAATAATTTAAATATAATCACTTCCTCGAGTGGAGTTCGAATTCGCAACCGATCACGTTTACAGTCACACGATGTCCTACAGCGCCACGACCGGCCTCAATTTATTTGTGTTTTTTGCAGAAATGGCGATCAGTGAAATTGAACCCCGAACTACATCTACCCCTACCCAATGAGTTTATACCGGCTAAGTTAGATTTAGAGACGAGTAAAGACCCGACAGCTGAGTCTATCGCTCCTGCCATTATAAAGGTAATCAATTAGATTTTTTTTTATTTTGGCTATATATATATATATATATATATATATATATATATATATATATATATGAATTTTTAATTTGTTCGTAAATAAGTAGCCTAATTTACATCTTATTAAATCAGCTATCTGCCAGTGAAAGTCCCGTCAAAATCGGTCCAGTCATTCTTGAGATAAGCTAGAACAAACAAACACAATAAAATTGTATTATGATATATTTATATTTGTGTCTATTACCGTGTATACATACAAAATGCATTTAGTAAAAAGAGTTTTATTTTAAATTTTACAAACAGACACTCCAATTTTATTTATTTGTATAAATTTTAGAATAAATAAATATATACAACCGTGGAGATCCGTATAAATAAATAAATAAATAAATCACAGAGAAAATTTAGAGTCGAAAATCTATAGCTTTCCGCCCAAAATTAAGACATTTTGTGTTCAATAGCGGATTTTAACTCTGAATCTAGTAAGACAAAACGCAGCGTTGAGTTCCACCACTAAAGCAGCACTCGTTTGCCTGTCCTATAAAAAAAAGTCAACGAACTGTCTTGAAACTGGATTGTCTCTGTCTATCCTGATATGCGGGCTAATGCATGAAACTGAAAAAAAAACGTATTAATACAATGTTTATCCCCAGGATACACCTCTAATGCGTCTGTGGTACAAACGGGATAGTGAATTTCTGTTGCCTAAAGCGTTCGTCACATTGGATTTAGTTAGGTAAGGTTGTATGTGGTTTTATTCTTATTTATTTCTTATTTATTTTTTTGAGCTATATATATATATATATATATATATATATATATATATATATATATATATATATATATATATATATATATATATATATGTGAATGTGATGTGAATAATAAACAAGTTGTCATAAGTGTAAAAAAAATATCTATGCCTAATTTTTAAAATATGGATTCCACACTTAAAATTAGAAAATACTTAAAATAGAACTTAAAATTAGAATTTTTAAAAAACATATAAATCTAATCCTAATTGTCAAATAAAACTTTCAAAATAGTGGTTTGTTAAAATAAATATCATTTTCTATCGTTTAACGATTATTTCTTAAATAATCTTTAAGTAGTAGAAATTTGTAAAAATCTCTCTACAGTGATGCTAACAACACAAATAAGTTGTAACAAAAACGTATAAGAATTTCGACGCAGCTGGTAGTAGAACGCATTGTTTAGCGGTCAGAGCGCTTGGACGGTATCCAAGAGGCGCGGGTTCGAATCCGGCTGCGTTTCATATTTTATATTGTTTTTTAAAATTGTTTTCTAACCATTGCTAGCTTAATCTCATACTAGAAGATATCATAAAAAATAAGCAAATCAAAAACTTAATAATATTAATAGATAATAATTGAACGACCCTTTATGGGGGATAAAGCGATAACACATTGGTCAATTACTTAATTAATGATTTTAATTATATTTTTGAGGTCGGTCGTGGCGCAGTGGGATAGCGTCTGATTGAAAACGCGATCGGTTGTGGGTGCGATCCCCACTCGGGGGAGTGATTATATTTTAATTATTTTCACTTTCTCGCTCTGGTAAAAGACAAAGTGCGGCGTTTAGTTCCACCATTCAACACGTAATGTCTCGTATTCCGTGGAAAGCAAAGTACGGAGTGTCTTGAGCCTAGGTACTTTCTGTCTACCCTAGCTAAAAAAAAATTTTTTTTTTCTTTCCAGCCCCCTGTCATATTCGGATCCAGTCAATTGCAATCTGACATCTATATGGGTGTTACTATTGCGAGACTCCTTGCAGCAGTTCGCCTACGCTGCGGAGCTCGCCGGCTTGAGGTGGAGTGTGGGCAACGCGAAGTACGGGCTCAGTGTGAGTGTTGTGTTGAACCTTAGACCCTTTTTGGTATTGACTTGGACTGTTTTGTTGTTGATTTGGACTGATATAGTGTTGTTGTTTTTTTTGTTAGCTCCATGTACACCTATATTGATTCTTTTTTATTATTATTTTTCTTATACAGTATAAAGTGCATAAATTTATAAGGACCCAAGTGTCCCTACTCTCTGTGTGTTCTCTAAGAGAGTTCTGGGTTTATATTTAGTTGATTTATTGTTTTTGATGTTGCTTTATCTGTTTTGATGTTCACTTAGACTATGGTAAAGCCAAATAATTTTAAATAATACAAATACTGTTTTTTAAAAATTATGTTTAGATAGGAGAAATTTTAATAATCTCTCAATAAACATGTATGCATTAAATGTTTATGAATTTAGATATAGGCAGATGTAGAACGTATAGCTTAGTGGTGAGAATGCTTGAACGGGGTCCAAGAGGCGCGAGTTTGAATCCCGCTGCATGCAATTATTTTATACCTGATCTATAAAAAATACTTTTTTATCCTAAGTGTAGAATTACCCTTGGTGTTAATCTTCTCTTTTCACTAAATAACTTCGTTACGTCGCCTTTCGTTACGTAACGTTTCGTTACGTAACGTTTCGTTACGTAACGCTTCGTTACAGCTGTCTCTCTTCTTTGTATGACGGAAATGTTTAGTGAGCGATTATTATAATAAACATATTAATTATTAATAATAATTGAATTAAAAATAATATCATATTAATATATATTTTTAATATATATTTAAATTTTCACTCTATATATAAAAAGAAACCAAAGCTAACCGATTACAATCAGTAATAATTCAACTTGGATTAGATATATAGAGTTATTAGTTTTAATTCCACTTTTTTCGGCTATTCCCCTCTCTTTCTCCCTTTCTATCTCTCTCTGCCACTCCACTCCAGATCACGGTCGACGGCTACGATGACAAGCAGCACGTGCTGCTGGAGAAGATAATAGACCACGTTGTCAATTTTAAAGCTGACCCCAAGAGGTTCGAGATCATGAAGGAGAGCCATATAAGAGGTATCAAGAATTTCGAGGCGGAACCCCCTTATCAGGTGAGTTTTGCGTAATATATTCGTTGACATGGTAACGTGCACGACATTTTATGTAGGTGTGTGGGTCAATTTTATATATATATATATATATATATATGATGATACATTTTGGTTTCCAAGCGCGTGTGTTTAATTTGGCAAGTGTATGTTTGTATGTTTGTACACGAATTTCTCTTAAACTTAACGTCTTATTGAAATTATTATATTTAATTTAAGTTAGGTATACTTCAACTTGGGAACAGTACAAGTTTCATTAAAATCGGTCCAGTATTTTCAGAGATATAGGTAAATTGCTCGTAAGAAAATATAGGTAAGTATTTGTATAGTTATTATGAAGTCGGTTGAATTTTATATAAATTAGATTATTCTCTTTGTTCATTTTTTTACCGGTTGACCTTCGAAAACACAGTATCGAAGATACTGGAGGAAGGTCACGTAAAAAGTATGAGGACCCCCCGAAGGTTTGCAGGGACCGTAGCGTTTGGAGGGGGGGGGGGGCGCCAGGGATGAAGCGTGAAGCTAAAAAAAAATAATTTTTTTTATCTATATTTTATAAACACTGTGGCGAAGTGATAAATAGTCTGGCAAATGTTGTATTGATTGTCGGTCGGTCGGTTCGATGCCCACTCGGGGGAACGATTATATTTATAATATTTTATTTTGCTAATAATATAATTTTTCCGCTCTAGCAAGACAAAACGCGGCATTGAGTTCGACGTCCATACGCAATGTCTTGATTACTAAGGGGAAAATAGTCAACGTAGTGTCTTGATATTATGTTGTCTCCGACTACCCTGCTATGTGGGATAAAGCGTGAATCATTTTTTTTTATTATGTTCACTCTGGTCTTAAGCGGCGTTGAACTCCACACGCAATATATCGATCTCGATCTAGACATTCACTTTGTAATTTAAATATATTTATTTTTCAGCACGCGGTGTACCAACAAGCGTTATGTCTGTCGGACCTGGTTTGGACGAGATGTCAGCTACTGAACGCAGCGGAGAGTGAGTTTTAAAAATAAATAAAAAAAAATACATTTTTTTAGCTTTACGCTTTTCAGACACAAGCTAGTGTCAAGACACTGTTTTCCACTCAGAAATCAAGACATTGACACTTAAGTGGCGAATCTAACACCGCACGTTGTCTTATCAGAGCGAAGAAATGAGAATATATTTTAAATATAATCATTCCTCGCTCTGGTAAAGACAAAGAGCGGCGTTGAGTTCCACCACCCAACATGCAATGTCTCGGAATCGGTGCAAAGCGAAGTACGGAGTGTCTTGACACTAGGTACTTTCTGTCTACCCTGCTATGCGGGATAAAAAGCGTGAAGCTAAAAAAAATATAATCATTTCCCCGGGTGGCATTTGAACCCACAACCCTTCGCGTTTACAGTCACACGCTATTCCATTTGAGAAAGAAAAAAATTAAAATTAAATAAGTTTTTTTATTTCATTGTTTATATATATACATATATATATATATATATATATATATATATATATATATATCCTTTTTTTCTAACAGGTATAACGCCGGAACAGTTAGACGAATTCGCATCTCGTTTCGTTCGTAAAGTGCACGTGGAGGGTCTCATGTACGGCAACCTGACGCGGGAGAGGGCGATGGCGGTCGCAGACACTATTGAGAATAAGTAAGTGACTTACAAACAGACAGATACATATATATACATATATATATATATATATATATATATATATATATATATATATATATATATATAAATACACACAGAAAATTACTTTTTTATCGATATATTTGTTAATTGAATATTAACAAGCTTTACTTCACTATTGTTTTATTTTTAAACGGCACATTCTCAGTTCTTACAATGGCTACAACTTAATACATGTTGCCACAGATAATAGAAAAACAACATAATACAATAAATCACAGATTAGAAAATTTATTAATACGTCAAATTTGGCACACATATGTAGTTTATATAGAGAATGTATGCAGAATGGTAATATTTCATTATAATAATGTATTAAAATATATATTCAATTAATAAAATAAATGTAATATACACACACACACGCAAATACGCACACACGCACGCACAGAGACGCACAGACACACACAGAGAGACAGAGACACAGACGACGTTGCCATGACAACGGCATGTCCAGATAAATGGACGTAAAAATGTACATATAAATATTTCATATACCATAATCTTTAAAACATATATCTATAGTAATTAATAATTAGAAACACCCACAAAAAATATGCTTTTAAATATCCCAGATTTCGGTTAGTTGGGGTGATGTTCCCACAAGTGGGAATCGAACCCGCGACCGTCGTGTTAGTCCGTACAGGCGTAAATAATTGTATGAATAATATAATTTAATATATATTTCTCTTATAGATTACCAAAAAACGCCACGCCATTGTTAGCCCAGCAGCTGCTTTTGTATCGAGAGGTTGAAATTGAAAAAGGTAAATTATTTTTTGCTTTTACCCCGTGTAGCAGGGAAGACAGGAAGCACCTAGTGTCAAGACACTCCGCACTCCGCTTTCCGCAGAAACCGTGTTGTTTGCCGGAACTCAACGCTGCGTTTTGTCTTATCAGAACGATGAAATGAAAATGATTTAAATATCAATCATTTAAATATCAATGTTATATTTAAATTGTTTTTTACAGTAAGTTTTTATTATTGTAGACAATTTTATTGAATGTAGTTGTAAAATATTCGGTTCACCGTTTTCCGTTCAAATTGGAGATATTACATAATAATTATTGGAATTAAAAACCACGTTTTGTCTTAAAAGAGCGGAAAAATGAAAATACAGGGTGGGCCAGAAAGGCGTGCATACTTCAAAATTGGATTGATCACTGGAGGGCCGCGGGGGTGGGGTGCGGGGGTGGACTGCGGGGCGGGGAGTGGGGATAGGTAACTTGGTTCTTGGAAATTTAGTGGTCATAGAGCGTTTCACCGGTGTGTGCGTGTTCTGTCTAAAGGCTTCCAAGGGTCCTAGTGGAAGTGTTATCAGATCGTGGTTTAAAAATTTTGAGTCTACGGGTTCGACTCTGAATCAAAAACATGCGGGCCGTCCAAGGTCAATGCTAACGGAAGTAACTGTAAGCGAAGTCAGTACACGATACCCAGTTATCAACCCTAAAAATATCAACTGAGCTCACTGTATCAAGAACATCACTAAGGCGTATTTTGGCAAAAAAAGATCTAAAATTTCACACGTATAAACTTCCATTAGCCGAGTAATTGAAACCAAATGCCTGAAAGATGTCTGT
This sequence comes from Dryadula phaetusa, assembly GCA_032432895.1. NCBI lineage: Eukaryota > Metazoa > Arthropoda > Insecta > Lepidoptera > Nymphalidae > Dryadula > Dryadula phaetusa. The sequence continues at coordinate 148,152 of JAOYRS010000090.1, read as the reverse complement.
TACAGCGTTTTCGAAGTTAGAACGTGAACAAGCAAAGTCAGTATTGGGCCTCAGAAAAATCCCAAATTAAAACATCAAAGACCATTGCATTCTGCTTAAAGTGACAACTTGGGCAGCCGTGTTGGCTGGAGGAATGACCAGACCCCATCTCTTCGAAAATGAGCCAATGGTCGACCGTATCAGTAAATTCTGATCGCCATACATAACCTTTTCTTCCTACAACTGCATAATTTTGACGTCTACAACAACAGGATCTGGTTCCAACAAGACGGCGCGATATCTCATACATCAATGAGTCCTTGGCAGTTGTAAGCGAAATGTTTACTGGCAAACTGATATGCGTGGAGGGGACGTTCCATGACCTCCTCGGAACCCAGATCTCACCCCACTCGTTGTTTTTTCTCTGTGGGGAACTCAACAGCCGCGTTTATGCCAATAAACCGACGACAGTTGCCCAGCTCAAGAACAGCATCTGTGAGGAAATGGCCGCTATCCCACCAGCGATGTGCCAGCGAGTCCGGATTCGAGGAATGTGTACGTTTGGATGGTACACATCTCAGTGGTGTTAATTTTACAAAATAAAATTCCTATGTGTTTACTTTATTATAAAAAAAGATTATCTTTCCTAAGCCTCGTGGTGTTTTTTTTTTATTTTTAAAATACGCACAACTTAATGGCCCCCCTCGGTATAATCATTCTTCGAAGTGGGAATAGAACCCACAACCGATCGCGGTTACAGTCATAAACGAACTATGATGAGCTTGAAATGTGAACTTTAACGAGAATTGAACTACGTGGGAATGTTTGTTTACTTTGCACACGCAAAACCTGAACACATAAATAAGTTGTAACAAAACGTATAAGAATTTCGACGCAGCTGGTAGTAGAACGCATGGCTTAGCGGTCAAAGCGCTTGGACGGTATCCAAGAGGCGCGAGTTCGAATCCCGCTGCGTTCGAAATTTTTATACGTTTTTTCAAAAATGTAACCTGAACACACTTAGATGAAATTTACAGGAAATATAGTTTATATATGTGAACAACATAGTGATTATTATTTTCACTTACTTCTCACCACTCAACACGCAATGTCCCGAATTCGGCGGAAAGCGAAGTATGGAGTGTCTTGACACTATGTACTTACTGGTTAAAGAAACTGTGAAGATGTTGTGTAATATAATAAGTGGTAACTGACCTCTGACAGGCAGCTGGTATGTGCGCGAGACGTCCAACGCCGTGCACAAGTCGTCGTGCGCGGCGTTGTACTACGCGTGCGGGCCGCGCGCCGCGCGCCGCAATGTGGAGCTAGAGCTGCTCGCGCACGCGCTCAGCGAGCCCTGCTTCCACGTGCTGCGCACGCAGGTAATGATGACGTCGGCTAATGCCGACTAATTCTAATGAACAATAGATAGCACCGAACACAAGCGACTGTCAAAAAGTTAACGAGTAAACATCTCTCTCCCCTCTCGCTCTCTCTCCCCTCTTGCTCTCTCTGCCCCCTCGCTCTCTCTGCCCCCTCGCTCTCTCTGCCCCCTCGCTCTCTGTCCTCTCTCACTCTCCGTACACTCTCACTCTCTGTCCTTCACTCTCCGTACACTCTCACTCTCTGTCCTTCACTTTTCGACCCCTCTCACTCACCGTCCCCTCTCTCTCTCCGTCACCTCCCACTCTCCGCCCCCTCTCACTCTCCGTCCCCTCTCACTCCGTTCCCTCTCACTCTCCGTCCCCTCTCACCCTCCGTACCCTGTCACTCTCCGTACCCTACCACTATCCGTACCCTCTCACACTCCGTACACTCCCACTCTCCGTCGCCTCCCACTCTACGTCCCCTCTTACTCTCCGTCCCCTCTCTCTCTCCATCCCCAATCACTCTCCGTAACCTCCCAATCTCCGTATCCTCTCACTCTCCGTATCCTCTCACTCTCCGTCGCCACTCACTCTCCGTACCCTCCCACACTCCGTATCCTCTCACTCTCCGTATCCTCTCATTCTCCGTACCCTCCCACTCTCCGTATCCTCTCACTCTCCGTAACCTCTCACTCTCCGTAACCTCCCACTCTCCGTATCCTCTCAATCTCTGTACCATCTCACTCTCCGTACACTCTCACTCTCCATTCCTCCCGTGCTCCGTCCCCTCCAACTCTCCTTTCCCTCTCACTCTCCGTACTCACTCACTCTCCGTTCCCTCTCACACTCAGTTCCCTCTCACTCTCCGTCCCCTCTCACTCTCCGTACCGTGTCTCTCTCCGTACCCTACCACTATCCGTACCCTCTCACTCTCCGTACACTACCACTCTCCGTCGCCTCCCACTCTACGTCCCCTCTTACTCTCCGTCCCCACTCACTCTCCATCCCCAATCACTCTCCGTACCCTCCCAATCTCCGTATCCTCTCACTCTGCGTCTCCTCTCACTCTCCGTACCCTCTCACTCTCTGTCGCCACACACTCTCCGTACCCTCCAACTCTCCGTATCCTCTCACTCTCCGTAGCCTCCCACTCTCCGTATCCTCTCACTCTCCGTTACCTCCCACTCTCCTTATTCTCTTACTCTCTGTACCCTCTCACTCTCCGTACACTCTCACTCTCCGTTCCACCCGTTCTCCGCCCCCCCCCCAACTCTCCTTTCCCTCTCACTCACCGTACACTCTCAGTCTCCGTACCCTCTCACTCTCCGTACACTACCACGCTTCGTCCCCTCCCACTCTCCGTCCCCTATTACTCTCAGCCCGCCTCACTCTCCGTCCCCACTCACTCTCCGTCCCGTCTCACTCTCCGTACCCTCTAACTCTCCGTACCCTCTCAATCTCCGTACACTCCCACTTTTCGTCCCCTCTCACTCTCCGTCCCCGCTAACTCTCCTTCCCCTCCAACTCTCCGTCCTTTCTCACACTCCGTCCCCTCTCACTCTCCGGCCCCTCTCACTCTCCGTCCCCTCTCACTCCCCTTTCCCTCTCACCCTACGTACCCTCTCACTCTCCGTACCCTACAACTCTCCGATCCTCTCACTCTCCGTACACTCCCACTCTCCGTCCCCTCTCACTATCCGTCACCTCTCACTCTCCGTACCCTCTCACTCTACGTACCTTCCATTCTCCGTCGCCTCTCACTCTCCGTAACCTCTCACTCTCCGTCCCCTCTCACTCTCCGTCCCCTCTCACTCTCCGTAACCTCTCATTCTCCGTCCTCTCTCACTCTCCGCCCCCTCTCCCTCTCCGACCCCTCTAACTCTCCGTACCCGCTAAATCTCCGTACCCTCTCACTCTATGCCCCCTCTCACTCTCCGTCCCTTCTCACTCTCCATACCCTCTCCCTCTCCGTTCCTACCATTCTGCGTCCCATCCCACTCTCCTTTCCCTCTCACTCTCCGTACCCTCTCACTCTCTGTAGCCTCTCACTCTACGTACCCTACCACTCGCCATCCCCTCTCACTCTCCGTACACTCCCACTCTCCGTCCCCTATCACTCTCCGTACCTTCCATTCTCCGTCCCCTCTCTGGCCCCTCTCACTCTCTGTCCAATCTCACTCTCCGCCCCCTCTCCCCCTCCGCCCCTCTCACACTGTGTCCCCTCTCACACTGTGTCCCATCTCTCTCTCCGTCCCCTCTCACTCTCCGCGCCCTCACACTCTCCGTCCCCTCTCACTCTCTACCCTTAATTTTAGATATTACTCGTTTACTAATTTATATTAGTTATCTCAACGCCACGTTTAATCTTATAATTAACATTCTTAATAATAAATAAATGTTACCGTCGATAGATATCAAATCCACAACCAATCTCGTGTATAATCAGACGATGTCCCACTGTGCCACGATGGTCTAATAATAAAAAAAAATGAACTAGCCATGCAATGTCTGGATTTCGGACGCTGAACAGCCACCATAATGTCTAGATACTAGGTTGTCTCGACACTAGGTTGTCTCTGACTGTTTTTTTTTTAATTTAGATTTTTTTTTCCTCAGGAACAATTAGGTTATATAGTGTTTAGCGGTGTTCGAAGATCCAACGGTGTTCAGGGGTTGAGGTTCATAGTTCAGAGTGATAGACATCCCGCGTACCTCGAGGAGAGGATTGAGAGCTTCATCGAAGGGTCTCTGGTAAGTATTTCATGGTAAATGCAAAAACATGGCTTAAAACACCATAATTACCCCATCAAATCAAAACATATATAAAATTGAACGCAGCGGGATTCGAACCAGCGCCTCTTGTTTCACGTCCAAGCAACATAAATATGTAAGTGTGTAACAAGCGTATAGGAACTTCAACGCAGCCGGTTTTCGAACGCATGGTTTAGCGGTTAGAGCGCTTGAACGGGGAACAAAAGGTGCGTATTCGAATCCCGCTGCGGTCAAATTTTTATACATTTTTAATTTTCAAAAATATTTTTCATACTGCCTTTTTTTTAAATATTTTCTAACCTTAAGTGTATTTGATAACGAGGACTAGTATATACCTTATTATGAATATCTATACATATAATAAATATGTAATTGACCGCTGTCTGTACGTGGAAGGTAACAGGATCCAAAATAATTGTTTGTGTAATTTTTTTATATCTAATAATTATTGATTTCCGCAATTTTTACACATTTTAAATGAAACTACTTTAAATGGATCAATCGTGTATATTTTGGTATTCAAAAATATATTTTTGGTAGTCTGACGTTTCGAACACTTTACAGTAGTCTCCTGGATCTGTGCCCGTTTAAAATAGTTTCATTTAAAAAAAAAATGTCTGTTTGTCTGTGCACACTTATCTCGGAAACTGTTTTACTTAAACGCAGTTTTCACCGTTGTATTTTGGCCACGTTCCTTTAATATTTAGGGTATGTTTTGTTACAATCGGTTCATAAATAAGAAATTTATATAAATTTAAAGTATTTTATTGGACATAATTATAGTAACTGGAACTAACTTGACCAGTTTCAAGGGTTCACGTCTTTCACCATATTTTTTGGTTATAACGGTTCTCATCGTCTCTCCTGTCAGGAATATCTGGAGAAGATGACCGAAGAAGAGTTCGTGAAGCACAGAGCAGCTCTCGCCGCTCAGAAGCTGGAGAGGCCCAAGAGGCTGGCGGTCAGAGCCTCGCAGATATGGGGTGAAATTACCGCGCAGGTAATAAAATAGAAAGAGAAAGGGAGCAATCAGTGGTGGTACTCTCTGTTCTTCAGTTCTTTGCTTTACAGCTTCACTCGTATGGCAGGGTAGCTAGACAACCCAGTGTCAAGACCTGGTTGATATTTGACCAGATCTGAAAAGAAGAAGACCTGGTCTTACCAGATTTTTTTTATACATTTTAAATGAAACTGTTTTTAACCTAAATAAACGCGAATACGTTGTAATGTCGAATCTGAATGTAAAGGGTTCGAATCCCATTCCATTGAATTATTTTCATTTCATCGCTCTGAGTCGAGTAGAGAGTGTCTTGACACTAGGTATTTTCTTTCTACCCCGAAAAAGAAATAGCCTACTATTTTTACAGTCAGACGCCACTGTCTCTATGTAAATCACTATGGTCTTATTTAATTATAATTTTTGCGTTACCAGGTCTACAACTTTGACAGACCACGGGTTGAAGTGGAGGAGTTAAACACCGTCACTAAGGGAGAACTCATTGATTTCTTTAAGGTATTTACATAGTAAATAATATGCTTATATTATCATCGTCTAGATGCCCGCGTAAATAACGCGTAGCCATAGCAACGTGTGTGTAACGAATGTAATTTTTTTATGCTTTATTTAAAAAAATATATGAACATATGGCTATAAACTATAAGTGTACCAAATTTCATATAATTTTAGATTATAATCATTATATTAATATGTGAAAAAAAACTCGGTCCTCTTTTTTACTGTTTCACGCGCCATCCCGCATAGCAGGGTAGTCAGAGAGAACCTAGTGTCAAGACACTGCCTCGACTGCTTATATATTATATAAGTGTATCAAATAAACAAGAGAGTTGTGCCAGGCTCGCATGAAACTAGAGGAGCTTCCTCTCTATAGTCTCTATATACTACATATATAAGCAGCTTCACGCGCCATCACGCACAGCAGGGTAGTCAAAGAGAACCTAGTGTCAAGACACTCCGCTGACTGCTCTTAAAACCGAGACATTGCGTGTTGAATGGTGAATTAAACGAAGCGTTATATCTCGCCAGAGCGGAAAACTGAAGATATTAAACATAATAATTCCTACAATTGGGAATCGAACCCACAACCAGTCGACCCGGCCTACAAGATGCCTTTAAAAATATATATTTTTATGGCTTTTTTTTATTTTCAGAAACACATAAGCCCCAATTCTTCTGAGAGGCAAAAGTTGTCAGTGTACGTGGTGTCAGTGGCGGAGGGAGGCGCCGGGAGGCAAAGTGAGGTCGAGACCAAAAGCGAGACTAAGGTGAGATGCAACGGGTTACAGGTTCGAATTTTACATACTACATGTATAGTATATATAATGCAGCGATATTCTTTGTACTTAGGGAAAGTTGAGGAGGCACTTTTAAATACAAGTGACGCGGGTTCGAATCCTGGTTACATTCAATTATACCATTTTTCTATTTTTTAAGCTGTTATTTCGCACTTAGGATTAAAAAACATTTTATGAAAAACGTATAAAAATTTGAACGCAACGGGATTCGAACCCGCGCCGCTTGGAAACCGTCCAAGCGCTCTGACCGCTAAGCTTAAAAAAAGTATGACATGAACTTAAAGAGTTCCATCAGTGTTTTAATACATATTTGTTTTGTTTCCAGCCGATCGCCATAACTGACTTAGTGGAATTCAAGTCGCACAGGCGGCTGTATCCACACCCCACGCCCTTCAATAACATACCGAGAAAAGGAGCTCACTGCAAATTGTAGATAGATTGCCGCTCAGTGCCAGTGTCTGACTGGAAACGTGCCGGTTTTGGGTTCGAATAACACGTGGGCGATGTTTTTATATCGATTTGCGCTAAAAACGGAGTGTCTCGACACTGTGTTTCGAGCACATTTCGATAGAAACGTTATTTGGTTGATATTGGCGCTTATTTTGACATTTGTTCAAATTAGTTTAAAATGTTCTAGTGTCTATTTTCCATACATTTCAAGATATTGTCAGACACTTGGTTTTTTTTTTTAATTTTAGAGCTAGAACTTGTTGATTTACTTGTATTGCTATCTCTTTCTTTTCTATTGTAAATAGTAAGGGACAGTTGTATATTTTTTAAGAATTAATAGTTATTTTATTTTATTGTATTAAGTATTAATATATATATCTGAAATATATAATTGTTTTAATTATTTAAAAAAAAAGTAAACTTTTTTATCTATAACCTGTTCAGCAGGGTAGTCAGAGACAACCTAGTGTCAAGACACTGCGCTTTCCATCTGAGATTGAGATATTATATGTTGAGTGGTGAATTCTATCCCACGCTTTGTCATAGTAGAACGAAGAAGTTAATATTTAAATATAATTATCCCCTCAAGTGGGAATCGAACCCATAACCAATCGCGTTTACGGTCAGACACTGTACCACTGCGCTACAATGTACTTAATTATTGTTTAAATAATTAGCGTTAGAACATATGTTAAGTGCTTACCGCCATATTTGTTTTATTTTTTTTAATATTGAAGAAAGAGACAGCAGTAAATAAAGTAATATTGTTATTAAACGACTTTAATGTTTGGGTTGTGAAAAAGATTTTTAAATATATATATATATATATATATATATATATATATATATATATACATATATATATATATATATATATATATATATATATATAAACCAAATGCCTCTTTAGTGCGGGTTCGAATCCTGATGCGTGCAAAAATTTTAATTTAAGCTCATAATTATCGTTTTTCAATTATAAAATAAAGAACTTAGTATTAATAATGTTGATTTTTATTTGATTTTTCAATTTTATTTGGACCAAGTCCAAAACTATATTTTTACAATTCTAATAATACTACTAATATTAAAAATTCTATAATTTGTATGTTTGTTTGTTATTCTTTCATTTAACTACTGAATTTTTAATATTTTTTTTTTAGCTTTAAGCGTTTATCCCGTACAGCAGGGTAGACAGAAAGTACCTAGCACCTAGTGTCAAGACACTCCGTACTTCGCTTTCCACCGAATTCGAGACATCGTGTGTTGAGTGGTGGAACTCAACGCCGTTCTTTGTCTGTTACCAGAGCGAGGAAGTGAAAATAATTTAAATACAGTCACTCCCCCGAGTGATCAGTAGATGAAACTTTATAGTAATATAGCTTGTTTTTTTAAAAAAAGTGCATATAATTTTTTTTGAACTGAAAAATCAATCAATCAAATAAAGATCATTTCATGTTATTATACGCAGCGAAAATTCAGGTGGCCCGTCCGACAAATCTTGGCACACTTTCACCAACGTGTTGGCCGGTACTTCGCCAATAATTGTAATTGGCGATTACATCACTAAAGGCCTTTACTATTACAACAATATTAACAATTTATTCAGCAATTCTCCTCTTACTTCTTTACAATCCCTAAAGAAATTAACAGATTGGTTATTAACTTTAAAACATGATCAGAAAGAAGATCTCCTTGTTATAACCAAACGCACAGATTACACACACACTCATTCATATACTCGCTCACTCCCATACTCGGTCACTCCCATACTCGGTCACTCACATACTTCGTCACTCACATACTTCGTCACTCACAAACTCGCTCACTCACACACCCACTCACTCACACACCCACTCACTCACACACCCACTCACTCACACACCCACTCACTCACACACCCACTCACTCACACACCCACTCACTCACACACCCACTCACTCACACACCCACTCACTCACACACCCACTCACTCACACACCCACTCACTCACACACCCACTCACTCACACACCCACTCACTCACACACCCACTCACTCACACACCCACTCACTCACACACCCACTCACTCACACACCCACTCACTCACACACCCACTCACTCACACACCCACTCACTCACACACCCACTCACTCACACACCCACTCACTCACATACCCACATAAAATTAACTACGGGTGGAAGATTGAGAATGGAGTGTCTTGACACAAGGTTTTTTTTATCACAGGAGGGCTGTGCGAGATAAAGCGTAAAGACGTAATCCAATTTTAAAAATATGTTTGAAAACGCAGCTCTCATGATATTGGACACGTAAAAAGCATGAGTATGGTCCAAAGGGCTTGTACGAAGAGGACGAGGCAAGAGGAGTGTGCAGGGACGGTAGTGTCTGAACTCTGCGCTACCCCGACTCCGCTCTATGCTCTCCGACTCTGATTTTAAGAGAAGGCGTAATTGTTATAAAACGTATGGTTTTAAATTAATTTTATATAATTTATTAATAAAGTTATCTTTTTCTGTAATTCTGGGTTTTATTAATCACCTTTATTTTATTTATATTTTTTTATTTTTTTTTTACAGCTGGGTAATAAGAAAGTACCTAGTGTCAAGACACTCTGTACTTCGCTTTCCATCGAACTTGAGACATTGCGTGTTGAGTGGTGGAACTCAACGGCGTACTTTGTCTTATAAAGTGCAAATAATTTCAAATATAATGGAATGGAACCCACAACCGATCCAGTTTACAGTCAGACGCTGTCACACTGCGCCACGACCGGCCTCTTTATATTTTATTAAAAACTTAAATATATTTAAAATTTATAGTTTTATCTATACTAAATGTCGCGTTGACAACGCGTTGCCTTAGTAACGCGTATGCCACTTTAAATAAACATTATGTGTTCCATTTATTTTATTAATTTTATATATTTTTATGCATTGTTTTTAAAAAATATCATTCTGCACTCCTTCTCTATATAAAGCATAAACGTGTCAAATTTCATACACCTCAGTTTTCGTAAAAAGAGGTACAAAGATTTTGCTTCACATTGTAATGTTGTTAGGTGGTCAGTTTAGGGAAGCTAATCGCCTACTCCCCTAGCCTACTCCGAGCAGGCTGTCGACTTTGTCGACACTCGACTCTGACGTGCATTGCATCCCTCACACACTCACCCCCGCCATCTCAGTTGGCGTAGAGGAGGAGTACCAGAGATAAAAATAAATCAATACTAACAATCTGCAAAAATAATGTTTCTCTTGCTTGTCAACTCCGACGTGGTACTTAAATACAAGTTGCCATAGCAACGTGTATGTCACTTTATACACAAGTGTATGTCACACACAAATGTATATCATACACAGGTGTGTGTCAAACATATGGTAGTGTGCGTAACATTTAGTTTCAAATATCATATTATGGTTCTAATAATGGTTCTAATTTGAGCCACTCAACACATATGAGAAAGCAAATACCCATTCGTACTAAATTATATTTCCTGTATATTATCAAAAACTAAATGTCGGTTTTGAACCTGTAACTAACAAGACCACCAGATAGTTACAAACTATGAAATAAATGTTAACTCTACCGGTTGTGGGTTCAATTCCTCGGGGAAAGGAGTATACTTAAATTATTCTCATTTCTTCACTCTGGTAAAACAAAGTACGGCGTCAAGTTCCGCCACTCAACACACAATGTCTCGAATTCGGCGTAAAGCCGATTACGGAGTACCTAGTCAACACTAGGCACTTCTTATCTATCCCGCTCTATGGGATAAAAGAGTAAAGTTAAAAAAAATATATGAAAATCTTTTGTACTAACTTTGTTGTGTTTTCCAATAGGGATGATAGGATTTTGATAGCTAACAGCCGCCATCTTCGTTGCTTAACATTTGACATTTGTATGGTTTTGTATTCAGTAATATTTGCCATTTAATCATAAACAAGTTCACGTTACTGCAACGTTTAAAAATTGTCCAAATTTTCTACCAAAATTCGAGAAGTATTGTCTGTACTCAAAGAGCATTTCGTGCTAAATATGGTCGTCATGGTGCACCGTCTGGGCTCGCTATACGTCACATAATCCAAAAACTGGAAAGTGAATATTCTTTGCACGATAGTAGACCACCAACACGACAACGAACAGGCCGTAGTGAAGAAAATACTGCCGCCGTATCAGCCAGTGTCGAAGAAAATCAAAATGTTTCCGTTCCACGACGTGCACAAGAATTGGGCTTATCCAGAATGACAACCTGGCGAATTTTACGTATGGATCTTGGCCTACATCCATACAACATTTTGTTGACACAAGAACTCAAGCCAGCAGAACATGGATTACGTCGTGAATTTGCTGGGCGCTTGAAGTGATGGAAACGGACACCGAATTTCATAGGAAAATTATCTTTTCAGATGAGGCTCACTTTTGGCTCAATGGTTAAGTGAACAAACAGAATTGTCGTTACTGGAGTGAGTCAAATCCAAGAGAGGTTCATGTTAGACCATTACATCCTGACTGTTTGGTGCGGATTATGGTACGGTGGAATCATTGGCCCGTACTATTTCAAAAACGACGAAGGCCGTACTGTTACTGTCCATGGCGACCGTTATCGTGACATGTTGAACGATTTTTTTTCCGTGAAGTGTATGTCAATGTCAATGGATGCGGACGACATTTGTTTTCAACAAGATGGTGCAACATGCCATACTGCGACCGTCACAATGGATTTATTGCGTGATAAGTTTGGTGAGTCGGTTATGTCTCGCAACGGTCCTCACAATTGGCCACCAAGATCATGTGATTTAACACCCTTGGACTTTTTTTGTGGGGGTGTGTTAAGTCTCAAGTATATGCGAATAAGCCAGCTACGATTCAAGACCTTGAACGCAACATTCGAGCGACTATAGCGGCCATACCAGCCGAAATGCTGCACCGAGTCATCGAAAATTGGACCGATTGTATTCACCAGTGCAAAAAAAGTTGTGGCGGTCATTTGAACAATATTTTGTTTAAATCATAAATAGTATAAAATTTCCTATCAAATAAAGCCATTGAGCACGAAATTTGAACATATATTACATGTTTTATTTCAATTTCGAAACATATTGTTCTTATTGGGAAACCCCATACTTTCATCTAGTACTTGATGGCATTGTTAAACGCAATCAAGACATATATCATATAGTTATATATCATATAGTTATATATCATATAGTTAATATACATAGAGAAGGGGGAGAACCGTCCTCGACTCCGAATCGTTTGTTACAGGCTCCCATCATCGAGGTTCATGGAAAGATGGTGTAGTTTCTATGCCATTGGCTGGAGGCTTGAAGAGGAGCACTGTGAGGTTTAAATGGGTATTTTACCAGCCTTCATCTGCTGGTGTGGGGGTCCTACATATCGTCCGAGTGCCCAATTGGGCGAACATCTGCTGGCCTGAGTGCGAGTATCCAACAATAATAATAGAGGGTAGACGACCTATACCTGTCTCTGTCTAATTAAACATGGAAAAAAGAGAAACAGCACCATTAGCTCTCTCTTTTCTACATTGGACACATTTTAGTCTGGCTATTGGCTGGCTGGTTCTAGAAAAAGTTACTGGGACCAGCCATATTGAATTATTTTAACATACCTTGTATATTTGGTATTTATTTCGTGTGTAGTACAGACATGTTTGTTAAGCCATTCTGTTTAAAATTAAATTATATTTTCGTTTAATTTAATTAAAATTTATTTCGTATGATACATAGGATTTAGTGTCCTCATGTCTTGTGGTACAGCGTCTGCCTGTAAACGTTATTGGTTATGGGTTCGATTCCTACTCGGGCAAATGATTATATATCAATATTTACAAGTTTATTAATTTTAGCGTTCTACTAAGGCGAAGCGCGACGTTGATTTTGCCATTCAGCACGCAATGTCTCGATTTCCGGCGCTAAGCAATCTTGCTACTAGGTTGTCTCTGATTACTCTACTATGCGGGATAAAGCGTGAAGCTGTAAAAAGAAAAAAGAGAACTTAGTGTTTTAACACGCTTATACTAGCTCTATTTTACTAGCAATCAATCTCTACATATAAGAAAATCATGCAGCGCTTTTTTGGTCCATGTGTCCGGTGACTATATGAAATATAGACAATAATATTGATATTATAAATTGCAATATTTTGCTTGCCAAGAAGAAACATTCGGAGGGCATTCATCAAGATCTTTCTGCCACATCACGCCGTAGTAAACCACCTTAATGTTATCTTTCTCGTGCTAAATCTCGTGCTCTTAGAAATACTCAAAGCGGATAAAGGTAACGTGACTGTTATACTAGATACCGTGAATTATAAAAAAAAATTGTTAATATTCTTATTGGATGAAAAAACTTATAAAATTGTTGACAAGGACAAAAAAAAATATTTAAAAGAAAATCCGAGTTAATATCAAAACACGCGAAAACATTACAACTTGACATTAAATCACTCGTGCCTAGTTGTGTTAAACCTCCAAAGTTGTATGGGTTACCAAAAATACACAAAACTAATGTACCACTTCGTCCAATCGTTAGACAAATCGATACGCCGACGTATAAACTGGATCGACATGTCGCGAAGGTACTGTCTCCCTTCTACAACATGTTATGTCAGGGATTCTTACCATTTTGTTAGCGGACTGAAAGATCTTAAGTTAGCTAACAATAAAACCATGGTCAGTTTTGTTGTCCAGTCGCTGGTTACCAGTATACCCATCAAGGACTGCATCAGAATTGTCAAGCAGAAGCTAGAGGAAAACAAGATGCCTATTGAATATCTTGAACTTTTAGAACACTGCCTTACATCTGGATATGTAGTGTTCAATCAGGTATTCTATTTGCTAGTAGATGGCATTGCTACGGGTTCGTCTGTATCCCCTGTAATTGTGGCTTATCGTACATTGATCAAACAAAGAGGAGCATCGGGGTTAGGGTGAAGGAACACATATACGATGTCAAGCATGGGCGTGTATTGCAGTCAGCTGTGTGTGAACATATAAGTCCAACCACTACATCAAGTTGGATAAGCCACATATCCTCGCTAGAGAAAGTAGATATATTCCTTGAATGATCCGCGAGGCTATTGAAATTCAAAAACATCCTAATTTTAATAGAGAAGATAGTTGGAAGCTCTCTACACCTGGGACCCACTTATATAAAAAAATTAAGTCTCAAATCCACCACACCAGAGACAAAGATACAGTCGGCTTATTCTGCAAGAATCCAGGGCAGTACGCGAGGCAATTGAGAAACAGATGGCGGTAGATTGATATAATTAATTTTTGTATCTATTGACAGACGAATGCTACCTCAGCCTACCTGTGACCACGGACTACTGTAAAGTGGGAGAAATATCAGGTGTCCAAAATGTATTTTCGTATACCAAAATATCCGCGATTAATCCGTTTAAAATAGTTTCATTTAAAATGCGTAAAAATCGCATAAATCAAAGTACTTACTACCCCCAATAATAATTTATCATTATTAAAATGTTTTCGAGTCTTCTAGTTTTTTTTTTATTTACGATTTATTATATCTTTCATCGACTAACTTTTTAACATTAAAGTGACCTCACATTTTTTTAATTATAGTTCATCGTTTCCCCAAGTAGAAATCGAACCCACAACCAATCGCGATCACTAAAAATATTATTTTAATGCCTAATATGGACTTACAATATGAAAAAAAAAATTAAAACATACCAGATACGTCAATAATGAATAATGACGTTTTTCGTTAATATAAATAGTTAATTAATTAGTAGAATGTTGCCATAGCAACGTGTACGTCACTACATACAGTGCGTAACGCTTGGTAAGGTGTGTAAAGTTACTACATTAGTCTGAGATGACATTCGTCTATCAGATGACAATAAATTACTACTCCTAACTTATTATATCAATCTACCGTCATCTGTTTCTAAAATGCCTCCCGTATGCCTCTCTATACTTGCAGAATATTCTGACTGTATCTGGCTCTCTGACGTGATGATTCTTTTTTAGCTTCACGCTTTTATCCCGCCCAGCTGGGTAGACGTAAAGTACTTAGTATCAAGACTCCGTACTGCGCTTTCCGCCGAATTCGAAATATTGCGTGATGAGTGGTGGAACTCAACGTCGCACTTCGTCTTTTACCAGAGCGAGGAAGTGAACATAATTTAAATATAATCACTCCCCCGAGTGGGAACCGAACTCACAACCGATCGCGTTTACAGTCAGACGCTGTCCCACTGCGCCACGACCGGCCTCTAGTAGATTTTGACTTTAGAATTTTTAAAAGTGGTTCCCAGATCAAGTAGAAAATTTTCCAAACATCTTCCCTAATAAAATGTTATATTTTTGTATTTCAAAAATATATTTTCTATTACAAAAGTGTACGAATAAAAAAAATCAAAGCTATATAGACTTTCCTTACTTCTCCGCATAGTTTCAGGTTAGAGGTGACATTGAAAATTCCCATACAATTTGTTCTTTATGAGTATCTATTGCGTTGCAGCCAGTACCTTGGAACAGTGTCTGATACTTACGACACAGGCATACACTAAATAAAGATAATTTATATTATTATAATATTAATAAACATGGTAAGGTGGTTTGGGCACGTCGAAAGGAAGCAAAAGTGAGTGGTACGAGAGGTCGGGGGAGACCTTGATTGACCTTCGAAAATCAATGATACTGGAGGAAGGTCACGTAAAAAGCATGAGGATCCCCCGAAGAGCATGTATGAAGAGGTTGATGACTGTGGACGAGGCGAGGTATAGGAGAGGATACATTTGGCGCTCCGTCCTCTCTAACTACCCCGCAAGGGATAAAGGGTGAAGCTAAAAAAAAATTAGCCACCTTTTCTTGTGAGACAGCGTCTGACTGTAAATGTGATAGGTTGTGGGTTCGATTCTCACTCAGAAAAATGATTGTAAATCAAACTTATTTTCATTATTCTGCTATGCGTTGATACTTTGATATAAGGATCAAATAAAAAGGCTGAAATTGTAAAAAATAATACACCTTATTTTTGCAATGTATGTTTTCATAGTTTCACACTTTATCCCGCATAACAGGATAGTCAGAGACGACCTAGTGTCTAGACTCTCCGTTGACTGTTTTCAGACCAAAATCGAGTCAGGTGTTCCAAATTTCAACTCAATCGGACACTGGGAAGTAGCTCTAATTAACTTTGCAAGAATTTACATACATTGACTAACTAATACGTTCATTTGAATCCAAAGCCTGTAATATATACGCAAACATACTAAAATTTCACCCTGTTAGCTGAGTGGTAGCGTGGCCGAGCGGTCTAAGGCGCTGGTTTAAGGCACCAGTCTCTTCGGAGGCGTGGGTTCGAATCCCACCGCTGCCAATTTTTTGTCTATGTCAAATCTAATTGTAATTAATTTATGACAATTATATTTTTTGTTATTTTAGTTGACTTTAAGTTCATATTATTTTGATTTTTTTATTATAGATCATAAATGGAACAGTAATTATTAAAAAAAAATAACTCGCTGAAATATAAATCTGAGGACGGTCGTGGCGCAGTGGGACAGTGTTTCACTGTAAACGCGAACGTGGGTGGGTTCAATTTCTATACGGGGGAATAACCACTTTTACATTGTCATTATTCCCTCGCTCTGGTAATTATGATTGGAAAGTTGAGTACGGAGTGTTTTGACACTAGGTTATCTGACTAACCTGATATTTAAAAATAAACATGAAGTACATATAATTAATTTTGTTTATGCTTTTACGCTTTTTTTTGACGTTTTATTTTTTAGTTTGAGGTAGAGAAGGAGGCAGAGAGAATATAGCAGTGACAGTGATAGTGAGTGTAATGGGGATCGAACCCACAACCGAACGCACACAAGGTTGCCTGTGACAGCGTCTGCCTGTAAAGGCGATCGGTTGTGGGTTCGATCCCCACTCGGGGGAGTAATTATATTTATTTAAATTATTTTCACTTCCTTGCTCTGTCTATTTAATTATATTTAAATTATTTTCACTTCCTTGCTCTGGGTAAAGACAAAGAGCGGCGTTGAGTTCCACCAATCAACACGCAATGTCTTGAATTCGATGGAAAACGAAGTACGGCGTGTCTTGACACTAGGTACTTTCTGTCTATCCTGCTATGCGGGATTTTTATCCTGCGTGAAGTTAAAAAAAAAGAATTTTTAAAACAATATCTCACGCGGGCGAAGTCGCAGGCATTATTAGTATTTATATAAAACTATTACATACCATATATTTTCGGTTGCAAACTCAAAACGCTCAAATGGATATGAATAAAGCGCATAAACAAGAACAATACGTTTTATTGCCGCGATAAATACGAACAAAATGGCGGTCACACGTCAACTGTCAGGTGCAGTTCGCGCGTAGCCCGCCATGTTGGATTTAGTGCGAAGCTCGTAAATATACAGCTTTAAATTCGGAAAACATGTTTTTTTTTATATTTAAATGTTTTATTATAATTTTATAGTAGAATATTAGTGACAAAACACTCGTTTTTTTAATATATATATAGCGCTTTTAAAGCATTATTACTGCTGATATTATATTACGTGATAATATTAGTATGTATTTAGTCCTTAAGGTGAAAACTATTGAACGAATCTAGATAAAACTTTACAGTAATATAGCTTATATATTATGAAAACACTTAGATGGTAATATATATATATACATATATATATATATATATATATATATATATATATATATATATATATATATATATATATATTTCTTATAATATAACCATCAGTGTTTCAAATGAATCTTAAATACATAGATTGTTTAGTTAAATAAATAATTTTCTTCTTTCCTTTAATCAGTTGCCTGTTCTTCAGAAACTAAGAAAATAAGAGAGAGCCTAATGTCAAAACACTCCGTATTCTACGCCCCACCCGTATTAAGGACAACGGGTTTTGATTGGCGGCACTCAACGCCGCGCTTTATAAAAAGAACATTTTTTCTGTTTATTTTTCCCCTTTTTTATATAGAAATACATATAAAATATAAGTTTTAGTTATATCTATTCAAAAATAATTCTTAAAGCGATATAAAACCTAACACTAAGTCTAGTTCAAGTAAATATTCACTTTATATGCAATTTGGTATCAGGATAAAATATTCGTAAATTTGAATAATGCCTCGTGCTCTCGACGTTGACTGATAGTTATATGACAGTGTGAAAAGGCATATGTATTTATATATATATATATATATATATATATATATATATATATATATATATATATATATATATATATATATATATATATATATATATATATATATATATATAAATTTTTACATTTTTTCGCATAAATTAGTGAGAGAGATTTCTGTGTTTCTTCGTTCTCCTTCTTGTTCGAGGAGAGATTATTTTTGTATATATATATAATACAAAAATAATACTAAGCGACTAACGACAACTTTTACAAAAGATTAATTTCTGCCAATAGTAATCAATTGGCAGTCTATAAAATCAAAATCATGTCAATTGATCAACTATAAAATAATTAATATTTTAATGATAAACAATTTAGGAATATATTAATTTTTAAATGAATCCCGTATATATTGGTAGACACTCGTCTACGTCTGTCTATTTGTGACTACGGACTGCTGTAAAGTATGAAACGCGGGGTTTCCTGTAATATATATATATACAGACATCAAAATACACGCGATTAATCGCGCTTAAAATCATTTCATGCTCTTTATCCCGGATAGCAGGCTAAACAAAAAGTACCTAGTGTCAAGACACTCCGTACCACGCTTTCCACTGAATTCGAGAAATTACGTGTTGAGTGGTGGAACTCAACGCTGCACTTTGTCTCCAGAACGAAGTGAAAATAATTTAAATATAATCATTCCTCTAAGTGAGTATACAACCTATCGCGTTTACAGTCAGACGTTGTGCCACTGCACCACGACTGGCCCTTCTTATATATAAATAGGTAGTATATATAACTAATATTTATTTTTTTTATTTTGTGATCAAATAAAAATTATTTTTTAAGTGAAATTCCCACTTCTGATAATAAAACTTCATATATAGTGTATATTTGATTTATTTCAGTATTTTTATTTACAAATTTCCAACTAAGACACTAGCGGAGTACGGAGTGTGTTGACACTAGGTACTTTCTGTCTACCCTGCTAAGCGGGATACAAGCGTGAAGCTAAAAAAAATTTAGAAATCCCCGTATAATACTTGCAAGTTCGCTGTCACCGTATATATATATATATATATATATATATATATATATATATATATATAGTAAACCAACATGGTTTTAATATATCAATCATATAATATAAATTAAATATATAGATCAGAGCGCTTGGACGGTTTCCAAGTGGCGCCGGTTCGAATCCCGCTGCGGTTAAAATTTTTATATATTTTTTCAATAATGTTTTCTTAAGTGTGGAGTAACTCTTTAAAAATAGTAACACATTACATATTAATTAATACGTATTATGAACATATAATTATGAATTATATAATTGTGTTTTTATAATTTAATACTTATATTCAATGCACTTTTTTTACACAATCTAACATATAGAAAATATATAAAATAATATTATCATTTCATCGCTCTAGTAAAAAACGCGGCGTTGAGTTCCGCCACTCAACACGCAATGTCTCGAATACGGCGGAAAGCGGAATGCAGAGTGAAAACGTGAAGCTTAAAACATAATGATAACAAAAAAAGTTCAATTTCCATTTACATTATTGTGTTTATATCCATTTTTGAGTTTTGATACGACAAAACACAGCGTTAGGTTACGCTTTAAAATACTATATCTGTTATAAGGCCTTGACATTACGTCCTCTGTTTCTATTCCGTTAAATAATAGAAATTTTATAGGTTTTTTCTTTTAGCGTCACGCATCGTCCGTGTTGTAGCAGGGTATTTAGACACAACCTAGTGTTAAGACACTCCGTTGAATGCTTTCCATCGTAAATCGGAATATTGCTTGAGTGGCCAACTCAACGCCGCGCTTATTTTTACCAGAGTGGCCAAAAGAAAATAAATAATCATTTCTTTGAGAGAAAATTGAGCTCATAACCAATCGCGTTTACAGTCAGACGCTGTCCCACTATGCCATTGGCCTCACGATAGATTTTTTTTTTATTTTATATTATATATTTATATATATTTTATGTATATTATTATAATAAGATTAACTATAATACATTTAAGATTTTAATTTACGCACTTTTTACACATTTTAAAAGAAACTACTTTAAATGGATTAATCGCGTATATTTTGATATTCCAATATATATTTTTGAAAATCCGTTTACAGTAGTCCGTAGTCACAAGTAGACTGTATGTATCATGTATTTTCAAATACCAAAATATACGCAATTAATCCTTTTAAAATAATTTCATTTAGAATGTAAAATTATTTGTAAGTAACTTACGCAATTATTATATAAATCGCAATAATTAATATTATAACAAGAAAATAGAAACCAAACGATCATAATAAAGCGCCCCCCACCATTTCCCCTGCACGGGAGTCAAACCCCAAACCCGTTTGTGTCAATCAACCATGTTAGTGTGCGTTGGGCGAATGAAAGGAGTGTCTGTGTGTGCGTAATACAGGTATCGCGGTAGTGTTGGTGAGGGTGAAATTTACCCTGTTTTTGGGGTAATTTGGAGGAATTTTTGTTATTTTTTTAAATTGATTGATTTAATTAATTTTGAACATACATATATAAAACAACTATTAAAAATATTTTAGAAAGTAAGGGATCATGATTTATTTTTACAATACTTGAAAATCATTTATTACTAGTCATGAGGTTTGACTTTGTACGGAAAATAAAAAAACACACATACAAAGAAATAACACACAAATTGTACAATAATCTTATGGAATCCACAAATTATTCATATCCGAAACATAAAACTTAATCTCTTATTATGTTATTTTAAAAATATCGTTATTTTCCCAAACATTTCTTTCAATTTTTTTTTTAAAAAAAAGCTAAATATTAATTAATTCAACAACATCACAATGTGTTTCAAAATAAATGTACTTTAAAAAATATACTTTAACAAATTCATATCTAATTATGATTTATCATATTTAATTATGTACGAAATACCTAAATAAATAAATAAAAAAATCACAAACCATAAAATAAAAGGCAGTATTCAACCCGCGTACAGGCAACACCAAAGCCACGAAAGCTACAAAACAAAATTCCTGCCTCAGTCCGCGTTATACCACCGTGAGTGTCAGTCGTCAGTCCTGTCAGTCTATTGTATACGACAAACGCAGTGTGTGTCAGTTTGTGCGATTATAATCACATATCCGAGATCGTTTCATATATATATCGAAAAGGGTATGTCTGTTTTTTACATGTATATATATCTATGTAGGAATATATTTATTTGATAATATCGATCAGTATGAAGCTTAAAAGCTCTGCTTCTAAACGATTCCAATGATTTTACTTGGAATTGATTTTTTTATATATATAATTGTTTGAAATTGGCATAACTTATTGATTTTAATTTGAATAAATAAATGTTTTTTTAGGATTGATTTGTTTATGTATAACTGGCGTAACTTAACGCTGCGTTTCGTTTAAATAGTTAAAAATGTGTGAGAAACGTACAATATTTGATTTAGAACGGATTTGAATTTAGAATTTCATATATCGATAATGGCGACTTGTAAAATACATTTTTAATATAAAAAAATATTAAAAAAAAATCAATATCTCTCTCTCTTATTCTATTCTCTGCTCTGTGATGTCTATTGAACGTAAATAATAAGTATATAGTAAAAAACGGTAAAAGTACAATTTTTTTATATTTAAAATATATAAAAATTAAAAAAACTGCTAATTCAAGGAAATATTTATTTTATAGTGAGTTTTGTCTAAAAAAATACTTTAAATTGATATAACTTTGTTATTTATGAACCGATTCTAATAAAACAAACACTAAATGTTAAGGGAAGGTGGCCAAAATGCAATAGTGAAAACTGCATTCAAATCGGTTAAGCCGTTTCCGAGTTTAACGTGGACAAACAAACAGACACATTATATTCAGCATAATAATTATTTTGGATTTTACTACATAGACTCTCCATGTACAGACGGCGATCAGTTACATTTTTATTATATGTATAAAATTCGAGGCCGGTGGTGGGACATCGTCTGACTGTAAACGCGATCGGCTGTGGGTTCAATTGCCATTCGGGGGAGACTTTAAATATAATTAATATTTAAATTATATTTAGTTCCTCGCTCTGGTAACAGACAAAGCGCGGCGTTGAGTTCCGCCACTCTACAAGCAATATCTCGAATTTAGTGGAAAGCGAAGTACGGAGTACTTTCTGACTGTAATTGACATTGTTAATTGAAAATAATCTTTAAATGACTAGAAAATAATCTTGAAAAATTCTCTTTAATTTAGTTAATTTCTAAGTATTTCTCTTAGTACAGCTAATTGATATGTACTATGTATTAAGCCCTTAGAGTGAAGGCTATCGTGTCTTGTGGGACTGCGTCTGACTGTAAACTCGGGTTGTGGGTTCGATTCTAGAGGGAGTGATTATATTTAAAATTGTTTTCATTTCTCCGCTCTTGTAACACAAAGCCCGTAGTCGAAGTCCCCAGTTACCGCTCAATGTCTCGATTTCGGTCGAAAGTCGTCAGCGGAGTGTCTTGACACTAGGTTGCATCATGCTCTGCAAGATAAAGCGAAAAGGTTCAAAATAGTTTTATTGCTTAAATTATATACTTATTGTATTATTATTATATATATTGTTATAACTTGTTTTTTTTTATTTTGGCACCTTTTACATATTTTTTTTAATAAATGTCGCCCGTACATTGATTTCGATATCTAAGCAGTAATCGGAGACAACTTAGTGTCAAGACACTCCGTTGACTGCGTTGTGGCTAATTCATACCTGTTTTTCAATACTTATATTAAAATTTTGAATTCCTAAAGCCTATTTTATAAATTAATAAAAGTAAATGATGTTTATACTTTAGATAACTTTAAATCGCAAAGAGAACATAGTGTCAAAGCTCTCCGTTTACAAGAAGCGTTCTTTGTTTGACGTCCTAAACAAAACATTGTCAACACGAATTTTCCACCCAATTTTCGTGAATGGCGGGTCGTGGCCCAGTGGGAAAGCGTCTGACTGTAAACGCGATCGGTTATAGGTTCGATGCCCACTCGGGGGAATGATTACATTTAAATTATTCTCATTTGATCTCTCCGGGAAGTCAAAACGCGACGTTGAGTTCCGCCACTCACTTTTTTTAATGGACGTATATGCTGGATAGATTTAGTCAAATCAAATAAGCAAGTATTATAATTTAGCATTAACACTTTAAATTTAACAATTGGTTTACAGTGAATTATTATAAATAACAATAATTTCATATACTAAGTTAATAATAACACGGCCGGTAGTGGCGCAGTGGGACAGCGTCTGGCTGTAAACGCGGTCGGTTCTGGGTTCGATCCCCACTCTTGGGAGT
Source organism: Dryadula phaetusa (assembly GCA_032432895.1). Lineage (NCBI taxonomy): Eukaryota > Metazoa > Arthropoda > Insecta > Lepidoptera > Nymphalidae > Dryadula > Dryadula phaetusa. The sequence continues at coordinate 124,735 of JAOYRS010000090.1, read as the reverse complement.
TATTATATTAAAATTATGTTCAATTCCTCGCTCTGGTAAAGGCAAAGTGTGGCGTTGAGTTCCTCCACTCAACACGCAATGTCTCGAATTCGGTGGAAAGCGAAGTACGGAGTGTCTTGACACTAGGTACTTTCTGTTTACCCTGCTATGCGGGATAAAAGCGTGATGCTAAAAAAATTATAACAATCTGTGATAAACAATATGTCAAAGTACGTGACAGATTAATTGAAGTAAACAAGCGTTAATTTGTTGTCAGCAATACGTCAAGTCGATCTGGAAGTGGTCTTCATCACTGTCTGTATGTTTGTTACATTTTAAACACAAAATTCAAGATTTTTGGCAGGAAATTGGATAAATTATGCCAAAAAAACGCATGAATTTTATTTTGAAAATTTTTTTAGCTTTACGCTTTATCTCTTGCGAGGTGTTCAGAATAGACGGAGCGCCAAACGCTACGGTCCACATTATCCTCATCATACATGCTCTTCGGGTTATCCTCATGCTTGTTATGGATCTTCCTTCAGTATCATCGATACTCTGTTTTCGAAGGCCAACCGAGATCCCTCCGACCTCTCCGATTTTGAGATTTTACAGTGTACTAAGGAAGTACTCTCGTATACTATAGTTATAGGTTCAAACGTAACACGAGGGTACATTTGAAATATTTTCTTAATATTCATTTGTACCCTTGTACCCTCGCTTACGAAACGTTTGTGTTTACGCTAGCTAGTTTAGCTTTACGCATTTAATCTGTAGCAAGGGAGACAGGCAGTACCTACTTTCAAGACCATCTGTAATACAATCTTCGGCGAATTCAGACGTTGCGTGTTGAGTGGCGGAAATCAATGTCGCGCTTTGTCTTACCAGAGCTAGGACATGAAAATAATTTAAAAATATAATCTTTATCCCGAGTGGGGATCGAAACCACAACCGATCACGTTTATAGTTGGAAGCTGTTCCACAGCCCCACGATCGGAATTTTTAAAGGCATCATCTGTTTAAATGTTTCAAAGGTTAATATGGACAGATGTATATATAGATATAAATACATATATTTTTTAGCTTCACGCTTTTATGCCGTATAGCAGGTTAGACAGAAAGTACCTAGTGTAAAGACACTCCGTACTTCGCTTTCCACCGAATTCGAGACATTGCATGTTGAGTGGTGGAACTCAACGCCGCACCGAAAATAATTTAAACATAATCACTCCCCCGAGTGGGGATCGAACCCACAACCGATCGCGTTACAGTCAGACGCTGTCCCACTGCGCCACGACCGGCCTCAACATATAATACATATAATAGTATTTAAAAATGTATTTGGTTTTCGCAAATTTTAAATGGATTAAATGTAACTATTTTAATATATAGATTATTTAAAATGAATTTTCATATACTTAAAATGTACATTTATTATATGTTGAAAAAAGTTTCATTTAAAATATTTTACTCTATGTAAAATTCATTAAAACCCAGGACCCTAAATATAGGGTTCATGTGAATCTGGTGAAAATTAACACAACAAATAACACAATGATGAAGTTAATTTTTATTTATAAAATTTAAATAGAAAATTAATTATTAATTCTTAAATAATTTTAAACATTATTTTGGTGAAGTTAGGTTACTGGGGAATGATTATTTTTTTTATAATTTTTGGTTTGGTTTGGTTTGGTTAATTTTTTATTTCTAATGTAAAAATACTGTGGTTTGTTGAGATCCCGTCATAGTGACTAACAAATCCCGAAATCCCGGGATTAAAAAAAAGGCTTGGGATTGATTTCTCTAATAATGCAGCTCTATAAACGCAAATTTGAACAGGATTATAAATTTTTGCTACCAAAAATACGTTTATGGAAATGAAAATAATTTGAATATATATCATACCTCCGAGTATAACCCACAACCGATTGTGTTTCAATCAGATCAGATGCTGTACCACTTAGCTGTTCCACTTCGTCGATGTAAAGCAGAACGGAGTGTCTTGACACTAGGTTCTCTCTGACTTCCCTGCTATGTGGGATGGCGCGTGAAGCTGCTTATATATGTAGTATATAGAGACTATAGAGAGGGAGCTCCTCTAGTTTCATGCGAGCCTGGTACAACTCTCATATTTATTTGATACACTTATTTAATATATAAGCAGTCAACGGAGTGTCTTGACACTAGGTTCTCTCTGCCTACCCTGCTATGCGGGATGTGTCAAGCAGGAAGTGTTTAGTGTGTTTAACTTAAAAAGAGGGCTAAATAGTAGCCACTTAAGTGCGCCCCTATACTTGATAACCTTTGTCATACCCCTGACAGCTTAGCAGAAATACGTGTTGGAGATCGCGGATTCGAATTCTCGAGTGTCATTTAAATTTTGGGGGTCATGTGATGATTTTTCTTAATTCCACTTTCACTAGGCGTCGTGTAAACGTGATTGGTTACGAGTTTGCTATACACTCCCAGTATGATATTATAAGGTAATATAGTACGCGGCGTTGAATTCCGCAACTCAACATGCAAACGTTAGTGGAGAACGGAGTGTCTGGACACTAGGTACTCTCTGAACACCCGTTTTGAATGTTTACCAAATATAATAACTATAATCAAATTATTATATATTAAAATAATCCTCTTAACATATTTGGAAGCTGAATTGTTAGGTTTCCTTAACGTTCATAGGATTGTTTAATTTGGTATTGTAACCTATCTTGCGAATTCGAACCCGCGCCTAGTGTAAATAGCTCCTTCATACGACATTAACAGAGTAATCGGAGAGAACTTAGTGTCAAGACACTCCGTTGTCTGTTTTCCGCCCGAAATCGAGACATTGCGTGTTTTACGCCACGCTTCTTTCTTAAATATAAGAGTGAAGATATAAAAATAAGTTTTAAATATAATCCTTCCTCCGAGTGGCGGAAGTTACGGAAGTGGCGGAACCCAACGCTGCGCGTATTTCAGGAGTTCCGTTGCGCCCTTCGCTGGTGTAACAAAGCGGTGCGATGAGTTGCACCATTCGACAATGTTTCGCGCTTAGATGAAAAGAGGAGAAAGGAGAGTCTTGACACTAGGTTCTCTCTGGTTCTGATATGGAAAATATAGCATAAAACCAAATAACTATGTATAAATAGGTTGAAATTGAGTAAACACTATGCACTTAACGTTTCTAAGTGTAGATATTAGAAGCCCGTTGATGCGTAAAACCCTCGTTGCCTAAGCAACGTGTATGTCACTATACAAAAGTGTATGTATTTAAATATAATCCTAAATTAAATATAATTCCTCCGAGTGGGAATCGAATTTATAGCCGATCGCGTTTACAGTCAGACGCTGTTCCACTGCGCCACGTTGGCCAGTGGAACAGCGTCTGACTGTAATATATGTAATAGAAATAGAAAACAATATAAAGATTAAATATTTTTTTGTCTGTGCGCTTGTGTACCCTTATCTCTGAAACGGCTTGACCGATTTCAATGCAATTTTCACTATTGTATTTTGACGACTTTTCCTCAATATTAACCGTTTGTTTCATTACAATCGGTTCGTAAATAAAAAAATTATATCAATTTAAAGTATTTTGTACGTAAAAATTATAGTAAGGATCAAGTCAAACAAATTTGCAATTTTTTACTAGTAATTGAATATTTTTATATATTTTAACATTAAACACACGCGCACTAGCCCTCTATTAGGCGTCATTAGCGCTGTACAAACAGACCGACGATGCAATGAGATAAATATTTACATATATATAGTGATTGGCTTTCTAACTGCGATTCGATATGGTGGAATAAAAAATAATATTATTAAATAAAAAAAAATCTAACTATATAGTCAAAGATAACCTAGTGTCAAGACACTCCGTCCTCTGCTTTCCGATCGAATTTGAGACGTTGCGTGTTGAGTGGCGCAACTCAACGCTGTGACTTGTCTTCACAAAACGGGAAATGATAATAATTTCAATGTTATTATTCAAATACTGTTTAAATACAAAAGAAATACTCTATCTTTTTTCTTTCACTTCAAGCTTTTACTTAGTGTCAAGGCACTCCGTACTTCGCTTTCCACCGAATTCGAGGCATTGCGTGTTGAGTAGTGGAACTCAACGCCGCTTTTAGTCTTACTAGAGCGAGGGAGTGAAAATAAATTAAATATAATCACTCCCCCGAGTGGGAATCGAACCCACAACCGATCGCATTTACAGTCAGACGCCACAACTGCGCCACGACCGGCCTCTTTTATCTTGTAAGATAAATAAAGAGAATATAGTTTCAATACACTCTATTTTCTATATTCCGATTAATTTCAGGACATTAAAATAACGGAACTCAACGCCGCGCTTTATCTTGCCAGAGCAAAGAAAAAGAAAAAATTTCAATAATTTTATGTCATCCCTTTTTTTAACTATATTAGTATAGTATAATGTAATTAAAGATGCTAATATCGATATAACGAAGCCCTTCACTACACTGTAGCTGCAATTCGAAGATAACGCATACAAATAGTGATGTGCATACAATTACCATAAATTATCGATTAGCTGAGCAAATACGGATAGAGTGGGGGAATATCGATTTAATATCAAAACAGACCGGTTATTTATAATGAAGGCTTTCGAATTATAGATTTTGGAGCAGGTCCGGGATTCGGTGCTCGGTGGAGGCAAATAATTGTATTAAGTTTAGTTGTTAGTATAAAAGTAGCTACCTGAAAAATATACTTCTTTCCTATATACATACATCTCTTGTAAATAGAGAATAAATATATTAATTATTGTTACGGAAGTGTCGGAACCCAACGCTGCGCGAGTTTCAGGAGTTCCGTTACGCCCCTCGCTGGTGTAACAAAGCAGTGCGTTGAGTTGCACCATTCTACAATGTTTCGGCCTTAGATGAAAAGAGAAGAAAGGAGAGTCTTGACACTAGGTTCTCTCTGGCTGTGATATGGGAAATATACCGTAAAACCAAATAACTATATATAAATAGGTTGAAATTGAGTAAACACTATGCACTTAACATCTCTAAGTGTAGATATTAAAAGCCCGTTGATGCGTAAAACCCTCGTTGCCTTAGCAACGTGTATGTCACTATATAAAAGTGTATGTTAAACACATGGTAGTGTGTGTAATGTTTATTTTATTTATTCAAGTTTGTATGAAAATTATTGATTTTTGCACTTTCTTGTATAAAATTCCGAATAGCAGGTTATATAGGAAAGTTACCGTTAAATTCGAGGTAGTATTGTAACTTAACGCTGTGGATCACAATGATGTTATATTGTATCATATTAATTTATTATTAAAAAAACGTTTTTTTTATTCTCTCGGAGAATAGCAAACTACAGCGTTAAGCTCCGCCACTTAACCAACTTTTATCCAACGGAAACGAGTGTATTTTTTTTATTAGCTTCACGCTTTTATCCCGCATAGCAAGCAGGATAGACAGAAAGTACCTAGTGTCAAGACACTCCATACTCCGCTTTCCACGGAATAAAGATTGCATAATAAATAATTTGATAATATTATAAGTTAAACATATATGGATAGCAAACATATTTTTTATTAAAAAAAACGACTTTCCAAGCACAATAAAAAGCTAAAACATATATAGATAAAACTCAGAACCTTATTGTTTTGAAGGTGGTTAATATGCTAACACCTTTTCCTATTTTTACCTATCACTTATTTGAAAACCGCTTCAAATCGATTCAGTTCGTGAGATAGCCGCGAACATACATACATACGGAACAAACTGACAACCACCGTTTTTTTTGAAATTGGTATATAAATGAATATAGACCTAGTCTATCATATTACCATCAGTTGTTCCTCTTATAGAGAAATGTCTAGACAGGAAATGGTATTTATATAGATTTTCCTTACCGAACTCATTGGTCTGACGTTTTATTCACTACTGTATTTTACTGGCTTCCTCTGCGTTATTTAAATTACGAAAAGCGTTAAACGTCGCCATGCGGGATAAAACGTGGAAAAACAAAGTGAACTTGTTAAATATTAACAATTTTCGATTATTGTTATAAGAAAAAGCGTGAAGCTAAAAAACATACGTGGTGCAGAACTCAACGCCGCCAACTAATCGGTAGGCTGTTCCACTGCGCTGTTATAGAGCTGAATACCATAACTAGCTACATATAACGTATGTCACAAAATAGCATATCGTGGGAATGCAAATAGAGACGTTCGACCTGATAAGTTATCATTTTATTATGTTCAAATTTTATTTGAATATATATATATATATATATATATATATATATATATATATATATATATATATATATATATATATATATATATATATATATATATTGACTATAAGTAGGAATTAGTACAGTAAAGTATAATTTCTTAAGTTTAAATAAATAAATTTGTGTTTAAAACGATTTTTATGGTATACAGAGAGAAAAAGTAGTATAAAGACATTCCTTTTAACTGATTTTCGCCGTTAAGTGGCGGAACTCAACGTCGCATCTTGTCTTAAAGTCGAATTTCATATGTAAAAGAACATGTATGGATTTTAAATCCCATATATAGATAATTAAATTTATTGAGATTTGAATCTTTAACCGTTGACAATAACTGTGCCATTGGGATCTCAAATTTTTCTTATAACTTCAAAGTACAAACAAAATTGTATATAAAAAAGGCATAAGCGATGAAATTCGTAAACGTACGGACAGACGAAAATGTTTTTTATATGTAAATTATTTTAAACGATAGCTATAAAAGTTTATTTGAAATATTTGAATACGCTGTGTGCAGTGAGACGTCTTTGTAACTGTTGGCGTTGTACGTGAGTTCAATTCCCTGTTTAAAACCTTTTAATATATATATCTCTTTCTTTTTCAATATTATGGCGTAGAGAAGAAGTAGTGAAGGCCAGTATTTGTCATTAAAAATGTTTTAAATTAATTAAATTGAATATTAGTTAGCCTTTTGTTAAATTACACTACAGTAGCGGAACTCAACGCCACGCTTTGTCTTACCTGATATGAAAATGACTCCAGTATAATCATTTCCTGAGTGGAAATCGAACTCATAACCAATACTTGCAGTCCCACAGTCTCTTAATTTCTTAGTTACAAATAATTATGTAACAGGGTCGGATTTAGAGAGGTGTAGGCTCTTACCTATATTTCATATAAATTTATTTTGCATTTAGTATCAATATGCTGATTCGTGGAAGTTTGGCTATTTTGTATATTGCTGAAGTGTTCCTTTTGCGGGGAGCCAAGTTATACCCGCCCCTTAAATCCGGCCCTGGTAGGTAGTATCATAATGTAAAGATTTAAATTCTGGACTCTTTATGATACCGGTCGTGGCGCAGTGGGACAGCGTCTGACTGTAAACGCGATCGGTTGTAGGTTCGATCCCCACTGGTAGCCCTCGCTCTGGTAAATACAAAGTGCGACGTTCAGTTCCACCTCTCAACACGCAATGTCCCGAATTCGGTGGAAAGCGAAGTACGGAGTGTCTTGACACTAGGTACTTTCTGTCTACCCTGCTATGCGGGATAAAAGCGTGAAGCTAAAAAACAACTATTTATATAGTTGTATAAGTCAAGTTTTTATGTTAAAGAAAGTGTATAAAATGTAATAAAAAAAACATATATATATAAAATAATACTACGATTTCTCTACTATATTAATAGTTTATTGAGGCCAATTTTATTGTAAACGCGATAAAGGTGTTTCCCTTTAATTATTTTACTAATATCGAACGATAAACCATAGTGGTACAGTGGTACCTGATTGCAAACGCGATGTTTACGGGTTCATTGCTTGCAGGATAGACAAGAAGTACTTATTGTCTAGACTATCCGTATTCCTTACTGCTGAACGGGTCTAGATAAAACTTTACTTTCAACTTCTATAAAGCTTGTACACTAGAATAACACATAAGTAAAACAGCTTCATGCTTTACACCGTCCGTCAGTCAGAGACGATCTAGTGTCAAGACACTCCGTTTTTTGTTTTATGCCCCAAATCGAGACGGAACGGAGAGAATTAAATTGTAATAAATATTATTTTGGTATATATACCGTTTATACCGTGTTATTTTATATTACAAACAGACACTTCTATTTTATTAATTTGTATAGATTATATATAATAATTGTTTAGCTCTAAATATTGAAAATGTGCTCAATAAAAACAATATTATGTTTTTGAACTTGCAACCAGTACAAGCAGTTTTAATTCTAACCACTGCGCCACAACGAAACGTTCCCAAGAAATAATTAAAAACCGTAAAAGGTGTACCACAGGGTATAAACTGAGGCCATTCCCCTTAATTGCTTCTATTAAGCCTCAAAAATACTTGAAGATCGTAAATATTTTCTATTGCTACAGACGACCCCCCAAGGATTATGCATATTTTAATGCCACCCCCGAGGGTCACAAGTTCGATATTTTAAACGAAAATTATGAAAAAAACGTTCATTATAATATTTTATCAACTTTTCTTGTTTTATTCGGCATAGCAGGCTAGAGATGAAGTGCGTAGTGTCAAGACACTCCGTAATCCGTTATTTTTTTATTTTAGTTACTATCCAGTACCTGATGGTAGGTAATTTGAAACACACCTTTAATTTTGATGACAATGATATTAACTATGAACTGTACAAGGATGAGGCCGGTCGTGGCGAAGTGGGACAGCTTCTGACTGTAAACGCGATCGGTTGCGGGTTCGATTCCCATTGGGGGGAATGATTATATTTAATATTTATTGTCGTTTCTCCGCTGTGTTGAAATCAACCTCCTTGTGTCTTCACATCGACGGCCAAAACACAATGTCTAGTTTTTTTGTTTTCCAATAAACACACTACTTAACATATTTGTCCCACAAGACACGATTGCCTCCTGAAACAAAACATCTAATGTAGTATTGATTAGACCCGATAAAGGCTATTTTAATCTCTCCGCTCATTGGCGTAAAGCGGAGTATCCTGACACTAGGTTCTCTCTGGCTACCTTACTTGTTTATGTCCCATAATATAATAAGGAGTTTCGGTCTATTATTTACAGGTTAAAAAAGCGGCTACACCCTTAAGCTTTGTTATGTATTTAATAGTGTATGTATTAACAGAATTTTTTTAAATAGGGATGTTTATTTTTTCTTTGTTTCTATTATTTTATTGCTTTAAACCGCATTATTCTCGCTCAGGACCATGCCTTACAATTTGGTTGCCTGGAACAGATCACTTCCAGTGATAAGGCTGCCTTTGTGCAATTTCTTGTGTTTTTGTTTATCTATGTACAGTGTATTTTATTAGGGTTAAATAAAGTTTTTCTATATATCTTCACATTTTATCCCGTATGGTAGAGTAATCAGAGACAACCTAGCGTCAAGACACTCCGAGGAGTGTCCCCCCCCCTTAAACATTGCGTGTTGAGAGACGAGTTAAAAAAATTAAAATTAAAAATATATAAAACACTTCCTACCTATATATAATGAAAATAGTTGTACTTTTGTCGTTTCGTAATTTTCAAACTAGAAATTCGTATCGTCAAGAGCTGGTACGTAATAGTGATGTCTAACAATGTTATCATGCGCTCATTGCTTCGAGTAGTGATGTGCGCTTTTGTATATCGATATAGCGAGGATCTTTATGTATTATTCACACTTTGGTGGCTTAGTGAAGGCGTGTATGAAACGCAATAGTTAAGGTTTCAAATTCCAATGTATATCTGTATATATAAAAAAAAGAATATATATATATATAGATTAATAAGTTTGTTTGTTAATCAAGTAATCAAGGTTTTTTTTTGGGAACAATCAAAAATATACTTGTTTTGATTCTTTTGATTGAATAAAAAAGTATCTGTTAATTTTTAAAATTACAGATACATTTTTATTTATTATTTTAAGTACATATAGTATATAGTAGAAACTCTTATAAGTATCCTCTTTCTTCTCTTTTTTGTTTTGATATATAATTATCAGAGAAAATGCGGCGTTGATGAGCCGTCAGCGGAGAGTTTATAATATTTCCTTTTCTTTGGGTTTCAATCACATTTTTTTTAGCTTCACACTCCGTATTCACTTTCCACCGAATTCGAGACATTGCGTGTTGAGTGTTGGAACTCAACGCCGATCTTTGTTTTTTTTTTACCAGAGCGAGGAAGTGAAAATAATTTAAATACAACCATTCCCCTGAGCGGGGATCGAAACTACAACTGATTGCGTTCACAGGCAGACGCTGTCGCACTGCGCCACGACCGGCCTCTTCAATTACATTTGAGTTTGTAATAACTAATATCTTTATAGTAGTATATAATAATGTGGTATATATATATATATATATATATATATATATATATATATATATATATATATATATATATATACACACAGCTCGTAATTTAATAATTTTTGTCTGCCTGTCTGTTTGTTAATAAATTGATTTCTTAAAACAAACGCTAGGTGATATTCAGGCGAGTGTCACAGTTGCTTACCTGAGTACATTATTAAATTAAACACATCCATCTATACTTAATGTATTGAGGTACTTTTAAAAAAAACATCTAAAATAAAGTACAAAAAGCACCTGCTAACATCCGCATCACGAGCTTATAGCCTCTTTAGAGGTTGTAGAGTTGGGCATAAGAATTATCGATATTTTTAACTAAAAAACTTTTACTACGATTTTAATTAATTAGAGGCCGATTGTGGCGCAGTGTGACAGCGTCTGACTGTAAACGAGATATATTTCTTGCAAGCAATTATCATAATGTTTTTTGCGAGAGTTTGTCTGTGTGTTTAGAGTAAAAAAAAATAACAATTCATTTACTTTTTAAATTGAAAGTGAAAAAATTTTTTTTTTTGTAGTTTTGCGGTGTTATCCCGCATAGCAGGGTAGGCAGAAAGTAACTAGTGTCAAGACACTCCGTACTTCGCTTTCCACCGAATTCGAGACATGCGTGTTGGATGGTGGAACTCAACGCCGCTCTTTGTCTTTACCAGAGCGAGGAAGTGGAGGAAAAATTTAAATATAATCACTCCCCCGAGTGGGGATCGAACCCACATCCGATCGAGTTAACAGTCAGAAGCTGTCCCACTGCGTTACGACCGGCGTGCTCGCGACTTTGTCCGTGTGAAATTTAATATTTTTAAAATAAAATTGAAATATATTTATAAAATGAAACTATTTGTTTCCACTAATCTCTGAAACGGCTAGACCGATATTGATGATGCTTTCACTGGCAGATAGCTGATGTAATAGGAAGCGGAAGAAATCATGTTCAAATCTAATCGACAATAAACTTATTTACGACTAAAACAAAGATTTTTTTATTTTTTTTTAGCTTCACGCTTTTATCCCGCATAGCAGGGTAGACAGAAATTACCTAGTGTCAACACACTCCGTAGTTCGCTTTTCACCGAATTCGAGACATTGCGTGTTGGGCGGTGGAACTCAACGCCGCACTTTGTCTTTACCAGAGCGAGGAATTGAAAATAATACAAAGTAATTATACAAACATAATCGATAACAAGCCGTCAAACACTATCTAAATAACCTCGTATCGATCTGTCGAGTCAATACTTGCACTATATCGGTTACATTTTGGACGTAAAATTAATTTTCGGTTTACGTCACTTTTGTTGGTAAAAACCTGCCATGTGTCACGCCATCGTGGTCTAGTGGTAAAGCGTGTAATGGTAGTAGATTCATGTCTTTCTTAACACTAGTTGTATCCAGAAATTTTGTCTGGATTTCTGTGTGCACTTGCTATTTGTAAGGGAAGTTTTTTTTTACATATTTGATATGTAATATGTATCTGTTTATCCAATTCTGTTACGAATGCAGCGTTGAGCTCCGTTCGTTACAATTTATATAGGGTCGCCCACGTCATTAAGCTTATACGTGAATTTTGTATTAGGCGGTGGAACTAAACGCCGCTTTATGTATGCATTCAGGGAATATACGAAATTTAAGTATAACGTTTTTTGAAAAAACGTATAAAAATTTGAACGCAGCGGGATTCGAACCCGCGCCTCTTGGTACCAAGACGGTATCCAAGAGGCCCGGGTTCGAATCCCGCTGCGTTCAATTTTTTATACGTTTTTTCAAAAATATTTTCTAATCCTAAGTGTGGAATAACACTTTAAAAATAGTAAATATTAAGTATAACGTATTACGCGTGATTGAGCCCGTTATCAGTTTTGGTTATAATTTTCTATATACATATATAAATATGAAGAAAATATGTATTGTATTCTACAAAATAAACCTTATCATTTGATACCCGTATTACGTAGGTTGTGTAAAAATGTATAATCCGCCATTTTGTTGCGGCGGCCATTTTAGATTAACACCAATATAGATTATATATAATTCCATTGTCATTAATCGGACACTAGGAAGTGAGTCAAATTGAGGTTGCAAAGCTTTACACACACTAACTAACTAAGATTAAACCAAAGGTTTCAAGCAGATTTCCCAAATAAAAAAAAATAAGTCCAGCTCATATTTTTTTCTTCTCAGGCTTTTATCCCGCATGAGAGGTTAGACAGACAGTACATAGTGTCAAAACACTTCGTATTTCGATTTCCACCAAATTCGCAACATTCATTACTGAGACGTGTTGAATAGTGGAACTCAACGCCGCTCTTTGTCTTACCACAGCGAGGAAGTGAAAGTAATTTAAATATATCAACTCCCCTGAGTGGGAATCGAACTACCGACCGGGTTTACAGTCAGACACAGTCCCACTGCGCTATAATAATTTAGCTATTTAATAAATAATTACTACAATGCATTCATACAAACATACATACATTCAATGTATAGAAAATGTCGTGACCATAGATTGAATAGAATCTAACGAGTGACTCATAAGCCGGTTATATTTCTATGAAGTCCGAGTACTGTAAGCACCATGGTGGCGCAGTGCCAATATATGAGTCCGAACGAACAGTATAGGTTTATTTGCTAATCAATTATAAGTAGGTTAAGTTCAAGATCTGGTATAACATATATAATAGGTAGATAAGGACCTGGTATATTATTTTTTGATGATGTGTGCTATGGAACAGTGTCTGAATGATAACATGATCGGTTGCGGGTTCTATTCCCGCTGGGGGGAATAATTATATTTAAATTATTTTCATTTCTACGTTCTGGTTATAACAATGTGCAGCGTTGAGTTCCATGACTCAACACGCGAATTTTTTTAATTCGGCAGCTACGGGCTATCGAGTTATGATACTTGCTACTTCCCATCTACCCCGCTATACGGGATGAAGCGTGACAGCGGAAAGCGCCGAATTTGTGAAATTTTGTGGTCACTTGCGGAACTCAACGCTGGGCTTTGTCTTACCAGATTGCGTATCGAATAATCACGTTAACAGTCAGCCTTCTCATACAATATATATGAAGATATGACTAGAATCATTTAATAACTAGGCGTCTTTAGACGAATTTTAATGATTTTGCCCATTAATAAAAAAAAGGATAAATTAGTTTCACCATTTTAATGTTTTTTATAGTTTCAAGTATGGTTTTTTTTTTCAATTTTTTTTTAACTTCACGCTTTCATCGCGTATAGCAGGGTAGACAGAAAGTATCTAGTGACAAGATACTCCGTACTTCTCTTTTGTTCCGTTGGTGGAACTCAACGCCGCACTTTGTCTTACCAGAGCGAGGAAGTGGATATAATTTTAAATATATAATATAAAGTGAGGATCAAACCAACAACCGATCGTTTACAGTAGCTGCGCCTCGATCGGTTTCGTGTACATTTATACTTCATATAGCAATCTTCTCAGTTCTTAGTTATTTCGAGGGCTTTGGGCCTCGATAATTAGGGGTCTGATAGGATAGTCAGGCAAATTATAAAGAGATTACTATAAAGAGTGTATTTTTAGTAGGATACAAGCCATTACGGAGTCCTAGACATTGGGAGTCCTGAGTCCCTTTTATGCTTTAATGGTAAAGAAGGAACTAGATGGATACTATGCAGCTATCTTCTCCTTCCTGGTCTTCGTGCCAGCTTAGCCAGGGTCTGGTCTTTTCATTTGACCTCCTATACTTTGCACAGTCTATATATATATATATATATATATATATGTTTGTATGTTTGTCCACGAATTTCTCTAAAACTAAAAGTCGTATTGAGACGATCTTCTTAATTTAAGTTAGGTATCCTTTGACTTAGGGAACAGTATAAATTTCATCAAAATCGGTCCAGTATTTTCATAGATATAATGTATAAATAAATTACTAGTAAGAAAATATAGGTGGGTAGTTGTATAGTTATTATGAAGTCAGTATATTTTTTTAGGAATTAAATTATTTCTAATTAATTTGTTTTTTTTTTAATGAAAATATTTATTTTTTATTTGTTAAAAGAAATGTACAAGATATCGAACCCCGACCCGCGGGTCACTGCGCCTGTGAGAAGCAATCATATCAACTTGGCTTTAACACACCAATTGTACCAAGTGTCGCGCACATATTAATTTATTGTACAAAGGTCGTGACTTCAATTCCGGTTGATGATAAACGTCGGATTTTAATTCGTGATTTGTATTATGATATCAGAACTTATATGTGATTATTTATTATTATTTATTTTTTATTAAGCAGTGAACACTCTATATCCCGCATAGCAGGGTATTAGAAAGAAACATTGAGTTTTGTACAGCGGAACTCAACGCAGTGGTTTGTTTGAACAGAGTAAAGTGAAATAGTTTTAAATTGAATAGTTCCACCGAATGGGAATCGAACTCACGACCAATAGTTTAATAGATTACAGTCAAACGCTGTCGCAATGCGATTAGCCTCATTAGTAATATTGTTAATAATTAATTAATTCCCAATCCAGGAAATAATTATATTCAATTTATTTTCGCTCTTGTAAGACAAAGCGCGGCGTTGTGTTCCACAATTCAATACGCTATGTCTCGAATTCGTGGCACCATGAAAACCATAAAAAATAAAATTAAGAAACAATTGTGTGAACGGAGTATCTTGACACTATTTTCTCCGCTCTTGGTTTGCGGGAATTGATTTATATATTTAAATAAGGCTCATTATCCATATATATATATATATATATATATATATATATATATATGTTTACAAAGGCGGGTTTATTTCCATAAGAAATCTCTTCCAGCCAACCCATAGTTAAAAGAGATAGTGTAAATTAGCAGGTAGTATATACATAGTGCAAAAGACAAATGAAAGAATAATATCAATTAAATATAATAATAAATAAATTACATATTTATAATTGTACATAAATACAAATATAAGTACAAATATAACATTTACATCTGTTTTAAATTATTTATTATATAAATAAGAACACACAAAATAAAAATTATACAAGATATTTACTATTTTTAAAGTGTTATTCCACACTTAGGATTAAAAAACATTTTTGAAAAAACGTATAAAAATTTTGAACGCAGCGGGATTTGAACCCGCGCCTCTTGGATACCGTCCAAGCGCTCTGACCGCTAAGCCATGCGTTCTACTACCAGCTGCGTCGAAATTCTTATACGTTTGTTACAACTTATTTACATTGTTAGCATCTCTGTAGAGAGATTTTTACAAATTTCTACTACTTAAAGATTATTAAGAAATAATCGTTTAACAAGAGAGATTGCTATTTTATTTTAATATTTACTATTTTTAAAGTGTTATTCCACACTTACTTACTTTATACAAGATTGTATTAACTAACCACTTTAAAAAGATCGATTCTTACAATATGTTGAAAAAAATAATTAGATAGCAACTTCAAGCTTTATGACGCATAGCAAGACGTTACGTAGTTAGAGACGACATAGTGTCAAGACACTCTATTGTCTGCTTTCCACTCGAAATCGAGATATTGTGTGCGAGTGGCGAGCTCAACGCTGTGCATTGTCTACTGGAGCAGAGAAATGAAAATATTTTTTAAATATTTTCATTTCCCCCGAATGAGAAGCGAACCCGCAACCAATCGCGTTTACAATCAGACGCTGTCCCACTGCGGCCTGTTTCTCTTTCCTAACTACATTTAAATTGAGGAAAAATAGAAGAACGAAATATCTTCTCAGTAGAGTAAAACAAGATTTGTTAATTCATAACGTTTTTTGACAATATAGTGATGTGTCAATATTTACTCTAGGGATGTGACATCTTGTCAAATGTTATTTGAAGGTCGGGTTTATCTCGGGTAAATATTTGAAAATCGATAAGTATATAAATATATATATAAAAAATTGATGGTAACAAATAATCAATTTAAGTGCTAAAAGCATGGGAATAAGTTATACAAACGGAAAAGTATGGGGAAAGTATGGGGGAAGTGTGAAATCGCGGCGTTGAGCTCCGTTATTCAACACACAGCCATTCAAGAAATAGCTGAGAACGAAGTGGAAAGTTACTAATAAATATCCGGTCTATTGTATCCCACATACAAGGGTAGGCAGAGACAACCTAGTGTCAAGACACTCTGTTCTATAGTTTTGAATCCAATGCATCATATACTTTAGAATCGTTTAGAATGACAAACTTAACGCCGCGTCTTGCCTTACGGAGAAATGATAATAATTTGAATACAATCATTTCCCCGAGTGGGATTCGAACCTAAAACCATCAGGTTTACAGAATTGAGACAATAGCATTTAGTTTCATTTTTCAACTGTGCCACAAAGTAGTTTTTTGAGATTTGCCTTATTTTAAAGATTTCTTTAAAATAAAGATCTGCAAGTGAAAGTTGTTATTTCTATTATTGACACGCTAAAGAGATACTTAACGTGTTTGTGTTTAATATTTAATTGTAATTAAATATATATTTAACCTAACTCATTTTTTGTATGGATTTTTTTGTGATTTACAAGTATTGTTAAGGGCGATTAGGTTGTCTCCGAACCGTGGTTTTTTCTTACACGCCTCAGACCTGCTGTGCTAGTCAGTAGAACGAAGCTCAAAACGCATACTTCTTCTCCATACTTCTTCTCCATACTTCTATCGTCTCGTTCATAGTTATTGCCCTCTTTATATAGACTTTTCGGGAGGTTCTCATGATTTTTACGTGCTCATAGTTTTTACATTCCTTTAGAACCAGTCTTCCAACCCTCTCATACTGCTCACTTCTGTTTGGTATATCTCTACAATTCTTACATCACCCGTCCTCTCGACGAGCCCAAACCACCTCAGTACACACTCAAAAAGAGTGTTCATTCTTACCATGACATTATATCTCTTGCTTGTGGATGCTATAAGCTAAACTGACTCCGCATATCCGATGAAGAGATCTCATCTCTACTGCATTCATCTTTCTTTCATTCTTCTTTCGACACACCCACGTTTCGCTGCCGTATAACAACGTCGGTATCAGTACTGCATTGTGAACGGCAACACGTGCAGGTACGCTGACGTTTTGCCGTCGCATTAATGCAGTAAGAGCACCGTTAACCTTGTTACCGGCAGCAATACGCCTTTCCACATCCATTTCGTATCTTCCATCTCCACTAAACACACTTCCCAGATATACCACCTCATTCACTTGTTTTGAAATCTTTCTTCCTACTCTAATCTTGAATTCCGTTCTTTCTTCATCTTCAACAATTACCAGAATCTTAGTTTTACTCGTTTTATTTTATATACTTAAATATATAACAATAATAATTTATATATTATAACTAATAATAATTTCATTTCGAAATGTTTAGCTGAAATATTGTTTAAATATTATCATTGTCAATTAGTGTTGCGGCGTTGAGTTCCACCAACATACAGTGTTTGTATTTGTAGTGTAAAGTAAATAACAACTCCTCTATGCTCATATCCCCAGTTAAAAAAGAAATCACCATCTTCTTACTATTTGATCAAATTAAAACATTGCACTTTTTCAAACCAGACTTAATAAACAATATAATATATATATATACATAATCGCAACGCTGCGATTATGTATATATATATATAATATATATATATATATATATATATATATATATAT
This sequence comes from Dryadula phaetusa, assembly GCA_032432895.1. NCBI lineage: Eukaryota > Metazoa > Arthropoda > Insecta > Lepidoptera > Nymphalidae > Dryadula > Dryadula phaetusa. The sequence goes on along the minus strand of JAOYRS010000090.1, from coordinate 106,768 downwards.
ATATATAATATATATATATATATATATATATATATATATATATATATATATATATATAATACATATACATACATACATACATAATCGCAGCGTTGAGTTCCGCCATTCAACAAGCAATTTCTCGAATTCGGGTAGAGTGTGGAGACCGGTGCCTTCTTGACACTAGGTTTTCTTTGTGCCCTGCCACGCGATAAAGTGTGAAGGTAGCTTACCCAGTACCAGAGACGAGAATCGAACACATGAATATCGTGTGCCTGTTTATCTAATCTACTGGGCCACTATGGAGATATTTATATATCGAAGTATTCAAGTATTATATGTAATAATAATTATATTATTAATATACACAAATAATGGTATATCTGTAGACAATTTATTAATAGTTAAATTGATTTTAATTCATTTGTCTCTTGATTGATGAAGAGATGTATGGCGACACATTTGATATATGAGCGTTTAAGGCTGTTTACACACGGGCAACTTTTGTGATTTTGAGCTCATATCCCAAATCGCTATTGTAAAACTATGAGCGTTATATTAAAAACGAAAATATAGTCCCATTTAAAAGAACGATGCGTCGTTGAGTTCCGCCATTCAACATGTAATGTCTCTAATTCGGCTGATGGTGGAGTACAGAGTGTCTTGACATTACGTACTTCATGTATATCTTGCAATGCGAGATAAAAGCGTGAAGCTAAAAAATGCTTTCGTTTTAAACTTTATAGCGGGATTGAAAGATAAAACCTAGTGTCCATTCCTTTTCAGTTCTTAACGGAATTCAACGCCACGCTTTATCTCACCAGTTATTATCTATGATGTGCGTCACAATGGCTTGACATTTCCCGAATGTCTATAGTTTGTAAAGGGCCTAACGCCATATAATGTATTGTAAACACTCTCGTATTTGACATAACAGTGAAGCTCTTATAACTATAACTTTGCATTGTTATCAGCTACTTTGTTGAGGAAATTATAAGCTGAGAATTAAATTAAAACGTACAAGAATTTCTAACTTTCCGCCGAGTTAGAGACATTGCGCGTTGCGTGACGGAATTAAACGCTGCGCTCTGTCTTACAAGAGCGAGAAAATGCAAAGTAACTTAAATATAATATAACTTATATATTCCTTTGAATAAGATTCGAACCCATAACTAATAATATCGGTGGTATTCTTTACTTCTTCTCTGTTTAAATTGTTACTGTGTCAAATATCGTGAAACTTTGAAAAAAACGATAGTCGTATATATAAAGAGCGCACAGAATCTAAGATGCAATTTCTACGTTCTCTCTTTGAAAAGAGAGAAAAGGATGTTTTATATATTTTGGTAATTTATAATATATTCAGTACGGGTTCGAATCTATGTATAAAACGTTAAAAAAAATATGTAAGATTAAAAGAAATGGCATTTTATAAAACTATTTTTTAGTGTCAAGACACTCCGTTTCTTTTCCCGTCCACAATTGAGACAATTCGTTGATTTCCCTTATTCTTAGTGTCTCAGACACTAAAATAATATTAAACGTAGTGATGTAACACTAAATTATCTTTGCATTATAGCCACTATATAAATATCTATCTATATAAAGGTATCGTTACAAAATGTCGAATACCAATAAACTAACTCACGAGTTTAATTAAGATAAATATCAAGTAATACGCCTCCGTAGTTATAAACAATGGTAATAATTAGGAGAATGAATATTACATATAAATAATTTTTGTAGGGTTTCACGCTTTTATTATAGCAAGGTAGACAGGAAGTGTCAAGACACTCTGTGCTCCGCTTTCCGCCAAATTTGAGATATTTTCGTGTTGTGCAGAACTCAACGCCGCGCTTTGTCTTACCAGAGCGAGGATTATCATTTAAATATAATCATTTCTCCGAGGACTCGAATCCACAACCGATCGTTTACATATATATATATATATATATATATATATATCTTGCCTTTACTACACACGTTTACTTTACTTTACACGTCTCTAACTCTCTGCCTACCTTGTCTCTGTTATGCGGGAGATGGAGGAGAGATCTATCACTTAGTTAATAACTCTATAACACTAACACCCCGCAGGCATTCTTTAATATGAGTAAATCATTGACCGAAATTGATGAAGTTTAGGCGCCTTAATAATATGGTCTGAATTATTGTATAGCGCAGCTGTTGCTAGGGTTGGCACTTGTCACTTTTTAATTTTTGTTTTTTTTTTTAATACGGATCATGGAGTTTTCTGGGTGGTAATGAAAGGTGTGGAAAAGGCAAAATATCATGTTTAAGATTTTCATATGAATATTTGAGGCAATATTTGAGGCATTTTCTTCTACACATATCTACCGTTTCTGTTTTGACAGATATTGAAAGGAACACTCTTAAATCTATCTTCTAGATTTTATTAAAAAATATTAATAATAATATATATAATAAATTAATAATTAAAATCCAGTATAAACTGAAATTTAAAAATAAACCGTTTTCGGAGTGGGAATCGAATTTAAAACCAATCAAGTTTTTTTTTAATTAAATAATTAAAGTAAATTTACAAGATACATAAAAATATCTATATATAGTATTATTTACTAATGACTGTAACGCGATCGGTTGTGCGTTCGATCTCCACTTGGGGGAGTGACTAAATTATTTTCACTTCCTCGCTCTGATAAAGACAAAGAGCGGCGTTGAGTTCCACCACCTAACACGCAATGAATGTCTCGAATTTGGTGGAAAGCAAAGTACGGAGTGTTTTGACACTAGGCACTTTCTGCCTACCCTGCTATGCGGGACAAAAGCGTGAAGCTAAAGAAACCATGGAAAAGCCACCCAACACGCGATTTCTCGATTTTATAATTATTATTATTTATTTATTCATATTGTTTAAATTTTTTATTATTTATTTATATATTTATTTTAATATTTACTATTTACTATTTTTTAAGTGTTATTCAACACTTAGAAATAAAAAACGAGATTCGAATCCGCGCCTCTTAGACGGTATCCAAGAGGCGCGGGTTCAAATTTTATACGTTTTTTCAAAAATTTATTTATTTATTTATACATACAGTTGGCAACCCTAACTCAATACTGCATTCTAACTCATAGGAAAAAATTATAAATATTTCACTATGAATTATTATGACCCAATGTAAGGGGTGCTATAAATTTTGTTTAAATGGTTTTTTAACTGGCCGTTGACTAATAAATTAGAGATTACAAGAAATTTGTAAATATACGTGAATTACGTGTGAGACACTACCGTAGCTCAGTGGTTGGCTATTTGTCGTTACTCGTAATAGTAGCAGATTACAATTTCACCTGGAATTTTTTTTTTTTAGCTTCACACTTTTATCCCGCATAGCAGGGTAAACCTAGTGTCAAGACACTCCGTTCTTCCACTCGTTGGAGTGCTCATATTATTTAAATCATCGTCACCTCGCTCTGGTAAGATAAAGTGCGGTGTTGAGTTCTGTCACTTAGCACGCAATGTCTCGAATTCGGCAGAATTTATACTTCAGTTTAAAATATTATAAGTATAGACAAGCTTGTAAATGCGATTGGTAGTGGGTTCGATTCCTTCTTAGAATCGTATAATATGTAGTGTTTTCATTTATTTGCTCTAGTAGGACGAAGAAGAGAATTCTTCAATTGATACACAATGTCTCGATTTCGGGCGGACAGCCGGAGTGTCTAGATACTAGGTTCTCTCTAACTACCCTGCTATGCGGGATGGCGCGTGAAGCTGCTTATATATGTAGTATATAGAGACTATTGAGAGGGAGCTCCTCTAGTTTCATGCGAGCCTGCTACAACTCTCTTGTTTATTTGATACACTTATTTAATATATAAGCATTCAACGGAGTGTCTAGACACTAGGTTGTCTTTGACTACCGTGTTATGCGGGATAAAGCGTGAAGCTGCTAACGAAGGATAAAACTACAAACGTCATGCGAGCCTGGTACAACTCTCTTGTTTATTTGATACACTTATTTAATATATAAGCATTCAACGGAGTGTCTAGACACTAGGTTGTCTTTGACTACCGTGTTATGCGGGATAAAGTGTGAAGCTGCTAACGAAGGATAAAACCACAAACGTACGCATAGAATTTGTGTCGAAATCGGAATATAATTTTAGATATATTTAATTTTTATTTCTCTGAAAAATATTTCATCGCAATTTGAACAAATATAATTCTTTTAACCGCTGCTTCTACATTGAAGGCTTTGTAGTCATAAAATATAAACCTCTTTTTATGAAAATTACAGGAACAGAGTATGAAATTTGGCAGTTATAATTTATATAGAGAAGGAGTGCTGGTCGGTAATATATTTTTTTTTGCTTCACGCTTTTTATCCCGCATAGCAGGGTAGACGGAAAGTACTTAGTGTTAAGTCCCACCGTACTTCGCGTGTTGAGTGATGGAACTCAACATCGAGCTTTGTCTTACCAGAGCGAAGAAATGATAATAATTTTAAATATAATCATTTCCGCGAATGGCAATCGAACCCACAACCGATCGTGTTCACAGCGTGAGGCTGTTCCACTGCGCCACGATTGACCTTTAAATAAACTTTTAAAATTATATATTAAATAATTTATTATTTAAGTGTTTCCTTGTTTCAGGTACGTTTTGATTCCAGTTTCAAGAACAAGTTGTTTTATTAAAAAGCACAATTTAAACGGTCTGGTAATATCCTTTATATCATCATTATATCCTTCCTCACTATTAACTGATCTGTTAGTTTAGTGGTTAGTAAGATTTACTGTTAAGCCTCAGCAAGCGGGTTCGAAGCGATTTTCAAAGCGGCTTGTTTGATTGGTTGTGTATTTGTAAGTGTTTTTTTCTTCACTCTACTATCCCGCATAGCAGGGTAGACAGAAAGTACCTAGTGTTAAAACAATCCTTACTTCACTTTCATATAATCATTCCTTCGAGTGGAAATTTGAACCTACAACCGATTGCGTTTATATATATATATACCGTCCGTTGACTGCTTTCCGCTCAAAATACATTTGAATTGCATTTTTTTTAAATCTAACCTTATAGGTTTGTGTATCAGTCAGTCTAGTTCTAATCACCACGCTCCGTTCGCCAATGTCTATTCATGTCAAATATTGAATGTTAATTAAGCAGAATTTAACGCCATAAGAAATTATAATAATTCTAATAATAAATATTGTTTTAATTACTTTCACAAATGTTGGTAAGCTTGTGTTCGTGCTTCGTATTGTCGTTCTGTTTAAGTGGCGCTCTTCTTTTCTAAATAAAATATCGTACAATACAATTAACACGTGAAAAAATATATTTGAAACTGTTGAAAATAATTAAAAAAAAACGTCTATATAGAAATCGAACCCACACCAATCGCGCTTACAATTTGACGCTGTGCCACTGCGCCGCGACCTCTTTAAGTATTAGAATCCGCTAAACACAAATCCTAATACATTATGGGTTCGATTCCCACTCGAGGAAAAGATTATATTTAAATAATTTTCTATTTCTTCGCTCTGGTAAGACAAAGCGCGGCATTGAGTTCCGCCAATCACCACGCAATATCTCGAATTGGGCGGAAATCGAATACGGAAGTGTCTTGACACTAGGTACTTCCTGTCTATTCTACTATGCGAGATCCCATTTTCGTATCCCATATAACGGGATTGTCAGAGAGAATCTAGTGTCCTTGGCGAAACTGAACGCTGCGATTAGCCTCACCAGATGTTAGATTAAAAAAAAACAAAAAATCAAACGCGGTATATCCGTGAAACGAAAAAAAAAAATAACAATATATAAAACGATTTCTCTTATTTATCCTTGGAATTCAAAATTAGTGTCAGTGTCGAATTACATGGCACACGAAGACCACAAGTGCCCGCTAAGGTACCAACAAAAATAAACTACTTTCCATATAAAACGACAATATTTGTATTAAAGGTGTAAAGTTACCGTACGTAACTGATAAAATCATGTTTTTGTTAAAATTAGTAATTTTTTTTGTAGGGTAGTTCTAGAAAACTTAGTTTCAAGACACTCCGTTGATTTAATTCCGCTCTAAATCTAGACATTGCGCGTTGAACTGCGCTACGACCGGTCTATTTAATTGTACAATTTTAAATATGTAAGGAAAAAAGTGAGGTCAGGAACAGTTAAGACTCGCTGTTCTTTTGCTTTTTGTCTACTTTTATAAGCGATAGTTTTAAATGGCAAAACTGAACGCCGTGTTTTGTCTTATCTGATCCAACAAATTATGTTATTAGCTTCACGCTTTTATCCCGCATATCAGTGTTGACAGGAAGTAACTAGTGTCAAGACACACCGTACTTCGCTTTCCGCCAAATTCGAGACATTGCGTGTTGAGAGGAGGAACTCAACGCCGCACTTTGTGTTACCAGAGCGAGGAAGTGAGACTAATTTAAATGTAATCACTCCTTCGAGTGGGAATCGAACCCAAAACCGATTGCGTTTACAGTTAGTCGCCGTCCCACTGCGCCACGACCGACCTTTGAAAACGTTATCATTCCCCCAAATGGGAATCAAATCTACAACCAATTGTGTTTACATTGAGACGTTCCACTGTGACACGATGGTTTTTTTCATTTATTTTTTAGACACAAGCTATATCCGTGATATCGTTTGAATCATCTATCTGCCAGTGAAATTGCCGTCAAAATTGGTACAGTCGTTCCAGACCTAAGCCGAAACACACTAACAGACAGACAAAATTGTAAAAAGTCATATATATATATATATATATATATATATATATATATATATACTTTGAAACATAATATTCCCCTTAACTGGAGCAGACCACACATTAACTGTAATTACAATAAACATTAATTAATGACTCTGAGTTTTATTCTCAAGTATTTTTATTATACTTATTAAATATTTCTTTATTTTTTTTTATTTGTAATACCTACATTTTGATTTGATATACGAGGTCGGCCGTGGTGCAGTGGGACAGCGTCTGACTGTAAACGCGACTGGTTGGGGTTCGATTGATCTTCATAGAATAAATAAATAAAATGCGTTGTTGAGTTACGATCCTACAACTATGGTTTTTTGCTTACCCTGCTACAAAGGTCCAAAAGTGGGACAGCGTCTGACTGTAAACGCGATCGGTTGTAGGTTCAATTGGCATTTGGCAAAATTATTATATTTAATTTATTTTCATTTCCTCGCTTCTTTCGTTGAGTTGAGTTCTGCCACTCAACACACAATGTCTGGAATACAGCGGAAAGCGGAGTACGTAGTGTCTTGACACTAGACACTTCCTGTCTAGGCGAAATAAATAAATCATATATAATTATTTCATAAAAAAATACTCAATTAATTGGAGCAAACGCTTTAGTAAAGTATATTTTAAAAGTGTTTTTCCTATTAATTCCTCTTAATTTAAATATATCTCAATATAAACATTCTGGTGTAGTGCATTACGAGGAGCCAAACTAAACAAAACACCCTATATATACGTCTACGAACACGTTGACAGATCAACGTCATATGTCAAATGAAAGATTAATTTGTAACAAAAGTACTTTTTTTCTATTTTGTTTTTAGCTTCACGCTTTTTATGCCGCATAGCAGGGTAGACAGGAAATACCAAGACACTCTGTTCTTCGCTTTCCACCGAATTCGCGGCATTGCGTGTTGAGTGGTGGAACTCAACGCCGCAAAAAGCAAATAAAATATATAAGTAATTGAAGTAATTGAATGAAGGGCGATTTTATCGCGTTGGTATAGAGTCTGATTGTAAAGGCGATCGGTTGTGGGTTCGATTCCCACTCGGGAATAACCTAAGTACCACTTTCTTCAAGACACTTGCTTTACTTACTTACTTTGCTTTCCACCGAATTTTAGACAATGCGTGTTGAGTGGTGGAACTCAACGTCGCACCGTCTTACCAGAACGAGAAAGGGATTATAATTTAAATATAATCACTCCCCGAATGGTAATTCAACCCAAAACCTACCTAAAATACATACAAATTTTTCATATTATTTCAATTGTGGGTAACTGGGTTTAAGTAATCAATAAGGTTTTATCTTGTTAAACTTATTTGTTATAAAGCGCAGATAGGAGCCGTTTTGTTCGGCGGAACTTAACCCCGCCTCTAACTACGTTACCTCTAAAATACGTTAAACATACGGTCCCGTAGGATGTCCCGCCACTGTGTTGTAAAAAAAATCTATACATATAATAAAAATGTAATTGATGGTTGTCTGTACATGGAAAATATAATAGTAAAACTTAAAACGAGCAAAACTCAAGTAATATAGCTCAAAATATTTTTTGTGTATATCTATTCGTTTGTGTACGTCAATCTCGAAAACGGCTAAACCGATTTTAATACTGTTTTTACTATCATACGTAACGTTCCCTTAACATTTAGTGTTTGTTTTATTACAATCGGTTCACAAATAAGAAAGTTATATGAATTTAAAGTATATTGTTAGATATTATTATAGCAAGGGTCAAGACCAAGCCAATCAAGTTGCGGGCATTCTATGGTATACAATATACAGTGTTTCCCAATAGGGATAATAGGATTTTAATAGCTCACAGCCGCCACTTTGGTTGTTTAACATTTGACATTTGTGTTGTTTTGTATTCATTAATGTTTGCCATTTGTTCATGAACAAGTTCACGTTATCTCAACGTTTGAAAATTGTCCAAATTTTCTATCAAAATTCGAGAAGTATTGTCTCTACTCAAAGAGCATTTCGTGCTAAATATGGTCGTCATGGTGCACCGTCTGAGCTCGCTATACGTCGCATAATCCAAAAACTGGAAAGTGAATATTCTTTGCACGATAGTAGACCACCAACACGACAACGGACAGGCCGTAGTGGAGAAAATACTGCCGCCGTATCAGCCAGTGTCGAAGAAAATCATATTTGCCAACCATTTCTTTCTCAGTACATTAACAAGCATTTACTAATTGTGTTAACTTCATTAGTATTTATTAAGATGTTTTGAATATTTTTTTTTAGTACAACTTGTTATCTTTATACCTGTTAGTTTAGTAGTTAAGACTGTAAATAAGATATTTGGTTTTCGCTGTTTTTACACATTTCAAATGTAATTATTTTAAACGGATTAATCGTGTATATTTTGGTATTCTAAAATACATTTTTGGACACTTGACGTTTCGAACACTTTACAGTAGTCCGTGGTCACACTTGCGGGTAGACTGAGGTGGCATCCGTCTGCCAGTTGATACACAAATTAATTATATCAATCAAGAAACAGCAGTGGGACAGCGTCTGACTGTAAACGCGATCGGTTTTGGGTTCGATCTCCACTCGGGGGAGTGATTATATTTCAATTATTTTCACCTCCTCGCTCTGGTAAAGACAAAGTGCGGCGTTGAGTTACACCACTCAACACGCTCGAATTCGGTGGACAGCGAAGTACGGAGTGCAAGAGTGAAGTCTTGACACTAGATATTTTCTGTCTACCCTGCTATGCGGGATAAAAAGCGTGAAGCTAAAAAAAAAGAAACAGATGGTAGATTATTATTAAAATATATCATTTAGGATAATTATTATTTTTTTAGCTTCACCCTTTTATCTCGCATAGCAGGGTAGACATTAAGTGCCTAGAGTCAAGACACTCCGCATTTCGCCGAATTCGAGACATTATACGTTGAATGGCGGAACTGAACGTTGCGCTCTGTTTTACCAGAGCGAGGAGATAAAAATAATTTAAATATAATCGTTCCCCTGAGTGAGAATCGAATCCACGTTGTTGAAGTAAAATCATCACGACATTTTAAATAAAATCTGTTTTTTTTAAACAAATATATACCTTATTATAACTTAAGATGGACATACACGCCTTTTGCCATCCCCATTTAGAAAAGGACTATCAAATTTGACACCTGTCAATGTCAAGAAGTTGTTTTTTTTTAATCTCTATCCCTTTTACCATTTCTGCTTGGCTTCTTTCATTAGGCTTAAATATTTTTTTGTTGAAACACAACCCTCGGAATTTGATATTAGAAGAAAAAAAAAATAAAACGCCCACGCCTTAATTAAATTTGAAATTTTAAAAAAGTTGCGACTACTCTTGCGGTTATTTTATTTTATTTAGAAAGAATGAAGTGACATATCTCTCTGTTCTTTGTTTTATTCTCTAAACGTAAAATTAGAGAGTGAACATCATATACTGGCGCGACTGCATCAAGCTAAAAAAAATTAAATTATTTATTTAAAGTAATACATATGCACGCAGGTCGTGGCGCTCTAGAACAGCGTTTATCTGCAATCGCATTTGGTTGTGGGTTCGATTTCCACTTGGTGGAATGATTATATTTACAATATTTATGTTTCCTCGCTCTAATAAGTTCCATCATTAAATACGCCATGTCTCAAATTCGGCAGAAAACGGAGAGTCATGACTCTAGGTACTTCCTGCCGGAATGTATATACGCGAGCTTGATTATTAAGCATTATCTCTTAATATGCAATGTATGGATTTCGGGCTGAAAGTATAGAACAGAGTGTCTTTTCACTACGTTCTCTTTGTCATACTATAGCTGTGAAAAAAATAATTCAAGTAAGATCATTCTTCCTAGTCAAGATTTCAATCGATTGCCTCTGGAATTATTTATTTGTTAGTAGACTCCCAGTCTGTTGATCATGGACTACTGTGAAGTGTTTGAAATGTTAGATTTTTAGAAATGTAATTTCGAATACCAAAAAGTACGCGATTAATCCGTTTAAAATATTATACTTAATTATACTTATTATCAACTATCACGATTGGAATAAGAGTGTCTTAACACCGAGTTCTGTCTACTAAATAAGTAAAAAAAATATGAATAGAAACTACCAAATAAAATATTCAAATGAAATCCGTAACCCTTCATCTGCCAGGGCCCCACCCTAGCAAACAAACGAACAAAGGGGACTGATTAGTACCCTGTAACACTTTAATTTGTGACGCGTGCCTTCAGTGTTTTATCATTTACGTGAATACTCATATTAGAATACTGGAGTGTGAGAGTTGTAGAGTACTTCTCTATGATCAATCGCTGTGTTTACCATTTTTGCCATTTACCATTCAGATTTATGTGGTAAAACCGAAAATGTACATACTTATTATATTGGAATATATGTGTTGAAGCCGGTCGTGGCGCAATGGGACAGCTTCTGTCTGTAAACGCGATCGGTTTTGGGTTTGATCCCCACTCGGAGAAGTCATTATATTAAAATTATTTTCACTTCCTCGCTCTGGTCAAGACAAAGTGCGGCGTTGAGTTCCACAACTCAATACGTAATGTCTCGAATTCGATGGAAAGCGAAATACGGAGTGTCTTGGCACTAGGTACTTTCAGTCTACCCTGCTATGCGGGATAAAAGCGTGAAGCTAAATAATATTTTTACAGTAATATATGATATGTGTAACCTGTTTTCGTAAAATAATAGTAACTCTAAATTACCTAATGTGAGCCTAATTGTAAAGTTTGGATTTGAATTATGCGACGCTAAAAAAATATAAAATATATTTAATTATTTTATCCTGATTATGCAAAGTAAGGCGTTACGCACAAGATAGACGTTTATCCCGCATAGCAGGGTAGATAGGTAATATATAGTGTTAGGACACTCCATAGTCTGCTTTTACCGAATTCGAGATTTTACGGTTTAAATAGTGGAACTCAGCGCCGCGTTTTGTTTTGTCAGACCGAGGTAATGAAAACAATTATAGACAAATAAGTCAAATATTATAATCGTTTCCCCGAGTGAAAATCGACCCATAACCGAACGCGCTTACATTGGGGCGCTGTCCAGCTGTGCCTTATATATATCTTTTTTTTTTTAGCTTCACGCTTTTATCCCGCATAGCAGGGTAGACGAAAGTATCTAGTGTGAAGACACTCCGTACTTCGCTTTCCACCGATTTGGAGACATTGCGTGTTGAGTGGTGGAACTCAACGCCGCACTTAGTCTTTGAGAACCAGAGCGAGGAAGTGAAAATAATTTTAAATATAATCACTCCCCCGAGTGGGGATCGAACCCACAACCGATCACGTTTACAGTCAGACGCTGTCACACTGCGCCACTTTTTATATAAGAAAATAATCCAATAGTGGGAGAAATAAATTCATGAGATCTTGATGTATCATAATTATAGATTTAAGATGTAAGGTTTGAATATCACTCATAGTAAAAAGTACGGAAATTTAATATTAATTAAATTAAATTAACCATTAGGTTTAGCAAATCGAAAATGGTTCTTTTTTCCATACTATTCACTCGTACTTCTCAACAATGACAATCTTTAAAAAAAATAAAAAAAGACAATCTTTAAAAAAAAATAAAAAAGACAACCTGTATAAGTTAGCTTGATACACCCTGTATAAGTTAGCTTGATCCTTTTGACATATGTAAATTTTTTTGATCGACATAAGTTTGCAATCACGAACATATTATTTTCATAATTGAATGATTTTCTCAAAAATTGTAATAATTAAATAATTACAAATCCTTAAGATTCAAGCGTTATCCGAAAATTTTAATATTACTAGCCCGTCTGTTAAAAAGATCAAGATAACTTCTATAGGGTATAGTGTACAGACACTATTGACAGGCTATCACCCAAAATCAAGACATTTCGTGTTATTAATCACTCTGTTATAAATAAAATTAAGAGTAATTTAGAATTTATAAATTGTGGATGGTCGTGGCGCAGTGGGACAGTGTGTGACTGTAAGCGCGATCGGTTGTGGGTTCGATCCCCACTCGGGGGAGTAATTATATTTTAAATAATTTTCACGTTTTCGCTCTGGTTAAGACAAAGTGCAACGTTGTGATACACCACTAAACACGCAACGTCCGGAAATTTGGTGGAAAGCGAAGTAAGGAGTGTCTTGACTCTAGGTACTTTCTATCAATGTAATTTAACATAGAAATGATATGTTATCACCAAAATATATATATAAGCAACTAAGCAACTAAGCCTAAGGACATACATTACTTCCCACCATTAAATTCGCAGACTCCAAAAACAAAATGCAATTGTTTTTTTCATTATAACACTCCAAATTCCAACACTCAAACGGTCACTATATGGGAATCTGCACGTGTTCACCCTTATCGTTTCCTTCGAAAATGTATTCAGAAACCAACCTTGTTCCGTTAACTTAAAGTTTAATTTCGAGCACAGGTACTAAAGACCGAGGGGTGGTATTATAGGGTTAGCAGTTGGGGGATACAAAAGTGCTTTTTGATTTTACACTCGTAGCGTTTAGAAAAGCGTGTAACGCCAGGAGGCGATTATATAGGCATGAAATGGGCTTGTATGCTGCAATTGCGTCTCTGATAGTTATATTGTCACTTTTTTCGGTAGATAGAGACCACTTAGAACATGGTATAAGATATTTGATTTTGTATTATTATGATAACTGGATGTCTCAATGATGCGTAAACAACGCGTTGCCCTGGAAACGTAAAATACAGCATGATCAAACGGTAGGATTTTTTACGATTATTTTATTAACTGAATTCGTTTTTATGTATAGTTTTTTTTTTAAAAGAAGCAGCTTCACGTTTTATTAGAAACAACCTAGTGTCAGGACACTTTGATTGCCTACCGCCTAAAATCAAGACATTGCGTGTTGGGCGAACTCAACGCCGCCATTTCTCTTACCAGAGTGAAAAAAAGGATATGAATTATAAACACAGTTATTCCTTCGATTGGATATCGAACCCACAAACGATCACGTTTACAGTCAGACTCTGTCCCAGCTCATGTAGGTACTAATTATACTGAGGCTTGCATTATTTTAAATACATATAAATATTCTGCACTCCTTCTTTATATAAACTATAACTGTGCCAAATTTCATACTATTTTGTTCGCGTAATTTTTGTAAAAAAATATATAAATTATTAATATATAGATGACGACCTATACTCGCGCCTTCACTGTTCATTATCGTGACTTTATTTTATTATATTAAAAGAAAAGTAGACTAAATTACTCCTTATTACATCAGCTATCTGCCACTGAAAGTCCTGTTAAAATCGGTCCAGCCGTCCCAGCGATTGGCTGGATCAAATAAACATACAAAAATAGGAAAATTTGTATGACATTAAAAACAAAACGTATAAAAATATTGTGATCCTAAGTGTGTATACATACATATGCATTTAGTAAATAGCAGTTATTTTAACATTACAAACAGACACTCCAATATTATATATTGAGGCCGGTCGTGGCGAAGTGTGACAGCGTCTGACTGTAAACGCGACCGGTTGTGGGTTCGATCCCCACTCAGGGCGGTGATTATATTTAAATTATTTTCACTTCCTCGCTCTGGTAAAGACAAAGTGCGGCGTTGTGTTCCACCACTCAACATGCAATGTCTCGATTTCGGTGGAAAGCAAAGTACGGAGTGTCTTAACGTTACTTTCTGTCTACCCTGCTATGCGGGATAAGAGCGTGAAGCTAAAAAAAATCATTTCTCCGAGTGTATATTGAACCCATAATCAATCGCGCTTACATTCCCACTGTACCACGACGGCCTCTATCCCATAGACAATATTTAAAATTTTCATATAAAAATTAGATAATATCAGTTTTCAAACAAAGGTCTTATTGACCCTATTTTTGTCTTTTTCTAACATATCTTGATAAAAAGAGACGAACAAGACCTTTTTTTGCTATACATTTTTTGCGTCATTCAATTATTTGTTCACTAATTCCTTGAGATATTTTTTTTTTGATTTTCCGATATTTGTGGTTAGAGGATGTGGGTTTGATTCCCAATCAGAGGATATGTACATTTAAATTATTTTAATTACCTCGCTCTGGTAAGATAAAGCGTGGCGTTGAGTTTCGCCACTCAACACTCTTGACACTTGACACTTCCTGTTTACTCTGCTATACGGGATAAAAGCGTGAAGCTAAAAGAAATCTAATTAATATTTATTCTAAATGAATATCGAACCCGGTATAATCAACAGAGCAAATCAATAAATAACTGAGGAACAGGTATATATTAAAAACACACACAAAAAACAATCCGTCTGTCCATAACGTATCATAAACAAACTATTTTTAAAACAAAATCCATAGAATTAGCTGCAGCCACTCCGACCTGCGCACGCGCAGCTTTCCATTTTGTGATATAGTGATTTGACACTATCGATGAAATATTTTTTGTTTTCTCTATTACCTAGAAATTAAACTTTACTAAGCAAGTACCAATTGATAAAAAAGTTAAAATTAAAAAAATATAAAAAATATATATTTTTCCATCTTATTTTTTTTAATTGAAAACTTCTTATTTTAATGTTTAAAATAAAAAAATCATAAAATACGTTAAAAATGGCGAGTTTGATATATATTAAAGTATATCTGTATATCGATGCGTAAAAAACCTACGCGTTGCCTTAGCAACGTTTATATTTATTTATACAAAAATGTTCGGCCAATTGTGTGCATACGTTAGTTTACATTTATTTCACTATTTTAATGTCCTTTATTGTATTATTAATAAACATTAGCCTTCTTCATATAAACTGTACGAAATTGAATACATGAACCCTTTCAACCCTTTTTCAGCATCTTTATTACAAAAATCGGTACAAAAATTTCTCGTACTAATAAACATATATTTGTCAATCTACTTGATATTACAATTAAAACCTTGTTTTTATCATTTTAAATAAACTTTTATTATTTTTAGAATAAAAGATTGCAAGATAATTAAGATATCTCTACCTTTTGTTCAAAATTGAGCGAAGGAGTCTCTATCTTCTTCTTCACATACTCTACATATACTCTAAAATCCATTAGTTAGTGTAAGACCTATCATATTATATTGTACTATACTAGTGTCCGCTTTGACGTATTTATAAGTCGTTGCCATAGCAACGTGTATGCTACTATATATTTAAACGTGTATGTCAAGCAAATGGCAGTGTGTATTACATTTATTTTGTTAATTTAATATACTTTCTTTTTAGCCGAGACATTGTGTGTTAATTGGTGGATTCAACGCCGCACTTTGTCTTGTCACCAGAGCAAGGAAGTGAAAATAATTGAAACATAATCACTCCCCGTGGGGATTGAACGCACGACCAATCGCGTTTAGAGTCAGACGCTGTCACACTGCGCCACGACCGGCCTCTAACTCTCTCTCTAACCTATACTTTTTATGTATTATTTTAAAAAGTAATTAACATTCTGCACTCCGTCTCTATATAAACTGTAACTGTGCCAAATTCCATACTCCTGCATCCAAATTATTTTTTAAAAACGGGTCCAGAGAATAATATTATAATTATTAATATATAGATAATATAAAGAGAACGTCACAAGGATTTGTTTCATAGATAAACCTAAACACAGCTTTATGACGTGAACTCAGGCTTTTACACCTAAATAAGATAAATAGTAGCTTTTGAGTAAACTTAAGTGTTTAAAACGCCTTCGTTTTTTATCCGATTACTTGGACGAGTAAAATGATTGTTTTGTTTGGCTTCACGTTTACACAGCAGGGTAGGCAGAGAGAGCTTAGTGTCGGAGCACTGTGAAACAAGATGCGGCGTTGAGTTCCGCTACTCATTGTGCATTTTCTCACATTCTCTCTTTCACTCTGACTACAGTAATATTCGGAATAAAGCGTGAAGCTAAATTTTCTATTTACCTGTTCTTCTGTGGGTACATTTATGAAAATGTACCCAAAGAAAGTCGTATGGTCACGCTTTTATACAATGTCGCACGTTTGAAGTGCCATAACCTAAAGAACAGGACAGAATAGCACAGAACAGATATAGAATGTAAGCGCTGAAAGATTGTGACACATTTCTCCTTTCCTTATTATATAGATAAATAGATATAGTAAAGTCCTAGGTTTTGGCAGGAAAAGTATTTAATACAAAAATCCTGCTGTTATTTGAAATAAACTCATTATCAAAATTATAACGATAATATAAAAAAATAAATATAATGAAAAGAAAAAAAAAATAAGTAAATATTTTTTTCCCAACCATACTCAAAGGGAGACAAAGGAATGCCCGTTAAATCACTTAGCGCTAGTGATGTGACAGTCCCGTTGAAAAGTTTATCGATTCTTTTGTGATTTTATATGACGGCGCGTCATTACGCTGTCGTCGGTTCCGGTTCGGTGCTCTGTTGAGGCAGGATGAGTCATTCAACTGTTTATTTTTGTTATTATTGGGGAAGTTTATGGTTTCAGATATTTTTAGCTTAAAAAAAATAATTGCTTTTTTTTAATATATTTTCAATCAATGCAATCTAATTCGTTATTTTGCTCATATGTGTGTAATTTGATAAATTATAGCGCAATTCAACGCCGCATTTTATCTTCTACGTAACATTTACAAAACAGGAAAGTTAAAATAATATAAATATATTTATATATATTCTTTCATGAAAAAAATGATTTTTTTGTATTTTTATATAAAGTCTAGTCTAGTCTAGTCTATAGTCCAATTGGACGTGGTGGGTGCCGGCTCTAAACCTGCTCTGGAGAAATCTTTTTCCCATAATCTATATGAAATTCTGGCAAATAGAATGGCGCAGTGTGACAGCGTCTGATTGCAGACGCGATCGTTTGTGGGTTCGGTTCCCACTCGGGGGAATGATCATTAAGACAATGAACGGCGTTGAATTCTACCATTCAATATGAAATGTCTCGAATTCGGCGGAAAGCGATGTATGGAGTATCTTGACACTAGGTGATTTTTGCCAACACAGCTATGCGGGATAAAGGCGTGAAGCTAAAAAAAATAATTTAAGTCAACTTCTTTCTATCGTAATATACTATTTGGTAATACCAGTGGCTATTTTAAATCATCAGTTCAAATTTAACCCGCCTCGATAAGTTGAACACCTCCATATCTCGAAAATAATATTGTACAAGGGTACAATATTATTTTCGAGATATGGAGGTGTTCAACTTATCGAGGCGGGTAGGGAAGGCCCTACGAACACCATCACCTCTATTACTCGAAATGTCAACCTTCTATTAGTCGAAATATTTAGTGAGTCCTTACAAGACGCTGTGTACATATTTCACCTTCATAACTCGAAAAATTATTAATAAAGAATTAATATATCGACAATAATAACCTTCGAAGAAAAATAATATCAATTTAAGGAATTTATCAAAAATGTAAAATATGTAATTAAATCCTAAGTCGAAAACCTTTTTAAGTCGAAGTAAATTTTTTGGTATCTCCCTTCATGTTCGTCTCGAGCGTTATGTAGTTATATCTAATAGTAACAATAACAAGAACAGTAGTCGGTTTGTTTGTTTGTATGTCTGTCATCGATATAATAGTATAAACTATCTATAGAGAAATAATAGTTAAATATAAAACCCTTCTCATTGCTATGACTGTCGCTTTTGATGGTATCAAGTAGTTTTAGGGTTTTATAGTTATTGTCAAAGTGTTATCATTTTTAAAATATTTTAATCTGTATTTTAAATAAGTGAAGTGTAAAGTGAAATCTTATTTGGGAAAATAATGTGAACAACCGTGCCAAATTTCATACTCCTCAGTATTAAATTTGGCACAGTTAAAGTTTATATAATGAGTGCAAAACTTAAAAAAAAATAGCATATAAAAGTTAAGGAGGCCGGTCGTAATGTATTTGGATGACGTCTGACTGTAAACGCAGTCGATTGTGGGTTTGATTCCCAACCGACGCTACAGGAAATGATTATATTTAAATTATTCTCATTTCCTCGCTCTGGTAAGACAGAGCGCGTTGAGTTCCGTTACTCAACGTGCAATTTCTTGAGTTCTAACGAAGTTGAGGGGCATAATGCGGACTTGTACATAATATACAAACCAGATAAGATAAAGAGAGTTACTTATTAATGTACCGTACTAGATATCCCGTTGACCCGTTGACAACGCGTTACCATAGCAACGTGTATGTGACTTTCTATAAACACATGGCAGTGTGTGTTACATCTATTTTATTAATTTAATATATTTTTATGCATTATTTAAAAAAATATTATCATTCTGCCCTCCTCTATATAAACTATAACTGTGCCAAATTACATACTCCTACAGTTCGAGTTGTTTTCGTAAATATGGATTATAAAATACGACCTATATGTTATTCCGATGTAAACGCTATATTTCTATATAGTTCCACCTAAATTTGTTCAGTATTTTTTTGCGTGAAAAAGTAACAAAAACCCTCATATATTTTCGGATTCATAATATCAGTAAAATTAGAAGAAAAGTTTGAGCATCTCTTAAAATAGTTGAAAGGCATTCGTTAACCATATCTTCAAAACCAGTACATAATGTATACAAAAATGGAACTTATTACTAACGCATTAAAGCCTAAAATGTTTTTAATAACATCTTTAATAAGCTTAAATAGTATGTTTTAAAATATTTTGAAACTTATAACATTGTATTAGAGTAGAATTTCCAATGAAAGTGCCAAAGTTCTTTATATTTAAATCGTTCAAGTGTAAAAAGTAATCACGTACGTGACGTATGTTAGGCAATTTGGGAAACATTTTTTTTTCTATATTTTGTTTTTTTTTTTTATAAAAAAAGCTGTTTTGTTTTTATAGAAAAAAATAATAGAGAAGTATTTGAACCTGAGGCTGATGCCACCAGGTCATGAGGAACATTGCAGGGTCGATACTTGATTCATTATAATTTTAAAAACACCTACCTACCAAGTACCTATTGTCAGACAGTCCGTACCCCGTAAAATTAGAAACATTACTTGCTGAGTGGTGGAACTCAACGCCGCACTTGGTCTTACTAGAGCGAGGTAATGATAATAATTTAAATGTAATCATATCTCCAAGTGAGAATCGAATCCACAACCGATCGCGTTTACAGTCAGGCGTTATACCACTGCACCACGTATAAATTCCCCGATCTGTCACAACAAAGCGCGGCGTTGAGTTCCGCCACTCAAAACACAATGTCTCGATTTAAGCCGAGAGCTTTTATCACACGTGTACAGGTCCTATCCAACTACCTACATCCAAGATTCGAACATCCAATAACCGTTAGTAGTTCTAAATGACATAACACTGTACCGCAATACATTTCTTAATTGAGTGAAAACCATTACGCCACTGTTCACAGCAAATATTTGAAATTGCAATTAGACTGTATGCAATGTACAGACAGACGTATATGTTTGTCATATGGGAAAATGATTTAAAAGGAGTATAGGAGGTACTACCTTTCTATATATACAAACATATAAATATACTGTTTTATATTTATATATATATATATATATATATATATATATATATATATATATATATATATATATATATATATATATATGTATATATATATATATATTTAAGTAATAATAATAGTTACCGTTTTGGTAGTACAGAGTGCGGAGTTGAATGCCATCACTCGACACGCAATGGAACGCAGTGAACGGAGTGTCTTGAAAGATAACTTAGTGTCAGGGCTCTCCGTTTTGTACTTTAATTTTATATGAAGATATCGAGCTGACTAAAAGCCTGAACAGCAGTGATGGTTTTTTTTACATTCTATTGAGTGTTTTTTATTTGTAAAGGAATTTAACCTAAAATATGTCTCAAAAAAAATTATAAAATTATACATGAATCCACTATCTTACAAAAGAACGTGTAAAAACGTAAATAAAAATAAATATAATTTACAAAACTTAGCAAAGAAGAGAGATTTTGAATTATTATTACCTGACTACTTACTCCTTATTATTCCATCGAGACATTATTGTGTGAGTGGCGTAACTAAACGCCGTACTTTGTATTACCGGAGCGAGGGAATTAAATTAATTTAAATATAATCATTCCCCCGAGTGGGATCAAACCCATCACCGATCCCATTTACAGTTAAACGCTGTCCCACTGCGCAACGACCGGCATCAAAAATAATTAATAACACATTTAAATTAGCCTCTTCGTCATTTACAAGATAATGCTTTATTTTCATAAGCATTTATAGATAAAACTTAGATTATGTTGAAAGTGTGTCATGAGATAGTTAAAGCCATGCCACTCAAGTATACAGACATTCAGTATACAGGCCAAGTATGTCAGGCCTTCCTGTATCCCGTATCCTGTTATTCCATGGTGATATATGGTGACTAATTTCTCTGCGTTTGTAATAAAGAAGGTATATTAATGAGAATTGAAAATCTCATTTTCTACGCTTTATCCCGCATAGCAGGGTAGTCAGAGACAATCTAGTGTCAAGACACTTCGTTCACTGCCTTCCGGTCGTAATTGAGACATTGCGCGTTGAATGGCGAATATAACGCCGCGTTTTGTGTTGCTAGAACAGAGAACTGATTATGAATTTGAAATATAATAATTTCCCTATATATATATATATATATACATATATATATATATATACATATATATATATATATATATATATATATATATATATATAATAGCTTAAAGAAGTAACTTACAGAGTTACAATTTTATATATATTTTCAAGTACCCAGTTGATCTAAGGCGCATGTATTAGAATTCTGCGGGTAGCTGTAAATAAACACAGCGGTATTCAACACTTAATTTATTTCTTAATAGCTACATTATAATCAATTGCTGGACTAACTAAAGTGCGAACAGTCGATACTTGATACCAATAATTCAACTCCTTTTATTTTTTTAGCTTCACGCTTTTTATCCCGCATAGCAGGGTAGACAGAAAGTACCTAGTGTCAAGACACTCCGTACTTCGCTTTCCACCGAATTCGAGACATTGCATATTGAATGGTGGAACTTTAACACCGCATTTTGTCTTACCAGACCAAGGAGCTGAAAATAATCTTAAATATAAACTGACACACATCTGACTGTAAACGTGATCGGTTGTGGGTTCGATCCCCACTCGAAGGAGTGATTATATTTAAATTATATTCACTTCCTTGCTCTGGTAAAAGACAAAATTCGGCATTGAGTTACACCACTCAACACACAATGCCTCGAATTCAGTTGAAAGCTATGCACGGAGTGTCTTATCACTAGGTACTTCCTGTCTACCCTGCTATGCGGGATAAAAGCGTGAAGCTAAAAAAAAATAAAAAAATAACATACAACTCATTAATGCTAACTATTATAATATCGGACACATGTGCAAATTTTCAAATGGACAGCGGGAAAGGCTTTTATATGACTTATCGTATTAGTTAGTTAGTTAGTTAGTTAGTTAGTTAGTTAGTGTCTTGCAACCTAAATTGAACCCACTTCCCAGTGTCCGATTAAACTGAAATTAGAATTACGACTTCAGTTCTGATGGTAATGGAATTATATATAATCAATATAGTGTATTCAAAATGGCCGCCTAAACAAAATGTCGGATTAACTTATAAGATCTTTGATTTTCTCAATTTTTACACATTTTAAATAAAACTATTTTAAACCGATCAATCGTATATATTTAAGTTATAAAAAAATTATAAAATCTCATTTCCACCACACCAGAGATAAAGATACAGTTATTTCATACTGCAAGTATCCAGGGCAGTACGCGAGGCAATTAAGAAACAAATGGCGGTAGTTTGTTATAATTAATTTGTGTATCAACTGACAGACGAATGCCACCTCAGTCTACCCGCAAGTGTGACCACGGACTACCGTACCGTGTGAGTAACATCAGGTTTCAAAAAAAAATTATGAATACTATAATATACGTGATTAATCCGTTTAAAATAGTTTAATTTTTTTTGTCCATGAAATGAATTTGACATAATTCTCTTAGCATTAAATAGTATATTAAAGTTTGTAAAATATTACAGACCCAGCCGCAGCCCTAGGGCTCCAGCGCCAAGTGTTTTATACAAATTTCATACAATCCTCTCACAGCGGCATGCAAATGGTCGTCCAAACAAATGTTTGCATTCACTCTCTTTAAATATTCCCACGTTGACGCTTCTTAATGAACGCCTCGCTTTGTCTTTATTGCTTCAATGTTTGACCAGTGGATTTGCTTAGCGCTATACTGGTAGTGGGTTCCTTTTTTAGTACTTTAATGAATATATACCTAATATATACTATATATTAGGTATGTATTCATTAAAGTACTAAAAACTATACCTAATAACACTAATAGTTGATGCGTAAAATATGCGTTGCCTTGGCAACTTGATGTGAGATCGTAACAGTATAATAAAATTGTGAACTCAAGCACAGCCGGATGTAGAACGCATGGTTTAGCGGTTACAGCGACCGGACTGGAAGAAACGCGGGTTCGAATCCTCGCAATCGAAATAATAAAACGTGTATGTTACTTTATATTACTATTAATTTGTGCATTATTGAATTAAAAAAAATGGCGGTCGTGGCACAGTGGAACGGTGTCTGACTGTAAACGCGATCGATTGTGGGTTCGATCCCCACTCGAGGGAGTTATTATATTTAAATTATTTTCACTTCCACGCTCTGGTAAAGACAAAGTGCGGCGTTGAGTTCCACCACTCAACACGCAATCGCAGTCGCACGAAAGCGAAATACGGAGTGTCTTGTCTATATAAACTATAACTATGTCAAATTTCATACTGATCCGATCGCGTAATTTTCGTAATAATGTATATATTGGACTAAATCGAACCCACTACCCGTAAAGAATAGAGGGTGTGGCCATTTTACTTTACAACATTAAACAGCCAAGCGTGTTTTACAATGTGTCATATGTATCATTGATACTTCTAACGAGATAAGTGACGTGTGGTTGATGTATTAGCTCCTGTACTGTTGATCTGATTATGATAACGCTGTAACATGAGCGATGATATAGGAGGAGAAGGAATAGGCAAAGAAAAAAGTGTTAAGACACTATTTTCTCCGCATTACGTGTTGTGGTGGAGTTTAACGCCGCGTTTTTTTCTTAATAGAAGCGAGAATTTTTTTTTAATACTATGCGGAAAAATATAAAAATTTTCGCTATGGTAAGACAAGGCGCGACGTTGGGTTTGCAATTCAATACGTTATATTTGGATTTCCTGCAGAAAACGGGCAACGGAATGTCTAGACATTAGTTGGTCTCTGACTAGTGTTAGAACTGAAAGTAATATAAATAATAATGAGGCTTTTGATTTTCGGAATATTTACACATAAATTAAACTATTTTAAACGGATTAATTGCGTATATTTTGGT
The DNA here is from genome assembly GCA_032432895.1 of Dryadula phaetusa. NCBI lineage: Eukaryota > Metazoa > Arthropoda > Insecta > Lepidoptera > Nymphalidae > Dryadula > Dryadula phaetusa. The sequence continues at coordinate 82,621 of JAOYRS010000090.1, read as the reverse complement.
AATCGCTGGTAGACTGTGACCACGGACTACTGTAAAGTGTTTGAAACGTCAGGTTTCCAAAAAATGTATTTTGAAATACCCAAATATACGTGATTAATCCGTTTAAAATAGTTTGATCAATAATGATGGCCGGTCGTGGCGCAATGAGACAGCGTCTGTTTGTAAACTCGACTGGTTATGGTTTCGATTTCGAGTCGGTGGAGTGATTATATTTAAATTATCTCCATTTCCACACTCTTGTAAGAAAAAACGCGGCGTTGAGTTCTGTCACAATCTAAGTATGTGTAAGTAGGTGAAAATCCTTCACCGTAGATAAGAATTTAGTCCACAGAGAAATATTAGCTTTACCCTTTTATTCCGAATACCTTATTCAGAGACTGTCTAGTGTCAAGACACTCCGTTTAGTGCTGTACTTTAGTGGTCCAAACGCGTTTACAGTCAGACGCTGTCCCACAGCGACGTTATGGCCTCGCATAATGCGTAAAATTGTAAACATTTATAATATGTAATTAAATAAGACCTTTAATTTAAGATCGGATCGGCTGTGGGTTCGATTCCCACTCGGGGGAGTGATTATATATAAATTATTTTCACTTACTCACTCTGGTAAAAAAACTAGACAAATTGCGGCGTTAAGTTCCAAGACTCAACACGCAATGTCTCAAACTCGGTGGAAAGCGAAGTACGGAGTGGCTTGACACTAGGTACTTTCTGTCCACTTTGCTATGAGGGATAAAGCTAAAAGCTAAAAATTAAAGCAGAAGTCCGTCACAGGCGGACTAAGGTGGCAGTATTTTCAAATACCAGGACATACGCGATTAAATCGTTTAAAATAATTTAATTTTAAACATATAATTTGAACCCAAGTTCAAAATTATATATATTAATCACTATACCATCCGCTTCTATCCATCCTGTTGTACATACAAGGTATTTTAATACTAAAATATACATTTAACTTGATAACAATGATCGATGACGCGCTTCCGAACTTATTGTGTTAAGTTGGAGTCGCACTAAAAGCTAAGCTATATTTTTATATATATTTAGATGGCTTCATACTTTATCCAGAACAGCAGGGTAATCGTAGTGAACCTAGTGTCAAGACATGTATCAAATAAACAAGAGAGTTGTACCAGGCTCGCATGACACTAGAGGAGCTCCCTCTCTATAGTCTCTATATACTACATATATAAGCAGCTTCACGCGCCGTCCCGCATAGCAGCGTAGTGTCAAGACACTCCGTCCGCCGCTGTTTAACCAAATTCAAGACATATATTATTAAACATTATCTTGCTAGAGCGTTGGAATACAAATATTTTAATGAAACATCCCCCAAGTAGGAATCTAATCTTTATATAAAAAGTCGCCTTTTAAGCTTTATATAAAAAGTTACTTTTTGTAGCTTTACACATACATCGCTTATAGTAAGCTAGATAGAGAGAACCAACAGAGTTAAGCCACTCTGTTCATAGCTTTTCACTTAATATAGAGATTTTATTTTTGAAAAACGTTTAATAATTTGAACGCAGCAGGATTCGAACCCGCGCCGTTTGGGTACCATCCAAGCGCTCTGACCGCTAAGCCATGCGTTCTACTACCAGTTGCGTCGTAATTCTTATACGTTTTGTTACAACGTTATTTATGTTGTTAGCTTCTCTGTAGAGAGATTTTTACAAATTTTTCCTACTTAAAGATTATTTAGAATTAACCGTTTAAGAAGAGAGAAATTTTTGAAAAAAATTTTATACGTTTTTTCAAAAATGTTTTCTAATCCTAAGTGTGGAATAACACTTTAAAAATAGTAAATATTAGATAGAGTGCATGCTCATGCGGAACACAACATCGTACATTGATTTACATTAATAGAATAATATTGGAGTTACTTCCTTTTTCTCTTGACTTAATAGAAATCATCAATTGACACTGGTTTTTTAAATTTCAGAATAGAATATTACATACTTACTATTTCTCATTTTCTCGTATTTAAGAAACAGTTAGTGTCCAGACACTACGTTCTCGTTATTTAAATATCTTTACATTTAGTTTCCTAGACCAGCACCTTCTCTGTTTTTATTTGAAATTATATGCCTTGCGTTATGCCTGTTACCTTTTCCCCACGTCATAGAGAACTCGATACTATTTGCTTCATTCAATTACATTCAGGTCATACATGTATTACGTTCGTTCATTCATGTATCGGTGTATGTGTGTATGTGTGTATGTGTGTATGTATGTATGTATTTGTAACTCGCAACTGGGATACAATTAAGTGAATGTAGCGGGCAATCAGAGTGGAGTATTGTTAGAGTACAATCGGGAAGAAAAGTCGTTAATTATTTTGAATTAAATTAAAACAATTAAGGTTTTATGTGTTTGGTTTTTCAGTAAATAAATAAAAAATAATAATTATTATTATGTTAAATAATTGTGTCTGTAATCTTTTTCTCGTTTTTGAGTATTGTTTATTACATAATAGTGTTTTAATTTTTTTTAGTTTCACGCTTTTATCCCGTATAGCAGGGTAAAATGGAAGCACCGAATTCGAGACATTGAGTGTTGAGTGGCGGAACTCAACGCCGTCATTTGTCTTTCTAGGGCGACGAAATGAAGACAATTTAAGTATAATCATCCCTATTTACTCATGTGTACATGAGTGGGAATGGAACCCACAGTCGATTACGTTTACAGTCAGACACCACTACACCACCACCATAGTCCACCATCGAACTTTACGATAATAAATAATGATTTTTCTATACATTTCGCCATCGCCTGTACATATAACAGTCGCGCGTGTCGTCCGTCCGTCTCACTTAGAGCCCCTTCGTTATGGGACTGCCAATTTATGTTATACATTGCGAAATGTACCGCAGGAATTCGCAAATGGTAGATTTTTTACATAGGAATGAGAACCTAGTGTCAAGACACTCCATTTTTCTATCTTGAGTGTTTATTCTTTCTTTCACTCCAATGACGGCTGTAAGGGTTTATTTAGAAAATGTACAAAAAGTTGGACGAATCATCGGATCAAGGCTCGAACCCACCCCTCTTGTTTTCCATCCAAGTGCTCTGATCGCTAAGCCATGCGTTCTAAATTCGAAACCCTTATACGATTGTAACAACTTAAATTTCCTGCGTTTATTGCGTGAATTTGCGTGAAGCTTCACGCTTTTATCCCGCATAGCAGGGTCGACAGGAAAAATCTAGTCTGAAGGAAGTATCTGTCAAAACACTATACTTCCCTTTCCGCCGAATTCGTGACATTGTGTATTGAGTGGCGGAACTCAACGCCGCGCTTTGTTTTGAAAATAAAATTGTAACAGAAATTAATACAGATTTTTAAAAATATTTTAAACGTTTTAATTACGTATACTTTGGTACTCTACTGCTTATATATAAAGAGACTAACTGTATATAGAGATCTATGACCACCGAGTACTGCAAAGTATTTGAAACGTCCGATTTACAAAAATGTATTTTTAAATACCAAAATATACGCGATTAATACGTTTTAAATAATTTCATTTATTACAATTAAACGTTGCGTGAAAACGTCTTTCAAGTTTATCAATTAGTAAAGAACATAACCCTCTAAATTGCTTAAGAACACTCATTGTATGAGCCCTTCAAAATTCCATACATACATATATAATTAATGATATTTCGAACTAATTCTTCCCTTTGATCTTTGTATGGGAGAGTTTTAAACGATTAGGATGGTTGCTTTGATTTGGTTTGTATGAATAAAATATACTTACGGCTTTTTAAATCTATCAGAGAGAACTTAGTGACAATACACTCTATTTTCCATTTTTTTGCATATTGTTTAATATATTTGTTGTTGGTTAGCGGAACTTAACGCCGCGCTCCGTATTATAAGAGCGATTCGAGTGAATCGAGATCGAATCCCGAATCACGTTTTCAGTCAAGCGCGATGTCCCACGCTACGATGGAGATCCCGCATAGCAGTGTCATTGAAATTCTAGTGTCAAGACACTCCGTTTTCCACTGGTTTTTGTCTGGTGGATTTTATCACCGGAGTTTACCTTACCACTCTACCAATCCTTGAAAATAAATATTCAAAATATGAACATTGACTGTCACTCTCATACACTGTGTCCATAATCTAAACAAGTGACCTGAACTGTTCCACGGCGCTACAACAGCGTTAAGCACTGTAAAATTGACATTTATTCAATTATTTCTCAGAAATACCAACACAATTGTACACGGTATGTGGGACGAGCGAAAGCTACTGAATTTTTATATTGTTCGTTGTAAAGATAACAAGTTATTGTTTATATAATACAATAACTGTGAAATTTGGCTGACAGGTACAATATTATTTTATTTTTATACCTGCTACAGACGGGTGTGGGTTCAGTACGGTTTCTTATTATAAATTAAAAATATCAACAGCGTATAAAAAAATATATTAAAAAGTAAAAATTGGAAAGGATACAAGCAAATTATTATTTTTTTTTAGCTTCACGCTTTATTCCTGGCGGGATAGTCAGAGAGCACGGAGCGTCAAACGCTACGGTCCCTGCCTCGTCCACAGTCATTATCCTCTTCATGAATACCCTTCGGGGGTTCCTCATACTTTTTACGTGACCTTCCTCCAGTATCTTCGATACTGTGTTTTCGAAGGTCAACCGAAGTCTCCTCTGACCTCTCGTACCCCTCACTTTGGCTTCATAAATCTTTCTTATCATTCTCTCAACGTGTCCACACCACCTGAGCACGTTCTTCTTCATTTTTCCTGAGACATTATATTTTTTTTAATGTAAAATTTATTCCACTACAGACTGGGTCTGTATCTTTTCCGTCCTTAGCTACTTAGAACTAAGGTCTATATATATATTTATATATATATATATATATATATATATATTTAAGCGAGTTTTTGAAAAAAATATTTATCTTATTTGTGTGAGGTGTATTTATGTAAATTATTGATAATATTAAACATGTAAAACTAAACATATTTATTGTTAAAACAAAAATGATCTGGGTTTAATTGAGGCCGGTCGTGGCGCAGTGGGACAGTGTCTGACTGTAAACGCGATCGGTTGTGGGTTCGATCCCCACTCGGGAGAGTGATTATATTTAACTTATTTTCACTTCCTCGCTCTGGTAAAAACAAAGAGCCGTGTTGAGTTCCACCACTCAACACGCATTGTATCGAATTCGGTGGAAAGCGAAGTACGGAGTGTCTTCACACTAGGTACTTTCTGTCTACCGTGCTATGCGGGATAAAAGCGTGAAGCTAAAAAAAACTGGTTTTAAGCGTGAGGGATTTGGCGGGAAAAAAGGGTATGTTTACTATTTGGAGGACGTGACCGACTGGTTCCTATCCTTCTAGTAATTTAGGATAGTCTAAGTCTAAGTATCGTAGTTTAGGATGTTAAAATTTAAAGAATAATATTCAAATCCCATTTTCTTTCCGATTAAGGACTCAGGGCGGGTCATATGGGACTCCAGACGTCGTTTGTGCATATGGGGGCGGCGTCTGACTGTAACGCGATAGGTTGTGGGTTCAATTTCCATCCGTGAATGAGATTATATTTAAAATATACTGCCATTTCTCCGCTCTCATTAAACAAAGCTCAACGTTGATTTCTTCATACCACACGCAACGTCTTAATTTCGGACAGAAAACAGAAAACGGAGTGTCTCGACACTATGTTATCTCTGACTACCCTTCTATGCTATCTAGCAATCAGTTACACGTACCATCTGTACCAAGACACCATGAAGTTACTATAAATAACCATACACAATAAAAATATTTTCCCACTCACCACCATATATTTCATATGTCTCATAATTATAAAAACTCTCACACTAATTACTTGAACCCCACTTAATTAACTCCGTAGCCTATTTAAATTTAAAAAAAAAAAGAAAAGCCAAAAAAACCCCGCTTCCATTGCACGAAAGCATTCAACTGTTAAACGCCATTGTTCCAAATTTGAATTCAACACCTTTATTCGAATGTCACAGATAATTTATAACTGTCAAAACGTTGATTCGGTTTGACTCGTTTATGTTAATACTTATGTGTGTGTGTTTTTTAATATTTAGACAATGTCATAGAATTGTTGTGTAAAATACTGTCTGTTCTATTTGGTGAAAATATTGCGGGTTCAGTTCTCGCGTGAAGTTTTTTATTGACTACATGTGTATATGAAAATAATCGTAGAACACTAAAATATATTTTGCCGACTGATTTACTTAAAATTGCCACACGTGCGCGGATTTGATAACAATGAGACTTATAATGTATAAAATAAAGAACATACAAACCTAATGACGAATTCGTCGGAAAAAAGGAGTAAAGAGTCACTCTGCACTCCATTTTCCGTGTAAATTCAAGATTAACTCAACACTGCACTTTGTATTATTAGACCGGAGAAATGGTAAATTGATTTTAATTTAACCATACCAAAGAGTGGGAATCAAATTGACATCTATATAATCAAAAAGCTGGTTGAAAACCCGATATGTTTTATAATTTATAATTTTTTTCTGTCTATCTGTCTGTTTCTGTTTGTTCTGGCTAATCTCTGAAACGGCTGGACTGATTTTGACGGAACTTTCAGTGGCAGATAGCTGATGTAATAAGGAGTAACTAAGTCTAGTTTTATTTTAGAATTATAAAATAAATATCCAGTGATATTAAATTCTACGCGGACATAGTTGCGGGCAGAGGCGGGAAGATTGTAAATCAATTACATCTTCGAGTCAATACAATTTTAATGACCTCTCAGTAACCTGAATGGCTTTGGACAATAAAGGAAATGCCTCGCGCGGGTATTGAACCCGTTATGGGGTGAGCTTCCAACCACTTGATCGTGTAATGAGCTGAATTATATTTATTGTATGATTTTTAAATGTACACGCGATGGTTTTAGGTTTAATTCTCACGGTGATTCTCACGGCGAACAAAACACGGCGTTGAATTCCGCTGAAAATAAGTAAATATAATACTTTAATTAATCTTGGTGACCGTTGTAAAAAATAAAAGGAATAACTGTGAAATGTTTCTTGATCGAGATATAGTCGCTGAAGTAAAAATTGTCATAACCCAAGGTCTTTCCTACTCCCGAAGGTTTTAGGTTCGATTCGCATTTACGCTAATAATAAGATTTGATAGATTTTGATTTGCCCTGGTAAGATAAAACGCAGCGTTGAACATTGCGACTCAACATGAAATATCTTGACACACAAGTTATCTCTGACCTGGTTGGTATACTGGATTACTGGATTTATATATATATATATATATATATATATATATATATATATATATATATATATATATATATATATATATATTTATATATATATATATATATATATATATATATGTTTATAATAGAACTAAAATAATGTGATTTTTCTGTTTATTTACCAAAAATAATAATTTAAGGTACGGTCTAAGATTATTCTTAGCTCAAATAGGCTACTATAACCGCTTCCGAAAAATCAAATATCATAAAATGTCAGTATTGTCAGCCCCTCTACCCAAGGCTTGTAAGAATTGTCAGTCAAAATTCATCATTCATTAACATAATATGTAGAAATGCCCTAGAAAGCTATTTACAGCAACCCGGAATCGAACTCCTAACCCTGTTAAATAAATCCTAAAAGTCCCATTCGGTTACATTAAGGAGCGACCTGTAAGTGCGTTATCTGCGATGTTTCTGTACTTTATCATAATCGACTCGTGCCACAAGTTAAGAGCAGCTATGTTACAGATATATTTTTGGATTTTATTGCTTTGAAATAGAAGATAGGGGATATGGCCATCGTATCGCTGTGGGATAGCTGACAGTGATTACTATTAGTTGTAGGTTCAATTCGCATATATATATTTAATTATTTTTATGACTTTGCTTTGGTAAGACACTCTGTTCTCTCTGATGTAATGTAATGTCTTGACACTATGATCTCTCTGATTTCTATCGTCAGGAAATTCTTTACAGATATCCGCCTGATTGAGAAATCGGGACGGGATTTATGGGATTCCGGATGAGTATAGACCTTCCGTTTACCCAATAAACCTCACAGTGCTTGCTTTATTTAACCCATAAAGCATGACGCTGTATATGGGTAGATGGCATTTTAGTTGTTGTATATTGCTCTCGAGTTCTTTAACTTCATGCTATTATCCCCCACAGCCGGGTAGACAGGAAGTACTTAGTGTCAAGACACTCCGTACTCCGCTCACAAGTACATGAATGAATATATTCTTTAAAATTAACATGTTGATATGAGGTTTAGTTAATTATGTCAATAATTCCTTTAAGTCAAGACAGTGGATCTCAACTAAAAATAAATTAAAACAAATTTCAAATATAATCATTACCCAAGTTGAAATAAAATCTGCAGCCTATTAAACAACAGTCAGGCACTATACCACTGCGATACAACAAGTTCATATAAAAAATATGATAAAGCTGTACGTATAAAATGGTTTGTGGCACGATTATATATAGAACGGAAATGTATTGGTTATGGAATACTTACTGGCTTTTAGTGGATCGCTTCTGATATTACTGTTGTAGTTAAAATTAACTGCCAGTTTTAACTACAATTTCACTTTGATTTGAACTTTAAACCTTATTATATTTAAGATAGATTGTACGGCCGGTCGTAGCGCAGTGGGACAGCTTCTGACTGTAAACGCGATCGGTTGTGGGTTCAATTCTTACTCGAGAAAGTGATTTTATTTAAATTATTTTCACATTGTCATTCTGTTAAAACTAAAAGCGTCGTTGAGTTCCGCCATTCAATGCGCAATGTCTCAAAGTAAGTACTTTCTGTCTACCCTGCTTAGATAAAAGCGGAAAGCTAAAAAAAATAATACCCTAACACCGGCCAATGAGGCCGGTCGTGGCGTAATGGGATAACCTCTGATTGTAAACGCGATTGGTTGAGGGTTCAATTCCCACCCAGAGGAGTGATTATATTTAAATTATTTTTACTTCTTCGCTTTGGTAAGAAAAAGCGCGACGTTCAGTTCCACGACTCAACACGTAACGTCGCGAATTCGGTGGAAAGCGAAGTACGGAGTGTGTTGACACTAGGTACCCTCTACTCTGCTATGCGGAATAAAAGCGTAAAGCCATAAAAGATACCCGAACACCTCCCACTGTCCTTAATATTGTTGATATCTGATTTAAAAAAGTATACTTTTGGTATTTCAATTTGACGTAATAAATGACCCATTGGAGGATTATATAGGCTTTAATAAAATCTTATTTTTTTTGCAATTTTTACATATTTCAATGTCGAATAATTCAAACGGATTAATCGAGTATATTTTGGTATAGGAAAATACATTTTTAAAACCCGACGTTTCAAACACTTTACCATTACTCAGTGTACCTGTGATTATGATCCACATTGAGTTCCACCATTGAAAACTTGACCTAATATTGTCAAAAATGTACAACGGAGTGTCTTAAAACTAGACTATAGATAGATAGCACTGTACCCTGCCAAATATACGAGAAGCTTCATAAAACCTAACATAAGCTATTTGTTCCAGATGACTTAGTTCCAACAGCCATGCGTCGAGCGATCCTCTTGGTGTTCCTGGCGCTGGTGGCAGCAGCCGTCGCCTGTCCCTGGGCGTGCTCCTGTAGGCCCAACGCCGCTGATTGTGCCCACAGAGCGCTGTTACACGCCCCGAGGAGATTACCTACTGATGCTCACCGATTGTAAGTGACATATAAAAATTTTTGGATTATTTGATCATTGGGAGAAGAGACCGATCGTGGATCAGTGGGACAGCGTCTGACTGTCAACACGATCGATTGTGGGTTCGATCCCCACTCGGAGAGTGATTATATTTAAATTATTTTCATTTTCTCGCTCTGGTAAAGACAAAGTGCGGCGTTGAGTTTCACCACTCATCACGCAATGTCTCGTATTCGGTGGAAAGCGAAGCACGGAGTGTCTTGACACTACGTACTTGCTATCGACTCTGTTATGCGAAATAAAAGCGTGAAATTGATTGCCATTTACAAAAAATTTAGTTAACTGCAAATTTCAACTATTACTAAAACTTCAACAAAAAATTTAGTTAACTGCAAATTTCAACCCTCCAGTAAAACTTTCTACCCTGTTTCATAATATACGATACATGTAAGCGGGAAAGTCCCTTACGGAACGACTATGGCTTCTCTATGAATTCAATATTTGTTTGTTGAAATTATAATATACACTTGTGTGATAAAAGACGTTACCATAGCAACGTGTGTGTCACTGTACACAAAAGTGTATGTCAAATATATGGTAGTGTGTGTGTTATTTAATCTGTTAAATATCTATAGAATTATCTTTCAATATGAAAATATTTTCTATTCATTACATTTAAGTCACTGACAACAAATTGTCATTACTGACACTGACTGACAGATTTTTTTATTATTTTTTTTATATTATTTTTTTTTAATTTAATAGCTTGATTTTGTAATAACAAGCACAAAATAATCTGCCAGTATCACGTACAGTAGAAAAAACAACGAAGAAGTGAATGAAATTTGGAACAGTGATGTGAATATATGAAATATTAACAGGTGATATACTGATCTGGAACAAATCTAAAACGAATGAAGAACTATATTATTATTATATATGAAACCGGTCGTGGCGCAGTGTGACAGCGTCTAACTGTAAACGCGATCGGTTGTGGGTTCGATCCGCACTCGAGGGAGTGACAATATTTAAATTATTTTCACTTCCTCGCTCTGGTAAAGACACAGAGCGGCGTTGAGTTCCACCACCCAACACGCAATGTCTCGAATTCGGTGGAAAGCTAAGTACGGAGTGTCTTGATACTAGGTACTTTCTGTCTACCCTGCTATGCGGGATAAAAGCTGGAAGCTAAGAAAAAAAAATTAAAACAAAAATGATTTAAAAATAGACACGTTTAATAGATAATGTATGGAAGAGTTAAATGACATTAGGTGTCAGTGACGTTTTCCCAAAGAAAATGTGGCGACTGCGATTAGTCTACCAGTATCTTTAGAATATTACAAAATACTTTACAATTCGAATTTTGCGTATGTATGTTGTCAATTTGAAATGTTTATTTTTTTATGCTTAATAATTCAGATAAGGGTTCGACGGAGTCTATTTTACCTGCTTTTTGCGTTTCTTCTTCATATAAACGTTAATTGTGCCAAATTTTATACTCCTCAGTCCTTATGATTTATTTCTAGCTATATCTCGATTACGAATTAAAAATAGTGAGCGGAGTGACTTGACACTAGGTTATCTCTGTTCAAAACACTAAATTTTAAGAATACATAATAATCGTATTAAGCGGGTTACATTGTACATGTAAAAATATTATCTTTTTGTACAAACAAATGAATTTATAATTTCAAACCAATGTAATATTGGCAAACGGAATTAAATTGAAAGAATTGCAATGTATAAGATATCCATAGACAAATCATGTTAATTGTATGTTAAAAAAATAGAGGCCGGCCGCGGCGCAGTGGGACAGCGTCTGACTGTAAACGCGACCAGTTTTGGGTTCGACTCCCACTCGGATTATATTTAAACTATTTACATTTCCTCGCTCTGGTAAGATAAATCAAGGCGTTGAGTTTCACCAATAAACAAGCAAATGTCTCAATTTCGAACGGAAAGAATACGGAGTGTCTTGACACTAAGTGTTTTCTGTCTATCCTGCTATGCGGGATAAAAGTGTGAAGCGTGAAACTAAGCGAAATAAGAAAACAAGAAATCTATAGTAAAATAGGTAATTTCGTAGAACTGAGTCAATATATGGTTTTGCTAGGGGAACATTGCTTATAGCATATTACGTTATGGGGCGTCTATGGCACTACGTGGACAGACTACCTGTTTCAATATGTGTACTTCTAATTTATTTTATTACTAGGGTTCTTTTAATATTTTTTTAGAAAGGTATATATATCATGTATCTAACGTCAAAAACATTTCACCCTCTGTATGTGAACACGGATAGTTTTGGGTTCGATTCCCATGTGTGAGAATGATTTTATTTGAAGTTTATATTCATTTCTCCACTTTGGTGAGATAAAGTGCGGTGTTGAGTTACTCAATGCGCAATGTTTATAATTTAGGCGAAAAACAGTCAAGGGGATGTCTTGAAACTGGATTGTCTATTGAAAGTAGAGTTTAAAAAGAACACTAGAGTGGAGAAATTATTATTATTTATACATTGTCCTTTCTCCGAGTGGGAATCGAACCCACAACCTATCGCGCGCTTACAGTCAGACGCCGTGTCACTGCGGCAAGTATATATATGTGCATATATATATATATATATATATATATATATATATATATATGTATATATATATATATATATATATATATATATATATATATATGTATATATATATATATATATATATATATATATATATAAATGTGTAAGTGTACGTCTGTAATATAGCTACTCTGTGCGTCTCAGTCAACTCTATACTCAATAAACTAGGGGCGTGTAATACACTGTACGCAATAACTTTGCACGTTCGTAAACACAAGTGATATTAAAAATTATATTTTTTTACTGCCAGTATAGTTGAGTGGTGGAACTCAACGCCGCATTTTGTCTTACTATAGGGACGAAGGGAAAATAATTTAAATATATTGGGCTAAGATTATTTAAAGGCCTAGTGGCGTAATAGAAAAGCGTTTAACTGATAACGGGATAGTAGGTTCTATTTCAACTGAGCAGTGTTTATGTTTGGATCGTTTCCTCACTCTGGCGGTGTTGAGTTCCGCCATTAGATCCCGACTGACAATGCTGTTATACCTGAATTTACTAAAGAGAACAATAATATTATGCTATCTGTTAAATTAAATAAACAATTATAATACATTTTTTGATTTTTAACTTCACGCTTCTATCCCACATATCAGGGTAGACAGAAAGTACCTAGTGTCAAGACACTCCATACTCTGCTTTCCGCCGAATTAGAAAAATTGTGTATTGAGTGGTGGAACTCAATACCACGTTGTATCTTACCAGAGTGAGGAAATGAAAATAATTTAAATGTAATCAATTCTCCGAGTGGGAATCGAAACCACGAACGGTCGCGTTTACAGTCAGATACGCTGTCCCGCTGCGCCACGACCGTTGTCACATATGTTCATATTTTTTAACAACTTAAATATATATCTAAGACACTTTCTCGCCGATTGTACCCAATATACCTTACACAAACGTCTGTGGGTGTATCATATCAATATACTCATAATATATGAAAATCTTATTTGACTTGAAGTGTAAGGTTATACAGATATTTCTTTAACTTTGGTTCTAGGTTGCCTGAATGTAAACGCGAATGGTTATGGGTTCGATTCCCACTCGGAAAATGATTGTATTTAAATTTAGCACCATTTCTCCGTTCTGGTAAGACAAAATGTGGCGTTGAGTTACCCTCTATCGAGCAGAAAGCAGTTTACACTAGGTTGTCTCAGTCAGAGAAAACATAGTGTAAAGACACTCCACTCAAAACTTGAGGCCAGTAATGGCTTAGTGGGACAGCGTCTGACTGTTATGGCGATTGGTTGACTGTTCGATTCTCATTCGGGGGAGCCATTATATTTAAATTATTTTCACTTTCTCGCTCTGGTAAGACAAAGTACGGCGTCGAGCTCCGCCCGGGCGTACTGAATTCCGTATTGAGTACAGAGTGTCTTGACACTAGTAGTGACGTAGCTAAATTCTAAAACCAAACTTTGATTACCCAGACCAGGCTTTTTAAAGATTAATTATTCAGTCATTTAGTACGTAATACCTCATATTTGAACGGAGTGAATCAACACTAGGTTTTATTAGACTATCTAACGTTCTAATTATCCCTCGAAATTTAGACACATTAAGTTGTATGGTGAAACTGAACACCGCGGTTTGTCTTATAACAACAGGGAAATAAAAATAATATAAATAGTTCATTATATATATATATATATATATATATATATATATATATATATATATATATATATATATATATATATATATATATACATATATATACTCAGGCACTCTATTACAAATAAATAAAATTGGTGTGTCTGTTTGTAATATAAAAAAAACGTTCATATACCAAAATTATATTTTAAATAATTTTTATATGTTTGTTCCTTGTTCCAATGAAACGGCTCAACCGATTTTGATGGGATTTTCACTGACCTGTAGCTGAAGTAATAAGGAGTAATTAAAGTTTATTGAGGCCGGTCGTGGCGCAGTGGGACAGCGTCTGACTGTAAACGTGATCGGTTGTGGGTGCGATCCCTACTCGGGGGAGTGATTATATTTAAATTATTTTCACTTCTTCGCTCTGGTAAAAGACAAAGTGCGGCGTTGTGTTCCACCAATCAACACGCAATCCGGTGGAAAGTGAAGTACGGAGTGTCTTGACACTAGGTACTTTCTGTCTACCCTGCTGCGCGGGATAAAAGCGTGAAGCTGAAAAAAAAAGTTTATTTAATTTTAAAAATATTTAAAATTCCCCTGCAAATGAAGTCACGGGCACATCTAGTTGCTTATATGGAACAGTTGATTATAATTGTCAAAGTAGTAGGCAGGACTAGGCGAAAATCTTTCTATACATTTAAAACGCACATCGCAAAAATATATTTACATTTTTCCTATATATTTGTTCCGAGTAAGTAACAAAGACAGCTTCATGCCTTTTCCTACATAGATAAAGATAATGAAGGAGTTAAGACATTCCGTTCTTTATTTTCTTCCTGGAGTCAAGATATTACGAGTAGAATGGCGCAACTCAACGCCGTTCTTTATCTTATTCTCTGATCCCATACTCTTGAGTGTGAATCGAATCCACACGCGTTTATCAGGCATAGTGCTATTGAGTCACGATGGTCTCAATAGATATGATTGTAGATACATATGTAAAGTGATGAGTATGGAGTGTGTCTGTTATTATACACGATGGTTGCCGGTTCGGTGCCCGATCGAGGTAATATTTTATACAAAGGATCTCAAGATATAAGATGAAAATTGGAATACAGAGTGTCTTGACACTAATTTCTCTACCTCATGTACAGTATGAAAGACCTCTACTTTTTTTTTAAAAAAAAGAAATTTGTATACATGCTAAAGTTCGTGAGAACATACGTTTGTTACTATTTCATTCAAAAAATGCTGAACGTATTTAGATGAAACTTTACAGTAATATAGCTTATACATTAGAATAAAACATAGACTTCACTCACTAATTTTTGAAATAAATATGAATAGTATTTCTTGTACGAATTCAATGTACGTTGGAAAATTGTAAACTAACATCCCAATAAAAAAAATCACACTTTTATCTCACATAACATGAAGTAACTAGTGTCAAGACACTCCGTACTTTACTTTGTGCCGAATTTGAGACATTACATGATGAGCAGCAGAACTCAACGCCGCGCTTTGTCTTATCAGGGTGAGGAAATGGAAATAATTTAAATATAATCACTCCCCCCAGGGAGAATAGAACACATAACCGATCGTGTTTACAGTCAGACACTGTCACAAGACTGGCCTCATTTATTTATAAATTTAAAAATTAGTACGCAGCGACATTCGAACCCGCGCCTTATGGTAACCGTGCGAGCGCTCTTACCGCTAAACTGTGCGTTCGCTGTCCGACCATGAAAGATATATAAGAATATAAAATTTTGGCGATGTAATAGAACCTAATAGCATATTTTTTTTATTTGTTTGTCCGTGCGTTGTTGCACGCTAATCTCGAAAACTGCTTTACTGATTTAAATGCGTTATTCCACACTTAGGATTAGAACAACATACGTACATACGTACATAAATAACAAAAAAATTTTGGAGAAACGTAAAACGTATTACAGTGGGATTCGAACCCGCGCCTTTTGGAAACTGTCCAAGCGCTCTGACCGCTAAGCCATGCGTTTAACTACCAGCTGAGTCGAAATTCTTATACGTTTTGTTGCAACTTATTTAAGTTGTTAGCGTTACAAGAAAAATAAAGTAACTTATATCAATTTAAAGTATTTTGTTGGACAAAATATTAATTATACTAGCAAGGCGCAAGACACAAACGATACTGCGGGCATTCACTAGTGCTAACAATACTAGTTCCTCTATATCAATATGGTCTGTGTAAATTTAAATTATTCCTCCCTCTACGAGATGCGTTATTAAATTTAACGTCTACTTTCAAAGGTAGGTTGCAAATGATATTACTTTGCTATTGGCAGCCTAAGTGCTCTTGTTTTGGTTACGAAACTGTGGTAAGGTGGTCGTGGATTCGGTGTTTGATTGTGGGTTCGATTCCCATTTGGGGTAAAGGTTATATCTAAATTTTATTTTCAATTCTTTGCTTGGGTAAGACAGTGAACACGTAACGTCTAGGTTTTGAACGGAAAGCAGTCCACGAAGTGTCTTGACACTAGCGCGCCACTGACTATTCCATTATGCAGGATACAGCTTAAAGCTACATTTATTACAATCTTTTTTTTACTTACAGTGTTATTGTTTTAGTATAGAATAAATCTTTCAACCTAAAGTTAGCTCGTTTTCTTATTATTATTCAGAAGAAAATAATTTTTTCTTGAGAAGAAATTTCAATTACACGCGTTGTTCTGAGGATGCTGCAATTACATACAATCAGTATTGTATTTAATTCAAAATGGCCGCCACCACAAAATGGCGGATTATATATATTTGGACAATCTATTCCATTTGGATATCAAGTAAAATCATTTGTAGAATACAGTACCTTATAATTAAATCTAAAAAAATTAAAAAGTACCGAGTAAATTCAGCCTCACAATATATCTTTCATAGCATTGTAGTCAGAGAGAACCTAGTGTCAAGACACTCCGTTGACTGCTTCTATATTAAATAAGTGTATCAAATAAATAAGAGAGTTGTACCAGGCCCGCTTGAAACTAGAGGAGCTCCCTCTCTATAGCCTCTATATACTACATATATAAGCAGCTTCACGCGACATCCCGCACAGCAGGGTAGTCAGAGAGAACCTAGTGTCGAGACACTCTGTTGACTGCTTCTATATTAAATAAGTGTATCCAATAAATAAGAGAGATTTACCAGGCCCGCATGAAACTATAGGATCTCCCTCTCTATAGCCTCCATATACTACATATATAAGCAGCTTCACGCGACATCCCGCATAGCAGGGTAGTCAGAGAGAACCTAGTGTCAAGACACTCTGTTGACTGCTTCTATATTAAATAAGTGTATCCAATAAATAAGAGAGATTTACCAGGCCCGCATGAAACTAGAGGAGCTCCCTCTCTATAGCCTCCATATACTACATATATAAGCAGCTTCACGCGACATCCCGCATAGCAGGGTAGTCAGAGAGAACCTAGTGTCAAGACACTCTGTTGACTGCTTCTATATTAAATAAGTGTATCCAATAAATAAGAGAGATTTACCAGGCCCGCATGAAACTAGAGGATCTCCCTCTCTATAGCCTCCATATACTACATATATAAGCAGCTTCACGCGACATCCCGCATAGCAGGGTAGTCAGAGAGAACCTAGTGTCAAGACACTCTGTTGACTGATTCTATATTAAATAAGTGTATCCAATAAATAAGAGAGATTTACCAGGCCCGCATGAAACTAGAGGAGCTCCCTCTCTATAGCCTCCATATACTACCTATACAAGCAGCTTCACGCGACATCCCGCATAGCAGGGTAGTCAGAGAGAACCTAGTGTCAAGACACTCTGTCGACTGCTTCTATATTAAATAAGTGTATCCAATAAATAAGAGAGATTTACCAGGCCCGCATGAAACTAGAGGAGCTCCCTCTCTATAGCCTCCATATACTACATATATAAGCAGCTTCACGCGACATCCCGCATAGCAGGGTAGTCAGAGAGAACCTAGTGTCAAGACACTCTGTTGACTGCTTCTATATTAAATAAGTGTATCCAATAAATAAGAGAGATTTACCAGGCCCGCATGAAACTAGAGGATCTCCCTCTCTATAGCCTCCATATACTACATATATAAGCAGCTTCACGCGACATCCCGCATAGCAGGGTAGTCAGAGAGAACCTAGTGTCAAGACACTCTGTTGACTGCTTCTATATTAAATAAGTGTATCCAATAAATAAGAGAGATTTACCAGGCCCGCATGAAACTAGAGGAGCTCCCTCTCTATAGCCTCCATATACTACATATATAAGCAGCTTCACGCGACATCCCGCATAGCAGGGTAGTCAGAGAGAACCTAGTGTCAAGACACTCTGTTGACTGCTTCTATATTAAATAAGTGTATCCAATAAATAAGAGAGATTTACCAGGCCCGCATGAAACTAGAGGAGCTCCCTCTCTATAGCCTCCATATACTACATATATAAGCAGCTTCACGCGACATCCCGCACAGCAGGGTAGTCAGAGAGAACCTAGTGTCAAGACACTCCGTTGACTGCTTCTATATTAAATAAGTGTATCCAATAAATAAGAGAGTTGTACCAGGCCCGCTTGAAACTAGAGGAGCTCCCTCTCTATAGCCTCTATATACTACATATATAAGCAGCTTCACGCGACATCCCGCACAGCAGGGTAGTCAGAGAGAACCTAGTGTCGAGACACTCCGTTGATTGCTTTCCTCTCGAAATCGAGACACGTAACACTAAAAACTAACATTTGAACAAAACAGTATAGATTATTAAAAAAATAAAATAGATATAAAAAAATAATTTCTGACTATAACTTTTGCCTTTTAACTATAAAAAAAGGATCTAGAAAATGACTATTTTCTAGATCCTTTTTTTACGTACATGATGCCTGAAGGCTAGATAGATTGACCGGAAAGACTGCCTTTGTAACATGAGACTGAGTCTAGTTAGGGTGTCCATGTTAAAAGTGAAATTAAAAAATAAAATATGTTTTACCCTAGAAAAATTAAATAAAATAATTGTAGAGGCCATTCATGATGTAGTGTGACAGCGTCTGATTATAAACGCGATCAGTTGTGGGTTCGATTCTCACTCGGGGGAGTGATTATATTTAAATTATTTTTACTTCCCCGCTCTGGTAACACAAAAGTGAAGCGTCGAGTTCCACCACTCGGCACGCAATGTTTCGAATTCGGTGGAAAGTGAAGAACGGAGAAACTTGACACTAGATACTTTCTGTATACCCTACTATTCGATATAAAAGCGTGAAGCTAAAATAGTCAGTCTAGATTTTTTGTTTTATAATTAATATATAAACGAGTATATGCAGTAGGTGTCTGTTTGTACACGCTATTGTTATCCGGATATACGCTGAAGAGAATTCTTATGCTCAAAATGTTTCATTTTTCTCTGGTAAAATAAAGCACTGCGTTAAGTTCCGCCACGTAAGACGCAATATCTAAACGGGTAACGGAGAAAACAGTGTTTTGAGTAGGCTTGCTTTCACTACCCTGCAATGAGTTATGGAGCGTGAAATCCGCCTTGATAAAAGAGTCTTTACTTATTTATTATCTTATTGTAAATATATACTTTCTAAACTCGAGTTAGAGATATAGGGTTCGAATTTTATTTATAAATATATTTTGTCATAATAAAAAAACACTGATAAATCTGACTGAAAAGTTCATTGCAATCAAATTATATTTATAAGACTAATTGCGGCGTTGTGATCCGGAAACCAAAGAACTTTTGCCTTCATACAGTTCTACACATACTCACCCATGGCATGCGAGATAAAGCGTAAAGGAAGTGGTCACAGGTTCATTTCTAGCATAAGGTAATTTATAATAAGTTAGAAAAAAAAATATCCCACAGTAAATAGTCTTTTCTGTCACCCTAAACCACTTTAAGCGTCTAACCCCGCGGCGAGTGCGATCTATTGAGTAGTTCACGACAAAATGTATAGGGCGTTTATTTTTTTTTTTCTTACACATACTTTCTACCTGTTGTGGCATTATAGAATATATCATTTCCTATCTTAAAATTCAGAGGAAAATATTAAGATACCACCGCGTGGTAAAGGGACTGGGTGTAGGTGTAAACAAGATTAGTTATGGGTTCGATTCCCGCTCAGGGGAATGATTAATTAAAATTATTTTAAATATTATTTTTCTTGAGGCCCATAGGGGCGTAGTGGAACAGTGTCTGACTGTAAACGTGATCGTTTGTGGGTTCAATTCCCAATCTTGGAAGTTTATGTTTGAATTATTTTCATATCATCGCTCTGGTAATACAAAGTACGGCTTTGTGTTTCGCCACTCAACACGCAATGTTCCGAATTCGGCAGAAAGCGAATTGTGGAATGTCTTGCCACTTACACACTTGTAATCCAAAAAAAATCATATCTTAAAATTCATAAGAAAATATTTAGAAACTTCACCATGCGGTGGAGAGACAATGTATAGCTGTCAACACAATTAGTTGTGGGTTCGATTCCCGTTCGAGAAAGTATTAAATTATTTTTTTTTAAATATTAATTTCTTCGCTCTGATAAGATAAGGTGCGGCGTTGAGTACTGTTAAAATAGCATTTGATTATAAACACACAGGTTTTGGATTCGATCAACGCTCGAAAAATTGATAATATAAACAGTAAGCAAATCTTTATTCTTCATAACATGATTAATATAAAATATTGTAAGGTATTTGATTTCCAAAAGTTTTACCTATTTTAAATGAAACTATTTCAAACGGATTAATCGCGTATATTATTGGTAGTTTATAGATTTTTGGTAGACTGTCTACTGTAAAATGTTAAAAACGTCAAAAATGTATTTTCGAACACCAAAATATACGCAATTAATCCGTTCAATATAATTTT
This sequence comes from Dryadula phaetusa, assembly GCA_032432895.1. NCBI lineage: Eukaryota > Metazoa > Arthropoda > Insecta > Lepidoptera > Nymphalidae > Dryadula > Dryadula phaetusa. The sequence continues at coordinate 61,796 of JAOYRS010000090.1, read as the reverse complement.
TATTATAATATTATACTTTTACATATTTAAAACAACTGGAAACACATCGTTACATCTTTATGTTAAGTTTTTTTTTCTATTCATAATTTTTTTTTGACAGAAAGCACTTAGTGACAAGACACTCCGTATTTCGCTTTTCGCCGAAGTTGAGACATTACGTGTTGAGTTACATGTACGCAATGTCGCACTTTGTCTTACCAGAGCGACGAAGTGAACATAATTTTAATATTAACATTCCCCCGAGTGGGGATTGAACCCACAACCGATCGCGTTTACAGTCAGATGCTGTGACACTGCGCCACGACCGGTCTGAAATATTCATCATTCTTCTTTCTTTTTAACATAGATTAAAAAATATCATATACATATAATAAAAATATAAAATAAAATATTTACTATTTTTAAAGTGTTATTCCACACTTAGGATTAGAAAACATTATTGATAAAACGTATAAAAATTTTTGAACGCAGCGGGATACGAACCCGCGCCTGATGGATATCGTCCAAGCGCTCTGACCGCTAAGCTATGCGTTCTACTATCAGCTGCGTCGAAACTTGGAGCTTGGACGGTATCCAAGAGGCGCGGGTTCAAATCCCGCTGCGTTCAAAAAATTTTATACGTTTTTTCAATAATGTTTTATAAAATAAAAGTTACAGTGTTACCATTATCTCACAAAGACCCACTACAGTTTCCTTAAAACTAAAATAAGGGAGTTTTATACGATTAATACAACAACAAATTGTTTTTCAAGCCAAATATGCTGAAGATAAAAATATACTTATCGGGCGAGGATAACCTCTAATTATACATTACTACCCTTCTATAAAAACCCCTTTAGAAAAAATGTAAAAAAACATACTAAGATAACTATACCAGTATAAAGAAAAAAAAATCTTTTGAAAAGCTTAAAAAAATTCTAAAACTAATATTTAGGGCTTCATCCCGCATAGCAGGGTAGACAGAAAGTACCTAGTGTCAAGACACTCCGTACTTCGCATTCCACCGCATTCGAGACACCGCATTGATATGAAAATAATCTATACATATAACTAAAATTTCGTTTCTCTTTGTAACATTAAAATAATCACTCTTTACTCAATGCATATGTATGTTGACATGGTACGTACACGAAAATAACATTTCTCACTATTTTTGTCTGTCTTGTTATTTCACCTAATCTCTAGAACGGCGCAACCGATTTTAATATATTAAGAAGTAACCTAATCTACTTTGATTTTAGTATTATAAAATATAATTCAATTTAAAGTTGCGGACACAGCTCTTTTTAAATAAAATCCTATCCCAAAAGTGGGAATCGAACCCATAACCAATCGTTTAAAGTCAAACGCTGTCCCGCTTTCCTACAATAGCCTATTACGATGGTTAATTGTAATAAAATACAGAATATAACATATATTAGAAATTGTACGCTCCACCGCTACGACTCTGAGTGTGAATTAATATTAATTGAATAGATTAGGGTACCTTATTACGCGAGGGGAGACGTAATGTCTTTATCACGTGACACTATTGTAGAATAATTGAGATACCTGAGTCAGCTACTGTTGGGACTTGTTTATATTCGAAATAATTAAGATGAAGCGCGGCGTTCAGTTACGAATTGTATACAATATATATTTGTTCTATGTGTCGTAAAATTGAGTGAAATATCACTGTAATTCTATAAAATATACAAATACTTTTTATTAATTAATTATCTATGACTGTATTTTAAAATAAAAATGTCAACACATTGGGAATCGAACCCGCGACTTTTGAAAACCCGATAGAGATAAAGCGATAAAGAGCGGAGCGCCAAACGCTACGGTCCCTGCATACTTCCTTCTCCTTATCCACAGTCAACCTCTTCTTACAGGGACATCGATACTGTGTTTACGAAGGTCAACTAAGGTCCCCCGACCTCTGGTCGCACTCACCTTTGCTCCACATATCCCACGAACTTCTTCTTCTTTATTCTTAATAACAAAGTTTCAACTTGGTTTAAAATTATAAACATATTTTTTGTGGTCGATCGTGGCGCATTGGGCTGTAAACGCGATCGGTTGTGGGTTCGATTCTCAGGAAAAAGCTGAGAATGTAATAAAATCAATAAAATCATACTAAGATAACTATACCAGCATGAAGCGTCCTGCTGGAATTTTTTTTTTAAATGCACTTTTAAAAAGCTTACCGGTGGCTTAAAAAATTTTCTAAAACTAACTCACTTGGGGGAATCAGGGGCTATCCGCCACCTAGTACCCAATGTTTCCAATTTCAGAGGAAAACGGAGTACGGAGTATCTTAAAACTGAGTACTTCCTGTCAACCCTGTTATAAAAGCTTTTAAATTGAACTTGCGACCCTCGAAACTTTACAACTGTATTCATTTAAAAAAAGGCAAATTCATTGCTTTCCTAAATTATTATCGAGTTAATTCAATTATCTACGGAACACTGCCAGCGTTGGCACATCTCCAGCGCGCCCGGTATGTTATAAGGAGCTTTGTCGAAATTTATTGTAGGGGACGGTCTTACTAGTAACCTCGATTTGTGTTAATAATCATGGAAATTTGAAATAAAATTTATAGCATTTATCCAGTCAATTTGAGAATTATCCTAAACGTTGCCTTAGTTAACGTATACAACTAAATATATATAAAAAACATATTTATATATTAATACCACAAGCAATGGTCGTGGTGCAGTGGGCAAGCGTCTGACTGTAAACGTGATCGGTTATGGGTTCGATCCCCACTCGAGAGAGTGATATTTAAATTATTAGTTATATTTAAATTATTTTCACTTCCTCGCTCTGGTAGAGACAAAGTGCGGCGTTGAGTTCCACCACTCAACACGTAATGTCAAAAAAAACCACAAGGAAAATGTTTCCTTTTTCAATATTTAACCTCATTTCATGAAATTGGGAAATAAAAGGAAGATAAAAGAGAAGGAATTGTCACAGTTGCAACTAATATAGAGATGGAGTTTATAGGGTTAATATTTAATATAATAATATAGAAATAAACACTATCCCGCATAGCAGAGTAGTCAGAGACAACCTAGTGTCAAGACACTCCGCCTCCATTGACTGAACATGTCATGACATGTCAAAACACTAAGTTGACTGCTTTCCGTTATTTTCCATAATTAGAGCCCTAGCTTCACGTAGCCATAGCAACGTCACTGTTTACAAAAGTGTATGTCAAACGTATTGTAGTGTGTTTAGTATATATTTTAAATGGATTATTATGGGTATATTTTGGTATTCAAAGATATATATCTGAAAACTCAATGTTTTAAACACTATATAGTATTCCATAATCTCAAGTGGATCTCAAATAGAAGAGTTTTATAAAATATATGTAAAAATCACGAAAGTCAATGATCTATTTTGTTGATCTAAAGGCCAACATAGCGCAGACGTGCAACGTATGACTGCAAACGAGATTGTATGTGGGTTAAATTCCCACTCGGAGGATTAATTATATTTAACATTTATTTTAGACAAAGAGTCGCGTTGAGTTCCACCACTCAACACGCAATGTCTCGAATTCGGTGGAAAGCGAAGTACGGAGTGTCTTGACACTAGGTACTTTCTGTCTACCGTGCTATGCGGGATACAAGCGTGAAGCTAAAAAGGAAAAAAAAAGCAACAGACATACATAAAACGAGTGTCACTTGAAACCCATAAAACTACAAAATCGCATCTAATCCTAGGGTTTATTTGTCTAGACTATTACTTAAATACTACAGCCCTATAACACAGTGGTAAAATTAGTTTACATTCAAAAGATACTGGGTTCCAATCGTGTTTATGGGAATTGTTAAAATTTGTAACTTTTACAAGCAGACTCCTTTTTTAATATTATTTCTGTCAAAAAAGAACTATTTTTTTCATCTTTCAATATATGTAAAGAAAATTTGACCTCGCGCTTTATCACGCATAGCAGTTAGTGAGAATCTAGTGTAAAGACACTCCGTTCACGGCTTTCCGCCTGAAATCAGGACAATGTAATGATTGGCGGAGCTTAACGACGCACTTTGTCTTAAAAGGGCGGAGAAATGAACTGACACACTACGCCACTACATCTTTTTATCTCTCCTCCTATAATTATTTAATATTGAAACAAAATACAACAGTAAAAACTGTATTCAAATCGGTGTAGCTGTTTCCTACATCAGTGTGCACAAGTGCGCAGACAAACAGACAAACACATATAAATGTTGAATATATTTATTTTGGGTTACATCCCTATGAAGATATCGTGACACAGTGGAAGGTCTAGTATCGTTAATCGTTGGTTCGATACACACTCGAATATACTTATCTTAAATTGGCATCTTCGCTTTCCTAAGCCAAGCCGCAGCGTTTAGTTCCGCCACACAACGCGGAATCTTGTCACTAAATTCTCTGCCTTGCACGCATCTGTTAAAAATGTATTAAAAATTAAAGCCTTTTTAAATTTTCAACTGTTTACGTAGTAGCGAGGCATTCCCAGCTAGGAGCAGTTTTGGCGTCCAGCCAGCGCGCAATGCAGTGGTCTCCCATACTATTGTACTCTATTTTATATCCTATAGCAGATTTATGGTTTTTCTCACGTCTAAACTAAATTCTATTGCATAATGCGGGTTCGATTCCCGATTGGGGAATCGTTTTTTCTTTTAATTACTTCTTAATTTCCTCGCTCTGGCAAAACAAGTGGAGTGTTTTGAAGCTAGGTTATGTTCGATTACACTGGTCTGAGATAGTCAGTTCACTCTGCAAGAGTCCAGGGCAGTTCAAGAAAAAATTGAGAAACAGATGGCGGTAGATTGATATAATTAATTTTTGTATCAACCGACACACAAATGGCACCTAGATCTACCCGCAAGTGTGACCACGCACTGTTGTAAAGTGGTTTAAAGGTTTTATTTAAAAGAATGAAGCTATTAACTTTGCCATATAACATATCGCGGCGTTGTGTTCCGCTATACAACACACGATGTCTTGAAGGAGACCGTAAAGTAGAAAATGAATAACTATTATATATTGGAGATAAATAAAGGTCATTTTATACAAAATCCAAATAACTTTAGCCATTTCAAATCTCTTGTACTGCAAGTGATACCCTCAAAGCTTAAAAGTTTTGCAATTAAATTAACTTAGTACACTCGTGTGCAGAAGTGCTTCATTATAGTTATATTTTTGGATGGTGTCCAAGAAGTCCAAATAAAACTACGCTTAAATTATATCATGGATATTAGATTATGTCTGTACTCCGCTTTCCGTCGAAATTCAAGATATTGCGTATTGAGTTGCGGAACTCAATGCTGTGTATTGTCTTACCAGAGCGAAGAAATGGCAATCGAACCCACAGTTGATCGTATTTGCAGTCAGACGTTGCACCAGTGCACCACGACTGGCTTGAAAGATTGTAGTATCATGAAACTCTCCGTTCTCCGTTATTTTCTCTATCTTTATAATAATCACTACATCGTTTTTTTTAAGAACAAGCCGTACACGTAATTTTTGGTTATTCTGGGCGTCATACAATGATATGTTCTATGTCGATTCTATTATAAGAATAACGCATTGTCATCGGATTCGGACACGGGTACAAGTTTTCAAATATAGCTTAAAGTATATACTTTATATACTGCTAGTGGTTGCAGATGCAAACTCCCATTTTCGTCCACATAAAGAGATACAATACATTGAAATGCAACCATATCCCCAAGTGGGGAATCTAATCCACTACCAATCGCGTGAAAAGATTGCGTTCCACTGTACCAAGATGGCCTTTACTATATTCTTATCTTATACATAGATTTTCGATGGAAGCACTTGAAACTATTTCGCTGTTACAAAGTTGTGATTAATTTCAGTCTACTGAAGTACAGTTATTGAGACAAATGTTTAAATAATATCATATAGAAAATTTGATAATATAATAATAAGACCATAATGTGTACCAGAGTATGATGTGGTAGTATGGGGTTCAATTCACACTCAAAAGAATGTTCATAATTGTCGTTATTCAAAGCATTATTTTCCTACAATGCTGAATATAGAATAGATGATATGGTTAATGATAATATTTTTTTTTATTATAAATATTAAACATATAAACATTATAAAAAGCTTATAATGTTTCGCGAAAATAATTGCCAAAAGACGACGTTACCACCATATATGATCTCTTACAGGTATTCTTATAATTATAAAAGTGATTTTGCGAGCTTGTAATTATTCCATCTGACCGTATAGCTTTCGTAAAAAGGATAGACAGTTTTTCATTCATATATAATATACATATTTTAGTTTCATTCCCTTACTCTGATAAACACAGCGCGGCGTTGAATTGCGCCACTCAACTGAGGAGTGTTTTAACATTAGGTACTTCCTATAGACCCTATTATGCGGGATAAAAGCGTGAAGTTAAAAAAATACATATAAAAAAATGGAGGATTCTTTCTTCAAAAATTCTTTTAACACTGTTATTCTAATTATTGTTTTAGTCAACCAAGAATAATACAAGCACTTTATAAAAAAATATTAGATTTTCAAAAGTGTGTAAATAACATTTTAAATGAAACTATTTCAAACGGATTAATCGCGTATATTTTGGTATTCGAAAATATATTTTTTGAGAATCCGACGTTTCAAACACTACAGTAGTACGTGGTCACAGGTAAACATCTAAATGTATTTTCGAATACCAAAATATACTTGATTAATCTGTTTAAAATAGTTTCATTTAAAATTTGTAAATATCGGGAAAAGTGTAAATAACACTTTAGCACTTCTATACACGAGTGTACCTCGTCCTCGCGGTCGTTGTGTAATGAGCGCTTAACTTTGGTTTTAATTACAACCGATCTAACTCCTAGCTGTCTGTGGAAGATAACGAAATTACTGATTTTGTACAGAATATCTTGATTTTCATAAAGAATCTGCTTAACGCTTTTCGATTCCCATTCGATGACATGATTATATTTAAAACAATATATCTCGATGTCTCCTTTCTGCTAAAACAAAGCACGGCGTTGAGTTTCGCCGCTCAGCGCGCAAAGTATCGATTTCGAGCTTAAAGCAGTCAACTTAGTGTCTTGACACTAGCTTGTCTCTGACTACCCTGCTATGCGGGATAAAGCGTGAAGCTATTTAACGCTTTTTTGCGTAACTGGGTAGGCAGGGAAAACTTCAAGACTCTGTTCTTCACTTTTTGTATTGAGGCTTAGTGTGTTGATTGGCGTAATTCAACGCCGTGCCGTTATCAGAACAGCGTGACTTCCGATTTGGTACCAAAATCCTATTCAATCAGACGCTGTCACACTTGATTTGGACAGAGTGTCTGTGCTCACCCGGCTATGCAGGATAAGGCGTAAAACTTAAACATACCCATTTAAATTACCTATTTAAGGAATATAGGTATATAAATAAATAGGTATATAAATATTTGACTGAAACGGGAATTGAAGCCACTACGAGCAAGGTAGCAGATTCTCAAAATAAAAGTTTCATAAGAATATATACATATTTGCTCTAAAATCTAAGCCTGTATGGTGCTAATGCAAAGGCACGCGCTACTCAACTAGCTTGTTTGTATAAATTTCAACTAGAAATTCTATAACTACACTATTCTATGAAAAATATTGAGGGTTTTGGGTTCAATTCCCAGTCGGGGAAACCATTATATTTAAATTATTTTCATTTTCCTCGCTCTGGTAAAATAAAGCCCGGCGTGAGTTGCACCACTCAACACCCAACGTCTCTAGTTTCTGCGTAAAACAGAGAACGGAGTGTCTTGACACTAGGTTGAAGGCGGCGTTGAAATCTGCTATAAAACGCTTAATGTTAATGTTTTGATTTTAATCAGAAAATTGAAATTTATACTCTCTATCTACACATTAAAATTATTTTTAAGTCAACAAAACTGCTTCTTCAAATTGAGTTCTTGTAATCGATCGTATCGATTTTGATAAAGTTTTTACAAGTTTTAAGTTAAAATTGAAACATTTCCTTCAAAACACTGTCACTACTTACATATTTTTTGGCTACCTTCCAATAGACACTAAATGTGTGTGAGTGTCAAGACACTCCGCTTCTCCGCTTTTACTATAGGTTTTAGTTATTGAATATATTATATTAATATTTTAATATATATTATATTGCTATATGTATGTCAGTCAATACATCTGCTGCAAGCGAGCTGAGATACCGTTAGAATTTGCCTCCTTTAGTGACAATTTCTAAAGTAAATAATATCTTAGTACCAACGGATCAGTAGACATAAGGAGGCAGCACACTTGGTCGTAGGTTCGATTCTCACTCGGGAGAATAAATGTCCTTAGAAAAACGAAATAAAGCGTTAAGCATCGCCACTTAAAGAAAAAATGAAAAATAGAATTAAATGTTATATAGCGTATAAAAATAATTAAATTTTATATTTGTTATACTTTTTTTCTGTCTAATACTAAGACAATTTTATCCTTAATAGCGGAACTCAACGCCTCGTGTAGTTACCCAAACAACATATTAAATATTCCTTATAAAAACAATTATTATCACCTCAAATTGAACCCAGTACATATATATATATATATATATATATATATATATATATATATATATATATATATATATATATATATATATATATATATATATATATATATATATATATATATATATATATATTTATATATATACTAGTCAACGAGTATATAATTACCAAATTCAATCGTACTGTACAATAATTTATTGAACGCAATTACAGTAAATTAGTTATGATTGACCGACAATTGTGCCAGCTGGTATGAGATTATATAGTGATTTATAAATATATATATATCGATTATCGATATATTTTTTTTATCTAGCTTCCCATTGTTATCCAGTATAACAGGGTAGACAAGAAGTACAAGAAGTGTGACAGAGACAAGACACTCCGTACATCGCTTTCCACCGAATACGAGACATTGCGTGTTTAATGGTGGAACTCAACGCCGACTTTGCCGACTTACCAGACCTAGAAAGTTAAATATTATCACTCCGCCGAGTGGGAATCGAACCAACAACCAGTCGCGTTAACAGTCAGACACTATCATACCGGCCTCATCTTTTCATTTTAATAAATATTTATAAGTAAATATATTATACAATTAAAATTCACGAGTTAGATATATTTAGGTAGGTGTGTTATTTTTTATCGATTAAGAAGATCCCGATCGTGGTGCAGTGGGACAGCGTCTGACTGTAAAAGCAATCGGTTGTGGGTCCGATTCCCAATCGGGGTATGTTTTTTTTATTTAGCTTCACGCTTTCCCACAAAGCAGGGTAGACAGAAAGTACCTAATGTCAAGACACTCCGTACTTCACTTTCCACCGAATTCGAGACATTGCGTGTTGAGTGGTGGAACTCAACGCCGCACTTTGTCTTAAAAGAAGTGAAAATAATTTAAATATAATCACATATGTATGTTTATATTTACAATTATTTTCATTCCTCCGTTCTGGTAAGAGAAAGCGCGGCGTTGAGTTCAGTCACGCTCACATTCGATGGAAAACGGAGAATGCGTAATGTCTTGACACTAGGAAGTACTTCCTGTGTACCCTGCTATGCTGGATGAAAGTGTGAAGGTAAAAACAAAAAAGAAAAGTTTTAAAAATAGAAGTTTTAAACTGTTTATCGAATAGCAGTTTACGAAGAGAGAAACTAGTGTTAGATCCTTGTCTGAATTTGATATATATAGGTTATTATATGGCGGAACTTAACGCCGTGGTTTGTTTGAAATATAGTATCAAAATAAAATAATAAATTAGTAGGATTGACAACACCAAAATCATACGTATTTCCTTGATTCTTTTAAAATAGTACATTATATTATTTTACTTTGGTCTGAATAGGTAAAGAAGGGAGGTCAGCTGATTCACTATCGAATGATTGAACATATTTAAAAAAAGAAAATTTACGTTACTTTAGAAAACCTTGAGACGGGTCGTGACGTAGTGTGACGATCGGTTCTGGGTTCGATTCCCACTCGGAGGAACCTTTGTATTGTTGGTAGCACGAAGCGTGGCGTTGAGTTCCACCACTCAACACGCACTGTTCCGAATTCAGCGGAAAGCGGAGTACAGAGTGTCTTGACACCCTGCTAAGAAAGCGTGACGTTAAAAAAAATACCTACCCAATATCGATATGTGTCACGTCACTAGTAATAGACGATGTTGCTTAATTTGAGATCCGGTAGAGTGTCCATGATTGAAAATTATATTTTTTTATATATAAATTTAGGTATAACCGGTGATTACTTTGACGTGTATGTCGGTGCAAAAGTATAAAAACATGGAGTAGTGTATAAAATATTTGTAAAGTTTAACTAACTCGAATTATATAGATACCTATACAGATATATCGTCGTGGCGCAGTGAGACAACGTCTGACTGTAAACACGATCGGTTGTAGGTTCGATTCCCACTCGGGGAAGTGATTATATTTAAATTATTTTCACTTTCTCGCTTTTGTAAGGCAAAGTGCGGGGTTGAGCTTCGCCACTTAACACGCAATATTTCGAATTGGGTGGAAAGTGAAGTAGGGAGTGTCTTGATACTAGGTACTTTCTGTCTACCCTGCTAAGCGAGATAAAAGCATGAGTTCAAAAAAAATATAAATATATTGTAATATCAATATTTACTATTTTTAAAGTGTTATTCCACAATTAGGATTAGAAAACATTTTTGAAAAAACGTAAACGCTAAACAACATAAATAAGTTGTAACAAAAAACGTATAAGAATTTCGACGCAGCTGGTAGTAGAACGCATGGCTTAGCGGTCAGAGCACTTAGACGGTATCCAAGAGGCGCGGGTTCGAATCCCGCTGCGTTCAAATTTTTATACGTTTTTTCAAAAATGTTTTCAAAAATATATTGTAATATCATTGGAATCGTAGTATGTAAATAAAGATCGTTCGAATCGTAGTATGTAATTTTATATTGCCAAATATATACAGGTAAAGCTGATTCGAGTCTTTGAAAAATACATATATTTAGTCACTCTACTTATAACATAAATAAATAATTAATAAGAAACGATCAATTGCCTAGTAAAATATTTTAGACGACTCTTGTTAGAACTAAAATTAATATTAAATCGATGAAAATAAGCCCTGAAGCTACTGTTCACATATTGCTTTACGTATGTAAGGTCGAATTTTGGGTTAGACCCAAATTTCTTTACTGTATAAACTTCATATATCTATATTAGAGTAGTCAGAGAGAACATAGTGTCAATACATTCCGTTCTCCAGTTTTCATTCTAATTTATGTTACGTGTTAAATTGCGAAACTTAACTCCGCGTATTATCTTGTCAAAATGGGGAAATGAAAAAAGCTTCACACCTTATCCCGTATTGCAGGGTAGTCAGAGATAATTTAATGTCAGGACACTCTGTTGACTCAACGCCGTGCTTTGTCTTACCAGAGCGGAAAAATTTAAATATATAATAATAAAATTATATTTTAACAAGGCCTCTCGCATAATGCTTTAGTTTTTGCATTCTCCCCGAGTTCAAAACTAAATCAACGTCCCATTCAATCTTACCTGAGAAAGACATGAAAATAATTTAAATAAGAAATCCCCTAGTTTTACGCTTGTCTCCTGCAAAGCAGAGTAGTCACTAAGATTCTAGTGTCAAGACACTCTGTTGACCGCTTTCGGCAAGTATTCAAGATATTACGAATTGAATGGCAAACTCAATACCGCGTTTCATCTTACCAGAGCGGAGAAATGAAAATATTTTGTAAATACAATTCTTTCATCCAGTGAAAATCGAACCAATAACCAATCGCATTTACAATCAGCCGCTGTCCCACTGCGCTACAGTTGCCTGTAACTATATCACATAAATATATAAAATACTCCCCCGTTAGGGAATCAAACCCATAATCATCGCGTATACAGTCGGACCCTGTCCCACTGTGTCACGAGTTCAAAGTGCTAATTTATATTAACTAACTTACGTTAGCAGTTAGGTGAAGTGCACTTAGGAACAGGTAGAAGTAGAGGTTTAAAGGGGAATATATATATATATATATATATATATATATATATACACATATATATATTATAGTACATACACACATATATATATATATATATATATATATATATATATATATATATATGTGTATGTACTACATTTATAATAATAAATATAAGAAGTTCTAGTATATAGTTAAAGTCATCGGTACACAGTGACAGCGTCCGATTCTACACCCGATTGGTTGTCGGTTCGATTACCACTTAGAGGAATGTTCAAATAAATATTGTGTAAGACAAAGCGCGGCGTTAAGTTTGCCACTCAGTTCGTAATGTCTTGAATTCAGGCAGAAAATAGACTACAGAATGTCAATACTAGGTTGTCTCTGACTACCCTGTTATGCGGGATAAAGAGTATAGCTGCTTTTTTCACTTAATAATTTAGAATTTTTAGAATAAAAAAAAATAAATTGACAAAATAAATGACCTTTAAAAAAACAAAGGAATGTGTAAAAAAACAGAATGTGAAAATTGGCAATGTTACTTATTACATATATTGAGGTCGGTTGTGGCGCAGTGGGATAGCGTCTGACTGTAAACGCGATCGGTTGTTCGATTCCCACTCGAGGAAGTGATTATATTAAAAATTACTCCTTTCCTTTTTCTGGTAAGATAAAGCGCGGCGTTTAGTTCCACCACTTAACATGCAATGTCTCGAATTTGGTGGAAAGCGATATATATATATATATATATATATATATATATATATAATGGGAACCAAACCCGTTACACGACGGTCGTATGTAAAATAATGCATAATGCATTTTGAAATGAATTCTTAAGCTCAAGGTGTTATATTATAACTTAACATAACTTCCAGTCGTGCTTTTAAAGACGTGCATTGCTTTTCAATCGTATGAATAAATCTTAATAATATTATAAATGCGAAAGTTTACGAGGATGTATGTCTGTTTGTTTGTTACTATTAAAAGCTAAAACTACTGAACAGATCTAGATAAAACTTTTTAACATATGTTATATGTAAAACTTATACAGACTGTCATTTATACAGATTTTATTTGAAACCATAATATCATTATTTAAAGCAATTTAAAATAATACGGAGGATAGTGTCTTGACACTATGTATTTCTTGTCTACCCTGCAATGTGGAGTAAAAGTGTAAAGCTAAAACAATGCCCGCCCTCTGTCTTGGCGATCGCTGCCTAATTGGCTGTAATTTATCATTATTATTTACAAAATTGTATTGACTTTGTTGGTCACAATCTTAACACATTTTAAATGAAATTATTTTAAACGGATTAATCGCGTATATTTTGGTATTTGAAAATACATTTTTGGACACCTGATGTTTCGAACACTTTACAGTAGTCCGTGGTCACACTTGCGGGTAGACTGAGGTGGCATTCCTCTGTTAGTTGACATACAAATTTATTATATCAATCTACCGACGTCTGTTTCTCAATTGTCTCTCATCCTGGATACTTGCAGATTGAGCTGACTGTTTCTTTTAAGATGCCTTATAAGTGGATCCCAGGTGTTAGAAAGTATCAAACTATCTTCTCTATTGAAATTTAAATGGTTTATTATCTATTGGTTGTTGGTTCGATGCCCGCTCGGATGTTTTTTTTTAGTTTTACGCCTTTCTCCCGCATAGCAGGGTAGACAGAAAGTAGCTAGTGTCAACACACTCCGTACTTCGCTTGTTGATGGGTGGAACTCAACGCCATTCTTTGTCTTTACCAGAGCAAGCAAATTATAATCACTCCCCGAGTGGGGATCGAACCCACAACCGATCGCGTTTACAGTCAGACGCTGTCACACTGCGCCACGGCCGGCCGGTTTTTTTTTATTTCAATTATTTTACTACCCCGTCCTAGTAACACAAATAAACATCAAATTCCGTCACCGTGAAAATTCTAATACAGTGTTCTTTTGAGAGGTTCCTTTAACAAGTTATGCGAGAGAACCGGCGAAGCTAGATTGAATTAAAGAATTCAATTAAACACGTATGTATAAAGTGACATACACGTTGCTAAGGCAACGCGAATCTTACGCGCGTTAAGCTTAAACGGTGTACCGGAATTCGTAACCAGAACCTTAGAATTCATTTATTATATTTCAAAAACTCTTTTTTTTAATTAACAAATTATCATGATAAATTTACACTTTAACTCGACATATACTAATAAGAATAGGGCAACAAAACGCGGCGTTAAGTTACGCCACTCCACGCAAAACGAAGTGTTTTAAGACTAGCTTTTCGCCAAATTGCCGGCTATGCGGGACAAACCGTGAAACTTATAGTAAAACAAAATTTGAACTTGCTACCATCGGGCTGAGTTACAACCGATCTACAATGCCCATACGTTCATGTGGGAACCAAACCCGCTAACAATACACTTAAACGCAGGTAGTCATCACTAAATGTCACTATTATATAGTTAATATCAATGGTTTGCAAATGAACGGTAATATGTTCAACGAAGTGAACATTTCGAGAGCTTCACTGTGGCCTATATACGTACATTATTTTATCCTTCCTTTATAATGCTTGTAGAATCTATTATTTAATTGTGGAGCTCAACGCCGCGGCTTGTCCGATTAAGTCGGAAAATATCTAGACGAACTTATCAAGGTAGTCAGAGTCGAAAAATGGCTATAATACCTCGAGTAATAATCGAAGCTGCAATCTATCACGTTTTGCAGTCAGACGTTTCCCACTATACCACGATGTACTTAAGGAGCTCGAATATCACACACATATTACCAAATATTAATTCTATACAGAATTCAAAAGCCAAAATCGTTACATTAAAATGTGAAGAGGCAAATTTTGGACCCGTTTTTACGAAAATTATGTAAACTAATGGCGATTAAATTTAGTATTGTCGAATATACGGAGAAAAAATAGAATAGTTTGAGGCCGGTCGTGGCGCAGTGGGACTGAGTCTGACTTTAAACGCGATCGGTTGTGGGTTCGATCTCCACTCGAGGGAGCGATTATATTTAAATTATTTTTACTTCCTCGCTCTGGTAAAGACAGAATGCGGCGTTCAGTTCCACCACTCAACACGCATCGTCGAATTCGTTGGAAAAAAAACTTTCTGTCTACCTTGCTATTCGGGATAAAAGCGTGAAGCTAATAAAAAAAGTATAATAATGAATATTTTTTTATAATAATGCATTATGAAAACATTGATGAAGTTATGTGATGCAAGACGTGTCTTGTGGATCTGCTATCTGTAAACACGATCGGTTGTAGGTTCGATTCCCACTCGGGGGAAAAAAAGAAGAAAATAATAACAATGAAAAAGATATGTTACCCTCGTGGATATTAAATTCAATACAATCGCGTTAACGCTCAGTCAATATATACTGTACCCTGTATAAATTACAGTCAAAGTGCAAATAAGTTTGCAAACAAAATATATTTATATAAAATAGTCTAACCATACTTTTAATTATTATCTATATTAATATGGAAAATAATTTAAAAAACAAGGAAAAAGGGGTACAGACCAAACATCAATATCATTTGTACCCCAAATAGCACTCAGTTTTAACTAACTCGACTTATTTTCAAATTTTAATAAATTATGTGCGGGTGGTCTCAAATGAACAAATAGATATATTTTTTGTCTCACTCTTAACTAGTTAGTTCACTTTAAAGTCACGAATACTGCCATATATGGCAAAAACAAATGATCGAAGGTTGGCCTAACTATTAACACTGGTGTGAGATTTTGCGTTCGTTTTTGACTATATATATATATAAATTCTTCTTGTGAGGTAAAAAGATAGTGACGTTTTTCTCTGTTTGTTGGTTTATTTAGTTATTTTTCAGCTTCACGATTTTTTCAGTGAATTTAGAGAGAAGATTCGCGAAGTTTATTATAGCATTAGCAACGTGTATGTCATTTTATACATAATAATATTTCATTAAATCAATGTTTATGTTAGCTTCACGCTTTTATCCATGCATTACAAGGTAAACAGGAAGTACTTAGTGTCAAGATACTCTGTACTTCGCTTTCCGATTCCGAATTCAAGATATTGCCTATTAAGTGGTAGAGCCCAACGCCGCACTTTGTCTTATCAAAGCGAAAAAATGATAATAATTTAAATATAATCATTCTCCCATGTAAAGGAATCGAGCCCACAACCAATCGTGTTTACAGTCAGATCCTGCTCCACAGTGCCACGCTGGCTATATATCAGGCTGGCATTATATATAATTATCGTAATTTCCTGCCTTATATCGCACACAGGTGCAAAGAAAAATTCGGAGAATTTTGCCACTAAGTACTTTGTTAATCATGCGGGAATTTACTTAATAAATAATCTTAATTAATAAATAAATAACGCGTTAAAATGTATAACACTAAGGTTACCTGAATGATATCAATAAGTAATAAGGTCTCCTTTATGTGCATACAAATATGAATTTTAGTGTACATCTTATTTGTTTCTTTAATGATGTGTGCAATAAAGAATATATCTATCTTCTTTGTTTCTTCTTTCTTTCTTTAATATAAATCACAGATCAGTTTTAAGATCTTTATTACTGCCACTACTTATAATACGAACACTATATTCAGAATATGACAATTTAATACCTGGTTTTTACACCCACCTTAACACTATGCATATACCGAAGACTTATATCACTAAATTTTCTCTATTTTTTTCTCAATAATTTCACTTAAATTACAGAAACCGTTTTAAAAGCTAATAAAATAAGAATGTCTTTACGTAAGGGGAATGTTATTCTCACGCTTCGGTAGTATAAACACATTTATGACCTATAAAGAATACAAAAGTTATACCCATATTGTATTACGGTGAACCGTCTATTACACGCATGATAAGACAGTCCGAATGCAGTCAGATATACATTAGATATGGGTTCAAATCTCGCTTCTAAAAAAGGGTTAGTTGTTGATTGCTTCTGGCCTATTATTTTAGTATAATGTTCCTTCAGGGATAAAACGTCGGGCCGATCGTGGCGATCGATTGTAAGTTCGATTTCCAATTATTTCGATTGTATTTCAATTATTTTTATTTCAACGATCTGATAAGATAAGGCTCGGCGTTGAGTTACGTCAGTTGTACTCAATGTCTCGTTTACAGCGAAATACCGAGTATGGAGTATCTTGACAGAAGTTACTTCCTGTCTGACCTGCTATGTATAATAACGTGAAGCCAAATAATATATATATATATTTATATATATTTAAAATACCATTTTAGCTTACATATTAATGTATTTTTATTTGTTGCAGAGATCTTCAAGGAAACAACATAAGCATAATATTCCAGAGTGACTTCCAGAATTTGAAGGAATTGAAGATTTTGTGAGTATCATTGACTTTAATTGCTTTTCTGTTTTGACATTGTCTTTCAAATATAAGAATTAGGTATTATAGTATATAAATATAGCGAATATAATTCATATTTAACTGAACGAAAAAATAACACAATGATAAGGAATCTACAGTATACAAGAGTCTTGAAACTACTTTAAATGATTTACTTTTACATGCTAATTGAAATGTAATTAATGTTTTATTTCTAAAGAAATCGCTTGAAAATATAACTTCTAATATACAGCTCTTATTATAAAGAAAGACTAATCTATTATACCCTTTTTTTGTTTCAGACAATTATCAGAAAACCAAATCCACACCATCGAGAGAGACGCCTTCTTGGAGCTCAACACATTGGAACGCTTGTAAGTAAATAAAATGTCATACAAAGTTACGACGGTATCGTCGTGTATAATCTCAGTTATCATATACGAAATCGACCAATCGTATCGTCTTATTCGCGACTATTGTACGGGGTATCTTTGTAGTATAGTTTATTTTCTGTGTTTAAATTTCAGGAAACTGAGCAATAATCGACTGGGACACTTGCCAGATGGCATTTTTGTCAGATTGAGGCATCTCCAACGTTTGTGAGTAGTGGTATGGGGTGTCCCAGACGTGGTGTGGTACCCTTAACCCCATAGGATACTGTCGATTGGTATTTTACTATGGTGTTTTTAACGTTTTGGTTTTCTTGTTTCATTTTTCGAGAAGAAAATCTCTTACTCTATAAAACAAAATTATTTATATATATTAAACATTTAAAAGCCTTGTATTCATATATAATATAATCTTTTTATTAATATAAAAATTATATCAAACATATAAATAATAATATACACCAGTAAAATAACAATCTTTAGTATTTAATGGTACGGTAATTCCTGTGTCAAATTTAATGAAACTTTTAGTGAAAGACGCAAGCTCTTCACCTACTAACATTTTATATTTTAAAAAACATAAAATGAAAAGCTATAATAATATATCTAAACAGGTGTATATGCTTTTCTATATAATATAGAAAATTTTCAAAAAAAACTTTCCTATTTGATGCTCGAATTTACCCTATCTGTAGGTACCCCGGTGCTTGACTCATTTACCCGACCCGCTTCGCAGTTACCCTCGCTTAGTGCGGGTTCTATTCCAATTAATGTACCATTCTCACTGTTATTAATTTTCCGTTGTACCCCCCTAATGGATACAATCAAAAGACAAACGTTTTGTGAATAAAATTTGTGGACATATAAAAAAAGTTCTTAACATTTCTTTGAAACAAATTAATTTTATTAAGAATATTTGAACAGTAGTTATAGATTATTATCTTTTTTATGACATCAAATACACGAGTTACTATAATTTTTGATCAATTAATTTTTTATGATTCTAATTAATAAATAACCTGTCGTTTGTACATTGCTCAACGTGTCCTATTTTTGTTTTTTTTTTTTTAAATTCATCTGTTAAACTTAGTATTTATAACTAAACAGTAGTTTTATAGGTTTCTAGAAACAACTGATTTAGTGGTTAGTGGTTGTCATTTCTAGGCTATAGATTGGGGATTCATTTCCCATTTGTGACACGTGCTAGACATAAATATGTATTGTGGATTTTAATAATAATTTCTCTATAAAAATAAAAAGGTTAAGATATTTATAATGTATATTTTAAACCCGATACTAACTACTTTAAATTGAGATTGAGTAAGAATATTTTCTTTTGTAAATATCTTAACTGTAATTGGATGAGAATTATTATAAGAACTTAAAATGTTTCTGATAAATATCTAAAATGTGTTAAGTTTAATAAAAACTACTTAAAGTAGGCAAAAATAAGCAAAAACATTCAAAAAATATTTTTTGATCAACTAATATTCCTTTTTTGAAGTTATAGAATAAATATAACGAAATAGATAAATAATATCATATGGCAACATTGTATTTACAAACACGTTTAAATATAATTTTATTCACAAAACAAAAAACAGTCAGTTTCTTCTAACCATCCCTTAGGTTACCCTCAGGGGCTTTCTTCGGTGCAAGGTTGTGCTAAACCACCCTCTAGGGTACAAGCTTTATGTGTTCTGTAAATAAAATAGGGTAAGCTAGAAATTAGATGATAAGCTCATTTTTACCCCTTAACTTTAAATTATCTTTTTAAAAGAAAAAAAATGGACCGACTTGCAGTCGATCTTATCTATATCTGTATAAAAGATAGATTTTTTACACCTCGTGGCTGTTTTAAATATATAATTTTATGAAAAAAACGTATAAATTTATTATATTAATAAAAAAATAATTTATTATGTTTTACAATATATAATTATTGAGCCCTAACAATGGTGAATCCTAAAATTTTCCAGTAAAATTTAAGATTTACCAACGTGTAAATAGTAAAATGCCAATCTATTCTATGAATAAGAATTATTTATTTCGCACTTTCACCGCGGTAAGAGTGCCGTACATGAGATGTTTAATATTGATTAGGGTAAGTTAGAAACAATGTGGACTTTTACCATTTTTGGTAAAACTTTAGTTTCATTTCGGTGAAGAGCCCGGTACGGAGTGTCTTGACACTAAGTACTTTCTATCTAACCTGCTATGCGGGATAACAGCGTGAAGCTAAAAAAGGAGTTTCACGTGGTAAGTGTCAAGATATTCTGTAATACAGGCTCATACAGTATATTCTATATCGATGCAAGGCATAATATTGTCGTAACTCACTACATATATAATCACTATATACAAAAAAATAATAATGTTTGTTATTGTATTTTTATTATTTATAAGTGAAACTTACACCTTAGTAAGAAAGTGACCTTCATATATCTATTTTGAGTAAATGTCCCGTTGACGCGTTGATAACGCGTTGCCATGGCAACGTGTACGTCACTTTATATTAACGTGTACGTCAAACACATGGTAGTGTGTGTTGCATTTTATTAATTTAATATATTATTATATATATTTTTTAATTAGCATAATGCAACTGTCTCTATATAATCTGTCCCCAATTTGATACTTGTCAGATCGCGTTATTTCCGTAAAAGCGGGTGCAAAGTGTTTGCTTCACATATTAATATATTGATTCTAATGAGCAATGAAAAAGGGAAATAATTAGAAGAATAAGAATTAATCTCTTGCGTTTTTATAAAGTTTTTAAACACTTTGCAACAGTTCATTGTAACTGGTGACAAACAAACATACAAATTATTCTCTAGTATAGGATATAACATATATTTTTTTTTTTAAACCAATATATATATATATATATATATATATATATATATATATTTTTTTTTTTAAACCAATATATATATATATAATATTGCAATGATTCTGTTTGTACTGTTATAGGTCGTGTATCGTACGCGACCTTAGACTTATCGAGCAAAAAGCATTTTTTTCAATTTAAAATATGTACCAAAATTACTAATGAAATATCTATTAAAAATAAATTAAATTAATATATTTTTCACGTTTTTATCACGCATAGACAGGAAATACCTAGTGTTAAGACACTCCGTACTCAGCTTTCCGCTGGATTTGAGACATGTTAAGTGGCGGAAATCAACACCTTGCTATCTTACCAGAGCGAAGCAGAGAAAATAATTTAAATACAATCATTCCCTAGACGGAATCGAACCTACAACCGATCGCGTTTACAGTCACACGCTGTCCCACTGCGCTACGACCGGTCTCAATTAATCCTATTTCAACCGTATGGGGCCGACCTCGCGTAAAGTCACGGCGCAAACATAGTATAAAATAATTAATTTTATCAACGCAACGACGAAAACGCATTGAAACCGGATGCAAGTACTGTAGTATAATAAAATGAGTCCACAATAGAGTGGACGTGACGTTCCAACTAGTGAGTGGATTTGCTTCTGTCGATATAATACGTTATATTAGACAAATGTTTTTGTAAGCCTCTTACAGATGAATGGTGTACGTGATTTTTTTATTAAGTTACGAACAAACACATGTACGTTGATATTTATTTGTATATATATATATATATATATATATATATATATATATATATATATATGTGTTGATATTTTTGTTTATGTATATTGAATTATATTAATGACGATCGTGACGCAGTGGGACAGTGTCTGACTGTAAACGCGATTGGTTTTGGGTTCGATCCCCACTCAGGGCAGTGATTATACCTATTTAAATTACTATCTGATAAAGACAAAGTGCGGTGTTGAGTACCACCACTTAACACGCAATGTCTCGAATTTGGTGGAAAACGAAGTACAGAGTGTCTTGACACTAGGTAAATTCTGCTATTATATCCTGCTATGCGGGATAAAAAAAGCGTGAAACTAAAAAAAATATTATTATTACGTAGTCAGTTCATTTTAATAAAACCATTCCACGTTTCATTTAAATTGTCCATTTAATATTATTTGTTATTTCGCCACTGTGATAGGACAATGGGCGGCGTTGAGTTCCGCGTATCGATAAGCCATGTGGCGATTTCGAGCGGAGAGTGGAGAAAGACGTGTCTTGACACACATAGATTTTGTTTGCATTTCTGTTAACGCCATTCGGTTGAGCCACAGAAATAAATTTCACGTTCTTGAAACGAATAATCACTAAAATAAAATAAATATGAGGACCAGTGCAGTGTTTAACACCGAATCCAGACCACCCTTTACCAATCTCACTAAATGCGTAACATGTGAAAACAAAAAAAGAACAACTATCAGAATATGTTTTATATCCCCTGGGACTAAATTGGGGTACATATTCAAATTCTTCCTTTGGCTCTCTTTTTAACCTTTATCTTTGAGTATTTACTATTGTGTATATTACATAATAAATAGTAGATTCTGTCTGTATATATTTTGTTAAAATAACGCTTTATTCCGCATAGTAGGGTAATAAGAGAGAACCTAGTGTCACGACACTCCGTTCGCCGGTTACCACCCGACTTCGGGGTAGTACGGGTTAAGTAAACCCGGGCTTTGTCTTATCAGATCGGAGATATCCCGAAATGGAATCAAACCTAAAACCAATCGCGTGTACAAACGCTGTCCCACTGTTAGGAAATATTTTTATTCTTTCTCTTTACGTAATTCTTACATTCTCCTAAGCAAGAAAATTAATTTCTTGATAAAACACTTGATATCTACTTCTATCTCGATCGATATCTACTTTACACTTATTATTTGTTAAATATATGAACCTATGACACCATATTGTCCTTTTAGACCTAAGAAGTACTTATTTTATAGCTATTATATATATATATATATATATATATATAAATATATATATATATATATATATATATATATATATATATATATATATATATATATATATATATATATATATATATATATATATATAGCTAATTACAATATAGATCAGTCAGAGATAATCTAATTCAATTCAATTCAAGACACTCCGTTGGCTACTCGCCGAGTAATAATTTTATAATTTAAAAAAAAAATAAACCGATATTCCATAATATACTAAAAAGTAAATACATATAGGTATAACTCAGAACCTTCTATTTTTTAAGTCGGTTAAAATACAAAAAAAAATTGTTAAGAGTACCAAATACTTTTCTGAAAACCGCTTCACAAACGGTTCAGCCAATCGCTACATAATCGCGGACAAACATACACCTAACATATCAAAAGCTCGAGTTAACATTTTCATTTTTTTTTACCTTTTATCCCGCACAGCAGGGTAGACAGAAAGTAATCAGTGTCAAGACACTCCGTACTTTGCTTTCCACCGAATTCGAGACATTACACGTTGAGTGGCGTAGCTCAACGCTGCGCATTGTCTTACCAGAGCAAAGACGTGAAAATAATTTAAATATAATCACTTTCCCACGTGCGGAATCGAACCCACAACCGATCGCGTTTACAGTCCGACACAGTCCCACTGCGCCCATTTTTTATTTCATTTCAAGGTCTAAATATCTACATTTCAAGCAAAGCCTTACAAAGCTCACGTGTTTGTATTTAATTACACAAAAGCAGATGTTCCTACGTAATCCCGACTTAGAGCTTGTCACTGGTTGAGTTAGAGCTAGCTAGATATATTTCTTTGGGGTTTAGTTGTTTTATTAATTTTTCTATTCATATTAAAAAACAACATTATTCGTAACTAAATATTTAGCTTCACGCACGCGCCATCTCGCATAGCAAAGTAGGCAGAGAGAACACAGTGTCAAGTCATTCCATTCTCCGCTTATTGTCTTACTTTGAAACATTAAGTGTTAAGTGGCGCAATTTAACGTCGCTTTACTATTGTTTGTTGTTAAAATTTATCGTATTTTATTTATTTGAGGCCAGTCGTTGCTCATTGGGCCAGCGGAGTGATTACATTTAAATTATTTTCATATCCTCGCTCTGGTAAGACAAAGTGCGGCGTTGAGTTCCACCACTCAACACGCAATGTCTCAAATTCAATTCTATATGTAATATAGAAAAAGAAAAACATAAATAATAATAGAGACCATCGCGGCACTGTGGGACAGCGTCTAACTGTAAATGCGATTAGATGTGGGTTCGATTCCCACTCGCAGAAATGATTGTATTTAAAATTTTTTGTAATTCCTCCGCTTTGGTTAGACAAAGCACGGCGTAAGTTCACCACTAAGCACACAATGTCTCGATTTATGACGGGAAGCTGTCAACGGAGTGTCTTGACTCTAAGTTGTCATTGACTATCCTGCTATGCGGGATCAAGCGTGAAGCTAATAAATAAGTTATAATAAACGTATAAGAATTCCAACGCAGCTGGTAGTAGAACGCATGGCTTAGCAGTCAGAGCGCATTGGACGGTATCGAACAGGCGCGGGTTCGAATCACGCTGCGTTCAAATTTTTATACGTTTTTTCAAAAATATTTTCTAATCCTAAATGTGGAATAACACTTTAAAAATAGTAAATATTAAAATAACACCCTTTTATAAACCAAAAAAATAACAAAGTATAATGTAAACGCTATAAATCAGTCTAGAATTGTTTTTAGAAACACTTGCTTGCGAGATTAACTTAGACACTATTAAACACAAACAAATTATAGCCAGTGTATTTTATTTAAATTAGTTAAAAGAAAATCTCATTGCATAGTTTCTTATTGTTTTTATTTGAAAATACAAAGTATATAAATAGGTAGTATTATACTACCGCGATCGGTTGGAAGTTCGATTTCTAGTCGGTAGAATAATTATATTTAAACTATTATCATTACCTCACTCTTAAGAAATACCGAGTGTAAAGACACTCCTTACTTTTCTTTCAGTCAAAATCGAGACGTTGCGTTTTCATTGCTGAACTCAACGCCGCGCTTTGTTTTATTATTGCGGTGAATATAACTTATTTTTAAACATGCCCCGAATAGAAATCGAACCCAAAACCAATCGTTTACTGTAGTATATACGATGATCTTAATATCGATATCGATAAAAACTCACACACAACACTAACCACCGAATCTACTTAAGAAACTTATAGTGACAGGATGATATATGCTCATGTGAACGGACATACACTTTTTTATTATCTCACTCTATTTATTAGTAGATAGTCAGAGGGATATAGGTTTTAGGTCATTCGTATACTAAATACGTCTTCAAGAGACACGAGTTACCGTCTAATTGGTGTACTTGTGTGTGGTTTAATGACAGTTAAATTTTAATTTACGTTTGCGAGTACTATTGGTAATTTAATATCTTTTATTAATAGTTAAAATGATTATCTTTATCTATCCCGCATAGCAGGATAGACAGAAAGTACCTAGTGTTAAGACACTCCGTACTTCGCTTTCCACCGATTTCGAGATATTATGTGTTGAGTGGTGGAACTCAACGCCGCACTTTGTCTTAACCAGAGCGAGGAAGTGAAAATAATTTAAATATAATGATTCCCTCAGGTGAGAATCGAACCCATAACAGATTGCGTTTACAGTCAGATACTGTCCCACTGCGTTACGAAAAGCATTAAAGACGCTAAAAAATAACACTTCTATAAAAGCCATCGTGGCGCAGTGGTAATCTATCTGACTGTAAACGCGATTGGTCATGGGATCAAGCCGTTCAACACGCAATATCTCGAATTCGGTAGAAAGGGAAGTACGCAGTGTCTTGACACTAGAGACTTTTTGTCTCCCCTGCTATGCGAAACAAACCGAGAAAATAAAAAAAATAATGCTTTTTTTTATTTTAATTGTTTTATAGTTTGCCTCTGGTAAGAAAAGTGTAGCGTTGTGTCGTCACAAAACACTTAATGTAAGGCGGAAAGCCATCAAAAGAGTGTCTTGACACTATGCTCTCTCTGACTACCCGCTATGCGGGATAAAGCGTGAAGTGGTTTATATATTAGATATAAAATATTTAAAATAGTATTGTAACAAAATAGAAGAATGAATACTCTACATATATCTATAATAGGTAGTGTTGTGGATTCGTTTATTCAGAGCCCACTGAAAGAGCAACAAACGAATGCTTTATGAAAACGTACACTTTAAGATAAAATTATGTATAAACATTAAAAAATATGCACTTTTTTTCCGCACAGCAAGGTAGGGAATATCTAGTGTCGAAACTCTCCGTTGTGTTAAAATTGTTTGCTTAAACAGATGTTAAATTGAATAATATATTTATGATTTTTGTATTGCATACTCCTCAGTGGCCCATTCAGCTGAAATTTAAAATAATTTATATTAATAATGATGAATATGTATAATAATTGCTGTCGTTATTACAAAATGGCAGCAAAAACATAATTAGGAATTCTATATATTTTTGTAAAACCCACCCGATAAGATTATGTGAAAAGGATATTTTTTATTTCGCTTCACACTTTTATTCCGCATGGATAGACACTTCGTACACAGGAAATACCCAGGGTCAAGTCAAGACACTTCGAACACAGCTTTCCGAGGAATTCGGGACATTACATATTGAGTGCGCAACTCAACGCCGCGCTATGTCATACCAGAGCTGGAAAATAAAAGTAATTAAAACAATTTAATTAATCCCTCGAGTGGGTGTCGATCCCACAATCATTGCGTTTACTGTCATACGCTGTCCCAATGCGCATCATTTTAAAATATTTTTTAAATAATATTCAAACCTTCAATTATCTCGTATAAAATCATTAATTACGAACAGTATCACTAAAATAATTTTAATAATTAATATAGTATTATATTTAATGTTTACACTACTTTTGGCCGACGCTGTAACTCGGGAGGTCGAGTTACTCTCAAAAGGATATTACAAAGCACCTCGCTAGCATTCAAACGTGGCTTTTCTTTACCGCTTTTTGTTCTTTTTGTTAAGAAATGATTTTAGTTAAAATGTTTACATTTCTTATATTGAAATCTTATATAACACTGAAAGGATTTAAACCTGCATCTTAACAGCTTCCTCTTGCATAACGAGATAATCTAACTGATCCAGTGTCAAGACACTCTGTCCCTGATTTCCACCCAAATTTGAGACATTACGTGTTTAAAGTGTTATTTTAAAATGTGAAAAAATATATAAAAATTTTTGAACGCAGTGGGACGAACCTGCGTTGGACGGTATCCAAGAAGCGCGGGTTCGAATCCCGCTGCATTAAAAAAAAATTATACGTTTTTTTCAAAAATATTTTTTAACTATATCTCGAATATATAACTTCATGGGTAAAAATACCGTAAACAAAAATACATATAGATACCACATTACCATATATATAGATACCACATTACAAATGATAGCCAGTGATGATAAATTCTTTAGTTCCATCAAAAATCACCAAAACAACAATGTGTTTTTGCAACTAAAAGTGTTTCCGGATCCGTTGCGCGCTTCCGCCGTACATTATGTATGTCAGCGTGTCGGCGTGAACACGCATAATGCGAGCTTTGAGCTTAAATAAGCCCCATTCTAAGTTTCCATATGATTATTCTTATTATAAAGGGATTTAGCTAATTAAAATATTTGGTTTTTTTTCGTATTTAATAATAATAATAATAATAAATATGTTAGTTTTGTTTGTATGTAATAGGGCTGTTTTGTTCCACAATCGTGAAGTTCGATTAACTTGAAAATATGTGCACGTGTCCGGATGTTTCATGATGTTTCATGATGTCATGATAATATAATATATATCCATAGGAAGAACCCAATGTCTATGGCAGGACGATAGATTTTTTTAAAAGAAAAATATTGCAAATAGCAAATTTAGGAATTCTAGATAAAAAAATGAATAAAACGTTTTTTTTAACTAAGAAAAAATCAAATATTACCTTGTTAACCAAATACTTTGCGAGATATTATTTGAGTAGACAGAACGTAGTGTCAAGACACTCCGTTGTCCATTTTCAGCTCGAAATCGAAACATTGCGCTGTGTTTTATCTTACCAGAGCGTAAGAATAATGTATATTTTTTTCATTTTTTTGTGTAATTCCTACGAATGGGAAAAGAACCGATAACCTATTCCGTTTACGATCAGCTGCTTCACAGTGCCATGAAAGCCTTATACCATTAGACTTTTATAGTAAAAAAAACATAAATATTTCACCAGGAGATAGTATTATCATAAAGAATAGCGAAGGTATTCTAAAGGACGTGAAAAGACCCCCAATAATGTCCCTAGGGATGGGACAAGGGCTGGAAAGTATGGGGGGAGATTGATAATTCATACAACGACCGGTAGGGGCATTTAATTTTGCAAAGGGCAGGCACATCCCTAGTGTTGTGTAAACTAACTAAAATATGCGATTTTACCTGTTCCTTTTTTATGTAATTTTTGCATACGAATTACTTAACAGTGTCAGACTGTAAAATATAGAGCTTGTGGTTTCGAAAAATAATAATTTCTTTGAGAACAGAGAAATGTTTATTTATGCCCTTAGCGTTACGTTAAGACAAAACGCGGTGTTTGTTTCCGCCACACAGCTCGCAATGTTTCAAAATCATGCAGAAAATGGAGAGTGTTTAGACACTAAATTCCCTCTGGATTACCCTGCTATATGAGATAAAGCATGAAGCTATAAGTATGTCAAAATTCCCCATTTTTTACAGGTTTGCGCTTAACCCCTTATAGCAGGGCATTTAAACTGAACCACACATTGCTTATTGAATGGCGGAACTCAACGCCGCACTATGTTTTAACAGTATAGAGCGGACAATTGAACATAATTTGAATATCATAATTTCTACAATAATCGAACCCACAATCAATGGCGTTTAAGATCAGACCCTGTCCCAAAAGATACGGTATCTTTGATATATAGACACACTACACTTTTCTCCTACTTTAGTCAAATAAAATAACATGGGCAAAAAGCCAACCTTATATTCGTGAAATACACAGAATTAACATATCTATAGAGCTTTTATAAAACTCAGTGAATATTAGATTTGTATAAAAACAGCTCGTCTTTTTGTTGCGAGCTCGCGGAGTTAAATAGATAAAAACATTCAAATATATATATATATATATTTAAAATTTAATTTTTTTAACTTTATTTAGCTTTACGTTTTTATCCCGCATAGCAGGGTAGACAGAAAGTACTCAGTGTCAAGACACTCCGATACTTCGCTTACCACCGAATTCGAGTCTCACCTGAGCGAGGAAGTGAAAATAATTTAAATATAATCACTCTCCGGTGGGGATTGAACCTACAACCGATCGCGTTTACAGTCAGACGCTGTCCCACTGCGCCACGACCGGCCTCCAAAATTCTATCATTAGTTATAATATCAAATAATCTAATGAATCGAATAACATAAAAAAAGTTTATTTTTTAATATTTCAAGAAAAATATTTATGTATAGAAAATATATGCATAATAGTATAATATACATTACATAACTAGTGGCCTGAATGCGGCTTCACTTGCAAGGACTACTCTATTATATTTCAATATAAAAATATTTCGTTTTGCTTAAATTACCTAAATCACTGAGAGCACTGTGCCATTACTGACACTGACAGGGATACGTTCAATAGACGATGTATGAAAGAATAATCATCACGGTACTGTGACTTGACTGATAGTGTGAATTGGCCTTAACGCACTCAAGATGGCATTGGGTTTCAGTGAGATAAAGAAAATATAATAAATAAAATAAAGAAAAAATAATAAAAATATAATAAAATAAAGCGACTGCAATTTGTCTGTCAGAATTTAACAAAATACTCGATAATCCGAATTTGCGGATGTATATATATATATATATATATATATATATATATATATATATATATTCTATTTTACAATTTTAAACAAAACACTAATAACGCTCTATTTAAAAGAAACAGAAAATAAAAGGAAAAGGTTATAAAATAATAACCTCCCCTCGTCCTCCAAAAAGGTTTCTTATGTCTGAAGTGACATAAACAAACGTTGTAATAATGGTTGGGCAGTTTTCACACGAATACCATTTTACTGTCGAAAATATATTATATTTAAGTATAAATGTTTTAAGTTAGCCTATCCTAGCGTAGTGTAGTGTTTGGTTGTAAATGCGATTGGTTGTGGGTTCGATTCCCACTTCGGAGTGATTGTATTTAAAGTTGATTTTCATTTCTCCGCCCTTGCAAGCACGCCCTTGCTATTTCTGATGGTACGGAGTATTTTGACATTAGGTTGACTCTGACTATCCTGCTACCTGCGACCTTGGATAAGACGTGGCGTTGAGTTAGCCACTCAACACACAACGTGTCGATTTCTTGTGAAAAATAGTCTACGGAGAGTCTTGACACTAGGTTGGCTGTGACTATGCCGAATAGCGGGATAAAACCGTGCAGTAAAACATACGTTAACAATTACTAAAATGTTTTTATTTTAATATTACAAAAAGACATTCCAATTTTATTTATTTGCTATATATATATATATATATATATATATATATATATATATATATATATATATATATATATATATATATATATATATGAGGCCGGTCGTGGCGCAGTGGGACAGCGTCGGACTGTAACGCGATCGGTTGTGGGATCGATCCCCACTTCGGGGGAGTGATTATATTTAAATTATTTTCACTTCTTCGCTCTGGTAAGACAAAGTGCGGCGTTGAGTTCCACCACTCAACACGCAATGTCTCGAATTCGGTGGAAAGCGAAGTACGGAGTGTCTTGACACTAGGTACTTTCTGCCTGCCCCGCTACACGGGAAAAAAAAAAGCGTGAAGCTAAAATATATATATATATATATATATATATATATATATATATATATATATATATATATATTACAATCTAAATAAACTAAATATATTCATATTAGTAATTACTTTATTAATATAATTTATAATAAAAGACTTGGAAAAAATCAAATATAGTGTGAACTCAGCTCTATCAAGAAAATTGGCATTTCCAAATCCCCAACATGGCCGCCCAAAATGGCGGATTACGCGCCAAAACAATAGCTTTCTCGAAAGTCTGTTTTATGACGTTTTTTGTTTTTTTTTATCACTCTCTATAGTTGACGTGTAGCAAGTAGTATTGTAGACAGCCAATTAAGTAAAAAATTTTTTTCAAAGGGCAATACCGATATATTTATGAATATTTTATTGTTTAAAATTTTTGGGCGGTCGTGGTGCAGTGGTACA
Organism: Dryadula phaetusa; assembly: GCA_032432895.1. Lineage (NCBI taxonomy): Eukaryota > Metazoa > Arthropoda > Insecta > Lepidoptera > Nymphalidae > Dryadula > Dryadula phaetusa. Next base: position 30,782 of record JAOYRS010000090.1, on the reverse strand, counting down.
GCGTCTGACTGTTAATGCGACCGATCAGATGTAGCTTCGATTCCCACTAGGAGAATTAGTTAGTATTTATTTCAATTATTGTCATTTTCATTTCCTCGCTCTGGTAAGACAACGCAAAGAGTTGAGTTCCGCAGGCAACGTACGAGTACGAAATATCTTGACTCTAGGTACTTCCTATACCCTTCCTATATAAAAAGCGTGAAGCTAATAAAATGTTAAAATTTAGTGCTAATTATTTTGCTTTTAAAAGCATATCAAAAATACAATTAAGAAAACAAAACTTTAAGTAAGTTGATAATAAATGTAATTATTGCAATGCAGAATGCGTTACATTTATACCCACTATCGATCTTTATAGAAAATCTGTATATTAAGGCAGTTTCACACATTATCCCGCATAACACGGTAGTCAGAGAGAATCTCTCTCGGTGAAGTGTCTCTCCGCCGAAGTGACACTCCGTTGAAAGTTTACCTCGCAAAAATTAAAAGGAAACCCCTGTTAATGTATCAAATCCACAACCATCGCATATACAGTCAAACACTGTCCCACTGCGCCATGTCCATATAACATATATGAATTTCACGAGTTCAAAGTGCTATATTAAAAAAATATATATTAAAAAAGTACAAAGACAGAAAGTAACTAGTGTTAAGACACTCTGCACTTCGCGTTCCACTGAATTTCGTACTTCCTGTCCTAACCTGCTCTACGAGATAAAAATGTGAAGCTAAAAAAAGTATAAATAAACTGAGGCCTACAACTGAAATAAATTGAGGCAACTGCAGCTAGTGAGACAGCGTTTGACTGCAAACACGAATGGTTGTAGGTTCGATTCTCATTGGTAGAAATGACTAAATTTAAAAATTTGAAGTCATTCGTGGCGCGGTGTGACAACGTCTGACTGTAAACGCGATCGGTTGTGAGTTCGATCCCCACTCGGGTGATTATATGTAAATTATTTTCACAACCTCGCTCTGGTAAAAGACAGAGGGTGGCGTTGAGACCCACCACTCAACACGCAATATCTCGAATTCGGTGGAAAGTGAAGTATGGAGTGTCTTGACACTAGGTATTTTCTGTCTACCCTGCTATGTGGAATAAAAGCTAAAAAGAAATAATAACAAATAGTTTAATATCCCCGTTTTCGTAAGACAAAACGCGCCGTTGTTTACATCTCTAAGCACTTAGCGTATCTATTTTGAGTGGAAAGCAATTAGCGTAATGTCTTGACACTAGGTTGTCTCTGACTAACCCTGCTATGCGGGATAAAGCGTGACTTAAATAATTCCCCCATTATATTCGAACCCCTAACTATCGTGATCACTCAAACGTATTTCAAGATCGTCTCGTTAATACTAAACTAAATCATTATTTTCAGTTCTGTACATTGTTGCAACTTCCTGGTGAAAGGCGAGTTGCAATTAAATATGGCGGGTGTAATTGTTTAATGAACAGTGAAATTTCATATTTAACTTAAATATTTATACAAAATAAATTATTATTATTGTAACAATACGATTGTTGGTGTGTTAGATTACAATAATAATATTAATATATTCTTGATTGTACACCCACAAAAGATACACTTCTTATAAAATAGAATTTTAAGCGGAAAATTGTTCAAGATGCGACCTCATCCCTAGAACAGCTAAGGCAGAGGAAGTAAAGAGAAGGGAATGGGCTGGGGTGTTCATAATTAATATATTTTATATACATATATATACATACACATATATACACGTTTTTTTAATATATGTTTAATATAATTTTAATATATGTTTAATATAACTAGAGGATTCGTTGACACGTGAAACACATGTTACCTTAGCAACGTGTATGACACTTGTATCCTTAAATGTATGTCAAACCCATCGTAGTTAGTAAAGGTTTAAGTATTTATGTTATTTTTACAGCTTCACACTTTATCCCGCATAGCAGGATAGTCAGAGACCACCTAATGTCAAACACTGTCATTAGACATCCGTCAAGACTATGTGTGTTGAGCGCGGAACTCAACGCAACGCTTTGTTTTACCAGAGCGGAGAAATGAATATATTATAATCATTCTTTCATAGGAATCGAACCCACTAGCAATTATCAATCAAATAATTATATAAATAAATTAATAAGCCTTACTTTAAAAAAAAGTAGTTTAATTTCTTATCTCATTTAGCAATGAGAGTGGAGAGTATTCTCTCTCGAGTGGGAATCGAACCCACAACCAATCGCGTTTACAGTGTGACGTTGTCCCACTGCGCCACCTAAATCTTTATATATATATATATATATATATATATATATATATATATATATATATATATATATATATATATATATATACACACACCTCCTTTATAACTAAAATAAAAGAATAATTGAAAATATTTCACCACAAGTACACACTAGAACGAAACAAAAAGATCACAAAACAAAACACTCAAAGACAGGAGCTCATTACGGGGACCGACTTCCGGAGTCAAGATGGCGGCACATCCGGCACGCTCAGTCTGTGTCTGACTGTCTTCCGGTGCGGACGTGCGGAACGTTATTTCAGTTAAATTGAGGCTGCTATTATGATTTAGGGTTACTAATTTTAATATTTATTTGAATAATTTGTAATAAAACTAAATTTATTATATAATGCTTTATTAATACTTAAAAAAGTGAAAATTAAAGTAAAGAAAAACTAGTAGAATTAGACGCCATGGTAGCGCTGTAGTGCGTTGTCTGACTGTAAATCCGATTGATTGTGGGTTCGATTCCCCTCAGGAGCAAGATTATAATTAAAATTTTCTATAATTTCTCTGCTCTCGTGAGATAAAACGCGGCGTTAAGTTCGTTATGCAGAAAGCGATTAACGGATTGTCTTGACACTGGGTTGTCTCTTACTATCCTGCTATTCGGGATAAACTTGAAGCTGTAGAAAGTCTTAGTTAATTTAATTATTTATTTTACATTTTCAAATCATGAAGATAAAATAAAATTAAGATTGTTATCCACTACTCGAACTATTATTGTTTTATTGTATGGCGGATACCATCACAGCGCTCCTTACTTATATACTAGTCTATATTACGTTATAGGACAGTCAAGAGTCCTCCTTAGAATTGAACCTAGTATCATTGTGTTCGCTATGATACTCCACCAACAGTTGAAGAAACATTTCTTAAAAGTTTATTGTTACTTTTAAAGCTGTATAATAAAATAAAATTAAAATTAAAAAACATATTTCAAAAGCGTAAAAAAATTTGAATGCAGCGGGATTTGAACCCACGACCCCTGTAAACCATCAAAGGGCTCTGACTGCTAAGCTATACAATCTATATATGGTTGCGTCGAATTCTTATATATTTGTTGCAACTTATTATTGTTCTTTTAAATTATTTAATAAACAGCATTCTCTCTTACGAAACGATTATATTTAATTTTTCTAAAATTTGAACACAGGACGTCAGTCGTATACATAACCACAGCACCTATACCTCTACAACATTTTAGAGCAAAACTCCAACCGAACCCGAGTAAGATATTTCCGGAAACGCTTGTAATTAGTAATTAATACTGCGGCACTCCGCAAAGTGACTCCCGCTTCAACCATTAGGCGCTAATTGGGGAAGATGTGACACAATTTTATATTATACTAGCAAATCACCCTGTCTGCGCTCGCGTTTCTTTATAACATAACAAATGCGTACTTTTTAACATATATGTTTGTTACTCTTTCTAAACTACTAAACGGATCAAAATTTACATTTATATTTCACGTTTTATCCCGCATAGTACGGTTTTCCGGCCGGGATCAAGACATTTTTTCAACGCAAACAAAAAACATGTAAATTTCAGAATTGTTATATTAGCTAACACCTATTCTGATTAAATATTATATGTTTTAATTTCTATGAGAAAAGGTAATTCACTGATTTTAATATATATATATATATTTTTGAAAAAACGTATAAAAATATATATATATATAATATTAAAAATGTTTCTCTGAGGAAACAAAAAGAAAAGCCTAAGTGACTTAAATGTAAAAAATATTTAAATTTTAAGAAAATATCTTAATAATTAATATCTCTATAGATTTTCTATTATTATATTATTATTTAGTATCAATAATAATCCCACTTCAAACATAGTACCCACTTCAACACATCGAATTGCCATTTTCAAAGCTTCCTTTGTTTTCCCGCCAACTTGAAATGCATTAACGCCATTGTGTGCCGCCATCTTGTTCAAGTGGAAAGCAAATGGCGGCAAATATCCATACGGGTTAGTTTTTGTATGTATGTTCTTTTAAGACATAGTTTTTTTTTAATATTAAGTACATATAAATGACGTTGAAATCTGGACTGCCTCTAATTAAACTCTTGTAATTTGAAAATATTTTTAATATTGTGAAAACGGTAGAATTTAACAGAAAGAAATCAATTTCAAATTAATAAATGGAAGATAATTTCTTAATTATTAAACTAAAAATTGTACTTTTAATCTCCAATTTTTAATATCATCATAATTTGCCGAAAGACGTCCTCTGCTGCACATAGGCCTCCCCCATAGAGCGTCAGGTGGAACAGCTGAGTGCTTTTCGCAAAACATTTATTATGATTTGAATTATCTGCAATAATTTTGATATATTGTCTTGTCAAATATCATATATATCAAAAGACTGAAGATCTAGGATTCTTTTTTTAAAAAAAAACCTATAAAAGTTTTGAACGCCGCAGAATTCGAACGCATTTTGACGCAGCCGGTAGTACTAACGCATGGCTTAGCGGTCAGAGCGCTTGGAAAAGCGCGGTTTACAAGAGACGCGGGTTCGAATAACGCTGCGTTCTAATTTTAATACGTTTTTTCAAAAATGTTTCCTAATCCTAAGTGTGGAACACTTTAAAAAATAGTTAAATATCTCTTAAATAAGTTAATTTATTTATAAGCGTTTATTAATTTGCCATGTCAGTACGTTGTTGTCAATCAAATATTACAAACTAAGTTTAACTTCCGGGTGTTTGAATATAGTGAAATTTGTAATACACCCTTAGTTTTAATGACAATATAATTATATATAGAATTAATGTTATTGTTTTTCCAAAATGGCCGCCACATAAAAATGGCTGCCACATATAATTATACAACGTACTATATATGGGTATCAAATGACAGATTTCAACTCGCAGAATATAATAAATGATAAAAAAACTGGTTCTTTCTTATGTTTTTATAATAAAACGCTTTTCGCATAGCAGGGTAGACAGGTAGTATCTAGTGTCAAGTAACACCGTACTTCACTTTCCGTCAAAATCGAGACATTGCGTGATGAGTGGCAGAACTCAACACCGCATTTCGTCTTACCAGAGCGAGGAAGTGAAAATAATTGAAATATAATCAAAAGTGTGAATCGAACCCAAAACCGATCATGATTACAGTTAGACTCTGTTCCAACGTGTCACGACCGGTCTCGAATTATTTATAAAAAATATTTAAAAAAAAAACAATTAGTATTCGACACACATTCTAGAAGATGCGTATAAACACACCCGCTTAAGACACTTTGAGGTGTCATTATAATGAGGCAAATCTTAACCTACTGTGCTTAAAAAAGAAGTGTATGTCCTTAACAGCACTTCCGGTAACTACAGAGCTTTTGATGTGTGTGTGGAATAAAAAAAATACTGTAATAATCCTTCTCTTGTAAAAAAATTCAAAAAATTTTCATCCTTTAAGACATAGCTTCAATTTGAAGCTATATGGTGCTGTTGTACAGCGTAAACACGATTGGTTCTAGGTTCGATGTCCAATCAGGTTAAATAAAACACTGCGTTGAGTTCCACCACACAGCGCATACTATCTCGAATTTTCAAAGAAACCGAGTGTCTTGTCAGTTTCTCTCTGATTGGATGCAACCTTCCTAATGAAGAATTCGAACTGACTACTATCGATCTACAATCTGAGGCATTATTTGCTACAGTATAAAATTAACTTAGTACTTCAGTACACCAACGTTTCGTAGTTAATGGTAATACAAATAAATTTTAAATGAAACTATTTTAATCGGATTAATTGCGCATATTTTGGTATTCAAAAATACATTTTGGACACCTGACGTTTCGAACACTTTACAGGTCTACCTGTGACCAGGGACCAGACCAGACTACTGTATATAAATATAGTATACTTTATAAAAATCGCGATAATCAAAGATCTTATATAAGATATATATATATATGTGTAACTATTTTTTTATATATATATATATATATATATATATATATATATGTGTAACTATTTTTTTACCTATCCCAGTATACTCCTGTTTACTGAATAGGTAAAACAATTTTAATATTTTAATTTCAAATATATACAAAATCATGTGAACCAACCTCGTATTACACTTCAAGAACAAAAGACGACCGCTTCATATCAAATATTAAATATATAATATACATCACAATAGGCCAATTGATTTCCGCCAGCGAGAGCTACATGGAGCTTAGAGTATTTTGACATGGCAAATGTATAATACTATATTGTAATTCGTATTGATTTTAAGATGATTTTAATTGAAAATATTTTAAACGGATTAATCGCGTATATTTTGGTATTCGAAAATACATTTTTGGATACTTGACGTTTCGAACACTTTACAGTAGTAAGTGGTCACAGGTAGATGTCTACTAGTGACCTATCTGTGACCAAAATGTATTTTCGAATACCAAAATATACACGATTAATCCGGTTAAAATAGTTTCATTTAAAATCGTCTTGACTTTTTTTTTAAATCATAATAGGTATCAGCATTGCTATATTAATTAAGTGAATATATAACTGAATTGATAAATTTATGTTATTTATCTTCACGCTTTTATCCCGCATAGTAGTGTCAACAGGAAGTCGTAGACCTAGTGTCGAGACATTGCGTGTTGAGTGGCGAAACTAAACGCCACGCTTTGTCTTACCAGAGCGAGAAAATGAAAATCATTTATATTCCCACGAGAAAACACACACGGTATATATACTAAAACAATCTTTTGTACAATTTTTCTCAAACTGGAACGACTGGACCGATTTTCATGGGACTTTCACTGGCAGAGAGCGAAACTTAGTGCCGCGCTTTGTCTCACCATAGCGAGGTAATGAAAATAATTTAAATATAATCATTTTCTCGAATGGGAATCGTGTCCACGACCTGCCACATGTTATATTACAATTGTGTATGCCGTATCCACGTTTCCCCACTCAACGGCACAGCGCCACCCAATCGAGAACGTAATTAATTATTCAGACGAAACAGATAGCAAGCAATTTTCGACAGATACCCTGAAGATAGAATATTATGGATACGTTTTGATTTAATTAATATTAATTATCTTATTATCCTGCTAATTTGTTATTTGAATATATTAAGACTATATGGGTTACTGTACGTTACGCGGTGTTTTTTTTGATTATTTTTTTATTATAAAAAAATTAAATATTTCTATCTGTCTTAGACATAGGCGGAGACGTTTTTAATTTTAAATAAGTGAAAATTGGAGGAAAGTTAAAAGAGGGAATTCACTCTACTAACTTTTTTTTTAATTCAAAATGTAGGAGGGGAAATAGGGGATTTTTTTTAATATTTAGTTGCAGGAAATTGTTAAGTTCCTTTTCTTTACTTTAAACTTTATTTGCTATATCAGAGGTAGTCGGAGACAAACTAGTGCCAAGACACTCCGTGGACTGCTTTTCTCCGAAATAAATACATTGCGGGATAAGTGGCAAACTCAGCGATGCGTTTACGAGAAACGACGTAAAGGTTTTTATATAGGAGCAATGAATTGACTGTATTGTACATATATCGTTTTATTATCGCAACTTTTATATAGAAAATGATTTTTTCAATTTACGACTCGAAAGTATTCATATATAATATAGTTTTGTTATTATTAAATAAACAGCTGTATTTTTTGAAAAACCGTATAAAAATTTGATCGCAGCGAGATTCGAACCCGCGCCTCTTGGATACCGTCGAAGCGCTCTGACCGCTAAGCCATGCGTTCTACTACCGACTGCGTCGAAATTCTTTTACGTTTGTTACAACTTATTTACATTGTTAGCATCTCTGTAAAGAGATTTTTACAAATTTCTACTACTTAAAGATTATTGAGAAGTAATCGTTTAACAAGAGATATTGCTATTTTATTTCAATATTTACGGTCCTAGAAGTGCGTGTTCGAATCCCGCTGCGTTCAAATTTTTATACGATTTTTTAAAAATGTTTTGTAATCCTAAGTGTGGAATAACGCTTTAAAAGTAGTAAATATTAAAACAGCTGTTTTATTATCAGTATCTATCTTTATAATTGAAATAAAAAAAACCCTTTGAAACTACTTGACCGACTTTAATGAATTTTATACTGTTTCCTATATTAAAGCATACTTAACTTGAATTAAAAGGTGTCATCTCGATAAGACTTTCAGTTTTAGAGAAATTTGCGAACAAACACACAAACATACACTTACCAAGTAAAGCCTGCCTAGATAGAAACCTGAATAGATCATCATACTCATATATAATTCAATTCCAACAACATTACATACAAACATATATATCAAACCGATCACCTCCTTTCTTTGGAGTCGGTTAACAACTCAATAACCATATCCATCTAGGCGAACAGTTCGAAGTTCATGAAATTTTAACGATCGCGTGCCAAGAGCTTCGTGGCCCGAACTGAAATGTTTTAACTATTGAAATATTTATATATATCTATGTATATAGATGAGGCCGGTTGAGGCACAGTGGGACAGCGTCATACTGTAAACGCGATCGGTTGTGTGTTCAATCCCCACTCGGCGGAGTGATTATATTTAAATTATTTTCACTTCCTCGCTCTGGTTAAGTCAAAGTGCGGCGTTGAGTTCCACCACACATATCTATGGTAAAATGAATGCTAATTATGTGGTTTTGTAGGAAAGTGAAGGTTGCGGGTTCAGTGCTTGGTTATTGCAAAAATACTATATGCATTCACAGATTATGAAAAGTAATTCTTTTGAGGAATTAAAATTAGTTGAATTATATATGTATAGCAGGGTAGACAGGAAATACCTAGTGTGCTTGACACTTGCATAGTCTGGTTTTCACTGATTGCTGATTGCAGAGTTCAACGCCGCGGTTTGTCTTAGGAATTCCAAAGTTAGGAAAATTAATTAATTGAACTATAATCATATCTGCGTCACGACCAGAAAGATAAATAGCCACAATATGAATAATATTGGGAGCGGCTCCTGCTATGGCCACCGACCTCCTCAGGATTGCGGGTAACTGTGGGATGAGGGTGGCTAGCAGCTGTTCCAACTTGCGTGCTATATGGCGGCTCTATGTCCAGCTTTGGACGTCCTCCGGGTGATGACGATGATAATGATAGACAGAAAGTACCTAGTGTCAACACACTCCGTTCTTCACTTTCCACCGAATTCGAAATATTGCGTGTTGAGTGGGGGAATTCAACGCCGCTCTTTGTCTTTACCAGAGTGAGGAAGTGAAAATAATTTAAATGTAATCACTACCTAGAGTGGGGATCGAACCCACAACCGATTGCGTTCACAGTCATGCTGTTACACTGCGCCACGACCGGCCTCAAATCTTTATTTTTTCATTCTATAATTAAAGTAGACAAAGTTAATCCTTATTAAATCAGCTATCTACTAGTGAAAGTCTAGTCTAAATCGGACCAGCCGTTCGAGAGATTAGCCAGAACAAACAGACTGACAGATATAGTGAAAAATGTTATGTTTTAGTATATGTACCGTGTATACATACATATGCATTTAGTAAAAGTGGTTTATAGATAACACGTTACTTGTTTCTAAACAAACTTACGGAACTTAACGCCGTCCATTTTCGTAACCTACCTAAAATAACTAGACACATCGCTTATATAGACCATCAGCCATTTCCACTTTATTATATGGAACACTGCGTGCGGAAAACAGTCAACGGAGTGTCTTAACACTAGGTTGTCTCTGATTACCCTGCTATGCGGGATGGCGCGTGAAGCTGTATATAAGGCCATTGTTTTTTTTAATATAGCGAAACACTGCAATTCCTTCTTTACATCTTTAAGGGTGTTAATTAATTTCATCCCTCAAAAATTAACAGCTAGAGGCTTGTTACCTTATTCGTATTAAGTTAGCAACCCTCATCTGTTCTTATTACAGCCGTCCAGTTGCTAAATAAATGAACATTAAATATATATATATATATATATATATATATATATATATATATATATATATAGAGGCTGTTTTTATATATAAAATAGATAATAAAATATCGCTTACTTAAAGAATTAGCGTAATTAATACCGTAACTCAACATCGCATTTTTTTAATTTATTCGGGGATATATCGATATTATCATTGTTGTAGTTGGAAGACGATCTTTGCGTTGCTATGACGACGCGTAATAAACAGGTATTATATATATATATATATATATATATATATATATATATATATATATATATATATATATATATATATATATATATATATATATATATATATATATATATATATATATATATATATATATATATATATATATATATATGATCTAAATGCACAATAATTGTATAAATTTACCTAATTTAAGACGAAATACATCTATTATCGTATACTTTATGATTTTCCTTTACTAAAATTCTTTCTTTATTAACGGTTTAATTATAAAAAATCTATTTTTTTTAAAAAACTTATTAAAACTATTATATTTCTAGGCCTTTATAAATTCCATCTCTCTTTACCCAAGCCAATAGGAAAAGGACAAAACATCTTTACACTTTGGTTTATTTGCTCTATGCCAAAATGGCAAACGAAATGATTAGCCTAAAATAGAAAGAGACCGGTCGTAGCGCAGTGGGACAGCGTCTTACTGTAAACACGATCCGTTGTGGGTTCAATTCCAATTCGGGGAAGTGATTATATTTAAATTATTTTCACTTCCTTGCTCTGGTAGCACAAAATGGCTTTGAGTTCCGCCACTTAACACGCAATGTCTAGAATTCGGCGGAAAGCGAAATACGAAGTATATATACTAGGTATAGGTTTCTACCCTGCTATGCGGGATAAAAGCGTGAAACTATAAAAAAAATTAGACAGAGACAACTAATGTTTTTTTTTTAATTTCCAGAGATCTAAGCCGCAACGAGCTTACAGCAATAAGCCGGAGAACGTTTCGGGGTCTGACTGCGCTCAAAAGTCTACACTTGGATGGCAATCAATTGAAATGTATCGACGAGAAAGCTTTGGAAAACTTAAAAAGTTTAGAGGTTTTGTAAGTACCTGTACAGCTCTTAGCTACTTTACCATGTACACTAGTGTTTCGACGTACGGTTTTCAACGATCAGTGGCGGAACTCAACGCCGTGCTTTGTCTTTCCAGAGCGAGAAATATATATAGAAGTATATATATATATAACGTAAAAAAGTATTTCTTAGCCTGTTTAAAGCTCAGTAACATTAAATTTATAATATAATTTATAATATATTGCATACATTATATAATCTTTGTTAACACAAAGTGCGGCGTTGAGTTCCACCACTAAACACGGCATGTATCAATTCGAACGGAAAGTAAAGAACAGAGTGTCTCAATATTATCTCTATATACCATGTTACAATAAACTAATCAAATTGTATTTCTATATATCCTGAGATTATAAAGAAAATTTGAAAAATCTGGATTTCATTAATAAAATCTTTGTTTTTCATGTTTTTTACACATTTTAAATGAAACTATTTTAAACGGATCAATCACGTATATTTTGGTAGACACTTCTCTATGCCTGTCTACACCAGACCACGGACTATTGTAAAGTGGTAAAAACGTCGGGTTTTCAAAAATGTTGTTTAATCTGTTTAAAATAGATGAATATAAAAAAAAATAATTTATTATGGATTCAATTCCCATTAGAAGAAATGATTATTTTTTATTATTTTGCATTACCTCTCTCCGGTGAGACAAAGCGCGGCGTTGAGATCCAATTCAGTGCGCAATGTCTGGAATTCTGTGGATAGCGGAGTACGGAGTGAAGTAAGGTCAACATCTTAATAAAAAGGATAGAAAATTGGAGTCTCTTTATGCCGATGGGTTTTGACACATGACATAAATACGCAATATAAATATATTTAATTATTTTCCAGAACATTAAATAACAACAATTTGACTTACCTCGCCCTGGAAGCGGCGTCAGTTGCGCGTCTGCACACGCTACGACTGACAGACAATCCTGTCGTGTGCGACTGTCGTGTCGCGCGTCTGTCTGCGTCTGTAAGAGCTGCTGGCATACAGGGTGTTGGAGCGAGGTGAGATTTGAATTAGTGGCTCGCTGATGGTCTATATCAATTTTGATTATGTTTTATAGATTTTTTCGAGCTATTCACTTATTAATTAGAATACCATATAAGGCTTGATACTTTTGCGTTGCGTACAGACGTTAGAAGACCGTATATAGCACGGAGTGTGTTCTGGAGAACTGTTAGATCTGGTTCCTGTCGCTGACTTTTCCAACCGCACTATACGTAACTGCCTAAAATACAATTCCTACCATCTGGATAAGTGGCGTTCTACTACTGTGCGGTTTTGTAGGAATTCCCTTCAACGTGCCTCACTACTATGGAACGGCCTACCTGCGGCAGTGTTTCCTGGTCGATACAACGTAAATACCTTCAAATAGCGCGCTTATTTCCACCTTAAAAGCCGGCAACGCCCTATAGCTTCCCTGGTGTTACCGGGCCATGAGCGGCTGCGATTACTTACCATTAGGCTCGCACGATCGTTTGCGTTGTCTTAAAAAAAAAAGAAAAATAATAGTTTGTCAGTCAATGACTGACTGACAAAAACAGTAAATACACTGAAAGATCAAAATATATAAATAATATTTTTTGTTATTAGAATTATATTTTAATTAGTATAGAGAATATATTGTTAGTATAAACGCAATAGTTAAGTAAAACAATGGTTATACATTGGCTTTGGATAGATATAGGTAAATCTAAAATAAGTACGGCATAAAAGGAAGAGATAAAGAGAGAAAAGAGAGAGAGAGAGTAGAAAAAGTGTTTTTTTTTCTCAATTATGTTTTTTTTCAGATGTCAAGCACCTGCTACTCTTAGAGGAGCTTTACTCACTGATCTGGAGGCGCATGAACTTACTTGCACAGGTTTAAATGCATACTTAGTATATAGACTATAAGAAATTAGAAAGTAAAATATCGCTCATGAGAATGATTGATGATTAAACTATTTTTATTTTAAATTTCTGGTAAGACAATGCGCGGCGTTGAGTTTCGCCAATCAACAGGCAATGCCTCGATTTATTGATGGAAATTTTTCGAAATGTCTTGACACTAGTTACAGCCTGTGTACCCTGCTACTATACGGGATAAAAGCGTAAGCTAAATATAAATATATATATATATATGGCTTTACTTAATTGTTATGATTTCAAATCCTAGTTTTAGTTATTTCAAATATTTTCTTTTTTATAGACAAAAATCTATTTACAGGACCTACCACAGCAATAACCACCGAATGTTCAGCGGAGCCGCGTTGCCCGCCACCCTGTAGATGCTCTCCGGATGGGACGGTCGATTGTAGGGAGAAGTTACTCACTGAGTTGCCCTCGACCATACCGCATAGAGCTACTGAAATGTAAGTGTTTAAGTTTTTGCTATGAAGGTAACAGGTTCAATTATGGTTTGCGTCTTTTTGAAATCATTTTTATTTTTTTATTAGTTAATATATTATACCATACATAACTTATCGCACATGAACGGGTAGTCAGAGACGGAGAGAACTAGTGTCGCGACACTCCGTTGACTGTATTTGCTCGAAATCAAGACATTGTGTGTTAAAAAGCGCAGTTGACCCACAGTAGAGTATAGAAATATTTTTTTGTTAATAATATCACCGAGTGGTATTCGAAGCAACAATCAATGCGAGTTCGATTCCCATTCGGACGAATAATTATAAATAAACTTTATCATAATTTCTCTACTGAATTCCTCACTCAACACGCAATGTCTAGATGTCAGACGGAAAGCAGTCAACGGAGTGTCTTGACACTAAGTTGTCCCTGACTACCCTACTATGCGGGATATATGTGTAAAAAAAGTATCATTTTCTTGTTGTATTAATATAGTAAAATATATAAAAAAAAATAACAATGTTGCATCTCTTTTCAGCCGCTTGGAACAGAACGAGATAACGGAAGTGGGCGCGGGAGCATTCTCGGCTGTCAAGAGAGTTGCCAGAATCGATCTGTCAAATAATAAAATCGTCAAAATGGCGGCCGATGCGTTCAACGGATTAACGCATTTGACTTCATTGTAAGTAGAAAAAAAATAGATTATGATAATAATATAATATGCTCAAATTAATGATATTTTTTTAATAAATTTTTGTGTTGGTTTTATTCTGGTATGTCTATATAACTATATTACTGGAAAGTTTCATTTTAATCTGTTCAGTAGTTTTACGTGGATGTAAAGTACGTCCTATCAAGTGTTCGGATTTTAATATTTTCACTGCTTTTAAAGTGTTATTCCACACTTATAATTATTAAATTTGAACGCAACGGGATTCGAACCCGCGCCTTTTGGATTCCGTCCAAGCGCTCTGACCGCTAAGCCATGCGTTCTACTACCAGCTGCGTCAATTCTTATTTCTACTACTTAAAGATTATTAAGAAATAATCGTTTAACAAGAGAGATTGCTATTTTATTTTAATATTTACTATTTTCAAAGTATTATTCCCCACTTAGGATTAGAAAACATTTTAAAAAAATTTTATACCTTTTTTATAAATGTTATCGGATCTTTTTATATATTATAATAACAGGATATGTACAGTAAGTCGATTTGATTCATTTTTTTTTTGTTTACAGGGTTCTGTATGGTAATAAGATAAAGGACCTACCCTCTGGGATATTTCACGGTTTAACATCATTGCAACTGTTGTGAGTACAATTAATTGAATGCTTTTTTAAAAAAAAGTATTTGATTTTTTATTATAGCCATTATGGCGCAGTGGGACGGGGTTTGGCTGTAAGTGCCATGGGGTGGGGTTTGAATTTAGGGATTGCAATTCCGCAAAACGGGATCCCATATTCCCGCAGGATCTCGCAAATAGATAAATTCGAGATATAAAGAAAATAACATAAAACGTTATCATGGTTCAAGCCGATACAATATATTTATGCAGATGATCATTTCCAATCCGCTTTTAACCCTGAAGAATTATTATATTTAAAATTGATTTACATTTCCCTCTAATAAGACAAAGTGTAGCGGTGAGCTCGCCACTCAACACGCAATGTCTAGATATCGAGCGGAAAGCAGTCAACTGAGTGTCTTGACACTAGGTTCTCTCTTACTACTCTCCTGAAAGGAATAAAGCGTGAAACTGCTTTTTAGCCAGCACTATGTTCCCGAAGGTCGCACATTCGAATCTAAACGGCATATTATCTAACAAATCAAATAAATTGTTAAGGCCGGTCGTGCCGCAGTGGATCAATGTTTAACTGTAAACGCGATCGGTTATGGGCTCGAATCCCACTCGGGGGAATGGTTATATTTAAATTATTGTCATTTCCTCGTTCTGGTAACGCAAAGCGCGGCGTCAATCGCCACTCAATTCGCAATGTCTCGAATTTCGGTGGAAAGCGGAATACGGAGTGTCTTGTCACTAGATACTTCCTATCTACGTGGTTACGCGGGATAAATAAAAAACTTTTTTTTTTCAGGTTACTAAATTCAAACGAAATCACTTGTGTGCGTAAGGATACCTTTAGAGATTTGCAGAGCCTTAAATTATTGTAAGTATTACGTCCAATAAATCATTTTAGTGGTTATGATTGTACATCACATATGAAGCAAAGGTGACTGGTACGAGAGGTCAGGGGAGACCTCGGTTGACCTTTGAGAACTATCGATGATACTGGGGGAAGGTCACGTACAAAGCATGAGGATCCGAAGGGCATGTATGAAGACGTTAATGACTGTGGACGAGGGGGAAGGAAGTATGCAGGAAGGAAGTGTGAAGCTACTCGAGAGAATGATTATAATTAAATTATTTTCATTTCCTCACCCTGGTATGACAAGGCGCGACGTTGAGTTTCACTGCTCAACACGCAATGGCTCGAATTCGGCTGTATGGAGTGTGCTTAACACTTGCTATCCTGCTATGCGGGATAAGAGCTAAAAGCTTAAAAAAAAAGGCAACATATAAAATGTTTTTTTCTTGAATATTTGATCGTCCCATCAAATCCTATCACGCAGAGAGCAATGTTAGCTTTTCTTATACGGAAAATACAAATGAAGTTAAAAAAAGTTTTTTGTAAATGCGATTGGTCGTGGGTTCGATTCCCATCCACCACTCGGGAACTTTTTAAATTCTCCGCTTTTGTAAGATAAAGTGTTAGCTAAACTTGATATGTCTAGATTTTGTTCGAATAACAGTTAACGGAGTATCTTGACATAAGGTTGTCCTTGACTACTCGGATATACTGGATAGAAACTATTCCCAAGTGGAATTTCAACCCGAAGCTTTCTAGATGTACTATGTTTTATTAATATTTTCTTTTATAACGAATTTCTTTTTATTCAGGTCTCTATATGACAATAATATAAGGACGCTCCAGAACGGTACCTTCGACTCCCTCACCGGCATACAAACATTGTAAGAACTTTAAATGTAATTAAACTTTAACAAGAATTAAATATAGATATTTAAAACAGTATTTCATACTTAGGGTTAGAAAAATTCACAAAACGTTCAAAAATTTCAATAAAGTTGTAACAAACGTATAAGAGGCTCGACGCAGCCGAATGTAGAACGCATGGCTTAGCAGTCAGAGCGCTTGGACAAGAGGCACGGGTTTGAATCCTGTTGCGTTCAAATTTTAGTACGTTTTATAAATTTTTGTATTTTAAGTATAATAGTCCCTCCTCCAGTAAGACAAAATGCGGTGATGAGTTCCGGCATTTAGCACACAATGCCTTGAATTCCGTGAAAAGAGGAATACGGAGTGTCTTGACACTAGGTACTTAAGTGAAAAGAACGTACACAATGCTATGGCAACGAATTTTTAACATGTTTATTATTTTTTTTAATATATTTTAGTGTTTTCATGTATATGCAACAATATACACTTATACCATATACAAGTCAGCTTGATCGTTTTGAAAGACGGTCTAGAAGGAATAAAAAAAAATTAAATTTATTTTTTAAATATTTTTTAAAATCATTAAACAAAGAAAATTATATGTTCGTCATTACAAAGATATATCGATCAGAAAAAATATATCTACAATACAAAAAGATCAAGCTAACTTGTGCAGGGTTTAATTATATTTCGACTGTATGAATACCTTAAGACAACTTACCTCTCTTCTCTTCTCTTCTCTTCTCTCCTAGACATTTGGGAAGGAATCCGTTCTCCTGCGACTGTTCTCTAAGATGGCTGGCGGCGTATCTAAGAAAAAACCCAATAGAAACGTCCGGAGCGAAATGTGATTCACCAAAACGTATTAATCGTAAACGAATCGATGCTTTGCGAGAGGAGAATTTCAAATGTAAACGTATGTATTCATTTAGTTATTTTACATTTATTTTCCTTTTAGTAAATGTAAACGAGATTCGAAGCTGCACCTCTTGGAAACTGTCTATGCTCTGATTTATAAGCCATACGTTCTAAGCAACTACATCGAAAAACTTTTTTATAATTTCACGCTTTTATAGCGCATAACAGAGTAGACAGATAGTACTTAGTGTTAAGACACTCCATAAATCACTATCCGCCAAATGCGAGACATTTTCGAGGAAAACAGAAAACTGAGTGTCTAAACACTATGTTCTAACCTACTATGCAGGTTAAGGCTTGAAACTGTTTTTTTCATATTGCCAGCCGGTGAGGACACTCCGGACACGTGTGGTGACGAGCCCCCCTGTCCCACTCCGTGCGCGTGCTCCCGCTCTCCACCCGGCAGGGTGCGGGTTGCGTGCGCGCGTGCGGCACTTTCCGATCTGCCTAGAGACTTGCCACTGACTACTTATGCTTTGTAAGTATTTATATGGAGGTGCCAAAAATTTATATTTTTTTTCGTTAATATTATATTGGATATACAATATGAGACTGGTGGCTGGAATCTTTTGCAATCGGCGGGAAAGCAATCAACGAAGTGTTTTAACACTAGGTTATCTCTGCTATGCGGGATAAAGCGTGAAGCTTAAAAAAAATACAATATGAGGCCGTCCGATTATAAACGATCGATTGTGGGTTCGATTCCTACTTGGGGAAATGATTATATTTAAACTATCTTTAGCTCTGGTAAGACAAAACAAACAATCATCATCATTAACTACCAATGGTTCGAATTCATCGGAAAGCGGAGTACGGAGTGTCTTGACAGTAGTGCCTAGTGTCAAGACACTCCGTATTCCGTACTACACTTAATATCTTATCTGCTGTACAAGATAAAAGCGTGAAGTATATTTTTTTTTAATTTTCTTATACAGAGTAATGCCGGACAACAATTTGGGCCAGATCAAGTCGGATGGTCTATTCGGACGATTGCCAGATTTAACTAAATTGGATTTACGAAATAATGGTACGTATATTTCATTTTGAGGCCGATCGTGGCGCAGTGTCACAGCGTCTGACTGTGAACGCGATCGGTTACGGGTTCAATCCCCACTCGGGGGAGTGATTATATTTAAATTATTTTCACTTCCTCGCTCTGGTAAAGATAAAGAACTGCGTTGAGTTCCACCAATCAGCACGCAATGTCTCGAATTCGGTGAAAAGCGAAGTACGGAGTGTGTTGACACTAGGTACTTTCTGTCTATCCTGCTATGCAGGATAAAAGCGTGAAGCTAAAAAAAATTTTTTTTAATTGAATAAAAAATTGTAATACATAAAAATGTCTAATGTTTTGAACTGTGAAAACTTTATCTTAAAACACTTTTTTCTATTCAAACTAAATACAATACACTTTAAGAAGTACATATTTTTTTAGAGTATTGAATACAATTCACATCTTGTTCCCCGTCCGAGCGCTCTGACTGCGTGCGTACTGTTATACGCTTGTTACAACTAAATATTTACTATTTTTAAAGTGTTATTCCACACTAAGGATTAGAAAACATTTTTGAAAAAACGTATAAATATTTGAACGCAGCGAGATTCGAACCCGCGCCTCTTAGATACCGTCCAAGCGCTCTGACCGCTAAGCCATGCGTTCTATTCCCAGCTGCGTCGTAATTCTTATACGTTTTGTTACAACTTATTTACATTGTTAGCATCTCTGTAGAAAGATTTTTACAAATTTCTAGTACTTAAAGATTATTGAGAAATAATCGTTTAACAAGAGAGATTGCTATTTTATTTTAATACTTACTATTTTTAAAGTGTTATTCCACACTTAGGATAAGAAAATATTTATGAAATGTTTTCTAATCCTGAGTGTGGCTTAGCTGTCACAGCCCTTGGACAGTATACAGTAAAGAGGCGCGGGTTCGAATCTCGCTGCGTTGAAATTTTTATACGTTTATTTCGAAAATGTTTTGTTACAACTTATTTATGTTGTTAGCATCACTATAGAGACAACCTAGTGTCAAGACACTCCGTTCACTGCTCTCCACCTATAATTGAGTTATCTCTCTCTAGGTATAACCCTAATTGAAGACAACGCGTTCGATGGTGCAGCTTCGATACAAGAGTTACTACTGGATGGGAATTCGCTTCAAACTGTCACCGACAAGATGTTCTTTGGATTGCACAGTCTTACTACGTTGTAAGTATTCAATGTGGAAATGCTGTTTATTTAATAAAAAAACTAGATAAAAAATATGTGTCATGGGTTATCTTGATGTCACTGTCAAGACATGTCATGCCATAATTATATTGTATTAGCGTGACATACGGACACGCGTGCTCGATTTAAAAAAAATGGATAATATATATATACAGGTGAGGCTACTTACATCGCGCTAAGTAGGAAGAAGCTTGATTTTTTTTAATAAAATAATTTCCAAAAAAAAATGCTTAATTTTTTCTATAACTTAATAAAGCGGCAAAATTAAGGAAGGTTAGTGCTGTTTTCTACACAAATTGAGTGTTGAATGGCGCAAATTAACGCCGTACTTTGTTTTATCTGAATTTATAAAAATTCCCCGAGTTGTTTTTTACCCCAAGTGATAACCGAACCCATGAGCATCGCGTTTACAATCAGTAGCTGTCCCTTAAATATATATTTATATATTTTATAATATTTGTTTTTTTTAAGAAACTCCTTTATCGACAATTATAAAAGATGCTACAGCGATGTAAAAAAATACACAACTTTTTTTGAAAACACGTATAAAAATTTAAACGCAGCGAAATTCGAACCCGCGCCTCTTGGATACCGTCCAACCGCTCTAACCGCTAAGTCCTGCGTCCTACTACCAGTTGCGTCGTAATTCTTATACGTTTGTTAAAACGTTATTTACATTGTTAGCATCTCTGTAGAGAGATTTTTATAAATTTCTACTATTTAAAGATTACTAAGAAAATAATCGTTTAACAAAAGAGATTGCTATTTTATTTTAATATTTACTATTTTTAAAGTGTTATTCCATACTTAAGATTAGAAAACATTTTTGAAAACACTTTTTTATACGTTTTGGACGGTATCAAAGAGGCGCGGGTTCGAATCCCGCTGCGTTCAAATTTTTATACGTTTTTTCAAAAATATTTTCTAATCCTAAGTGTGGAATAACACTTTAAAAATAGTAAATATTAAAATATATATCTTTATTCCGTTACGCGCCATCTATATTTCTAAGTGACATTTTTCCGTTACGCGCCATATTTATTGTCTATTGCTTAAATTTTATATTATTTTACTTCATTTTAACAATTCCTGTAAAGTTATTAATAGTGGATCGTTTTATGAAAATTGATGTCGTAAAGAATTTTCATTTCTCACGAATGTATTCTCTCTCATCTTTTCCTTTAGATCCCTGACAGATAACAAGATAAGATGCATCACGCCAGGGTCCTTCGACCATCTCAACTTACTGACGTCGCTGTAAGTACTTTTTTTTTTAGCTTCACGCTTTTATCCCGCATAGCAGGGTAGACAGAAAGTACCTAGTGTCAACACACTCCGTACTTCGCTTTCCACCGAATTCGATACATTGCGTGGTGAGTGGTGGAACTCAACGCCGCTCTTCGTCTTGACCAGAGCGAGGAAGTGAAAGTAATTTAAATATAATCACTCAACCAAGTAGGGATCGAATCCACAACCGATCGTATTTACAGTCAGACGTTGTCACACTGCGCCACGACCGGCACCTGAGTACGCTGTAAGGCTGTAAGTACTGTTTCCTACTAATATTATAAATATAAAAATTTGACAGTATGTTTGTTTGTCTCTCACGCATAAACTACTAAACAGATTTAGATACTACTTTAATCGTCTATTTACGGTCTACTTATGGTCTACTTATGGTCTACTTATGTTAGACTTCTCTGTAAGTACTTGTTTCTACTAGTATTATAAATATAAAAGTTTCTAAGTATGTATGGATGTTTGTTAGTTTCTCACGCAAAAACTACTGTACATAGATGCCACTTGAACTTAATCATCTCATTTACAGTCTACTTATGGTATTCTTATGTTAGGCGTTACTGTATGTGCTACTTTATATTATATTATATATATGAAAGCATGTGAGTATGTATGTATGTTTATTAGTTTCTTATGCAAACACTACTGAACAGATTTAGACACCACCTTAACCGTCTACTTATGGTCTACTTATTTTAGCCAAAAGTTTTTCTACTAATGTTATAATAATATTTGACTATAAACATTATAGGATTCGAATCGAAAATCTATAAGTTACTAATTTCCACTTATATGTATGAACAGTTGATAAATCACTGTAGAAAATTTAAAACATCAAAACTAAAAATAAATAATATACACAAAATAAAACAATATTATTGTTTTCCTTTATACAAACAATAAAAAAAAATCTAATTATATTCTAAACCATATAACTCAAATATCTAGAACTTAACTAGATCCTAACTAAATATTTCATATTAAAATTATACTGAAATTGAACACCCTGTATGCTCTTTTTTATCTCAAGGTCTCTAACAAACAATCCGTTCCACTGCACCTGCCATATATCTTGGGTGAGCGTGTGGTTGAGGTCCCGCAGACTGTCCACTGGTGCCAGCTGCTCCCAGCCACCAGCCTTGCGCGGAACTGACTTGCACCATCTCGAACTTGCTGATTTTAAGTGTACACGTAAGTATATGGCCAAAGAAATACCTAGTGTGAAGACATTCTGTACTCCGCTTTCCACAGAATTTGAAACATTGCGTGTTGAATGGTGGAACTCAACGCCGCACTTTGTCTTAATAGAGCGAGGAAGTGAAATATTAATTATTATTTCCTCGCCCTGTTAGGACTGAACGCAGTGTTGAGTTCCATCACACAAAAGCGTACTAAAAAAAAATTTAAAAAAGATTTTATTTATATATCACGATGTAAAAAAAAATACACCACACAATATTTTCTTCTTTTTTTAAATATCAAAGGTGGTGTGGAGAAAATAGATAACTTTGTTATTTATTAATTTTTTACTGTTATATACAATATTTTGTGATTTATAAACCATAATTAAAAGAACCTCCTCTGAGAATCAAACCCAAGACCAACAAACCTTACAACAAATATTTCTAACAAATTGTAATAATATAAATTATGATAGCTTATATTCAAACTAAAAATAGCTGAGCAAAAACGTAATTACATATACAGCGAAGGACAAGTATCATTTCAACAAACGTTAAAATATTATTTTTTGAACATTATACAGCCGTTCGAAAAATTATGTTTTCTACAAATAATCAGGGTATTTAAAAAATTATATTTCTCCCACAGCGGAGGATAAAGGTTGTCTACCGGACGACTACTGTCCCGCAGGGTGCGCGTGCGCAGGCACTGTAGTGAGGTGCGCGCGCGCTCGCCTCACCTCCCTCCCAGCCAGGATACCTCCTTATACTACCGAAATGTAAGTTAGTTGGGAATTATAAACAAATATTTTATTTATAAATATTTTAATATTTTAGAAATATTTCATTATATTTTTTTATTTAACTTTACGTCTTTTTTTCCCCACAGTAGGACAAACATAAAGTACCTAATGTCGAGACACTCTGTACTCTGCTTTCCGAATTCGAGACATTGCGTGTGGAGTGGCGGAACTTAACGCCGCACTTTGTCTTGCCAGAGCGAGGAAATGAAAACAATTGAAATATAATCATTCCCCTGAGTGGGAATCAAACCGAAAACCGAGCGCGTTTACAATCAGACGCTGTCCCACTGCGTCACAATATTTAATATAATTATGTGTATAGTTAAACTAGGTTAAATTTTCTAACAGTATATATATAAAACTATACTGACTGACTACTGACTGACTGACATTGTCTGTCAGTCGAAATTGACAGCAGGAATAACGTGACTACTGTCAGGTGAAACCTTGTGAAGAACAGGATATAAATTTTTAAATTGCCTGTGTATAATTTACTATTTTAAAGTATTTTTAAGTCATTCCCCACTTATAAAACATTTTTAAAAAACGTGTAAGTTGTAACAAAACGTATAAGAATTTCTATGTGGCCGTATGTGAAACGCATGGCTTAGCGGTCAGACCGCTTGGACGAGGAACAAAAGCCATGGGTTCGAATCCCGTTGCGTTCAAATTTTTATACGTTACTTAGAGATATTGGTTAACCTCTATCTGTATATTATTATTTTAATAATATACGATTACATGTGTTTTTCTTTATTATTTATTAGTAATTTTACGTCTTATCCCTCAGAGAGGAGAAATTCAGAAAAAGCACAGTGTCCAAACACTCAACGACTCAAAATCAATCAACTGCTCTCGGCTCGAAATCAATCAATCAATCATTGCGTGTCGAGTGTCGAACTCAACGCCGCGCTTTGTCTTAACAGAACGGAGAAATGGGCATACATTTGAAATATTATCTATTTTATCATCGAGCTCACTATCAATCGCGTTTACAGCCTGATACTATCAAACAAAACACAATGATATAAATAATTTGCTTATTAAAGAGAAATTTATTCGAGACAATATGTGTATATTGAGTGGCGGAACTCAACGCCGCGCTTTCTAACCAGAACGACGAAAAGAAAATTACCAGAGTTACCAAAGCAAGAAAATGAAAATAATCTCATATTCGGTGGAAAGCGGAGTACGGACTATCTTACACTAGGTACATTCTGTCTACCCTGCTATGCGGAACAAGAGCGTGAAACTAAAAAAAATCATTTCTTTTAACTTTTTTTAACTATTTTTAATTGATTTATTTTATATTTTCAGGTATTTAGAATCGAATGAGATCACGAGCATATCACCGGAACAGATAAGGCACCTTACACAACTGACACGCCTAGACTTGTCCAATAACAAGATCAGTGTTCTCTCCAATAACACATTCGAAGGACTGACAAAACTCTCCACTTTGATTGTCAGTTACAACAGGCTGAGATGTGTACAGGTAAGATGCTTATATATTAGGTATTTTCCCGTTCAAATTCGAAATATTGTGTATTTTTTGCGTAACTCAACACAGCGTTGTGTCTTATTAAAACAAATGGAGATTTCTCATGACTTTTTGTTTGGTTTTAATAAACTAACCGTTAACTATCAAGAGTTGAGAAATTTTCATTACCCGCTATGATAAGACAAAGTGCGGTTTTGAGCTCCGCAAAAAAAGAGGGGCTTTATGTTTTTTTGTACGTATTTCAGCGAGATGCCCTCAAAGGCTTAACTCAACTCAGAGTACTCTCCCTACACGGCAACAACATATCCATGTTGGCTGACGGAGTATTCAGGGATTTGGAATCCATATCTCACGTGTGAGTTATTTTTAGTACAATTAATTTATGAAAATTTTAAAGCATATCAGGATTTGAACCTGTTCCTTAGATAACCTTTTCAATGTATTAAAAAAACCGTAACCTATTCGTTGCCATAGCAACGTGAACTCATAATTATGTCACTTTATATAAAAATGTAAAGCAAACTCGAGGTATACATACTTAATTGCCGTTGATCATTGTAGCATTTTTTTTATAACCAGTAGTATTGTATAGTATGCTTTGTTTTAATAATATTAGTATTATTAATATAAATAAAAACCTTGACTTCGCCTACTTTACCGTTTAATATAGTCCATAGTAGTAGGTAGGAGTCTACACTTTAATCCCGTATAGCAGGGTAGACAGGAAGTATCCGGTGTCAAGACATTCCACCAAATTCAGCTATTTGTGCGGGTGGACTTCAACGCCGCGCTTTCGTACCAGAACCACGAAAAGAAAATAATTTAAACATAATCATTCCCCCGAGTGGCAGTCGAATCCACAACCGATCGCGTATACAGTCAGACGCTGTTCCACTGCGCCACGACCGACCTTAGCTTAAAATTTAATTTTTACAATGTGTAAAAAATCGTGAAAGTCAATCTTAACACTAGCAATAAAATGACTGAATTAATTTTTATAGTGCGTTGGGTTCGAACCCGCTATACTGCGATTGTTCCACCCGCTGGCTGTCGGAGTGGGTGAAGGTGGCGGGCGAGTACGTGGAGGCGGGCATCGCGCGGTGCGCCGACCCCGCGCCTATGCGGGACAAACTCGTGTTGAGTACTAGCTCCAGTGCTTTTGTATGCAAAGGTATGTTATTTAAGAAAGAACGTTAAAATATATAAGTATTATAATACTTTAAGTATTTTAGTCATTCTAGAATTAGGAATAACAACCTTGAAATATACCTATAAAATTTAATCAACAGGGTTTGAACCCGAAACCTAATCAAATCATAAGTTGTAATATACATATAGGAATTCCTATATATATAACTAAACAAGAACGCATGGCTTAACGGCGATTAGAGCGTCAGCATGGTTTCCAAGAGTAGCACTTCGAATCTCGCTGCGTTCATATTTTTGTATGTATTTCTATAATATTTTCTTATAATTATTACTATATTATAATATGATGCCTCTCATCCATAATGTCTTAGGGATTCCGGTTATGTTTCAATTTTTTTTCAGACTTTTACTAATTCTGTTTCTCTATACAAAGACCAAGATTGATTTACGAGTTTTCCCTATTCCCATCCATCCTTTCCCTCAGTGTGGAGATTCCGATAATTGGCTGCCGAGGCCACACCACGGACTCCTCTCACTTCCATCTCTGGCTGGCAATGCATCCCTTCTCGTTTATCTCCTTTTTATTTATTGAAAAAAAAACAAAATTTATTGAACTTATATAAATTTTAAATTAGCTAGATATTTGAAATAGATAACAATTGAATGAATTATACCTGGAGCAAGAGTGAATTGCACGCACTCGTTCCAGACCCAAATTTATATTTACATTCATTCGTTTCCACAGACCATTCACTCACTCACCCCACCAGATTGACTAGAAAAAATCTCTGCTATTTGCCCCTCTTTTTTCGTCTTTATAACTAATTTTTGTTCTTCGTTATTATTGGAACCTACACCCTCCACAGGCGAGCCACCAGCCGACGTAATAGCGAAATGCGACCGTTGCTATCGCAACCCGTGTCACAACCACGGTGCATGCACAGCGACCCCAGGCGGCGGGTTCACTTGCGCGTGCGCACGCGGTTACCATGGCGACGTGTGTCAGTACCAGATAGACGCATGCTACGGATCGCCTTGCGCGTATGGAGTGTGCCAGCTACTGGAGGAAGGGCGGTTTCAGTGAGTGCTTTATATTTCTCTCTTTTATATTGTTCGGAGAGTTTTATTGAGTGGATAATGTCGTAGGGTGGGTATATTGTATTAAATATGTCTTTCGACACTATATTTAGTGAATCAAACACGCTTGTGATATGAATAATAAGAAATCTCTATTTTTGACTGTTGGTTTGTTACGAACGTCTTTATATCTGGAATAGTTTTAGTTGAAAATAAAAAAGTCCCTTGATTTTTTTAAACACTAGTCATATGCCATCATTTTTCCTTAGCTACACCCTATATAACACAATGAATACCATATTACCTTTTTATCTTTGTCTAGAATCTGTATAACAATATCTATATATATATATCTGTCATCCAGCTGTGCCTGCCACGCTGGCTACACGGGGGTCCGATGTGAAGTGAACATAGATGACTGTGTGGCCCACAGGTGTCAGAACAATGCCACTTGCGTTGATCATCTCGAGGGTTACACATGTAAATGTGCTCCTGGGTTTATGGGTTCGTATTGCTCTTTATTATGGAAAATATTGTAATATTTTACTATTCTTAAAGTGTATTATACACTAAGGATTAGAAAACATTTTTGAACAAACGAATAAAAATTTAAACGCAGCGGGAATTGAACCCGTGCCTCTTGGATACCGTCCAAGCGCTCTGACCGCTAAGCCATGCGTTCCACTACCAGCTGTGTCGAAATTCTTATACGTTTGTTACAACTTATTTATGTTGTTAGCGTCTCTGTAGAGATTACCACCTTCGTCAGGGTATACCAGAACGGGCACGACCCTTAGTAATGATGAGTTCGACAAAGAAGACGAAGAAGACTCATCTATGAATTTTGATTGATCAATCGATCAATCAATTTTATGAAAATCTTAAGATTTTGTCTAACTTACTAGTACTGAAATTGATTTAAATTTCGTCGTGAAATAAAATATGTATCAGTAACAAATCATATATTAAATTAATTTCATACATCCACTTAATAGGTGAGTTTTGTGAGAAGAAGATACCTTTCTGCACTGAACACTTCAACCCTTGTGCCAACGGGGCACTATGCGTCGACCACACTAGCCACTACACTTGCACGTGTCCGAGGGGCTACTCGGGGCAGAACTGCACTATCAACGCCGATGACTGCATCATCATATGTGTCAAGTGAGTTGAATGATTGACAACGTTGGGATGTTTCGTAAATAATATAAACAAAAGATTATAAAGAGTAAAACTAGTAGAATATATTAATATAATACTTATCTGTCATCTCTTCCCTCTTGCATTGCATTTGGACAATGTTAAATTCAGAGGTTTATTTTTGTTATTATTGCTTCGTTCTGGTTGGTGGTAAAAAAAAAGTTTGGCGTTAAGTTTCGCCATATAACACGCAAGGTCTCGTATTCGGACGGCAGCCGGCAACGAAATATAAAGTTCTCTCTATACTGGATATGGCGTGAAACTGAAAAAATATACACATATATTGAGATCTTATTTAATATAAATATGTTACTTGTGTTATTTTATTTCTTAAGTACAATCAGAATATTTTATTCTTATATATATATATAATATTGAGGCTGGTTGTGGCGCAGTTAAACAGCGTTTGACTGTCACGCGACCGATTGTGGATTCGATTCCTACTCTAGAAAATTTTATTTAAATATTCTTATTTCCTTACTCTGGTTAAGACAAAACATGGCGTTGAATTTTACCAATGACCACGGAATGCCTCGATTCTGGCAGAAAGCAGGAATACGAAGTGTCTTGACACTAAGCACTTCCCGTCTACCCTGATATGCGGGGGAAAAAACGTGAAGCGTTTTCAACTTTTGTACCATTTTATTTCACTCGTCCCAGAACGGGGCCACGTGCGTGGACGGCTGGACGAGTACCGCTGCGCGTGCGCGGGCGGACACGCGGGCCGCTACTGCGAGGCGGCGCCGCACGCCGCGCTCGGCACGTCGCCCTGCGCGCACCACGACTGCGTGCACGGCGTATGCTACCTGCCCGCCGGGCTCGCGCTGCACGTGCGTACCTTGTACACATATAGTATAATATATATATATATAGCATATATATATATATATATATATATATATATATATATATATATAATATATATATATATATATATGCCTTTATTTTACCTGACTGCCAAATTGTGTGTATACATACATACAACATACGTCCAGTCTTTCTTTGTTTCCCTGTAACTGCTAAAACCCGTGTTCCGATTTTGAACAAATAATAAGTGTTAAGGGAGCAAGTATCTCTGAATATATATAAAATTATTGAAATACAAAATGGTGGATTTTAAATCTTAATTTTTGACCGCATTCGGGTTTTTAATTTTTTTAAATATTAATTATAGACTTCTGAAGTCTTTCAATCGTCTCCTACGGGTTGGTTGGTGTATATATATATCTATATAGTATATATATATATATATAATATATTATATATATATATATATATATATATATCTAAATATTATATTAATTATGAATGCCTCAGCCACTTCCTTTTTTACTTCCTCGGCCTTAAGGTTGCCTGGAGGAGATCGCCATTTCAGCGACAAGGTCTCTGTACATTTTCCCGCTTATTAGTTTATTGTAAGTGTATTAATTTCAGTATTAAGTCTACAACACACATTCTTGTGATAGATATTTATGTCAGTTTATTATTTTGATTATTTTTGCTTTATTAACGGTTTGTGTATTATTACTATATTTTTTTTTATTTTTTTAAACATGTGTACCAAATAAATAAATTATATATACATATATATGTATATATATATATATATATATATATATATATATATATATATACATATATATATACATATCCAGATGTTAAAATAGTCAAAATAAAGGGGGGGTGTGTAATTAAATATCAGTACGTGGTCTCCAGGACGACATCGTGATGGACCGCCCGATGCTGACGCCGCACGCCGACTACCTGTGCAAATGTGCGCCGGGCTACTCCGGTTAGTAAATATAGAAAAAAAAAAACCTATTCACCGTACCGTTTTTTATTATTAGTAAAATAATAACATTTTTATTATTTTTGCCTGTCTATTAGTTAGTTTGTTTGTTCTGGATAATCTTTGGAGCGGCTGGATCGTTTTAATAGGATTGTCATTGACAGATAGCTAATGTTATATTGAGTTACTTAGGCTTTATTTTAGAATTAGCTTATCGTAAATATCCAAGGATTGAGGCCAGTCGTGGCGCAGTAGGACTGCGTCTGACTGTAAATGCGATCGGTTGTGGGTTCGATTCTCAATCGGGGAGTGATTATAATTAAATTTTTTATTTCCTCGATTTGGTAAGACAAAGTGCGGCGTTGAGTTCCACACTCATATACACAATATATCGAATTCGGTGGAATGTGAAGTTCGGAGTGTCTTGACACTAGGTACGTTCTGTCTACCCTGCTCTGCGGAATAAAAGTGTGAAGATAAAAAAGATCCAAAGATTCCAAATGTCAATCGAACCTCATCAATTACAAAAATGCGCATTTTAAACGTCATCAGATCTCAGATATATATATATATAATATATATATAATAATATATATATTATATATATATACATATATAGTTACTCTGCTTACAGGTCGCCTCTGCGAATACCTAACGTCACTCACATTCAACTACAACGACTCGCTTGTGGAGCTGGAGCCGTTACGCACCGCCCCGCAGGCCAATGTTACACTTGGTGAGATTTTTAACCAAAAAATTTATATATTAAGGAAAATATACTTCTTCACATACCATAAATACACTGTGTGGGGGGCTCTGTGCAATATCCGGGACCCGTGACATATATATAAGCTAATGGGGCCCCTTTACACTAGCTTTCTGCCTAGAATAAGTTTGGTTGTCAAAATTTAAATAAAAAAAAAA